>OX392508.1:21976573-24376573 GCA_947623375.1 Apotomis capreana
AATAGAGACAATGTTTTTCATAGTAAATGCGTGTTTTTTAAATGCTTAAAATAATTTATTTAATGGCTTTTTTGTGTCTTCAAATGTAACTTTGCGATAAAAACGCATATCAAATTATAATATAAAACATATTTCAACCGAAATCGAAGCTTTTAAACTGGAAATAATAGGGGGCTTTCGTAGTATGGGAATCTGACCGACTCGAATGACCTTAAGACATCAACCCTAAAGTACTTACGTCTTGAAGTACCATCGGCTTGTATTCCCCAAATTGAGACGAGGTTCCCGACGCTACAAGTAGGCTCTCATTACTGTCCCTCTCATGTAAATGCCATGTTACGCTGGAACTCCTTTTCAGTTGTTTATCGTGACTTTCTTTCTGCTTTGCTTCTGAAAACAGTTTAGTGCGTCAAGTTTCTTTGCTACACTATAATTAAGAAGCCTTATTCCTTTTAAAATGCTGATTGTTTTAGACATTTTTCTTAACATATTATTGATGTTTCTACCACAGAATAGATAATATGTTACTAATTACACCGGGCTTTTGGGATTTATTGGTATATATTTGAAACCCACAGTTTGAATTTTTCATTGATAATTTTTGTTTCAAAAACTACTCGAAATTGACAAAATGCACGCGGAAAATTAGTTTTTTCAACTTATTTTATTTTCGACTGCACGCAATAAAAGCATGAAAAAGCTATGTTACTTCCTAGAACTCGGGGAAGAGTATAATTCACTTCAAAACGTTGGTTGAAATTATCAATATATTTGTCATAATATGAAAAAAAAAATTAAAAGGAATAAGGCCTCTTAATACTTTTATTAGGACATCGTGAGCTATCAAATATTAATTGATCGATTGCGACGAAGTCAGAAAGAGAAATGTCTGATTCAAGATTTAACGGACAAATTACCTGTTTTAACTAAGATTGGCAGGTTGGTTTCGTTAAGCGAGAGATTGGAGTCTGGATACATAAGATGACGCATCTCCGTAGAGCTACGCGTTGAGATACGCGTCAGATGATTGGGTTTGGAACGAACAACCGGCTCCCTTGTACGATGCTCTGGTGGGGTGCGTAGAATTGTCACTCCTAACTTATGCTCGAAGGCAACCCTGCAAACAAACATTTATGAGTATTTTGTATTTTACAAGCTTTAATTTCACTTGCATTGTATGATTAAAGTATGTTTGTTCGGGTGAAATCTTGCAACTCAATTTTGAAGCAGATATCCTCAACCGATTGAGCTGAAATTTTGCGTAGGTACTTAACTTTGATGATAATACAATAATATGGTACCATGGGGCTGATCTGATGATGGAGCCGGAAGGTGGCCATAGGAACTCTATAATAAAAAAAACAATCCTACCGAGCTTGGGTTCTTTAGAATCGTCTCAGTGAGCATTCGATGGATATCCAAAGAAAAGTACAGTCGGCTATAAAAGCTTGCCACTAAAATGTCATTTTTGACAGAAACTTATTTTTTATGAAAATAATTTTGAGTAAGTATAATTTTGTAGTTATCAAATCAAATCAAAATATTCATTATAAATAATGACACAAAGATAAATTAAGAAAGAAAAATTGAATGCGATCTACTACAATCTAAGCAGGATTTGAACCTCTGCGTTTCCGGCGCATGATTGACGTAGCGATCTGATAGCTCAGTTGGAAGAGCAATGCGCCGGAAACGCAGAGGTCGCAGGTTCAAATCCAACTTAAATTGTAGTAGATCGCATTCAATTTTTCTTTCTTAATTTACCTTTGTGTCATTATTTATAAAAATAAAAATGTGGTATATCCACATAAAAATATGAATCGATAAAAAGATTCTATACAAATATTCAAAATATTCATTTTCAGGCAACTATATGGCCCATACCTTAAAAGTAACAAGCCTACAAAATATCAAACTATAAAAATAAATACAACACATCTTTTGCGTTACACAAATCCGTGGTGTTGGTTAGGAGAAACGCCGGAACGAAACACCTTTCGGCCAAAATTCTTCCTCTATGAACTTCTATCTTCCTTTCTCCTTCTTCCTAAACTCCTCACTTTTTAGCGAGACTAGCGCATAGCGAAATGTAGATGGGGCAGATAAAACTCCTTTATTGGCACAGCGGGAGGCAGCAGGTATTAGGGTCGGGTAGTCAGCAGCCGCCCTTTTTTCGGCAGGCCAGCTTCCTTCCCACCTCGCTTTCTCATTTTGACTCCCGAGGAGTCAGTTTCGGCAGATCCTTGTGAACGGGTTCACATCGGATCTGCACCCCTTTCGATAACCGCTGCCAGTTATGAGCATATCATTTTCACAACAAAGGTCATACATAGCTATTGTACCAATGAAAGTAAATCTATTGCAGAAGTATAAAACTCACCGTATCACCCTATAGTAGACGTCCATGTCATCCGCCAATGCCCAGTCGTACTTGTACCCTAGTAGCAGTATATTAGGGGCTAAGCCCCCGAGCCCAGCCGCCTGCATTAAGGCACGAGCTCCTTCCTCGAACCCCGTCCCGTCGAGCAGCGTGAAGAACCCGCTCATGTCTTGTGTGTGTAGCCATTGGTTTGCTGTTGCTATTCGTTCTTCGCGTTCCTTCTTGGGTAGCTTGTCCTGTCACAAAACCGAAGCACAAATTAAAGAAACCCTGAACGTTTTCGAAGAAAACTCGATTGTTCGGTTTGTATAAGAAATGGACAGAAAAGCAGACCAAATCAAGCAGAAAGTAAACAGTGTACGTCAAAAAGAATGCTGAGGATAGAGAAACATATTAGAATTCAACTGGCGAGAGTTTATCTCGTAAATTTATGATAGCGATTGTAGCCGACAGGAGCAGGCGCAGGACAAGTAAGGACTTCGGTGAGTAGAAACAGCGATATTTTGGAAAGCTTGTGCTTAAGGAGCGAGTACATGCGTGCGCGCATTAGGTGGCGGTCAAAGGGTCACTGAATATGAATATGACAAGCTAACACACACATAGACTCGCGCCCGTACACGAGCGTTTATTCACACATATACATTACATTACAGGCACACATCAGTAGCGGTGTAGCGGGTTAAATCAGACCAGGTAAGTTCCTATATTTATAATTATTAATTTATTATATTTTCTGTTTCAGATGGAGGCCAGGCGTTGTGTACTTTACAGCGATATTATAATGCAATATTTTGATCTATAATATTGTTAAGGTTGGGCAGTCGCTAAAACAGTTTGCCTCTAAAAATCATTTCATCATAGGCGGCACATGTAAGTAATTACAGACATTTGTTTGCAAAAGTTGCAATCAACGGGTTTAGTGATTATAATTTATAAGTTTCACGTATTAGCATTACCGTTTGTTTTTCAATCAGCCAAGATGAACGAACGGAGCTATGTAGCGTTTTCTGAGGTATCAGAAAACTATAGAATTTGGTTTCTGAATGAGATTTTACAATAATTTGATGATTTTTGTCTGTATTTCTGGTGCGTTACCTCTTGGATTTCGGCCAATAAGCTGTAGGTGCCCTCAGTGAGAAGGCCCGCCAGCTGGGCAAGTGCGGGCCTCCGTCCCGGCGGGCCCGCCATCACCAACAGTTGAGGGTTGTACGCCTTCACGCTGTGTAAGGATACAAACACTTAACTAACACTAACTCCCCATGCAAAAATTGTGAAATGAATTTCTTACGAATTGGAGTTTTCAGAATAACAACTATGCAAAAATATTGAAGATCTATTAAAATTATTTTATAATAAAATTACCTATGTTTTTGACTCATCATCACCAGCGAATGAACCACTTCGAGGTATCGCTGTGCATCAGTGCTGCTTCCCCAGTCTGCGTCTAAAACATGCACAGAAATAGAAGCCAAAACGTCCAAGTATAAGTAAGCAACGATTGGTTGCCACAAAATAATCAGCTTTTTGCTGACCCGCCGGTGATTGCCAATCAAAACAAAAAGCTGATTAACTTGCACATACACAAAAACTATGTGCTCTAGAATGACGTTGATACGTTACACTACGTTACAGCCACTAGACACTATTTTTCTTGCAGCTGGAATGTTGCCAGTATGTAATGAGCTAAGTTACCTGGTTTCCTGTAAAGCACGATGAGGTACAGCACAAGGAAAGCGAAGACGGTGGTGAGAGCCATGTGCCAGCTTAGCACCACCATGATGCCGCCACATAGCACTGCACCCATCAATGACACCCACATGTTGTAGTACTAAAACAGTGAAATGAATACGAGTTAATATTATTTTCTGCAAGATAGTTTTACCGGCACATTATTCAGTAGGTATTCAGTATACCAGCGTATCTCTAAAGAAGACTCATTTACTCAGAAAACGGATTCTATCCAAAAAGAAAAAGAAGTTGTATGTAAAATCACTGAAACATTAACAAAATTATACATCTAGCGGAAAGCTAATGGTTTTTAAACGGATGAACAAATTCTCTTGTCATAGATTAGAACACTCTAGAATAAGCCATTTTTTCTATACTTACAACCAAACTAAATCAAAATCGGATCGGATCATCCGTGTTGGATATGTCCAACAAACTTACAAATATACAGATGCAACGGATTAGAACATATTGCTGTTTTCATTGGGGATAAACAAGAAATGGTGTCATACATGGAAGGTAGGCCGCCAGCTGATGTGGTGGACGAAGGCCGCGTGGAACGTGCAGAAGTTGATGAGCGCGTACGAAGCCAGGTAGAAGTTGGAGATCAGTGGTGCGATGGTGTTCAGGTCGGCTGCAAATTTTGTATAGAGATAGTGTTTGTCATTAGAGGAGGAAGAGGTGTTGCATGCACCATCGTATTTGAATAATAGTCTTCATGCGAACGAAACTATTATATAATAATAATAACTGACGACTCAGACTTCGTAATAAGTACCTACTTTTCGTCTTTTGTGTAAGTTTATTTCCTGAATCTGCAGCGCGATCCTTGCATTTATGGTTAACACAGGTTGACCTTTTGAGAAGCTATCTCTGGCTACGCAAAAGTTAATTTTGAGAAGCTATCTGGTTACCCAATAAATTACCTATGAGCAAAAACAGCAGCGAAACAAAGAACGTCAGCACGTATCCACGATACGGCTCCCCATGCTTCCCGTAGGGCTTCGAGAAGAAGATGAGACCTGGATATATGCGGTCTACACCCAGCGCCTGAATCAGTCGAGGAACCGACAACAGGTTCGTCAATGCCGTGGATAGTGTCGCCGCCCAACAGCCCCCGTACAGCAGAGGTCCCCATGCTGACATCAGCTTCATAACCTGAAATTTAAATAAACATTTGTTGCTTCTGTAGCCGACACGGTCGGTCCACTTGCACTATAAGTTGCTATTAGCACCTATCGGGTTAGCAACTTGCTAACCCGATAGGTGAATGATTTACGTAATAGAAATGGACGACTTTGTCAAACAATTTAATCACGAAAGTCTTGTTCTGAATCATAACATTATTTGAAGATTGGTTTGATATAATGCCTAGTTGGAGGGTCTAGAGCGCAAGCGGTGCATAGTTTATTTACTGAATACAGTTCAAGAGGGCAGCGCATTTTTTTTTAATACAAGATCGATGTATAGTGTACACTTAGGGTTATTTCTTTGTGAATGAATGAAGGTTGTAAGTGCCTAGTCTTTGTTTGCTAAGCAGAAGTTCGGCCTTCTACCTGAGGATGGCGATGTTCGCCACGGAATACTATCACGTAGGAAGATACGAAGATCAACTGCCAATAGTTATTAAACTTACTTCTTGCTGCTAGAGCGTAACATAGTCTTTACAGCTTGGTGTATGCCGTAGAACTGAGCAGGTAAGTGTTTGGGTAGAGTCACTACCCTTCGAACCTTGGGTTGGTGTGGAGTAGGATTTTATGCTTACGCAGATTTATCGATAGTGACGTATGACACGATACTACTATGACGTAAAATATCATAAGAGTGTTAGTAGGTACACTTACTTCGTAGTCATTTTGCAGTCCATAAGCGCAGTCCGGCGCGCAGGACGCTAGGGCGGCGTCCGTGAGGTTGCCAGTGTTGCCACTGGCGTCACGTAAAGCACCTGCACCACATAATACCGCTACTGCCGCGTAGGATAGCATGGAGATCAGAAGCGCAAGCAATGTGCCCTTAGGGATGGCAGTCGCTGGGTCCTGTAAGAACATGTCAGTATCAGAACGATTTTCTTTCAAAATACTTTGCTCAAAACAGATGTTCGCATGATAAATAACGTGACATCCTGATCAATCACACATTCATTATCATCGTCATCATAATTTAAGCCATAGGACGTCCACTGCTGGAAACAAGCCTCCTCAATTCACAATAGATTTCTACATGCGCCGGATAGAGGAAACCCGACGTCATCTCACCACTTTGGGTGGCCGTCCGACACTGCGCTTGCTGGCACGTGGTCTTTACTCGAGAACCTTTCTTTCCCAACAGCCATTGGTTTTTCGAGCTATGTGCTCGCCCATTGCCACTTCAGTATACTATACAGAATGTTCTTTTTTAAAAAATTTGCGTCACTGACGATAATTATTATCCTGTAATAAAGACACGAGAGTGCAATTAAAAATACCTTCAGGTCACCGCAGATGTTCGCGCCAGCCTGCACGCCGGTGACTGCAGGAAAGTACATCGCGAACACCGTGAATACATCATTGTTCTGGCCTTCGCTGACCCTGAAGTCCGACGGCGCATTCTGTTTTATTGTGTCCACTGAAACATTGTCCCAACGTGACTGTCATGTCGGCTGTACACACTCGTCGAGATAAGACGAGTCAAGCATGCCGTTCCTTTCCAATCTTATAAGTAAAAGAGGATGACCTGCATGGCTCGCCCTGACTCGAAGAGAGTGTACAACTGCCTACTGTATTACTCGACGTAAGTTGAGCAGCCCGTCCGTAGAGTTTTATTGATTCTTGTCTCACTATTTACGAGTAGCAGTTTGAAACCCACCGTTCATACAAATATACTTTGGCTCTACATTACGTTGTTGATAATCTACTGATTCATATGAAGCATTTTACATTTCCCTTAAGGACAACAAAAGTGTGGAACTTTTTTCTGACAAGAGCAAACCAAGAATGCGAATATAGTAAGGGGTCAGTTAGAGTCGAATCTGTTTTTAATCTTAGTTAATGATGCTAAACGTCATTAAAACCACGTTGCGCGGTATCATAAATTTAATTTGATGATATTCCAGAAAAAAATAGGACAGTGTCATCAGTGTAGGAAATAGTTTAAGCATTTTTTAAATTCGGACTGCAGAGGTAATTTAATATAAATTAAGAATAGGGTAGGACCGATTATACTCCCCTGATCCCGAAAGAGATATTTCCCAGGTCTGAACTGATAATATTATCTATTTGTGCATTGTGTGCGTCCGTCCAGATAATGTCCAAATAACAAGTTGTGTGCCTCTAATACCTATAATTCTGCGAGCTTGTGCAGTAGAATGGAAGTGGTAATGATATCAAAAGGTTTAGCAAGGTCAATGGAGATTTATTTGGTCTGATTGATCTTATCCAGTTCCTGAACTAAGTGGTCAGTCAATTCATAAACAGCGTCGGTAATTGATAGGTTTGGTCTAAACTCTAACTGACCTTTTGACAATAAGCATTATTTCTCTAAGTATTGAACAAGTTATTAATTTTTTATTTTTTTAATATTTTAGAGGTTGATGATAAGATAATATCAAAACAGGACTGTAATTTCATACTAGACTTTTGTTGCCGGATGAAAATACAAACTACGACGGCTTTTTTGAGACATTTTGGGAAAATTCCGTCACAAAGGCATTTCTTGAAAAATAAACGTGAGTGATGGACCAAAGATGTACCTAAATTGCTTGAATCTTTTTTTGACATAGCATCCCAGCTAACTACAGAATCGTTTGTTAAGCTCATAATAATCCGTTCCACTTCTTCCCCATTAGTATTTAACAATACAACTGATTTAGACTGTTTGTGGAGTGGGAATATGCCGCCCCCTCCCCTGGATCTATCCACGATCCAGTATCTTTGGATATTTTCAGCTAGATTATTCCCTATGTTTTCAATAAAATCATTAACATAGTTGCTTGGTGACAAATTAGGTGATGGAGCATAGGTACCTACAACAAAAGAATTCGAAATTCGAAACAAAACAAGATTCACGCTGTTTAGCAGTGTAATGAAACTTTTTTGATTTTCAAGAGTTGTTTACCGTTTGACCCGGCCATTTCTAGTATTTTTTTTCGTAAATCAGTGGATTTAACTTTTTAAAGTAAATCATTGCAAAAATTGCGATTAACGTTTGTAAGATGATTGGAATATTAGGTACATTGTCTGGGTTCGATTTAGGCTTTAAATGCAGTTTATCCCTGTGTCTCATACAGCGAATAAATTCGGGTGTAAGGTTTAATATTATAAGATTTATTGCTTACAGGTATATTTTATGTATTACGTAATACTGCTTGATGGACTTTTTGAATAAAGTATGTCGTACTAAGTAGTGTTTGTGTCAGCACAAGTTATAAACAGGCCAAATTAAATGTTGCATATAAGTAGTTCACGTCCAAGTTTAGAAGAAATAAGAAATAAGATTATATGGCTGCTTTGTGTTCTGTTACTGGGGAGTTAGTAACTATAGCTTGCGCGGGAAGATAGATTTAAGCATAATTATGGTCTAAACAGCGCACCTATGATGGTTGCGTGATAAATAAATTATAAAGCATCTGTCAGTGTCACTCACACTCGTAGTTCGTCCAGATGTGACTTTGTCACTTATTTATCGCGTGATAAACGCAATCATAATATCGGCCCGCACGAGCCGTTTTGGTGAGTCGGAAGCATGTGAGCGAGGACAAAGATATGAAAATAAACACACTTACAAAACTTTCGCCTTTATAATGTTAGTTTGATAACTTTTCAACTTACTATTTACTCCGACGAAGCCTCGAGCAATATCCGAATCACTCCTGGGACCCATGGCTACTCCCAGAATGAAGTTGAAGATCGCCATCACGATAACTGTGATTAAAAAATTCTGAAAGAAGTTTTAGGTAATTTAAATCCAAAGCCCCTCGATTCTGCCGAGCTTTAATAAAGAGCCAATGCAATTGCATGTCCTCAGATTTGTCTTTGTAGTTAAATATTTAAGCTACTTCCATGTGTGATATATTTGAATTCAAAGCTACAAAAGAGAGACTAGAATATAATTATGACGCCAGTGTTCCTCCCTTCGTCAGTGGATTCAATAGTATAAAAATGCCTATGATCAATAGTCATTTACTGCGTTTTTATTTCTCAGTTCATGACAACAGCTCAATAAGGCAACAGACCAGTAAAGCCACAGGACCATCGACCATCTTACCTCACCTTTTGGAACCCCAGCAACTCGCTCAGAGAGCCGCAAAAGCCGATCGATGGTGATGATTTAGTTAAAGATCTAAAGATCATTATTGTTGACACCTTGGTTTTTATAAATTTATGAAACATGTAATGTCTCATTTTTATAATGTGGGTACACCACAATTTTTATTTAAACCTTGGTTTTTGTCTCATTCTATGCCAACAGCACAAATAAAGCCAGCAAAGCCACAGTCGCAACTATTATTGTACCATTGACTCCATTATCAATGATTTTCAACTAGTGGGACTTCAGCAACTCATTGAAAGAGTCGCAAAAGGCGAGGCTGTGCATACTGCACCTCTAGCACAACTGTGACAAGCAGTACCGTTATTCACAGTATTGTGAGAGAGTGACGAGTGATGCTATGTCGCGCGACAAGAGTCACAGAGTCTAGTTGTACTAGACGGGCTGGTTAAAGATCTAAAGATACCTGAGTCTTCGTCTCCCAGTCCATGCCAACAGCGCATATGAGACACATGACCAACAGAGCAACAGCCCCAACTATCCGAGTATCATTGATGTCGTTGTCGATGATCTTCAACTGGTGGGACCTCAGCAACTCGTTGAGAGAGTCGCAGAAGCCGATGGTGTTCATGCTGGCTGCGACCGCATTGGCGAATGCGAAGATTATGCCGACGGACGCACCAAGCTCTGCGCCCAGGGAGCGGGATACGAGGTAGTACACGCCACCTAAAGATTGACAAACATTTTTTAAACCGTTTTTAGGGTTCTGTACTACAAAAGGAAAAAACGAAAGTAACAAAACCCTTATAAGGTCACTTTGTTGAACGTACGTCCGTCTGTCTGTCAAGACCTTTTATCTCGGGAACGCGTCGAAGTATAGAGTTGACATTAAAAACATATATTGAGGTCTACAGTCTTGTGAGCTGTGCAAAAAAACAATCTTCTAACTTAACGCAAAAAAAAGATACGGCCGTTAAAATTCTGCAAAAAATGTATTTTGACACTTTCAAAATTTATCCCATTGTCCTAGAACTATGAAACTTGGCAAGTCAAGAAGAATAATATCCTGATGCTCAGACAAAAGGTACCCACCTGCAACTTGTTTTTATTTAAATTATACACATGGTTTAAATGTGGTCTACGCTTATCGAATTACTATTACCACTCTCAAGTTACAATCGTTTAGTCACATGAGCATAGGTATTCATGTTTTATAGGTATTAATACTAATATTTTAACCATAAATGTAACTAAAATTAACTTAGCAGCAATCTATCATGATTAATCCACACGGTGTCATTTATTAGATAAAACAGGCCATAAAAATGTCTCATTGTGTTTTTTCAGGTAAAAGAATAGAATAGAATCATTTATTGCATATCACATTTCAAACATAGAAGGTGTTAAAATAAGACAATAGGTATACATGTGACGTCCTGCAAGGGCATAGCAATGTCAGAGGGCATAAATTATTACTATTTTACACATTATCATTATTTAAAATAAAAATTAATTGCACGCAAACTTTAACTAATCATTTGCTATAAAACATAGTTAAAATATTCATTTAGACTGTAAAAACATTTATTTACTAAAAACAGCCTTAACTGTTTGTTAAACAATCGTGGGTTTTCCAGATTTTTTATTGAGTTCGGAAGGCGGTTATACATTTTAATAGCCATGTGGTGGGGGCTACACGAGACGAGTTTTAGTTTTGAGAACGGCATTTTCAGCTGATTTTGACCACGTTCATTTCTTTTAATTTTAGTTATTATATTCGGTGAGTATAGATTTATATGCTTTCTGACGAATTTACATGATTCGTATATATACATTGAAATGACTGTTAGTATTTGATGTTTTATGAAGTGAGGTTTGCATGATACCATTTGGTCTATATTAACTATGATTCTGATACATTTCTTTTGTAAAATAAATATTTTATCAATATCACTACTATTTCCCCATAGAACCAAGCCGTAGGACATTATCGAATAAGCATACGAGTAATACGCTGTGAGAGCTGTCTGTAAGTCAGTTACGCGCTTTAGGTGTTGGAGTGCGTAGATAAAAGATGATAGCCGTTTTGTTAGTTTTTGAATATGGCCTTTCCAGCTCATATTTGAGTCAAGGTCTACCTACACCTAATAGAGTGGCAGTACTCACGTTTTCTAGTTTAGTGTTATTGTATTTGTAATCTATAGGTAGTGTTGCTTTTTGGTGTGGTTTAAATTGGATATTTTTTGATTTGTTTATGTTAAGCTGGAGGTTATGAGATTGGAGCCATGTCGTGACATTATTTAACGTACAATTTAGTTTATTCTCAATTTCATCGATACTAGAGCAGGGAAACAAAACAGAGATGTCATCTGCGAAAAGAGTACAATGCTCGTCCAATTAGGGAGATCGTTTATGTATATAAGAAATAGAACACACCCTAAGACGCTACCCTGGGGGATAGAGCCCTTGACAAGGACTCTATCGGATCTAAAGTGTTGTATTACACCTTTGTCACAGTCCGTGTGTTCTATTTCCACATATTGAGAACGATTATTCAGATAAGATCTAAACCAATCTAGAGCGATACCTCTAACCCCCGTATTACATAGTTTATCCAGTAAAGTTTCGTAGCAGACTCGATCGTAGGCCTTGCTCATGTCCAGTAAGAGACCTATAGCATATTTTTTATTATTAATTACATCAAAGATCTCTTGAACATATTTATAAATTGCCAAAGTAGTAGAATGGTTTTTCCTGAAACCGTTTTGGTTTTCGTGGATAATTTTATATTTTTCATAGAAACTATAAAGGCGTTTTACCATCGCGGTTTCAAATACTTTAGCTGATGTTGGCAATAGAGAAATTGGACGGTAATTATTTATATCTGTTGTGTCTCCTTTTTTGTGGATAGGTTTTATTATTGATATTTTCAGTGCATCCGGAAAAACGCCATGTGTAAAAGATTGATTTATTAGTAGTGTAAAGGGGGTGCTCAGAGACTCTGCACAAGATTTTATTAAAGTAGGAGGGAGTTCATCTATGCCGAAGCTAGATTTATTTTTTAGGTTTTTTAAAATAAGGGTTACTTCTTTTGTATCAGTCGGACGGAGGAAGAATGAGTTGTTTACTGGGTTTCTTAGAGGAAGCCTAGGTATAAGGGTGGGTTGTATATTGCCAATGGAAGAGAAAAAAGTATTAAAGGTGTTCGCAATTTTTGTGGGATCGTGTATTAAATCTTGTTCGGTTGTTTTTATTTTAAAGTTTGATATATTTTTTGAAGTATTTTTATTTGTTTCTCTTTTGATAATTTTCCACATAGATTGGGTTTTATTGTGGGAGTTTGCAAACTGATTTTTGTTATAGATTTTTTTCGACGTGGACACTGCTTTTTTAAGTACTTTACAATACTGTAAAGTACTTAAAAAAGCAGTGTGAAATGTATAATGCTGCGAAAATATCATAATACAGCGAGCTGAAAGCATCACTTTTATTTTTAGAATCGGTTAATGGGTATTTATGATTTATGCTGTTCTTGTATAAAATCAGGATAAAACCACAATCGTTTGTACCTGCATAAGTTCACTATTACATATGAAACTTAAGATAGAACGTGGCGATGGTGCAGAATGCAGATGCTGATGCAGAGACGAAGATTGGGGAAGGAAGGTACAATTCTGGCATCCACTTATAAAATACGGGGTGTTACCTCCCTACCTCCTGTAGAGTCAAGATCTAGGTCTAGCAGTATACTGAGGATTTCTAACTTTTTCGAAAAAAAAAACATGTCCGTGATGAAATGTGTAAACACCGTGCAGATAAATTTGAGGAAGAGTCCAGTCCACGAGAAACACAGTTTTTTGAAAGTATTTGAAGTGTGTACCTCCTTTGAGTTCACCGTTGGTGCATATAGCGCTGAGAGACAGCGTGGTGATGACGCAGACCACGGCCGAGACCAGAATGATGGCCATGGTAAGAATTGTGCCGGCTTGACCCACGATCCAGGAGATACGCAGAAACAGCATGACGCCCCAGATGTTCAGTAGGCACGGGATCAGCACGCCCTGGAAAATTCATCATTATGAATAAATTTCGAGGAAAAAATGGTATGCTCGCGATTTTTGCTTGAATTGGTGAGGGTACTATTTTTTTGCTACCGGGCTTACGTATCGGCAACAGAGATTCGGGTTTAGGTGAAAGCTGAGAAGTTCTTATCTAGATCGCGGAAGAGCGGGCGAGATAGGTATAAAACGCAAATCGCATTCTGGCACCTCACGCACAAAAATGCAAAATTATTTGACCCTTGGACCAATGGTCCTTACACCATTGGTCCAAGGGTCAAAGAATTTTGCATCAGATTTCATTGAAATATATTAAAAATTATAAATGATCAAAACATTAGACTTACTGCCGATATCGTTAACGTAGCAGTATTCTCATACCTAGAACTTTATAGGACTCGGGTTACCTAAACATGGGCACTTCTATACTCTCGGGCGGTAGGTATAAATACTTACATTTCTGAGAGATTAACAATTTAAATTATTGTATTTGGACAATTTGGTTCTTAGAGACTGTATACATCACTGAGGAATTGGGGTTTCTTATTCAAATTTAAATCTTATTGCATGTTATGACCCTTTAGAGAAACCCAATACGAAATATTGGATATTGTTCTTGGCCTCTAAACTTCAGACCAGAGATATCAATTTAATAAGGACAATTTATTGTTTTCAATTACAGGAAGGCTATATGCGGTTCTTCAAGAGCAAATAGGTTCTTAAATGGTCGGCAACGCGCGTGTGATGCCGCAAGCGTCCATAGGCGGTGGTAACAGCTTAACATCAGGCGGGCCGCATGAATGTTTGCCACCGTCATAGTATAAAAATAAAATAAGAAAAGGACTTACCTGAATCCATCCCAGTTTGATTCCTCCGTATGTGGTCAGCTCGGGTGTTGGCTCCAAAGAGATCGAGGAACCCCGAAAAGTGTCTGGCTGCAGAAACAAAATGGCTTCCATCAATTAAGTTGTGAAATCACCGGTGTAAGTAAATATATAGGAAAAATATCGGCAAAATTGGTAGACAAAAAAAAAAACAAACAACTTGAGAAAAAATGGTCTAAGCCTGATTTCCCCCTTTTTGCATGTATAGATACATAGTGTTACTATCGCTAGTTAACATAAGTAGGTAGAAACCGAAGCACCACCCCTTATTCCACCCTTTATCACCCTAAGGCTCTAGACTCATAAAAAGCCCCCTTCTCACAGTAACAAAAAACAAATGACACTTTCAACAGGTGAGGGACATAAAGGATCATTGTCAGTTCAAAAAAACAAAATTTGTCCCTTCGGTGGTCAAAAGTAAAGAGCTTGCATGAATCTAGGTAATGTTGCTATTACATCGGATTATAGAAAAGGGATAGTTCTTTATTCTCACATGCATTTAATCAGAAAATTAATCAGGCCCTGGAATCCCTAATTTCGCCAATGTCCATCGGAAAGACGCGCACCTAAATCTGACAATGACCAAAATATGCGATCTGGGGCTTTGAGGATTGCCGCCCTCGGTTTATCTAAAGTTTTACCTCTTGCCTTGTAGCAAATAGGTCGTATGCTATTAAAGCTCTAATTTAAGCTGCAGAAGGTCTGTATAAGTGCCTATATGCTACTTGGGATTGGAATTTAGTGTCTCGAAATTAGGCAAATAAAATTTAGTAACTCACAATTTGAACGACACATTTGAATGTTTAATGGTGTCAAATCAATAAAGAATTTGAGGAAAGAACTTACCAAAACATCCAGTGATATCATTGAAACCATTTTAAAATTATTTTACTAAATGACCTAGTGCATGTCCGTCGGATGAGAGTGAATATTAAGATGTCTAGGTTCACACTGAATAGCTTGAAACTATTAGGTGCCCATTTTATGTTTATTATAAATATTCTGAAGGCTGAAGCTCGCACAAAAAATTGATCAATAGCAAATTAATGGAAGAGTAATTATACTAATTACGGTTGCGTACCCAAAGGGTAAAAACGGGACCCTATTACTGAGACTTCGCTGTCCGTCCGTCCGTCCGTCCGTCCGTCCATCTGTCACCAGGCTGTATCTCAAGAACGGTGATAGCTAGACAGTTGAAATTTTCACAGATGATGTATTTCTATTGCCACTATAACAACAAATCCTAAAAATAAAATAAAATAAATATTTAAGGGGGGCTCACACACAACAAAACTTGTTATAGATTATGATACGGAACCCTTCATGCACGAGTCGGACTCGCCCAATTTTTATAATGTTTTTGCCGCCTGCTGCGTCTGCCGCTTTTGTTTTGTGTTGTAATTAAATTTTCACTGAAGGTAGTTAAGTTACAGAGTCTGGAATGTATAGAGACGGCACATTAAGCATTAATGCGCCTGCGTCCCTAAAGTGCATAGTTAGCGTCTGGTGTAGATAATCTTTAGGACATAAGAACATTTCATTGAATTAAAGAGAAGTCTAACATTGATCACCGTACGACTAACTTATGTTTTAATTAACACTAGCGATCCGCCCCGGCTTCGGCACGGGTGCAATGGTGATAAATTATGCATGTATTTTTATACATATAAACCTTCCTCTTCAATCATTCTATCTACTAAAAAGAACCGCATCAAAATCCGTTGCATAGATTAAAAGATCTAAGCATACAGTATTAAGCATTAATCTTAATGTGCCGTCTCTGTACATTCTAGATTCTGTAACTACAGTAACTTTTTATTGTCTTGTAATAAAAATATTGTTCTTTCAACATGAGTAGGTATTAAAGACAATATTAAATAGGATTCGACCATTAAACTACCGTGTGACTCAAACAGGTAAGTTGGGGTAACTATTCAATCGAACGCCCAGTATTAAATATTTATATTGACGACGCGGTAGGCGCAGTTTGTAGTGCCGCTGCTTACTAAGCCGGTGTCCTAGGTTCGAATTCCGGCCGGGGCAAATATTTGTATGATGAACTCGAATATTTGTTCCTGGTCCTAATCCTGGTGGTATTAGGTATATGTATATCGTTGCCTAGTACTTACCCATATAGTTATTTAATGTATGTATTGAAGCAAAAAAATCATTAATGACACGATCCCGCACATCTAACAGTTTTCAAATCATCAAATGTACCTATATATATTACCTACATTTTTCGTTTCAATATAAACATTTCGTTGACGCTTGCAGGTGTTTTGATTTCAATGACGCGCGCTGGTAATGATAGTGTTTTTGAAATAGTACATTACTGCAGACGCCGGGTAGGAAGAGCTTGCGTGAGTAGGTATAGATGGCTGACCGTAGGGAGGCCGGATAGTGATACGAAGCCAACAAGCCCTATTATCGGCTAAGGCATGTACGTATAGTGCATTTCTCAAACATATGCACTGAAATAAATAAACCACTCAAAAAAACATAATTCAGCTGTTTAGCCCGCTCATGAACACAGACGCCATGTTTAAAAAAATACTTCCCGGCCTTCTATTTTATATGAAATTCCTTTACAGTTCTCTCGAGTTGTTCCGACCGAAACGTGACACTTCAAAGCCTTTTATAACACTTATAACGCACGTTATGACAACATTTCATTGGATGTCTAAGAAATAAGTTTAACTTAAATAGTATCTTAGAAAACCAGCTCACCTGTTGCCGTCGCGACACTTTTACCCTGACCCCCATTTTGGCTCCCCCTTCATTAACTTCTTCGGTACCCTTTTTTCTTCTCTTCGCGCCATAGACGTAGTTTGTCGTTGTATGATTTCTTGAAACTGAAAATTTTAAAAGTAAATAAATAAATTTTAAAGGTCAGAGTGAATAGGCTATTACTGAACCGGCGAGCTACATCCTCGACCCCGTATAGTCACTTACAATCAGGTGTTACAGGGGTCAATCGCCGGTCAGTTAGTGAATAAAAATAGACAGTTTCAGTAAACACGATCCCATCAAAAACATAAATGTAAAATGAGAGCCAAGTTCAATATCGCGTGCACTTCGCCGACAAAAGAATTGAGATCTGCAAGGGTGCCAAGTTCTTTGCTCTAAAATTTTTAGATACAAGGACATGCGACATACTCAATGCATTTATTTTACTTGGGGAGTAATTCAATATCAAGATTTGACTTGGCTAGTTTTCATAAACTAACTAAATTTTATAAAAGTAACATATTCATAGTCATAGTTCATTATCAAGCTAACAGTATAAGTAACAAGACGTACACTAACTTGCGTACTTACCTTTACGAAAATAGGTTAATGATTTGATTGATTTTGATTTATAATATAAATTTATATTTTAAAACTAGCCAAGTCACGTCTTGATATTGAATTACACCCCAAGTAAAATAAATGCATTGAGTATGTCGCATGTCCTTGTATCTAAAAATTTTAGAGCAAAGAACTTGGCACCCTTGCAGATCTCAATTCTTTTGTCGGCGAAGTGCACGCGATATTGAACTTGGCTCTCATTTTACATTTATGTTTTTGATGGGATATCATTACTTTTTGTACAGAATTTATTATGATGTGTAAATTACTTAATTATTATTTGTTAATTAGTTCTGTGTGCTATTCTAGTACATCTTTTGAAAGTTTTGAACAAACAAAGAATTTTCCAAAACGGTTAGTACGTATTGGATTTTTATGTGCATGTATGTGTAAGTGTGTGCGTGTGAGTGTAAGTATATGCTATTCTAGTATATCTTTCAAACAAAAAAAGAATTTTCCAAATCGGTTTATAAATGACAGAGTTCTGAGGCAACAACCATCAATAATAATAATAATAATAAAAAACATAAAAAAATCACTGTTTTAGATTTTTATATGTATACACACACAATTACTAAGCTGGATGCCAAATTTCACCTTTCTAGGTCACCTGGAAGTGGGTTAGGTTTTTGATTACTAGTCAGTCAGTCAGTCAGTCAGTCAGTCAGTCAGTGATAAAAATACCGTTTTTTGGACTTTAATATCTCAATAACTATTTAACCTATATTAATGAAATTTGGGGTTCTACTTGTTCTAAAGGATCTTAATACATAAGCCAAATTTCATTTTTTTATGTTAAATAGATTTGGAGTTATTGGGGGGTCAAAAGTGGCTCCAAACGGTTCGTGTAATATAACACACGGCTGCTGCTCGCCAGTTCCTGCGGTGAACTTGGCTGGACACGCTGCCGCGTGTCTAGATTAAGTAGTTTAGTCTTGTGATCTATCATCAGGCGACTTAGAGGGCCAGGGCCCCTAGGCATTTGGCATTTGGGGTCCCCTCCCCTATAAGGAGAACATTATTATGGTACAAGTCCTGCGTCTGGGACTGGGCCCCTAGTCTAGTCCTCAGTCCTAGCAATCATGTAGAATAATGGTAACAATTATTGTCTGGATGTTCTTGGCAGGGCAGACGATAAACCAAGTAATAGCTGAAACAATAACAGCCTCTCGACGTACTAAGAAAAAAGTTGAAGTACTTATTCAAGTGACAGCACCATTTTTATAGCTAAGAACACTCGCAAACAGATAGAACTGAATCTAAATCGGATCATCAACATAGGAGCTACGATGATCTCGTCTTTATGGTTTTAAGTAGATTTCGTGAGTCGTGGGCTAAGAAATCCACAGACAGGGCCCAAACTAATAAGATTTGCGGTAGACCACGACGAAGATGGCGGGACAACGTAGACGCAATCGGAAAAGAATAGTCAGTAGTTGTAGTTACAGGGGCGAAATATAAAAAAGAGAGTACAGTGGTAATAATGTGAATAATAAAAGGTAGGTACTATTTTATTTTAAGTAGGTATACGGATATCGCCGTGCCCATAGTACTTTGCTTAGTTTGGGACTAGGTCGATTTGTGTAAGAGTATCCCTTAATCTATCTATCTATATATATAAAAATCAATTGCTGTTCGTTTGTCTCGCTAAAACTCGAGAACAGCTGGCCAGATTTAGCTGATTTTGGTTTTGAAATGTTTGTCCTCACCGTTAAAATCTTACTGACACAGACCGAATTCCTAGCGGGCGGAGCTACGGGCACAGCTAGTATTTTAATTTAAGTATTTAATTTTAATTTAATCCATACCGTTATCCCACGATTCCTCAATCGCGATCTCTCTATCCCGCAACAGTTGCACTTCCATTTTGTCAATTTCCATTTGTCACTGAGCAAGTAATTTGAACTTCGAACGTTCAACTTCGTGCGAATTAACCGTTTAGCGATTAGCGACGCGTGCGACTCAACTGCCTGTCAGCAACGTTCACTGGTTCAATTCGGATCGTAACCAGTTCACGAAGACCGCTGGTATTCCTGGGTCACGCAATGCTGAAGTGCAGTTTCAGAAAACGAGGGGTCTTGTTAAAATGGAGACAGAACAATCGATCATTTGTCTCTGTGGTAAAGCTACGAGCACACGATCGGAAAGTTACGCGTCTTAACTACTTACAATGTGTTTAACTTGTGAATACTAAAGATGGCTGACTACCATTAACTGATTCGACAGTAGGAAAAAACTTAGAGCCATCACGAAAGCACCGTTATATGTCTAGATAGCTCTCATTAAATTTAACAGGAAGTTCTATTGTAAGATCAAAATTAACGTTCCAATGAATATTAAGTCGGACCTCTCCCTCGCACTCGCTGTTTCGCTGGAATGTTAGAGAGATCCAAATGATGATTTATGACTTATTTTATTATATTGCCTGAGGTTAGGTCCAAAAATAATATGTTCTCATAACTGGCACCAAGTTAAAGTTGCTCTAGAGTTGTGAAAATGGGAAATAAACAGTTATACTTACATTATAAATAATTTCGTAAACATTTCAAATTCATTGTTTTTATTTTTTTTAACACGTTAAATCGTATCAGGTCTGGTTAGCCCTGACTACCAGTAGTCGGACTTTGTGTGGGAGTATAACCCGCTAATGGGATTATTATCTCCACGCCACAGTAAAATTCATTTTGAAATGAATCGCGCCCGGATGGTTCCATATTGTTATACTATTATGACTATAAATGTGAAACTACCTTAATGCACTGCTACTAATACACGTTGTAGCTTATCTGATGAATCAGTAAAGTTAAACAACTTGCAAATTGTCATAACTTTGACGTAATACTAGTATTAATCAAACATAAACCAATATATTGAGTTTTTTGCAGTTCACTGCGCTGAACTAAATGCATGTCGCAGGTTTATGATATAAATCGAATTTTCGCGTAAATTCTAAGGATATTGTGAAACACGTATAATTAGACAATGCTGTTATTATCGCTTCGTTTGTTACGTATATCTTGAAATGACCGAATAGCAAATCATCTAGAAATAGGAGCCGCGCCCGCGACAGCGCGGTTCCGTTGATTTAGCGAAAAAAAAAATCCTTTGACGGAATCATTAATTCAACACTATTTTTGACCAGATTCATTACTACATCTTTGCGTTTTATAAAAAACCGGCCAAGTGCGAGTCTGACTCGCGCACCGACGGTTCCGTACAAACTTACCTACACTTATCCCATCTTAATTGGTCTGGTTAAGTTTGCTCCTGAAATGTATGGCGACGCATACAAACGAGGTGCAAACTTAACGCAACCAAGTCCTCCAAATATGATGTTTGAAAAGGACTATATTTTTATGATTTATTACAAATGTATAGTTTTCAGATTTTTAAAAGTATTTGTAGTATGTGACCATATTACTTGCCAAATTTCATAGTTCTAGGTCATCGGAAAGTACCCTATCATTTTGATTCCCTTGAGTGTCGAAATGTACGTTTCTTGCGACATAAACGGCCGTATCTTTTTTTCACATTAACGTAGAAATTTCATTTCACTGCTTTAAGGGACCGTAGACCTGAGTACATGGTGTTAATTTCAACTTGATGCCTCCACGCGTTCTCGAGATAAAGGGTCTTGGCAGACAGACAGACGGACGGACATCAAAGTGATCCTATAAGGGTTCCGTTTTTTCCGATTGAGGTACGGAATCCTAAAACATAAATAAAATATCAAGGGACAATCAAACTCAAATTAAGTAAAACTGTACTATGGCGACATTGCAGGCGACGCGTGGTAGAGGCAACGTAGTGATTATAATATGCTCTTTGGTAGAGGCGACGGTATACATAACATATAGATATACACCTAGATAACATCCATGACCCAGGAACAAAATATTCGAGTTCGTCACACTCATATTTGCCCCGGCCGGGATTTGAACCCAGGACAGGCGCACTACAAACTGCGCCAACCGCGTCGTAAAAAATTCAATCATCTTACGCCATATCGGTACATACTACATACTTTTCCTTTATTAATTCTGCATTATTCCGGGATAAAGTAGCCGAGTATATTAGTACATACTTACCCACACAATTGCTTTTGGTAACTACGGTCACCGCTCTTATTTTATTATATACGAGTAAATAGGTAGATACCTAGTCCAATATGGGAAGGGTATATTTGCCCCTCAAACTAAAATACGCATTGTACGGTTTTTTTAAAGTCAATAAGGTTATATTGAGTACTATTGGGTATGAACATTTTCTAACGGATCTTGAGTGTGCGTTAGGTATAAAGAAAGTTTTTGTACGCAACCTCTGTAAATGTAAGAAAAGATTATTCAAGTGCATTTCTTCTGCACTAGGGCATCGCATTTCACTGTTTTAACAATCCGTATTGTTTTCTAACAGTTTTATCGAGAGATTATGTGAGCGTGTCGTGTGGTGCCGGCGGAGTAGAATAGCACCACCCCATTTCTTCCCGTGGGTATCGTAGAAGGCGATTAAGGGACCATCCGAGAGGTGGGCAGCAGCGCCTCTTGTGTAGACAACACAGTCCACATAAATACACTGCGGTCACCAACCCGCATGCCCAGCGTGGTGACTACGGGCAATACCCTCTATGGTTAGACACAAAAAGAAACGGCCCCCAGTTCCCGGCCGCCCTACTATTCCAGGCCACGGCAGCGGCCTTGGTTACGGTAGGGTAGGGGGTGCTAGGAATCCCCGGGCTACGGACGGCTGCCAACAATTGACCCTGGCTACATACAACGGACGCAGTCTACGGCTGGACGAAAGCCTCCAGATCCTTGAAGTAGAATTAGAGAAGATACGATGGCATGTTCTCGGGTTATCGGAAGTTCGTAGAGAGGGGGAGGACACGATAACCCTTGAGTCGGGCCATCTATTCTACTTTAGGGAAGGGAGCCAACAATCTCAGGGTGGCGTGGGATTCCTCGTCAACAAAGCCCTCCGTGACAACGTGATGGAGATCTGCAGCGTCTCGGCACGGGTAGCGTACCTTGTACTGAAACTGACCGAGAGATACTCTCTTAAGGTCATACAGGTATATGCGCCGACGTCGAGCAGCTCAGATGAGGAGGTGGAGGCCGTTTACGACGATGTGTCAAAGGCCATGAATCGTACCACCAAAACCCATTATACCGTTGTCATGGGGGACTTCAACGCCAAAGTGGGAAAAGAATGCGGTGAATCTTGTTTGGGACAGCATAGCTATGGGCGCAGAAACCGTAGGGGCCAAATGCTGGTCAACTTCCTTAGCATGCAGGGGCTGTTCTGTATGAACACCTTTTATCAGAAAAAGCCACAACGGAAGTGGACCTGGAAGAGCCCCGACGGTGTGACGAAGAACGAAATTGACTTCATCATAGCCGACAAGAAGCACATATTTAGGGATGTCTCAGTGATCAGCAGGTTTAATACCGGTAGCGATCACCGGCTTGTGCGAGGCACCCTAAGTATCAATTTTAAGCTCGAACGTAGTCGCATGGTGAGGTCTGTTCTTCGTCCAAATGTGCCCCAAGCTGGACATGATGCATTCCAACTGGAATTGACAAATAGATTCGCCGCACTGGAGACCCCGGCAAATGTTGACGAGGATCTGGACGGCGTAATTGGGGTGATACGCGAAGTGGGAACGAGGCACTTTCGGAAAAGGCGGTCAGATAAGAAGTCCAAACTTTCTAGCGAGACCCTGGATTTGATGCGATTTAGACGTGAGACACCAGAGGAAACTTTGTCAGATCCCCAGTCACTCCACAAGAAAATCAGGAGCTTGGTGAGACGCGACCTTCGCAGCTGGAACACTCGCCTAGTACGTGAGGCGATCGAGCGAAATCGGGGGTCGAAAGTCTTTACCAAGACACTGGGGAGGAGTCATCTGACAAAGTTAGCTACCTCGAATGGTGAAACCGTCACATCAGTCCCGGGGATACTGGCTGAAATTGAGGACTTCTACGGACATCTGTATGCTTCGCATGCACCGAAGCCTACACCTGACGCGAGAGACCCTAGAGCCCCACTTACCCGCCACTTCACTGAAGATCTCCCAGACGTAGATGTCGACGAAATCGAGGCGGCTCTCAAACAGCTTAGTAATGGGAAGGCTCCCGGTGAAGATGGAGTAGCCTCTGAGCTCCTCAGGGCTGGGGGTAAACCTGTTCTTGGGGAGTTGAAGAGGCTCTTCAACTCTGTAATAACCAATGGGACTACCCCGAAGGCGTGGAGCAGAGGTGTAGTGGCATTGTTTTTCAAGAAAGGAGACAAAACGCTCCTTAAAAACTATAGGCCGATCACGCTTCTGAGCCACGTCTATAAGCTGTTCTCGAGAGTCATCACGAATCGTCTGGCATCAAGATTTGACGCCTTTCAGCCACCGGAACAGGCTGGGTTTCGTAAAGGCTATAGCACCGTGGACCACATCCATACTGTTCGGCAGGTTATACAGAAGTCCGACGAGTATAACCAACCGCTGTGTATGGCGTTTGTGGACTACGAGAAGGCCTTCGACTCCATCGAAACCTGGGCCGTTCTGGAGTCTTTGCAGCGATGCCAAGTCGACTGGCGGTACGTGGAGGTGCTGAGAAGTCTCTACCAAATGGCGACTATGTCCGTCCAAGTGCAGAACCACCAAACAAGACCCATCCAGCTGCTTAGAGGTGTAAGACAGGGTGACGTTATTTCCCCGAAACTCTTCACCAATGCTCTGGAGGATGTCTTCAAGACCCTGTGGTGGAATGGAATGGGCATCAATGTCAATGGTGAATATCTCACACACCTCCGCTTTGCTGACGACATAGTTATAATGGCAGAATCGCTGCAAGACCTGCAGGAAATGCTGTCCGGTCTTAATGCTGCCTCGAGACGCGTTGGGCTAGGGATGAACTTGGACAAGACTAAGGTCATGTTCAACGAGCACATCGTCCCTGTGCCCGTTTCCGTCGAAGGTGTAGCCATTGAAGTTGTCCAGGAGTACGTCTACCTAGGACAAAAGGTACAGCTGGGTAGAGACAACTTCGAGAGTGAAATCACCAGAAGAGTGCAGCTTGGCTGGGCAGCATTTGGAAAGCTGCGTCACATCTTCGAGTCACCCTTGCCACAATGCCTGAAGACCAAGGTATTCAATCAGTGCGTCCTGCCGGTCATGACATACGGAGCCGAGACGTGGAACCTGACAGTGAAACTAGCCCACCGACTACACGTCACACAGCGAGCTATGGAAAGGGGTATGCTCGGAATCTCGTTAAGGGACAAAGTCCGGAACGAGATTATCCGACAAAAACCAAAGTCACTGACGTAGTTCAGAAGTGTAGCAGACTGAAGTGGCAGTGGGCTGGTCACATCTGTCGCAGAACCGATGATCGGTGGAGTAGACGGGTTCTCGAGTGGAGACCACGACTCGGCAAGCGTAGTGTAGGACGCCCTCCGGCCAGATGGACCGACGACCTGAAAAAAGTGGCTGGTGGTGACTGGATGGCGAAAACGGGAGATCGGGCCATGTGGCGAACCCTGGGGGAGGCTTACGTCCAGCAGTGGACTGCAATAGGCTGAAATGATGATGTGAGCGCAATACGAAACGAGTCGCTCCGCTCCGCTCCGCTCCGCTTCAGTAGCGAAGCGCCCTTATTCTGAGACGGCAGAGCCACGCACACTTGATTCAGATTTTTTACTGCTTAACGTCTACTTATAGATGTGGTATGCAGTATTTCCGTGGCAATTTCGCAATATCATGTCACTAATAATATTATAAAGGCGAAAGTTTGTGTCTTACTACTTTTTATCCCGAAAAATAGTATACAATTAGCGATTCAAGGTAACTGCTACTTACAACTTGCTCCTGTGTCGTTGTTTTGAGTATTCATTCTGGAGAATTAGATACAGCCAGGAAAGCACTATTGATTTACAGTCTAATTTCTTTACATGTCATGTTATACTTAATTACTATACGTTGCCTTAATTTATTTATTTCAAAGGAAATAATCTGAGCGTTTCACAGGGAAAATGTGTTGTGACTTCTGACACGTCACTGTGACACACGAAAGAAATCTCCACAGAGTAAAGTAGAAAATTTTATTTATAAGAAAACATAAAAAAAAAACAAATAAACTTATACTAAAAGGTGGCTAGAACTATTATAAAGAATTATAAAAACATGGTCCTTTTGGCAGCGTGCCCATCACACAGGCAGCATTCCCGCATTGTATTGCGATGGCAATTCTTTGCGCGAGAAAGCTGCCTGTGCGAGGGTAAATAAATAAATAAATAAAATAAATATCAGACAACCTCACACAAATCGATCTAGTCCCAAATTAAGCTCAGGAAGGCTTGTGTTATGGGGTGCTAGACGACAAATAAATGTTATTAGTCTTTGCCGCATAAGAGATCGGATGGACGGGCGTCATTCATTTATACATAATAGAGGAGCCCAAGCGGGGTTTTGGGAATATCATGAAGCTCGGCAGATTAATTTGAGTACCTACCTCCAGCAAATATATGATCCCTATTATAAGGGTATATAATAAAACTGAAGAGAGTAGAGTCTGTATATGGAATATATTCGAAAAGAAGTTGCCTGGGGATACTTAGAATCGATAACAGCACAGGTTCCAACAGTTTTTAGAATTTATGTCTGCAGTCTTTTTATTTCATCGCGCATCACGTGAAAACGGCTGCACGAACTCATAACTGAACCCCGATTTTCCACGCTTGGGCTCCCCTCTTAACATGGTGTCCTGTATTTAATAGACAACCTTTTAATCCTCAAACGGAACCTTGGAATGGTCAAGATATAAGGATCATCTATTTATTTTAATTTATACAATTCTATTGAACTAAAATTGTATTGAAAATTACAATAAGTTTTCCATGGAGAGCGGTCATTATTTCAGGATATATCTTAACAGTGCGATGCAGGATGGGCGCATAGAGGAAAAGTTTTATCGCTGGATCCCAAACAGCAGCGGTTTGGGAGCCAAGAGGAAAAGTATTATCCCTGGATCCCAAACAGCAGCGGTTTAGGAGCCAGAGGAAAAGTATTATCCCTGGATCCCAAACAGCAGCGATTTAGGAGCCCAGAGGAAAAGTATTATCCCTGGATCCCAAACAGCAGCGGTTTAGGAGCCCAGAGGAAAAGTATTATCCCTGGATCCCAAACAGCAGCGGTTTAGGAGCCCAGAGGAAAAGTATTATCCCTGGATCCCAAACAGCAGTGGTTTGGGAGCCCAGAGGAAAAGTTTTATCCCTAGATCCTATTAGGCAGCGGTTTGGGAACCAAGAGGAAAAGTATTATCCCTGGATCCCAAACAGCAGCGGTTTGGGAGCCAAGAGGAAAAGTATTATCCCTGGATCCCAAACAGCAGTGGTTTGGGAGCCCAGAGGAAAAGTATTATCCCTAGATCCCAAACAGCAGTGGTTTGGGAGCCCAGAGGAAAAGTATTATCCCTGTATCCCAAACAGCAGTGGTTTGGGAGCCAATAGGAAAAGTATTATCCCTGGATCCCAAACAGCAGTGGTTTGGGAGCCCAGAGGAAAAGTATTATCCCTAGATCCTATTAGGCAGCGGTTTGGGAGCCAAGAGGAAAAGTATTATCCCTGGATCCCAAACAGCAGTGGTTTGGGAGCCAAGAGGAAAGGTTTATCTCTAGATCCCATTACGCAGCGGTTTGGGAGCCAAGAGGAAAAGTATTATCCCTGGATCCCAAACAGCAGCGGTTTGGGAGCCATGAGGAAAGGTTTATCTCTAGATCCCAAACAGCAGCGGTGTGGGAGCCTAGAGGAAAAAAGTATTATCCCTGGATCCCATTAGGCAGTGCCGTGGGAGCAAAGAGGAAAAATACTTAGTTGTCCGAGTATCTCATGGGAGTTAAAAGGCATAAAATTATATCCTTTGATCCCACAGGAGCATGGCGACAAAAACATTACGCTGAAATCCTATAGGATTATAGACATAATGGGAATCAAATGGCAGGAGGGGTCGTATAGCGCCATCTGTTGGTGAAAGTTTCTTTGTCCGTTCATGAGGACAAACGGATTTTAACCCTAGAGTGATCGCGCCTTCCCGTGAAACGCGAGTGATCGCGTGGGGAGCATTTTGCCGCCCATACTTAATATGACTTTTTCTAGCAAATTGGCGTTATATGACTTTATAATTATGTTTAAAGGATAGGATGAAACATAAACTATCACAATAAGAAACATTTATTAAAGTTTCATACTTAGAATTTAGAAAAGAATGCTTTGGGAAATCTTAGGTAAAATTTCTTGGTTTTTTGCAACTTCTTTACAATTATTTATATAAAAAAAAGAAAAATTAAACTTAATAGTTAAATTATACGTTTTCATCATCTACAATATGTATTTTAGCAAAACAATCCTGACACATGTATATACAATGTTCGTTGCACAGTAACTTTGCACATCTGTTACATCCTTTTTTCGTACTTCTATTTTTCTTGGACGGACATACTGCGCATATTATATTTTGATGATCCGATGGTACAAATCGGGGGATTTGGTTTCTCAGCTGGTTCTGCAATGTGTTTACGTCGGATCTTCTAATGATATATGGTCTAGTCATCGCCAGGGCAAATTCTTTCAGAAATGTTCGTCATAATAATATAAAGTAAACTGAGCAAAACAAAACAAGAACAACGCCCAATAACTGAACAAAACCAACTAAAAATCAATAGTAATACGATAGTTATATCATAACAATACTAAACGCAATGAAAACTCATAATATTTCAACTATATTAAAAAAACAGATTCATAAACTTTACCTACGTGAGTAGTCGCGCAGTGAGCAATTTGCCGTCAAACGCGCCACACCTGTGACAATCTTTGCCTCCTGCAGTCACCCGCGCACTGAATTTGTTATAATTTCTAAAACAAGGAGGTAAAGTACGAGGGGGCAGCTACTAGGACGCTTGACCTTGACAAATGCATCGTTTAGAAAATAACACGAATATAGTTCCACGGGCGGCAAAATGCTCATAGCGCGAGCACTCTAGGGTTAACTTAACCAATTTTGGTGAAGGGATATATTTTGGGACATCCAAAGTTGGTTACAGGATACTTTTTATCTAACGATAGTAAATAAAATAAATTTTACGAAAACGACGGGCAACTTCTAGTAATAAATAAAAAGTTAAAAAAACTGTTCATTTAAGTATTTAATTAAAAACATTACATTGTCACATTTAGCTACTCCTATTCAACTTGTTGTTAATTCTTAATACTAAGTATAACATTAAATAAAATAACTAACACTTAAAAAATCACATTGTATACAATATTACGTAAAATGCACGTTAAAATACTTGATACATTAAATGATATACTAATGTATTATGAATAAAATATGCACAAGTTATAAAACAATTTATTAATATGAGGAACAATGCCAGATTACGTATTTTGCTAAATTACAAGTGTATTATTATTAAAGTGTAATATGTGTTGCACAGCCCTAAGAATGTGGCACTATGTAGGTATGTTTCGCGAGTCTTGTCGCGTGAGATAGCGCTACCCATCACTCTCAGACATTACTACAAAGAAAGAGACGGTAATTATCTCGCGCGAGAAGTAGTCGCGCAGGACAGTTATGCTAGAGGTGCTGCGATAACGACAAATATGGTGAATGTTTACAATTACACACACGAGTGTTTACAATTATGTATGTACAGTTGTATACCTACTTTATCTACATATTCATCATCATTATTCATTACCATAGTTTTTTTTTATATTATCTAAAGTAGAAATGAAGTATTCGGTACTACCAGACCATCCCGTGGAGCTTAGGAATGAATGAGGGGACTTCGCCGGCGGCTGGCATAAGACGACCATGCCGGAGATATGCTTTTTTTTTTACATGGTTTGCACTGTATCAGGGCTGGTTAGCCCTCACTACCAGTGAGTCGGACTTTGTGGGAGAATAACCCGCTAATAGGATTATCTCCGCGACACAGAAGTGATTATGGTAATGGTAAAATAATATTTATGAAGTAACTAACATATCTGAGTTTGGTCGCTGCCAAGTAATGTGGGTCTTTAACCTATAACACAGGCGCGACAGCGCCCTATCGGTGTGACTCGGGAGTCGGTGACCTTGTAATGCCGAATCCTTGGACAAGGCATTCACGAGAATGCCTTTCCCACCTCGCGGGTCCCGCACTCGCCCTTCGACACGCACACATAGCCGCGAGTTTTATTACTGCAACAAGTGTCGCTGTCGTTTCTTTTTACGTTAGTATATATATTCTTTACCTATAATATCTGAACTTATTATAGTAATTTAATAATTTGGGTGTAGATAAATAATACCACTAACATTTACAATATGGTCAGGGTAGTAATTACATAATAAATTGTCGGGCAATTATTTTCTATATTTTTACTATACTGTTGTAAATATAAGCTCATATTGTTAGTTTTGTAGACAAAAAATCCTAAAAAATCCTAAATTATACATGTATAACGTATAAATTGTGTTGTTCATTAAATAATATTCTTTGGGTAGGTAACATTTGAAAGGCTATGGGGAAAAACTGGATAAGTCCATTAATTTAGCATTTTAAAATAAAAGAAAAAATATATATATATATATATTCATCTCACTACCTAAAACAGGTATAAAACTCACTGGGTCTACATTTTATTATTAGGGTTCCGTACCCAAAGGGTAAAAACGGAACCCTATTACTGAGACTTCGCTGTCCGTCCGTCCGTCCGTCCGTCTGTATGCCTGTCACCAGGCTTTATCTCATCCCGTGATAGGGAGACAGATGAAATTTTCACAGATGGTGTATATCTGTTGCCGTAAGGCGGTGGTAGCCTAGTGGTTAGGGCATACGACTTTCAATCCGGAGGTCGCGGGTTCGAACCCGGCCCGTACCAATGAGTTTTTCGGAACTTATGTACGGAATGTCATTTGATATTTACCACTCGCTTTTCGGTGAAGGAAAACATCGTGAGGAAACCACCTAAGCCCAATAGGGTCGTTCTCAAAATATTTGCACCGCCACCTGGCAACAGGTTTCTCTTAGAAGAAGTTTTTTACACCGCATTATTTTAAATATTAAATTGTCAACACATATCTATAGACACTTTTTACATAGAGGCCAAATGCTTTTAATTTAAAGTTAAGTATATTAATAGACAAAAAAATGATTTAAAACTAGGTTTTGTCGGTCACTTGCCGTGTCCCAACGCGAGGTACTCATGTTTTGTTGTAATAAAAACATATACATTACCGACTTAGCTTAAGTTCAGTACTCCATTTTATTTTCATATATGATGAAGATTGAATACTACCATATCGAATAATGATACTATGCTTATGTTGCGAATTATTTGCAATTTAAGTTTGTCCACACCATTTTTTGTCGTCCACTTGTCATGAGACAAACATTACAATTGTGTGACTACTATTTCGTTTCCCGTGCCTCACCCCGCATAAATCGAGACCTGCAGTTGCCACCTAACACTGTTCCGAGTGACACGTCGTCAGTGTGCTGCACTAAAAAAATATGATACATACACTTACGCGAGCGGGAGTTTGTAATGGGTATGTAGTCTATATTCTGCCTTCCATATTTTGGTTGACGTGTGTACTATTGCATTCATTTTAATTTATAACGCGTAAAGTATGGTCTACTTTTATGTGTATAAATATGCAGTTCATCAACGAAATACTTTATTTGTTTTGATGACATAACTGTCATTTTGTCCATCACCTGTATGTCGTTCACTTGTCTATATAAAAACAGGTGAACGACACATACGGCAGGTGAACGACAATTATTTAAACACTTATACAAAATTATTTAAAAACCAGGTTTTATCGGTCACTCGCCGTGTCTTAACTCATGTTTCGTTATTATAAAACATATATATTACCGAAGTTGGTTAGTTTGAGTATTCCATTTTACTTTCAAGCTGTCTTAGGAATCCTTAGTCCTTCGTCCTTAATTCCTGTCACGGGCGTCCAGGTCTCTGCCCCATAAAGAGATATGGAGAAGACAAGTGCACAGACGAGATGCATGTTAGTCCGGTTAGGGATGTCTGATCTTTCCATATTTTGGGTCATCGCTGTTATGGCCATTCCGATTCGCCTGCGAATCTCTGGTTTGCATGTGCCTCTATTTGTGACAATGGAGCCAAGGTACTGGAACCGATCAACAGTTTGGAACTCTTGAAGCAGGTTAGTACTTTGTCGACTAGTAATAGTCGACTATCATCAGCTCGGTCTTATTTTTATTAATATCGAGACCCATTCTGAGGCTGTTTGTTTTGACTCATTCCAAAAGTTGGACTACTTCTACTTCGGGTGATGCAAAATAGGCGATGTCTACCACGTACCTTCAAGGGCTCCATATGTGTCAAATAGTATAGGGGATATTATGCATCCCTGTCGTACGCCTTCCGGGACTTAAAGTTCTTGTATGTGACATCTCCTACCGACACCATTCTGTATCCAGACTCGTAAAGGCTTTATAAAGTGTTACCAGATGTGCTGGCAGCTTCAGTCAATACCTCCCATAGCTTATCCCACCTAACGCAGCCGAAGGCTTTCTCGTTATCAGATGTGAAGGAATTCCTCGAAGATGACGAAAACAGCAGTAGGTTACTCAGCGGGTTAGAAAGAATATGTTAAAAGAGGCAGCATTAGGATGCAGAAACGTTATTTAAATGATTCGCTGTTGAACCTTCATAAGAAATGTATAAAATCCCGTGGGTATGCTTGAGTTTTGCTTTTTTTGCCGGTTATGACCTTTCTGAATTGTACAGGCTTCAAAAAACCTCCTGAGAAATGTCCTATGAGATGGGAATTAAATGCTTGTTTTTTTATGCAAATTACTAACATAAGGAAAAAACAAAAAAAAAACAATAAAAAAAACCCTATTTGACAGTTCAACGTAGGTTTTATTTAAATTGTCACTTTCCTGCAACCATCGTCGTTAACCTGCTAGCAAATTCAGTGAAGTTGGAACATATTTGTCGCAAACCTGCACCCATTGTCGATAACTTGGTAACAAATGTCGTTTACCTGACATCGATGTCTTTCACCTGTCGACCTAAAATTTCAAACACCAATATCCTCTAAGATATTCAATTTACGAGTAACTACTTCCCTCGACGTGATATCAATTGTCTGAATATATTTCTAGCGATCCTATGAAAAATAAAAGAAGAAATCGCAACTTTAAAAAAAAATGCAAAATTAACGCAGCGGTGCAAATATTTTGAGAACGACCCAATAAGGCCTAGTTTCTTCCCCTCTGGGTTGGAAGGTCCGATGGCAGTCGCTTGCGTAAAAACTAGTGCCTACACCACATCTTGGGATTTAGGTAGCCAACCCCGATTGAGAATTCATTCTCAAAAAATGGGACAAAGGCTAGGAGGATGATGAGGATGATGGTGTATATCTGTTGCCGCTATAACAACAAATACTAAAAACATAATAAAATAAATATTTAAGTGGGGCCCATACAACAAACGTGATCGGTTGCGTTAACTTTGCACCTCATTTGTATCCGGCGCCCGGCGCCATAAATACATACATACCAGGTGCAAACTTAACTTAACCCAGCCACTCATACAGGAGCGCGAGTCCGACTCGCACTTGGCCGTTTTTTTACGTACGCCATCCTTAAGGTGATTTCACATCAATAGTCCTACTGTAAAATTTTACAAATAATGTGACTTTGCCAGTTCTTCATCTTAGCCCTTCATTTTCATACAAAACTTGATAGTCAAACCCAAGTAGTACTTAAGCGCTTATATAACCCTTATACAACTTAAATTAGCTAGTACGTTACTTGGGAAGGCTTCGAGCTTAATATTATGCGTCTACTTATCACGATAACTCAATACTACGTTTATCGATAGCCCCATCACTGGTACAATTATACAAAAATAATTACATTTATACTTGTACTTATACAAATTAAATAAGTACTGATTGTATTCTATACTTATGCTATAAGTTATAAATAAATGATACTGAATAATCACTTTACCATAAAAATTACCGACTTCGACGAGAAAAAAGGACTGCACGAGTTAGTATAAAAAATATCAAAATCGTCATAATATTATATGTGCCTCTACATTTTGAGGAGCTCCATCTATTCCAGTTAACTATAAATATACCGAGTAGCAAACTTATACAGCCCTTATACAGCTTAAACTTGAGTTTTAAGAGCTTATACAGCTCTTAAAACTTATACAGCCTGCCTACTTGGGATTGTCAGCTAACATTATAAGTATACTTTGAAATCTTTGGTCTATAAATGTAATGTTTAGATACTGTTTACCAACATTCCTCTTTATATTTCGCATTTGTGCTTAAAGAGAGCATTCTCAGTAGATATGAGTTGACAACATTATTTTTGTTTATTTGGCGTTAAATTTAAACTATTTTTACCAAGTTATTACCACGGAACATTAATATACGTTTGCGCATTTATCAAAGTGGTGATCAATGATCATTTTCATAATTATTTTGATCGTTACTTATGTCTTTATAATTAAAGAAAAGATGGATAAACCAAAACCTGCTTCACTACCCTAACCTAACCTTAACCTTAAAAACTTGAAAATTTTCAGTGCAGGTGAGTAACACAATAAAAAAATATATTTACTAATTTTACTATAGGAAAGGAAAAATACAATAAGTATCTACATTAAATTTTTGCATTGCAATGTCGTACATATATTTCCTAATGTAAAAAACATCAATATCACAAAATAAGAATTTTCCGGCCGGGAAGAACTTTCATGTAGGAAATAATTAAATTAATCTCGATTCGTAAACATCAAAAACTCGCGTCATACTTGAACATACTTAATTCCTTAATCTTAAGACACTCACTCATTTGACCCTAAAACATCGCAAGATAATACTTACTACAGAATAGGAAAGGTTTTAGTAACTCTTAACTTCTGCGGGCCTATGATGGTTACTTTTATCACGCGATAAATAAGTGACAAACAAAGCATCCGTCACGTTTTGACAAAATGCGAAAGTGTGGGTGACAGATGCTTCGTCACTTATTTATCGCGTACCTAATAAACGCAACCATCATATGCCCCCTGGTGAAAGGAAAATCCTTCAAAAGATGTTAGTGTCAAACGTTGGAGTCAGGATTGGAGTGACGTCACGGAGTGAAACCTGCACGATCTTCAAGCCGTTAACTGGTGGGAATGGCACAAGATCGAGACAGAAGGTGTTCCGGAAGAATACGCAAGGCTCGAAATTTATACGATTACAATATTGTAAAACTGTATTGAAAATCAGTTTTCTGCGGAGGGGGATTCATTATTAGGTACTTTTACTGTTAGTAAAATTTTCTTTGTCCGCTCATCAGGCCGAAACGACAAACCGGATTTCAACCAATTTTGGTACAGGGATACCTTCATATTCACAGTTGGTCATACAATAATTTTTACTCAACTACGGTAAAGAAATAAAGATTATGCGGATGGAGTTGTGTGAGTTGTTGAGTTGTTTCTTAACAAAATCTGCCAAGCACGAGTCATGTAGGCGTTCTTAAGAGATACACTTTGTGATTCTGTCTCTTTGTCGTTCTCTTTCTTTCTCTATACTTCAAGACTGAAGATCGTGATTTACGAATGAATGAATGATTTATGATTTTGATTTACGAATGATTTACGAATGAATGAATGATTTGATTTAATTTATTCGATGTATGTGGGAGATGGGTTACATTTGCAGGTGATTATCGGAAGACTTATTTTCGGAAAAGATGCTTCCGTCAGATTATGTTGGTCGACATTGGCACGAAGTCATATTGTTTACTTTTTCTTTTACTGGTCAGCATTTTGTAATGTAACCAGGGTTAATATTTTGTATCACGATTAAAGATCCCATAGGGTACCCAGCTATTTTAGCCATAACACAAACACACAGGGCCTAGTAATGTCTTTTATAAATACTATTTCTTTTCTTTCTTTCGAAATACTATAGTTCCCAGCGTCCGGGGCGCTTTAGGAGTAGAATGTTAGCACGGAAGTGTGGTTCCCTCGCACGAAGAGCATGGGTGGCAGGTCCCGACTTAGGACCTCTAGCCACGCCATGTATAGTGGGGCCGATACGGAACCCTGAAACATAAGAACATATTTAAAATAATGACTTGCTTATACTACTATGGAAACCCGGAAAGCTGACGTAGGTAATAGAACACCCAGGCTCAAGTAGGATTGGTCTACGTCCGTCGTATGCGACCGAAAAATGGGCCAGCATAGTCACTAAGCGGGTGCCTTAAAGACGGACGGACAGACGGAGATGGCGGACTGGAATTGGAGTCTTTCTTTTAGCATCTGGTAGAAAGAGGCATCAGAGACGTAGCTAGCCCATTACCCAATGGGACATAACTACAGACTTATAAAAAAAATACTACGATGGAGGAAAACTGGCGTAAGGCCTGCCTAACCGTAAGCTGTTGGCATATCCGAATATAGATGATTGCAACGCATTGAAATTTCAGGACTTGTGAAGTTTTATTTTGCCTATAAGTGCCAGTCTCCTGAGAAAATCTTCACCAAGAACTCGCTTTACAACCGAATGGTTGGCAGTGAGATTTTTGTATGGTTTACAGCTATTTTTTGGCAATAAACGCACAGTTTTGAGATTCACCTTATGAGATTTTTTTTGTAGCCTTATAGATGAACCGTTTTGAAATAAATAGCACCCTAAAAAAGTCTACTGTTTGCTGGTTGATTTTTGACGCCAGTGTCTTTTTAAAAAAGTCTCCAAGAAGTGATCAACTAACCTTCCGGGGCATGGGTAGCGACATGACCACCATGTTGGCGTCTTTAGACTTCTCCAGCAACAGCTCTCGTAGCCGCAGCTGCCGGTTCGTCTTCTCCGCCAACGTTAAGAGTTCCACCTCATTTATTTGTGATTCTAGAAACAAAGTTCTTATTTAAGCTCAGTTTGAGATCCTGCGGGCCTATGATTGTTGCTTTTATCACGCGATAAATAAGTGATAAAGCATCCGTCACGTTTTGACAAACTGCGAGTGTGAGTGACAGATGCTTTATCACTTATTTATCACGTGATAAACGCAACCATCATAGGCCTCGAGTCTTTCGCCCATAGCATCGCAGTAGGCGTTATCTAGAGAAAATTTCTTTTAATACTACACTATATCCTTACACAAAAACCCTTAATTGGCTGCATCTTTAAGTAATTTAGTTCTACGTCCCTCTTAAAATTGTGGTAAACGTTATCAGTTTATTTTCTAAAATGTCATTCTTACCTTCAGAGGAGCCATCAACGAACTTGGCGACGAGATCGTCGAACATCTTCTTGGTCTCCGGCTGCGGCGCCTCCATGATGTCCTGCACCATCGTCAGCGACGAGTAGTCAATGCGGAATTTTGCTAGCAGATTCGCCATACTGCAAATAATTTATAGATAAATTTAAGTAATGTTTCACTTTTACAGGCGAGAAACGAAAGGCTTTGGACAGATCTTGATTTGAATATACCCTAACGTTCAGGTCAATAGGCTGCTTGGTGGACAATTATTTTGAGTAGAATGATTGAGTAGTTGCGATGTAAATTACAATGTAATTTTGATACTATTTCATGGATCTCTGTCTTTCTTAACCCTATCTAGAGCTACCTAAATTTCGCTAGTCATCTCACTGACAAACAACAAAATTCCCGGATACTTGTAAGTATCCGGGAATTTGTTTCATGACAGCACAGCAATGCAGCGGCTCAAGCCTTCAGTTAGATATATATGGTTCAGTGAGATGATTAGCGAACATTCTCTCTTCGAGTTCTAGCTCGTGACGCCACCGGTTGGTGAGCCGAAATGCGTATTTTGCAGTGTAACCACGCAGCACGCTGTGTCAGGATGTACAGCAGCATAATCGTGAGTCCGACAATATGTCCGTCTAATGTGCCTGACTCCAGATGACAATATCGCTATACTTACTTCCTCTCTTCTAATTCGAGCTCATGACGCCGGTTGGCGAGCGCGAAGATGCGCAGTTTGCAGTGCGACCACGCAGTACGCTGTGATAGGATGTATGGCAGCAGAATCGTGAGCCCGCCGTCGTCGTATAGCCACCACACGTCTAGGGTGCCTGACTCCTGAACAAACAAACACGCCCTCGTAATTCTTATGTTACAGGAAGATTAAAATGAAGAATCCGAAAAGCGAACGTCAAGATCATGCCATGTGGATATGTTCCACGGGCTACCGTCCTTGCAATAGGTGAACTGTGGGCCACGCAATAAATAAGTGACAAAGCATTTTTCAAAATGCGAATGTGAGTGACAGATGCTTTGTCACTTATTTATCGTGTGATAAAAGCAACCGCCATAGGACCAACCAAAATAGCTTTTTTGGAAAGAAAGAAGTACCATGTATGTTGTTGTTGCTCAGAACTCATGTCCAACCATGCTCGGCTATCTTTCAAGTGATGGCGGTGGCACTAAGTAAATAATCGAGATTTTCGAATCCACATACAACTCATCCAACCAACAACAATTTTAAAACTTGAAGCGCTAACCTGTTTCTTCTGAAAGATAGTCATCTGCATCAGCTGGTCCTTAGACAGCTCCAAGCCGTTGGAGGCCTTGTAGACGATTTGCCTATGGATGTCCATCGGCTTCTTCTTGCCGTTCTCCTTGCCTTCAGAGATCGTGAACGACCGCGACGTTGTCATGGTTAAGATACCTAGAAGTAGTATAAAAATGTACCTAGTTCTCAGCTTCAACCAAAACATGAGCCACACAGGAAATGGGTAATCGATCATGTAGAAAGTCATGTAGAATGTGGACTTTAAGGCCGCCATTTGTACTTTTTAGGGTTCCGTACCCAAAGGGCAAAAACGGGACCCTATTACTGAGACTTCGCTGTCCGTCCGTCCGTCCGTCCGTCCGTCTGTGACCAGGCTGTATCTCAAGAACGGTGATAGCTTGACAGTTGAAATTTTCACAGATGATGTATTTTTATTGCCGCTATAACAACAAATACTAAAGATAAAATAAAATAGGGGGGGCTCCCATACAACAAACTTACAGATAATGGTACGGAACCCTTCGTGCGTGAGTCCCACTCGCACTTGGTCGGTATTTTTTTTGTATTGTGCAATAAAGTTTAAATAAATTACTTATACCTTTCAAAGAAAAAATACACCAAAATGTAATAGTTTGTTCCTAGAGCAAATGTAATGATTTTTCCTTGAACCTGGAAATGCTACATTAGAAACAACGACTTCTATTCACGATTTCGGGATCGCCCTGAAGACAAGGTTGTCGTCTAATAGTTCTTAAAGACGTTTCTTAGGTAAATCAGACGCTAAATCAACTTCGGTAAAACTGCAGCAGAGCGCAATTAGTTTCTCTTACTATACTTAGAACTTTGTTACAGCTGCAAAGTTCGTTGTTAGAATATTTCTTAAATTAACGCATCAGAATACGGGGTGGAGAATCCTCGCAGAAAATCGTTAGCTGGGAAAAGCAATAGCTCGTTGCGGATTTACATGGGGGAGGTTTTGTCAAGCAACGTATGTACGTCTTTTGTCTAAAATGGTGTTGAATATGATGGCTTCCAATCGTGAGCGCGTATATCCAGGCCGGAATCCACTTGAATCATACTCGCAAGGTAAGCAAATCCTCACTACCACGAAATGTAGCTGCCAGTTCTCCGGTAGGCTGCTCTTTTACGTCACGCGAGATCTTTCCAATTGAGGTAGAAGTACGCTAGAGTCAAAACACGCTTACTCTTCCAAGCAAATGAACTGTCAAATCATACAAACTGGTATGACATCTCGGACCATTGATGATGAAGATTGTACTCACTCTATTGTATATATTTTAGCTTTACACTTTAATCAATAAATAAAATAATAAGAAAATAAATAAATGTCGGCTGGACGGCTGTGAGTCATGCGCGCGTCCAGCGATGTCCAGTCGTAATTCGTGCATCATACTCGTTACGTGGGGAACACGAACGCGAAGATCCCCACTGCCTATTATATTAATCTGTGCCACTGCCGCTAGATGTCGCTGTCAGTCCTCCTATAGGCTACGCTTTTACTTCACGCGCTAATTGAGGATGAAGTACGCTAGTATGACATTTCGGGCCATTGATGAAGATGTACTCACTCTGCAGGTTATGCCGGCTGGACGGCTGCGAGTCATGCGCTCGTCCAGCGAGGTCCAGGTCGGAGTCCGCGTGCATCATACTCGTAACGTGGGGAACACGAACGCGAAGATCCCCACTGCCGCTAGATGTCGCTGTCAGTCCTCCGGTAGGCGGCGCGTCTTCCGCCGTCACTGGTCCGTAGTCCAGTCCGCCGGCGACGCGGATAATCGCCACCGCTAGACGGTTCTCAAAGGCCGTGCTGAAATAAAATACAATACAATACAACAATACTTTATTGCACACCAATATAATAGCAAAAGTAGTATTTGGGCAAAGCAATCACTTTAAACGCACTCTCTCGGCTCATTGTCTTTTTAAGGCGCACGTGCACTTTGGAAAAGGAAGATTTACACACTAATATTATGAAGGCGAAAGTTTGTGTATTTATGTGTATGTTTGTTACTTCTTCACGCTCCAACGGCTGGACCAATTTTGGTATGAAGGTAGCTGACACCCTGGATTAACACATAAGCTACTTTTTATCCCGAAAAAGTGCAGTGTTCCCGTGGGATGAGCGGGTAACACCGCGCGGCGCAGCTAGTGATAATATAATTATTATATGAAACTAAGCAAGTTCTTAATTGCAATTAGTTAGAGACAGGACTGTGTTGTATTCTTGTAGAGTGTTAAATAAGAAGTTAAACATCCTATAAGTTGTTAAACGTCTTCCATATCCACAAGGTGCTCACTCACTTCGCTTTACCCTGATCAAGACCTAGGGTGAACACTTTCGTCAGTCTTTATAAGTCCACTAACCAAGCTTGAACCTGAATTCTCCCCGTATCAACTCAGTCTCGAATTCAAGTAATAATACTCACTGCAGCACATTGAAGTAAGCTTCCGAGTCACTGGGGGGTGCCATGGCCCAGTCCGCCTTGTATGCCATCAGCATGACGTTGGACGACAGTCTCCCAACGCCAGTAGCCTGTATGAGCGCTCGTGCGCCCATTTTGAAGCTGGATTCAAGTAATAATACTCACTGCAGCACATTGAAGTAAGCTTCTAAGTCACTAGCGGGTGCTGTGGCCCAGACCGCCTTGTATCCCATCAGCATGACGTCTGACAACAGTCTCCCAACGCCAGTAGCCTGTATGAGCGCTCGTGCACCCATTTCGAAGCTGGATTCAAGTAACAATACTCACTGCAGCACATTGAAGTAAGCTTCTAAGTCACTAGCGGGTGCTGTGGCCCAGTCCGCCTTGTACCCCATCAGCATCACGTTGGGCGATAGTCTCCCGACACCGCTAGCCTGTATGAGCGCTCGTGCACCCATTTCAAAGTTGAACCCATGGACGTTGGCGCTAAACGCCCGGATCTTCCGTCCACGAAGCCACTCATCGTTGGAGCGGCCGCGAGCAGCGCGCTCTTTGTATGATAGTTTACCCTGGAATAATTACAATATTATTCGTAGATATATTGAGCACAAAAGTTTTTTTTTACGTCATAGGGGGCAAACGAGCAAACGGATCGCCTGATGGAAAGCGATTACCGTCGCCCATAGACACCTGCAACACCAGAGGAGACACAAGTGCTTTGCCGGCCTTTTAGGTGAGAGCTTAGACGCTCTTTTCTTGAAGGTTTGAAGGTCGTATCGGTTCGGAAATACCGCAAGCGACAATTCATTCCACAATGCAGTCGTCTGAGGCAGGAAGGCGTGGCAAGTTACAAATATAACCTGGAAGTGGTTATAGAGGAGGACTAGGTAAGAGGTCTGATGCAAGGTTCTGACAGGAGATTACGAATTTTGAAAAAAATGTAACGTATTTCTCTAATTTTATGCTTTCGAATATTAAAGCAAGCATTAATATTACGGCTGTGATTCTTCAAAAGGCGGCAGCCTCCTGACCACAATATCTATTTAAGACTACCTTATCAAAATTTGCAATAGATTATAGAACACCAGTAAGTCTCCAAACTCACAGACATAGCGTACGCGTACGCGTATTTATCTAACCTGTGTGATATCACCGACGATCATCAACGAGCATAATTGTAGTGTCTAGTGACGAGATGTCAAAACTCAACGAAAGCTGATCACATATGACTGCCAGCAAGCACAAGTAGCTGAGGCTGTACAGCCACTGGACTAACCTGTGTAATATCTCCCATGATCATCAGCGAGCCACCCTTGGTAATAAGTGTGACTAGCATTCAGACCTTGGCCATGGTCTTTAAGTGCTAGTCGCGCCTGCGGAACCTGTGGCACCTGTATTAATTTCAGTGCACTCACCTGCGTGATATCTCCAACTATCATCAGCGAGCCAGCCTTAGTAATTAGATGTCCTAGGTCAACGAGCGCTGGTCGCGCCTGTGGTCGGCCGGCAAGCACCAACAGCTGAGGCCAGTAGTTCTTCACGTGTTCTCCGGTGCGGGCCAGATTGTGCGCACTCGCCAAGGCTGTCTTGTACATCTGCGCTTGAGTGCTACTGCCCCAGTTGACATCTAAAAAAACAATCGCAATTTTACAAATGAACTCTCGCTCGTACTATATGGCTCATGTTGTGTTGTATATTCCTTGATGTTGGAGGTGTGCAATAAAGAGTATTTGTTGTTGTTGTTGTTATGGTTTTACCGAGGACGACATTATCAGTTTCTAACATCGAAGTTGGGCGTTCAATCCTTTACTAAAAGGCTCAGAATAAAATACACGACGAAAGTGAAGCCAGTTTTAGTGAGCCACGGCCTGTCACCGGCTCAGTTTCGGCTGTGTACGCATCTGTCACAACGTCAATATTACAAGCAAAACGTCTCTATCATTGGTTCGTAGATACGCACACATAAAACCAAAACCGGCTTCGTCCTTCGCAAATCTGTTGTATGAAGACTATCGTTCTAGGTGTATTTATTCTAAGGTAAAATGTTAACCTAATAAAGAATAATACATTTTAAAATTAACGCGTCTCTAAAGTATTTGGGTCAGTGTCAGTTCAAAAAACAAAATTCGTCCAAAGTTCAGAGCTTGTATGAATCTGGGTTATGTTGCTATTACATCGGATTATAGAAGAGGCAACGGTCTTTATTTTCACAGGCATTTAATCAGAAAATTAGGCCCTGGAATCCTTATTTTCGCAAATGTCCACCGGAAAGACACGCACCTAAATCTGACAATGACCCGTTTGTGGAATTTTTGAATTTAATGCATGCGTTGCGGGAAACTTCTGGTTATGTATAAGCAAGTAGGTAGCTTATATTCTTAACACATTAAATTTAGAGCTGGTTTATCGATAATGAGAATGTAATTACTTATGGCCAATTTCGTGGCCCCATCCATAACAGAGCATGAATAGCATCGTTTTTGAAGCCATAAATCATCTATTCTCATCCCAAATTCATCAAAGGAAAAGCAAGAGCCAGTGCTAATAAATAGTAAGTGTATTCGGTCACTATACCACATATGGTTATATCAAAAAAGACTTACGTCTCCTTTATGTTGATTCGAATATGCACCTTATGAATCAAATATAAGGAAGTTTATCTATCCAAAATTGGGTTATAAGGGAGCTTTAGAAAGTTAGAAGTCTAAACCAATAATAGACCCGGTGAAGAGTTATTCTCGTGATTTGGCTTTTAGGTGCTTTCCGTACATAAACATGTCTGATGTAAATCAGTCAAATGTTTGAAGGATTCCATAAAAGTGCTGGTAGTTCCAAATAATCGCGCAACAAGACGTTGATGCATATTTAGTCCATTCGTGACATCACATCCGAAACGTCGAGGTAATGAAATAAACACCTTTATGGCCGGGATTAAGCCCCGTTTTGTCATAACCTTACTGATGCACTTTGATATAGGATAAAAAGAGGGCACAAAATCGGAACGGAAACAGAACATTTCCTTCCCATTCAGTTCCTGAAATTTTGTAAAGATTGGTTAAGTTTGAAGGAAATAGGCGAGAAGAAAATCTTGTTTTGTATGGAAAAAATAGTAGTGGTATTTCCTCTTAAATAAGGCCATTCTGCTGTGCTATGATAAAAGGCGATCTTTTAGTATGGAGGTCCATACAAAAAGGTCGCCTTTTACCTTAGCACGGCAACCTTTTAGTATTGAGCTCCATACAAAAAGATCGCCTTTTACCTTAGCACGCACGGCAGCATTTGTATATAATTATTAACTGTACCTGGTTTTCTGTAGTGCACGATGAGGTACATACAGCCAATAGGCGAGAACAAACCCTTGTATTTGTTGTTTTGTATGGAAAAATTTGTAGTGATATTTCCTCCTAAATAAGGCCATAAATTTGTATATAACTGTACCTGGTTTTCTGTAGTGCACGATGAGGTACAGTGTGAGGAAGATGGCGAACGTGATGAGCGACATGTACCAACTGATGAGCAGCATGATGGCCACGCACATCAGGAAGCCGGCCAGCGATATCCAGGTGTTGTAGAACTGGAAACATACACGGTATTTTATTGATGATTTGATGAAGGGAGTTCGCTGGATGTGGGCAGTAGAATGGGCCAGGGTAGTCTTCTTTGAGATAGGTCCAGTGGTTATTTTCCAGCTGATGATGACCATGATAATGTAGTACAGTCAGAAGCACCACGTTGGTACGCATGCTAGGTGCTCAAAATGATATACACACGAACTCTATTATCTAGAGATTATTGTGAGCATGTACAGATAGTTGTGAGCATGTTATTATGCTTAGATAATTGCTGCTGAATGTACAACAGGCCTGTGATGGTTTCTTTTGATATAAATCTAGCCGCATTCAAATCTAGCCGCATTCAAATCGGACCATTCGTTTGGGAGCTACAATGCCACAAACAGATACCTACACATGTTAAACTTATAACACCTCTTTTTTGTCGGTGGTGAAAAATAAGTAGTTGGTTCGGATAGTTTTAATGTGGCTAGACTTTACAACCTTATCTAACATATTATACGAATGCGACCATCATCAACGAAACACAGGTAGGTAAATACAGCTATTATTATTTCAAACATGCCTTTGTGTCATGGTTGAATTTGACTTTTGCTAACATAATCTTTCTGGAAACATCCATAGATTAGTTACCTCGGAACATAAGAATAACAACAGATTATTCTGAAACGTAGTATCGAAGCGTGAAATCGCCCACATTTTGTTACGCGTGTCTTACGTGACTCATTGTCTCATTGTAACCCTACCTTCGCATATAAAGTATCCCTCCAAATACGAATCAATGAAAATTGCTGATTCAAAATGTTATTGGAGATGGACTGTATCATTACTAAATACCTATTATAAATGCCAAAATAGCTCTGTCTGTTATTTCTTCAAGTGTTTAGTTACAACACGGGTTTTTTTTTGCCTTTTCGAAGCTGGTTACCAACCGTGCTTACGAATCGGTAATGGAAAAATCCCGGTTTTGAAGCTGGTTACGAACTTCTAGTTACCATTTACCAAACGGTACTAAAGTAATCCACTCAACCGATTTAGGCGAAATGAGGTATGAAGATAGTTTGAGTCTTGGGGAAGCACATAACATAGTTTATTATCATGGAAATCATAACATGAAAAGGGAGGAGTAATGGACTATAGAAGATACATCATTTTAGGTTTAACTATGTGCTGTAATTAAATGTTTGTAATTTTTCATTAAGGTATTTTATTAATATCTTACGGCGATCAACGCAAACAAAGTCGCGGGCAAAAGCTAGCTATGTATGAATGTTTGTTTATCCTTACTCGGAAATTAGGGTACCAGCCGAGCGGAGTTGCACATACAATAGTCCAAGTTGTACCTAACTACATACATCTAATGATAAAAGCCAAAGCAGCATCGTACCATCGACATTTTATTCATCGTATTTTTTGGGCTTTAATTTGGCCTGTCAATTAGCCCAATTCCCCAATCAACCACTCCCATAAAAAATCTCGTCAATTCATTTAGCAAATGGCTTACGCACATCACGCAACGAATACTGAAACTGCGTCATTCATCATTTTCTGTCTGGGTACCTTAGAGTTATCAAATGTCAAGCCAAATAGGAATCAATGAATATTGTTTATGCAGTGCTATGTGAAACCCTCTAATTGTGAATGCTTGTTTACAAATCCTTACCCGAAAAGTAGGTCACCAGCCAAACGGACGGTCGTCCCTCGTGGGCCGCATGGCATGGAACGTACAGTGCGTGAGTTGTCAGAATGCGATTCACCTTTAATACCTGTCTCGCTCGCTCTTACACGATCCAGATAAGAACCTTTCAGTTTTCACCCTACCCTGAATCGAAATCTAAGAGCTGACGGACTGGACAGAAGGAGAGGAGCACGTACGAGGCAAGTCAGAAGTTGGAGTCGCTGATGCAATGTGGGACTGGTACGGTTATGTATGAATGCTTGTTTATCCTCACCCGGAAAGTAGGACGCCAGCCAAGAGGACGGACGAGGGCAGCGTGGAAGGTACAGAAGTTGATGAGCGCGTACGAGGCCAGGTAGAAGTTGGAGATCAGTGGTGCGATGGTGTTCAGGTCGGCTAAATAAAGATACAAATCAGTTAAAACACAGGGAAATACTATAGGTTTAATGATCGTGACAACGTGCAATTTTTACCTCTTCACCAACAAAGATGTTCTATGTTAGTTTTGTACTTCAGTCACGTGAAACAATCTGACAGCTCGTAATCAATTTGAAATTGGAAAATTGCCCTGCAGCAGTTTAGGGAAAACATGTTCTTTATCTATGTAGATGTGATGGTAGATTTTCGTATTTATGTAATGTCTGTCCTCTTAGACAAACCCACTTATTAACTGGGAGTTGAGATGATATGACAAAATAACTTTGAGTCATATTTTCAAATCTTAATACTCACCAATCAGTAAAAATACGAGAGAAACGAAGAAAGTAAGAACGTATCCGCGATACGGCTCCCCATGCTTCCCGTAGCCCTTGGAGAAGAAGATCAGGCCAGGGTAGATCCGGTCCACGCCCAGCGCCTGGATCAGCCGAGGCACTGACAGCAGATTAGTCAGAGCCGTGGAGAGAGTTGCCGCCCAACAGCCTCCGTAAATTAACGGTCCCCATGCAGACATCAATTGCATTACCTGAAATCAAATTACAATATTAAGTATCTAATATCTTACTGCACATTTTGTGAGCATGTAAGGAAGTAGAAGGAGAGCATAAGGGAAAGGAGGTCGTAATTTCTTATTTCGTAATGATAAGATAAATTACACTTACGGGCTAATATTTGTCCCGTATCATTTGTCCGTGAGTATGTTAAACACCACCAGTGGCTCCATTTGGGATATTAACTAGAGCTAACTGTGGGACTAGATCGATTTGTGTAAGGTTTGTCCGATTAATCTATTTATCTGTACGAAATTCATAAGAACTTACGGAATAGCTGTTGTGGAGTCCGTATTTGCAGCCTCCGATGGCATTAACGCAGCTAGCGATGTTCCCCAGGCCGGTGACAGTAAGGCCGGTGCCAGTATTGTTCTCCATGATCAAGTCCGTGACGTTTCCACTGGCGTCCCGCAGGGCTCCACCGCCGGAGAACAACACCATCAAGGCGTAACTGATCATGGAAATCAGTAGAGATAGAAGCGTGCCTTTTGGTATGGCTGAGGCTGGGTCCTGTGGACGAAATGAACAATATTAGTTAGAAATAATGAACTAATGCTTAGGCACGATCTTTTAAACAGATTAAACTGGAAACCTGGTGATATCTTGGCGATTTGTAAAGAAAGGTTCTAAATATGACACATTTAGAAGGCGTTTCTGATTAGACATTGATACTCTTTTTAACACGCTTTTATTAGCTTCACTTGTAACTAATTTTTAAGTTTGTTTGTTTCTTTGTTTGTAACTAACAATGTAATCAAAACTTGGAATTTTTTTATCTACTTCTAAGTGTCGTATAGAAATGAAACTTTGTACTTTATCATCATCATCATCATCATCATTTCAGCCATAAGACGTCCACTGCTGGACACAGGCCTCCTCAATTGACTTCCACATGGGCCGGATAGAAGCTCGAAGAACCGATGGCCGTTGGGGCAGAAAGGTTCTCGAGTGGAGACCACGTACCAAAGCGCAGCGTAGGACGGCCACCCGCAAGGTGGTCGGACGACCTGGTCAGGGTTGCGGGGACTCGCTGGATGCGGGTCGCTTCTATCCGGACCATGTGGACTTTGTACATATGTATGTGAAAAATACAATAGTATCTCAGAGCTGATCCGACGATGGAGACGAAAGGTAGATTTGATTGGTCTTGATGAGCAATTAACGTTTGTGTGAGATAGTCCAGTCGGCAATAAAGGCCTGTCGCAAAAACTTTGTACGATTGGACCATGCCCTTAACAAAAGAGCTTTCTAAATAGGTATAACAAGTATAATCAACATCAAAGGAAAGTGATCATTCAAGAACTTTGTCACACTAAATAACAGTAGTGCGACAGTTTAAATGAAACGGTACTACACATGTTCAATACTGCCACGTGACGACAAAAAATCGTATCTTACTATGAAACCCATATAAATATACCTTTTAATGTAGCAGGGTAGAATACAAAACATACATTATGTAAACACATGTGTGAGTGCGCTAAAGCAACATTTACCTAAACCTAAACCTATTTCCGTATCACACAGTACCATCTCAGTCATTTACGTCCCATCACCCGATGATGAATTGTCCCAGTACTCCCAGTTATCCGGAAACGCGCGTCGATTCCAGGAATTGTGATTATTTCTGTGTGTACTAGAAATAGAATCGATTGGTGTGACTCATTCGTTGCCACTTCGCTCAATTGGCCGTAATGAATCGATACGATGTCGTATTCACTTCGGTAGGTACTTTGCAAATTTCGGGGTTAAATATTTGACTCGCCATAGGAGGCGGTTCACTCAATTTGGCTCAATTGGATGCTGGTCGCTGGGGTATTTAAGATATGCGAATAAAAATAGCATGCGAATTTATACAGTGTGATTGGTCGTCAAAACGAGGCATACTTTTTGAAAACTATAAACCCGTTTCAAGAAAAATGACATGTTCATAAATAAGTATCTTCCACAATATTTTCGTAAGGCCATTTTGTAATCTTCCTGAAAAAACTTTTGTATATTATATACTTTACTAATTGTAAGATATAGTGGAAATAAAAATGCTATTTTGTCATCCATCATATTCATCATCATGACTTTGTCGCAATCTGCTGCTGGGCATGGCATAGGGCATCTAGGCTCGCCAATATGATGACTGATGTTATAGATACAAAATAGCTCAATTAGTCATGAAAAAAGAAAAAAAACGAATTTAAAGTTATTTGAAATATGTGATTTCAGGGATACGCTTATTTTATGATATTTTTTTTAATTAAAAATAAAGCTCTCAGAATCCTCATAAGTAATTCAAGGAAACAATAACTGTACAACATCATGTACGCACTCCAACACGATCAAAATGGGAAATTAGTTGTTTTTCCATTCCATACACATAATTGGTACTTTTACTTGCTGATGACGTCACAGTGACGTAGCCAATATACCTAATGGACCGTTTTCAGCGCTCCACAGGAATGTCAAACTTTACCGGTATTTTCACTTGTAGAGTATCTATAAACGTATGTAGGTAGTTAGTCCAATATAAACATTTTGATCCCAATAAAAACACGATAGGATATTGATATAAGTACATCTTTTAAAAATTCTCATCGTCTTTCCATCTAGCATATATGACTTACACTACGTACTACGCTTTAAATGTATTATTTATTGCTTAAATAGTATACATGTCATGAGCGATGGCCATTGTACTTAATTCTATACGTAGTGTAATATGCATCATTATTTTAACCTCACAACTGAATATATACTACGCTTTTAAGAGGCCTTATTCCTTTTAAAATGCGGATTGTTTTAGACATTTTCTCTATGATCAAACATGTTTCTTAATATATTTGTACTACGTAGAACACAGGGCTATTGAGATTTATTGGTATATATTTGAAACCTACAGTTTGAATTTTTCATTGATAACTTTTGTTTCAAAAACTACTCGAAATTGACAAAATTCACACGGAAAATTGTTTTTTTCACCTTTTTTTTTTACTGCACGCCATTAAAGCTATGTTACTACCTAGAACTCAGGGAAAAGTATTATTCACTTCAAAAAGTTGGTTAAAATTATCTATATATTTGTCATAATATGAACAAAAATTTTTTTTGTAAGAAATAAGGCCTCTTAAGTCTGTGCGTAAAAGATTAATCACGCTTTTCCTTAAACATCGCGGCTACTAACGATACATCATCACAAACGTTTTATTCACAGTTTTTCTGTGTATTTATGAAGTTGTTCCCTGAACTACGATCAAACATACTCATCATGCTTGGGTGTCCCGTCACGCGGGTATTTCTGTAACCCTCGAATTTGATTCATTCGTCAAATCGTACGTCAAATGTAGTGACGTCACTAAAACTAATCAGCAACCAAACATCTACTTATATGAATGAATGACTAGGCATCGGACTTTCGTTAGCACGGTAGGACTAATGGAGCGCTATGGAGCCGATATTAACATTAAAATACAATTCTTACTTATAGATCCTTGTTTTAAAAAGTCACTATAAATCGCTACACGTTAAAAATATATTATTGTTCATTTTTAGGGTTCCGTAGTCAACTAGGAATCCTTATAGTTTTGCCTTGTCCGTCTGTCCGTCTGTCCGTCCGCGGCTTAGCTCCGTGATCATTAGTACTAGACAGCTAAAATTTGGTATGAGTATGTGTATGTATAACGCCGACAGAACGGTAAAATAAAAAAAAAAATAAAAAAATTTTTCGGGTACCTCTAGAGCACCTAAAGTGGGGGTGAAGTTTTTTTTCTTTTCAACACTGGTGTGTAGGGTGTCGTTGAATAGGTCTTGTAAAAATAATAGGGGTCTTTTAACATTATTTTTTGATAAAGTCAGCAGTTTTGTATATATTCGCTCCGAAAACAAAAAAAAATGTGTCCCCCCCCTCTAACTTTTCAACCGCTGGTCAAAAAAAATCGGAAAAATTCATGTATATAAGGCCTTATAAGTACTTTGAATGAAAACTATATTGAACAAAATCGGTCGAGCTGTTTTTGAGTTATGGCCAAATTTCATATTTTTCTTTAAAAGGACGTAAGTTGACTTCCAGAAGGTAATAAGTGATTACAGTTTCTAGGGCGTTTACGACCTTTTTATAGAGCTTAAAATCTTTCTTAACTTAAACCTCGGGCTTAAAACTGCAGTTTATTGTGAAGGATGAGCAACTACGGAACCCTACACTGAGCGTGGCCCGACATGCTCTTGGCCGGTTTTTTTAAATCACTAGATCTAGTGAGAAAATCACCAAGTTGGCAACACTGGCGGTAGCACGTGCCGGCTACGAACAAACAGATCGATGCAACCACGTGTAGAGCCGATGGTCTTTATGAAAGGCTAATTTCATTGTTTTGCGGCCTTATTTGGGTCAGACAAACGGGTCGCCCCTTTGTCTACCCCTTATATCCTTAGAAATTAAACATATCCGCCACTTTATTCATAAAATATGTTCCTCATCAAAAAAAATGCTTTTTTCGTTTTCACCGCAACATCTCCACCATTTTGGAAAAAATCGGAAAAGTGAATCGACCTAAAACTTTTTTTTATCTTCTAATTATAATGTTAGCTCCAGCAAGCCTAATAATAATAAAAAATAGTAATCATTAATCATCATTGGCCTTTTACATATAACAAATGAGTCAACCTCTAGCACAACTGTAACACGCGACTCTTTCTCGCACGAGATAATTACCCGTCTCTTTCTATGCAGTTATATGAGAGAGTGACGGGTAGCATAGCGCTCGACAAGAGTCGCGAAGCATAGTTGTGCTAGACTTGAATAGCCAAGCAAAAAAACATAAAACCGTATAAAATTAAAAGCAATATGAACATGAAAACAACGAGAATCATCGAGAAATGCGACCTATAGGCGGAAACAGTCGAACATCCCGAATTCAGACATAAAGAATTTCTGACCAAGCTGAAACGGTGACACTTCGCTCGCTCGGACAATACAGGTTCTTATCGGAAAAATAAAATCAAGATATAGACCAATCAACTTTTCTATTAGCAATAAGACAACGCTATCTGGGGGCACAGTAGTGACCGCGCCAAGACAAGCCAAGCTGCTTTATTCTGAAAAGAAAACCTACTCGTATCAACACATCACGACCTACTAATCCAACCACACGTGCTTGCCCGTTTTAAATTCATTATTTAAGTACTTTGACCACACACTCAATCAAATTTGGTTGCCTTAATTGAGCTGATATAATGTGACGTCACACCCTTTACGTAAGTAATAGACATGAGTTTGAGTGAGATTAAGAAAATTCACTATATTTAATCAAAACATTTTTTAGACGCGCAAAGGACACGCCACATGTGTTTCGAAAACTAGCCATCAACATGTCTAGCACAACTGTGACATGCGGCTCTGTCGCGTGATAAATGTCACCTCTCCCTTTCTTTACAATACCGTGAGCGAGAAGGGTGATGCTTATTCGGTCAACTATGGTACAAGAAAATAAGGTATGACAATCCGGCTAGTGAGACTTTCTACGCCACTGATTAGTTGCCGTTTAATTATAAGGAATAAAATGTTCGCCGCCAGTCGTACAAAAAATAATAATAATGCATTTATGCATTACGATTGTCATGTTCTTTGACTAACTTTTATTTTGTCGTAATAAATGATTTAAAAACTCACGATTTTATGAGATTTATACAGGTAACAAGGGAATCGGGGAGTATTGCGATTCACCACTGGCAACACAGAAACAGAATGTCAGACCCAACCAACCAATCATGATGATGTCAAAAGTCTCGCGTGTCATTCCGGAGTATCATTCCTTATTTTCTTATCCCATGCGTTCAACAAGCTAAGTCGCAATAAGATAGAGTGTACTCGTACATCAAAATAAATGAACACAGCTTTCCCACTTCCAAGAAAAGTACGCTTCAGGAATAGCTATGACTCAAACGGTTATTGGTTTCAATTCAATGAGTCGGCTTCAACGTCCCACAGGTATCCAAATGGGTCAGTAGGGATAAGTCACAAACTATAAGAGATAGGGAAATCTGTTCTTAGGAACCATGGCGTCGATTTTAGATTTAATAAAAACTGCATTATTTTCCTATAAATCGCATACATAATTCTATTTATAAAACCTGTCAGAACTGCTGAAAAGAATGTTACAATATGACTCTCACATTCTAACTCTTCTATTTGGCATACTCTTTAACCCAGCAACTCCACAGTACCTTAAAGAGCGTTTTAGTTATTTCTCGTCTGCAAGGTGCGCTAAAAATTTCCTTATAACTGTTCCCCCCGCACATTCTAAATTTTATTCCAATTCTTTTACTGTCCAAGCCGTTCTGCTATGGAACTCGCTCCCAGTTGAATTGCGAAGTGCTAATTCCCTGTCTATATTTAAGAATAAGATTAAAGAACATTACCTATCACTCGAACAATAAAATTGATTGTATTGCGTTGTGTTATATAAGACTCTTATATATGTCTAGTGTCTATTTATATTATTGTATACATATATGTATGTATGTGTAAGTTTATGTATATCTATTTATGTATGTGTATATTTACCCATATGCGTACTTGTTTTCTGTTAGTATCTAGTTATGTGCTCCCTTCGCCTTTCGCTGCACCTACTCTGTATTAAGTTAAAATTTTCATCAATTTCACTGCCCAAAGGTTGTCTGGAAGAGATCGCTCTTTAGCGATAAGACCGCCTGTTGTCTACCGTTATTTATAAATTGTATTTATCTTGTTTCCTTTTGTAAACTTTTTTTGGTGTGCAATAAAGTATTGTTGTATTGTATTGTATTGTAATACGACATTGCGATTACTTACTAAACTTTAAGGTTCAATTCCCGGTTACGCAAGTTTTTATTTTGGAAATCAATTACATAAAATTGTAAGAAAAGATCTCAGTACTTAGAGGTAATCACCCAATCTAAATCTAAACTAAGTCTAAATAAGTTTCTGTCAAAAATGACATTTTAGTGGCAAGCTTTTATAGCCGACTGTACTTTTCTTTGGATATCCATCAAATGCTCACTGAGACGATTCTAAAGAGCCCAAGCTCGGTAGGATTGCTTTTTCTATTATAGAGTTCCTACGGCCACCTTCCGGCTCCATCGTCAGATCAGCCCCATGGTACCATATTATTGTATTGTCATCAAAGTCAAGTAAGTATGCAAAATTTCAGCTCAATCGGTTGACGATATCTGCTTCAAAATTGAGTTGCAAGATTTCACCCGAACAAACATACTTATAGATACATACATACATACATACATTGCAAGTTAAATAAAAGCTTTTAAAATAGCCCCTGTGGCATTGTATCCAAAGACGCTGGCAGCATTACCTCGCTGTATTGCTATATTAAGACGCTGAGCGAGGAAACTGCCAGCCCTTTGGTCACCAGTGGTGTCGACGAGCCGTTTAAAAAGCTCTTTAAAAATGATTCTAGACCCCGCGGGCCCAGGGTCTCGACACCAAATGCGGTGAAGTGGTACTCGTATTGAGAGCCGAGACCCTGGTATTTGAGATTTTCGCGGTTTCCAGCCGTCTCCGCAGCCCCGCAGGCCCAGATCTTGGTCCGTGGGAGGTGTGACGGTGCTAAGGTATCGAGTCGATACTATCGACGCATGTTGCGTCCCACACCAGCACGCGTCCTATCTCCCACGGGACCAGGGTCATCCCGTCTGGCCTCTTGCCATCGTCTCTCGAGACACCATTTTGGTTTCAGGATCGCGGGGATGTTGACGGTGGCAAGAGCTCGGCGGATACTATCGTTAGCTCGGCGGATAATATACCTGTTATGTATGAAACCTAAAAAATGTTTTAATACTTAGGTACAGTTTCTATTTAATCTAATATCGACGCTATGGTTCCTAAGAACAGATTTCCCTATCTTCTACAGTTTTCGTTTTCTCCCTACTGACCCATTTGGATTGATCACCCCGTATACTCTGATATCGCACACGCGCGGGTCAGAATCGTTGACACTTATAAGAGATTACTTTTATATCATCATCATCATCATCATTATCAGCCAATAGACGTCCACTGCTGGACAAAGGCCTGCCCTAAAGTTCTCCACTACGATCGACCTTGCGCCGCCCTCATTCAATTTCTACCCGCGATCTTAACCAGATCGTCGGTCCACCTTGTTGGGGTCTTTCCAACGCTGCGTCTGCGGTCCCCACATAAGAACCTTTCTGCCCCAACGGCCATCGATTCTACGAGCAATACCCCGCCCACTGCCACTTAAGTTTGGCGACTGTCTGAGCTATATCTACAACCTTGGTTCTCTTGCGTATCTCATCATCATCCATCTATGGTAAAGAAAAAAATACGCGGACGAAGTTGCGGGCACCCACTAGTATTTAATACATACATTATCCCCCGTCTGAATTATAGCAAACGAGTTTGAAATGGGTTCGCCCAACGGTTAGCTAATTGATTTCATTTTGACGTCAACTGGCTATCGGCGTGTTCCACTACGTTGTCTACTGTTTTACAACGTTGACATTGTATTTTATTACATTTACTTCAGGTATTGGGTATCAATATTAGTACTTGAATGGCTTATGGAACAATGACGAACTTTTCCTCTCTACCTGTATTTGCAACTAGTTGTGCCCGCGAGCTCATTACCGTAGTCGGGTAAAAAGTATCCTATAACCATCTTTGGATGTCTAGCTATCCCCGTACTTCCTAGCTTTCTAGCTAATATTTTTTTAGAGCTAGTAAGATCATTATTAACCATTCCAAATATATTTCAAAAACGGATCAACTAAGCCTTTTCTCAAACCTACCTTCAAGTCTCCGGAGATGTTAGCGCCAGCCTGGATCCCGGTGACGGAGGGGAAGAAGATGGCGAACACGCTGAAGAAGTTCTGATCCAGACCCTCGCTGAACCGGAAGTCTGGGTAGAAGTTCTTGCTGAATGTTTCCGCTTAAAAAAATAGGTTTAGTTTACTAGCCACGAAGTTTAAAAACCTTTCAAATCAACAATACTTACATATATCGACACACAAAAAAAATTGATCGTTGCTTGGGAGTTAGGGTAAAGAAGAGGTTAACGCGCTGGACCGGCAATCCAGAGGTACTCGGTTCGATTCCCCGGATTGTCCTAGTTTGGAGGCCGTCCGGGGGGGTTTTCAATAAGTGTCCGGGGAAAACCCGGAGACTTTTTACGTGTATGAAAAATAAAGCGATTGTTTTTTAATTATATAATTTTTGGACACGTCCGGGGAATGTCCGAGTTTTTTTAAGTCCTGTCCTCGTTCGGCGAATTTGGAGATGGCGGCCCTAGGTTGGAAGGTAGTAGTGAAGCTCAGCAGGAGATATATATATTTCCTGCTGAGCTACACTACGTAGATGTATCTACGGTACTTACTGCTAAGCCCGACGAAGCCATGAGCGATGACGTCCGGGCTGGACGGGCCCATCAGCGTGCCCACCACAAAGTCCACGATAGCGGCAATAATTATTGCGATCAGGAAGTTCTGCAACCATACACAACACCTATAACATTCAGACAACACTCTAGATACGGAGGTATACAAGCTTTCGATGACAGGACCAAAGAAAAAATTATACGAGTATGTAGTACATTACTGCCGAGACCACGAAATAGGGAATGCCCTAAAATGCAATGGCAATGGCAATGGCAATGGCAATGGCAATGGCCGGCCGAGTATTTTTAAGTTGAAATATTTATTTTTATACCTGTCCAAAGGCTTGTTAAGGATAGTTGCAGATTTCATTGATTGTTTTAATTACTTTTGAGAAAGAAAGAAATAAATATTTGTTTGCACATACACGAACACAGCAGTAAGTATTACAAACAAAATCAAAAACATTCAATTTGAGCTGTGTGCAAGCAAAAAGTGTCAGGTTCCGCATGTGCTAAGCCCGCGGGCCGCAACGCTGATTTACAGCCCGCAGCTTGTTGGTGACATAACGATCACACACAGAGAACATTGGGACCCGGACAGATTTCGTTAACACTGGCTTGGGATCCCGTAGAAAATGAATCCAAGCTTCGTTGCGTCGGGTGACCGCTAAGTAAATGAAATGCAATGTACTGAAAATCGTAAAGTGGGAAGCCCAAATGCATACTTGCAATTTTGCGTTGAAAAAAATATTTCATTTCATTTACGTACTTAGCGGTCCCCCGAACGCAACGGAGCTTGGATTCATTTTCTACTGTTCATTGTAAAGGCACATTTCGTAGATTTTATTTTTTTCTTTTAGTAGGTTGTCATGTCGGGGGTTTTTTAATTTTTTAATTTTATGCACGATAATGCCGGTAAATAATTAATTAAATAAGGTAACATAAGTGACACTATTTCAAAGTTTTGACTAGACGGAGCATGTAAGGCGACTCGCGCGCACCAACGATATGGTACCGCAGAACAGTATCAACACGGCGGCCACCGTTTAGTTGGGTCCATGTTTATAAGGTCTCTCTACACCACTTAACACTACAATTTACCTTGTTATTTATTTAATTTCTTTTTTCGTTGACGTACGCATGGATCATAAACAAGGACGCAACTAAACGGTGGCCGCCGTGTTGATACTTTAATGTTCTGCCGTACCATATCGTTGGTGCGCGCGGGTCGCCTTACATGCTCCGTTTAGTGGGGGTTGTCTGTGCCATGGACGGATGGCAGCCCTAGGCTAAGATAGACAGTGAGAACATTTGATCATGGACGGTTTGACATTTACTTTAATTATTTGAAGAGCATTGTTTATATTATACCTTCTAGCTGTTGCTTCTGTGAAATCTTAAATCTGCTCGAATATAAACTTACGATTTCAAATTATGTTTCAACGAATGTATTCGAGAGGTAAACTTTTATTAAATAAACATTTCATAGGAACATGACTTACGATTATTATGAAACCGGTTACCTAATATTAATAGAATTTATAGTTTTACACCAACGGATATTCCATTTGAAAGCTATTTCAGATTGTAACAAGGGCAAAAACGCGTGACCTAAATGTGTTCCATATCCGAAGTTGAATCAACTCTTGTAATAACGTTTACAGAACCTTGGTTTATCTGGGATCATGAAAGTTATTATATTGGCACGTTATAAAGAATCTGTAACGCGCTCAAAATATTTCCTTTTCTAAAGCGGTTTATACACTAACCGTGTTATGTACAACGCGCGCGGACACCATGCAAATAGAAAATGTAAAAACACGTTTTGCGATACATAAATATCGACGAGTTTACTACTAACTGTTGAAAAAGTTCCATCATCAAATCAGCTGCAAGACACTAAATGATTAAATTTACATCTGAACTACATAATAATTTACAGATACAGACATGTATTAGAATTGGTATTGGTTTAGTATATTTAGAAGGAGTTATAGACGATTAATGCAAGTTTGGATTGAATGAAATAAGGAATGTATTAGATTTGACGCATGAAGGAGACTGTTAGACGACATAATGAATTTATACAAAACTGACAGAGTTTTGGAATTAAGTTGTAAATAATCTATGCTATTATTAAATTCTATATTTGTGTTAGAAATCATTTTTTTATAATTACAGGAAAAATCTTAACAACGTGATGATGGATCGTCATTAATTGTTTTTGTCATAAATTTGGCTAACCTAACCGTTTTGTATTGGCGCGCCGTGCCAAACTGGCGCCAACAGTTTTCATAATTTCCTCTGTCCTCGCATCACACCGAAACGGCTGGACAAATGTTGACCAATTTTGGTACAGGGATAATAAAGATGTTAAGAACATCAAGCGCGTTTTCCCGCACATCCCCAATTCCCCACATGTATATACATTATTTATACGTAGTTTAGGCTTAATTAGAGCAATTTCTTAAGGTAAGGTACGGAAAGACTTACATAATTCATTGTCACACGGTATAGGTTCAAACCACTAGCGAAATGGCTGGGATTCGACGACGGTGCTGCCCTCCCAAATATCGACTGTTCTTTTTAACATAAATTTATTGTATTGTACCAATTTTAATGAATAAAATATTATAGTTAACATAATTCATTGTCTAATGGGATAAGACTAACAATTAGTTAGTTATTGGACTGTGGCAGTCTTCCTCCGGTGATAGTATTAACCCACATTACCTTAGTTGCAGTGCAGCTAAGTGCAGTGTTTGTGCCTGGCGTGTTTTCATACAAATCTCCGTTGCATACAAAGTCAATTTAACCACGCTTCGACGAGAAGCGCGAGGCCAGTGTGAAAACCTCCTAAACCGTCTAAATATATGTAAGTACTAATTCACGAGTTTTATATAGATCTTTATTTAGTAGATAAGATAAACCGATATTGCATTAGATTTCAGATACTTAGCATTATAGATATAACGTTCGAATCTGTTCTCATGGTTCTTTTGAACAAATACTTCCGTAAGTATCTCATGGTAAGTTCGAGATATTATTTCATGGCAATAAATTAGTACGAATGGTTAACTCTTTCAGTGTATACTTACTATGTTTCAAAGTACGTAAGTCAGACTTACTATGACTAAACTGAGTCGAGCATAAAGTAAAACACATACATTTAAACGCATACCATTGTATAAATAAATAACATTATTGTAATCAATAGGAAAAATTATATTAATTACCTTTGGAAGCATTTATGGCTATACCTAACAGACATTAGGGAGCAAATGAGCAGACGGATCGTCTGATAGTGCGCGATTATACCGTCGCCCATAGACACCTGTAACACTAGAGGAGTCACAATTCCGTTGCCGGCCTTTCAGGTGGGAGTACGCTTTTTACTATACTATGTAGACTGTAAAAAATTGAGCAAGTGCGAGTCCGACTCGCGCATGAAGGGTTCCGTACCATAATCTATAACAACAAGTATAACAAGTTTGTTGTATGGGAGCCCTCCTTAAATATTTATTTTATTTTATTTTTAGTATTTGTTGTTATAGCGGCAATAAAAATACATCATCTGTGAAAATTTCAACTGTCTAGCTATCACCGTTCTTGAGATACAGCCTGGTGACAGACGGACGGACGGACGGACGGCGAAGTCTCTTCAAAATAAAAATCAAATGAGCTATTTAATACCAATGAATACATATTTTTCAGAATGTGTGTGTTTATGCATGTCATTGTGGTTTATCACGCATTGGCAAAGTTTTTACACTAACGACGGTGAAGAAATTGAGAGATTTTCTTTCCCGGGTAAACGAAATTGAGGGGTATGTATTTGAATATCGAAAATTGAAATATCGACATACAAAATATCGACGGTTAAAATATCGAAAATTAGAATATCGAAGGATCATAACGTCGAAATTCAAAATATCGAAAGTATACATCATCGAATGGTACAATTATCGAATGCTTAAATTTCGAAAATCTGAATATCGACACATAAAATATCGAAAATTGAGACTTCGAACGATTCTAAGGTCGAAATTCTAAATATCGAATATCTATATTACCGAAAGGTACAATAGTCGAACACTGAAATGTCGAAAATCTGAATACCTACAAGTGAAATATCGAAATATTATTACGTCGAATGTTAAAATATCGAAAGTATATCAAATGCTTATTAATTGAGATCCACCTCCAAATGCTTGATTTGGATTTTATAATGTACTTCATTAAATCGAACATTGCACTGGTCTTTAGGTCAACCACGAGTATAAAATCGACCAAAACTGACTCTGCCTTAGCTCCGGCGCTGCGGGGAGACCGGCCCTTCCGCCCTTGCGTGACAGAGCGCGGTCGCCCGTACTCCGCTCCGCATCTTCGGCTTGTTGGTCGCCTTCGGCGACCAGCCTCAGCCGCTCCGCTTCGCACGGCGCCCGCGCTCTGTCACGGCGGGCGAGGGCTGCACTCCCTCCGCACCTCCGGCTTTACAAAAACACTCTAGGGTGCTCTGTGTCGGCACGCGTCCTAACCAGCGAGAGCCCTAGATTTGGATTGGAGTACGGGCGACCGCGCTCTGCCACGCAAGGGCGGAAGGGCTGTTCTCCCCGCAGCGCCGGAGCTAAGGCTCTTTTACTCTAAGCTTGCTCCACCAACTCGGCCGGGTTAGGTTAGGTTAGTTTTTTTTTATATCCAGTAAAACAGTTTTGCAAATACCTTTAAATAGTACCTATATTAAATTCGCATTATTTAGTGTGCATAATTAGTGTGCAAGTCAGTATTTTTGGTGAAACTTTCAAATATTTTGATCGAAAAAAAGGGAATATACAGATATCGATTTAAATACATGCCTTTAAAAAATGCGAATTCAATATTACTATTAAAAGGTATTTGCAAAACTGTTTTACTGGATATTAAAAAAAAAACTAACCTAACCCGGCCGAGTCGGATCTTAGTGTGCAGTGCGAGGATAATTAGTCCCAGTAAATTCTGTCATCGGTCTGTCTATTTTTCGCATATGCAAAACCATTTAATTGTATTTTCAAGCCACCTTTTTGGTTACGAAACACTTCTATAATTATACCCCGACCCCGACATATTGCACGTTTGACTAAGGTCTACGCAACGCGCACACAGCGCATCATATTTCGCATCTACCCTCCTATTTTGTGCACGCGCAATTTTAGTACCGTTCGGAATTCGAGCTTTAGTAATGTTGGCCGTCGATATGACGACATTAGATATTAAGATCGTTCGCTGTTTCAATTTTCGATATTTTAAACGTTGGCTTTTTGATGGTTGATATTTTGGGTTTCGATATTAACATATATCGATAATTTGATTGTAGATATTTTGAACTTTCGATATTTTAGCAATTCGGTATTTGACTTTTAGGTATTCCAAACGTCGATATAATGATAGTAGATATTTAGATCGTTCGATATTTTGACCGTCGACTTTTTAACGTTAGATATATTAGCTTTCGATATTCAAATACGTACCCGAAATTGAGACATAGTGCGCCTTCTAGTACTAATTAAAATAAGTTCCAGCCACATTTCAACCTTTACACTAAAACAATGCGAACCCATTTAGCGTATGGCTGTTTTAATTGCTGTTATTGAACGAAACTGCTAACTCATTGAAACATGCCAACTAAGTATAATTTGCGGAAGGTTTCATTCCAGAAACTTCTATATTAATAAACGAAAGTAATTACGCTGTAGATTCACAAAGTGATAACCAGAAGAATTACGACGCGACAAGAATTAAATTGAGCACTTAGTTTTTAGTCTTAATAAAAGTTTTAATGGCGTTGATTATACTTAATTGAGCTCGCATTATAAGTAATTGGAGTGATTCATAATATAACGTACTTAAACATGTGTCAATGTGAAAATGTGTAGGTATGTCTGGTTCCTCTTCACGCTTAAACAGCTGAATCTGAATAGCACATCCCTTGATTTGCTATTGATTGATAATTTTGATTTATAATATAGAACCTTTGTATAATTTCTATTCATACCTGAGCTCAATCAGGCCTTATTTTTATATTGCTCATAAAATATTCTTAAAATAAAAAAAAAATAACTATCTATGTAAGTAGTTTTACGACTATATTTTTTGTATGTATGTCCATAATATGTGTTTAAAGTAATTGGTGACTATATAAAAAGACTATGTTATACATGGTTAAAAATAACTCAAAGAATTATATTTCATCAAACAGTCAAAATGGATCCCATATAGTCTCGTCATATCTATGTAGGTGTGTCTGTCTGTATATAAGCAATTTTATATTTCAACGTCAAATTTTTATGCGACGGCCCATAAAAGAAGTGTTTGCATTTATTTTCGGGTACAATTTAAATGCTCACCAAAATGGCTTTTATACCCCCAAAACTAAATACCAAATAAATTGAATTGCCTCCATTTAATATAAATTCACTCTATACAGTGCTCCCCAAATTAAATCATTTTGTATACCAAAATCGATATACATTACACCAGAATAATTTTATGTTGAGTCAGAATATCTTTTTGCTTCCCAAAATGGATTTTTTGCTCACCAAATATTGTTTTCATAAAACATCAAAATGATTACCAAAAAATATCTTTTTGCTTCCCAAAATGGATGTTTTGCTCACCAAAATGGATGTTTTGCTCACCAAATATTGTTTTCATAAATTAGTGTTTCAGCTAGGTAACCATCTAATCCTGATCACCTTTCAGAGCAGATCCGACTCGGCCGGGTTAGGTTAGGTTAGTTTTTTTTTTTATATCCCTAAAAAACGCTCCATAATGTGCGGTAGTCATTATTAGCTATGCTATATCAATTTGAAATTTTCTCCATACAAATAGTTTTTTTTTTCGATATTTTCCGAATTTGACCGAATTTACGGACAAGATTTCAGATTCATATTTTTGAGCCCCGAGAGCCCCCCGATACCGAGTTTTAGCCGCCTAGCACCAATTTGAAATTTTAAATCGTTTTTTTCGATATTTTCCGAATTTGACCGAATTTTCGGACAAGATTTCAGATTCATATTTTTGAGCCCCGAGAGCCCCCCGATACCGAGTTTTAGCCGCCTAGCACCAATTTGAAATTTTGGTGAAAAAAGCCATTTTGGTGAGCATTTAGTTTTTTGCCTCAGCAAAAATGACTAAAATGGAAGTAATAATATAAAATATTGGTGACATCCATTTAACAGTAATTTAGATTATTTGGTCTGAAATTAACTTTTTAGGTGTGCATATATTTTTATAGGATGTAAGAAAAATAATTATTTGCTTTATTTATAGAATAGTTTGGTGTACACTATTTGGTGAGCATTCATCCGTTTTGGTGAGCATTAAGAATTTATTGGTAGTAATTTATCAATATATTTGGTAGGCGTTTAATCATATTTGGTAGGCGTTTAAGCCCAAGCCTTTATTTTCTAAACCATGGTTAATATCTCAACTCCGTCCTTTTTGTATTTCAGCACCTTATTTTTACAGGACTGCCGGATAAATTTATGTAGTGTTTATTTGTTTACTATTTTCTACTTTTATCAATCGATGATGTCGTAGTGAAATTACCCAAACAAATACACGAGTGGCCACGCCCCGGTCATTACCGACTCGTTAGTGCCGCATCAAGTTACCCCGATTACGTCACATTATCAATTATTAAGGCAAACGATCAATTCCCAATTATTTCCAAAAACACTAGTCTAGTAGTCTTAATAAAAGTTTTAATGGCGTTGATTATACTTAATTGAGCTCGCATTATAAGTAATTGGAGTGATTCATAATATAACGTACTTAAACATGTGTCAATGTGAAAATGTGTAGGTATGTCTGGTTCCTCTTCACGCTTAAACAGCTGAATCTGAATAGCACATCCCTTGATTTGCTATTGATTGATAATTTTGATTTATAATATAGAACCTTTGTATAATTTCTATTCATACCTGAGCTCAATCAGGCCTTATTTTTATATTGCTCATAAAATATTCTTAAAATAAAAAAAAAATAACTATCTATGTAAGTAGTTTTACGACTATATTTTTTGTATGTATGTCCATAATATGTGTTTAAAGTAATTGGTGACTATATAAAAAGACTATGTTATACATGGTTAAAAATAACTCAAAGAATTATATTTCATCAAACAGTCAAAATGGATCCCATATAGTCTCGTCATATCTATGTAGGTGTGTCTGTCTGTATATAAGCAATTTTATATTTCAACGTCAAATTTTTATGCGACGGCCCATAAAAGAAGTGTTTGCATTTATTTTCGGGTACAATTTAAATGCTCACCAAAATGGCTTTTATACCCCCAAAACTAAATACCAAATAAATTGAATTGCCTCCATTTAATATAAATTCACTCTATACAGTGCTCCCCAAATTAAATCATTTTGTATACCAAAATCGATATACATTACACCAGAATAATTTTATGTTGAGTCAGAATATCTTTTTGCTTCCCAAAATGGATTTTTTGCTCACCAAATATTGTTTTCATAAAACATCAAAATTATTACCAAAAAATATCTTTTTGCTTCCCAAAATGGATGTTTTGCTCACCAAAATGGATGTTTTGCTCACCAAATATTGTTTTCATAAATTAGTGTTTCAGCTAGGTAACCATCTAATCCTGATCACCTTTCAGAGCAGATCCGACTCGGCCGGGTTAGGTTAGGTTAGTTTTTTTTTTTTTATATCCCTAAAAAACGCTCCATAATGTGCGGTAGTCATTATTAGCTATGCTATATCAATTTGAAATTTTCTCCATACAAATAGTTTTTTTTTTCGATATTTTCCGAATTTGACCGAATTTACGGACAAGATTTCAGATTCATATTTTTGAGCCCCGAGAGCCCCCCGATACCGAGTTTTAGCCGCCTAGCACCAATTTGAAATTTTAAATCGTTTTTTTCGATATTTTCCGAATTTGACCGAATTTTCGGACAAGATTTCAGATTCATATTTTTGAGCCCCGAGAGCCCCCCGATACCGAGTTTTAGCCGCCTAGCACCAATTTGAAATTTTGGTGAAAAAAGCCATTTTGGTGAGCATTTAGTTTTTTGCCTCAGCAAAAATGACTAAAATGGAAGTAATAATATAAAATATTGGTGACATCCATTTAACAGTAATTTAGATTATTTGGTCTGAAATTAACTTTTTAGGTGTGCATATATTTTTATAGGATGTAAGAAAAATAATTATTTGCTTTATTTATAGAATAGTTTGGTGTACACTATTTGGTGAGCATTCATCCGTTTTGGTGAGCATTAAGAATTTATTGGTAGTAATTTATCAATATATTTGGTAGGCGTTTAATCATATTTGGTAGGCGTTTAAGCCCAAGCCTTTATTTTCTAAACCATGGTTAATATCTCAACTCCGTCCTTTTTGTATTTCAGCACCTTATTTTTACAGGACTGCCGGATAAATTTATGTAGTGTTTATTTGTTTACTATTTTCTACTTTTATCAATCGATGATGTCGTAGTGAAATTACCCAAACAAATACACGAGTGGCCACGCCCCGGTCATTACCGACTCGTTAGTGCCGCATCAAGTTACCCCGATTACGTCACATTATCAATTATTAAGGCAAACGATCAATTCCCAATTATTTCCAAAAACACAGATAATACACATCAGCAGCATAACCACTGTTCCGATCAGTCTGATATCGCATTTTGTCTAGGAAGATTCCTATTTATAATTCCTAATATCCTCGGCAAATCGTTCAGCGAAGCTATATATATATTATAGCCTTCTGTGATTCACTGAACGATTTCTTGTATGAATACTATAACTGGCCACCGTCGTACTAACGGAGTCTCACATAAAAAGAACAAAAATGGTCCAAAGACACTACCTTGGGGAACGCCAGCTTCGTTTCTCGTTATATAACATTTCATTGGTGTCTTACCTGTGCTTTGCTCTCCCAATCCATTCCTACGGCGCAAATGACGCACATGAGCAGCAACGCCACCGTCCCGATCAGCCTTGTGTCGTTCATTCTATTAGCGAAGATCCCAACGTTGAGCGTGCTCAGCAGGTCGTTGAGAGAGTCGCAGAAGCCAATGGTGTTCATGCTGGCTGCGACCGCGTTGGCGAATGCGAAGATTATGCCGACGGAGGCGCCGAACTCAGGGCCAAGGGAGCGTGAGATGATGTAGTAGATGCCACCTGAAATAGTCTCAATGTTAACATTGATGAGAAAGATGCTAAAAGAGCTTCCGATACTATAATAGAATAGGTTGATGCTTCAGGTTTTTTGGTAGGATTAAAACACAATGCAGCTGTTAGAAGTAGGCGACGTGTCGAAGATACGAGTAACTTTGCGTTCTTACGAGTATGCCTCTTTGCATTTTGCTGGTATGTCCCATAAAATTAAAATGAGTAAATAATTTTAAGTTCCGGTTCGGTACATTTACTACTTCAGTTGCGAGGCTTTCTGGATAGATACTACGAGTAGAATGCAACAAGCAAGTTGTGATTTTAATTTAATTGGCATGTACATGATTTTCCCATGCAGATTACAGAAAACTTATTTTTTATCTAACAACTATTTTGATTTTGTGAAAATCTGAATTGAAGAAGTGATCGCTCCCTGATCATATAACAAGAGCGAATGATTTAACAGCGGGCGATACCCAGAGGTCTTAACTCTTTTGACCACTAGCTCTAAAACGTTGTTGCTTTCTCTTACGTCATGCTTTGCACTAGTTAGATAAACTGATTCAAACCTCCTTTGACCTCCCCATTGGTGCAGATTGCGCTCATAGACAGCGTGGTGATAACGCACACGACAGCGGAGATAGCTATGATGACGAGCGACATCCCGATGCCAGCCTGCGACACCACCCACGAGATACGCAGGAACAGCATCACTCCCCAGATGTTGAGGAGGCATGGTATCAGTACACCCTAAGGAACAAACAGTGGATTGTACAGTTTGGTCAGGAATTCAGGATGTCAAATCAAAGATGCTCATAAACTGAAGACTGACTTTCTCTTTGGTTTTCCTTTTGGTGTTTCTCTTCCAAAATCAAAATTCATGTATAGACTGCAGCATCTGTAAGCTCTTCGCCTGAGAGATTTCAGGTTCGGAAATGAATGTGGTTCAAATCTTGACCGCATAGGAGCGGGCGAAATAGATATAAACCTGAAGACATTGCATCATTGATACAAAGATCAAAGCACAGAGAAAAATTTAAATGCGTAACCTGCAGGCCTGTGATGGTTGCTTTTATCATGCGATAAATAAGTGAGCAAAGCATCTGTCACGTTTTGACAAAATGCGAGTGTAAGAGACATATGCTTTGTCACTTATTTATCATGCGATAAACGCAACCATCATAGGTCCGCTGGCGAAAGAGACCGGAATTCGAACCCGAAGACATTGTTAACAGCTCACCAACTAAGTCTCTAAAGAATACTGAAAAAAAAACACGGTGAGCCAAAATTTTTATGCTCAGATTTCTAACCAATAACATCGAAAGTTGAGTAAGTATCATAATAGAATTTTCCCGTCACTCACTTGGATCCATCCTAATTTGATTCCTACCGCCGGCGTTGGCGACTTCGTGTCTCGCTTCATGTCCCTCTCGTCCTGTGAACAAGTAATTCATTTACTTTCCCTTCTATCATGTTTTCTCCCTAGCTTTATAGGTATAGGAAGGGTAAAACAATACAATAGGTCAGCCGGGACAAGTGCCCAGCGGGGCAAGCGCGTACCAGATCGAAATAATGATCAAGTAGATGTTATACTACTATTAGTAGGAAGGCCATCTTACTACCACGCAACTATAGTTAGTTTTTGCAAAAGTAAGCTAGCGTTAGTAGTATAATCATCTGTAGGTACTTTTTGATATTTCGATATCGTTGGTGCGCTTGCCCCGCTAGCGTACTTGTCCCGACTGACCTCATAACCCCAGCCACACACATTCTTAAACCGGATCGGAATTCAGACTGTGTATGGCCAGGGTAACGCATCATCATTATAAAACGATCTCTTGGCGATTAAGCAACCCCCCACATCTGAGGATAAAGATCTTTATTTTTCACATCATGATTCTCGTACGATTTGCTGTTTTCTTTTTACATGGCTTGGTCTTTATAAAATCCCCAAAACCTCTTTTTTTGCTTTATACAATTTTTATTGCACACCAACAACAGAAATAATAAAGATAATTTAAAGTAGACATTTGGCGGTTTTATCGCAGATGATTATTTATCTTCTAGACAAACGCGTTACTCCCTTTTCATTTGCGCATAAACGTAAATGCGCCAAGTTATACAAATGTATATAAAGTAAGGCGTATCAACCTTTCCATTTTTGTATAGAAACTGAAATAAAGCGTCTATCAGTCACAGTTTCTTTTGAATGAAATCTTTACTTCGGCGTCGAATTGGGTATTCATTGAGACTGTTAAGCGTAAGTAACTGTTTTATCTAATTACTAGAAGGTTCCTGTAACTGCTGCAACTTTGATCGGGACGGAAACGCATTTTTCCTTGTCGTAGTTAGGAATATCTTGCACAAGCTTTATTGGTCGTCATCCGGCACAAACAAAACAACCGGAGTATTGTTCCAAGAAAATCCCGCAATAATTAAAAAGGTGAGTTTTTGACTAATATGTCCTGCCAGTAGATATTTAACTATGGGCTGGAAACAGCTTTTCTTCTCTTTTTCTTTGTTTCGCTCTTGTCAGAGTGGTCGTGGTCTTCATGAGGCAGGGTTGGAGGCTGCTGTCACCTTGCTGATGTATCTGGTCAGTCCATCGCATGGGGCACTACGTAGTTTCGTGCCCTCCACTTTCCCCTGAACAACTAGGCGTTCAATGGAGTCACCATTCCGCCTCGACACGTGTCCAAAGAACTTGAGTATGCGTGAATGTACGAGAGCAGATATGGACAGCTACTCTAACCGTAAAATCTACCAAGAAATTTCAGATTGGTTAACGAGTATCATCGCATCGAAAGAAGAACGATTGGATTCGAGAGAAGACTCGTGTTTGAGATGTTGTGATGACAGAGGATCAACGTCAGCGAAGATGGGCAGGGCCCATAGCATAGGAAGTGGACCAGAAGAATGCTATAATGGCGAGTATGAGAGAACACTCGAGGAAACGGTCGTCCCCCGATGAAAGGGATAGACTGTAATGCGAGTAGCCGGAACAAACTGGATGAGAGTCAAGAAAGAGATGCAGATATTGGGAAGAGGCCTACGTCTGAAGACGGACAATCTAAAGTTTGAGATACATATCCGAGGAACATCTACCCAGCCGTTCCACTATTCTACACTCCTACACTCCGCATTTTCGACAAAAAGTGAAAGTGTATTGAGGATGTTAAGCAACTTACTCATAACAAGGGGTTATTTTCAGCATTGGGACATGTCGATGATGTGATCCAATAGAAATCGACGGAACTCCACAATTATTATGAGAATATTGTAGCAATTTGGGCTACGTACATAGTTCCGAAGCTATGCCTAGCATTGTATGTATCGTCTGAATGGACTACCAACCTTATCAATTAGACTTAGTGGACTTAGTTTTATCATTGCAAACACATGACCGCGTTATAATCGCTCTGATGACCGACAGTTGACAGCCGGCATTATGTGTTGGTGTCTGATGGTCAGTGGCATGCTTTCTAAAGAACAAAAGACGTAACCGCGTGTGAAACCTATATGAACTTATTACTTTTTTCTTTGCATTACTATTGTGAATTGGTTTCATACCTCATGCCTTCATACTGTAACGGTATCGAATCGCAGTATTTTGCTATTGTTTAGTGAACTGAATATTACATGCGAATATATCTATTGTACGTGGGATTTTCTAAGTGGTTTCTTATGCAAAATAGATAGTTTACTTTGCTACACGTCTCTATCTTCTTAGGTGTGCCTTTAGGCGAGGCAGGTCATCCTCGTTTTGAGTCAATTTCGAGCAAGGTCATGTTCTGGGTTCGTCACCTTCTCGGCACTTCCTGACAATTTCGAAGGACGTTTAATTTAAGTACCTATATATTTATCTAAATAAGAAGAATGTATATCATCGTATTGTAACTATAACACAAGCCTAATAGAGCTTACTGTGGCATTAGATCGATTTGTGTGAGGTTGCGTGGGATGAGCAGGTAACAACGCGGGGCACAGCTCGTACCTAAATAATAACCGTTGAACCTGGCCAAATTATAATAGGAAATAAAATGTTGTAAGACGTACGCCTCAAAACCAATATGCACACAGCAACACACAAATAGTAACATCGTAAAATTAGAGTGCTCCCATTGTGCCCAATTACAAGACAACGTTTCAAATTGAATTGCTTCCGAGTGAAATTGATTCATCTAATGCCAAAGATCACTAAAATATGACACCGCAATACATTAGTTTGAATCAAAAAGTCACTGGGAAATGATATCATCAGAGGACGTTTAAGATCATCACTGGGGCATCACTGGTCATCTTTCCATACAAATTAGGTTCAAACTTTTCATAGTCGGACGAAAGAAATCAAAGTTTTTATTCACGACTGTTTCATCCTTCAAAACGGAACCAATCGTTTGGAAACTGAAAGGGAAAAAGTGTCTGTCCCAGGGTTCCTATGATGGTTGAGTTTATTACGTGATAAATAAGTGACAAAGCATCTGTCACTCACACTCACATTTTGTTAAAACGTGACGGATGCTTTGTTACTTGTTTTACGCGTGATAACTGCAATCATCATAGGCCTGAGACCGTTGAAATTTTCGCGCTTATTATTATAGAATTCGTGTACTTGTTGTCTGTTTTATGTGTGAGAAAAATGTTGGCCAAGACCAGACACCAAGTACACAAATAGTATGATAATATGTCCAGAAATTGTAAAGGTCCGACAAAAGATCGTTTTATTACCATTCAATCGCCAAAATTTCGTTACGACTAGTTACATTTTGGTGGAGGAATCAGTGGAGAATGAAACCTCGATTTGTATGAAACTAGTATTGTTATTTCCTCTTAATAATTGAAACTGTGTAGACACGCTAGGCTGTCCGGATTGCACTGGTATCGGCTGACGACGAGCGGTATGAGCAGCCGGGCAGGTCCTGTGTAAAACAAGCCTTTAACCAAGGTGAATGAACGTGTTGTGATTATTGTTATTAAATCGATTCTTAATTATTAGGTTCACGTGTTGGTTTATTATGGTCACGAGAGCGTTAATACTACAGCGAAAGGTATCAATCAAACCGCTTTATAGTTATACCTCATAGGAAGGTTGATTATTGTAACCTAACCTAACCACAAATAAATAGATTTATCTCAAACATGCAATGAAATGTTGTCATGACGTGCGTTATAATTATAACAGGCTTCGAATTATCATGTTTCGGGCAGAACTGTAAAGGAATTTTATACAAAATTTAAGGCCTAGGCCGTGAAGTATTTTTTTTTAAATAAGCTAAGCTGTTAAATTAATATTGTTTTTGAGTGGTGTATATTTTTGTTTCGTTGGATATGTTTGAGAAAAGTACTATATATGCCCAATATGCCCATACTCGCATTTTGTTAAAACGTAACGGATCTTTGTCACTTATGTTACGCGTGATAAAGCAACCATCATACGCAGACTGTTAAGTTTTTTGCTCTTATTAATATAAAATTCGGCGTCCGTTTAGAGCGAAATTTTGGTAAAAACCAGACACACAAACAGCATAATAATATGCGCAGAAATCCAAACGGCCCTACACAGAAAAAAAATATTCCCATTCAACTGCCAAGATTTCGTTACGATTGGTTTTGCGTAAGTTTTGGAAGAGGTATCAGTGGAGGATGAAACCTGGATTTGTATGAAAGACTTAGCGGTGGTATTTCCTCTTAATAATTCAAACGGCGTAGACACGCTAGGCTGTCCGGATTGCACTGGTATCGGCTGACGACGAGCGGTGCGAGCAGCCGGGCAGGTCTGTGTAAAACAAGCCTTTAACCAAGGTGAATGAACGTGTTGTGATTATAGTTATTTAATGGAATCCTAATGATCACGTGTCGGTTTATTAAGTCATTATGAGAGCAAATGCTAAGTTAGCGAAAGGTATCAATCAAACCGCTTTAAAGTACTCATTGAGAGGTCGATTACGGTAAACTAACCTAACCACAAATAAATAGACTTTAAGTACTTGCGATGTCAAATTAACAGTTATTCAATATTTCATTTTAATTACCTTAATGGTCAATAAATCGCTTTGTAGAGTTAATATCGTATGTTCTTACCTGACAATATTTACTTATAACGTTTTTGACCATAAAGTTCCCGTTTGTCTTTTAGTATAAAAACTAATTCAGTTTGCATCTTTCATACTGATTAAAATTAATAAATACCGGACAACCTCACACAAATCGATCTAGTCCCACAGTAAGCTCTAATATGCTAGTGTTATGGGCACTAGACGACGATATTCATATTGATATAGAGATACTTGAAACATAGAGAACATCCATGACCCAGGGACAAACATTGGAGTTCATTACAGAATTTGCCCTTGCCGGGTTTCGAACCCATCAGGACTCGGCTCATTATGTACTACTACTGCGCCAGCCGCATCGTCCACGTCCTCGTCGGCCAATAATAATTAATAACGCAACTACGTGTCCTTCTTAGTAAACATATTGCTTGAAAACGTTTGTATATTTTATTTATCCGTCATGATCCTTTTTAATAAGAATACTACTACGAATACTAATAAATCTCCCTCTCTCTTCCGCTATTATCCCTCATGGTGGGGAGCTTTCCTTATTTTGCTTCTCTACTTCTGTCCTCGACATGATCTTCGGAGATATGACACTCATATCCTTTTGCACAACATTTTTCCTCCTCGTTGGATCTGCCTCTGGATCTACGAATACTAATCAATCGAATAGGAAAATCGGAATTTAACTTTGCGGGAACCCTTAGACTTGCCAGTATATACTTAAAAGTCATACATTATTTTTGAGCTGCTTCAAGCGTTGTTTATGTACGCATTAAATCTATTGATGTACCTATAGCCAAATACCACGAGATGCATGTACTCACAAGCATGTAATAACATCCAAATATTTATAATTATGTAAGCGACAGAACTATTATTTGCCGTTCCATACGCCACCATGAATTCATAACTGTCGCTTAACGACTTTTTAATCGCTGAAAATGTGCCGTATGCTATGATACCCGGAATTGCTAATGATACTCTTTAGGGTTGAGAACTAACAATTTTAAGTCGGTTATAATCGACGTGATGGCCCAAGGTTGCGTATTACGCCAGTAACATGTTTTTAAAAACACATGAAATATGCAAAAAAAATAGCTTCCCAAGTTTCAATGTCACATAGGTACAATCCCACCATACCACATACCATCAGTGTAAATATGTGCAAGAAATATTAAGTATGTTTATTCTCTGGAATTGAACGGGTTGCAAATGTTGCAATAGCAACCTTCATAAAAATTAACTGTCTAAAGCTAAAATCTAATCAAAACATATTTCATGAGACTAAGATGGAAGTGAAGTCATTTTAGTTTATTTGTAGAACATCATCCCAGCAAGAATCAATAGGTTATAACCACAGACCACTTAACCCGTTATATAACATAACATAAGACCGCTTACCCGTCCGGATTAGATGGCTATACGCTGAGGAGAAAACCAAACCCTAATATATTCATTGACGTCACTACTGCACCTATCTATACCCTCTTCATTCTTATACCTTCTTCTTTTTTTCTTTCTATATAGTCAGTGGGCGCCTAGTTTCGATTCGGGTTTGGGTGAAAACCGAGAGGTTCTTATTTGGATCGCAAAAGAGCGAGCGTGACAGGTTTAAAACGCGAATCACATTCTGACAGTTCACGCACTGTCAAGAACTGTTAGTAGTGATTTATGCGTTAGAAAGTTGGCCTATCACTACTACGACAGAGACCAGAGCCCATTCATCGTCATCGCCAGTTCACCAGCCTATACCACACCACACTACTTATACATCCAATCCCATCTGTTACCACTATCAAGAAAATGTATCGTTTACGTGATACTTTGCGTACACTACGTTTGTCCATGATCTTAGACTGCCTGTAGGGCAGGTTAACTATAATGACCATACCCCAGGGGCGATGCACGAATGATTTGATACTAGACTGACAGTTGGCGTCAAATCATGACCTTCAAACCTTCAAGAAAAGAGCGTACCTACTCCCTAAACGGCCGGCAACGCACTTGTGACTCCTCTGGTGTTGCAGGTCTACGGGCGACGGTAATCGCTTTCCATTAGGCGATCCGTTAGCTCGTTTGCCCCCTATGACATTAAACAAAAACATACGTGGACCAAAAACAACGGGGCGAACTAATGTCTTACCTCTTCTGTAATTAGGTGATCCCCATGCAGCTCGCCCAAGCTGGGCCTCTTCAGGGCCCTTTTTGAATTCCTATAGTTCTCCATCCGCGGCAGCGCCTCCCTCGTCAGCTGGGCCAGGGACCTCTTTCTGCGCCACCCGGCATCATGCAGCCACGTGTCTGGCTGGCTTGGGGCGGTGACTGCGACTCCTCGCTCCGCTGTGTCCGCGGAAGAGCGGAGAGGGCGCGTGATGATGCTGGCACCGGTGTGGATGCCATTCTTCTTGGACTCCGGCTCCACGGTCGATACCGTGAATCTAGGACTGAAAAAGAATATATAATATGAAGAAATATCGGACAACCTGACACAATTTTTTCTAATCCCACAGTGCGCTCTATTAAGGCTTGTGTTATGGACACTAGACAACGATATACATACTTATGTAGATAAATACATACTTAAATACAAATAACATCCATTCATCACACAAATCTTCGAGTTCATCACACAAATATTTGCCCTTGCCGGGATTCGAACCCAGGACCATCGGCTCAGTAGGCAATTTGCTTAACCACTGCGCCAACCGCGTCGTCAAAGTGACTAATCAGTATCTTGGTTAGAAAGTCCGTACTAAAGACAAAGATCCTTTATTCAGCTTAAATTGGCAGTATAAGGTCTATATAACCGCTTATGAACCTCATGCGCTACTTGGGATTAAGGATCATACTTCACTTTACTACTACGTACTACATACTGGCACAACTATTCTTCGCGACTCTTGTCGCGTACTATCACCCATCACGCTCTCACAGTACTATACAGAAAGAGATAGGTAGTATATCTCGCGCAAAAGATTCAAGTGTCACAGTTTTGCTAGAGGTGATATTAATCTATGACAACTTCATGCATTGAATACTTTAAAGTTAAAGGAAAGGTATTATCAATTTCTCATTGAAAAGATGACAACACAATACAACGGCGTGATGCTATTCTTTATTAACTTTCATAAATTAAGTATGATTAGTAGATATAGCTGTTTTTTATAGCTTCGTCTATTACTAATTGTCTTTTACTCTGAATGAGTGGCATCAGAATCAGCAGCAAGTGACGTGTAACGTAGAAATTAACGTCAACACGTCACGTAGCGTCAGCAGGAGTTATGAAATTTTCTAAGCTGTCCATTTACACTTGAGAGCTAATCTTGTAATCATTGCCACACAATACCTTTATTATTATAATTATAGCTCGGAAAATTTTAATTATACAAAACAGTTGCACTTGTCTTGTTAGTTGAGATATTGTTGATTCTACATGTATTTTATTCACGTGACACTCACACCATCGCAACGTATCGCGTAGTCGAAACAGTAGAATTGTGTTTGTTTAGCCCTTGCCGGGTGAAGACATTAGGGAATGCATCTACGACTGAAAACCGAGTTTCGGTTAAACTCGAATTCCATCTAATTTCGGTTAAAAACTGAGTTTTTCTGGAATGTTACTTGGACTTAAATTGTTTAATGTGTTTTAACTACCTTTGGGGTTGGGGTATGAAAGACAAAGGTAGTTAATAATTATTATAGTTTATTTAAGTTACACAACACTCAGTATAGTCTGAAATACACGGATATGAACGATTGTACGAAGAAATCCGGGAGGCGAGTGTTGTTCACATGAGTCATCATCATTTCAGCCTATTGCAGTCCACTGCTGGACGTAAGCCTCCCCCAGGGTTCGCCACATGGCCCGATCTCCCGTTTTTGCCATCCAGTCACCACCAGCCACTTTTTTCAGGTCGTCGGTCCATCTGGCCGGAGGGCGTCCTACACTACGCTTGCCGAGTCGTTGTCTCCACTCGAGAACCCGCGCATGTTCACATGAGTAGCGCTTGTAATTCAGCGGCTAACTAAACTGTCTCGGACCGCGCCAATTAATTGTAAGAACGCTCTGTTCCATTACTATGTAGCATGCCGCTACAGTGTTTTTATGGATTTTTGCCACAATCGTCGGTGAAAAGGCCAGGGGTTAAAACCCGGCTTTTTCTGGGTTCTGATGTTTTTTTTTACAGCGATAGCGTTAGGAGCTTGTGAGTCTTGGCCATCAATAAATTTAAAATAAAATGTTTTTGGTGGCGAGTGATGTGTACTCTAAGGCTCGTTGCCATGGAACGATTGTTTTGTCGTGTCAAATATATTAACATAGGTAGGTACAGTCAACCAATTTGATTCCTTGGCCATTTCGTACCTTGTCACAGTGAACGTCAATATGAAAGCCGCCTGAAGTCTCATATCATAGTCATTGTGACAAAGTTCTATAGTGGCCTAGAAATCAAATTGGTTGACTGTACGTACGTACTATATTTTTCGCTCAATAAAACCAGGTTTCCACATGGTTTCTGCTTATATATCAGGATGTTCTTTTCTTAATAAGAAATTCATATTCCTTCAACTAGAAAACTCGGTTTTTAACCGAGTTAAAACCGAGTTTGTAATCGGTTAGTTTTACCGGATTTTCGATTCATGATTCGGTTCAAATCTCTAGATGACACAAGTTGGAAAGGTCAGTTACCTGTTATCCTCCATGTTGAATGAATCAACGTGTCAATCGCCGGTAGACTACCGGAAAGGGGTCTTATACGTGCGAAGTGCAGGGGCCTCTGTTGTCAATGTCACTGTGTGCAACCACATACTTTGTCGGTCGTTTAACCTGTAACAAAAACAATAAACATGAATGAAAAATTGCCCAAATTTTTATATTTCCAGGGTATTACCCTCATCTGGCAGAAAATTGTCTATTTTGAAAAATTTACGCGGGGTCTACAGCTCACAGTACCTTCTCATACCATGAGTTGACGCGACAGTACTCGCTAGCGATTGCGTAAACAATTTGGATGGAGAATAGTACAGGCGCCCCTAGCGATCACTTTGTAGAACTACAATTCTAGCGAGTACTGTCACTGTAAACTCATGGTAAAGGCATGTAGCCACTAGTATAACATATTTAATACACGTGAATAACTCGATGTAAATTGTTGTGTATAAAAAAAAAACAAGTTAGTGCTCTTATGTTTCTGTGCCCTTGCAGTGTCACATTATATATCTGCCGATAATACCATCACAATTATGTAATCTGATATGCAAAAAAGTTTGACTTGGACTTTGATTGAACTCGGGGCTTCCCCGCAACCGGTTGATAATTGTTAATTAAGATGTGATCTAACTCGGGCCCTTTTACTACTACTCGTTCTTTATGACCTCACTAATGTATTGCTTAAATACTTGTTGCTAGTTTTTGGATAAACCCACTTATGATTTTGATCAAGGTTATCAACTATGTAAAATTCGTAGTCAAAATATCATTAATGCGATTTCGAATTAGTTGGTGAGTTTGGCTCTTTAGCAACAACTTTTATTGCTTTAACTATACCCATCTTGTTAAATTCCTATAACAAGTTCAGATATTATAGGTAAGACTTGGCAGCGACCGAAATCAGAGATGATATTTCATAACAGTTTCAGAAAGCCACACCACCACACTCGTATTTTAAGACTTCTCATTATGTACCAGTTGCATAAACTACAATTACAAAATATATCATATAACCATTTGTATGTCCAGCTATCCCTGTCCTAAAATTGGTTAAAATTTGCCGTTTCGGCATGATGAGAGGACAAAGGAAATGATGACCAACAGATGGCACCAGACTGGCACGACGCCGCGCGCCCATAGTAATCCTGAAACCTGAATCGCGCCGCTGCTATGATTGTTATTGAAATAATGAGTCTCCATATACCTAACAATACCAAAATAAGAAGGAGTCACCTAGTATAATATATCAAAATTCATAAGCACCGTGGATTAAGCTGAAGTAAAAACTACTTTGATTAATAAAAGACAACGATTAAAAAACTACTCAGGTGTTTTTGCTGCTTCACGACTCGGAACGAATCGTTTAGGTACTTTTACAAAAAACGTGTGAGAATACGGTCACGTGACGTCGCGCGTTATCTAAGAGGAAAATCCAGTGACAACTGAAAAACGTTTATTGTACTTGTGTAGCATTTAAAAGGCCTTACATTTTAAAATGTCTCTGTCATATTACGACAAATATATTGATAATTTCAACCAACTTTTTAAAGTGAATAATGCTTTTCCAAGAGTTCTAGATAGAAACAGCTATATTAGTAGAAACACAGCAATAGCTCTGTTCTAAGTAGTAACATTGATAATATTATGTTAAGAAACATGATTGATCATCCATACTTATAATATTATATCCATACTTATATACTTATACTTATACATATACTTAACTTATATAACTTATATAACTTATTAAGTGTGTCTGTCTGTCTGTCTGTCTGTTACCTCTTCAAGCTTAAACCGCTGAATCGATTTTGATGAAATTTGGCATGGAGATAGTTTAAGATCCGAGGGAGGACATAGGATAGTTTTCATTCTGTGAAATTATCCCTCAAAAAAGATTGAAAAGTGAGTAAGTAATTCATGATGACATTGATGACCCTGTAGAAAATATAATGATTAAACCAAAAGCACAATTGCTCTGACATTTGCTTAGGCGCTCTTTTATTAATTAAGGTGATTAGGTGGATATCTATCGTGTTGTACGAGGTTGCTTCCATACTTCCAAGTTCCACGCGGACGTAGTCGCGTGCAAAAGCTAGTAGAGAACAATGCCTAAAAGAATCAGCTATACAGTAGGTATATTCTACTACAATACCATGAATCCCACATTCACCTACACGTGTCTTTTTAATCTCACAGATTAGCGTAACTGATGACGATCATCCAACTGCTCTCAAATGAATAACTGAAGGTGACATCCCATTGTACGTGCAATTTTCCTAACATGTCCATTAAAATAATACATAATTGCCTCCACAATGGACCAAACGCAGCATAAAAGTGAAACATTTGTAATAAAACTACAGTTTCCTGTAGCGATTTCTAACAAAGAGCTAATGGTCGTAGTTGGTAGTTCAAATAGCCACATCATCATCATCAGCCCGTATCACTGCTGGACATAGGTCTCTCCCATTGTACGCCACTGAGCTCGATTTTCAACTCGCACCCGTCGTCCTACGAATGTCATTGACTCCACCTGTTACAGGGCACTACACTACGTCTATGATTCGTGGCCTCCACTCCAGAACTCGTTTGCCCCAGTGGTCATCGGCTCTACGACAGATATGACCAGCCCACTGCCACTGCAGCTTGCTTATTCGCTGTGCTATGTCGGTAACTTTGGTTCTCTGCCGAATGACTTCGTTTGGGTCATCGGTAGACGTGCATCCTAAGGTATGGCTAATGCGCATAAGCATTTAAAACACATACATAATAAATAAATATAACGCAGAGGGCACTCCAGTCGCGTAGAATTATGGAATAAAAGATTTGGTGTGATTGACGTAACGATGTGATAGCTCAGTTGGTAGAGCACTATGCCGGAATCGCAGGTTCGCAGGTTCGAGCCGTGCTTGTATTGCATTGGATCACATAACATGTTTCTTTCATAATTTACCTTTGTGTATATTTTATAAGAATACTAATGTGATATTTCCACATTAAAACAGAATCGATAAAAAAAAAATAAAAAAAAATATTATGGTCTGTTTACACATTGTGTTGATTAGTGCGAGTTCAGCAGCTAAACACAAGTAGGAATCTAAAATTCTAAACACAAGTAGGAATTGTATTAGCTCACACTAGTCACTCAAAATGTAATCAAGACAGTAGGCATGCATTGCAAAACATAAACTTAACCCTATACGAGTACAATTTGCATCAGATTATACTTACGAGTAACTGTCAAAATCTGATCGAGCACACTGTAAAGCTAACAGACACGTTTAACCCATCGTTTACCCAACCGAGTTGCGTGTGTAAGCTCGAAGGCTTTCGCGGTGGTTTGAGCCGGTTGTAAGCAGTAGAACACCGCCCGACATCAAATGTAATTGAAAAATGTAGTAAGCATCTTCGACACTTCGTACAGTTAAACTACCTTCTTTATCTAGCATAGTAATGCTCAGTTGAAAAAGCGAATGTGTTGGAACTTGGAATGGAAACACTCGAGCGGTCTGTCTGAACGCTTATATGAAAGATGGTAGTAAGCATCCTTGACACTCGTACACAGAAAATGTTTTCTTTATTTAGCATGGTAATGCGCGACTAAAAGAGCAAATGTGGAATCGACGCACTTGAGCAAAACCTTCGCCCAACGCACAGGTTAAATTAAAGAAGGTCGTAAGCATCCCTGATATTGGTACACCGTAACTACCTATTATTTATTTAACATGATAATGCGCGGTTAATAAAACGAATGTGTGTTGGATGTTCCGCTTCGTCTGTCGGTTTAATACTTAACACATTCTCACTGACTTTTTGCAAATTTACTGCAGATCTACAAGTTTTTATTAAGTTTCTGATACAAATTAGTTGTAAATTCAAGCATGTTGTTATAAATAATCAGCCGCTACGTGAGAACGTATAATGTGCACTAACTTTGTACCTACCTACGGAGATATTTAAGATTACCCAATAAAATATATATATGCATATTAAGCTACGAGATTCATCACATAATATGAAGTAAAGTAATTCTAAGCATCTCTAGGCCGGAGGGAGTTCCTTTAGGAAGAATTTCGGCCGAAAGGAGTTTTGATCTGGCATTTCCGCGGTCGGCTACCCAGTACTTGTGTAACACATCTCAGATAAAATAAAAAAACCGGCCAAGTGCGAGTCGGACTCGCGCACCGAGGGTTCCGTACAAACACTTTCCATCCCTAAGTGGTTAAGTTAAGTTTGCACCTGGTATGTATAGCGCCCCATATAAATTAGGTGCAAAGTTAGGTATTAAAAAAAAAAAATATGGTTTTCGTAATTATTCCTTTATCTATGCTATAAGACGTTGCTTCGTACCAAATTTCAAGATTTTGAGTTCACGGGAAGCACCCTGTAGGTTTTGATTCCCTTGCAAGTGTCGAAAATTTGCAAATTAGGTGCAAAGTTAGGTATTAAAAAAAAAAATTATGGTTTTCGTAATTATTCCTTTATCTATGCTATAAGACGTTGCTTCGTACCAAATTTCAAGATTCTGAGTTCACGGGAAGCACCCTGTAGGTTTTGATTCCCTTGCAAGTGTCGAAAATTTGCGGCATAAACGGCTGTATCTTTTGATTGCGTTGGCTTAGAAGTTTGATTTTTTCACAGCTTCAAGGGACAGTAGACCTGAGTAATTGATATAAATTTCAGCTTCATACGTCCACGCGTTCCTGAGAAAAAGGGTCTTGACAGACGGACGGACAGACGGACAACAAAGTGATCCTATAAGGGTTCCGTTTTTTCCTTTTGAGGTACGGAACCCTAAAAATGACCTAGTAGATTAGTTCTATATACTCGTATCTATGGTAATTTGAATTAAAAAAAGAACCGGCCAAGTGAGATTCTGACTCGCGCACTGAGGGTTCCGTACAAACTTTCACTTATCCCGTCTTCATTGGCCTGGTTGAATTAAGTTTGTATCTGAAATGTATGGCGCCGCATACAAAACAGGTGCAAACTTAATGCAACCGAGTTCTCCAAAAATGATGTTTGAAAAGGACTATAATTATTTTTTTATGATTTTATTACAAATGTAAAGTGTTCAGATTTTTATAAGTATTTGTAGTATGTGAAGATATTACTTGCCAAATTTTATAGTTCTAGGTCATCGGGAAGTACCCTATCATGTTGATTCCCTTGAGAGTGTCGAAATGTACGTTTTTTGCGACATAACCGCCTTATCTTTTTTTCACGTTAACGTAGAAGTTTCGTTGATTTTTTTTCACAGCTTCAAGGGACTGTAGACCTGAGTATATGGTGTTAATTTCAACTCGATCTCCACGCGTTCTAAAGATAGAGAGCCTTGACAGACAGACGGACGGATAACAAAGTGATCTTATAAGGGATCCGGTTTTTCCGATCGAGGTACGGAACCCTAATAAACATATTACCCCCCTTTTAGTCGCGTAGCCGAATAATCAAAGATGTTTCGTCTATTGCCTCCACTATCCTTTATGAAGGTCGCTAGTTTGTATGTCGGAACCGGAACCCTCAACAAATAAGAGTTAAATCGATATAACATTGGTTCTGCACGCCTTTATATGTATTTAAATTGGTGATAAATTGTACGTGTATAGGGGTATAAAAATTAAGGAGGCCTCAGCTCCGGCTCATAACTGGAGCGATAACTGGACATGCTCTACTAAACAAGCACTTATTATTCACTCTAGGTTTTACTGACAGTCCTCTTTGCAGAGCCTGCATGGAGGCCGAAGAGACAGTCGCCCACGTCATTGACGATGTCCTGGTGTGGACAAATACCGGGCACAACACCTCAGGTCTCCGAGGTCACTCCCAAAAGTCGTCGGCAACATCAAGGGACTGCTAGGCTTCCTACACCTCTAGCTAACTGTGACACGTGACCCTTTCTCGCGCGAGAAATATTACCGGCCCCTTTCTTCGCAGTACTGTGAGAGAGTGACGGGCGATGCTATGTCGCGCGATAAAAGTCGCGAAGTGTAGTTGTGCGAGACGGGCAGAGCATACGTAATCAACCAGCACCTCTAGCACAACTGTGCCACGCGACTCTTTCTCGCGCGAGAAATGTTACCTATTTCTCTCTTCGCGGTACTGTGAGGGAGTGACGGGTGTTAATGCTATGTATATATAAAAAAAAAGAAGCCTAGTTGTGCTAGCTAGACGGGCTGGTAGAGTTGGGTTGGCAAGAGTAGTGCCAGCAACACTTCACGCAAAACAGGCGCATTGTAAGACGTCGAGTTGCGGAAAACCAGTGCGCGATAATCAATACCGCGATAATCCATGGGTATAAAAAGCCTTTTTTTTTAATAATTACCAACCACCACTAATCAGTATGTCAACGGCTCGTTCTGTTTATGTCAGTTCGCACCTTGAGCGGAACAGGCTAACTTAAACAGTGACCCTTTAGTTTGCTCGATTAGATCACATTTGTCTAAAACGTCATTCACATTATTTAGTTAGACCATAAATGTAAATGATTGTATTAAGAATGATTTCCGAAAACATGACTTACAGTTGAGTTTCTTTCGGCTTTCTTCTCAACAGAGCGGTCTCCTCTTGGGAAACGCCGGTAGATTCACAATCTGACTAGTAAGTGCCCTTGTGGCTTACTGAATAAATTATTTTATTACATTTCACCAATGTCAGCCTTCTGCACACAACATCCATACAGAAGAACACTATTTTATAAATGGCTACAAAGTAGCCGTTTGCGTACAATGTGAAGAAGACTGTATATTGTGCGTCCTTGAAACCATTGAGAAGTATGAAGTTAGTACGGAATGTCAATGTCACAATTACGGCCTTCTTAAGGCCGCACGTAACTATATAAATTCGCCATACAATGGCGAGTTATCAGTGCAACTAATTTCCTCCAGTCTGGTTTACTGTGACTGTGGCTGTGACTGTAACACGACCGAACACACAGACGTTCCTCTATGAACAATATTACAAGAATGCTTGTCCATTGTACCTTACAATATGTCCCATTCGCCTTTTGCATCAACTACTCAATAAATGATTTTTACATCAACTCCACTACCCAAAGGTTGACTCTTTAGCGACAAGACCGTCTGTTGTCTACCGTTTTTAATTTGTTTATATTTGATTTCTTGTGTAAATGTTTTTTGGTCTAAAACACTATACTATTATTAAACGGCATGTATTTAAATCGATATCTGTATATTCCCTTTTTTCGATCAAAATATTTGAAAGTTTCACCAAAATTACTGACTTGCACACTTATTATACACACTAAATAATGCGAATTAAATATACTATTTAAAGGTATTTGCAAAACTGTTTTACTGGATATAACAAAAAAAAAACTAACCTAACCCGGCCGAGTCGGATCTTATTGTGCAGTGCGAGGATAATTAGTGTGTAGAGCCACAGACCGGAACAAAATTGTCGAAGAAAGTGGCACTGCTGTCATGTTTAAGTAGATGCCAATAACGCTTATTTATAATTTACAGCAACATAATTACTTCGTACAAAATAACTCTTTACTCAAACGTTTAAGTGTCAAATTGGCTTACGTACTTATTACCACAAATATTTTTCGTGTAAATTAACTTTTTTAGCGTATTCTTACTCATGTCTCTTGTCAAACTTGGAACATGGCACGAATGGAGCAGATTTTAATAGTTTTACATACTAAAAATATTTTCATTATTATTTTATTTAGGTATTAAAATATATTTGTTGTTTGAACTAAATAAACTCGTAAATTGATAATAACAAATTAAGTTACGTTTTTATTTAAAAACTGCATAAAAGGGTCCCGACACTGCATAGAAGGGATCAGTAATAATGACATTATGATTTCTCAGCTCATCTTGTTCTAGTATGTGAAATGAGAGTAAGGCAAGTGCAAAATATTAACATTTTTAACCCTTTAAAGTTTGATGGCGTGGCGTGAAAGTCGGTGGCGTAGTATGCACGGCAGCACACATTGTCTTTAGGTGTTCTTGTCGTTCAAAGGTTTAAACTGACAGTGTCTAGACTCTGAGACAAAATAAAACAATGACAACAGAGCAATTTTTTTATTAATTTATTAATGTAACCTGTAGGATCTGCCTGTAAAAGGCATATGTTCATAACACTGGCTCACTCGCCGCCGCACACATAGCAATGTCATGCGTCCACTATCGCCCTCGGCTCGCGTGTAACTAAACGCAGCATCCTATGTGACGTGCGCCTGAGACAGTGTATATCTTTTTATGTATAGATACCTACTACTACTACTACAAATACTACATAACCATTTTACACTTCTTTTGTATACATTGTCATTTTTTACGTTTTTATTGAGATATTAAAGCTGTGTTGAGTGCAAGACTTTTACGCTTCTTTTGATTAAACATAAAAAAAACATATGCCTATGATTATGCCGAACGAACACACGAGAGACGAATTATTTGGCTGAAATTATTCTTGACGTGGGTCTCTTACTAAACGTGACCTCAATTTTTCACGTTGTTTAAGATCGCGTGGCAATCTTTAATAAAAAAATAGGATAATTATTTATTGCACTCCTTTATTAATTAATAAAATATAAAACTATAGCGACTCCTTAGATTTTTGTTCTGTGATGAGGTGCATTTTGTAGGGACAAAGTTAATAATTCTAATCTAAAATATGCTATGATTTTACATAGGATTCGTTAATTAATCAATAGAATCTGCGTAAAAAAGAATATTCAGACCTTTTTCTTTATTTTATAAGTAGCTGTTATTTCTGCAATTTTTCACTGAAAATTAAGTCATTTTGAGATCCGTCACGTGTCATGGTCTAAACGAGACTGATCGCCCAACTAATGCGATTTGTGATTTTGCATTAGTTGTGAGGGTGCCATTTTTTCCGTCGGATTGTGTGTCCAATGTGTGCAAGTCAGTATTTTTGGTGAAACTTTCAAATATATCCGATGTACGAACCATATTTTTGGTGTGAATTCGGTTAAAAAGGTCATCTCGTTTTGTATGATGTTTAAGTTTTTTTTGTAGGACATGTTCAGTTAATCAATTTTTTTTTTGCACAGCATTAGTTTTTCTGGTATGCATTCAGTTAATTAGTGGAGTTACCTAGTGTGCTGAAAAATTATACAGATGTGCATTTAATAATATCCCTTATTAAACTCTAAAATTTTCATAAAAATAATATTTCTATGGAGGATGTTAGGAAAAATCTTAGAGTGCGATGAGGTTTTGTGTGCGCACGCGGTGCCAGCAGTAAGCAGTACTTACAAACTAGAATAACTTATTACCCGTCTACGGTAAATAAAAACAACAACAAATTCGCAGACGAAGTTGCACCTGCTAGTAGTAATAATATATAATTATTTTTGCGCTTGAAATTATATATATCTCATAATTTTACCCAGTCCGGTCGGTCGGCCAAAGTACCGCTGGATAGATCTGGTAGAGAAGGATCTGCGTGAGCTCGGAGCCACAAACTGGCCAGAGATTGCGCAGGATCGGGTAAAGTAGCGAGCTCTTGTGTCGGAGGCCAAGACTTTTGGGTCACTGAGCCAGCGCAGTTAGTTAGTTAGTTAGTTAATAATTTTACCAATAAAACCATCGTGACATTGTCCTTAGTTGCTCGTTGGAATACAAGATGATTTGCTACGAATTAGTATTCAGGACATATAAGTGAGTTATATTACCGTAAAGATAAAATAATCTGAAGACACGTTAAGTTATAATTAGTTCACCTCTTAACCGTTTGCTTTTAATTTTATTTTAAGCTGTTTTCGTCCAATGCTTCAATATTAAGCAGCAGAAGTAGCTAAAGAGTATCAAGAGTATTTCTACTTCTAAATTTACAACTAGCTGCACCACGCGATTTTTTGTGCACAAAATTGAAGACCTTTTTTTTTAAATGGCGTCTGTGTTCATAAACAGGCTAAACAGCTGAATTATAATTTATTTGAGTGGTGTATTTTTTATTACACGCGGTTAGGATAAAAAAGTAGCCTATGTGTCAGTTACATTATTTTTTTTCTCTCTCTCGCCTTTATAATTGTAGTGGGATTATATTATGTCTTTTGTTGACCTACTACAACAGTTACAAAAAAAACTTTTTTCGTGATGAATACAATGACGTAATAAATAGGTCCTTATAGCGCGAAAAGTGTTGCGTATTCTTCGTTTTCAAGTCAAAAACTCGGAAACAAGTTGGCCTTGCGATAGGAGGTCACATTCGCCATCCTTCGCATCAATGAATTCACGAATACATTTCGTGATTAAATTAAAGTTATAAAGAGATTCTGTTGCTATGTAGGTGGAAAAATTACGCAGGATAGGATAGCTGTACATAGGTGTATTTAGGGGGGTTCACGTGTGGGCCGTGCCCACCTCAATAAGGTCTAGTGCCAACCCCAGGATGTTGGAACGATAGAAATTCCTCGTAGGCCATCCCAAGTTGCATAGAGGTTGCATAAGCGCTTATAAAACCTTTATTCAGCTTAAATTCTTTTTAGAAGGGCTTATACTATATATAGGTATAAGACCGCCTGTTGTTAACCTCTTCTAATTTTTTACTGTACATCTCTCATGTTTTGTATCCCTGTGTAGGTATTTGAGGTGTGCAATTAAGTGGATTTGTTTGTATATATATGTATGGCCAGGTCCCACTCAAGCCCCGTCTGAAAAAGAATCTTAGTCAAACTACTCGTTGTATAAGAAAGCAAGATATGGCACTTGGATTAGCGACATTTGCTATGTCAATGGTTAATTGATTAGTTGCTGGTTAATAGTAACAAAATAAATATAGGGAAAACAATTTCTTCGAACACTCATAGTATGTACCTACCTAATGGTATGGTCATTAATTTCCATGACTAAATCTTATTGTTGTATTAATTATTCTTTTAAAAGATACTCAATAAAAAAACGCATTCAATTCGGACCATCCGTTTGGGAGTTTCGATTCTGCAGATACACAGACTATATACCTAGGTACATGTTAAAACTATAACACCCTCTTTTTTGTCGGAGGAAAAACAAACTTCTCCATGCAGCAAATCAATTTGTGGCTTTGGGTTAGGGAATGCAAACCGGTAAAATTTTCTATGAAAATTACCGGTAATTAACCGGTAAGCCGGTAATTACCATAAAAAAATTACCGTTTTGTATTCCCTACTTCGGGTTTTCGCGTAGCGAATCAGGGTCAATGTTACCGGCGCAATGCAAATTTTCCCGATAATATCCCTTAGCTACTTCCGAAGGTCAACAACCTTGATGAGTCATGTACCGGTTTGTTGTAATACATAATAACAAAATACGTTCTCAAACATGCAGTAAATGTCGTCATAACGTACGTTATAACAGGCTTCGAAGTATCACGTTTCGGGCGGACCAACTCGAGATAACTGTAGGTAAAGGAATTTCATTCAAAATTGAAGGCCTAAGCCGGGAAGTATTTTTTTTAAACATGGCGTCTGCGTTCATGGACTGGCTATAAAACTGGTTAATTATTATATTATTGTATCAATTGCTGTTCGTTTGTGTCCGACCGGCTGAGCTTGGTTTTGAAATGTTTGTCGTAGTTCAGAGAAGGTTTGAGGTATTAGCAGCTTACTGACACGGACCGAATTCCACGTGGGCAGAGCTGCGGACACAGCTAGTTACTGTATAATATAGCCAAAACTATCCAGTCCACAGTGATGAATGTCAAGTTTTTTCAATAGGATTCAGTATTTATTTCACAAGAAGAAAGAAGGATTGAGCAGCATTCTGGTGACAAATCGCTAGTGACGTTTACTAATGCAAATTATAATACATACGTATGCTCATTAAGACCCCGTTATCAATGGTGAAAGTTCAATGAAAGGGTTGTCACAAAATATTTATTTCATGTACATGTGCTATATTTCTAAATAAGTTTTACCTTGTAGGTATATAGATAATAGATACCTATACAAAAAAAATGTGCTACCACACAAAGTGGGTAAGTGTCGACTTTCATCGTTTTTTTTAGAATATTACAGTTTGTTCTTATTTATAAATGGGTAAGCTGAAGATCACTAAATAGTTAACACAGACTATATATATGGACCCGTATTGCACATCTCATACTTTTAAATGAATAATAATAAACGAATCGTATTCCAACAACAATTATTGACTTATAAATTACAAAATTAACTATTAAAGAGTTTAAAAATCGTATAATTATTTTTAAGCCTAAAATGTATAAATAAGCAAGTAAGTATATTGTTTACATCAAGATAATACATTAAATTATTAAATTATGAATTGTACCCACTTGTTAAACATATTAACTATGTGTAGAGCCAACCCTAGCATTTTCAATAAATTTTCACCATTGATAACGGGGTCTGTGCCATATGAAATCTGTTTGTAGCACCACTATCCCTGTGCAAGACCGACACTCGTTATATAGGCTAAAACTATCTCAGTACCTGAATCACGAATGGAACAGCTTATCCTTGTCATTGCTTTTAACGTCAAGTTCAAAGTACAAGAAATTCACAAATCCCTATAGTTTGTTTAGGGAACCCCTGGCACATATCCAAAGATTACAGAACGCCGAGCGGTGTCTAATGTATTTACAATCCAATACCATAACAAACCCACATAGACCTACTGTCCTAGAAGCATTATGACGTATGTGTACGTACTACCAATACCCTATTTACCTTCTCAACATCGCATCTGATCGATCAATTAGATGGGAAAAGCACTCATATTCCAAGATTTAGAAAGACCAATTTCCTAGCAAACTTTTCGATCAGATAAGAAATTAAGACGGTATAGGGACATTATACACATTCGACGAATACTCTTTAGACGCATCAAATGCGTATTGGTTATGGCATTTCCTATACCATAGCGTAAACAAAAGCGTTTTTTGAATAAAAGGGCATATGTTTAGAGGTATATCTCGTGACTTAAGTCGTTTGGAGTAAAGTTTAGTTATAAGTCACGTGAAAGAAATATGAATATAGATGAATCAATGTACTAGAAATAAGCTACGGTGTTATGAAAACGTGATAAATGTTCAATTTTAAGGTAAATACTACTAATCTTAAGGAAGGATTCGTAAAAATAGGAGTAATTAAGTATCTTAAACACAATGTCACTTTACGATGTCGCGCACGTTGCCATCGCAACGTACATTTCTACGGGATAGAAATTTACGGCGAGCATCATAATATTCATAATTATAATCTTATGAGTATGACCATTATTGACGTTAAGTCGGAGAACAACGCGACCTACCACGTTGAGATGTCGTGTGATTAAAAACAGTATTTTGTTTTTAGGGTTCCGTACCCAAAGGGTAAAAACGGGACCCTATTACTGAGATTTTGCTGTCCGTCCGTCTGCCACTAGGCTGTATCTCAAGAACGGTGATAGCTAGACAGTTGACATTTTCACAGATGATGTATTTCTATTGCCGCTATAACAACAAATACTAAAAATAAAATAAAATAAATATTTAAGGGGGGCTCTCATACAACAAACTTGTTATAGATTATGGTACGGAACCCTTCATGCGCGAGTCGGACTCATACTTGCCCAATTTTTTTTTGTTGTTATCGGTATATCTGGCAATGTTGCAAAGAGAACCTATACGCACGAGACATCGTAAGGCGGTACGGAAAAAAAAATCCTTTACATTAGAGAAGGCAAACCAGTTAAATTATCCATAAAAATTTCCGGAATTTTACCGGTAAGCCGGTAATTTCTATAAATAAATTTACCGGTTTGCATTCCCCACTCTACATTATCATCATGACGTGAATGTTGAAGTTGCACGTCGTAAATCGCCACGGCACGTCATGATACCATAACCGAAGTTACAGAATTTTTTTCTTTCTCTGAAGCGATAAAAACATAAATTAATTCACGTCTATACCAGTTTGACACAGTTTTCACGTAAACAGTAGGTACAATCACAACCTCACCTGAGATTGCGCGCGCATTAAGATAACAATTTCCACTCATGCGCTTCTTTCAGTATTGTCACATAAAATAATGTATCTTCCGTAATAGTATAAGTCCAAACATAGATTATTTTTTATTCAACGTGTTCAATTTTAATGTGACTGTGACTGATCTCATTTTATACCTTTATTTAGTTCTGCCTTTTTGTGTACCAGATTTAGAGGGGATTGCGAGAGTATTGACCTGACCATTCCATGTACTCATATTGACACACCACCTTAGAGAACTTGATAGAAAAATCTAAATAGATTGTTAAAGTATTCCGTCCGCTGTCATCAACTTAATATTCATAAAGAGAACAAAAATGCAATTGAGAAAAAAAAGTACAAAAATGATGTGCAATTCATACAATATGTAAATAACGAATTCAGCAACTTCATTATCAGCCTAAGAACCCAAATGGCCCATTTTTAGGAAGAAACGGAAACCTTACTAGGATCACTTTGGGGTCCGTCCGCCTGTTTGTCTATCTGTCTGTCTGTCAAGATCCTTTATCTCGGCAGCGCGTGGAGTTGAAAGTAAAACCGTATACCCAGGTATATTTTCGGACTACCTGTTACAAATCGACGTAAGTACCAAAATAAGGCTTGTAACGTGTTATGTGTACTAGACGACGATATAGGCTAATATACAAGGTGTAACCGACGGTGTACCGAAAACTGAAACCCCTATTCAGACCATTATTCTGGGCTGGAAAATCGTGGAAATTTCTTTGAGAAAATTCACAAATTTTCCTAGCGAGTTTTCATTTTTTCTTTATTTTTCCGTTAATCGAACTCTACCGGTAACAATTTTTCCTGACAAATCGCATGAAAATAGCATTTTCCGCAAAACACGCAATGTATCACAAACAGTATTATGTAAGCTTTTGAGTTTTCCGAGAAAATGAACACTCGTTTTCAGTTCGTGATTATGGTCTAAAACTACAGTTTCCGTTTTCAGTACGCTGTCGGTTACACCCTGTATATTTATTTATACATAGAAAACATTCAAGAACCGGGAGCAAAATATATCCCAGGATTCGAACCCATATGCACAATCGCTGACGCCGTAGGCAGCTGCAGGCAACGTATTAAATACTTATCTCACGAAAAAACGGTGTTAAATATTATACAAGTGTTTAGATTTGAGTAGGTACTATCTACGATGGCGTGTCCATAAAGGTAATGATTGCTACACAACTCACGTGTTCTTACAACAATGAATAACTTGTACACAGTAATATCTGTTAATTATGACGTCGTTTACTTTAGTGTCGCACAGTGTTGTTCAATGGGTTCTTTAGGACAGATTCGTCTATGTTACTATAGTGATATATGGAATACGAAAAATATTTGCTACGCAGATATCCTTATGCGGATGTGCTAAACAAGCCATATGGAAAAGGTCAGTCGAAGCCTTATTTTGCATGCCAATTGACAACATTTATTTTTTAACCTTTTTTTCGATAATCCGATATGAATTTGGTTGACGACATAACCGCTATTGACATTTTACAATGCATTTATTATGACGTATACACATTATTACAAATTGCAATACGAAAGCTTTTTCAAGCAGCGCCACCCTAGGGCAAAACCGCCACTTGTTAGACTATAAACAAAACGTGAACTCATAAAGTAAATAAAACACAATGTTTATAAGCAAATGAAAATTTAAAGGTGCGTGTTTCCTCAAACTAAGGGCCTTTCGCACTTGTGTTTTCTATACAAGTATCAGTCCTCGCCGCGTGATCGTCTTCATACAAAATTCTCTCGCAAATCGCAAGTGTGTATGGCCCTAAATCATTATTTCGTTCCGTACATTCCCTTTCAGGAAGCACTTACCGTCCTCATTAATCATGTGTTTGTGTAGGTATGTATAGTCAGCCAGGAAAGCCGTCACCTTAGGACCTTAATACTAATGAAATAAAGTGGTACATTCTTTCTACACGTACCAACAGGTGCGTTTTCCGATCTATATCTATGGCTATATAGGTGGCTATGGATATCCACCTGTGGATTGTTAGGGCGAGGCCGGGGGTGCAGGATAGTAGAAACCAGTTTGAAAACAGTATGTTAACCCTTTGAAGGTCGAGAACACATGATGGTATCGTGAGCTGTCGTGTCTCCACGCCACGTTACGCCACGAAAGCGTTATATGTATAATATAAAACCAAACTTCCTTTCAAATAAGGTTTAATATTATTGTGGCTCCACACTACTCGCGAAGTTGAATGAAATTGGCCAAAATTTTCCGTAGTGAAGTGCTCCTCCACACTATGAGAGCCCCCAAGGCAGTTTTCGTGTAACTAAAATTAGATCCTTAACTACCATTTTAAGAATGTTTAAAAACTGGAATTTGAACATTGTAGTATACAGTGGGCCTACATATATATTTTTTACTTACATGTAAATCTTATTAGTAACGTACACTGTAGCAACCTGGCTTATTATTATTTCCGTGGTAATATCGTGATGAAAAGCATCAGTCGAGGGTTCAAACTATCTTCACGCCGAATTTCGTCCAGTTTAGTGGGCCTTACGAGGCTATCATATTCCCCCAACCTCGGCCAACTTCGCGAGTAGTGTGGAGGGATTATACTCTCTTTGACATAGCGTTTGGCGTGTCAGTGACATTTTTGTATGAAGAAGATCGTCCGGTTAAAAGTATTGTTTAAAACTTACACGATTTTCACACAATATTATAAGAAACGTTTTGTTATCTTTATGTTAAAGGTATTTTTTACGCGTTCGTGATGATGTAAATGAGGAAAAATGTAAACCAAAAAGACGCGTCACAACATAAACGTAGCATAAAGTTACGACGTTAATGTTTCTAAAATTACATATTATTAAGTAAGTTCCTTCTAAAATTACATAACTCCGCAAACTTAACGAAAAAAAATTGCCCAAATTGAAACGGAGACGCTTCGCTCGGTCGGTGAAAACGAAAAGAGCGCTGTGTTAGAGTGTAGCGTGTACTTGCCCCTTATAGGCATTTATTCCGACGAACCCTACCCACATCGGATGACTACGAGTCCGGTCCCTGTAAACTCATAGTAAGGCCGAGTAAAGTCACTGTAAACTCATGGTAAGGGTCAGTCCCTTTACCATGAGTTTACAGTGACTTTGCTCGCTAGCGACTGCGTAAACGATAATTTATGGAGATGAGAGTATGGGCGCTATAGCTGTACTATTCTCCATACAAATCGTTCACGCAGCCGCTGGGGAGGATGGTTACGTTAACTTGGTAAGGGTACTGAAGTGATCTGTGTGGTGCGGGCGACCGGCGGGCGCCGCCCTGTGTTCTACCAGTAAATAAGTCCTTGAATTCTGCGAAACGAAACATGTTCAATGATGTTTTATGTTACCTGTACTAAGATACGTTATACACTAACATGACAGTAATATTTACTTCCCAGTCACTTATGATACGAATGCTGCAGAGCTGAGAGGACTAATTTAGGAAAGTGTAATAGCCGCATAATAAGTCCTATCTGTCACTTTCCGGAGATCAACTAAAGCGTATCGAATAAGCTACAATTGACTCATATTAAAGGCTTCACTTTTGGAGCAGTAACCTTACTTATAAAATATCATTCAACGTGTTGTTGTCTAATGCCATTAAGGAATAAGCTTTTGTCAAAAAATTCATTATTGTGACAAGCTTTTATAGCTGACTGTACTTTTCCTTGAACATCCACCAATTGCTACTGATACTATTCTAAAAGGCCCACTAGATTTGCACTATTACAGGCTTACTTTCCCTGGGCCACCTTCCGGCTCCATCATCAGACCCTGGAAACAATCTGAAGACAAAGTACACAAGACGAATGAAACGAGCCCACATTCAATGGGGTTATGTGGTTTTATTACGGAGTTCCTATAGCCACCTTCCAGCTCCATCATCAGATCAGCTCCACGTCATCATAATATTGCATTGTCACGCGATTTTCATATTCGTGCAAACTTTCAGCTCAATCGGAAACCGGTAAGTGGGTCAAATTAAAACTTGCAAAATTCCATTACAGACTACGGGACAGACATGTGAAAGTAAATATTTAATTCCATCTTTCCGGAAGATGAATGCGCCACTAAAGGTATTTTTAAGAATAGATTAAAAAATATACTATTATAATGCCCTGTCTTAGTGTAACACTTACTGTTATGGTTACTACCTACCTACTTAGTTTGATTCTAAAGAATTTAAAGTGTCTGGCAAATAGTTACCTACCTACTTTTAAGGTTAATTGTGAACGTATTTTAAGGATAAGGATCCAACCCGCACATAGCAAAATTTAAAATTTGAACCGTGAGTGTAAAGCTCACATCATCTTTTTTGTGTGGATTGGATCGTTTTCGTTAAAAGGCGTCCTAGTTAAGATTTTAATGGTACTAATGTTAAAAAAGTGAGTGCAACACTCGCCAATAAACTTCGTGTTTGGCGAAATTTGTTACAAAATGTGTACCATGCTTATTTGAAATAAATAAATAAAAAAAATAAAAATATTATGTAAAATACACGTGTCGCTGCCACACGTCGTCGTCTGCTGTCTGCGGTCGGCTACGAACCGACACCAAGGCGACGTATTCAAATAACAAGTCCACAAGTAGCTCAAATGGTGATAGTTATACTTCTATATCTAATTCAATGGGGTCTAGAATTAAATAGAGGTAAATAAATATCGGACAACCTCACACAAATCAATCTAAGATCCACAGTAAGCTTAGTTCCACCGGTTCCACGGTAAGCTCTGGTAGGCTTGTGTTATGAGTCCTAGATGACGATAAAGATACTTAAATATAGACAAATACATAGGTACTTAAATACAAATAAAATCCATGACCCAGGTACAAATATTTCAGTTCATTACAAATATTTGCCCTTGCCGGGATTCGAACCCAGGTTAGCTTTAGGTAGGTAGCTCTGCCGTGTTACGGTAAAAGGTCGTATCTTTATACGGATGTCATAGTAAGATACGTCCTTTTACCGTAGCAGCTGCTTTACCACTAATCCATCTGCGTCGTCAAGAATTAGTATTAATATATCAACGTCAGTGAGAAGATCGGGGCGCGGTCTCGGTTTAATCAACTAGAGGACTCATATTACGAGTACTAACGAGTCTTTATTAATGGAAAACTGTGAAGGGAATTCCTACGGTGCAAAAAAGAATTGACGGAGTGAGGAAAACTTCTCCATTTCAGTTAGGCCCAAAATACTTTCATATCCTTGTCCAACAAGGGAATGCAAACCAGTAATTTATCTATGGAAATTACCGATAATTTACCGGTGATTCAGTATTTCCATGCAATAATTTACCGGTTTGCATTCCCTTGTTGGACATGCCTATGAAAGAATTTTGGGCCTAACTGAAATGGAGAAGCTTTCCTCGCTCCGTCAACTAGTTTTTGCACCGTAGGAATTCCCTTCACAGTTTTCCCTAAGGATGTTTGGATATTAGGATAACATCATTTGTTGTTGAAATTTGTAATTTTTTACGTTTTTGACCCCCATAAGTAACTCCGCCATTTTCAAAATTTACGAAAAACTTAGTCGACATTTTTTTTACATAGAAAACTAGGTACCGTGAGTCTCAGACATAATAATTATATTAACATACATAAACGGGCTTACTCACGTCGTAGAAGTTGAATACCGCTCGACATGTTTCGAATCGGTACGCGATTCAACATCAGGAGACCAGATCTGTCAGATTAGGCGGCGGTGCTCGGTTGGCCGCCTTCTACGATGTGAGTAAGTAAACCCGTTTTGTATTTTAATACGACCAAAATTCTATATACTTCTTGAACCTTCTCACAAAATTTCATGAGAATATTGAAGAATATTACGACAAAATATAATAGTACCTATATAATATGAATGTAAGTAATTGTTCCGGTAACAACCCATATCTATGAGTCCTCTTAATTCAAGGCTAAAGTGGGTATCTATTAGGCAGTTGTAATACATGTATATGTAAATATTGTACTATCATGTTTTTCGCACTCGACATAATAGCTTGTATCTAACACTTCAATGTCCAGTGTTCCATATTTGGAGCACGCCAGATTAAATTTACAAACCTGTGTCCTATATATGGGACACGAAAAAAGGGTATGACCGGCCCGGTACCTACCTATCCAAAGGTTGACTGAAAGAAACCGCTCCTAAGCGAAACAACCGAATATTTATTACATTGTTGACTTTACGGTCAACAATATACTGCCGTGCTCAGCTAAAAGAATACGTAGAGAAACATCCATTACGCAGGAACTGATTCTAGTTTTGCCCTTGCCGGGATTCGAACTCGGGACTGTCGGCTCAGTAGTCAGCTGCACTACCACACTGCGCCACCGCGCCGTCAAAGATCGAAATATATAACACTAATATTATAAAGGCCTGGTCAGGGTTGCGGAAACTCGCTGGATGCGGGTCGCTTCTATCCGGCCCACGTGGAAGTCAATTAAGGAGGCATGTGTCCAGCAGTGGACGTCCTATGGCTGAAATGATGATGATGATGATAAAGGCAAAAGTTTATAGTTGTTACTTCTTCACGCTCAAACGGCTAAACGGCGACCAATTTTGATAAATTTTGGTATGAAGGTAGCTGACACTCTCGATTAACACATAGGCTACTTTTTATCCCGAAAAATGTAGTGTTCCCGTTGGATGAGCAGGTAACACCGCACGGCGCGGGTAGTATTTTAATATACATCGACGACGCTGTTGGCTCAGTTTGTAAGCACTTGCCTATTGAGCCGGCGGTCCCGGGTTCGAATCCTGGCCAGGACAAATATTTGTGTGATGAACTCGAATATTTGCGCTTAAGTCATGGTTGTTCTATGTATTTAAGTATATATTTATCTATATAAGTATGTATATCGTCGTCTAGTACCTATAAAACAAGCTTTCTTGAGCTTAATTTGGAACTGGATCGATTTGTGTGAGGTTGTCTGATATTTATTTATTTATATATACATAGATCACTAATAGTGACGAGTGATGACGGTTGCGTTGTCATGAAGTATATTAATCGCACTCAGACTTACGCATTTAAGAACACTTGAATATGTATTAGGTATGAGTATTGAGTACCTACTTGACGAAGCTGGAAACTTCTTGCACGAGTTTGAATTTATAAGTTTATGACATAAAGAGTAAAGACGTTGTTCCGGTGATGGCCTATGAACATAAACCCTTAAACACACGGAGCTCTGATATATATTACAGCCTGACAAGCGTCTGTCCGGCCCAGGGATAAAGTCAAACCACGCCATTAACTCTTCCAACTCTTACTGTCAAACCCAGCCTCGCGCAACTCTCAAGGTAAAAAACGAACGACAACGGCTATATGAAACGGGGGTGAATTTTTTACCTATCTAAGTTTGAAAGAACGTTGAAACCTACAAAGCATTAGATAATTGGCGACAATCGAATTTAGGCGGGTTGTACTTCAGCCGCCATTTTTGTCCGCCATGCCATATTAGTTGACGTTTCTCTTTTGTTGTGTTGTCTGGTTCTGTCACGGTTCTGCGATCTTTTCAAATAATTCAAATTTCACAAATAATCTAATAATTTGCATTCTTTGGGTGTAGTGGTCGTCTAGAAGGTAGGTACACAAGACAATCACAATTGCAAAAATGAGTGGATTGAAAAGGAAAAAGTGCGAAATATGCAGAATGAAAACGTGTCGAATGGACGGTCAAAAAAGACTATTCATGGCAAGATTTCCACCGGACGAAGATCGGTAAGTAAAAAATATAATTAATTACTGCGTGTTATAACCATGTTAATCGTAAGTTTCATTGAAAACTTGGTATTTCGGGTAAAATAATACATACCCTTATAAGTATGTAAACAATAGTGCTGTATGTAAGTTTTATCGATAATTTTCATTTGAAGTGAAAAATACCTGGGTAAATACGGAATATCTTTCTTCAAGCAAAAGCCACTACTTTTTATGCCAGTTTGAGTTAGATTATGGTCACAGAAATATTTTACGAAAAATCTTCAATGGACTATGAATGGTACGGTTCCATCTGGACAAACAGATACATTTTTACTCTGTAATTTTCTGTTTAGCCTGTATTATTTGTGTTGCAGAACTTCCAACCTGGAGCACAGACTGGAGTGATAAAACGGCTTTTTTCGTCTATGTTTATCAGCAAGCCAAGCAAAGTTTGAACGAAATAAAATTATTTGCACACTTTTGTTTTTTTTTTAATGAAGTCAGTAACCTAAAGTAAACCAAATGTTTACATTGAAGCGAAATATTTAATGATTTAAATTACCGGAAAGCCGTTGGAGACGCGGGTGCGAATGCGAACCCCGCCTGAACCATTGTTTTTAAATACCGATATCGATATCGATAATTTGTGTAACATGTGACATCCCTATTTTGTTCTTGATGTTGGCATTATGTCATGAGTTGACACTGACACTGATATTGTTTGCGGCTTCATATTGGCAGTATGTTTCGCCCCCGTTTCATACTAATGCGAGATCACGCTTTTTGTATGGCACTCCCGTCTCTTAAAACGTAGTGATTACATACTCTTTGGTCAAACCATACAAAAGTGAATCAGTTTGTAATTATGGTTTGACAGCTCATTTGCTTGGCAGAGTTAACGTGGTTTAACTCTATAGTGGCGCTACAAACTGGCAATAATGTGCATGTTCGTCATATTTGAATTATTAGACGTCAGTAGGGATTCGTCAATGATTTGTCATGAACCACATTCAAATCATTGTTTACCGGAATGCTAATCAATCCTTCGTTTTTCTTACGAAATAATTGAATGCTATTGAAAAAAACTTGACTTTCATCACCGTGACATTTACTGACTTTCAACGTCAGTTACCAAAAAATTGTCGTTGCCATTAAAATAAATGAATTCCACAAGTTTTGCGTGAGTTGTTAAACACCCTGGTGGGCTAAATATAATATAAATTATAGCAAGGATATCAATACTAATACTAATATTATAAATGCGAAAGTGTGTCTGTCTGTCTGTTACCTCTTCACGCTTAAACCGCTGAATCAATTTTGATGAAATTTAGCATAGATAGTTTAAGATACGAGGTAGGACATATGATAGTTTTCATCCTGGACATTATACCTAAAAGGATTGAAAAGTGAGTGAACATTTCTTTTGGAGTGCGGTGACCCTGTAGGAAATGTAATTATTAGACCAAAAGCACAAATGCTCTTACATTTGCTTAGGCGCGTTTAATAATCCCTTTTATCAAGTTCCATGCGTACGTAGTCGCGGGCAAAAGCTAGTTATATACAATATTTTGCGTGCCTATTTGACCCAAAACTAAATTTACGGCGCACGCACGTCTGTCCGGAAAATATACCGTAATAATATATCCATTCATTGGAGAATTGGGAATAGGCTAGTTGACTCATGTTAAATTTTATTAAACTAATGTTTATTTTGTATAGTATTTAGCGCAGGAAACCTAAATATATATTTTTCAGTTCATAAAAGTAGAAGATGGCCGAAAAAATTGAAATTGAAAATATGGTTTTTATTCTGTAGAGCACAACATTAGATACATTAAAATAACAGGCAGGGGTAAACAACAGGCGGTCTTATCGCTAAATAGCGATCTCTTCCAGACAAGGTTTAGGTAGTGGAGTAGTAAAACAATTGTGTTTGTATTTAGTATGTGGTGAAGAATAATAATAGGACTAAATAAACGACAACAATAAAAACGCAAAAGTTATAAACATACATAAATAAGAAAATATACAGAAATACTTACATACATACTTAGACATGATAAAAAAATACATCGTAAAGTAATAAATTAAACAAAAATAGTATGAGCCACAAAATTAAAGGAGCTTAATATTTTTCTCGCTCACATCGCTCGCGTGCGTCGTATTTGAAAGCATCAGCACTGTTCAACCCATTTTCAAGATGCCAAGCGAGGCCAGGCCAGAGAAATGAAGTAAGCCTATTGGCGTCGTTTCTTCGCACACTGCTTGCAAAACACTAGATAGAAACGCAGCCTAAGCCTTCCTGGCCACTGAAACGGAGCGAAGAAAATGATCCAATCAGGCTGCGTCTTTATGAAGCCACAGGCCTTATTCCTTTTAAATTGAAATTGTTTTAGACATTTTTCTCTGTGATCAAACATGTTTCTTAACATATTATTGATGTTACTACCTAGAACAGGGCTATTAAAATTTATTGGTATATATTTGAAACCTGCAGTTTAAATTTTTCATTAATAATTTTTGTTTCTAAAACTGACGCGGAAAATTCGTTTTTTTTTCAACTTATTTTCGACTTCTCGCATTAAAATCATGAAATTTTTACTATCTACAACCCGGGGAAAAGTATTATTCACTTCAAAAAGTTGGTTGAAATTATCCATATATTTGTCATAATATTAAAAAAAAAAACTAAAAGGAATAAGGCCTCTTAAGTCTTGCGAGTTGCCACGACGCTATTTTTTATAGAAAACTCTCGCAAATGGCCCGTGTGATAAAGGTCCTAAGGCTTTCTGTGATAAGACATCGGTTACAAGCTAATTCTTGCGTTTGTTTTCTGTCATTAATTAATTTTCATCAGCCCGGACCAACTGCTCGAATGACCGTGTAACTCTGACGGGCAGCATCTTATATTAATAAAACACCCGCGACACAAGTGGCTGGTCTTCATGAGACCTTCATTAAATGAGTGATATAGAAAATGCTACTAAAAGTGAACATAACTACAAAATTTGGAATTCCGATCTCAATATTGGCCGAGATCTTGTCTTTTGTTCTAATTAAAGCTGAATATCTTGGAAACTACTGGTCCTATTTCCACTTCTCCACACTCGACTTTCCATGTCGATGGACAAGTCTTTCGATTAAAAAAACCGCACTCAAATTGATCCATCCGTATGGGAGCTAGGATGCCACAGACAGACACACAGATACACATGTTAAGCTTATAACATCATCAAGTCAAGCACCCGACACTAAGGATACAAGTGTTATATTAATATCTGATATTTGCAAATCCGATGTAAACCGCATCGCAACCGTCTTTCTTATCCTAAGTCTTATATAGTTATCAGCAATCAGTGCATTGATAACGCCTCTCGATGCAATCAGCCTTTATCTTCAGGTATTTACTTTGTATAAGCCACTTCCTTATCCTCGACTCGCCATACTTCCTATCATGCCCAACTCTCGAGTACTTATATTTTATGTACCACGGATATCCCCGGAACCTACCATCAGTTGGAACAAGTTTTCCGGTGGGTTAATTGCACCCTGACATCAAAATATCGAAAGTATAAATGTTATATTATACTACTAACGCCATCTTACTATTCGATAGTAGTTTATGTAACTGGTACATAATGAGAGAACTTAAAACACGAGTGTGGTCTTATCAAATGAGCCGAAGGCGAGTTTCATATTAAGATCACACGATAAAACACTAGTGTGATGCTATTACGAGGACCACATCCACACACAATATATTCATTATCATTATCATAGTTTTTTTTATGAAAATATGAAACACTCAGTTCTACCCGCCAGTCCGCGGAGGCGCAGCGGCTGTACTCACCTTAACATATCATATTTGATACTGTTAAGGTGAGCACGCGGGGGTTATTGTACTGTTATGAAAATGCATCTCTGATTTTGGTCGCTACCAAGAAATGTAGGCCATTATAGTATCGGAACTTGTTATAGTAATTTAGCAAGATGGGTGTAGATGTTCATGGTCTCGATGGGACTAAAGAGGCGTGCATCAACGTCTTCTTGTCGCGTGAGTATTTTGAACTACCCGCACTTGGTATTTATTATCAGTTTGCTCACTGGGGTTGCCACTCGATTGACACACTTACGATATCTGTAGCTTGAGAACGACTTCTTGTACAGTCGAGTTCATTTACATCTACACACTTACGAGAACAAAAATATCTGAACACGACCCTATTGTCAGGAGCATAAAGTCGTGTTCAGATATTTTTGTTCTCGTAAGTGTGTAGATGTAAATGAACTCGACTGTACAAAGACGAAAGAAATTCTTTGTTTTTTTAACCGACTTCAAACAAGGAGGAGGGTTCTCAATTCGAATGAATGTTTTTTGTTTTTTTTTTGTTTTGACTTTCGTCTGAGTGAACCGATTTTGATGATTCTTTTTTTATTTGAAAGCTGGTACTTCCGGTGTGGGCGCATTTAAATTTGGTATAGTTCTGATAAAGACATCCATGAGAAAATCATATAAGCAGGGAGCGAAACTTTGGTGCCGGTGACGTCATTCATGACGCAAAGTCGCATATAGGATGTTTTTTTAAAACAAAATTGCAACACCTCAGTGATCTTTTATGATGTAATAATGGTAATATAAATATTATTGTTTATTTATAAAAAAAAATGGTATTTATACAAAAAATAATGTAAATATTAAAAACGATACGAATAACATTCTTTACTGGATAATGAAATTCTAACAAACAAAAACTTTTACTCAAGTAGGTAAATTGAAACAACAAATGTTTCGTTGGATGACGAAGTATGCAAAACGCTTAAAGTTCAAACATAATAATTGCGTCTTCTTTCTTGTTTACTTGTAGGAATAACGATGTACGAACTTTAGGAGGTGGATACATGGGGACTATTTGGAAGAGTTTGAACCCTACAAGTATATACTTTAGTCCAATCCGTATTGTTTTTTTAAATCGAGATTTTCCATTTTAGTGCGTACCAAAAATTGACATGAAGACTTATATATTAAAATAAAAAATTACATGTATACATTACACACGTACAGTCAGGGCAATATAATTTCATGTACCTGTCGCCAGTTATAAATATGCCAATAAGTTGTCATTTGATTAGGTATCTATAATCTAAATAAAAACACTCAGTATGAAGCTTGTCGTCATACGTCTTTCATCGGCACCATAGTATCGCTCCCTGCATTTTTTTTTTTTAAAGGCATTTTATAAAAAATTTCGCCAAACACGCAGTTTATTGGCGAGTATTGCACTCACTTTTTTAACATTAGTACCTTTAAAAACTTAACTAGGAAGCCTTTTAACGAAAACGATCCAATCCACACAAAAAAAGATGATGTGAGCTTTACACTCACGGTTCAGTGTTATTGTATGTTCCATTTCGCTCATTGAAGTCGGTTATTTTTTTGTGAAAAGTGATTATTATTTAGAACTGCTTCATGTACAATCCTGTTATAGAAATAACGTTCTTGGGATTATGAAGTTTTTTATAATATTGTGGGAAAGTCGTGTAAGTTTAAATCATTATAATTATCTTGCTTTTTACAACTATAGTTTTGAGTGGTTAACAAACAGCCGTCGATTCGGTCAACCTCCCTTTTTTGAAATCGGTTAAAAAAGTAACATGTAAGGGGAATTAGGGGAACCACAAACGGTTCCCTAAAAAAAGCATAATGATAATGGAGAATGTTAACGTTTTTAGATAAATATGTAGCTTTGAAGCCTTTGATAATACAAATTAATCTGTATAATTAGTTTTGTCATACAATCAAAATTAGCTGAATTATGAGTGTCCAAAGTTCAGTTTTCATACAAAGTTGATGCTGTAGTATGACACTATGAGGTCATAGTGCAACATCCCATACATTGAAAAAAAATTTTTTTTGCAATTTCGTGGAAATAATTTATAGATTATGTTTAGAAGATATAAAGATAAAAATGTATCATTTCTCCTTATGAAATTGCGACATAGTAACATTCTCCATTATACCTAACAGACGCAAATACCAGAATTACTTTGTATATGTAAAACTTTAAGTGCTTATATTATGTGAGGGTTTCCCTTGATTTTCCTTCTTTCTAATAAAAAACTAATTTTGGAATCCACCATTGGCGAAGAAATCGCGCAACATACATAATAAAAAACATACAGTCGATTTGAGAACCTTTTAATTTTTTGGAGTCGTTTGAAAATAATTAATCGGTTGGGGTATAGGAAAGGTGGGCCAGTTTTGGGACTTAGAAAAATTTCGGTGTCGTGAAATTTATGTCAATATAACACCTCATTTTTATTAAAGTATCCTTTAAAACATGCTAAAATAAGCATGTTTTGTTATGTAAACTTTTTCTCTCAGATCAATATTTACCGAGATATTGGGGTTCAAAGGTCAGTGATTATAAAGGGCTGTAGCACTTAGAAAAATTTCGGAGTCGTGAAATTTATGTCAATATAACACCTCATTTTTATTAAAGTATCCTTCAAAACATGCTAAAATAAGCATGTTTTGTTATGTAAACTTTTTCTCTCAGATCAATATTTACCGAGATATTGGGGTTCAAAGGTCAGTGATTATAAAGGGCTGTAGCACTTAGAAAAATTTCGGAGTCGTGAAATTTATGTCAATATAACACCTCATTTTTATTAAAGTATCCTTTAAAACATGCTAAAATAAGCATGTTTTGTTATGTAAACTTTTTCTCTCAGATCAATATTTACCGAGATATTGGGGTTCAAAGGTCAGACATTTTCAGACTTCGTTGCTAAAAAAAAATTTGGTAGTGAAATTATTCAATATAAGCACTATACCACGTATAGGACACGTTAAAATAGGGATAATTTACTTGAAAATCATAGGTGAGGTACTATAAATAATGACTTGGCGACTAATATTAGCAGAAGGATAACAAACTTTATATTAGTGGCAACTACAGGTCTCCATCTAAAAAAGCATTTTGGGCTTTGATTTGCTGACAGCTTAAATATTAAAATGGGTACTATATAAAAGTAATGGGGTTATTTTTTTAGTTTTCGAAACCATAATTTAATGAAAACGGCGATAAGCGTTTTTTAGGTAAAAATGTTTTGCCCATACAAAACACGCTTATTTTAGTCCAGAATCTAGCTAAAACACGCTACGCTAAAATAAGCATTGCATTACCATAAGAGTTGCCTCAGAACCGAAGCTGTCAACCCCGATTCCACGTGGTCTTGTCTGCCCTACCCCTAGAGTGTATATAAAAAGCCGGAGGCGCGGAGGGAGAGCAGCCCTCGCCCGCCGTGACAAAGCTCGGGAGCCGTGCGGAGCGGAGCGGCTGAGGCTGGTCGCCGAAGGCGACCAACAAGCCGAAGCTGCGGAACGGAGTACGGGCGACCGTGCTTTGCCACGCAAGGGCGGAAGGGCTGCACTTCCCGCAGCGCCGGAGCTAAGGCAGAGTCTGACACAATATCCAAAAAAATATTGTCGGTTTTAGGAGTCCATATCTCGGTAATTATTAAGTTTAGAAAAAAGTTGCCCATACAAAACACGTTTATTTTAACGTATTCTATACGATAGAATCATAAAAAATAGGTGTCAATATGACATCACACCTGACGAAAAATTGACCAAAATCAGTCACTAAATAAAACTATAGACCAAAATTATTATTTATACATGCAATTTTCAACTTTGATTAAATCTCTTAAATTGTCGCACAAAGTATTTTTTTATGACCTTGATTTATTTTATATGTAATCTCCATTGAACAATTAGAGTAGGCCATTTTCAACTTTTTATCCGCTGTCATGTTTCCGCTTAATTAGTTAATTCAGTCGCCAAAACAATAACTCGATGCTAGTTTATATTGAAACAAAGCCGAAAATTGATTACTTAGCTGCTACTTTTTACTTTAATAGTCTCCGCAATTAGTCGCCAACTTATAATTTTTGCTATCCCCTTTAATTTTTTATAAATCCCTATAAAATCTGATTAATTTGTCGCCGCGTTAAATACATGCCGTTTTAGAAGAGCTGCCACCAAATAGAATATGGATCTAAAACTGAAAACTATAGGTTAGGTTAGGTTTGTTTTATGACCCCGTATAGCGGAGCGAGCGAAGCGAGCGGAGCGTCAAAATAGAAACATAATCTTACCTACAGTTTTAGATGAATGAAAATGACTGACCTTGGAACCCCAATATCTCGGTAAATATTGATCTGAAAGAAAAAGTTTAAATAACAAAACATGCTTATTTTAGCATGTTTTAAAGGATACTTTAATAAAAATGAGGTGTTATATTGACATAAATTTCACGACACCGAAATTTTTCTAAGTGCTACAGCCCTTTATAATCACTGACCTTTGAACCCCAATATCTCGGTAAATATTGATCTGAGAGAAAACGTTTACATAACAAAACATGCTTATTTTAGCATGTTTTAAAGGATACTTTAATAAAAATGAGGTGTTATATTGACATAAATTTCACGACTCCGAAATTTTTCTAAGTGCTGCAGCCCTTTATAATTACTGACCTTGGAACTCCAATATCTCGGTAAATATCGATTTGAGGGAAAAAGTTTACATTACAAAACATGCTTATATTGGTGTATTCTACATAATGCAATCTAAGAAAAGGCCAAAAAACGGCAAAAAAAAATTTTTTAATTTTTTTTCTAAGTCCCTATAAATGCCCACCTTTGCTATACTCTGACCAATTAATCGCGAAAAAAAGGATAGGTATTCGGATTGTCCAATTTGTGCTCCTACATTTGTTTGTAAATAAAGTTTCCTTTCATTTATTTGCAATTTTCAATGGGTTGAATACACGTCTTCATTTACGCATATTTTTATTTTAGAGTAAACATCAACTAGCATAAAATTTACGTTTGATTTGTCTCAAACTTGTTGTATGATATTTTATGAAAATAATGAAGTTTCCTTATTTTTTCAAGTACAAGGTAGAAATATACTATTTTGACGTCTCCCTAACACCTCGTTTAACTACCCGGAAGCCCAAAACAAATAATGACACAGCCTCAAGATAATAAAAATCAAACAATCACAACTCACCTTAAAACGTCTCTTTGTGAGCAAACAATCAACTGATAAAAACACTTCACAAACACAATTTCAGTCACAGCCAAATTTTATTTAATACAATCTTTTTTATATTCGATTGTTTTGCAATTGTTTTTGTTTTAAACTTTTTTCTGCACAACGCGACGCGGCGCGTTTTCACGAAGTGTATCAGCGCGCGTCGATTCGCGTCGCGCGCCGTCGACCTAATACCCGCACAACCTTCTTGCTACCCTATATAAACGCAAGTCGCCCTTACGAGAGACACTTTTAATTACCAATCGGCGTTCTAGTTATGACGAGATTTCTTCCAGTTCCAACGAGCCACCATGTATCATGTTTATTTTTAGTGGTGTGTATTATTTGCATTGTTGAGTAAAGATCTGGTGCAATCCATGCTGCGTGGGGCGAATTCTTTCGCTTGCATTCGTGGGGTGCTGAAGCAATTTGGCTACGCGGGTGGCGCAGTGTGTAGTGCTCCTGCCTACTGCGCCTGCGGCGGTGGTCCTGGGTTGGAATCCCGGCCGGGCCAAATATTTGTGTGATGAACTCGAATATTTGTTCCTGGGTCATGGATGTTATCTGTATATGTATTTAGATATTATATATAATTGTGACCGTCCATGACTAAAGGGTCCTTATGGCAGGTATTGAGTAAAGCACAGGTTCTAAATCTATGTTAAATAAGCTATTTAACACAGAAAGAATCATGACCCTAAGTCTCATACTTTTTTTTTAAAAAACATCATACTTACTGTAGTGTTGCTATCCTTATCTCGTGCGCATACCTCTGACCAACGGAGTGGGGTTACTTGCTACCCGACCCTTGCCGAGACTGGTAGTGTGTTGTCGAGCTAAGTTCTAGCATAGTGACCTATATAAACAGCTGTACTGTGCCTGGCATAGGGTTAGGTATACTACAAGTGGCGACGAGGACAAAAGTGAGTAGAAATCTAATTACGCCTTCAAAAAAAAAACAGAATAGGCGGAAACACGACAAAAGCAGTCTAACGTGTACTTGCACAGTAAATGTATAATAAATACAGGGCAAGCTCGATAGTGATATGATACATTGTCATTGAAGTTAATTTATCCAAGTTATAGTTTCACTTATAACTGTGGAACAAAAGACATCTACCTAGTGGGTAGCGGTGCACTGCTCAACTATCCCAGTACAGGGATCGACTCGTAAACAAGTTTTAGTTCGTAATGGGTCATTCGTTTAAAAAATAACGGTCATTGCACATTTGCAAATAACTCCTGGCGAATCATGCAGTTTTACTTACTTATAGATATTATTTTTGTCCGATATTTACTAACGGTATTAATGTCTAATATTTTTACCGGAAATGCGTCGATACCGCGACTCGTATATAATAAAAGAAGTGTAAACCATAATAATTATGTACCTACCTAGGCACAATAAGGAGGTATTGTTTAATAAGCGCAACGTATCTAAGTACCTATCTACTCGCGCCTACAACGTAAAATTAATGCAATTGTACAGTTAAAAACCATTGGACAACATATAATAAATAAGAATAATAATAATAAAGTGTGATAAAATGTTATATTAGTTATGAAATAACGATCTGACTTAGAAGTGCAAGTTTATAGTCATTTATAATAACGGCTTGTAGGTAGATATATTTGAAAGTTTGCGATAGCAAAATTACTCAAGTAAACTAGCTTTAGTAAACAGTTCAGTTGTCAGTAACATTATCATTAATTATAAATAGACTTCGGTTGCTTCTAACGGCATTTGAGGCAGATTAGACCGGGTGCAGTATAAATTGTTTACGGGGTTGATAAATAGGTAACTAACTAACTACATTGTAATAATACCTTGCGCTGCGGGGTCAATATGTATGAAAGTAAACATTGAAGTGTTTAATGTTTATTTCACTTAGTTATTTACGGGAACGTAATATGTATGATGAAATATCCGTGTAGGTATATGTGTTTATGAGTGGTAAAACTGTATGATTGATGTTGTAAATAAACTTGTAAGCAGAGTATATTGTACCTGGTCATTTAATTGGCAAGAATGAAATGTTTACCAGTCATTATGGTATACTGATCATTCAATTGATGAATAAGACAACATGGTCGTGTACACCTAGCAACTGAAATCAAAAATGTTGTGTCATTTAATTGACATATTGTTTTAACACTTCTAACATTGACCAAGGTCATGGTATAGCAGTAGTTAAGCGGTCGTTAAAACGACTAATGGCTAAAGGGCCAGTACGAACATTAAATTGTTTAGCAAGCGGTTAGATGAATGCTCCGCTTGAATCATTTGATTGATTGGTTCCGGGACGCCCCAAAAGTACCCATGGCAGCCATAACTTTGGAAAAAATCCATTGCGAAGGCGAGACCTCTTCGATCGGTCTGAGATGGAAGCGATCGAAACGAGCACTCCATGTCTATTTGGAGGTGTCAGCTATCACAGATAGCCAAAAGAAGAGAGCAAGCCTCTTGCATTTCGGAGGAATTGAGCTCTAAGAATTATACAAAGTACGGTCTATGAACGTCACGTATTCCGTTTGATGAAACAGGAACAGGACGAAAAGTTCGAGAAATTCCTTGTACGGCGGCGACAAGCCGATAAATGCTATTATAAAGATGAATATGAACACGTCATTGATCAGATCACGGAAAAATGCCTATCAACAGTTACGTAAAAATAAAAAATAAAAAACTATTAAAACACAAGTTTTCGGTTGCTAAATGTAAGATAATTTTATTGTGGGTAGTGTATATTAGTCACGGGGTTCGTGCTGAGGCCTACCCACGACATGAGGCTGAGGCCTACCCACAATGCACCACTGGGTGGAAAGTTGCTTAAATAAACAAGAAAACGGGCAAAGTGTATTATTTTGAATATTAATTAGTAGTTGTGCACTCGAGGAATATGAATATTTAGTAGTTTAGCGTTATTCTCGAATGGGTCGTGTTACTAATCTTCGACTACGCAGTGGCGCAGTGGATGACGGATCACAATATAATAATTATGAACAAATTGGGAAAACGATTGGACTGCCTAGGCGTCTATTTAATTTACACGACTTTTCATTTGTGCGTGCGTAATTGAATACGCTACTTACTTAGAATAATAACGCCTAGAAACCCAGTTCACGCGCAACGGTGAGGCCACTAAAAGTAAGCCAGAAATGGCTTAAAGCGCCGATCGGCTTCTCAGTTGCAAGGACGCGTGACAGGTGTAAAGAGCTCCCACATTTTCAATTATTATGACGATTTGTGCAAGGATAGGGTGTCACAATGCATCGGAAAAAAATGATAAGCATTCTAAGATAACATTTCACTCGTAAATATTATTCTTTAACTCGTATTTTTACGTAAAACAGTAATCAAAAAATCGTATCTTTTATAAGCGGCATGACCACGTAGTGTTACCCGTGTAACGGAATTATTTGCCCATAATTCTGTCCTGATAATATACTGATTACTTACAAATGTCTTGATGATGAGTTGACGACTGTGCAAATAAAAGTAAAGTCAGTTGTAAAATCATGTCTAATTTTATTTGACACTGTAGTTTTTTGTGTCAGAGTAGTTGTGTGGATTTTGGATCAACATCATATTGTTACGCCGGTGGATTAACTTCAAACGTCAATTTCGGTGATTTAGAATCGTTTTCAAGCTGTAAAGTAATTTTTGGCCGTTTCAGGATTTGCTCTATTGCATATTCAGATTTGACTATACCTACATCATAACTGACATTTTAAATTAAAATAATAAATAAAAAACTTTTGGTTAATGCATTTAATGATGTTTGAACTCAGCAACAGGTCTAAGATTCAATTAAAATTTTGAAAGTAACCAAACACCACTGGCAAGAGTATTCCGCCAATTTCTGGAGAATTTGATTGCGCTAGCAACATTATTGGTGTGTTTGTGTGCGTATCGGCGCGTGTAAATACGAGTTGTTCACAACTACATGAATCCATTTTATGCCTCACGTGTGACGCTTCGGCCGTTTGAAACTATCATTCTAGGCGTTATTATTCTAAGGCTACTTAATACTTTCCTATGGAGTGGGCTTGATTGTTCTGAATTCCAAAATATATTGACGGGTTAAATATTATAGTGTGATAAGCTTAATTTGTCTTTATTTTGAAAATGTATTTTTTTGGAATAATTATCTAGAGTATCTTGTATAGTTGATAAACAGTATGAACATCCAGCTTAAGGGTTGTGCATTAATAGGTACATATGACACGTATAGGTGCATATGTCACATGTAGTCAATTGGGTATAACAAAATCAGTAATTAAATAACAGCAGATACGTCTTGAAAGGTATAGTTTAATATAGGTATAGTATTTGATAGGCCAAACGGGTTTAAAAGTGATATGGAAGACTCATAAGTGCAAAGTCATTAGTCAATATGATAAGCTCTGACTGTATTGTTACTGGAAACTAATAGCTTTATGTCAGGGGTCAATTTGATTTATTTATTTATTTCAAATAATTACACAGCTTTACAGTTAGTACTAATGCACTGTGAATTACAAGAATAATTTAACATAACATGTTACATATTAGGTAGATTCAATTACTGAAAAATTACATCCATCCATCGCCTTACAGTACCTTAAACATTCACGACACACAATTATCCAGCTACTTCCAAAAAACGTCCAAATCCGATGCTGATGCGAGAAGCGCATTAAGTTCTCGTAAGGCTCGAACTAGAGGAGAGTTTGCCGCGCTATGGTTCGCGCCTCAGGAGCAGCCAACAGTAGCCGGCAGCGTGGACGAAAATTGAACCTCGATTTAGAAGGGACGAACAATCGGATAACCTGACTGACCAGCTCTGGACAGTCAGAACATCCTCTAGTCAGCACATAATTTCGTCTAACCTCGAGGGAATAGATTGATAGACCACGCTGAATTGCCAATATGATAGGCTAAGGCGTTATGAGGTCAATTTGATAGACCATGCTGGATTGCCAATATAATAGGCTAAGACTTTATGAGAGGTCAATTTGATAGACCACGCTGGATTGCCAATATGATAGGCTAAGCGGATTGTTAAAGCTAGCGAAAGGCATTATGAAACGTCTATTTAGTAGACTGCGGGAACCAAACTATTCGTAAGAAAAATAGTAAGGCTTAACGGCTAAGCAAATACAATTGCATGAAAGGTCAATTTGAAATACCATATGTAAACCTTCCTTTAAATTTATATTAAATAACTCAAAGCGTTCATAAACTGGAGTATGTGCTTTTGAGACTCCCATTAAAACTTGAATATCGATGGCTTCGACGCGTCGATTAAATTGAAATATACTGTGCTTTAAAGCTTTCATTCAATTGGAAAAGGCTGTTGTTTTAGGACTTCCATTCAGTTGGAATATCTCAGGTATCAGAGAGCCGGTAACATGGGAATATGACGTGTTCTTGACTCCCATTCAATTGGGATACTTGAGGTCTCAAAGCCTCCAGTGAATTGGAATTGATTGACAACCTTAATTGAATTGACAATAATAGTTTGGTACTTCAAATGAATGCCTGGATAAAACTGTAATAGTTTGACATCATTTTTAAATTGTCAAAAGCGGCATTTAAAATGAATGCCTATATTAGGTAAGATTGTTTAACAACCTCCATTATATTGAAAAAAGTTTAGTATTTCGAGTAAGAGCTTCCATTAAGTTCGAATCGTTTGAAAATATTAAGTAAATTGACAATAGTCCGGTATTTCAAACGAATGCCTCCCTCAGATAGGAATTGTTTATCAACCTTCAATTGAGAATGGTCTGGTATTACAACGAAATGCCGGAATTAAATTGGTATTGGTATACCACTGATTTAAAACCTTGACCCAATTAAAATTGTGGCGGTTTAAAAACCTCAATTCAATTGGATTTGCAATTTAGTTTAGTATCTCAAATAAGTGCCTTCATTAGGTAAATAGGAATCGTTTCACAACATTAATTAAATTGCCAATGATGGTCCTGTATTTCAAATGAATGGCTCCATTAAACTGGAATTATTTATCAACCTTATATTGAGAATGATCTGGTATTCTTAATTAATGCCGCAATTAAATTGGAATTTGTTTATCTGTGATTTAAAATCTTGATCGAATAGGAAAAGACGCGGTTTCAAAATCTCAATTAAATTGGACTTTAGTTGCAATTTCGAAAATTTATTTGGATTCTCATATTCTTTTGAACGGTATATAATATATCGTAATTTCAGATGACAAATTATAATGATGACTTTAGTGAGAATATTGAACGAGAGTACATGATGACGTGTAAAGCAAGTTAGCTACTTAGAATAGAATTGAATAATTTTTATTTTACCAAAAGGAACATTGTTTGCAGTTTATTACAATGGAAAATAAATTAAAAATATACATACTAAAACTTAAAATTAAAAAGAATCCCCCAGTACTGAAGCCGTCTGAGGCATCGTCCCCAGCACGCTCGCCGCGTTTCCCCTTTGAATGGCTCAGTCTTTGAGCGAAAAAGGAGCCCGCTCTGATGTTACCCGATACTCCGATTAATTTTTGTGAAATTTCTTTTACAATTTTCTTTGCATCCGAAGACCAGAAGAAGAAAAGAAAAGAAAAAAAAAAAAAAAAAACCAAAAGAAACATTTCTACATTTAACATAATTTAACAGTGACTTCCACACTAGGCACAGCCTGTATCGTGGAAGTCGTATCATACACATCAGGTTCGTTAAGAATGCGGCTATAGACATGCCTTAAACAAGAAATTAAAATTAACAAATGAACAGTACTATGATAGCCCTTGCTCTCGGATTCATACGAGGGCATTAACCCAGCCCCAGGGAGGGCAGAGCCACCTTCTCTGTTTTCCACTGGGGCAATTCCTGACCGGCGCGTCCTTGTCGCGGGGGTGGGCACCCAGCACTTCAGTAGGCCGGAGTGTTTGGGTGGCCGAGTTCGGTCAGGGACCCAGTTCTGCGGGGTATAACGCGGATCCCAAGCCCAGGGTTACGGGTGAAGACCCCAACGGCTACAAAGGCGGAGGTTGAAGCAACTGGAACGGCTAAGTAGGCGGAAGAGGCAAAACCCATTGGTAAGCTGTCCTCGCATATTGAGGCCACAGGTTCCCGTGGAGCTGCACTGCTAGGTAGGGCAGTGCAGTAGGGTAAACGGCGGAGGAGACTTAGGTCCAACGGCTGCACCCACACCTCTCTTAGAGAGTCACTGCCTTGGCGTCAGGCGGCAGCCGGCCGTAAAATAATAAGCCAACAAACATATTAACCATGGTGCACAATACAAATAGAAATAGAAACTCTGCTAGGGCGTCCCCCTTAAGCGACGGTACGAACAGAGATGCGAAAAATGCTAGGGCGTCCCCCCAAAGCGACGAAAGGAAAATACATCAAAGCGTGGAGCCAATGGTTGAGTTATGCATTGCTACCTGGAACATTGGCTCCATGACAGGACGAAGTGCAGAACTGAGTGCCGTACTGGATAGGAGAAACATAGACATATGTTGCGTACAGGAAACTAAATGGAAGGGCGCTAAATCACGACAGATAGGAAAGGGATTCAAACTTATATATAATGGAACTACAAACAATAGAAACGGGGTGGGTGTCATACTTAGTAAAAAATTGCATAACAAAATTGTAGAAATCAGCAGGATCAGCGACCGCATCATTTCTCTTAAAATAGCTTTAGAAGGCCAGCCGTGCCTCAACGTGGTGTCAGTCTATGCCCCGCAGGTCAACTGTCCAGAAGCTGACAAAGAAGAGTTTTGGGAAGACTTGCACACCTTGGTCAGGGCAATCCCCAGCAACGAACAAAGACTCATATGCGGTGACCTAAATGGACACGTGGGTCATAAGATAGACGGATACGATGGGGCCCATGGTGGGTTCGGCTACGGAAGACGGAATGTTGAGGGAGAAAGTATCCTTAACTTTGCTGTTACACAAAAAATGGCAGTAGTGAACACTTTTTATCAGAAGAGGGATGAACATTTAATAACTTATAAAAGTGGAACAGCTAAAACACAAATAGATTATTTTCTTGTAGACTGTCATAATTTAAGACTAGTAAAGGACTGTAAAGTGATTCCCGGGGAACCCCTAACGTCGCAACACAGACTTTTACTACTTGCTATTAAGCTAAAACACCCGATAAAAATCAAACCGCAAGTAATAGAAAAAATAAAATGGCACGATTTGAAGGTTAAGGCTAAAGGGGACACATGGAAAGACGAGATAGTCAGCCATTTCATGGAAAATCGGGGTGACTCTCCAGAACGCACCTGGGAAAAGTTTGAGAACATCTGTACTGTAACTGCCAAACAAGTATTTGGTACTAGTAAAGGCGCTCTGCATAACAACAAAGACACGAAATGGTGGAACAACCAAACCAAAACCACAGTGGAAGAAAAGAAGCGAACTTTCAAGCAATGGCAAACATCGGGTAGCGATACTGACAAGGAAAAATATAAGCTCGCTAAGAAAGAAGCTAGAAGAACAGTTGCAGTACAGAAGGAGAAATCCGAAAGAGATTTATACCAGCGTCTCGAACAAGCTAATGACTATGAAATCTTCAAAATAGCTAAACAAAGGCATTCGAACGCACAAGATTTCAGCTCTACTAAGTACATCAAAAACAGAGAGGGCGTGCTGCTTACATCAGATGCAGATATCAACGGAAGATGGTTTGAATATTACAGCAAGTTGCTAAACGAGGAATTCCCGAGACAGCAAGAAGCACCAGAATCACAAGTCCAAGGCCCAATTGAAGCCGTAACTAGAGACGAGGTCAGAAGGGCAGTCTCCAAAATGAAAAACTGCAAAGCTACGGGTCCAGACCAGATACCAGCTGAGGTCTGGAAAGTACTGGGCGAAGATGGTATTGCATGGCTAACTGATCTCTTTAATAACATCATGAGTAAAGGTAAAATGCCTGAAGCTTGGAGGAAAAGTTTACTTATACCCTTCTACAAAAACAAAGGGGACGTACGCTCTTGTGAGAACTATCGTGGTATCAAACTCACCTCGCATACCCTGAAAATCTGGGAAAGGGTCATAAATCAACGCCTTCTCAAACTGGTAACTATAACAGATAACCAATTTGGTTTTGTCCCAAAAAGAGGTACTATGGATGCGGTTCATGCAGTGAAAACAGTAATGGAAAAAGCGCGGGAAAACAAACAGACACTTTGGATGGTATTTATAGACCTAGAAAAAGCGTTCGATCGTATCCCAAGAACGCTAATATGGCAAGCCCTCAGAGCTCATAACGTTCCTGAGCTTTACACAGAGATCATTATGGACATGTACAATGCCGTCCAAACTGCCGTCAGAAGCCCAGTGGGAGTATCTGAAAGCTTTGATGTAAAGGTGGGCGTACACCAAGGCAGTGCGTTGAGCCCGATGCTGTTCAACATTGTTATGAACTACCTTACCAGGAAAATACAAGAACCCGTACCATGGAATCTTCTATATGCAGACGATGTAGTCTTAATATCAGACAATAAGGAAAACATCCAACATAGTCTAGAAAAATGGAGAGAAGCCCTCGAGAGAAATGGTCTGAAAGTCAGCAGAACAAAAACAGAATACATGGTGTGTCACTTCAACTCTGTACGCCCGTCCGACACCAACCTAATGCTAGACAACACCTTGCTACCCCAAGTTCACCATTTTAAGTATCTTGGCTCGGTAATATCAGACGACGGCACAATAGAGGCGGACGTCACAAACAGGGTTAACGCAGGATGGAGCAAATGGCGCCAACTTACAGGAGTTATGTGCGATGCAAAGATGCCTGTAAGAACTAAAGGCAAAGTGTATAGAGCAGCAATTAGACCGGCAATGCTCTACGGCAGTGAAACATGGGCCGCAAAGAATATACACAAACAGAAACTCCACGTCGCCGAAATGCGGATGTTGCGCTGGGCAGGAGGTGTCACGCTGAAGGATCAAGTCCGAAATGAATTTGTTCGCGGTAGTCTGAAAGTGGCCCCAATAGTAGATAAACTGCAAGAGAATAGGTTAAGGTGGTACGGCCATGTAATGAGAAGACCGGAAGATTATGTTGTGAAAAAGTGCCTTTCCATCGCAACAGGCAAACGGGGAAGAGGTAGACCCATAGCTACATGGCTAACGACTGTCCAGAAGGACATGAAACGCATGGATCTTCAGGAAAATGACGTTCACAACCGCAGCAAATGGCGCGTCATGGTTAAGAAAGCCGACCCCGTCTAACCGGGAAGTGGCGAGGCAAAAGAAGAAGAACAGTACTATGATAAATACATATATACTTCAGTTTCAGTTTCATGAAAAAAAAATTTTTGAAGATGGTAAAAGGGGGAAAAGTGCAAGCTATAGTCCTTAAGCGCTTGACAAAGTGGTTGTTGTGAAATAATTATCCAGATAAGGCTACATGTCACAATTCTTAAAAAATCTAGAATGAAGTGTATAACCCTTGTTTTGTATAATTCATTTATTTTTCAAATAAGTTACACAATATTACAGTAATATAACCTACATCCTTTGGAACTACAAAAACACATGCAGACCAAACTTAAAACTAGTTAGATTTAATTCAATAAGCGCCTTAATGGCTTAAGCGACATAATGGCGTGGCTCCTTTGCTTTGTTTGACCTCTGGCATAGCTGTCATGTGCGACTATTTCTCGCGCGAGATATTTGCCTATCTCTTGTAGCTGTGCAGTGGTGTGAGGGAATGACGGCTAGCGCTGTCTCGCGACGGGAACCGCGAGGCGTGGTTATGCTAGACAGGCTGGCGTAGGATTAGGCAGATAGTAGCAGCCTGTAGCGGCTGGGACACGCGTAGCTCAAACGAGCTGAATTGCACGTAGTGACAGGTCTGAAGTGGTACACCTTCATGTCCTGGTAGGACACGGTGTCGCAATCCCAAGAACTGAATTAACCGGCTCGCCTGTGCCACTTAGTCTTGCGGGGCACCAAGCGCGCCTTGCTCTTCCTTTCCACCAGTGCGACTCCCTTCCTATCCACATTGGTGTGGGAGAACTTTTCCTTATCGCGAACCCGTACGGGGCCGGTTAGCTGCGACAGACTAACCGGCGACTACAGCATATTGCACGCTGAAGCGACTTCGTATTGGTATCCTTTGTGTATCCTCGATGTATCCTCTATATTGTTGTGTCAACAAGGTTCCCGGCAAGTTTATATTGCAAAGCTAGTTCTAAATCAAATGAGATCACAAATTAAACTATTAACCGGTCTAGATAACATAAAACAAGACTGATTAAATAGGTACTTTATGGGTTTTGAGTGAAACAACCTTTTTATTTAAATAGATAAACATTCACATATTATTATTTATACGATCACCAATTAATCTTATTTTAATTAAAATAAAAAAGGGATGTAGTGTTGCTATCCTTATCTCATGCGCATACGTCAGACCAACGGAGTGGGGTTACTTGCTACCCGACCCTTGCCGAGACTGGTGGTGTGTTGTCGAGCTAAGTTCTAGCATAGTGACCTATATAAACAGCTGTACTGTGCCTGGCATAGGGTTAGGTATACTACACTTACACATGCTAAAATTTCACTTTTGAGAAAACGTCAAAAGAAGTTTGAAACTAACTTTAAGTATGTTCCCATTGGAAGTTACATAGATTATGATTGATTTTGTATCTCAAGGGGTTTTTCTATTGAACTCAGTCATGGTTTCATCAATGTGACTTCCAGATCCTGAGAAAACAGCCTTTGATAACAGCAACACGCTTATAAGAATGAAATGAATAAAAACATGTTTTTCAGCTTTGTCTTTAATTATGTTGTAATCTGAACTATTGTATATAGTAGGACATATTTAAACTTACATTTTAAGATATAAATAAAATCACATAGTTAACGAAATATCTTTATTTTAATGTAAACGTGATAATTATTATACTTTTCATCTTCCCCTATAACAATAACAAATTTAGTACAGTGAGTTCTAAAATATATTTATTCAGTCCACTGGAGTATCACAAAATTATTGTTCTACAAGTTTTATTTTTTTATTTATATACGATTAAAGTTACGTAAATTTGACTCCCATACATTTGGGAAAAGGGTCCTTATGACCAATCACAGACAAAACATATTAATAATTCCAATATGGCAAAATATTAACATTATTTATTTCCTAATCTTGTATTAACACAGAATACTTACCGAAGAAAAAAGGTTATTATAAATTTACTCAAAATCTTTATCTGTAAGGAGTTATTCTCATTTAACGTCAACGAATAATTTACACAGTCGGTGACTACTATGGAACTATTCATAAATCACGTAATAAAGATAATTTCACGCGATTTCTAATCTGACGCGATAAGGGCGAGGGGGGGGGGGGGGGGCACACACACATTCCAATTATAATCATTTGCTAGTAAGTAATGCCCCCCAGGTCATTAATAATGTATACACTTTTTGACCTTGTCGAATGCGTTTGCTTACAAATTGTAGGCGACCGCATTCGACTGGGTGAAAAAGTGTACACATATTAATGACCTTGACGATACATATTATTTTTGCATTAAATTTTAAATTAACTAACAACTATCAGATATAACATGTCGTTTTGACGTCAGACGAAAAATGTAGTACCTACCTACCTTTTACGTACATTTTACGTAAAATCTAAAATGACCATAGGTACTTAGCAAAGAAATAGTTGTAAGCAAGTTTATCTATTGACCTTTGTCATTCTTGTATGCAATTTCCCACAAAGACCCTTTTCTACTAAACTTAAAACTCCGTTTTAATAAAGAAAGAATTAACGTACACAACTGAAACCAAGGTACAAATACAGCTCTATCTTTGTATTTTACTATAATGCATAAAACAAAAAAATGATAATTTTGAAGAATTTTACAAAACAGCAAATATCTCCGTAACTAGAAACTGCCATAAGGACCCTTTTCTCATGGACGGCCACAATTATTGTCGTTTTTTAACATAGTCCCTTAAAGGGATAAGTTCGCCTTTGTACATATTTATTGTTTTAAAATGTATTTCTTGTTTTTGTGTACAATAAAGTGTTTACATACATACATAACATACATACATACATACATACATACATACATACATACATACATAGTACAAGCTTTGCTTTTTTTGGGAATTTTGGGACTAGGTCGATTTGTGTAAGATTGTATCGCTTAATATTAATGTATTAATTACCTAATTGTTTATTTTATTACTGATGCAAAAAAGTTTATAAATGTTGGGAATATTCTCGGAAATTGTTACAAAGATTTAAAGAAAGTGATATTAAAAAAGTCTAATACATAAATTTTAAGATGCCATTGAGAGTTTTCCATTGCAATTTTGAGACCCTCCGTCGGTATAACCGACTTTAACAATGCTTTCCGAGAACAACTCCAACTACAAAAGTACTAAGGTACTTGCGCCAATGATGGCCCGGATTCCTAAGATAGTGAAGTCATAAATGAAATCTATGCTATACTAACCGAACATGGGCGCGATATTTGAATTCGTTCGAAAGATATAACTATAAAATTTTGAAGTGGGCTATCTTAGGAACCCGAGCCATCATTGGCGCAAGTACCTTAATCGGTACAAATGATACTCTAGGCCCATGGGGACCAGACGCTCACAATTTGTTCAATTCCCTTAAAAAAAACTCATTCGAACTACCTGTGATCCCAGAGCTGGCGCGTTTCTCGGACAAAGGCTCAGTATTGCTGTGCAGCGGGGAAACGCCGCCAGCATCTTGGGATCATTTCCGCCAATGACCGACCTTGGATAGGGTTAGGTTAGTTTTAGGTTCTAGGTTTTTAAGTTAATTTTAACACAATGTAATTTTTTTGTAAAATGAATGTCTGGAATTTACTAGAAAAATACCCAAGTCACGTTAGGCCTATAATGAATTGAAGAGAATACAAACTTTAGTGTGACATTAATAGACCGATTGATATTAAAACATTAAATATTAATTGAAGAGAATAATCATCAGATAAAAAACTCGCTCGCAAATCGCAAGAGTTATTAAGGTCCTAAGTTGCGATCTTCCGAATAGGTCTGAACAGAGCTTGCGTATGGAAGTTCCTATGGTTGTGAAACTTCGAGATGATCATTTTATTTTCATGTCAAAAGTTCTCGGCTTTTTATGAAAACTGCTCGTAAACGTTATTTTGCGGCGTCTGTTCCACTTGAGATTGGAGAAGGATAGTCCAGTCAAAGAGGCATTTCTACTTTTATTATTATTATTTTTACAATTGTACTTAATGTATAATTTTTACATAGTATGTTGAGTATAGGCCGTGTACTATTTAAATTTGACTATAGGTATAGGTATAGCGTTCGCAACAATTTATGATACAATATTGGTCTATTGGTCAATAGGTATAACGATCGAGGGATATAATTAGCTACTGGTAAAATAACATTTGGTATAATTTCATATGCCATAATATTTTATGGTATAATGGTAATTTGGTATAATACGTTTAAAGGCTCAATACACTAGCTAAAAAAGTAAAACTCTTATGGAGTTATGGTTAGGTACGACGACGACGAGCGAAACGAGGAGGACTGTTATCTTGCAAATATAAACATTATATCAAATGTATTTCATACCAATTTAAATGAAATTATGTCTATTGCTAAAATATTATCAAATGTTGTTAGCTATATCGAAGCGAAATTATAATTATGAAACGTTGTAATATACATCGTAACACACCCGTTTTCAGGTATAAGGCATTTGTAATTATCAAAATGTTCCCTTAAGTTCCAAATACTTGTTTTAATAACTTTAACTACCATAAGGTAGGGCACCTTATGGTAGTTAAAGTTTCACTTCGTGCGACTATTAAAGGAGGTAGTTTATGTGATTGTACATAATGAAGGGTATTAAGCACGAGGGTGGGTTTATGAAACGAGCCGAAGGCAAGTTTCATGATAACATCACACGAGTGTTTTAATGCCTAATTATGTACAGTTACATACACTACTTTATCTAGCCACATATCATAAGCTCCATGATGTATTCAGGAGCCGCACATTATGACAAATTTTACCCGGTAATGGCGGTGATGAAGTTTTCTGGCAGCTGTCATAGTTTTTTTTTTTATTTAGAGACAAACTAGAGTCGGCCCCAACTATCATATCGTTCGATACGAGTATCTTACTTACATGCGACATTCGTCAAATTTGATCACATCAAATTTCTTTGTTTTTCAGAGATGTTCGAAATTTGAATGAATAATATTATAGAAATCGATGTTATTATATGGCAATAATAACATTTTTACAGATAAGAAATTTGTTCTTACAAAACTGTCTATTTTTATGGTGGTCATAATGTGCGGTTCTTGAACGCATCATGGCGGGTTTATGATATTTGGATAAATAAAAATGTTTAAATTTCAATTCGTCAAAAGTGAAACAAAGTAAAGGACCCTGTAATGCCACTTACCGTGGACGAGCCAATGTTTAACTCTTTGCTCCTGTCCCTCAATCATGTTTAATTCCTAAATCAATTAAAATAGCGTGTGTAGATGTTCGTTGATTGGAGTAGGTATGTACTCATTCTATCACTATTACGATATTAATATCAAACCCCACAGTAAAAATCTGCTACTTCAGACCGGATGGTACAAGAAAATGAGCACATTTAATGGTTGTATGAACCACTTTACTAAAAACTAGTGGAAGTACGAGTATGCTTACACATATAGAAAGGAATACCAAAAAATGCTTTACCTACCATTGATCAATCCGAACCGATAAAACCTTCAAATCTCCAAGAAAAAGCTGACGTTAAAGGCCGGCAACGCACTTGTGACTCCTAAGCGGTCCTATGATGTTTGCTTTTATCACGCGATAATAAGTGACATAGCATCTGTCACGTTTTGACAAAATGCGAGTGTGAGTGGCAGATGCTTTATCGCTTATTTATCACGCGATAAACGCAGCTATCATAGGTCTAGGTCCCCTGGTGTGTATGGACGACAATAATCGCTTTCCATCATGCGATCAGTTTGCTCGTTTGCCCCACAGGTATGACAAAAAAAAAGTAAAGTTTATCGATTTTTTGTAAAATGGGCGGGGATATAGCGGTTGAGACCGCAAAACGTTTTAAGTTTCACTAATTTCGAAAAAAACTCTTGAGGTACAGCTACAAAGCCACTAATCAGGTGAGTCAGATTTACGCAATAATGAAGTATCAGTTTCCCCAAAGGATTCTCTCACCACTAACCGCATCATGATGAGACGTCACTATATAGGAAATTGGGGATATTCCCGTGTTTTCCTTAGTTATGAATTAATCTAAATTCTTATTATGGAATTTGTGTACTAGGCGTTTGTTTTTGAGCAAAATTTCGCCGCACATGGCCGCCTAGTACACACATTCTGTAATAATTTGCGCAATAATCAAAAAGGTTCGACACAATTCCCTCCAATGAAGTTCCTAAAATATTGTAGATTGGTTAAGTTTTTGGAGGGGGAACGAGAACAGAACGCCGATTTGTCTAACTCGGTTACGTTAAGTTTGGACCTCATTAGTATCCGACGCCTTAGTTACCTACTAGGTGCAAACTTAACGTAAGCTGATAGTATAGGAAAAGGGGTGTCCTATCGTTTGACCAAAAGTCATTTTACAAAATTACACTTTATAAACAACGTTTTACAAAAAAACGTTTCGCCAATTGATCATTTTACAACAAGTCATTTTACAAATGACTCACATCACCAAATGATCAGATGTTAAATTTTCTGGGGGCACGGTAGTGCCCCCGCCAAGACGAAAAAAAAAGAGGCGGGGCACTACCTACCTTTTCTCGAACCGTTTCGTCTCATTTTCAAACCCTCATAGTTTCGTCCCAGTCCCATCCAGAGCGCCCAAATTCACAGGTTAAGATGCAGTTAGGGAACATATGAAATGTACTAAATTTCATTGATCTAGCTTTTATACTTTAGGTTTTATAGGTACCTAAAATACGCCGATTTTGCCACTCACTCACTGACGTATCAAAACCTCTGGGGTACTTCCCGATGACCTAGAAAGCTGAAATTTGGTATGTAAGCTAGTATTAGTACACAAACAACAAAATAATTCTAAAACTTGGAACTTTTACCCCCCAACCCCTTAAAATAGGGGATGGAAATTTGTATGAAACTTCCGCAAATTTTGATACTAGAGGTCTGAAAATTGAAACCTATAGGGACTCATTGTTATAAATCAAATACATATTGTAGGACTTTTAAAAAATCACCCCCCGCCCTTTAAATAAGGGGATGGAAGTTTGTATGGGTTTCATAGGGGATAAAAGTGTATATATATATGGGGCTAAACTTAAGTATTTCTTAAATACACAATTGTCTACTTCAGTTGACGCTCAAGAAACCCTACAGCCCAAAAAATTTAAAAAAACTAAAGCACCTTACAAAAAGAAATGAGATCCCACCAAAAACATTTCATGTAAAATTGACGGCCAAGACTCACATTCTCATAACGCTTTCGCTGTAAAAAAGTTATCAGATCCCAGGAAAAGCCAAGCCCCTAAGCCCCGACTTTACTAACCCCACCACCTTGGTTTAAAAAGTATGGCATCAACTGGCTTCAAGCCCCTAAACCCGGAGTTTACTAACCCTACACCTTTGTTTCAAAAGTATGGCTTGGCCGTTTCATAGACTACCGTAAATAAGTCTAGCGGACTGTCCGGCCTATATCGTAAGGAATTAAGTTTATAAGTATATATTATCAAAGACATAAACTTAGTTTCTTGATACCATATGGGCCAGACGGTCCGTTGGACTTATTTACGGTAGTCTATGAAACGGCCAAGCCATACTTTTGAAACAAAGGTGTAGGGTTAGTAAACTCCGGGTTTAGGGGCTTGAAGCCAGTTGATGCCATACTTTTTAAACCAAGGTGGTGGGGTTAGTAAAGTCGGGGCTTAGGGGCTTGGCTTTTCCTGGGATCTGATAACTTTTTTACAGCGAAAGCGTTATGAGAATGTGAGTCTTGGCCGTCAATTTTACATGAAATGTTTTTGGTGGGTTTACATTTTACAAATAATCATGTGACAAAATGATCATTTAGCAACTGAGTTATTAGACAAAACGACTCTTGGTCTAAAAACGTCTGGTACAATGTATTATTTGACAAGTGTTTCGTTTGTTTTTTTTTTCTTTTTAGAGAAAATCTAACTTTTTTTCTCCAATTTGCTCTACTATTTTAGATCGTAGAGCATAGTGGATAGATTAATTAATGGGTTAGGTTATGTTAGAACAGCGCGCGAGCCGAGCGAGCGAAGCGATAGCGGTCGGAGAAGCGCAAGAACAAAAAAAAAAGTTCAATTTGCTCTATCCGTAAAACTTGTAGAACAAACTTGAAGCTATACTAGAAAGTATATCGTTTCAAGCAAAATAAGAATTTTATAAATCAGTCCTCCCATCTTCGAGTAGGTAATCAAACAAATATTAAAATACTTAAACGGGTTTACTCACGTCGTAGAAGTCGAATAACGCTCGACATGTTTCGAATCGGTACGCGATTCATCATCAGGAGAGACGATCAGCCGCGGCGGCGGCCAAACGAACACTAGAGTGTTCGTTTGGGTGAGTAAACCCGTTTAAGTATTTTAATATGTCTGAGACTCACGATAGTTTTCTATGTAAAATCAAACAAATACATACAAACAAGGATCCCAAGGAACTGGCAACCTTCTCCTTTTTTAGGTCGGTTTAAGACGCCTTAATACATTTTGTAATGTACTTTTGTCATATTATGACAAATATAATTATTGATAATTTAAACAAACTTTTTAAGGTGAAAATTACTTTTCTCTGAGTTCTATATAATAACATAGTAACATAACTATTTCATGCTTTTACTGGGTGCAGTTGAAAAGTAGGTTGAAAAAGCCAGTTTCTGGATGAATTTTGTAAATTTCGAGTAGTTTTTGACCCAAAATTATCAATAAAAAATTCCAACTATAGGTTTCAAAAATATACCAATCAATCTTAATAACTAGTAACATTGATTATATGTTAAGAAACATGTTTGATCATAGAGAAAAATGACTAAAACAATTAGCATTTTTGAACGGATAAGTAGCCTAAAAAGTTGACATTAGTCTGAAATTCTGATACCGTATAAATTCAAAATTCAAAATTCAAATCTTTATTCTGCAAATAGGCCTCAAGGGCACTTTTACATGTCTGATTCTATATCATTGCATAACAATAATAAATATAAAATTACAATTATGATTACATTTCAAAAACATAATAGTAAATCAATGCAACAGACAAATCACTGGGTATACTTTGCCGGAAGATGTATACTGTCTCCGGGTCCATTAATAGAATACTCTTAACTTAACCTATATATACTATCAGAGATGTAAAGGGTCTCTATGCGTCAATAATACAATACGATGGATTAAAAATACATAGTAAGGAGCCTACAACTAGCTGAGATGCGTCTCCAATGTCAGAAGAAGGAAGAAATACAAATAATAATAATAATAATAAAGGGTGTAAAAGGTTCCCGCTGTCAGGTTTTGGAGGTGTATAGTGCCTCCAAACGTCAAATATGAAAAATACATACATCGAAAGAGACTATTATAGGGTTCCTCACCCATCGCTGTCGTGATTGTTTGGACTTTCGTCAGTGATCGACCCTTACCATGAGTTTACAGTGACAGTACTCGCTAAGCGACTGCATAAACGATTTGTATGGAGAATTGTAGTTCTACAAAGTAATTAACCGCTAGGAGCTCCGTACTATGTCTACCGTTATTAAAATTATTGTTCTGTATTAAATTTGTAAACTTTTTTGGTGTGCAATAAAGAATTTTGTATTGTATTGTACTATTGTCCATACAAATCATTTACGCTTTCTCTAGCAAGTACGGGTGAGTACGGTCCCATTAACTCGTGGTAAGGGTACTGGCAAGGCTCCTATATCAATGGTCGAAACCTGATAGGGCGCTGAGTAGAGTAAGCAGACCCAGATTTTACATCAATGTCGCTCTCATTTAGCGAATCAAGCATGATTGACATCAATCTAGCTTTACTGCATATGAAATCTATAGTAATTAGGTACGTTTATACTTTAGCAGACATTGATAGGGATGTTTATGGGGACAGATTAAGTCGGGCAAACAGAGGTCCTTCGAAATCAAAATCTTTAACGCTTTCATTTTTACGTTTTCACCCTCGTAAAATAAGAAATAGAAGAAATTCGAACCTACACACACAATTTCATGAGAATCGGTTGAGAAATACGACCTCTTGGCGAGAACGGCCGGAAAGATCCTGAAACGGAGGCGCTTCGCCCGCTCATACACTATTCCAAAGATGTCAATTACTTACCTATAGGCATTGTTACTTAAAACTACATTAAGGAAAAAAAAAATGTGAGGTTAAAAAAAACAGAACCTGACGGTGCTCCTCACCCGAAGGTTTACATATAATAGTGAAATGACTAGGTATATCGACGGCAAAAAGCGGAAACGCTGTAAACGCCAATGAATTCCCTATGGCGTTTCCAGCGATTTTCGCCGTCGATACCTTTGAAGAGTTCTATTAATCTAGCCGTTTGACTTTAACAACATTGATATTTGTTATCGCATCAACTAAAAACATTTTAAGATTATCTTTTAAAAATAAAAATAAGTGGGACACTTTTTCTTTTTTTGATAAATTTCAACGTGTGAGTTTGGTTATCGAGTCATAGTCACAAATAGAGGCATATGTCACTTCCACTGTTTTTTCTATTCCATGGTAATGTACAGAAATGCACACGATAGTCACAACCCTGCTCTTCAGCTACAAGCCATTCATGATTGAAACAGTCTGCGTGCGCGCAGTAATCGACACCAGACGATCCAGGATGATCCTGTTTACGTCGAGCGATGAATGGGACGAGACGTTGACGTAATAGTAATTAGTCACATGTTGTAATAACCATTACAGCGTGTAGGTATTCGATTTGTGCAAGTACTAGTTGCGCCGCCAGGTATGACTAGCTCTTGCCCCGGGAACACTACATTTTTCGGGACAAAAAGTAGCCTATGTGTTAGTCCAGGGTGTCGGCTACGTTCATACCAAAATTTATCAAAATTGGTCCAGTCGTTTGAGCGTGACGAAGCAACAAACATACACATAAACATACAAACACACTTTTACCTATATTATATTAGTGTGATTTTTTTGGTAGAGAGAGGTTTCATATAATTTTTATGACGACCTCAGTTCACTTCTAAAATTACAAATCACTCAAGCGACAAACAAACAATATTTCGGTATAAAACATTAATTACAAGTATACGTCACCGTAAGGCCGTAAGTGTGATTTACTGCCCGCTACGCGGACATAAATATACTATCTGGCCATGGCAAGACGTAAAACTTTAGACAAACCACGGGCGGTAATTAGTAAAGCCCCAGATCGCATATTTATCGCCCTCGCCATCGGTTCCGGCCACAAACTGCTGCGATCTGAGACCTTTATGAATTCACCGCACTAGGTATATGTAATATACTAATAGGCACATATTACAGTCTGAACAAAAAGAGTAGAAATTAAAAAGTGGCAATCTGTAGTGTCGTCCCTTTCTAATCAATCTAAGAAAACAGGGACGACACTACAGTATTGCCACTTTTTAATTTCTACTCTTTTTGGTCGCACTGTATATGACGATTGCGGTTTTAACTCTTTAAAGTGGGTTATTTTTTGTGATCGTAATGTAAATGACTTGGTAATATAATTGCGCATAGGGAAAACTGATTTTAAAAGGAGATTTGGCTTTGTAATGACTAATGACACCCGGTAAAACATTACCTACGACCGACCTTCAGTGTTACTTACATGAATTTTGGAATTTTCCAAGTTAAGAATTTAAATAGCATTACTTCCTGTGTGGACTTCGGTTGGCCTTATCATATCCGAAACAATTCTTCAACAAACCAGCGAAGTGCGAGTCGGACGCCACACAAACGATGAAAGCACTGCATATGGCTCTAATAAAAACAAACAGTATACCTACTAAGAGACAAATAAATAGTGATAGCACTTTCGGTTATGAAAAGTCCAGTACCCGGGTAATGATGGTTTCGAAATTTTTTGGCACAACACAGTGGGCTTCATATTGAGCGGGCTCCACATTCTCGGCAAAACTACACGAAACTTGCCGAATACGTCTATAATCGTGTTATCACGTGTATATTCGCCTTCTATCCATTCCGTGTCGGTACATCACAGGGGTCTCGGTCTCGGGTAGTTACGTCAAGTTTTGTGTTTATGCGAAACTATCTCTCCAGGTTCCCGTTCTCTCGCGCCAGTCGGCCGGCAGCCATCGTAGTGAACGCACGTAAATTAAATACCTAAAAGTTTATAAAAATGGTAAATTGTACACACAACCTTGATTCGTTGTATTGTTTTTTAGAATTTTATCAAAACCACCATATAATATGGGACCCAAAGGAAACTTGTTCTGTTACGATGTATGGTGGTCATCCACCACTTACGCTTTTTCCAGCGTTTTTAAATCACTGTTCTTTCATGTATCACCAAATAGTTATAATATGCAGTAGCGACAGATATTCTTATGACGTCCATCTCGTACTAGCGTCTATTTTGAACTGAGCCAACCGAGAATGTAGAGAGCCGCTCTCATGTGCTCTCGCCAATGCTCGTTGTTCGTCAAAACTTTTGCCTCCCGGCAAACTCCGAGAATGTGGAGCACGCTTTATGCATAGGCAACTTCTAAATGTAATGTAAAAAGGACCTATAACATCCGGAACACCCAAAAATTCCGAATCCATCAAGGGTGGCATAATCAAGGAAGCGTAGTTGACAAATCCAAAGTAAGCTCAGCGAACAATGGAGAGGGTTGGAAGTAGGAAATGCAAACCGGGAAATTTTTGTATAGTTTACCGGATCACCGGTTATTCCCATAGACAAACTTACCGCTATGCATTCCCAAGTTGGGAGCCGCTCCAAAGGACATTATTCCAACAGTTCACTATTAAAAGTTATCCACAAGGCCCACAACTGTCGAAGTACCTACACGTGGTCTCGAATGAAGACCGCGCATCGGCAATCATAGCGTGAGGCGCGAGGACCAGTTGGAAACTTGGAAGGATGATCTACGCAGGGTGCTGGCAAAAACTGATTGAGATTTGAACCTAGATACGAGAAGCGTTTCAAATTATGTTTCATTTCGTAGACATAATCATGAATTCATCAAAAACATTTATTTCTGGAACAATTTTTCTTCTTTGGATTGTTATAAAGTATACAAACAACATAGCTAACCGAACCTAATTATAAAGTATACAACAAGCTATGATGGGATGACAATTTCAAAACACGCAACGCAATTTTTACGTTCCGGAACGTCTTAAGCAGGTTTTACTGAAGCCACTATGTTGGTGCGCTGTGAGACATCGCGTCTGTGCGAGTAAAATGTTTTAATGGGCCATTACAGAGCAGATAAAATCTTGCATTGTTGTCCACACTATCACCTTATGCATTTCGCGAGGCCACGAATGAGAAAACATAGAACATAAACTTCAATCAGTAGGTACTCGTACGTTGTAATTGCCTATATATTTCACTTCGTTTGTGATTCAGTCATTAGGGTTCAAGTGGGTTTGTCCGAGCTGGCGTATGAATCAGTAAGTATGGTATAGAAAAAAATAGACCTCCTGGGCTATGGAGAACATTACCAGCGTGTGCGCACCTAAGTAATGGTTTATAACATGGGATTACAGAAGTAGGAACACTGTTTATGCGGATAAATAGTCTAATAGCTCTAATGGCATAATATTATCCGACATCAACGAAACGAAACTGTGTTATATTTATTATAGCAATGGGATCAACTAGAAGAAATCCCACCAAAAACATTTGATGCAAAATTGGCGGCCAAGACTCACATGCTCAACACTATCGCTGTAAAAAAGTTATTAGATCCCAGGAAAAGCCAAGCCCCAAAAAAGTATGGCATCAACTGGCTTCAAGCCCCTAACCCCGGAGTTTACTAACTCTACACCTTGGTTTCAAAAGTATGGCTTGCAGCCGTTTTTGAGTAGTCAGGAATATACATAAAGAAAAGAAAAAAAAAAAAACACTTGTCCCCGTCACTGCCAGTTAAAAATTAGGCCCAGTAACTTACCTGTCCACAGGGAACACCGAGAGATGCGAACGTTTATAATCTATGTACGACCCAGCAACCAAAAATAAGTTCTTAGCTATGTATCAAGACAATTAGTTCGGTTGAAGATCATCAGTATCTTTCTAGGTGCTTTTGAGTTTCCTATTGTTTCTGCCATCTCATTAATTAAAGCATGTTCTAAGTCAATATAAACATCCTGCCCTTGGTCTGTTTAAGGCATTACATTAATTGTTATATATGACATTTGAATTAGCGAGAAATTGGAGCGCATGACTGCTTTGGTCACCCGTTAAGTAGTTAGTCACTGGACCCGTGGCTGGAACTGCTGTTCACTGGAAATAAATAACGCATCTTAATTTGTGTGATCAAGCCTGGCAAGCAAGATAATTGTCAGACCGAGGAATGAGCGACAATAACATTTAATGCAAAGCGTTTTCTTTTTAATTTGACGACATGCTTTTATTCAGACGTTGACTGATCAATATGTTCTTCCGCTAAAGAAATAGGTACACAGCGACCAAATGTTTACCTACGCATTTTAACTTGGAGACATCCAATGCTGAATACTTCTTCTTAATCATACGATCTTATCAGAGTGGTCGTGGTTATGGATTATCCTCTTCCATATTAATGACGGCTTTTAAAATACTTCTCCATCTCTCTGTTTGTGGCACTCCATGCACACTCTGTTTGGGGACATTTCGTCGTGGACTTTATGAGATCCGTCCACCTTGTAGGAGATCGACCACGAGAACGTTGACTTTCTACTCTCCCCTGAATTGGCCAATAGCTCCATCGACTTTTTGTTACAAACATTTTCAGCATTCGCACTTACTTATAAACAATTCCTAGTCGCATGCTGACGTCATCACAATGGACCCAGTTTAGTCCACTGCCAAACATGCCCTTCAAATTTCTCAATAAATTATTAAATGATAGTCCCTTTGCTATTACGGCAAAACTCCAACGCGACGATTCCTCAAAGGTCGTTAAAATTTACACCATTGAGCACGAAATCATCCAGCTCAATTGCTGCTCATGTAGCTGTTCCTCCCCAAACGTAAACTCCGTGGTGTATATATGTGATAACACCATCTAGTCCGAAAGTAGTGAAGGTATCCTTGCTGTTAATGCCAGCCAGGAGCTTTCACTATCAAGAACACAATGGAACGGTTGTGGCCCCTTTCAGCTATTTCTGTGTGCTAATCTAATGAACTATGTTGTCGTCTTTAGTTTTCTGTCCTATACATTATTTTAAGGTAATGCCAAGACGACGAAGGCTCGCGGCCTCTCACACTACTGTATAAAACGTGGAATACTTGCAAATGGCGGTTGGCTCAGTTCCTTAACGTATAACTTATAAGTGGGATAGTATCCTGAATCAGAACCCCCTGAAATATATCTGGACACTGATCAATTCATTATTCACATGTTACTTTGTAAGAATTTCACACATCCAAACTGGCACAGTAGTGTATTACAATAGTGTCAAATATCAAAATAACCAGCTACCGAACTATGTATTTTTAAGGAAGGCGGTATCATTAGCATACCTACTAAACTGTGTCATCACTGGCAATAATAATAAAGACAGATCAAGCGAACGGTAATGAATGATACATGTGTCATGTGAAGTTCGTCGCTATGTACGAGGGTTGTTTGATAAATACACGTTTTAAAAAGTTATTCTTGTTACTGGCTAAAATTATGTATACGAACTTTTTAGGCATCCTTTATGGACTAGAAAATTAAAAAAAAAAATACAGCGTTCTTTTGTTTTTTTTTTAACGGCTTTTTACGACGGCGTTCGCGTTGTTATTGCAATAATGGAGAAAGAGCAGTATCGTTCTGTAATTCGTTTTCTGTTTTTGGAAGGAAATTCTTGTGATGAAATAAAAGTACGCATGCAAGCTGTTTACAACGATCATACTCCTTCTATGACAACCATTAGATATTGGTACAATGGATTTAAACGAGGCAGAACGTCCATCTTTGATAAAGATCGCCCAGGACGTCCTGTTGAGGTGACCACAGGTGATATGTAAAAAAAATTGAGAATATTGTATTAAGCGATCGCCGAATAAAACTTAGAGAAATTGTCGACATTGTAAATGTTTCGATTGAACGCGTGCAGCACATTTTAGAACACAAATTAGGCATGAAGAAGGTTTCGGCGAGGTGGGTGCCGCGTTTGCTCACCGAGGAACAAAAGCTCACCCGGAAGCAAATTTCAAGGCACTGTTTAGATAAGTACGAAAGTAGTCCGGGTGAGTTCCTTCGGCGTTTTGTGACTGTTGATGAAACGTGGATACACCACTATACCCCAGAAAGTAAAGAACAGTCTAAACAGTGAATTTTGTCGGGGAAATCAGCTCCAAAGAAGGCGAAGACCGTTCCATCGACCGGAAAGGTCATGGCGACTGTTTTTTGGGACTCGCAGGGAATCATCCATACTGATTATTTACAAAAAGGAAGAACGATAACCGGGCAATATTACGCTAATTTATTGCAAGAATTTGATACCATTTTGAAAAAAAGAGACCACATCTAAATAAGAAAAAAGTTCTCTTTCATCATGATAATGCACCAGCTCACTCCTCAAGAATCGCAGACTCCAAATTAAAGCAATTACATTATAAATTGCTGCCTCATCCGCCCTATTCCCCAGACCTGGCTCCCTGTGAATTCTTCCTATTCCCAAATTTAAAAAAATGGCTCGGTGGAAAGAAATCTTCGTCCAATGAAGAGGTCATTGCCGCCACGGAGGCCTATTTTCACGACTTTCCGAAATCTTATTTTTTAGACGGCTTATTAAAGCTAGAACACCGTTGGAACAAGTGTATAGAGTTGGAAGGTGACTATGTAGAAAAATAAATATACACGTATACAAACCTTTGTTGTTTTTTTCTAAACACGGGTATTTATCAAACAACCCTCGTATTACCTTGATTCAGGTGCTGGAGCTGCCTACAGTGTTAGCGACCGGAGCGCTAGGCAGTGCCATGCACTGGGAACCCATAATTACTAGGGGCTTTTGGCCACGCGTATAGGACTCTATAGGGCAAGCCTCGAACTGAAATGGTCCCGATCTTTTCTTTAGTACCGGAGCCTTTTGTCATTTAGTTACGTTACGCCACTATAGGTATGCCTGTTCTATTATCATTAATAATAGCCTCGAACCCTCGTACCTTAACCTACAAAACGCCCCCAAATTTACACACAGATTTGCTGCCCAATTCCAAAAACGTTTTCCTTGTTTAGACAAATACTCCCACCGCTGTTCTTGAAATTCAATTAGATATTAAACGTCACCAGCCTTAAGCGTATCCAAATGTTCGTTTAAGTAATTCGTATCTCCTTTTGGGGAGGGGACATAAAAGGGCTGCACAGAGAATTGTCGGAATATGATGCATGTCGAATCGAAATGACTTATGAGTATGAGAGCTGTGTTGGTTATACGTCTGTTTACCAATTGGAAGGTCTGGTGAGGTCGGCGGCTGGTAGTTTAGGGCAGTTCTCGCCAGTTTGTGCCGACGCCGGCGGACGCGTTTCGCTACACCAAGTTGTGCCTCGACTATTAACCCCCACCGTTATGATTACGCGATCTCGCTGGATGTCTAATTGGCATTTAATTAAGGTCCATGACATTTTAAGTGAGCTGGAAGACGGAATTGCTCAGTTAAGGCGTTCGGTTGCGGATCTTTCGTCAATTTTGAATGAGTACCGGAAAATGTGGATGTGGGTATTATACAATGGTAACCCGTTTCAAAACCTAATTGTTAAGATAGGGATGAGGAAGTTTTTGTACGGAATCCTCGGTGCGCGAGTCCGACTCGCACTTGGCTGGTTTTTTGCCATTTTGTGTGTCATACTTTCTAGCGGTGACATGGTATCGTACGGAATTCAAACTCATATCAAAAAAATGTCCGGGAAATGTACGAAATTGTACGTTAGTTAAAAAACTGGCCAAGAGCATGTCGGGCCACGCTCAGTGTAGGGTTCCGTAGGTGCCCATCCTTCACAGTAGACGGGCTTAAAACAGCGGTTTTAAGCCGTGTAGTGTGGACGGGCTTAAAACAGCGGTTTTAAGCCCGAAGTTTAAATAATAACGAGAAAGATTTCAAGCTCTATAAAAAAGTAACTGTAATTACTTATTACCTTCTGGAAGTTATCGATTATACGCGCCAGATTCAGCGGGATGTTTCAATGGAGTATGGTACTTAAATAATAGAATAGAATAGAATATTCTTTATTGCACACCTCAACAGGAAATAAATACAAACAAATTCAGATTACAGACAACAAACAACAGCAGGCGGTCTTATCGCTAAAGAGCGATATCTTCCAGACAACTTTTGGGTAGCGAAATTAAATAAAAACGTGCAAAAGTAATCAAGGAATCTGTAGAAAAAAAAAATATGTGTAACGTTCGAAGTATAAGGACATCGCGCGACACTTAGGTACGCCATTTTAAAGAAAATTATGAAATTTTGCGATAACTCAAAAACGGCTCAACCGATTTTATTCAATATAGTTTTCATTGAAAGTACTTATAAGGCCTCATTTTCATGAATTTTTCCATATTTTTTTGATCCGGGGTTGTAAAGTTAGAGGGAGGGGGACGCTATTTTTTGGATTTCCGGAGCGATTTTTTACAAAACTGCCCACTTAATCAAAAAATAATGTTTGGAGACCCCTATTACTTTAAAATTCAACGATACCTACCCCACACACTAATGTTGAAACGAAAAAAAAAACCCCACTTTAGGTGTAAGAGAGGTAGGTACCTACCCGAAAAAAAGTTTTTTGTTTTTATTTTACCGTTTTGTCGGCGTGATACACCCCGTCGTACTTATGCACCATTGACCTGCCCCATCAATGGGGCAGATGAGGCTGATTAGTTTCGTTCGCACCATTAATATTAATACAACTACTTCACCCTACTTTCCTAGGCATGGTAAAATAAAAAACCAATATAAGGCCGTATTTCGTTAGTGTGCGGAATAATGTTTTTTACATAAATAAACAAAAAGCAACAACAATAATACATTTTACAAATAAATTAATAACTACTTCATATATAATAAGATGCAACCCGAAGAAAGCCCCGGGCGCCGACTCGATCCCCAACATGACATTGCGTCACCTTCCACAGCACACCATAGTGGCGGTGACGCGCCTCTTCAATGGGATCATGCGCTCGGGTCACTTTCCAGAGAACTGGAAACTTGGCCGGGTCATAATGCTGCCGAAACCGGGGAAAGACAGAGGAAGACCGGTGTCCTACAGGCCTATCACGCTCCTCGGAACCCTCTCCAAGGTATTCGAGCGGCTCTTGCTGGGGAAACTCCTGCCTCACATAGAGCTGAGACCAGAGCAGTTTGGCTTTCGCTCCGAGCACTCCACGACCCTCGAGCTGACGCGTGTTCTACATTTCATGGCCGATGCCATGAACAGGAAGACGTACGCAGTAGCCGCCCTCCTAGATATGGAGAAAGCCTTTGACAGAGTGTGACATGAGGGACTGCTGCATAAACTGTCAAAGACCACTGCTCCACACCGCATAGTGACGGTGATCTGCTCATTTTTGCTAAACCGGCGGTTCCATGTAGCGGTGGATAAAGCGACCTCGTCAGAGCGCCCTATACTGGTAGGAGTGCCACAAGCCTGTCACCGGCCTGCTACGCCCTATATATACTGACGACATCCCGGTGGTAGGGGACGTCAAGTTGGGGCTGTTTGCAAACGACGCAGCATTTTTCACGGCCTCCATCAGCCAGGCGCACGCAGCCAGGAAGATGCCGGCCCAATTTGACGCCTTACCAGAATGGCTTGGGAAGTGGAGGATGTCCGCGAACGCGGGAAAAACCCAAGCTATAGTAACAGGCAGCCAAAAACCACCACCGCCGCTACGCATGGGAGACCAAGATATCCCTTGGCAGCATACAGTAAAGTACCTCGGCGTCAAGATCGACAGAGGGCTTACGATGAAGCAGCATGTGAAGGACGTAGTCTCTAGAGCCAAGACCACCCGGACGAAACTGCGTCCAGTCCTGAGAAGCAGCCTGCCGCTCCGCACAAAACTGGGGATCTACAAGGCGTACGTGAGATCCAGGCTGACGTACGCAGCGCCAGCGTGGTACGCCCGTGTGGCTACCACCAACCGCAACAAGATCCGCGCTCAAGAAAACCTGGCACTAAGGACCATAACAGATTCCCCCAGGTATGTGCGGAATGACCATAATATATCCAGAAGGCGCTGGAATGGGAGAACCTGGACGCCTTCGTGGGACGTCTTGCTCAACGCATGTTTGCCCAAGCAGACCAATCCCGTCACATGCTGCTTCAAGGTATTGCGCCGCTTCACGCCAGACCGCCGGACACCCGCTGGTGCCCTCTACCGAGGGAACTCCTGCGACAAGAGTAGAGTCGAGGCTGCTGGAAGCAGCCACCTCTAAAAACATGCAGCCCAAATAAGAAGAAGATGAAGAAGACAAGCAGGAGCCTTCAGGAGCCAGCGGTACAACGCAGACGCCAAGTAGCCATCTGTAGCCATCCTAGCAGACTCCACCTCCCAATTTGGGATTATAAAGACCAGTCCGTCGTAACGGACTGCGAACCCGCAACAGCCTAAGTGTGTAAATCACAGACAAGGCCCCCCCACAGTCTCAGAATGAGAGAGTGAGATGCAGACAGATCAATGTATAATAAGGCTATTCATTTCTGAATAATAACGCTTCATTGATTTGATAGTATAGTGTCATCTCAATGGTGCAGATGAGACTATACCCAATCCGCGGTTTCGTTTGCACCATTAATGGTGCAAACGAAACTAATTAGCCTCATCTGCCCCATTGATGGTGCAGGTCAATGGTGCATACGGTACGACGGGACATACACATACTCATACCAAATTTCAGCTGTCTAGTGCTAATGATCACATAGCTAAGCCGCGGACAGACGGACATGGCGAAACTATAAGGGTTCCTAGTTGACTCCGGAACCCTAAAAATACACCACACGTACTTACGAGAAAACAATGATCAATATGTCGCCGCTAGGAAGCATACTTTCTGTCGGGCGCTATCTTTTTCATTATGTAGCAGTCTACTTTGTGAATCAGAAAATATGCACGAGAAGTGTACGGGTACCTAGCCGAATATTTCCGTGGAAGGAATTGGTCAAATATTTGTGTGATGAACTCGAATATTTGTGCTTGGGTCATGTTGTTCTATGTATTTAGGTATATATTATTTATCTATATAAGTACGTATATCGTCGACTAAGTACCCACAAAGCCTTCTTGAGCTTAATTTGGGACTAGATCGATTTGTGTGAGGTTGTCCGATATTTATTTTTACTCTTTCAAACAGAACTGTTATTTCGATATCTTACGAAAAAGTCACTGAACTAAAATAAAAACATGGGGAATATTTATAATAAATAAAACAAAAATTTTGGCAGTTTGTATAATGGTTTAACTATTACAGAATATTTTCTTTACAATAATTTCTTTGTATAACAAGGACAATAAAATTACTTGTGTTCAATAAAATAAAATGCAACACAAGAGAAAGTTTGTCAAAAACATGACAAAAATATTTTTACAAAACAATTTTATTTGAAAGCCTCGGGGGCTGAAATAGTAAGTTATTTATTAATAAGAGATTTACGTACATTAATTACAATACTTTACATTATTAACATTATTACACATTTGGTATCTCATCAACTTTCGATGTTCACGAAATAATTTTGTAATTTTGCATTTTATTTACATGAACAGCAAAATATTAAGGTTAAGTAAGTACATTTAACAAATTATTGGGTGATAACAGTTCAATACAAAGTCATGCAGAATTGTAAACCTTCAATGGTTTGAAGGAACAGATTGCCAGCGGTGACTATGTCAATACATTTACTACCTTGCAAATATAACAATGAGCAAAATTTTAATACAAACGGCAGTATCAAGTTTTCATTATAAGGCCGCGAGACGTGAGTCTCCTTAAATTCACAAAAGCATTAGAAATGCCGGTTTTTTCAACGGCCACCCGGCGTTAGCACCAACATGAAAATAGCTGCGTAATGGTTACATGGATAAACCTTAAATTTACTATTGCAAAGATAAAGTTATCATTTTATGGCGCATATGTATTTTGTGGTCGCTGGCACTTATTCTACATCGCCATAATGGTACTCCGATACGCTCTCACTCAAGATACTTGGGGGAAAAAAATAATATCCAAGTTCTTTCATCTGCCGCGTTTCAGAGTAATCCAATATGGAAGCCATCTTTGAATAAGCGATCTACGGCGGCCGAAGCGCACGACGCTTCAGCTTTTGAGGCGGCGCGCTCTGCGTTGCCGACATGCGAGTTTTTTTAGGGCCTTATCGCACTTGCGATTCCCGAGCGAGTTTTCTATACAAATTAGCGTCGCTGCGAATTCGCTGCGTGTTCGCCTTCATACAAAATTCGCATCGCAAGAGTGATAAGGCCCTTAACCGCGAATAAGCACGTAATAGACGATAGAGATTAGTGATGAGCCATTTTTGAGAATAGGTATTCCCAAAAAGGTACATCAATAGACTCGAATGGAACAGTCGTTCCTACCGTCATTACAGCACACATCTTGATAGCAATACAATTCCGGGATTCATCTTTCGACACGACGACAGTACACGATCAAGGCTTGATCGAGGTCAAAAGTTTTTTCTATTTTTGTATTTTTTATCGCGTTTTTTTATATTTTTTAGTTTTTTTTTTATTTTTTTTTGTATTTTTATTTATATTTTTTTTGGTGTCGGCTTCATAATTATATCTTTTCAAAAATTAAACAGTTTTGAGACACTTTTTAATATTATTCTAATCAGTATTCTTATGCATATATAAGTTGTTTTAAAATTATTTATTGTACTTTTATATTCAGCGCGGCCGAGTGCCAATGTAAAATCGATATAAAACTTATACATAACGCTATAAAATTGCCTGGCGTATTTACAAAAAGTAAAGAGCTTAAGTGGAGAGTGTAAAAGAAGCGCCGCTCTGCCTCCGGAGCGTTCCGCCATCCCATGGTCATCGTGGAAAAATATCGATATTTTTTTATTTTGATATTATATTAACAATAAAATCTTTCAGCCACGATGAACTGTAGAAATGTTGTACTATTTACACGAAACGGGAAAAAAATATCACGGAATAGACGGAAAGCATCCCGCCCGACGACGGCACGACAACACGACACCAGACACAAACAATAAAAACATTTAATTATACTCGAAACTAGAATTTGAAGCGACAAACAACCTTTATAATATGAAACTGTAAAACATTTTAACATCGATTGACTAATATCGACTTCATTTAAGTAAAATTGAATAACGCATAACAGAATTGCATAAATTTTGTAATTCATTAACAACTACGTTGCGGCCGAGCTGCAGAGGTCTATAGGCACCAACAAACTACGAACTATTCGTTTCCGTTAGCAGAACTCCTAAAAATAAGGTAACAGTATCTTTGTTAGTTTGAAGATATGCCCGTTATTAATTTAACCTTACTCTGATAGGAATTCAAGAGATCTAGCATTATATTTGCGTTCTTACATTATAGGCACCTAATACAGCAAGCTGGCGTGGGCTCTGGCCTACGCAATAAGGCAACATAATAATATCATAGCACCAGTTAGTTTATATCATAAACATTACAAATAAATTAGGATAACTACATGGCTCCGGTGCGAGCCGAATCTTCACTAGCGATTGGTACTCAAAATAGCACCATAATATAATGTCCTAGCCTGATTAATAAAGTTTAATAACGTTTTTTGACATCTTAGAATAATAACGCAGTAAATTATCTCGCTAACGTCAATTGTACTCTTGTTTATGGTTGTTATTTGTTTGATTATTCATTTTCGTACCTTAGAAGCTTAACACTGAAGGCCTTCTGTACCAGAGAAGCAAAACAACAAGTATTATGTTAAACACAAGAGAAGAGGTACAGAAGCACTAACAGTGTTATGCTTCTCAAGTGCGGAAGCACTAGCAGTGTTATGTTTCTCAGGTGGGAGGTACTTACAGTGTTATGCTTCTCAGGTGCGGAGGTATACTAACAGTGTTATGCTGCTCAGGCACGGAGGCACTAACAGTGTTATGCTGCTCAGGTACGGATGCACTTACAGTGTTATGCTGCTCAGGCACGGAGGCACTAACAGTAATATGCTGCTCAGGCACGGAGGCACTAAAAGTATTATGCTGCTCAGGCACGGAGGCACTAACAGTGTTATGCTGCTCAGGCACGGAGGCACTAACAGTGTTATGCTGCTCAGGTACGGAGGCACTTACAGTGTTATGCTGCTCAGGTGCGGAGGTACTTACAGTGTAATGCTGCTCAGGTGCGGAGGTACTAACAGTGTAATGCTGCTCAGGCACGGAGGCACTAACAGTGTTATGCTGCTCAGGTAAGGAGGCACTTACAGTGTTATGCTGCTCAGGTACGGAGGCACTAACAGTGTTATGCTGCTCAGGCACGGAGGCACTAACAGTGTTATGCTGCTCAGGTACGGAGGCACTTACAGTGTTATGCTGCTCAGTTACGGAGGCACTAACAGTGTTATGCTGCTCAGGTACGGAGGCACTTACAGTGTTATGCTGCTCAGGTACGGAGGCACTAACAGTGTTATGGTGCTCAGGTACGGAGGCACTTACAGTGTTATGCTGCTCAGGTACGGAGGCACTTACAGTGTTATGCTGCTCAGGTACGGAGGCACTTACAGTGTTATGCTGCTCAGGTACGGAGGCACTTACAGTGTTACGCTGCTCAGGTACGGAGGCACTAACAGTGTTATGCTGCTCAGGTACGGAGGCACTAATAGTGTTATGCTGCTCAGGTACGGAGGCACTAACAGTGTTATGCTGCTCAGGTACGGAGGCACTAACAGTGTTATGCTGCTCAGGTACGGAGGCGCTTACAGTGTTATGCTGCTCAGGCACGGAGGCACTAACAGATGCTTCTCAAGTGCGGACGCACTAGCAGTGTTATGTTTCTCAGGTGGGAGGTACTTACAGTGTTATGCTGCTAAGGTACGGTGGCACTTACTGCTGCTCAAGGTACAGAGGCACTTACAGTGTTATGTCTCTCAGGTACGGATTATTGCTACTGCTCCACCCAAGTCTTAACGCGTAAAATAGCTCGCTAATTGAGCTATTGCGTAGATGTGGCCAACATTTTAACGTGTTTACATACAATGATGGTATAAAACGTTAACGAATTCACTGCCAGCAACGCATATATGCGTTTTCGTTACCTTCACCTAGTGCTTTGAACGTACAGACGCGTTCATAATATTTTATGGCTTTTGCCGTGCCTTCATCAATAGCTGGTTGAACTCACACGTGCGTTTGGTGCGGTACCCGACTAATGTCCAGGAAAAGGGAGTGGCAGTGAATGCGTTAAGCGATAACTCGGGTGTCAGTTTTTTTGGACACATCAAAGCGTTTGTTTGGGGTAGTGTACCCAAATATAGCCAACACGTAATTTTAATGAATTATCTAACACCTAGGGACGTGAACATTAACGTTGAAGCGAAGGTGGAGCATGTGACTATCTCCAAATGAACTGTTGGGCGTTATTTGGTTAAGGGTTCATACAAAATGTTCGCATAACTTTATTCTAAAACATATCTAAGTTTCCTATAACGTAAGTAAATCAGTTTCCAAAAATATCCAATTTCCCGAAATGTCCAATCAATATCCGGTTTTAGAATTTAATTTGGATATTGTTATTTGAAACTGGTGTTAGTATTTGGACGTTGGTGGAAATATTGGATATTAGCGGAAGAGGGCATTTAACAAGATGGATATTTCAGGAAACTGTGTGTATAAAAATATTCAAACAACTTAGTTCACCATCCCAAAGCTATTTTCAAAATACGACATTCTTTTATTACAGTGACTCCTTATATTAAAGTGACCTTTGGTATGCAGCATATTTGGTGTTCAAAAACTTGTTTTCAAATTCAGTATTTCGGAAATCTGCTATCTTCAGGATTCTGGTGTTCGACTTCTCTTCAACCATGAGCAATTCAAACTAAACAAATTCAGATTTTTTACGAGTTACAGTCAGGCTACGTTATTTGTACCGTACACTATTAGTCGTTTTGTTATTTTCATTCAACTCTAGTCAACTATACTTCTCGTGAAAAATATGATTTCTCTGTTGGCACATCTAACTTTTGTATTTAATGCGTTATTATCTGAAGAGTATAACACTGTAAGTGCTATTGTTAAATACATGCACTTACAGAGTTATGCTTCTCAGGTGCGTTGTTATTCTAAGACGTACGTACCTACAACTCCCGACTATGGCCGCGCGGCGTCTTGGCTCGGTCGGCGCCGGGCTAATACAACAGTACTCCACATCATTTTACATTATTATATTTTTTTGTCATTTACTCTTTACACACCATAAAAGTATATTTACACAAAATGTACATAATCTTAAAACATTCCAATATTTTTGTTATAATAATAGTCAACGTTCCGCCGATCCGTGACACACAGCTGTGTGTATGTCATAGTCCGGCGTTGGCATTTCATATATGTATTTTTTTCTATCTTTTCTATGTACACGTTATATAACTTATAAACAATGTAAATACTAAAAATAATAGGACGCGTTGTGAGGCAGCATCGGTGCGCGACCAAGCGATCGGCTTGTGACTATTCGAATATGTTCGCAAAAATTTACTCTCAGTCTTGTTGGATGTAGCGTCAGCAGCGAAACGGCGAATACCGACAGCATGCAAGAACGTCGGGCCACCGACGGTTTCCAAATGCCAGCCTCACTGTCAACATTGCCGTGTGACTCCGATATGTAAGGCGCGCAAGTGACACTCGCATTTGGAAACTGAAGTTCGCATCTTAATAAGTTAATTATGATTTAAAATAAAGTTACAGACAATGGCACTATGGAATGTAAACATATAATTTTTCATAGTGGCATTTGCTCTATAATACTTAAAATGTATATAATTTGTTTATAGTACGAGTAAATTCAACAACGCTTGCGGCTCAAACAACCCGGCCGATTTAAGTCGCCATCCAGTCGCGCCGTGCCGACTGGGCGACAACGTAACCGGGTAGCATAACGTCCCGGCCGCATTATCGTCCGTATCGCTATCGTAACAACACTACCTTAGAACATATTTATAAGGGAATCAGTCGCATATCACAGCCCGTGAAATTTATAACGTACATTATAAATTATTTATTCGCGGCTCCATTCGGTTCAGACCGGTGCCCTCGGGCAAGTTTCCCTAGTGTTCAACAACGGTATAAGATAACAATAAATAATTTGAGGACTAGATGCCGCTGGACCGGCGGCTAAGAGCACTTATCGCGCGAGGCGTCAGTCTGTCTTCACACAACACAACATAGGAATGCACTTTTCCGCGTCAACAAAGTCTTGGGAAACATCGAGAACCAGCCTCCATAATATAATCTGTAACAAACAAACAAAATGTTATAAATACAAAAAAAATGCAGTGTTAATTTACTGACATGAAAAAATCATTTCGAAATACAATTGTGGTTCGAAATAAAATATTAGAAAAAAGAAAGCGATTAATAAAAATTGTGGAACACTCATTTCTAGTCCCATGTTGTTATCATTTTTAGTTATGGTGGTCGACAGACGGGTATTGAATTAAAAAAATATATAAAAAATCGTGACAAGAGAATCAACTATTTGATTATTAAAAAAAAAGTAGGAAGGTAGGTTTCTTCATAAGAGATTTATCGGTTTGATTTATTTATTTATTTTTTGCATTTTTGGTTTGGTTTTGGTTCACTTGGTCCCCATTCTGTTTTTGTCTTTTCACATTTTAATTTCGTTCATATGAATTCTCATTTCGTCCACATAACCAACTGGACAAAATTTCTATCTCGTTCACATTTTTACCTCTTGGTGGGACGTGGACGAGTTGGGATTGCGGAATGGTTGGGAAAATGGACGAGTTGGGACTACGGAATGGTTGGGAAAATGGACTAGTTGGCATTGCAGCATGGTTGGGAAAACGGACGAGTTGGGACTGCGGAATGGTTGGGAAAACGGCCGAGTTGGGATTGCGGAATGGTTGGGAAAATGGACGAGTTGGGATTGCGGAATGGTTAGAAAAATGGCCGAGTTGGGATTGCGAAATGGTTGGGAAAATGGCAGAGTTGGGAGTGCGGAATGGTTGGGAAAACGGCTGAGTTGGGATTGCGGAATGGTTGGGAAAATGGCCGAGTTGGGACTACGGAATGGTTGGGAAAATGGACTAGTTGGCATTGCAGCATGGTTGGGAAAACGGACGAGTTGGGACTGCGGAATGGTTGGGAAAACGGCCGAGTTGGGATTGCGGAATGGTTGGGAAAATGGACGAGTTGGGATTAAGGAAGAGTTGGGAAAGTGGAAGAATTGGGATTGCGGAAGAATTGGGAATGTTGACGAGTTGGGATTGGGGAAGAGAAGGGAAAATGGACGAGTTGGGATTGTAGAAAGTTGTTGACAAAGTGAACAAGTGTCTATAAAACGTGGCGGCGTGGTCGGCGGCGGGCAGCCGACGGGGCCGAAGTCTGATGCCGACTCGACATCAGCCGTTTAGGTTCTGTCAGTACTCACACAAGCGGCGGGAGCGCGCATCATCGCGGCTGCGGCGGCTGCGGCCAGGCGGCGGCGAGGCGGGGCGAGGCGGCGAGGCGGCGAGGCGGCGAGGCGCGCGTGGCTGGGACAGTAGCGCCGGTACTCACACAAGCGGCGGGAGCGCGCATCATCGCGGCTGCGGCGGCTGCGGCCAGGCGGCGGCGAGGCGGGGCGAGGCGGCGAGGCGGCGAGGCGCGCGTGGCTGGGACAGTAGCGCCGGTACTCACACAAGCGGCGGGAGCGCGCATCATCGCGGCTGCGGCGGCTGCGGCCAGGCGGCGGCGAGGCGGGGCGAGGCGGCGAGGCGGCGAGGCGGCGAGGCGCGCGTGGCTGGGACAGTAGCGCCGGTACTCACACAAGCGGCGGGAGCGCGCATCATCGCGGCTGCGGCGGCTGCGGCCAGGCGGCGGCGAGGCGGGGCGAGGCGGCGAGGCGGCGAGGCGCGCGTGGCTGGGACAGTAGCGCCGGTACTCACACAAGCGGCGGGAGCGCGCATCATCGCGGCTGCGGCGGCTGCGGCCAGGCGGCGGCGAGGCGGGGCGAGGCGGCGAGGCGCGCGTGGCTGGGACAGTAGCGCCGGTACTCACACAAGCGGCGGGAGCGCGCATCATCGCGGCTGCGGCGGCTGCGGCCAGGCGGCGGCGAGGCGGGGCGAGGCGGCGAGGCGGCGAGGCGCGCGTGGCTGGGACAGTAGCGCCGGTACTCACACAAGCGGCGGGAGCGCGCATCATCGCGGCTGCGGCGGCTGCGGCCAGGCGGCGGCGAGGCGGGGCGAGGCGGCGAGAGCGCGTGGCTGGGACAGTAGCGCCGGTACTCACACAAGCGGCGGGAGCGCGCATCATCGCGGCTGCGGCGGCTGCGGCCAGGCGGCGGCGAGGCGGGGCGAGGCGGCGAGGCGGCGAGGCGCGCGTGGCTGGGACAGTAGCGCCGGTACTCACACAAGCGGCGGGAGCGCGCATCATCGCGGCTGCGGCGGCTGCGGCCAGGCGGCGGCGAGGCGGGGCGAGGCGGCGAGGCGCGCGTGGCTGGGACAGTAGCGCCGGTACTCACACAAGCGGCGGGTGCGCGCATCATCGCGGCTGCGGCGGCTGCGGCCAGGCGGCGGCGAGGCGGGGCGAGGCGGCGAGGCGCGCGTGGCTGGGACAGTAGCGCCGGTACTCACACAAGCGGCGGGAGCGCGCATCATCGCGGCTGCGGCGGCTGCGGCCAGGCGGCGGCGAGGCGGGGCGAGGCGGCGAGGCGGCGAGGCGCGCGTGGCTGGGACAGTAGCGCCGGTACTCACACAAGCGGCGGGTGCGCGCATCATCGCGGCTGCGGCGGCTGCGGCCAGGCGGCGGCGAGGCGGGGCGAGGCGGCGAGGCGCGCGTGGCTGGCGCGGAACGTGGACACGATGCGCGAGAACGTCTCCGGGTCGTACACCGACCGCGCCGTGTTCGTCAGGTCGAACGGCTCTGGAAGTAGACGCTTGTTTAGTCTCCGTAGGGTTCGAGGCAAATAGGAAACAAATCTTACTCGAGTGAGCGAGACAGACATAAACGAGACTCGAACTTGAGCTCTGGTTTCCCAGGATGACCGTCACATAGCGGCGGAGACGGAAACCCGAGCTTTACATGTAACTAGTTACGGCCCGGCTTCGACATCGATCTGAGGGTGCTGCCTCATTGCGAACATTCACCCAAAAAAAATACATGAAAAATTCATTTGTTTCACATACATTGCAGGCGTCCGAAAAGTCCGAGCGCGGTGTCTCGCTCTCCAATGGCTGCCGCTTGCCACTGCCGCCTTAGATATTGTGACCGGGCCGTTAGTAAACTCTTGACGAAAAATGCGTTCCATACAGCAGTTGATGTTACAATTTGGTGCCGTGACCAGGATAAAGTACGTATGTAGAATTTCGTTTAACACATCAAGCTTTTTTTTTACCTTTTGCGACTGCCAATGCCATAGTATCTACTGTCAAATTGGCGTGTCTGGGCCATAGCTCTCCGTCGAAGAGTTAAAAAGTTAAAGCAAAAAAGCTTCCATTGATTATTGTAAAGCCATCGGGATTAGTGGACCAGCCAACGCCATCTTCTCATACCTAGGTTAGAACTAAGAGTACTCACCCTCAACACATAACAGCTTCCACTGGTGCGGCTCGTTTTTATGCGAGCGCGCCGCGCGACACGACGCCACCGGGATCGCGCGGCCGGCGCGCACCGATACCGCCATTTTGTCGTACCTTCACACAGAAAACATCAGTTTAATTAATTGCCACTGAACATGTCCAACAGTGGCCCGATATGTATCTTTAGAGACGTTGTCTGCATCACATCAGCCTACATACCGCCATTGCTGGAAAATTAAGGTAAGAAATGCCCAAATACTTTATGCCCGACTTTTATTTGGTACTAGCTGTGCCCCGCGGTGTTACCCACTCATCCCACGGGAACACTAAATTTATTCGGGATGAAAAGTATCCTATGTCCTTTCCCGGGTCTCAAACTATCTCCATACCAAATTTCATCTAAGTGGGTTCAGCGGTTTTAAGCGTGAAGTGGTAACAGACAGACAGACACACTTTCGCATTTATAATATTAGTATGGGTTGGCAAGTAGGAAACGATCGCACATATACAGTGGATAGCTACTCACGGGAAGGTGGCGTAGTAGCGCAGCAGCTGCAGGAACAGCTCGGCGAGCGAGGCGCGGTTGGCGCGCTGCGCTCGCGCCTCCCACGGCCCGCGCTCGCTCACGCACGCACACATAGCTACTCACGGGAAGGTGGCGTAGTAGCGCAGCAGCTGCAGGAACAGCTCGGCGAGCGAGGCGCGGTTGGCGCGCTGCGCTCGCGCCTCCCACGGCCCGCGCTCGCTCACGCACGGACACACAGCTACTCACGGGAAGGTGGCGTAGTAGCGCAGCAGCTGCAGGAACAGCTCGGCGAGCGAGGCGCGGTTGGCGCGCTGCGCTCGCGCCTCCCACGGCCCGCGCTCGCTCACGCACGCACACATAGCTACTCACGGGAAGGTGGCGTAGTAGCGCAGCAGCTGCAGGAACAGCTCGGCGAGCGAGGCGCGGTTGGCGCGCTGCGCTCGCGCCTCCCACGGCCCGCGCTCGCTCACGCACGCACACACAGCTACTCACGGGAAGGTGGCGTAGTAGCGCAGCAGCTGCAGGAACAGCTCGGCGAGCGAGGCGCGGTTGGCGCGCTGCGCTCGCGCCTCCCACGGCCCGCGCTCGCTCACGCACGCACACACAGCTACTCACGGGAAGGTGGCGTAGTAGCGCAGCAGCTGCAGGAACAGCTCGGCGAGCGAGGCGCGGTTGGCGCGCTGCGCTCGCGCCTCCCACGGCCCGCGCTCGCTCACGCACGCACACACAGCTACTCACGGGAAGGTGGCGTAGTAGCGCAGCAGCTGCAGGAACAGCTCGGCGAGCGAGGCGCGGTTGGCGCGCTGCGCTCGCGCCTCCCACGGCCCGCGCACGCTCACGCACGGCAGCACCGGCGGCATCGTCCCGCCTGCAGTTGTACACAATACAGAAAAACTTAAAATTACAAGAGAGATAAACGACAGGCGATAAGAACAATTACACTACATACTAATAACGAGCAAGTGGAATAAAAAACAAATGCAGAGCCGTAAAAAACTAACAGCAACCTTCGAGTTAAGAGTTGATAAACGCCATAATTTACTGTGATACTTACACTGCAGGAAGTGTATGACCATCAGGGTGAGCGAGTAGGAGGAGAGCGTGCAGTGCCGCGCGTCGTTGATGTTGTGCGCCTGCGCCCACAGCTTGGTCACCGCCACCAGCGGCCGCACGCGCCAGTCCACTGGAACGGAACATACACGTTAGTAAACTTGTAAAATCAGTCAGGCTATTGCTATTGTATTAAGCGGTTAACACTCGCATGAAATTGTATACTGTACGAAGGAACGTGACGAAATTATGGCACCGCTGTACGGGTAGCAGTCCTTGATGAAGAGCTCCATACGAATTCGAAACATGTCGGCCCGCTCCTGACAATTTCACGGTCGTTATAAACCGCTTAAAACAATAATTAATTATTTCTCACGAACGGGCTTTCTCGGGTTCAGGCAGTTGTTGACTTAGGAAGTAAACGGTGGTTTAACGTTCACCAAAATTATTCTCAAATACATTTTAACCCAAAATTGGTAAATGTACAATTTTGGGTTAAAATGTATAAATTTATGTAGATACATAATATTCGCTTTTACCGCCCGGCTGTGTGGATTTACCCTTTGGACGCTTTACGTCAAATACAGAAGCGTCACTCACACGTCAAAAGCTATGTCACAAGAGAGTGAAATGAAACCCTATTTAAAAGGAAAGGGTTTGGTCTCTTTTCTCTTGCTTGTACCAAACTCGAGAGTCAAGACTTGCCGTGGTAAAATAATGAGGGTTGACCGCTTTTAGCGCGATCTGAACCGGAGCAAATCGGCGTCCGTAATACTGAACAGTAAAGTATGTACGGCGCGAGTAGCAATAGAGCGGGCTAGTGTTCCGGATGCCGACGACGTTGTTGCAGTTCTGGTCGTCCGGCGGGAACTTCAGGATTGGGACCTTCGCCTGGATCAGCTCGGCGTCAGTAATACTGAACAGTGTAGTACGTACGGCGCGAGTAGCAGTAGAGCAGGCTGGTGTTCCGGATGCCGACGACGTTGTTGCAGTTCAGGTCCACCTGCAGCCCGGCGGGAACTTCAGGATTGGGACCTTCGCCTGGATCAGCTCGGCGTCAGTAATACTGAACAGTGTAGTACGTACGGCGCGAGTAGCAGTAGAGCAGGCTGGTGTTCCGGATGCCGACGACGTTGTTGCAGTTCAGGTCCACCTGCAGCCCGGCGGGAACTTCAGGATTGGGACCTTCGCCTGGATCAGCTCGGCGTCAGTAATACTGAACAGTGATACGTACGGCGCGAGTAGCAGTAGAGAAGGCTGGTGTTCCGGATGCCGACGACGTTGTTGCAGTTCAGGTCCACCTGCAGCCCGGCGCGGGCGTCGCGGAACTTCAGGATTGGGACCTTCGCCTGGATCAGCTCGGCGTCTGAAATGTTATATAAAATTATTTAAGAAAAGCAGACATGAAAACCTTTTTTTAAGTCGGTTTATCAATTACTACCTAACTAGATAATACGTTATAACTTATAAGTGATAAGTTTCAAAACGTTATTCCGTTACCCAGCGGCTAGAGTTGCAGTATAGGGCCATAAGAAAGAATTCCGACACACATCAGTGATACTGACGACCGTCGAAGCTCTTGATGCAGGCGAGCAGTTGAGCAACAGGGCGTGCGTTCGGAGTCCGTGTCACTCAGCACGCGGACCATAGACACAGGTCCATGTACGAGTCTAAATCAATACGTCAGTGTTACTTCAGTGATACTGACCGCGGTCGTAACTTTTGATATACGAGTAGGAGTAGTTGGGGAGCAACAGCGCATGCGCTCGGGGTCGGTATTACTCAGCACGCGGACCATAGACACAGGTCCACGTACGAGTCTAAAGCAACACGTCAGTGTTACTTTAGTGATATTGACCGCGGTCGAAGCTCTTGATATAGGAGTAGTTGGGGAGCAACAGCGCGTGCGCTGGGGATCCGTGTTACTCGGCACGCGGACCATAGACACAGGTCCATGTACGAGTCTAAAGCAACACGTCAGTGTTACTTCAGTGATACTGACCGCGGTCGAAGCTCTTGATGTAGGGAACAACAGCGCGTGCGCTGGGGTCCTTGTCACTTAGCACGCGACACAGGTCCATGTACGAGTCTAAAGTATCACGTCAGTGTTACGACAAGCTTCAGTGATACTGACCGCAGTCAAAGCTCTTGAGGTAGGAGAGTATGTAGTCAAGGTGCAACAGCGCGTGCGCTCGGGGTCCATGCTACTTAGCATGCGGTTTAGGGTGTTGCTTATTTTCTAACCCCGTACTCTCACCCCCTCATTCAGTTCTAGGACCCGAAAAAACGTCACTGTTTTTTTATTTATTTTTTTAATTCAGTTTTAGGGGTCGCTACCGCCCATTAAAAATCCGAGATAAATGTTAATAAAACTCGGTTTACATAGTTTTATTTTTAATTTTTTTGCAGTGATATTGTTTGAATAACATAATGTATCAGTCTAGTTATATATCAAGTGAATTATTCTGTGTATCAGAAAAAAATTTGGTAGTTCATATTGAACAAGATTTGAGGTCAGAGTATAGCAAAGGGGGCCCTATTTTTAGGACAGAAAAATTTTAATTGGTTTTTTTTTGCTGTTTTTGGGCTTAAATTAGATTGAATCTTGTAGATTACGCTAAAAAAAACATATTTTGTTCTATAAACTTTTTCACTCAGAGTAATATTTACTGAGATAAAGGGGTTAAAAAAAAAACTTGAAATTTTTCGCATTTTCAGGCTTAAATTAGATTTTAAGGTCGTTCGAATATGTATTTGCAAAACTGTTTTACGGGATATAAAAAAAAAAACTAACCAAACCTAACCCGGCCGAGTCGGATCTTAGTGTGCAGTGCGAGGATAATTAGTGTGCAAGTCAGTATTTGGCAAGGCCCATTTTCAGCAAGCAGTTTTACCTTAAAACCTCAATATCTCGGTAATTATTAAGTTTAGAGAAAAGTTGCCCATACAAAACATGCTTATTTTAGCGTCATCTATACGATAGCATCATAAAAAATAAGTGTTATAAATGTTATAATGACATACCACAATCAAAAAAATTAGTCCCGCGCCCCTTTGAACCCCAATATCTCGGTAAATATCGATCTGAGAGAAAAAGTGTAAAGAATAAAATATGCTTATTTTAGGGTAATATACAAGATTCAATCTAATTTAAGCCCAACCAAACAAACATAAAAAATTTTTGGTCGTAAATTTTCTAGTCCTAAAAATAGGGCCCCCTTTGCTATACCCCAACCATTTTTTTTAATACAATTATGTACGTTCTGTGAGTATGATGATACAAAGAAAAAAAAAAATCTCGTATCTTTTTCAGATTTTTTACTTGCCGGTAGCGACCCCTCAAACTGAATAAAAAAAATAAATAAAAAATCAGTGACGTTTTTTCGGGTCCTAGAACAGAATGAGGGGGTGAGAGTACGGGGTTAGAAAATAAGCAACACCCTAATGCGGGTGATAGACACAGTTCCATGTACGAGTCTAAAGTAACACGTCAGTGTTACGACAATACACCGGTCCATGTAAGAGTCTAAAGTAACACATCAGTGTTCCTTCAGTGATACTGACCGCGGTCGAAGCTCTTGATGTAGGCGAGTATGTAGTTAAGGTGCAACAGCGCGTGCGCTCGGGGTTCCGTATCTCCCAGCGCGCGGACGTACAGACACAGGTCCATATCCGAAGAGTCCAAAGCGAAGCCAGACATCGTCGAGCCAACCACATATAGCCCGTACCGGGGGAATATTGACTGTTGAAAAAAAAATTTAAATTAGACCCATAACCTTTTCCAATAAAATAGAAACAGAGTATATAAAATGATAATGCTAAAATTATAGAAATAGTTACGCTATTGTCTTACGATTAAGTCCTGTAAAGATAGCTTGTAAGTGTAGGAAATAAATAGATAAAGTAAGATATAGTCAGTGAGCTATTAAATAACCTTCGGCTTACGTCTGCCTTGTTTGATCTTATGATTGTCATACATCCACGTGCATGGTAACTTACTGAAACTTGGTTTATTAAAAAAACCTGCACATTTCTATTCCCACGCACGTTCCGATCAACCTGTAAAGTTTGTCCTCTCTGGGGGACCGTATAGTGTAAGGCAAACATTATATTGTAGTCTCGAATTGAACCACTCTGATTTCACACAATCTAGTCTGAAAACAACAACAACAAAAACTGGGGAAGTTGCATTGCGCGCCGTGCACTGTTGCACTGTTGTTGTTGAAGGTTCTGTAACCTTTAAAACGAAATTTGGTTTTGCAAGCCACATTCGGGCACATGATCGGCGCTCGTGAAGGTCATGGAGCCAGGTTCGCCATTGACAGACAGATAGTCTGAAAATCGCGAGTTTAAGAAAACTATATAAAATCTCCACATAGGACTATAACAACTATTTCCCTGCCTCACAAAATTTCACCCCAGACAAACATACCTTGATGGTGACATAGAGGTATCTCCAGAGGTTCATCTTCTTGCGGAAGGTCTCCTCGGTCTGCTGCGACTTGACGAACTTATCCCATATCTCCTGAGAGAGATTGTCCCATTGGGAACCTGGAACAAGAGACAGAAGAAATTGTTTTCCCCACGCGAATAGTTACCACAGAAGAGAGACAAAAAATTAATAGTGCCATGTATGTCTTTACTTAAATCACAACGACGCGGTTGGCGCAGTTTGCAGACACCTGCCTACTGAGCCGGCGGACCCGGGTTAGAATCCCGGCCGGGGCAAATATTTGTGTGATGAACTCGAATATTTGTTCTTGGGTCATGGATGTTATCTATATATGTATTTGTATATATCGTCGTCTAGTACCCATATAATTCAGTAAATAAAGGAGTTTGACCTTACAAACGGTCCGGTAGTTTTGAATTTTTTATATGTTGTCTAGAATGGTTAGTCAGTGTTTAAAATGCAAAATGCACAATGCTGCCGAATAAATGAGTGTTGTATGGTTGTATATCATATAATAATAGATTTGATTTTAGCCAATTAATATTCAAAAAGAAAAAACAATAGTGAAAAGACAAGTTCTTAAAAGTAAATGGAAAATTACTCGTATTTTCCATTTACTTTTAAGACTTGTATACGTTTTATTTTTTTATCATAATATTAAAAATCTAATCACATTTGCAATCACAATTTAAACTTTACAGCGAGAAGATGATAGATACCTACTGAACATTAAGATAAAATCTCCAATATACCAGTTATCTCGGAGCAGAGTAGTGGTTCATAAAAAAAATGTAGAAGACAATAAAAAACGTAAAGATCATTATCGAAATATTAAAAATTATATTAAATCGGCTTCTATACTTTTATCAGTTTAATTTCGTTTTTAGTCGTATTTTGTTTGATTTTGATTCTGTCTGTCCAGCGCATAGAGCTTCTCCCTCATGGTTGCCTTCCCTGTACTTTCCCTGTCGTCAGGAGCACTTCGAGGGTTTCATTTTTGTTCCTAGCTAGATGATCGAAGATCCTGCGGAGACAGATTGTCGACAGCCTAACGGTGACTCCCACTTCTGGAAGAATTTACATATTTGTGCGGTGGGCTGTCCAAGGAACTGGTAACATTCCGCTCCTGCACCACATTTCAAATGCGTCAATGCGAGATCTATCTGCCTTTTGAGGGTCCAGGTTTTCGCACCGTAGGTGTAGATCGAAAACACCAGAGCGCTCTAGGTTTTTAGTAAGATTGATATATCTGTCCAGATCCTGTTTAGTCGTGTCATCGCGCTTTTTGCCATGCTAATCCGCTTCCGTACATCTGATTCGCATGAGCCATCGTTCTGTTAGAGCCCAGGTATACAAAGCTGCTCTCATATTGGAGATCGAGCGTCTCACTGAGCTCTAGCGGCTTTGTTTGATCTATATTCTATAACCATGAATTTTGCTAAAGATTTGTTGATCGACAGACCAAGTAGTTTATAAAACACAAGATCAAGGGGGTGTTAAATTCGAAGGATTTCTTCAGGAATCAGTTGTTTGATGGTTAGAATTTGTTCTCTAGTGCCTTCCTTTGAAAAAGCCAGCTTGTTCAGGTATTTAATCTTTATAATGAATCATTATTAATGATACTTTCTACGGCGTGGTATATTAATTATATTATAGTTATTATTTTATTTTAATTATCCGAAATATCCGTATTATCCGAATAGTGTATAGAAAATTATCCGGATTTAATAATTCGCGGATATCCGGATAAAACGAATATCCGGATATCCGGATTGCAAGCCCTAAACGTGCCGGTTTTTTCAATATGGCGGCGGGCGCGGAGGGGGGGGAATTGTGCATTTTGCATTTTAAACACTGACTAACCATTCTAGACAACATATAAAAAATGCAAAACTACCGGACCGTTTGTAAGGTCACACATAGTACTTTAGTCTTTATTCACCGAATTAATAATACAGTCGCCATCAGATATATCGCAGCATATAAGGCGTTCATAAATATCTGAACACGACTCTTATTGACTGGGCGTTACAGTACCTGTTCAGATATTTGTGAACGCCTTATATGCTGCGATATATCTGATGGCGACTGTACAAGCTTTGATTAGTTTGGGACTAGGTCGATTTTTGTATGACTGTCCCATAATATATATTTATTTATTTAAATATGTATGGCATTTAGAACAAGAGGAGTATAATATAAATAAGTATTTTCAAATAAATACCTTCCGCTTTATCTGTTGAATACTGCCCATAGTACAAGGTACGACAATCACGTTTAAACTTCAACTTTTATGGCATATTAAATGTAGTATTTCTTAACACGTAGACAACAAAATGCAGGAATAGTACATTACATACCTAGGGCGGTAAATCCGTGATTGTCCCAGATCACACGTGTTTGTGGCCTGAACCGAAGGTAAGGGCCATACATATGCGATCTGGGGCTTGAATTCTCTCCCGTAGTTTGTATAAAGTTTTAAGTCTTCCTTTGGCCAGGAAGTGAGATTTTCTCCCCGCGTAGTGGGCAGAAAATTCCACTTACGGCCCAATGACGTAAAACCTTACAGATACAACGACAAATTCGTAACATATAAATGTAACTAATCTCTCTGAAACATTTCCGATATATTTCTCGTAGAGACAAATTTACAATGATATTCAAAACAAACTAAATTAACAGTGAATAACACGCGATACTTCATAATAACAAACAAAATATTGGAAACATATGTTACATATGTGCCGTATTCCGCAGTAGACATTTCACAGCAGTTGTTTCCATAGAAATACCAGCTGTTCAGTCAAGCATCCTACGTCAAGACCACTGCAATGTGGATCGAATAACATGCGTATGTGTAATCCATTGAATACAATAGGAAAAATTGTTTATTGCACACCAACAAGAAAAATAATAAAATAGAAACTTCAAATAAAAAAAATGGTAGACAATAAGCGGTCTTATCGCTAAAGAGCGATCTCTTCAAGACAATCATTGGGTAGCGGAGAAAACAAAAAGTTAACAGAGATGAGTAGGTACGCGGCGAGATTAGAATTTGAATACATGTTTTGTGCCTACTTCTGTATGCAAACATTTGCTATAGTAATCATTATCAATATACATCGTGCATCGTAACATGCGTGAAAAATGTTTAGAATCAATATTTGTTTTTGTGTAATGGCTACCGTAATTCGAGGTTGGGTAATATTTGTCTCACGTCTTAGCCTTAAACACTGCAGGGCTAGCATATATTGCGGCGACTTCGCTTGTCGCGCGACTCAGCGTCATCTGTCTTGCTCGCACGGTATTGAAAGGAAAGTGACAGCTCGTCGAGGTGACGTCATGCTAGGTCGTAACTGGGATTTTCAACGGGAGAAAATCTCACCTGGCCAAAGCAAGACATAAAACCTTAGACATGGGTGGTAATTCGTTACGGCCCTACGAGTATGTATGTAATGAATAATGATCTATTCCTGCATTTTGTAGTCTACGTGTAGAAATATTTGCCACAGTTAATCCATACTATCCATACTAATATTATAAATGCGAAAGTGTGTCTGTCTGTCTGTCTGTCTTTTACCTCTTCACGCTTAAACCGATGAATCGATTTTGATGAAATTTGGCATGGAGATAGTTTAAGATCCGAGGAAGGACATAGGATAGTGTTCATCCTGGAAATTATCCCTAAAAAGATTGAAAAGTGAGTAAGTAATTCATGATGACATTGATGACCCTGTAGAAAATGTAGTGATTAAACCAAAAGCACAATTGCTCTTACATTTGCTTAGGCGCTCTTTTATTAATTAAGGTGATAAGGTGGATATCTATCGTGTTGTACGAGGTTTCTTCCATACTTCCAAGTTCCACGCGGACGTAGTCGCGGGCAAAAGCTAGTATGCTATAAAAGATGAAGTAAACGTATTTGTCGAGCATCACAGTTATGCTATACGTACACTGTACAGTGTACAGGTTACAGGCTTCGCCTTCAGCCCACAACTAGGCTTAGCGACTCTTGTCGCGCGACATAGAATCGCCTGTCACTCTCTCACAGTACTGCGAAGAAAGAGATAACACACATAGACATTGCTCACGGACACATCGAGCGGATGGGACTCGCGCTCGCACCGGTCTGAACTGGTCCGAGATATCGTGTCCGTGAGCAATGTCTACGTGTGCGTTCGTTTGCTCGAGCGCGCTTGTATGTAGATTGATTTCTGTACCTACCTATCTGTTTTGTGCTAGAGTTCCAGATGTATAAAACACTCACCATTGAGCAAGTCGTCCGGCGTGAACTTGACCTGGAAGGGGTAGGAGGCGTTGAGGTACCGCTCGGGGGCGATCCGGCGCGGCCGGTGCGGCTCGCGCCGGATCCGGCCGCGCCACTCCCGGACGTATCCGGCCGCGTAGCCTGGCGGGGTTGTGTTCAGCTCTGATGCGCTTGATGTGCTCTCTCCTGGGGATCAATCGTAGCGGTTAAACCTTTTCACTGCCAAAAACCCAAATCTCATAAATTCCAGACAGCAAGATGTAGTATATATACAGCATTTACAGTTGGCGTCTTGTACAATATGAGAACACGGCCCTTATTGACTGGGCGTTACAGTACATGTTCACATATTTATGAACGCCTTATATGCTGCGATATATCTGATGGCGACTGTACTCTGAAGGTACCATAAAGCACGCAATATGTAAACAATTTTCTAATACAAAAATGCTGATTTAATTTGTTGGAGAGAACTAATACGCCACTCTCGGATAAGGATAAGTTTTGCCGCTTCTGTTGTCACAGGTAGGTAGATAATAAGTATGAATAAAGTTTCCTAATCATCGGGAGAAAAAAGATGGGTACTTCAAGCGCGTTGCCAAAGAATATCTCCGTAGGAAATTGCATAGGCATATCTCACTAATATTATAAATGTTATGAAGGTAGCTGACACCCTGGATTAACACATAGGCTACTCTTTATCCCGAAAAATTAGTGTTCCCGTGGGATGAGCAGGTAACACCATGCGGCACAGCTAGTTCAATATAAGTAGACCTTTCGCTTACTCTTAATTAATTTAAAATGTAGGTATATTTGCAATCTTTATAAATTTAGCCCTATTCGAAACTAAGAAACTATGTCTGCTTTCTTATCTAAACAAATGAAAATGGTTAAAAGAGTTTCACAGAGATTCTTGTGTAGGTGGTAAAAATTGGAGCATGCTTTATTTATAGAATGTACTATTTTACAATATTCCTTTATTGCAGTGTAATCATCAATGATCGGCACGGGCCGTCCGCGGGTTTCGTATTTTAATATGAAAATAATAATGATCCTGATCAAAAAATAATTTCTATTGAGTGAAATATAATAATGTTATATTGATTACAATCGTGTTCGTATTTTTTACCCCGAATAACGAGATGTTGCACGGGCCGATCGCTGGTACCTAATCATTAATCGAGCTAAATGTATATGTGTAAAAAAAAACTATCTAATAGATATTGGAGTCACATAGGAAGACTGTGACGTGGAGGCTCCACGTCACAGTCTTCCTATGTGACACTGTTGTCGACTTTGCCGCTCGTTATTAGACGAAATTTGTTTGCATATCTATACCAAAAACCTGTTAGGCGTCAAATAATAAAAATACGCGATTATAATCCGTTTAACACGTTCACTGTCCGTTAGGGTGGTACACGGTTATATAGTAGAGTTGTTAGTCCGCTGTTTTCTAACATAATTGTGCGCATTGGGTTACAAGCATGAAATTTCTACCACAGATAGAGTGTTTCACGGTGATTATTTTCAGATGTGGAGGGAAGTCAGATTCGTCCCCTGTGAGGCGGGAGAGCGGAGTGAATACGGCCAAGTATCCCTCTTTTCTTTCTTTATTGCTGGTCAGTTAAGTCTACCAGGACGTGTTTGGTATCGTTTCCGTGTAAAACAAATATCAGAAATTCATTTTTTATGTTATTTTTGTATAGTTCTATAGAAAAATATGGGTGTAATGGCCGAAAAGGCAAAAATCACAAGAAGTTTTTTTATTCAGTGAGGTAAATTAGTTCAATTTCGTAAACATTTTCAAATTATTATTATTATTCCAAAAGTTCATTTAATCTGGTCTCTAAAAATATATGCATGTTGGGCACTTCTCATACAAACAGTAGCTTAAAATATATCTTTACGTCGGCGTAACCAACGTAAATCTCCGAACGCATCCTATTTCGCTTCATTAAATTCATTAAATAATGATTATTAACATGCGCTTACATATAATATTTACTATATACGTCCTAGACAAACAAATAAATGTAATTAAAACAATTTTTTTTTTGCTAATGTATCACGAGCACACAATAAGTTACTGTTTGTATGAAGAGTGCCCAATATTTATATATTTTTAGAAACAAGATTAAATTTGCTATTTTGCAATATTTTTCTTAGTTGTAAATATTCAGGAAATATAACTAATTTATCTGCCTGAATAAAAAGAACTTGTTGTGATTTTTACAATTTCAGAAATACAACCATATTTTTATATGGTACTATGAATAAATAACATGATAAATGAATTCATGATATCTGTTTTACACGAAAACGACACCACACAAATCCTACTAGCGTTATCTGATCAGTAATATAAAAAGAAAAAGAGGACTCTTTTGTCCTATTCACCCCGCTTTCCCGCCGCACAGGGGACGAATGTAACTTCCCTCCACATCTGAAAATAATCACCGCAGAATACTCTATCTGTGGTAGAAATTTGGTGGTTCTATCCCGATGTACACAATTTCGCGACTTAGCAAAATGTACTAGAACACGCAGGCTAAGCTTAAAATCAACATTTTTTTTAAGGTACTTTTTGTATGAGATGTGCCCAATATGTATACATTTTTAAAAACAAGATTAAATTTGCTGTTTAGTAATATTTTTCTAAATTGTAAATATTCAGGATAGATAACTAATTTATCGTTCTGAATAAAAAAAACTTGTTGTGATTTTTACCTTTTCGGCAATAAACCCAAATTTTTATATGAAACTATTCTTAAATAACATGAAAAATTAAAAGCTGATATCTATTTTACACGAAAACAATGTCGCACAGGCCCTGATAGCCTTAACTGATCAGTAATAAAAAAAAGAAAAAGAACAGTACTTGGTCCTCTTCACCCCGCTCTCCCACCACACAGGGGACGAATCTGACTTCCCTCCACATCTGAAAATAATTGCCTAGGAACGCTCTATGTGTGGTAGAAATTTCATGCTTGTAACCCGATGCGCACAATTTCGCGGCTTAGCAACTCTACTAATATGGGAAAAATTCAAACAGTAGTTACTGGTAGCTCCCCCCTTCAAAATTGTTACACATATAATGGTAAATAAATACTGAACGTTTTGTGAATTTATCTCCACTACTAAGCAGTGCTCAAGCGTCTGAAAGATTCACATGAAAGTTATTTTTTGTATCACTAAATAAGCACGGGCTTTTATTAGAAAACAATCATATTTATTACAAATAATCATTATCTACTACAAATATTTATTACTATAATTTGAACATTTTTGTAATGTTTGATCACCTTGAGTCTTGCAAGCAAGTCAGGAATCAAGGCCAAGTGATATGTTCACTTGAAAAGTATTTTATAAAAACAAGTTATCACTAAATAATTAAATAGAACCGTTTATTACAAACAATAATATTTATTAAAAACAAAAATATTTATTTCACAAATAGGTATGAACAATTTTTAAAACTTTGATAACCTTGAGCACTATCTTGCAAGTAAGTTAGGATTATGTAATTTAACACAAGTTATATTAGGGGAAGGTGTAACAAATTACGGGGGTGGGCTACCCAAATAAAAAAAATTTTTGGACTACCGTACAGTGTCCATGTCCGTGTGTATATGGGGTCACAGCAAGCCTCTATTACAGAGGCATAAGGTTCACATGTCAAACAGCAACAGTTAAATTGTTTTATTTGATGTTTTATGTGACAGTCGTGGAAACCGAAGAAAAAGTGTCTTATTGTTACTTAATTAAAAGGTTGATAAGATAATACAAGCTTGTTTATTTACCTTTTTTATCTTATACAAGATAAGGTAATTGAATATAAGAACAAAAAAGTTAATTAAATGAGAACAGTTATTACCGAATTGTAGAATATTGTTTTGTGATGTCACAATCTGTAATATTATCTCTAACACAGTGTGAAGGCCACAAAAATTAGATAGGTTGAGATTTATCTGCGTAATATTGACAACTCAACGTACCCGCCTTGGCCACTAACACTTGACAGTATAGATTTTGTGGAGTACTTCAAATAATTTAAAACACATTCACGGACATGCAATGTTATAGTTAGCTAGCATCGGACTTCTCCTAGCACATTAATTCAAAATTTTAATTTAATAGTCAAGGACAAAAGTCAATGACCTGATTTGTGTAGGGATTGTTTTTACCATTATCATAAAATACATAAATAATCAGGACTGGAAACCATGGATTACAGGGAAAACCAAGTTTTCTGGAGCGCTTTGTCAATTTATTTATAACACAACGTAACAACAGATAAGTAGGCCCCATGCCATTGTTTTCTGGAATGAGTTTCTATAATGATCAAATATCCAGTCATGACTAGAAAAAACATGGTATTGTTTTCATTTAAACCATTAATGGTTTTCATGCCAAGTTATTTTTGAAAAAATAAGTACTTTAAACAGTATCCTACTATGAAATGTATTAGCCTCTTGAAATAAAACCACCAGAACCTTCTTAGCAAACCAATAAATAGGAATAATTTTATTTAAATAAAAAAATGAGGCAGAATCTAAATTATCCTCCCTAGCAACTGATTACTTTACATTCTAAATGAAGAGGGTAGATTTAAAATTAAAAATTAACAGTATTATTATATTTTCTGTTACCATGTAATTTTTGGAGGTAATTAAATAGCATGTTTAATTTAAATCAAACAATTAAAACCCAAAGAAAACTAGAAAACTAAATTTTATAAATATTTGGCACATCACATAGACACTCTTTATGACAGTAAACAGCACTTCTATATTTTTGAAGACATTAGATATTTTGAATCCTAACTATGCCTGGTGTTTCAGAGCACAATTTTGGTGTTCAACACCATAGCTTTTGTAAAGGAATCAATTAATGTCACTTTCAAGAAGATTTAAACAGAGCCAATAATTAATTCTTACCTTTCTCACCACTCTTGTTGGAGCCGGAGGCATTGCTCGACAGGCTGGAGTCATCAGACTCGTAGCCAAAAGCTGTGCTGTCCTTAGCTGGGCGCTCAGGGTGGTGCGGTGTGGCCGGACCCGGCGGCAGCTCCAGAGCGGGGAAGTGGCACGCGCGCTCCAGAGGCCCGCTTGACGCGAAGCCCTGTCGCGGCCCTCCGAACCCACCACTCCCATGGAACAGCATGGGCGCGCCCTCACTCATGACTGCTCGGTGCTCCCCTCTCTACACAACACTCGATAGGTTACTACAAATTCCACCGGCAAATTATAAATCTGTCTTCCTCATACCGACCTGTATTCCAACCGTAAAGTGTGATGGCGTCCGAACTTTTGGTACGCCTATTGCGTCATAATAGCCGTTATAAATTAATTAACGCACGGTCCGACGTCGAAATTGAATAATTCTATCTATTTACCGAATCACCGAAATTCGAGAAGATCCGTCAAACGTCTTCACGGAGTCGATGGCGAATGTTGGTCAATGTCAGAATTAATTTAGACGCCCGTGTCGCTATGCTCTATATCACGTACAAATAGGACGAGATATTATTATTTCGACTCCGGTAAAGAAAGATAATAAAATCTACCCACGAATCAGGCAAAAATCTGTAAATTTGTGAAAAAATCCGCCATGACTTAAGAAAGCAACATTAGCGACATCTGACGGGAGCTCATGAAGAGTACACGTGATTTGTTTTTTTTTTAACTTCAAATTCATGTGTTCCTTTTCAAACCAGTCGTACTTATGTGTTTGTATTGAAAACGTACAAAGTATTGAGTTTACTGAAAATAAATCATCCCTTCAGTGAACCTGTAATAAATAACTGCAATGGAAAATATATACGACATCCTAAAAATAATATCTTTTAGATTTGATCACAAAATTGTACTGTAAAAAAAACCCTTGTATTGTATTGTTGTTTGTAGTTAAGCACTGTGAAAATACTCCAGAACGAGTTTTTCAACCAATCATGAGACATTTTTTTCCATGTTTGTGGAATATGTTACTTGTCAAATCTGACAGTACAATGACACTGATGAGAGTTGTCAACTTGTCACGTACGTAGAAATTGAATTCTGTGAGAAAAAAATTGTAACTTTTATTAATTAAAATTAATTACAGTGAAAATGCAAAATAAAAGGGACTCAGTGTCATTACCGTTGGACCTCCAAAGTTAATTATATTATCGAGTGATGACGTTGAGCAAGGACGATGTGATCTTTAGAGTCAATAGAAACAAACTTTGTCGTCTCATTGTTTGATTATAATCATTATCTCTGCGGAGATATTTTGATATGTCGCATTTCGGGGATTTTATGGACGGCGTTCCCGTGAAGATCTCCGAAAAATACAAACGACCGCCTCAAATAGACCTACCGTACAGCGTGCACGAGTGTCCCCAGCGAGCGCAGAATGCGGTCGACAACGCCGTATACTGCTCCCAGTTCGAGACCAACGTGCTGTCCAAGCTGAAGGAGCTCCGGAGCGCTAAGGAGACCAAGAAAAACGAGCGCAAACACCGCTTGCAGTTACTAGAGGAAGCCAAACAAAAAAAATTGGACGTTATCGCGGCCGCCGAAGCAGAAGAAAAACTAAAACAGCTTAGCGTCTCTGAAGTATCGTATCCTAGTACCGAAGAGATTAGTGCAATATCTCCCGATGAGAAAACGGACAAAAACTGTGATACTACTCCTGTGTTAGAAGAGTCCCCCGAGGAACCGACTCCAGTCCCTGAAGTTACATATCAGGCCTGTAGCAACCCTGATCCAGAACAAAATATTCTTCAACCGATACAATTGCAAGCCAATTATCCTCAAAATAGTTTATTAGATGATCCTGACCCGTTACAAGAATATAAAAGTAGTACTAAGCTTTCTAAAATTCCACAATACAATCGCAATGTAGAAATGCTTACATTCAAAGACTTTGAAAATGATACTTCTAGCCCGTTTGATAACGTAGAATTAAAGACAATAAATGATATGGAATTGTTAGCGCAGATATTGCAAAGTCAAAAGGAATCCTCAACGAATTGCCATCCACAGCAGTATGAGGCGGAACAATGTTATCCGACTCCCAGCTGTGCGACACAAGTCCAAACGGAAGGGCTTGCTTATTTGCCCAACGCGTACACAGAACAACAAATGCAAGGTCCTGGACTGATGTATATAACACCAACTCACTATCCCGTTACTAATGGATACTATGTACCAACTGACAATGTCTGTGATAACCAAATGCCAATCGAAAACATGTACATGTCAAATTATCAGTACTATGTTCCTACAAACCCTTATCCTGCTAATGCTTCATATTATAATAACCAAGTACCAAGACAGTCTGACATGAACCAACCGCAAAATGATTCAACATTCATCCCTCAACCATATTACTTTCACCAGTACCAACCGGTGCCTACACAGAATACGCAAAATATTCCTACTGAATATCCGGTACAGGACGAGAACTGTATCAATGAAAACCCAAGTACCCATAACATAAAGTCACGGTCTAGAAGCGTCCCTGACATAGTTAAAGAATTAAATGAAGAGCTAATGTCAGCGAAACTAAGAGCAAATGAAAGGTCATATAATGCCAGTCCAGCACCCACTAACATTCCACCGTCTACAAGTGAAAAGAAAGTAGAGAGAAAGGTTAAAAGAAAGTCAGAGCTACTTCCGAATCCAATGGAAAAACTGTCTCCGAAGCTTCAGGATATGTGTCGGAAGATACACAGTATGGGGTTCCCGATAGACAGGGTTGCGAGAGTATGTACGCTTGTAGGTGAAAATGATAAGAAGGTAAGACATATTTTCTTATCTTTATTTGGGTAATAAGATGACTCATGTTATAACAGAATTATGACTCATGTTATAATATCAGTCAATTAAAATTATTAGAATAAAATTGTAGTGTAGATACAAAAACATATATCATAAAACAAAAAGCCTATACAAAGATGACAAAAATCCATCCATCAGGTTCTCTTTTCAAAATCTTTGTTACTTTTGTTAGTCATCTTCTAATAATAACTGTGTTTTAAATTAGATTTTTTTTTTAACGTATTTTGATGTTAACCTCTGCTGGCAGCAGCTTACTTACTGGTTACTGGGCAATCAATGTCAGCGGTTAACCACATTAAAGGTCTTCGCATAATATAACAAATGATATTAGTAGTGGACGACGCGTCGTACATTTTTTGAAATTAAACCTAGTAAATATGACATAGGGCTTTAGTTTCGAGTCGCCGTTGAGTTGTTATAATGTGCGAAGACCTTTATATGACAAAGAAAAGCATAACATTAATTTTCCTATTCACTGATCAACTATAGAGGTAATGTAATCATGCATAGTTTGTGGTTCACTAATGAGAATCAAAAAATGGCAGAAAATTTTATATTTTTATTTATTTAATGTCAATTTCATTTATTTATTCTTTACATTATAGACCGGGAGATAGTGACACAATTTTCTTGGTCATTTGTAACAGTATGGCGGTTCTTCAGGGGTCTTAGTACGCAATGACAAAAAGAAAAATGATGGTCATAGCGCTGGTACCGGCGGCCCAATCGCGTGGGCGTTAGTCGAACTCGTCGGATAAATTACGAGTGTCAAACGATTTGTACCACAAAAATTTTAGTATTTTCCGATAGCCCATAAAAAACATGTAGGCGGTAGTGTCATGCCATACTTCTCCGGTGTGACTTACAGCCCGCCATACCGACGCCAATACGTTAATTAAAAAAACACAATTCAACCATTTGTACCAGGCTAATTTTTGCACAGTTAATCATAGTCGTGCAGCCATTTACGAAAATCACTATGCCATACTTTTCCGACGGTTCTAAATGGCCGCCATACCACCGAAAATCAGCATTTTTTTTTTCAACAGCTCCTGAATAATGATAAATAGAAGTGTGATAATGCCATACCTGTGGGAGGTGGCGAATGTGCATAATATTTTTTTTTAATTGTAAGATTTTATTCGTATTTTGAACGATTTGTAACAGTAGATATGGCACTAATTTTTCCTGTAAGTTTGAGGTTCAACGAATATAAATACAAAATTTCAAAGATCTAGGTGGCGGCAATCTTGACTTATAATCAGATGTTTATATTGTATAATATTGAACGGCTACCACCGCTCGAACGATTTCCCGAGAGATCTCGGCTCATCGTGTTGTGAGACACAATGTCTGGCAACGCAGCATAAGGCATATACGGAGGCTGCAGCGGCGGATTTCGGCTTAGATGACCTCGAAAGTCTGTAAATCTTTCGGAATAAACTGCATTAATATTGATACTGCATATAATTTTTTTTCACATAAACGGTGTAATTTTCACAAACCATACTTTTTTCCAATTTTCGAAAATTTGAAATGCCATACTGTAACAATTTGGTCCAATTTTTTTTAATTTATATCTTGCTCGAGTGTGACAATCTTCCGCCCCATGGTTACAGTATGGGATAATTATTTTTAGGTAGAATTTCATCCAAACGAACCGAATACAATGATGCCATACTGTAACAAATGATTTTATGTCTTGCACCTTGAAAACCCGTTGAAAAATCAAGTTTTTCAAGTATGTTGCCCCTTTTTCCCTCTATTAGAAGTATGGCAAATATAATAATGGTCCCATTGCATCATATAATTTCCACAAATCCAAATGCCATACTGGTACAAACCGTAAAATATATTTTTTTTTTTACGTCTTGACTCAAGTCTCACAGTCGTCCGCCCCATGGTTACAATCCGGAATTTTTATTTTTATTTTTATTAAAAAAAAAAAAAATGCTGATTTGCGGCGGTATGGCGGCCATTTAGAACCGTCGGAAAAGTATGGCATGGTGATTTTCGTAAATGGCTGCACGACGATAATTAACTGTGCAAAAATTAGCCTGGTACAAATGGTTGATTTTTTTTATTTTTAATTAACGCATTCGCATCGGTATGGCGGGCTGTAAGTCACACCGGAGAAGTATGGCATGACACTCCCGCCTACATGTTTTTTATGGGCTATCGTAAAATACTAAAATGTTTGTGGTACAAATCGTTTGACACTCGTAATTTATCCGACGAGTTCGACTAACGCCCACGCGATTGGGCCGCCGGTACCAGCGCTATGACCATCATTTTTCTTTTTGTCATTGCGTACTAAGACCCCTGAAGAACCGCCATACTGTTACAAATGACCAAGAAAATTGTGTCACTATGTCCCGGTCTATTAGCACTAACAGATGAACCTTACATGGACATGAACCTTATATAACACTGTCACAGGCCCAAAAAGAGGGTTACCCTCCATACCTAAATATTAGTTTATATTTTTATGTAAAATGTTTTTTTTTTTTTTTTTTCCTTCTTGGCTTTCACTTCTTGCTGATGTTAGCAAGAGGTATTTCGCCAATGACGACGTGTAGACTTATCACACGTAAGGAGATTGGTTGTTATATAATTTTGATTTTTGTTGAAGGATATGTCAGGACATTACTATATTTACTTTTATGTCCATATTTTGTATAAAATTTAAAGGTAATTTTTTTTTGTGAATGACAATGTCACTAGTGTTATAAACGTGATCTTGTGAAAGTAGGGCACAGGTATAATTGGATAAATATACCCATATCTATGCGATGCATATTGCGTGTGACATTAATTAACATAGACTAGAATTACCTTATAGATGTAGGTATGTACTAAAAAGTGTCGGTCCTGCCCAGAGATAGTGGCGCTACAAACAGCTTTCATACGGCAATAATGTGTAAACGTCATATATTTGCTTTATAAAACGTCAGTAGCGATTTGTCAAGCATTTGTCATCAACATCAACCAAATTCAAAACATTGTTTACGATTGCTGCTCAATCTTTCGTTCTTCCGAAATAAATGCCTATTCCTATCGAAAAAAACTTGGCTTTCATCACTACTACTCACAACAATTACTTGAAATTTGCGAAATATATAGTCCTGTTTCCTCTTTGTTTACATCAGTGACATTTGTTGATCGGGTCGCAACCTTTCCTAAAACATGGTTGGGGGAAGCATGGCTTCCATTATGTACAGATCCATTCCATTCAATAACATATTGTGTGATAGGCATTTTCACATAATATGTTATTGCTTATTTCACGTCACCAAAACAAGACGAATGTGCCTTCGCTTTTGATCATATTATTACCTATACCCGTCTTTATTGTCATTTAGCTAAATCTGACTAGACACGTTCTTAAGAAAGCAAGTTGTAGAAAATTCCCAAAAAACTTAGATCATTTTCGAATATTTCAGTTTTTTTTTAAGGAATAGAAAATTGTATGTCGTTAATTTAGAATTTTTCCGTTGACACATACTTACTTTGATTGGTTCATACTAGAAAGTCGTTTACTAAATCAAGTATGAAAAAGTAAGACTGTAAAAAAAAGCGATGGCAAGAATTATCGCGTAACAAAATCGCGAGGCTAGTCATGTTTTAGCCTTTTATTTTGACGACGCCGTTCGCGCAATGGTAGTGCAGCTGTTTCTATGTACTGAGACGACGGTCCTGGGTTCGAATCCTGGCAAGGGCTAATATTTGTATAATGAATATTTTCAACTTACTTTGGGACTAGATTGATTCGTGTGAGATGTCCAATATTTATTTATTACTGGCTGCGCTGCGCGGTGATACCCGCTTATCCCACGGGAACACTACATTTTTTCGTGATAAAAACCTAGGTATGTGTTAATCCAGGGTGTCAGCTATCACCATACCAAATTTTATCAGAATTGATCTTATTCATATTCATATTATCTTATTCGTTGACTAAATAACAATGTATAGGCTTGTAGTATCATATTGAAATTTTTTGAATAAGTATCTTCGCCTTTACTACAATAAATAGAACACCCGTTGCTCTCTCTCTCCTTGGCAATTATTATTCCCATCTGATGGTGGGGTCTGCCTTCTTCGTTTTCTCTTTCCACTTCGCTCTATTTGACGTGTCTGACTCAGTAACTCCGCAGAAACTAAGGTCTTTTCGGACCACATCTAACCACCTGGTCTTCGGTCTTCCCCTCCTTCGGACCCCCTGCATGTTTAGATTGGCCACTGTGTTTCCGATGTACTCTGGAGGTCTTCTCTTCACGTGTCCAAACCATCGCAGCCTACTCTCTTGCAGCTTGTCGGCGATGTCGCGTACTCCGAGACTACCGCGAACACCCGTTGCATATAATAAAAAAAAAACTTAGCCATTCGCAGTTTCAGTTAACCGGAAAACGATTCTGTCCAATAGCTGTAACCAGTTTAAGCTCACCCGCATTTATTCTCAATTTCCAGGTTATCGAAGGTCTTCTAATACTGGGCGAGCTCATGGACCTCGGTTTCCCAGAAGGCCGAGTGTCCGCTGCGTTGGCAAAGCACGAGTTCAACAGAGACAAGGCATTGGACGATTTGGTCTCGTAACGGTTATAAGGAAACTGCTACAGGTATAGCACCGAAACGGGATAAAGACGTGTTGTAGCAATTGTTATACGACGTTTTGGTTAGTAGGGCAGTAGAGTAATAAAAGTAATGTTGTTGACTTTGGAAGCTTGTCTGTTTAATTTGATGAATTAGAAGAATTTGAGGTATGAAAGTTTTTGCCTTATCCGTACAAGTATGTTGAAATACGTCGTATGATATTCGCGTGTATATGTCACACTCAGTCACACAGTCTTATACATACAACCCTCGCCTTTGCAGGCTCGGGCTGCAAAATGGCCTCGTGTGTCACCATAGCACATTCGTATTATAATGTACTATTATTTTATTATCGTGACTTACCTTGCTACTCGTTAAACTGTAATCCGTTAATTACCGATATTAGTTACAAAAAGAGCATGCTCCCACCTGAAAGGCCGGCAACGCACTTGTGACTCCTCTGGTGTTGCAGGTGTCTATGGGCGACGGTAATCACGCTCCAGCAGGCGATACGTTTGCTCGTTTGCCCCCTATGACGTAAAAAAAATATTGGGCCTTATACATAATAATTATTATTACCAAGTACCTATCTACAATAGCAATTATATTATGGTCTGTATTTTCGCTTTAGAGCCTGAAGCGTGGTCCGTTTTTTGCTACAACTTGTTTTTGTAGCTAGCTCACAAAATCGATTAGAACCTCTAATACTCGGAACTGTTAGGTATTGTTGGTCGCAGTTAAAAATGCCTAATCTATTTTTATAAGTTTGTTGAACTTGTACAGAATAGGTACAGTCAGCAGCAAAAACAGCTACGTAGTATACACACAATCGAAATACTCTTCTTACAATTCGCGCCACGTAATTTGGATATCTGAAATTAAACCTGAATATTTTACCGCTGTACTTTTAGCACCTAAAAAAATAACTTTTACTGCAAGATAAGCACATTACGCGCGTTCGCACACTTGGCCTTTCTCCGTCTTTGTTCGGGCAAAATCCTCGCGCGTTCGTACCCAGACGTGGCGGCACATTCGCGTTGTTACCCCGCTACTAGAAGCTAGCATCACAGTAGGAAACTCACATGTAAGTTGTAAGAGAATTGTCCGCTTTATCTTTTTGAAAATTATAGCGGTGTCTCGCTCACTCCTGGTGTCATCGCTCGACGGTCCACTGGTCGCGCAAAGCTGAACATATTTTGATACACATTTAAGAATATTAAGTTGGAAAGTTCACATATATATCGTCTGTTGACAACCAAAACTCATTAAATAATAGTACATTATTGCCGAGGCCCGGAAAGTAGGGGATTGCCTGACGAGGTGGTTGCAAAAGATGCGAGTCAGGCAATCCCCGTTTCCGCCGAGGTTTATATAGTGCTTTTCTCAAACAATGTGAGGAAATAATAAAAATACACTTGCAAAATAACAAGTAATTTAATAGGATTAACAAGAAAAACGAACAAAAATCATTTAAGTACACAAAGTAGAGGTATGTTTGTTTTATTCTTTCCAATAGGCTGCCGCGTACACTTTCCCTCCTTATAAATTAAGAAAAATCGATTTATATATTAGTGTTTGGGGTACGAAGTTCTATGTATATATTTTCGAACGATATTGAGGTATTCACCGCGGATGACAAATACTCGGTAAAGTTTTGTTTTAGTGTCGCACAATTTGACAATCATAGATTGGTCGTGGCTTTCGATGTCTTCCATGGTAATAAGTATTTGTAAATTGTTAACTGCGGCTCGCTCCGTTTAGTCCCATGATAAGGGCAACCTGTAAAGAAAATATATTGAATTACAGTAAAGCACACACTTAACTAAAACAAAAATAACCAGTTCAAAATAGGTACATTTTATGATAAAACTTTTACCTTAACAGCCAAGTAGCGTGTAGTGCTCCCTTTAAAAAATTGACAACATTTTCTCCAGCCAAAACCTTAAATTTCTTGCTTTTATAACCATCGGATTGTCTTTTCAAAATGTTGTCAGGTTCGTGTAGAAAACGAATTTGCATGTTTGCTTTCTTTCCATAACATAAATTGGTCGTACACTTGATTATATCTATCTATTAATTTAGTAGGTAGCATTATATTATTTATTTACTCGAAAATCATTTACGCGCATACGCTCAATAGCAATTAAATAAAATTGTAATTTTTTTTACCGCCTAAACTTACTTTTTAGGGTTCCGTACCTCAAAAGGAAAAAACGGAACCCTTATAGGATCACTTTGTTGTCCGTCTGTCCGTCCGTCCGTCTGTCAAGACCCTTTTTCTCAGGAACGCGTGGAGGTATGAAGCTGAAATTTATATCAATTACTCAGGTCTACTGTCCCTTGAAGCTGTGAAAAAATCAAACTTCTAAGCCAACGCAATCAAAAGATACAGCCGTTTATGCCGCAAATTTTCGACACTTGCAAGGGAATCAAAACCTACAGGGTGCTTCCCGTGAACTCAGAATCTTGAAATTTGGTACGAAGCAACGTCTTATAGCATAGATAAAGGAATAATTACGAAAACCATATTTTTTTTTTTAATACCTAACTTTGCACCTAATTTATATGGGGCGCTATACATACCAGGTGCAAACTTAACTTAACCACTTAGGGATGGAAAGTGTTTGTACGGAACCCTCGGTGCGCGAGTCCGACTCGCACTTGGCCGGTTTTTTTCTTCTGACATCTAGAAAAAAACAAAACTTGCACGAACTGTTAAACATACTTTACACGTTCCTGATTCCATCAGCTGACTATTTGCCCGCTCGAATGGCGTTGGGTGTTGTCGGGCGCCAATTAGAAACAAAGGCCAATCTGATCAGCTTGGCAAAGTTTACGAATGTGTGAATGCTACTTAATGTTAAACGTGTGGTTGTCATGGCTGTATGAGATTTGTTCTACGTCGATTTCAATTTATGTACAGTACCTATGAAATTTTAAAAAGTTATGGAAGCGGGTGAAAATGGGTTTTCATACATTTATTTTTCCCCGAGGGAGCGAATATTCTTTTTTTTTATTTCATTAGTAAAAATGAGGCTCTTTGCGTATTCTATTTTCAAATGGGAAGTGAAACATTTCCGAGCATGTTTGAGAAAATAAATAAATATTATGGGACAATCATACACAAATCGACCTAGTCCCAAACTAAGCAAAGCTTGTACTATGGGTACTAGACGACGATAATAAATAACGATGATAATAATATAATATACATATATAGATAACATCCATGACCCAAGAACAAATATTTTGTACAAATATTTGCCCCGGCCGGGATTCGAACCCAGGACCGCCGACTCAGTAGGCAGGTGTCTACAAACCGAGCCAAACGCGGCGTCAAAAATATAAATATTTGCTTCGGCCGGGATTCGAACCCGGGACCGCCGGCTCAGTAGGCAGTCTGCAAACTGCGTCAACCGCGTCGTCAAAATATTCATCATTAAGTAACAAATACCTACTTAAAACAAATCTCGTACCTATCTCAGTGTCAATCTACTTACTAGATACGAGGTTTTCAGCAGTGACAGAAATTGACAAACAGTGAGTGTTTGTCACCAGGCGATATGGAGATGGAGGTTTTAGGTTTTATGACATGGCTGCAATGCAATTAACCCATTCAGGGCCAGTGACTCAGCGTATGGGCCATGCACAAACAGTCGCGCAGGGCCAGTGACTCGCATGTGAGTCATGACAAAATCCAAATAAAAAAAAAGGAATCTTACTATGACTTAATAGTATTAGTAGCTACCTGGCTTCAGAAGCGGCGGTCTATTTAGCGTTCGCGCCGGAGTCATGACCAATAAACGTTGAGTCACTTGTTTTAGCAAAAAAAAGTCGACGGCACGGCGCTTGGCCGTGAATGGGTATTTGGATCTTGCATAGTACGTTTATTGTTACTCTACTGCTCTACTATTAGTGGGAGGCAATTGCAATGAATACTTATTAATTATAATACGTTTAGTGATTGAACAGAAAAATGCCTGTAATTTAATGTATTTTGCGAGCGTCTTCAAAATGGTTACCCATTGTTACGTTGAAAAAACCCGTCCGACGACTTAATGGCGTTTTAGGGCTTGGAGCGTGAATGACAAATCAATGATAGGGTGTAAAAAAGGGTGTGATAATTAGTAATGATAGGGTGTGCCTAGAGATGTGACATCCTCCAGAAGATTTCCCGATTTATATGGAGAGAGGACGGTCTCGGTAAAGTACCCTTATTGGCTAAGTGTACAACTGTCAGATGATGACAATACAAATAATATTTATAGTGATATGAAAATAAAAGTGAACGCAATAAGCCTTCTAATGCTTGTCACCTCATTAACCATATTTGACATTATGTTGTTTACCTCTGTCGCTTTGAATTAACGTTGAGGCCAAGTATATGGTTAATTTGGAGTAATGGAACTGCTGGAATATTTACCTTAATTTAATCAATGAGAACCCCTTCAAAAAGGTTTGCCCGGAAATTCCAAATCCGAAGTGCGTATCGTGCTATTCCTCTCGCTCTCGTGTTAAACAATATGTGAACGAACGGCCCGATATGACGTGCTTATTTATTTATTCATATAATTTAGAGTAATCCCTCAATCCTCTTGGGTTCCATGTTTTATCACGACGTGCGCTACCGATCGTTTACCCAATACGGTGTCGAACATAACCAATACGGTGTGCTTAGGATATTTAATTTGGTCTACTGGTTGTGGCAGTTGTGGCACAGCTTTCCGTCAAGGATCAGGTTAGGCTGGGCGCTCTAAAGGGTCAACCCTTCTGATTCTGATCCAAGTATTTTAAATATATATTTCCAGAGAGCAGTTTATCAGGTTTAAATAACGTTAGTGATGGTGTCACTTAATGGAATATTTTTCGTATGCGCGTGTATTGAATTTTTCAGTGTCGTGACTTTTTGTCAATTCGGGCATATCAAAAATGTCTCCTTGGAACACCATTCCAAAAAAGTACATATTTGGTTGTTTTTTCGACGTAATGATGGATTGTGTGGTATAGAAATGGCGCGAAAGAATGATATATTTTCAATAATTTAATAAGAGTAGATAGTGTGTCGAAGTAATTATTATGCTATAGTATATTGAAGGTTGAACGATGACTGCTGAATTGGTATGATATACTTCTGTTAAAAAAATAAGTATCCCATAGTATCATTATCTCGCAAAGTAAATACCTTTGTTTTCGGTCGTTATTGGATTCAAATATACTTTTTCAAGAGATATAACAAATATATTAACTTGGCAGTCAACGATCAGTCTAAAACTACTCTTAGCCTACTTAAAGTAGAGAGCTTATATTATTTATTTTATGCATTATACACCACATACGGTTAACAGCATAGATCTTGAATAAATGATCACGGTTCGCATTCTAAATAGTCTAAGATGCGAATAAGAAACGACGACTATCCATCTGTCTGTGTAATGGATGAATATAATTTTATATCAAATTTAATATGTTAAAAATATGTATATAGCGAAAGGGTTACCTTGAAAATCGTAGCCTAGCATCGATGAATTAAAACTTAAAAAATAGTGTTTGGTACTTGTTACTTTAGCTCAATTGTTTAATAAATGATTTTATATCAAATTAAGCGCTGTTTCATTTCAGAAATTATTTGTGGTTATCGAATTTCAATAGTAAAATTTGAATGCGAATGCACTGTTTGATAAAAAGTTTAATTTTATTTTATTTTGAATTAAATTTAGCTTGACCAGGACTTTTTTAGGTAACCCATTCGCGATGTATTTTTTAACACAAAATTTTATATAAAATTCTATTCGTCTATGAAACATATGAGTGGAGATCATTTCTGATTCGTATCCTTTACTAGAATGTCTGCTTTAATTATGAAGGCATTTATCCATTTATATATTATGTAAATGAAAAGGTTTACTGGAAGCGAGTTCTACTCTTTAGCTGTTCTGCACATGGAAAGCAGTAGTACTTAAAGTGATTCGAGATTTATGAGCATAGCCATAAAGTCTATATTAAATTATTTGCGTTCAAGAACAGTGGTCAAAATATGGCCACCTGAATTCGCTATTTTTATTGCACTGACAATGAGATTATTTCTATTTACCATATTCAGTAAAAGCACACACAACACCCATAAAAAAAACACGACTAATTGATAAGAATGTGATACTCTGTTCGGCCCTATGATAGAATATGGGTAAGGACCAAAAAGTTGAACGAAATTAAGGCGTAGTTAGCTTAACGAAACGAGAAAAAAAGCTATAGAAAACCGTCCGTTGTGCGACAAAAATGTACCTTCAAATACAACTTTAAAGTGCATTATTCGAAGTGCGAATTTTAGTAAGTTAAGGTGATAAACTTTTTGGTCTTCACCCATATACCATTGGGTATAGGGTGACCCAATTGTAAATATTTTTATATTGTGCAATAGAGTTTCGAACAAAATTTGGTTATACTAAGGTACTGCGACCGATCTGGTTCCTATTTTTTCCTACGAAAATTACGACAGTATGTCGGTATTATTTCAGTTTTTTTGTTATCGTTGCATAATTATCTTTCCTTTTTTTCTTTCATAAAAACTAGTATCTAAACAACTTGATTCCACAATGCACTATAATGAATGATGCAATGGGGTTTCTAAAGAATTACCCTTTTTCTCGAACGGTCCTCAATAGTCAATATATGTTTTATTATTAAGTGAAGATACGCATTCTGTTATTATTCTAATATTCGTCCATGTAGTAAATTATTAGGGTTAGTATCATTTCGTCTAAAACGCAACTAGTACTGGTGGTAATAGGTCTAAAATGCTGCTAGTCTAAAACGCATCTCGTCTAAACTGCAACTGGTCTAAGTAGCTACTAGTCTACGTCGCTACTGGTCTAAGTAGCATCTAGCCTAGCAGACAATCCGCAACTGGTCTATAACGCATTTCGCCTAAAACACAACTGGTCTAATATGCACCTAATCTATATCGCAACTGGTCTAATAAGACATCAAGCCTAAGACGCGACTCGCTTAAAGCTAACTTGGTCTAAAACGCTCCTAGTCTACAAAATTTGATCGTCGGTAAGTAGGTTCAGCCTTTTATTTCCTGTAAGGACCCCGCAGCAAACTTAGGGAAAAGGTGGTTTCAGTCAAGTCGCACTAAATTTTAGTATGATGTAGATTCAACTCTCCTGATTGGAAATCCCCGCTGCATAGTGGTCCCACAGAGGAAACCGAACGGTGACAACATAATCTGTGTGGGGTGAGCACGTTGAAGAGTGTTCCCGAGCATCTCTCCTGAGGTGTACGTCCTCATCTCTGCCCTTCGTGAGTAGGTTGCGTAGTGTAGTGTGACAAGGACACGGCGAGGACCGCTCAAGACGTCAATCCAGACTACGACTTTGACTGTTAGGATTCTGTTTCCATCGTTTATCCCCATGGATCCCGCAACCCTTCTCCGCGAAGCGGTCCGTTCCGAGGACCCCGAGGAAGCCATCGAATCGGTTGCTGGCTTGGTTTCACGCTTTTTCAAGTTCTTCACAGCAGGCGACTTCAATTCTAAGCACACCGCGTGGAAGTGCGTAGCATCTAACCCAAACGGCTTTCAGCTTTTCAACATCTTAACCAGAGAAATAACCGAATTCTCAATTATTCCCCCTAGGGAATCAACTCATATTCCAACCATTGTCGAACACCGACCCGACATATTAGATGTGGCCCTTGTGCAGAACGTAACCTTATACAGTTGCATTCTGTAGAAGTGGTTACCGCGTTAGATTCCGACCATTTGCCGGTCATTTATAAATTCGGACCAAACCCCGGTAACCCTCCACCTAGGACCAAGACGATCGTGGATTGGGCCAAGGTGGAAACAGGTCTCTTAAAGACAACGACCCCCCACTTAGATTCAATCTCTTTTCCTAACGTAATAACTACGACCGACGAGACAGACACAGCTATTGCCGCTTTTACAAAGCACCTTATCACCATTCAAGGTGAGGCCTCGAGGGAGGTTGAGGCGGACGATATCGGCCGCCGACCCCTCCCTCCGGACCTAGATAATTTGTTAAAGCGGGAAAATTAGAGCCCTGAAGGACATAATAGCATTCCCTTCTCCCGAAAACCAGTCCTTGCTGTGGTCTTTGCAAAGCGAATTCCGCAGGAAGGCTACCGAGTTTCGGGCGAACTCATTCTGTGATAATTTGGAAGAGATAATGCCTAGTCATCTTGCTTACTGGGAACTGGCTAGATCTCTTAAATATGACACAGTCTATTCTATTCCCCCTTTGGATCGTCCGGATCACCCAACCCCCACGGTTCAAAACTATGAAAAAGCTGAATGCCTTGCGGGCAGTTTAGAGTCACAATGTACCCCGAGTCTACTTCACGCCGATGACACTCATATCGCATGGATTGATTCGGAAGTTGAGTGGAAGTCTCAAGCCCCCCGTTAGCCTCCCCACTAGAACCCGTAACAGTACATCAGAAAATTCCCGGGATCGGATGGCATCTCCAACCGTATCCTCAAGCTTCTTTCCGAAGCTTTGCTCCTCTTTCTTGTCAGCATCTTCAATGCTGCCCTCACCAATGCTGATCCGGTGATCGGGATTCACAAGCCGGGAAAACCCCGCACCACCCCCACTAGTTATAGGCCGATCAGCTTGCTTAGCTCCCTCGGCAAGCTATACGAGCGGATCATTCTTAGGCGAATACTCAACTTTTCGTATGAGAATTCGATCCTCATAGACGAGCAGTTCGGCTTTAGGTCCGGACACTCGTGCGTCCATCAGGTGCACCGTATCGCGGTGTTGGAAATGATCTGATTTGATTGAAGTAGTTTGATTACTGTTCCTACTTCTCTCTAGTGCACTCCAAATATTGCCGAATATAAGTATCTCTAGGTTTAGCTATTTAACTAAAAAGTGTCGGGGTTTCAACGACAAGTCGCATATTACTTATGTCCAATACATATAAGTTACTACTTAGGTTAGTCGAGTTTTAGACTACTTCCATCTTTAGAAAACAGCAAATGTTTAGTCAAATTACTACTTAAACCAACTGTATTTTAGACGAGACACTACTTAGGTCAGTTGTGGCTTAGACCCCTTACTACTTAGACCAGCTAAGGCTTAGACCACGTACTCTTAGGCCAGCTGTGTTTTAGACCACTCACTACTTAGACCAGTAGCGACGTAGACTGGTAGCTACTTAGACCAGTTACAGTTTAGACGAGATGCGTTTTAGACTAGCAGCGTTTTAGACCTATTACCACCAGTACTAGTTGCGTTTTAGACGAAATGATGCTAACCCAATTATTAAAACTTGACCTTTTTTGTTTACTTTCGTTTATCAATTTGGAAATTAGTTAACCGTAAAACCTATACCTACTACTTTGAATGGTCATCCGCGTCAACAGTAGCTGATAATTTTAGTATGAAATTTTACGTAAGGTGAGTCGGGGCTATTGTAGCTATGGGGTTATTGTATCTTCTTACCATTATAATGGTCTGTGACCCTTAAAATGGTCTGTGTATATATAGGATTGTGTATATATACCATTGGTCTGTGTATCCTATATATACACAGACCATTATAATGGTAAGAAGATACAATAACCCCATAGCTACAATAGCCCCGACTCACAGTGCCAAATAATGCCAAATTTTTCGCCACGGGCAACCTGATACAGAATTGGTTAGAACTTATCATTAGAAACCTCGGAATATACTACAACAGGTAGCTATTGTGTTTATTTTCCAACTTATTCATGTTGGTAAAGTGACGTAATTTTCGGGCAAAAGAAAATCAAAGTAATTCATCTCTTCAACTTTAAGAAATATTTTGAATTATAATATTTAAAACGTAATATTGATCGTAGCTTTATGTTTAGAAATGATTTACAACCTTCTACAGGCATTAGAAGTCAAGATATTAACTATTTTAGTTTTTTTGTTTTTATTTTTTTTCTCCCAAACGGGCAAGTAGTGGCTGATAATTTTGATATGGGAAGTACCTCTGAGTGTCCTGAACATGTATGATATTAAAATGGGCGCGGTAGCTCGTGGGGTCTCGAAGAAATATCAACTTCGGTTTTGATAAAAATATCATCGTCTAGGGTTGATACTTTTCGGTCAATAATATTTGACTGAATAGTAATAATGTTATTATAATTATTTGAATCTTACAAATTATAACCTTAGTGTATAAATCAGTATTTTAAATTGGACATTAAATAAATATGTAAATATTAAGGGACAATCATACAGAAATCGACCTAGTCCCAAACTAAGTAAAGCTTGTACCATGGGTACTAGACGACGATATGCATAATGTGTAAATACTTATATAGATCTATTATAAATCTTATATTAATATGTGTCTGCAAATTCCTTTTCGTAAAATGATGGCCTGTATACATTTTGATATTATTTCGTATGATGGGTTCTTTTAATTTTGACAGTGTTTCTTATCTGACAGATTGCTGCAAAATATACGATTGAAATATAAAAAAAGTATACAGTTATACATGTTCCAGCGGTTCGCTATAAGGCTTACTAAGAAGAAAGAACTGCCGGGATATACTTTTAAACAAATTCTCTACATATACTTCCTTAAACACTAATTTAATTTACACCGTTCGAGGCCCAGGGTTTCCACTCTTGTGTCTTGCTTGTCCCTTGATAAGATGTAAAACCGGCTCCCAAGCCGGTAGTAAGTGGCAAACCATCTTCTCTTTTGAAATTAGACATTTTACTAGAATTCAATTTTCGGCTAAGTCGGCCGAGTTTATTCATAGGGAAGGTTTTTCAAAAACAGGTGGTAATCTTAATGAATATGTTGCGTAGTTTTAAAGGCTTTGTTTTATAATATGTAGTGATTGTAGGGACACATCCTTACCTACATATGTTAGAAATCTGAAAATGTCTTAAATACATTTGTAACATATGTAGACTCACAAATTTTGCCGTTCTGACCTTCTTTTACTTTTTCATCTCCAATATTCACACCTCAATGATCGCATATTTATTAGAATTTAAGTACCTAGTCATCCTGCTGATGGCGTTGTTTATTGTAAATTTGTATCTTACTTTTGTCCATATGTTTATTGATACATGTATTGCTCTTTTAATTTGTTCGCCGCAATGTTCAACTAATGATGTTAGTTAATAATCACTATAATCTTGCGGTCTAGTCGGTGAAGGATAAGGTTTAGGCAGCCGTCTTGTTGGTACAGCCGTGTGGCATGAAAAATGTTCTTCTCTTTTGAACCTTAACACCAACATTGACTCTAAGTGACTCCAAAAGTGACGAATCTTTTTAATCTTCAACATAGACATATTTGTATACATAATATGTATACTTAAGTATTATTTGTTTTGGTTTTTTCTATTATATTCTATTGATGGAAGAGCGGGATTTCCGGACACCAGCATATGTAAAATTAAAGAAGTTGTTTTCGTACCTACATTTTATGAAACCGGAAAAATATTTTTTGTTTTTATTATATATTTTTTAAATTAAAATGTTGTGATTATTTGTAAAGTAAGTAGAAAAGAAAGTTCCTATGAATGTTTACATAAAAATTAATTAACCGAAAATTTGATCGAATTATTTTGGCAGCCCTGACAAAAAGTTTTATTGGCATGTATCTTGAAGACCCCACGAGCTACCGCGCCCATTTTAATATCACATATTCAGGACACTCAGAGGTACTTCCCATATCAAAATTATCAGCCACTACTTGCCCGTTTGGGAGAAAAAAAATAAAAACAAAAAAACTAAAATAGTTAATATCTTGACTTCTAATGCCTGTAGAAGGTTGTAAATCATTTCTAAACATAAAGCTACAATCAATATTACGTTTTAAACATTATAATTCAAAATATTTCTTAAAGTTGAAGAGATGGATTACTTTGATTTTCTTTTGCCCGAAAATTACGTCACTTTACCAACATGAATAAGTTGGAAAATAAACACAATAGCTACCTGTTGTAGTATATTCCGAGGTTTCTAATGATAAGTTCTAACCAATTCTGTATCAGGTTGTCCATGGCGAAAAAAGTGGCATTATTTGGCACTGTGCGACTCACCTTACCTAATCCAAGAGTAAAATTATAAGCTACTCTTTTTGCTGACAGTACATTTACAAACTCCACTTAAAGCAAGTGCAAATATTTCTTGTAAATATTATTTTCTTGTATCAAAATAATCAGAAAATTTTGAATGAATAAGTCTATGCCGATGGGTTCAGGATAATAGGAAATACCACTGCAAATTTTTCCATAATCGAGGTTTCGTTCTCGTTTGTTTTCACCTCCACAACTTAACCAATCCTTACGAAATTTTAGGATCTGAATGGGAAAGAAATATTCTGTGTCGAACCGTTTCGATTTTTACAAGCTTTTGTTCACGTTCACCTGTCCCGCTGTCAGTAATGGAATTTTGCAAGCTAAATTTGACCCACTTTCCGGTCTGACTGAGCTGAAATTTTGTACGAATATGCAAACCGCGTGAAAATGCAAATTATGATAACGTGGAGCTGATCTGATGATGGAGCTGGAAGGTGACCATAGGAACTCCGTAATAAATCCATCGAGTTTGGGCTCGTTTGATTCGTCTTGATGAGTACTTTGTCTTCAGATGTTTCCAGGGTCTTATGATGGAGCTGGAAGGTGGCCCTAGGAACGGAAGCCTGTAATAGTGCAAATCTACCGAGTTTGGGCCTTTTAGAATCATGTCAGTAAGCAATTGATGGATGTTCAAGGAAAAGTACAGTCAGCTATAAAAGCTCGTCACAAAAATGATTTTTTTGACTAAAACGTATTATTCCTAAAACTTCGTAAAGATTAGCTAATTTTTGGAGAAGAAATGAGAACAAAACCTCGACTTGTATAACCCTCTCGGATACGTTATCGGCGAGATAAAAATTTCATCGAAAAATTATTCTAGGATTCAATGTAGACCCTAAAATTATCAGCTAGTTTTAATGCTAACTAGATAGAAAGTGCATTGAGGAATACAAAGTCAAGCCGAAAGAAGTCAGGACGAAGTATTTATTAATATCTGAACCTAATGTTCGTTTAAACATCACAATGTACATTTATGTATAAATTGTTTTCGTAGTCGTTATAAGATGCAAATGATGTATAGTTAAGCAGAGAAAGCTTGTAATGTTCTCAGAGTTTTATGTGAAAATTATTAATTTAGTTCTCAGGTGTGAAAACGAGATAAATATTGGTATTTCATAGCAAATCTAAATTACAGCATGTGACCTAATGGGGCTTTGAAAAAGAATGTGTAATTATTAGGGGTTTTGAACAGAAAACTCCAGTGAGTATAATTATAAGTAGCACAAAGGCTGGATAAGCACTTTTAAAGCCCCTTTCCAGCTTATTACAGCTGAGCGATATTCGACTTTAACGACGACGACTATTCGACTTTAATAAGCGCTTAATACAGCATGTGTGCTACGTGGGATACAAAAGTATAATACATATATCGATACCTTAGTTCACACTCGTACTAATTACTTTTTTTTTTGCCAGTGAAATTTAACCCCAGAGTTGTGCACTAATTGCAACAACATTTTCCGAAAAGTTCGTACGATTGTGCTCCAAGGTATCGATATATGAAACTGGTTTACTCACGTCGTCGTATCGAATCTATTTACGATTCCTAATCATGGTTGGCTTGCGCCGAGCCGCCTTCGCAACCGAACGAAGCTCATGACAAGGAATCGCGAATCGACTTTAACAAAAAAATATTGAATAGAGCAGGGGTTTTCAAACTTTTTTAGTTCGCACTTGCGGGTTTACTATTTTGTATTGGGGGTTTTGGGTAGTCGAAACAGTGAGTTTTGTTCCCGGAGACTATGTTATGCATTAGTATTTTTACACTTACATGTATTTTCTGCTTAACTAGGTACTTGCTCACTTACAAATATCACTAACATTGTTGCAAGCGATTTTATTTATTGAATGGAAATGTTTTATTACATTCAAATTACGATGACTGTCGCGCCAAAAATTTGCTTTATTTCTAGCAATAAAGGTGCTGGTGTCATGGTCGTTTGAAGAGATTGGACAAATATTATCAATAATACCAGATGTGCTTCTGCTCTAATTCCATATTTAGAAAGAGCAGGAGTGATTGTCACAGTCATGGTATTACTTATATTATTTGCTATGCTTAGTGCTCAAATACACGACGCGGTTTCACGACGTTTTTTACTATGATTAGCTAAGCCGTGTATGTATTGTTGGACATATGCCTTCTTTTTATGACACTGAACGCAATCCACGGCCGATCTTTTACGGCTCTTGACAGAAGTATTGCGTACATTATTTCTTTACTCTAAATACGAATTGTTTCTATAGTTCTATACCGCGTTTGCCGTTCAACGGGCCTCTAGTCAGAACACCATACAAAGTGGGTCAGTTTTTATTGTTTGAAGTTCATTTGCTTGGAAGAGTTAACGTTGTCTGTCTCTAATTGGCCAAAAAAAGAGAATGTATCAACATACAGTATCTATTGTCAATGATGGATTTTGACACATGAAATACGAACCTCATGTCGCAGCACCAACTGGCTATTTCCAAAAACGCTTGTTGATCGTCGTAGTTTTGCAGAAAGCAACCAGAGATTTATTGTAGTTAGGTATGCAAAAAGCGGCCAGACTCATTCAAAGAAGACTCAAGTCATTTTGACAAAAAAATAACGCTGGTCGCTTTCTGCATAACAATGGTCGTTTAATCTTTCGAGTGCCAAAGACGGCAAATCACGTCGACGGACAGCTGTGCCCCAGACGCCAGAACGTCATTTGCCGCTATACTATGTCATACTATTCGCTGTCTGTTTGTCGTCTGGGATACAGACACACTTTTCCGTTGACTAACTGGGCGGTCAAAATATTGAAAACCGCCGTGAAACCGTTCCGTGTAAATACGCACTTAGGAGTTATAGTAGGAAATTGTAAGTGAACGCTTGAAAGTAGAGTGCGTGATTTTATACTTCAGCTTCCCATCAATGGAAATATTGTATAAATAAAGAGTTATTTTCAATTTGGTGTTTTAAACTTATCTGAAAATCCTGAAATGTTGATAGAGACATTGAGTAGAAAGAAAACTGTTGTTATTTTTTTTCGACAGTATCATAATGGGGCTTCTAAACGGGCCATATTTCACTGCAATTTGCGGCCGGCAACTATGGCCGTCCTTCTCTGACACACTACTCTAGAGCAAAGAATCAAATAATGGCTGGCCACAAATGGCAGCAACACACCCGTTTAGAAGCCCTTTTGCACTATATACTTATTCATGGTCTATTCCATAGATGGGCCACTATTACAAGGGTACCTACTACATTCTTCGTCGGCATTATGCAAAGCATTATCTCTAACGTTCCGTATGTCGCGTACGGACATGCTACGATTTTGGCGGCAAGTGACAGCGACGAGTGGCGGTTATAGGTGGGAGTGGAAGGAATAACCCGGTTTGCATTCACTAGATGAGTAGAGTATATATGCGAAATGGTTTCTTAATATTCATTGACTATATAAAAAAAACATACCGAATGGATAAAATAACATACCATCTATAATCTATGCCAAAATTTTGTTTAGATAATGAGGAAAAGGGACCAAAAAATTCAGCGTGCGCGCTGGCTAACGATTCGCCTTAAGACAATTCAAGATAAATGTGTTTTGCAACCGGGAGCGTTACAGTCTATATTTTTTTACACTTGTGTTTATTTTTAACGGATACATTTCATGCCACTCGAATATCCGTCCAGTGAGAGAAAATCTGCCAAGTGCGAGTTGAACTCGCACGTTGAGGGTCCTTATTTTGACCCGTAATTATTTGTCCAGCAATGGGCGTCTTTTTAGGATTCCGTACCCAAAGGGTGAAAACAGGACCCTATTGCTAAGACTCCACTGTCCGCCTGTATGTCTGTCACCAGGCATCTCATGAACAGTGATAGCCAGACAGTTGAAATTTTAATTGGTATTTCTATTCTCACTGTAATAGCGGTAAATAAATGCTAGGTAAAAACCGAATAAAATATGGGCTCACACAACAAACGTGATTTTTTTGCTGTTTTTTTTATTTGATGGTACGGAAAGCTTCGTGCGCGAGTCCGAGTCGCGCTTGGCTGTTTTTTTATATCACGATTGTGGTAAACGAGCGTACCTATTGGGCCTGCCTGATAGTAAGCGGTTACCCGTTGTCCTGTGCGGTTATCTACCGCAGCCTATGGACATGCGTGTTGCCATCTCTTCAACGTGTTGACACATCTATTATCAGATTACTTATCAATTAATTAATGCAAATATCACATCCGTCTTTTTCTGAACCGAGCAACAACTTGATATTATGGCAACAACAACGAAAATTTAAATCTTAGGCGGCTTTTTAAGATCATAGAAGAGAACCTTCTGATGTGATTCTATAGCGGGCCCACCATACCACCGGTCAAAGCCCTGGTGGTAGGCCGGACCCCAGAAACTAGAACGAGAGTCTTCAATGTCTTGATGTAACAGATTTGCGAAAGATGAAGCCGCTTTTGGTTTTATGTGTGCGTGTTATACTTACGAACCAATCATAGAGACGTTTTGCTTGTGACAGATGCGCGGTCCGGACGCGGTCGTCGTCATGGACGAAACTTAGCCCGTGGCTAACCAAAACTGGGTTCACTTTCAAGCGCCAGCTAGCGTTTCTATGCGTATTTATTCTAAGGCCGGGCCCTAAGGCTGGCTGTCTACCTACTCAAGCGAAATGTAGAAAATTAACCAACCAGGCTCAAAATTTCATGAGAATCGGTTGACAAATGCGACCCCTGCTCCGGGCGAGTACAGCCGCAAATCCAAACATCCGCACAGACGAAATAATTTTAAGCTGAAACGAAAATGCATCGCACGCTCGGTCAAAAAACCGACCAAAAAGGCAAGGCATACGAAAAAAATAGTTTATCAGTTTTTACATTATACAGCGGCACTCTATCTAGTTGCCGATTGAAACAACACATCTGTCTTGAGCCGCTCCCACAAAATGGTGTCAGCATCACACGTGGCCGATCCGAATACACTCTTATTTTACACATTATACGCGAATCCTAACCTTATTATTATGTTTTGTAATGTAGTCTAAAACAAAAAAGTAGCATGAACTTAATAATTTCCTTAGTTTTGTTATCTTTTTTCTTATGTGCGTTATGTAGCAGAGTGGGTCAATGTCAAGAGGTTTGGATAGATAAGGGTTTCTGAAGATTGCAGCGAAATTGAGATCTTTTATTACTGGCGCCATTTTTTTACGTTTGTTAACATTATAACTAGGTATTATAAACTACTAATACTTGTATTTGAAGGTATAGTTTCGATATTTCGTTATGTTTGGGAATATTCCTCGCGACGGGTATGTGGGCGAATCAACTTGAAACACTTCACTGTCTCCGGCGTTACTCAAAAAATTCTGGAGCTACCAAGAGTTTTCTGAAGCTTCTAACTAAATAATATAGGTTGGGGCGTAGAACGTTTTAGCGTCAACCATATGAATGACTAGCTGTGCCTCGCGGTGTTACCCGCTCATCTCACGGGAACATTGCATTTTTTCCGGATAAAAAGTACCAAAATTGGTCCAGCCGTTTGAGCGTCAAGAAATTAACAAACATACACATAAACACACTGACAAACTTTCGCCTTTATAATTTATCACTACATAGCATAAAACAATAATTGGAGAGACTGATGGTGATGGGAAAGATGGACGGGACCAGAGCACCGGGTAGAAGCCCAATGCGATGGTGTGATCAGTTATCCAACCAACTGGATACGACGTTAAGCAGCGCGCTCCAGACAGCAACCGATAGAGAGAAGTGGAGAGCTGCTATCAATAAAATATTAATCGGCGGAGTCACGATCCTCAGCAGTGAAGGACCGACTTAGAAGAAGAGAAGCATAAAACTAAGTCTCTTCATTCTGTCTGTCCCTGTGTATCTATGTTTAGAGCTTTAAAACGAGGTAGGTTTATATGTAGGTATAATACATGTACTTATTATTTAAGTATCAGCATTGCACCCGTGCCAAGCCGCTAGGTTAGGTTATTTTTTTTTTTTTAGTATCGCTACTAAATGATAAATTATATCGGCTGGAAGCTCGCGGGGTTAGTTAAAATGTTATATCATGAAAAGCATTTGTCTCTAAAGATGCGTTTGCTACGACTGTTTTAAATGTATGTAATAGTGTGAGGTTCACTTAAAACATTTCCTTATTGCTTGAGTACTCGTTTTCTTTAAGTAATTCTTTATCAGATAGCCAGTTGATTCCTTATCTAACCGGCGGATTGTGCTCACCGTTTTAATCCAAACATTAACACAAATTAGCATTTCCCAGTCCGAGTGTAGTTTAAGACAATGGCGTATTGCGTTAGTGTAACTAAAGAATCAACAGTGCCCTTACCATGAGTTTACAGTGACAGTTCTCGCTAGCGATCGCGTAAAATTTATGGAGAATTGTAGTTCTATAAAGTAACCACTAGGTGCGATGTACTATTCTCCATAGAAATCGTTTTACGCTAAGTTTATACCCCGCGCGGCGAACGATGATTCCTATGACACCTGTCATCTCAGTACATTTTTCCGATTATAGGTTAGGCTTCCGGTTCGTGACTTAAGATGGCCGTATGCGTTTAAGTTTGGTTGTTCATTATTTATTCATTTTCGTTGTTCAATGTGTAGTATTGATAGCGTATTGTGCAGTGATCTAACGTAGGAGTGAATAGCTAATGAAGGATTCAACTTGAAGCGTACATAGCCCTTCCTGGGTCAAGGCCCGATAGTCCGCGTGGTTTTTTTGTAAATCGCTATCACTTTACAAAAAGCAAAACCTCACCGAACAACGGCATGCTCTACGAGCAAACTCGAAATTGGCGAAATCATCATTAACTATGATGGAAGCCATATTTTAAAATTAGAATTAGATTATAGGTTATAAAATGTACTGAGATGACAGGTGTCATAGGAATCATCGTTCGCCGCGCGGGATATAGGTATAGGTACCTTAAGGGTACAGTAACTGAACCCCTCCCATCAGTTAACGTGACCGTGCTCGCTAGCGATCGCGCAAACGATATGTATGGAGAACAAAGTAACTAAGTTCTACAAAGTAACCTCCAAGGGCGCTGTACTATTCTCCATAAAAATCCTTTACGCTGTCGCTGGCGAGTACGGTCAGCAGGGCTAGCATATCTTTCAGCGACTTCGGTTGTCTCGCGACTCAGCATCTCCTGTCATGCTCGCACGGTATTAAAAGGAAAGTGACAGATAGTATTAGTCTCGTGTCACAGTTTAACTCATGGTAAGGGTCTTCTTCTTCCTCGCTTCCTCATGACAGAGGGTCGTGACCAGGCCGTTATCCGTTGCACCAAAGCTCTCCACTCCACACGGTTTTCCGCCTTCCGGATTGACGCCTGTAGAGTTTCCTGACAGGCTTCTTTCACGGTATCGGTCCATCGGGTCGGTGATCTCCCACGGGCCCTTTTTCCTTCCACGTGGACAACTACAATGAGCGTCTCCAAACTATCTGGCTCGCGTCTAGCCACGTGACCGAAGTAGGTACCTACTGCAGGATCCGCTGAAGGCAAATGGTCGATAAGCGGCACTTGATCTTCATGGTAAGGGTACTGCTTCCGCTATTCACGACGAGCGCGTAGTTCCTTCTTATGAGAAGTGGCACAATTTTTATTATGATAATGTGCCGTTCCGTTAACTTGTAATGTTTCCCATATGGGTAATACTACTTCCAAAGGTCTCACGGAGTTGTATAGGTATTCATAATACGGGTAAAAAAATCACGTTTTATTACCATAAAACTTACATAAGATTATTTTTCAGACGGGGCCTCGAGGGGGGGCGGGGTTGGGGCTGGCCATGGCCTATGAGATGGAGCTATGAATGTCTATCGGTAACCCAAAATCTTGGGCTGGGCACTAGACCATCCCCCCACCCCCTAAACACGCCTATGCTGTAATAATGGTCACATATGGGTAGTCTTACGGTAGGTACCCTACTCAGATATGGTAGAAGGTAGGTATAATACGAACATACCAAGCACGATTCGAACTTATTACTGTTACCTGCGTAGGTAAGATTCATACTGGGTATAGGTAGACCCAGTGACAGTTTTGAATGAGCGTCGGACAATGCCAGGTGGTATGAATAGGGAATGTCCATTCAAATCACAAGGACAAAGTGCTGAGCACCGTTTGACGCTGTTTCTTGTTGTTGTTATGCGACGAATTAAATTTTTTTTATTTTATTCAAGCAGTACGTTCACACTTTGTGGAGAGTCATGGGAAGGGTCCCGTTAGCACCCTTTGGATACGGGACCCTAAAAAGGACACGCAAAGATTGCAGGTACAGTCAAAGAAATTGAAACTCGTACCGTTTTCGCTCTTATCACAATTGCAAAAGGTACGCGTTGATTTAACTGTGTCGATGGCGTTTTAAATGTCCATGTGGCTATGAAAAAAGTTTTTATAACTTCTTGGATGTTTTTTCTATGTCAAGCATAGATATAGTATAATATACTTACATACAATGAAATCAGAGACACTTGACCATTCTGCGTTACTTCTTAGGTCATTAACCAGGGTGTCTTATTTCCTATCCATGTTTTCTCGTGGGTGAAATCGTAATCGTAAGCAAATTGAGGACACGTACGTGGTATTTTTGTGTAAAAAGTTTTTATTCAGTATGTAAAGTACTCTCACACTTGACCCGTATTTTACGATACATTTTCGGAATGTGTCGCAGCACTCACGATGTCAACAGCCAGCTGTCAGGATTGCCTCGTGGATGCCTGCATAGTCTGCCGCCGGCAGAGCGGAACGAGGACACAAATAGGCATAACAACGAGAGAGAACGTGACGGAGGCTCCGGTCTGCGTGGACAGTGGAATTACCGCTGCAGCGGGTTTTGTTTTGAGGCAGTCCAGTCTGCCGTCGGCCGGCGCGCGAGTCGATCGTCCCGCGGCGCCCTAGTTTTAAAACTCCTACGTGTAACATGAACGTCTCGCGTTACGATACTCGCCGCGCCTCGCCGCCCCGATAACATCTGCAAATCCGATATTCGGGCGATAGTGAGATAGCGCCACATTCGTGTTACGCGAGCTCGCCATGTGATCGCTCCCGCCGATGGGAGCGAGAACCGAACAAAAAAGCCGGCTGCTAATGTATCCCGGCTACAAAAAAGGGATAAAAAGGCTATTCCTGGAATGCGCACATGTCGACGCGGGGTAACAGCTACTGATTCCGCAGTGTCGTCGAGATGCCCCGCAGGAGCAAGTGGATGCATCTGGTGGCGGGCGTCGTCGCCGGTGTCACCCTTGGGGTTTTCCTCAAGCTATGCTTAAAGCCATCCTCGAGGAATTCCATAGAAGCGTGCATGGAGACGGCGAGGCAAGTGGCGCCGGACCCCCTCGCCTTGATAGACTTAAGCGCGGACGAGACTATTCAGAATTCCAATAGGAGTTTAGTGTTTGTGGGTGTGATGACTGCCGAGCAGTATCTGAGTTCAAGAGCGAAGGCTGTGATGGAAACCTGGGCGCAAGATTTGCCGGGACGGATTGCGTTTTTCAGTTCGGAAGTGTCACGCGCACCGGGGCTGCCGTTGATCCCACTCCGAGGAGTGGATGACAGCTACCCACCACAGAAGAAGTCGTTCCTCATGATTTTATACATGTACGAGAAATACGGTGACAGGTTCGAGTGGTTCATGCGTGCGGATGATGACGTTTACGTGAGAGGTGATAAGTTGGGTGAATTTTTGCGTTCAGTGGATAGTCGGAAGCCGCAGTTTATCGGGCAGGCAGGGAGAGGAACTACCGATGAAAGGGATGCATTGGCTCTGGACTACAATGAGAACTTCTGCATGGGTGGGCCGGGAGTGTTGTTGTCTAGGGAGACTTTGAGGAGGGTAGCTCCTCACGTGAAGTACTGCTTGAAGCACCTCTACACGACGCACGAGGACGTAGAGCTGGGCCGCTGTGTGGCCAAGTTTGCTGGAGTGTCCTGCACGTGGAGTTATGACGTGAGTACCTCATTATTTTGCGAGTAGGCATAATAGCGACTTAATTTGGCGACGTAAGCCAATGACGCATATGAAATAACGGGTTTACGCTCGGGCATTGTTTTGCTTGACAAATTGAATGGCTTATTTCTTATGCATTTCCGCCATCGGATTCAATTCAAAGATCGAAGCATTTCTTGATTACCCACTGAGTTCACGAGACCTGAAACTCTAATGTTTGACGACACTGTTGATGCAGTGCAGTGGTAGACTGGTAGTGCGGTCCTGGGTTCGACTCCTGGCAAGGGCTAATATATTTATGTGATGAACTCGAACATTTGTTTCTGAGTCATGGACGTTCTATAACGTAATTCTAAGATGTATTTAAGTAAATAATATACCTTTTTAATTATGTGGGTATCTATGAACATGTGTAAGTAACCGACCTATATCGCCATCTAGTGCCCATAATACAATTACTAGAGCTTAGGTACTTTGCACTTTGGGACAAATTCGATTTATGTGAGATTTTCCGATTTTTAGGTACTTATTTACTTTTTAAGTAAGAAGCAACGTCCTCAAAATTCTAAAAAGGATTTCGGTATTTTAATCTTTATGAAGCAACATTTTGTTCCTCATGCGCAAGCTTAGTGTTGTTACACTCAAGATTTTTCTGCAATCGCAACCAGCTCGTGATTATTACAATTGAATAACAAGCAAACTGCCAGCGAAGTGGTGAGGTTAGGCAACACTGTAGTAACTGCAACTGGGAAGGCAACCCATTCACTTTAAGATGGTTATTATAACTGCAACGGTCCATTTTACCAACGTCGTCCATTTGACGACGCAGTTGAGGCAGTTTGTAGACACCTGCCTACTGCGCCGACGGTCCTGGGTGCGAATCCCGGCCGGGGCAAATATTTGTGTGAATTTGTTCCTGGGTCATGGATGTTATCTATATATGTATTTATATATTATGTATATCGTCGTCTAGTACCCATAGTACAAGCTTTGCTTAGTTTGGGACTAGGTCGATTTGTGTATGATTGTCCCTTAATATTTATTTATTTATTATATTATATAAATATATCGTCGTCTAGTCAGATATAAATAGTAGTACCTACTCGGTTGGCCCACCGCTACTGATCGGCTCTCCTGATGATGAATCGCGAACCGATTCGGAACATCTCGAGCGATATTCGACTTCTACGACGTGAGTAAACCCATTTCGTACGTATTTTGATATGGTGTTGAAAACGTAAATAAGTGCAAATTTCAACCATCTCAAAACAAACTCTACTGCTCACAGAACCGCTATTTTTACTTACATAAAGCGGAAGGCGGAGCCAAACCACATGGATGCGCTCCGGTGCGTCGTAGGTGCGTAGTAAGCTCGTATTACTTATACCGAATTACAAGAAGATTCCATCTATACGACCCACTGGCCTTCACCTTAATAGAGCAATTGACTATCAAAGGCTGAAGCCGTCAAAACAATGGGCACTTAACTCAGAAAGTGCATCAGGGTAAGGCTAAGGAGCGTTTTAACGCTCCTTGACTTACGTTATGTGGTCACGAATAAATAACATTATTTTTGCAAAAAAAAAAGCGTTGATTGGTGAGCTCATTACAAAGCGCTTGTTGCGAATTGTAATGGACTCCAAAAATAGGATTGTTTTCGTTTAAATTTCGTAACACAAGGACACGAGCAGTTGAAAGTGTTGAAACGCTCCTGAGCCCTACACATTAAGGCTCCTCATCCTTTCGAAAATGCTGATTGATTTAGACATGTTTCTCTATGATCAAACATGTTTCTTAACATATTATCAATGCTACTACATAGAACAGGGCTATTGCGATTTATTGGTATGTAAGTATTTGATATTTTTTGTTTCAAAAACTACTCGAAATTGACAAAATTCAAGCAGAAAGCTGGTTTTTCAATTTATTTTCGACTTCACGCAATGAAAGCAATAAAAGGTTTCTAGAACTCAGGTAAAAGGTTTGTTGAAATTATCAATTTAGGTATTTGTCATAATGAAAAAAACATTTTTAAAAGGCATAAAGCCACTTAAGATTTGGTCATGCGAGTAGGTAGGTAGTCTGACCAGCGAGTGGTGTCACAAAGATTATTTTCAAGTTTTCTGTATGGCAACAATTTGACCTGTCAAATAAGCTGTCTCATTATAAATACCATGTGAAATCACCTTAAGGCTGAATGGCGTTAGAACGTAAGTCAAATATACAAAAACAAAACTGGACCCAGCGAGTTTTATCCCTATTTGTAGTCATATGATGGAACGTCGGGAATCCAAACGTTCAAACATATAAGAAAGATATTTTGGCAGAGCTGACACAGACGCTTCGCTCGCTTCGTTCACTCGTCAAAAAAACAGGGCTATTACGTATCTGTCGGTGGAGTAATCGCCACTCTTCCCTATTTCTTGATAGTGTTTTGGTCTCCTGATACGACATAGTGCCCCCTTTCTCTTTCGCTTGACTAAAAACGTAATTCTTGGTCCTCTGCCTCTTTTCCCGTCCACTTTGCCTTCCAGGATGTTCACAAAGAAAGCTTCATGCGATTACTCCACCGACAAGAGCGAAGCTCTTAAATTATGAATGAATGTATCTGTATGTTTTGTCAACATTAACCAAGCCTTGTAACCGCCGACACCTCCCAGTAAATGAATAAATGTCAAGGTTTTCTGTGCGCGACATTTATGACGAGTTTTATGGCAGACTTCATAAACAATAACTCGTAGTAGACAGGTTTCATTAAAGAAATTAATACTAGTAGGTATGCTCGTAAATAAAAATAATAACGGTGTAAAATATTTTAATGAATACGTTTAATAACATCAAACTTGGATACATTAATATGGCATGGCTACTATCCTGTTTCGCTTCAATAAATAGGTTATATTACCTACGTGCATTAGTTCTACATAGATAGCCGGACATCCATGTTTTGAATTTGGTTAATGACAAATCGCTACTGACGAATAATAATGCAAATATTATGACGTATACACTTTATTGCCATATTAAAGCTGTTTGTTGCGCCACTATCCCTGGGCCGGCTGGGGCTGGTTAGGCTATAATGCACTTATATCGTTTGCTCCCCTATATATACAAATTTTAAAGTTATCCGTATCTTTTCTACCTGCGTTCTGTTCAAAAATTCGCAAACTTTCTTGCAATATCTTTCTCGAAAAGCATTGAAACTCGCGTTTCTGTAAACCGGTTCAGCCGGCCGTTCTTTGCTCTCAAAGAATCAAGTTTGAAGAGGGTTCAGAGGGGTAACGATTCTACAAGAACAAACTTTTATGCTATCTTTGACAAACTATTACTTATATTGCCAGTAACATGTTTCAGATGTAATTCGTAGCTATTGCAAAATGTTATTAAGTTGAAAATCTGTTTTTTGTGGAGAGGGATCATGATTTCGGGAAAAATCTTAATAGCGTGATTCAGGAATGTATGGGCGCCATCTGTTGGGCATAATTTCTATGTCCTCTCATCACGCCATAACGTCTGGACGGATTTTAATTAATTTTGATACAGGGATAGCTGGACTTTCAAAGTTGGTTACAGGATACTATTTACCAAGTTACGGTATAAAAAAATTACGCGTACAAAGTTGCAGACACCTATTAATTCGTAATATTTATATAAAAACTATATGTGTATACATATTTCAGGAAAATTTCATTCTCCCTCGTATGCTTAGGCGCAGATCAGGCGGGACATTTGAACCTTCCAATATGATCAGCTTTTTTTTTGACATGGTATACATTATCATCTAAATCAGACCAATAAGAAGATTTACAAACTACATGATGCCTTAAATAAGATGAAGTGTATTTTTCTCAAATAAACGAACTTGTGCTTACCCGGAATTTTAATTCCAGTCTGTATTTTTTTGAACTCGTTATTACTACAAAGAAAATCCATTAGAATCACAATAGTTGCTCTTGGGTCCTCGCCAATAGGTACCATTCACAAATAAACTCGTTATAGGATGTTTAAAATGTGGTGAATCATTCTAGTATTTCAATTAGGAATTAGCACCATCATCAGAGCAAATTGAGATTTTCAACCAGTTTTTTTCTGTGGGTAGTTTATATTGTTGTTTGACCCTCTTTTATAGACAAATAAATCATATATTTTAATTGCTATACAAGGTGGAACATTTCTAAAGACTGGGCTGACAGGATAGTGTCATCTGAGTGATCTACAATCGACCAAAAATCTATTTAAAAGTTAAAAAAGTCATCAAAATAAAATATTAATATCAGTAACAACCCTACTAATTCAAAGGTGATATTTACATTTTAAATGATAACCTGTCTTTTACTTAAGTGATGTTCAAAAGATGCTGGTTGATATGTGCAGATTTTTACACTTAATGTTTAACAAACTGTATCTCAAAAATGGATAGAAATATTTACATACCTAGTTCATTGGTGAAAAATTAAGTACTCAGTCTGAACAATGTTCAGAATGAACTGAGATGAACTAGGTATGTATACTTCGAGGGACTTTTAAGCAAACAGGGAATTGTTCAATGAACAATTCCCTGTTTGCTTAAAAGTCCCTCGAAGTATTCCACCCTGTATAGACGCCAAGATCAACACTTAAAGAAAAAATAACCATGCCAGGACCCGACCTCTGTACCTTTGTATTACCGGTCCAAAGTCTTAACCTTTCGACCACAGACGCACTGTCCGTACACTTAACATTGTCCCATCCACCTTATATCCCTGTAACTATTTTTATTTTGAAAGGTATTACCTAACCTAACCTTAGTGTTATAGATTTCATATCGTTCGTTTTCGTTCCCATATCTGAAGCTTGTAGCAGTAGAAATATTTATATTTATGTAGCATAAAAGGCTAGATCTAATAGGGAATCCTTCTTGTTCCCCCCGCCCTGCCGCGCCGATCTGTCAGAGGATAAGACCGATTCAAAAAGATTTTTCGGCAGGAGAAGGAAGGTTGCGTTTATCGCGTGACAGATTTCTACATCATGTGCTTCACGGAATATGACAACTGCTTAGTCATTTGTCTATTGCACGATTAAACGGAGCAACGTAGGCTCGCAAGATATAATAAAATAATGAACTTTATTCTGCTAGTAGGCCACAAGGGCAGTTCTACATGTCTGAGTCTACCGGCATTTCACAAGAGTAGACCACTGTTGAGAAGAAACGCCAAAAGAAACTTAACAGTCAGTATTTTTTTCAAAATAAATACTTAACTATTACAGTAATATGAACTTAACCTAATTTGTACCTAACCTAACTTAAAGAAAACGTTAAAAGTGTGCCTATAAAATAATAATATTTTATAAATTTATGAAACATATAATGTCTCATTTTTTTTATGTGGGTAGGTACACCACAATTTTTATTTAAGCATTAAATACAAAGATCAAAGCTTAAAGAAAAATTGAAAAATTCGTCAGATCTTCCTGGAGCTAGGGTGGCGAAATGGTTAACGCGCTGGACCGGCAATCCAGAGGTACCGGGTTCGATTCCCGGTCTCTTCCCCCAGGTAGCTCCTTTTTCAATTTTTCTTTAAGCTTTGATCTTTGTATTTAATGCTTAAATAATATTTTAGTTTAAGTAATAAATAAGGTAAAAATATCAAAATAAAATTTACAATATAATTATTATTTTTATGAATTACGGCAAGTGTGCGTGTGTACTCATTCACTCATTTAAATAGTAGGTTAAACTTACTACGTTTGTTCAGGTAGTATTTGTTCAGGTTTGATCCGAACGTTGGGTGTACCTAAACAAAACAATAATTGTGTAAACCGAATCTTTTGTTAAGTGCTCAATGAAATCGATAACAATTGGTATTGTTGGTGGTAACACCTAGCTGTGGCTTTACTACCTGAAGGGCTACTCCGATGTTCGTAATTTTACTGTCGTATAGTGCTATTCCATTCACTCAAATATACTTTGACAGGAGATCGAGAGGGATAGCACTATTCGACACCGCTCCCCCTGAGAGGGGGGGAGAGTAGCTAAAATTAAACTTGGCTCTATAACCTACATATCCTGATAGATAAAAGTTGTCCTTTAATTTTGCCAAATTTTCCATACATTTCAATCTAATTTTGTTTAACTATATCTTATATTCGACTACTTGTTAAATTTACCATACAACTTATTCCCAATCTCTGCACTTTGACTGAGCGGAGTTGTGTCCAGTCTACGCTTTATCACTCTTTGGCGCGTCATAGAATGGGGAACAACTAAGAGATAAGATAACCGAATGTTTGAACACCTACAAGTCTGCATTAACACTTGAGAGGTCATTTTGGTGTAACATTAGTTAAAACTGATATATTTCGATAAGTAAGGGCAAATATTGATAAACAGTGGCATATCACCTGATTTTAGCAAGTTAGTGACAGTTCTCCGTAGTTTATGACCATTTATTATCAATGTTACTACTTAAAACAGGTCTATTGCAATTTATTCCTATATATTTCAAACCTACAGTTTGAATTATTCATTCATAACTTTTGTTTCAAAAACTACTCGAAATTGACAAAATTCACGTAGTAAGCAGGTTTTTTTCTACTTACGTATTTTCGACTGTACGCAACGCAACGCAATGAAAGCATGAAATAGCTATGTTACTATCTAGAACTTAGGGGAGAGTATTATTCACTTTAAAAAATTGGTTGAAATTATCAATATAATAATTTGTGTGTAATTTTAGGGTGTAGTCGGTTTAATTGAAAAGCATATCTCACGCGATTGTACGGTAGGTATTCCAATGCCATAACGCCACTTCTATGGTATTTCAAAGACGAGGACAAGACTTTGGTCGAACATTCACCTAGAAACAAGTGTGTTTATTTGTATTCAACTGTTCTTGGTACAAAACAATTGAATAACAATTGCCATAATTTACGACCCAGTATTGCGGACAATTCGCAACGAGCTGAATTCGGGTCGAATGTAATAGTTATAGTTATAGCACAGCTTTGCAATCAACCATCGACTGGCTTGATACTAATAACCTTAAAGTAAATTTAGATAAAACGCATATTATGAATTTTAAACAGAGACGTAAAAACTTACAATATCCCAAAGCTAATTATAAGGATCTGAATATTAAGGAGGTTGATCACACTAAGTTTTTAGGTTTAGCTGTAGACAATAAACTGACTTGGAAAACTCAAACCGAAAATGTATGTAAAAAAATTAATTCCTACTCTTGTGCATTGTAGGGTGATCTCATCTAATTCGGTGATAAAATCGAAATATGATTAAAAGTCCATGTTATTATCAATCAATGTTTTTACTTTTAATAGGAACTGCAGACAGTCTATCTATTAGCATAATCAGCCATTTAAATCTTAATTATAACAAATAATACTGTTCATAATCGACAATTATTTATGTTGCGTGAACATCGCTTATTTGGTGACAATCACCTTAAGTCGGTGATACATACTACTCTAACTAGACTATAACCAAATTACACAAGTTTTAATTTTTTTTATCACATAATTAGGCATAATGAAATCAAACAAAAAAAAAATGTTAGATAACAATTTCAATTAGAATTAAATTAAATTTCACGTATTTGCAAAATTATTTTTTTTTATTAATGAAAAAAAAGGTACCTAAACAATCAAATCTATTAATTACTTATTTATTATTCAACGCTACATGCATCACACCTAAATATTTTTTGGTTCTTGTCAACGTCTTGACCTTGACAATGACGCAAAAAAAGTCCCTGATTTTTTAATTTTTTTATCAAGTTTTTGGGCCTGGCCACATCACCATGGCCATGCCGTCAATACCGGCACCGGCAAAGGAAAAAATTATTTTTTTTTCATTGTGTCTACTTTTTCAGAACGTACCTACGTTATTCTCTTAAAAAAATAAATTAAAAAATATATTTAATTTAAACGAACCTATTTTTTTTTCTATACACGGAATAATTTTGTTGATAATTACGTAACTAAATTGATACATTAGGATCATACAATAATATTACTGCTGGTAATTTAGAAAAATAACTGTGTGAACAGAGTTCTAATAACATTTATCTCAGATTTTTAATAGGCGGTAGCGAGCCCTGACTTAATAAAAAAATCAGACGTTTTTTCGTGTCCTAAAACTAAAACAAAATCAGCGGGTGAGCCAAATAAAAGAAAAATCGTTAAAATATGAAACCCTACCACATACATACATACTACGCCCCAAAAACATTACCCTCCTTTTCTTCGGCAGTCGGGTAAAAGGTAAAAAAAAAAGACTTGTAATTCGGTGATAAAGACTCCAAAAAAATATTTTAATGTTGCTTATATGCATCGCAAATTTATTAATTATGGATTATTCAGCACAATACATGCATTAAGTAATTAAAACACGCGTCGTAACTTAATTTTACTCATATATTTAAGTTAACTTGTTTTATTCGGTGATGCCGTTCCGGCGTCAATCGTTTAAAAATGATAACTTTTTGAACGGCTTTCACAACATATTGTGAAAAAACTATGCAGGTTTTGTCAAAACTAATATCTGATCCACTAAATATAATGTCTTTTTACTATACTGTCCACTTTTTATGTTAATCACGGCACTTTTAATATTTAAAATCGAATCATAAACGAAGAACCGGTTTGTACATGTCCGCGCGGCGCCGAAATTATGTCTCGCGCGAGAAATTTGCAAATATTAACTATCTCGGTCTCTCAATCTGACCCACAAGAATGCAAACGAAATCATAACTTAATGCTTTGCCTTAAGGTCGCATTTAAAAGGCCCTAATTCACTAGCTCTATTCGGTGTCGTGCTTCAAAACTTGTATCACCGAATTAGGCGTGTCACCAAATAACGCGAGTTTACCCTATATGTTACGTAAAATTGTAAACCAATCGGCTGTGTTGACTGCATACCATGCATACGTTTCTTCAACATTATCTTATGGAGTAATTTTTTGGGGTAACTCCACAGACCGTGAATTAGTATTTCAAGCCCAGAAACATGTTTGAGAGCGGTGTGTGGTCTGCGGTCTACGGAGTCTTGTAAAACACATTTCATAAATTTAAACATTCGTACCTTGCCTTCTTTGTATATTTATGAGATTGCTTTATTCGTGAAGATTAATCCAGACCAATTTAAAAAGTTTTCAAGTCAGAGACTTCAAAATAAGTTGTTTGCTGCGCCATCCAAAACGAGTCTTCTGTCCAAAAGTGTAATTGGGATGGCCTCAAAAGTTTATAATAAAATTCCATGTGCAATAAGACACTTGGGAAATGTCATAGATATTAAAAAGATGTTAAAAAAATACTCAATCAAAAAAATGTTATTATTCTATTAATGAGTATTTCAATGACTATGATGTTTAGATTAATTTAATTAGCTATAAACATATATATAGCAACTACCTATTTTGTATGCCCTAACCTAGGGTTGAACATAGCTGAACACAAATGAAACTTGTTACCTATTATTACCTATTGTTCACAAATAAATAACTTTGACTTAAGTTGTAATACTTCACATGAATATAATTTGCAACTATGTTGCATATCTAGGTATTTCACTGTGCAGAATACCTATCCAGTATCTTAACCCTGTGCCGCGTAAAATACCTACCTATACGAGTATTTTATAAAACATTTATTATTTTTTAGGGTTCCGTACCCAAAGGGTAAAAATGGGACCCAATTACTGAGACTTCGCTGTCCGTCCGTCCGTCCGTCCGTCCGTCCGTCCGTCCGTCCGTCTGTCACCAGGCTGTATCTCAAGAACGGTGATAGCTAGACAGTTGAAATTTTCACAGATGATATATTTCTATTGCCGCTATAACAAAAAATACTAAAAGTAAAATAAAATAAATATTTAAGTGGGGCTCCTATACAACAAACTTGTTATAGATTATGGTACGGAACCCTTCATGCGCGAGTCCGACTCGCACTTGCCCAATTTTTTCTTCTTAGCATTTAATTATATTTGGTAAATTCATACGTATATTGCCGTAAAGTTGTAAGGTACGATTGTAGGTACAAGGAAGATATTTTACAAGAAATAATAAAAAAGGGTATTTGCGGCCCACGCACTGAATTACTTTTGTATGTTTGTGTATATATCGATGGCAAAAAGCGAGAACGTAGTAACCGCCAAAATGCAAATTTTACACCAGAGCCAAAAAACTTTTCGATTTCGAGGAAAAAAATCATAACTCTTTCATTTATGAACGAAAATGCTTGATATTTGGATCTAATTCATAACTTTGGTTTTCTTTCAACTGGCATATTTAATATTTATCAAAAAAGACTGGTTTACGACTTAGTGGCGGTTACGACAATTGAACTCTTTTTTTCGTTACGCGAAAACGCTGTAAACGCCAGAAGTAAATGTACTAAAATGGTGAAACGAGTATTATTTCCATAAAGCATAAATGCTGTAACCAGATGCATATTTATTTTAACATTCAATAATTTTGACGTAAATGTCATTACGTTCTTTATAGGACTAACCGAAATGTGGTAAGTGTCCACCGGCAAAAAGAAACTGAAAATAAAACGACTTAAGTATCAATCAACTTTTATCAACATACTTTTTTAAAATGTTTCTAAATTTTAAATGCAGGTTTCTTACAAATTGAAAGCTCAGAAGCAACAATTACCGTCTTAACATATCAAATACTATCTAGTCTCAATTTCTCTGTATAAAAACATTATGAAAGTTACTTAAAACCTCCATTGCTTATAACATTTCAAAAGGCTAATAAAATCTCTCATATTATAAAATCACAACCTTGTACTTATCGTGCTAAAACAAACATAAATATTCTTAGGGTTAATCGGACTATAATATTGTTATCCGCTAAAACTATATATTATAGATAATGAGGTTTAATATTCCCGTGAAAACTTTAAAACTCTCTACATTTTATCTTCAGTTTTGGCATTAAATTGTCTTTTAAGTAACTTTTATCGATATAAAACTCACTACCTATTAAACCTACTAACTATAAAAGATGTTTTGAATGTAAGTATTACTTATTATATAAGTTTTCAACATAATTCTTAAACAATTGTTTGAACACAACTATCACCTCAATTATAAAAATATTTCTTGGAACTAATCTCACTGAACCATTAATATTTAACTTAAATAACTAGACGTTATATTACTATGGTACCGTACGAATTAAAATTGTTATTATTTATTTAAATAAAAACTCGGAGTCATTTTTCTTAGGCAGAATATCAATTGACATTAAAATAGGAACCTAAAAATTCCATTCCAATGGAATTAGTTTTCATAATAACATAATTAAAATAACTGTTCTTAAAAAAATAGTAAAAATTCCACTCTAAAATGCATTGTTTTACAATAACACTCCTCAAAATCCATGTCATAATTAACTCAAAAATCGCCCCTCTAAAGTAATGAAAATTAGTGCAATAGTGACTGATGGACATGTGCATTCTTCCAATCCTGACCTACGGAGCGCAGACTTGGTCTTTGACAAAAGTTCAGAAGTCCACCCTCAAGGTTTGTCAAAGAGCCATGGAACGCAGTATTCTGGGCGTAAAACTAACTGACAGAATTAAGAACACAGTACTGCGTTCCAAAACGCTGGTAGCTGATGTAGCTCAAGCAGCCGCAAAGCTGTATATTATGTCCGTGATAAAACAAATGACGACAGTTGTCGCAGTGGTTTAAGCAGCTGCCTACTGAGCCGACGGTCCTGGGTTCGAATCCCGGCAAGGGCAAATATTTGTGTGATGAACTCGAATATTTGTCGAATAATATATTTGTGCCTGGGTCATGGATGTTATTTGTATTTAAGTATGTATTTATCTTTACCAGTATGTTCACTTGTGTCCAGAACACAAGCCTCCTAGAGCTTACTGTGGTACTTGATTAATTTGTGTGAGGTTGCCCGATATTTTTTTTTTATTCATTCTTTTTATTCGAATCAGGCACCAGTTAACCGGTAAATTTTAAATACTGTACAGTTGTTTATCTACCGCAGCTCAACAAATTTAGTGCTTATCTGATTCTAGCCCTTGGACAATAAAGATGCGGACGTGACACCCCAAACTAGTTTGATCCGGCTTGAGTCAGCTTTTTAGGGGTTAGACCAATTAACTCTTAATAATTGTAGTGAAACGTAGTAGATTACAGCAAAACTTTCTTCTAGCGATTACAACCGTAAACTAGATATACATATTATACTAATTAAAAAAAAATCATAATTTTAAATCGAAATCAAAATTGAAATGTATACCTATTCTGTAAGTTGGCCACTCTACATGTCTGAATCTGAATTTATCGGCATTTCACAAGAGGAGGCCGCTGTCGAGAAGAAAGCCGAAAAAAAGTATTTTATTTTTTTATTTTTTTTAATCATCATGCGAGCGTTTGCTCGTATCTTTTTATTGCCTTTAAGCAGACCTTTGATGATATTTGATGTTAATTCCAGCTTTATACCTCCACGCGTTCCTGAGAAAAAGGTCTCGACAAATAGATAGACAGGCACAAAAGTGATCCTATTTAAGCTTAGTTTTTGGTGATTGAGGCACGGAACTCTCAAAGCTGCCGCGTCCCGCGCCCCAACATCGTTATTTTCTTCCAACAAAATGTAATAAAAACATTTTTGCTGTCCTTTCAATATTAATAAAGCAAATAAATATGCTAGTTATGTTTCATCCCAATATTCATTAGAACAATAATATTCATATTTTCCATTAAACCCGCAACATATTTTACATCCAAAAAAGGCATGTACACAGACTACGCACACCCACTCGCTCCGGCGATCGCCGATAGACTAAATCACAGGTCGTATACACGAGCCACATCGCCGCGAGCGCACATTATTATTGCTGTATCTTCAAGCACTACCCACTTCACGTTGTGTTTCAAATGTCGTTACTGTAGCTTGCTGTTAATTCATTTTCGAATGAAATGTAGTAAGCGTCAATCATAGATAATTTATTTTAGGATAATTGCAGTAAGCTTGGTTCGTAATTTTTTCACTACATGCATAAATGCTGCAACAGCCACGGAACAAAATTTCGGCAACGCTGTAACCGGCACACCCTTTGATTTATGAAAGAACAAAATTAGCGTAAATGGACTCGTTTAGAAAATTGCTACTATTTGGGTGTTTACAGCAATTAGATGTGGGCATCGTCAAAAAAATACATTCGTTTTGCAACGTAGTCCAGTTTTTTCTAAGCGTCGTAGAGCCATGGGACCCAGACCAGTCGACGCAGAAAAATTCGCTGATTCCGAATATGCAAAAAAAAATTTTTTGACCAAGTGGCGGTTACTACGTTCTCGCTTTTTGCCATCGATATGTATATCGTGTAGGTATGTATGGCCTCATAGCTAAAAGCCCTAGAAGGTAAATAATTGATAAACTTGATCGCATAATCCACAGGAAATAGTGAAAACCTTGTGAAAAGGATATGGAATTAATACGTCAGCTAATAAAGGGTACCTACCTACATCAAAAATCCACATTTTAGACACAAGATAAAACCACGTTGTACAGTCAGCGTGAAAAGTAGCTGTCAATTTTAGTACGCAATAATGACATAAGCCAATAGTGAAAATGGCTATATGGAGTACAATTCTTTAAATACCATTTTTTTCACGCGATCCCTGCAACGAGGATCTACAGTCTGCAGGTTGCATTTTTTTTACCATGGTTATACCATTTTTTTTATTGTCAATTGGACAGTTTGCAATAGTGTTGGCTTCGAAACCCAATAAAAAAAAACTGTCGATAGTAGGCACTTGTCAATGTTAAACCGTTGAAATTTTGACATCGACAAGTGATTAGTTTTTATTGGGTTTCGAAGGCAAAGGTCTTCTCGTCTCTCTCCCTCAGCCAACACTATTGCGAAATGTCAAATTGTCAATGAAAAAACATTTTGGAAAACCAATGGTAAAGAAAAATTTATGAACTGCAGTTTGGAGATCTGTACGGTAAGGACAATCGAAAAAAAAATTGGTCTGAAACGTTTTACCAAGCACATTATTATAAACTGGCGACCTGCCCCGGCTTCACACTGCTGAGAAATTATGCATGTAATATTAGACATATAAACCTTCCTCTTGAATCACTCTATCTATTAAAAAAAACGCATCATAATCCGTTGCGTAGTTTTAAAGATCTAAGCATACATAGGAACAGACAGAGAAGAAGCGACTTTCTTTTATACTATGTAGTGATATGTAGGTACAGTTTAGTAGTAAAACTTACTTCTAACTAGCTAAGCATTTTGAGCACCTGGCGTGCGTACTAACTTATGCAGCTGACTGTCCATTACGTACTAATTACGAGTTCTCATTAATTCATGGATAACGTAATCTAATCAATTTTAAACATAACGTTTCAGTCGCGACGGAATACATTTGAATATGCAGCGATTATTTCAACATTGACTCACATTTACGTATTATAGAGTGATTCCCATTTGTTCCATGGAACTGTGACGTCATGGTATATAATAGGATTTATTTTGCCAAATTGTTCCATAGAACTACATACTAGCTTTTCACCCCGGTTTACTTGCCAGTGACGCACTGGAACAAAATAATACTACTCTTTTCCCATGCTGTTCCATTATGAAACAAAATAGTAATTAGTTTTCCCAAGTTGTTCTATAGAACTTCATACTAGTATATTACCCGACTTCACTACTATGCAGGCGACCTTATCACACCTCAGGCGAAGTAATAATTTTACTTATCTAATCTGTTTTACAATAAATTTTGTAACTTCTAAAAATAAAAGTTTTGTTCGCAGAAATATTTTTGTAAAGCCTGCCAAGTTCCTATTTAGAACTAATTTATTTTAATGGTAATGATTTTTTTGACAAAAATTTTTAATAGATTTTTAATGAAAGATTAGTCTACTTTATTATGTGTTTTACTATCATATTTAAAATAAAAAGGAAACTAAGACATCATTTCATTGATTATATGAAAATAAATGTTGGGTCCTTGCTTTGAGTATCTACTACAGTCTGGAGTCTACACAGACTTGTCATGACTCAGAATGGTATTTATGACTTCACACCAAAATGTTTGCGGGGGGATGCTCATCAACAATTTATGTAAATGTAGTGGCTCTGTTAAATAAGAACAAGCTTCCCAAGGTTCTGTCCTGCAAAAAAATACGTTTTCATGATTACTACAGCTTTTCTCTAACCCACACAACAAATCATCATCATCATCATCATCTCAGCCATAGGACGTCCACTGCTGAACATAGGCCTCCCCTTTGGACTTCCATATATACCGGTTGGAAGCGACCTGCATCCAGCGCCTTCCGGCGACCTTTATAAGGTCATCTGTCCATCTTGTAGGTGGACGTCCTACGCTGCGCTTGCTGGTCCGAGGTCTCCACTCGAGCACTTTTCGGCCCCATCGGCCATCTGCTCTGCGTGCTATGTGGCCTGCCCGTTGCCACTTCAACTTGCTAATCCGGTGAGCTATATCGGTCACTTTAGTTCGTCTACGGATTTCCTCATTTCTGATTCGATCACGTAGAGACACCCCGAGCATAGCCCTCTCCATTGCTCGTTGAGCGACTTTGAGCTTTGAGATGAGGCCAATAGTGAAAGACCACGTTTCGGTGCCGTGAGTCATCACTGGTAACACACATTGGTTGAAGACTTTCGTCTTGAGGCACTGAGGTATGTCAGACGAAAAGACATTGCGTAGTTACCCGAACGCTGCCCAGCCGAGTTGGATTCGGCGGTTGACCTCTTTCTCGAAGTTGGACCTACCTAATTGGACCACTTGTCCTAGGTAGATGTATGAGTCAACAACTTCGAGTACCGAGTTTTCAACAGAGACTGGGATGGGCACAACCTTGGCATTTGACATGAGTTTCGTCTTGTCCATGTTCATTTTTAAGCCCACCCGTTGAGAAACTCGATTGAGGTCATCGAGCATCATGCTGAGTTCCTCCATCGACTTTGCCATGACTACGATGTCGTCGGCAAACCGAAGGTGAGTGATGTATTCGCCATTGATGTTGATGCCAAGTCCTTGCCATTCCAGGAGCTTGAAGGCGTCTTCCATAACGGCCGTAAACAGTTTCGGGGATATAACGTCCCCCTGTCTTACGCCTCTTCTCAATGGAATGGCCTTTGTGCTCTGCTCCTGAACTCGGACCGACATGGTGGCGTTACTGTACAAACACTTCAACACTTCAATGTACCGATAGTCAATATGGCATCGCTGAAGTGACTCGAGCACCGCCCATGTTTCCACCGAATCGAAGGCTTTCTCATAGTCCACAAACGCTAAGCATAATGGCAAGTTATACTCTTCAGTCTTCTGTATAACTTGCCGCAGCGTATGTATGTGGTCTATGGTACTATAGCTTCTTCGGAAACCGGCTTGTTCGGGACGCTGGAAGTCATCAAGTCTATGTTCGAGACGGTTCGTGATGACCCTTGAAAACAACTTATAAACATGGCTTAGAAGCGTGACGGGCCTGTAGTTCTTCAATAGGCTGTTATCACCTTTCTTGAAGAACAGTACCACCTCGCCTCTATTCCATGCTTCAGGCGTTTTGCCCTCGGACAAGACGGAATTAAAGAGCTTCTGGAGGACCTTAAGTACCGGTGTTCCACCCGCTCTCAGAAGCTCTGAGGTGATTCCGTCTTCGCCCGGCGCCTTGTTGTTCTTAAGCTGTTTCAGGGCCATCCTAATCTCGTACAGACTGATGTCCGGGATGTCTTCGGTATAATGTCGGGACAGCTTGGCTCTTGGATCACCTACAAAGCTGTCAACGGGCTTTGCGACTGAAGTGTATAACTGACCATAGAACCTCTCGATCTCGCCTAGAACCTCTGCTTTGGTCGACGCTATGCTGCCATCTTCCCGTTTCAGCTTGGTCAGCTGGCTTTGTCCAATAGACTTGTCCTTTGCGAACACTTTGGAGCCTTTGTTCTGCTCAATGGTCTCTTTAACACGGTTCGTATTAAAGAGCCGCAGATCATGTGGCAAGGACTTCGATATACGTCTATTAAGCTGCCTATATGACCTCGCGTCATCGGGAGACTGCAACTGTAGCGAGCGTCGTTCAGCCATGATGTTTAAGGTTCGATCAGACAATTTCTGAGGTCTATCTTTACGGCGGGGTCTGAAAAACTTAGACCCTACCGCGTGGACAGTTTCCACTAGCCCGTCGTTGATCTCGTCCACTGAGACAAAGTTCTCCAGACAAGCGAAGCGGTTGGAGAGCTCGAGTTGAAAGCTCTCGGGGTTTTGAATATGGGCCCGAGTAGGTCGGAGCGTAGACTTCATCAGACTGGACCTTTCCAGTTTAACATTGATATTCAGTGTGCCTCTTACGATTCGATGATCACTGCCGGTCTTTACCCTATTGATCACAGACACATCACTGAAAATCCGTTTCTTGTCGGTCATGATGAAGTCAATCTCGTTTCTCGTGGAACCATCGGGACTTATCCAGGTCCATTTCCTGTGAGGCGGCTTCTGGAAGAAAGAGTTCATCATGAAGAGTTCCTCTTTCTCTAGAAAGTCGGCCAGCCTCTGTCCCCTAGGGTTCCGTTGCCCGTATCCAAATTGCCCCACTCTCAACTCATCTCCGCTGTTCTTGCCCACCTTTGCATTGAAGACACAACAAATAAGAAATAATAATTGCCTCATAATTGAGAATTAGTTCTTCTGGTTGAGAGTCCATTTTACAACAATGTCATGATATGTTCAAGACTAATCAAAATCACAAAGACTAATCTAACTGACAGTGTTTTGAGTGGCCAGTTAATGGTGATAAGGTAAAGCATTTATTAGAATATATAATCGTAAAGAATATTATTTGCTATTTCATTCTAACCTGTCAGTTCCATGGAACAATTTTAAAAATCAAGTTTGCCATGTGTTCTATAGAACAACTTTACAATACTGCCATATGAGTTTGTTCCACAGTATTCTAGTTCTATAGAACAAATAATATTTGGCAATCTTTTAAGTTCTATGGAACAATTAAAAATTAAAATATCACTTACTTCTATGACGTCACAGTTCCATGGAACAAATGGGAATCACTCGTATTATACGATTATGTTAAGAAGATAATGATACCTAGATATAAAAACATGGACTCAGTCAGCGTGACGTATGCCGTCATACGCTCACGCAGGGTTCTGTTGAATATTTTATGGAATACGAATTCATTACGTACAAAAGTGTGTCGTTGAAAATGTTTGTCACTACCTTACCGATCCGAAATGGTTTTTTAGGGTTCCGTACCCAAAGGGTAAAAACGGGACCCTATTACTGAGACTTCGCTGTCCGTCCGTCCGTCCGTCCGTCCGTCCGTCCGTCCGTCCGTCCGTCTGTCACCAGGCTGTATCTCAACAACGGTGATAGCTAGACAGTTGAAATTTTCACAGATGATGTATTTCTATTGCCGCTATAACAACAAATACTAAAAATAAAATAAAATTAATATTTAAGGGGGGCTCCCATACAACAAACTTGTTATAGATTATATATATATGTATAGGTACGGAACCCTTCATGCGCGAGTCGGGCTCGCACTTGTCCAATTTTTTTAATTGTTTCCACTTTAGAACAATATTTTTTACAGGATGCTCGATCAGAAATTAACAAGACTTCAAGATTTAATCAAGATTTCCAAAACTTATACATATTTTGGTTTCTAGTAGCCCTCAGTTTGTCAGTCCTCTGATTTATGTCACTAGCAGTAGGTACCTACATGTATTGCCGAGAGCGGATTATAGATTCTGGAATCGGGATTTTGAAAATATGAATAAAATTCGTAGGGTTTTTGGAATCAATTGTCTAGTTTTTACAGTATCATGGCTATCATGAGCAGCGATCGGAAATTCGGGAGGATATTTACCTAAAGTTGACAAAATCCTATTGCTATCTCACTCATACCCCAAACACAACCACCTCCCAACAAACAAAAAATCCTCTTGTAGTGGCTTATATAGCCAAAAATATTATTCTTGTAAAGGCCATATTATCGCTAATAAGGGTGGATTTGGGCACAAATTATAAATACAATAACCTTATACTCAACTTATAGTTGTTTTATTATTTGCTTTATTTATCTTGTAAGTGCTTTATTGTGACAAGCAACAAGGTAGTCAAACTTATAATGGCATGGAAAATGCACTAAAAAGGTTAATATACTTATAAGAACTATATTTAAAGCGTTTATAAGGGCGATCGTCCTTATACGCGTTTTGTTATGATCCGATTTAAGGGCGTAAAATTCATAACGGCAAAACAAATGCCCCTAATAAGGTATTTGGCTCTTATAAATGTATGTTTATGACTGTGCAATAAGTTTATTTTCTTTTTTGTAATAGTTTGACGAAAAATAATTAGTCAACATCTTCATGATTAATAGTAATAAGTTATTTTTCTATTCTATGTTAGAGTACCCGAAAAATGCAAATTTATAGTGAAAACTGTGTGGGAATTTAAATTTGTGATAGATTATGGTATAAAACATGATGTGTTATCAACGCGCCTTTGTATTATTGCGGGTTTGTACTGAAAATGTGGTTAATTATTTAGTCATGTTTTATAAAAGGCCATTATAAGAGCGAAAGAAATTTGCACATCATCTACAAATACACTATGAGATTAAAAATCTATCATTAGCAATAGGTGTTGCTTATGATTCGCCATTTTATATGTCGTTAGGGTTCCTTTCTCACAAGTGAAGTCCCTTATCTACTAAGTAACTAAGTAAGAAATGTTATAACTATAGATATCCGACTCATCCAAATTTACCATCACACTTTGTCATACGTCGTGAATATATAGAAGTTTTGCAACAATTCACTTTAATTTTCTGTCAAAATTGTAAAGCGTATTTGATATACGACCATTTTATTGCAGATGAATGCGAATATTGTAATCCGTAATTTAAATAGTAACAATATTTCTAAATAAACATTGACACTTATTATTAATCGGACGAGTAAGTATAAATTTAATATTTAAAAAAGTTTGATAAATTAGTCAAATACCGATTATTATTACATATAAAAGTACAATAAAACCAAATGCTTCATTACTTAATTCATTCATTTAACACGTCATTAATTACATTAGATATAAAATTTGATTAATAAACTAACTTAAAATCGTTATTCATTAAATACATTTGGCTGAATGTACACGCGCTTGTGCCATTTTGATATAAGACGAATATTAAAAAAAAACTTTTGCACATGCGCAGTAGTAGATGTCAAGCGCGGTTTACAAATAACCCCGCCATTTTTTACTAATTACTAGTTTATTTCGAAGTTTTTCAATTCCTCATTTGACGATATGTCTGTATCACTGTCACTGCCGCTACAAATGTATTCCTCAGTGCTTTCCTGCTCACTCTCATGTTCCATAAAATAATCTTCTACGGAACCACCGGCTGCTACCTCGGTACCAGATTGGTCATTTTGTAGATTTACAAAAGTATTAGGCGTAACCATATAAAACCTTTTAATATAACACTATAGAGAACATAGCCCTTATTAGTATTATATAAGTGAATATGGATTGCTTTAATTCTTATTAAGACTATATAAAATGCTATAATTCATTCGTTGGGTAAACATCTTATAAAAAGCTCCTATAAGCCGAAAAGTTTTATAGGTACCTTGTGCATTACTTTTATAAGAATGATTGGCCATATAAAACGCCTTTACAAGGCTTTCAATATTATACAGCTAAAACGCAAGCTTCTATAAGAATATAAAAAAATTAACCCTTATTGTAGCCATATTAATTGGTTTTATTAACGTTAACATAACCAAATTATAAGAATAAAGGCAATTTTAGCCGAATTGTCTTATAAAAAGCCGTTAAAAGGTACATTGTTGTAATGAATGCCATTTTAAAACAACCATGAGACTTTAGTCCTTATAGATTTAATTTTATAAGGTTATTTTGTTTGTTGGGCCTATACCTACAACTGAACAACAAAGGCGCCGCCAAAGATTAGGGAAATTAAATATCCACCCGAATTTCCGGACCCTGATCGTAGTGATAATGAGATAAGCAATATTTTTCCTGTGTACTGGAAAGGTTTAACTGGTATGTAAAACAATGATTGAGCAACAGCTTGTCTAGTCGATACACTACTGTCATTCAAACGTTTAAATCGTTACGGGACATTAGTCGTCACGCAAAATTGAACGGTAAAAACCTTAGAGCAGAGATTCGGACACGGGCAGCTGCCCAGATAATTAATCAAACTGTAATTGGTTGTTTGTCTACTGGTATCAATGTACTTAGCTAAACCGCGATACGTAAATGGTAAGTCATCCGTCACATTTTTATCATTTATCTGTCACACGGTAAACGCGAACGAGATAAATCCTTATACTTATTCATATTGCAAAGTTTATGTTACTATAGGCAATTTTATTAATTAAAAATTATATTTATTTATCCGTAAATTTATTGCGTATGTCAATGACAAGGTTAGGTTACCATTCGTAAATATCATTTTACTCGAAATAAATAACAAAAAGCAAGTTTAAATAGATTTGCAACCTATGCACGTTAACGTTAAATTCAAATCATAAACAATCTAAAATCACGGACCCCGTATCCCGAATCATGGACCATTTCATAGAGAAAGAGTGCTTAATACAGAAGAAAAAATACATAAGGTAGCAGAAATTTGGGTTTGCCTGCTGTGGTATTCCCTGATAGTGGAACTGGGATCAATAATTCCTGTTAATTGACTTGCAAGAAAAAGTATTATATAAGCTTTCCTAAAACATTGTACATTAGACGGAACGCCAAAAACGATCGTGCCCTCATTTAAAGTAAACATGGCTTGAGCTTAGAGGGCATGACAATCCGGCATGACTGAGTAACCGTTTGATGGCGAACTAATTATCTCGGGGCAGTGAACCACGAGATTTGGGTGAAGCAGCCGGTCCATTTAGGTTTGTACCTGGTGACTATGAGCTGGCGTACAGACGACGTGCCATCTTGAACTAGTCGGCCCATACTGACGTCGAAGATTCGAAGGGCTCGTAAGATTCAAAATTCGAAGTTCGTACGATATTTGGCGCTACCAAACTATATTTGAATGAGCGGGATGATGGGATACTTATGCTTCGACCAATCACCTGAGTTGAAATCTGTATCTCAGCTCCGCTGCACTTTTGTGATTGGTCGATTCCGGACGTCTCCACTCCGCTCGGCTTCAGTAGAGACACACCTTAACTCTCTTGTTTACTTACTTCTTACATTAGATTAATCTTGATGAAGCTGTTTAATTTAGATTACTATCGGGTGACTATGACATTGCGCTCGAACGAGGTGCCAAGTTCCAGTAGTAGGTTCGTACCGTCGAAAATATTATATTAAGTTACTTTCATCTCATTTATGTAATGTCTCATTTTTTTTTTCATGTAGGTACTCACCACGATTTTAAGGCGAAGGTGTAAAACCTTTCAAATAAATAATGCAAAGATCGACACACGAAACATAAGGAAAGATTCGAAAGGTTGGTTTGAGTTTGGGTAGCGCAATGGCTAACGCGCTGGACCGGTAATCCAGAGGTACCGGGTTCGAGTCCCTGCCTCGTCCCCCAGGTAACTCATTTCAATTTTTCTTTGAGCATTGATATCTTTGTATTAAGAGTTTACTTTCATTTCATTAATCTGGGTGAAGAATAAGCCTACTTGTCAGTACCTGCTGACTATGAACCACGAGTCCACGAGGTCTTGGTGAAGCGGGTTGATTAAGGTTTGCGCCTGGTAAATATGATGTGGCGTACAAACTAAGATACCAACTTGAAGTAGGTACGGTCCTGTACAATATAGTGAATCCTAGAATGATTTTCGTCAAATGTTTCGTTTCGCCGAAAGATCATTTCTTAGAAAACATTATTTTTGTAACATTATATACTACTTAAGATTGTTTTAAAACAAACCGTGAAGGTAGCCTTCATGGAGTTTCATAAAACAGGTCTGGTTTTATTCTCCTTGCTTATCTTTTTCCTAATGTAGGACAGTGTCAATACATGATTTTTTACTCCATAACTTTCTGATAACATTTAGGAATGGTAAAGACTCCCATCAAACGTGGACGATCACGATATTCCTCTGATATGATATTGATAGTATTTCTGTGTCATGTGACGTGGCCCCTGTATCGTTAAACCTGACTAAGCCTGGTAAGTGCGGAGATCTAAATAGACGACCGACAACTCTCGCGCAGCTATTTGGCCTTACACTTGGCACATGCGCGTTGGGAAAGCAAATATTTCGTAGTGTCTGCGTTAAATAACGCTCCACGAATCGCAAAAGCGGACAGCTTGTATCATAAACATATATAGCACTTTGTCGTTTTAAATTCTTTTAAGAACTGCCAACTGAAATTATCAATGAGGTTAAAGCGGCAAAGTAGATCTTGAGTGAAATAGATCTTTCTGTATGGAAGCGTAACAGTATACATATTTATATTGAGATATCTAAGTTGAAAATCAGAGTTCATAAAATCTTTTTCTTTAAGAAATTATGATAGCTTAGGACATCTGGTTGCGGTGTTGGTGGATGGTTGCGTTTATCACGTGATAAATAACTGACAAAGCATCATCTGTCATTCAGACTGGCATTATGGCAAAGTCAAAACTTGACGGATACTACATCTGATGGATAAGATACTTTATTTATGAACATTCTGGAAGGTAAATTAACAGAAGAAGACGGGCATATCATTTCATTGTAAACGTGAAGGAGAAATTAGGGTCTATCTCTTATACAGACAGAGATCGAATCAGTCACGACGGCGGCCAATCGAACACTGCGCGCTAATATTTCCGTGACTAATTTTATATTTTTACGCAAATTCGCTGCCCGCTGTGTATCCGCTTCCGTTTTTATGGTTCCTCGAAAATTTCGCACTATAAAGCCCATTTGAAACACATGATTTCGTTATTCATACTTCTAGGAACGTCCTTTTTTTACAAGCCGGCTAAAGTCAGCCGGATGGCGGTTCCTTTGATGCCAGAACAATGGTCCGTTATTTATCCTTTATTTATCTTTATTCTGTCCTACATAAAGGACAAGCGTAAAAGATTAGTAAACAGTTGTCTTAAAAGCGGCAATAAAAAAAGTAGTAGTAATTATCTACTGAAGCAAATAACTGTTTATCGTTCCATGAGGCTTTTTTTAAAATCTTTATTGAAAAAAAAGGCTTTGATCGCTTAGCCATGCACACAACATACGTCTATTCTAACATTTATCTGCAATTAAGTAACTTTATAACCGTTTTGAAAAAAATATTTTCGTACGAATATGAACTGAATTTCCATATTAATTGGTCCTATCAAAATTTTGGTGAAAGTCTGGTTGTATGACTTAACTGAAGATATACCAAAAAAATCGGCTCCCTGCGAGTTTTACTCCTATGCTGAACTGAAAAAATCTGTGACTATAGACTAAGACACATCAATTTGAAAAAAAGGAACTTTGTTTTTCCCTTATACACCTTCATTTGTATTTTTCAATTTTTATTAAGGTAAGGTGGTGGGGTAAAACCAACATAGATTATTGTCTAATTATAACACTGACAGTTACTTATTGGACTGTGCCAGTCTTCTCCCGGTGATAGGCTTATCCCTTACCTTAAATCTAACTGACTGGGTGACTGGTAAACTAATACCGTTAGTAAAGTAACTAGGAGATTTCCATTCGTGCCACTAAAGTAATATGTCTGGTCATGATCATAAATCTTATCCTGACTTTAAAACGATTAGCTGCGCGCACGCTGATTTGTGAGTAGTTAATGGTGCAGACTGCCTAAATCTAGCTCACAGGAAACACAGGTTTAGCATTTCCGTTTATTCAGATGCAAGCCTTGAAGTCTGATACGTGTGCATTGGAATAAAACCTTGAAAGCAGTCTGACGGGCGATCTTAAACGGGGTTCTTTTTGTGATGTGACTCACTGGTAAGCTGGTACAATACAATACATAATGCTTTATTGCACACCAAAAAAAGTACAAATTAAACACAGAAACAATCATTTTAATAACGGTAGACAACAGGTGGTCTTAACATTCTGGTCTGGTAACAAGCTAAGTAAATTAAAAATTGGGCAAGTGCGAGTCAGACTCGCGCACCGAGGGTTCCGTACACACACACTTTCTATCCTTAAGTGGTTAAGTTAAGTTTGCACCTGGTATGTATAGCGCTCCATACAAATGAGGTGCAAAGTTAACGCAACCAATCCCTTTGTTGTATGGGAGCCCCCCTTAAATATGTATTTTATTTTATTTTTAGTATTTGTTGTTATAGCGGCAATAGAAATACATCATCTGTGAAAATTTCAACTGTCTAGCTATCACCGTTCTTGAGATACAGCCTGGTGACAGACGGACGGACGGACGGACGGACAGCGAAGTCTCAGTAATAGGGTCCCGTTTTTACCCTTTGGGTACGGAACCCTAAAAACGTAAAAAAACCTACATCTTCGACCTAAAATAGTTGACATTATTAATATGAAATAAAAAATAAAGGAATGAAAGAATAAGAAAAAGAAAATGGTGCAAGAAAACAAAAGGAGTACTTACAGATAAGTTTTATTAGCCAGTAGATGTCAAAACTGAATTGCCGCATTCTTTTTATAAAGAAGTAGAAATAGAAATGTATTTTGCTCTAAAAACGCCATAAGCTATTTGAGGCAACTAAAAAATCGCGATAAGTCGTAGCTAATACTGATCTTCCGTTTTGGCTGTTTGGGACTTATGCCTTTATTTACATGGCCATTTTAACTGTTTTTTAATGGCGTAAACTGTAATGTTGGTCATTTTCAAAATGAACTTGTAGTAAGGTAGGTAGGTCGGGATAAGACTAACATAGTTTATTGTCTAATGAGGTAAGACCAATAGTTATTTATTGGACTGTGCCATTTTTCCCCCGGTGATAGTCTTACCCCACCTTACCTTAATGTATGGATAATAATACCAACTATGGGCCAGAGATGTGCCGTTCTCGAGAATGTTTCCCGATTTGTGTAGAAAATCTTCTCTAGAACGTTCTTTTCCCATACAAATCGGAAAATGTTCTCTAGAACGTTCTTTCCCCATACAAATCGGAAAATGTTCTCTAGAACGTTCTTTCCCCATACAAATCGGAAAATGTTCCCTAGAACGTTCTTTCCCCATACAAATCGCAAATGTTCGGCGCACATCTCTACCTGGGTGTACGCACGTAATATTATTATGTGTTCTATTCTAAGAATGCATATCCGGTAGACACGTTTGTATATGATATACCTACCCCGATTTCGCTGCGCACGCTGGTTGAATAGCCTCGTAAAAATGATTGTTTAGCTCTTTCCCTCGACGCACCAACAAGATATCGCGTAGATAATTCGTTACATACTGAGTTGTACCCAAGAAAAGTAATAAAATAAATATTAAGAGACAATATATTTATTTATTTTTTATATCGGACAACCTCACAGAAATCGATCTAGTCCCAAATTAAGCTCAAGAAAGCTTGTGTTATGGGTTATGGGTACTAGACGACGATATACATACTTATATAGATAAATATATAGTTAAATACATAGAACAACCATGACCCAAGCACAAATATTCGAGTTCATCACACAAATATTTGCCCTGGCCGGGATTCGAACCCGGGACCGTCGGCTCAGTAGGCAGGTGCATGTCTAATACAAACCGAGCCAAACGCGTCGACAAAATAAGCAAATTGCACCCAAATTAAGCACAGCTTGTACTATGACCTAGGAACTGAACAAATATTTGACCTGATCAGGATTCGAACTCAGGACCGCCGTTTCAGTAGGCAAACGCACTACAAACTGCGCAAGTCGCGTCGTCAAAAGACCTCGCGAGTTATTTCGAAATTACTGAAAGTAAATAAATTTCGTTTATACAATTGGCAGCATGGTTTAAGAAATATACTGAAACGGGTTACTTTAAATGTGACAAAAAAATCATACTTTAAAAGTATTATCTTGTTTAAGTTTACAAAATTCGAAAAGTCAGCACGAATATATTGTAGATAGTTATGCTACACATTGCAACACTAATTTACTAGGTAAAAAAAACGTATTACTACTATTCAATTTTTGTGTATTAGGTTGTATTATGTATAATGAATCCTTAGTCATAGCAATATCAAATTTCAATTAAAGCGCATTTTAAAATTGATTCCCAGAAAGGTTTTTTTCTCCGTCTAATATATAAATTTATTATTAAAGTACAGTTCTAGTCCGCAATAAACAGTTAGTGGTGACCAAAGTAGAAAAATAATGAATTAGTAAGTATAACAGTTAGGAAGGATGTGTTACGATATACATACCTATCTGGACACCAGAGATGGGTGAAATGAAGGCTCAGGGCCAGTTGGGGCCGATTTAGCTCACTTTTTTTCAAAATGAGCAAGCCGGTGGAAATACTGGAAATAGTGGAAATCGACGGACACCTCGCCGTCCACGCCACTGTTGTCTACTTTGACCGCCTATTAACTTGACTTTGACTGGTTATTTGTATGTAGGTACCTAATTATTTAATAAATAAATAAGTTAACTTTATGATGATGACTGTACAAAATATCCCAGTAAGGAAATATACTGAAAATGTAAATAGGCATTGTTAAAACTGCTGACGTTAATAAATAGCGTGATTTGAGTATCGTATGACCTGACCAGCGTATGCGACAGAATCGTGCTCCCATTATCGCGTTATATTATGCAATGCAAATGCAAATGTTATCATATACATAGTTAGATAATAACAGGCTTTATTTAATTTTCCAATTATTGGAAACTATCAAAATCTTGCACTTTAATTTGCCTAAATGTTATTTTATTTGGCATAAATGTATCACTTGAAGTGATTAATTTCTCATAAATGTATCACTTGAAGTGATTAATTTCTCATAAATGTATCACTTGAAGTGATTCATTTCTCATAAATGTATCACTTGAAGTGATTCATTTCTCATAAATGTAACACTTGAAGTGATTCATTTGTCCAAATGACATTCAGAAAAACTAAGGTGCACGATTCTAATAGCTTTCAAGATTTGACACAGCAAATTAAAGAAAAGCTTGTTACTCGTATCCATAATTTTCAGTTGCTGTAAACTTTTCATTTCATAAAGTAAACTCTTTGGTATTTTTTAAAATACTATTCCTGAAGAAATCGAATTAAGGTTAGGTTGGGACTTCTTGACGACCAACTAATATTAGAAAGTACAGTCGGAAATAAAAGCGTGTCTCAAACAAAACTTCAACCTTTGGACATAGTAAACGGTAGAAGTACGGAAATAAATATTTTAAGTTTTAACGGAAGTGAAAAACTAGAACTAAAACTAAAAGCAACATATTTTTATCTACATTTGTACGTCGTCGTTTCACATAAACTCGTCAACAGTTATTACTTTATTAGTGTGTTCTGTACTGATGAATTCAATGACCTTGTCGTTTTATTGCAGCGGTACGTAAGTTTATATTTAAATCAGTAGACGCAAATAAAAATGCAAATTACATGTTATCAGTAGACGAGCATACAAGTTTGTGTCAATAGGAAGCAAATTGATTTAAATAGCGAATAGTGGACCTATGTGAACTTGGCCACCGACCTTGAATTTTTTTTTGTTTTATTTTTTTTTCTGATAGTGTTTTGTTTGTAGTTGATTGTAGTAAAACGATTTTTGTTTGTAGTTGCGCGAAAAAAAAAATAGGGGGCCCAAAAAAAAGCCAGCCCCCGGTTTACAAAAATCAAACTTTCAAGCAAAGTATACGGTGCAGAATTGTTTGTAGTTGATTGTAGTTCAATTTTTTTCGTTTGTAGTTACGTGGAAAAAAAATAAAAAAATAAAAATGAAAATCGCTATCAATTAAATTGCTCACTAGCCCGTTTAAGTCTTTTTAACCTACTACTAAAAAGGTGGTTTACCAGTTTTATAACCCAATGAGCAAGATCGCTCTTACACAATTTTTAATTTCTTACAAAATAGGAACACAATTAAGTGATAGACATAAATCAAAAGGTTTTCTGTCAAAAATATATTAAATTTCTATAATAACTGACGAATAAAAACTCTACAAGTAACTACGTTGTTTGTTCTCTCTTTAAAATCGAAGCCAACAGAGCACACAACAGAAACCATATTAAATAGAAGACAAAAGCGTAATAACATTTGTCGTGAAACAATTTTCGTTTGTAGTTGGACCATTTTTAAATTGCTCCTACATAAACTCAAAAATGTGTAGAGTCAGATCCGTAATTTCTTATAAAAGCTCAAAATTTATTGGAATTCGGTAAAAACTATTTCAAATCGAAAACATGACGGTGTTTTCGTTTGTAGTAAAAAGAAATTCGTTTGTAGTTGGATATTTTTTTAAGAACGACCACAAATAGCAAAAAAATGTATCAAATAAGAACCGTACTCTATTGTAGGAGCTCAAAATTGATTGGACTTCGGTGAAAACTATTTCAAATGGAAGACATGACATTGTTTTCGTTTGTAGTGAAAAGAAATTCGTTTGTAGTTGGACAATTTTTAAATTGCTCCTACATAAACTCAAAAATGTGTAGAGTCAGATCCGTACTTTCTTGTAAAAGCTCAAAATTGATTGGAATTAGGTCAAAACTGTTTCAAATCGAAGACATGACAGTGTTTTCGTTTGTAGTGAAAAGAAATTCGTTTGTAGTTGGACAATTTTTTGTGAACGACCACAAATAGCAAAAAAATGTATCAAATAAGAACCGTACTCTGTTGTATGAGCTCAAAATTGATTGGATTTCGGTGAAAACTATTTCAAATGGAAGACATGACATTGTTTTCGTTTGTAGTGAAAAGAAATTCGTTTGTAGTTGGACAATTTTTAAATTGCTCCTAGATAAACTCAAAAATGTGTAGAGTCAGATCCGTACTTTCTTGGAAAAGCTCAAAATTGATTGGATTTCGGTGAAAACTATTTCAAATGGAAGACATAACATTGTTTTCGTTTGTAGTGAAAAGAAATTCGTTTGTAGTTGGACAGTTTTTTGAGAACGATCACAAATAGCAAAAAAATGAATCAAATACGAACCGTACTCTATTGTATGAGCTCAAAACTGATTGGACTTCGGTGAAAACTATTTCAAAAGGAAGACATGACATAGTTTTCGTTTGAAGTGAAAAGAAATTCGTTTGTAGTTGGACAATTTTTAAATTGCTCCTACATAAATTCAAAAATGAGTAGAGTCAGATCCGTAATTTCTTGTAAAAGCTCAAAATTGATTGGAATTAGGTCAAAACTGTTTCAAATCGAAGACATGACAGTGTTTTCGTTTGTAGTGAAAAGAAATTCGTTTGTAGTTGGACAATTTTTTGTGAACGACCACAAATAGCAAAAAAATGTATCAAATAAGAACCGTACTCTGTTGTATGAGCTCAAAATTGATTGGATTTCGGTGAAAACTATTTCAAATGGAAGACATGACATTGTTTTCGTTTGTAGTGAAAAGAAATTCGTTTGTAGTTGGACAATTTTTAAATTGCTCCTACATAAATTCAAAAATGTGTAGAGTCAGATCCGTACTTTCTTGTAAAAGCTCAAAATTGATTGGAATTAGGTCAAAACTGTTTCAAATCGAAGACATGACAGTGTTTTCGTTTGTAGTGAAAAGAAATTCGTTTGTAGTTGAACAATTTTTTGTGAACGACCACAAATAGCAAAAAAATGTATCAAATAAGAACCGTACTCTGTTGTATGAGCTCAAAATTGATTGGATTTCGGTGAAAACTATTTCAAATGGAAGACATGACATTGTTTTCGTTTGTAGTGAAAAGAAATTCGTTTGTAGTTGGACAATTTTTAAATTGCTCCTAGATAAACTCAAAAATGTGTAGAGTCAGATCCGTACTTTCTTGGAAAAGCTCAAAATTGATTGGATTTCGGTGAAAACTATTTCAAATGGAAGACATAACATTGTTTTCGTTTGTAGTGAAAAGAAATTCGTTTGTAGTTGGACAGTTTTTTGAGAACGACCACAAATAGCAAAAAAATGAATCAAATACGAACCGTACTCTATTGTATGAGCTCAAAACTGATTGGACTTCGGTGAAAACTATGTCAAATGGAAGACATGACATAGTTTTCGTTTGTAGTGAAAAGAAATTCGTTTGTAGTTGGACAGTTTTTTAAGAACGACCACAAATAGCAAAAAAATGAATCAAATACGAACCGTACTCTATTGTATGAGCTCAAAACTGATTAGACTTCGGTGAAAACTATGTCAAATGGAAGACATGACATTGTTTTCGTTTGTAGTGAAAAGAAATTCGTTTTTAGTTGGACAGTTTTTTGAGAACGACCACAAATAGCAAAAAAATGTATCAAATAAGAACCGTACTCTAGTGTATGAGCTCAAAACTGATTGGACTTCGGTAAAAACTATGTCAAATGGAAGACATGACATTGTTTTCGTTTGTAGTGAAAAGAAATTCGTTTGTAGTTGGACAGTTTTTTTAGAACGACCACAAATAGCAAAAAAATGAATCAAATACGAACCGTACTCTATTGTATGAGCTCAAAACTGATTGGACTTCAGTGAAAACTATGTCAAATGGAAGACATGACATTGTTTTCGTTTGTAGTGAAAAGAAATTCGTTTGTAGTTGGACAGTTTTTTGAGAACGACCACAAATAGCAAAAAAATGAATCAAATACGAACCGTACTCTGTTGTATGAGCTCACAATTGATTGGACTTCGGTGAAAACTATTTCAAATGGAAGACATGACATTGTTTTCGTTTGTAGTGAAAAGAAATTCGTTTGTAGTTGGACAGTTTTTTGAGAAAGACCACAAATAGCAAAAAAAATGTATCAAATAAGAACCGTACTCTATTGTATGAGCTCAAAACTGATTGGACTTTGGTAAAAACTATTTCAAATGGAAAACATGACATTCTTTTCGTTTGTAGTGAAAAGAAATTCGTTTTTAGTTGGACAGTTTTTTGAGAACGACCACAAATAGCAAAAAAATGTATCAAATAAGAACCGTACTCTATTGTATGAGCTCAAAACTGATTGGACTTCGGTAAAAACTATGTCAAATGGAAGACATGACATTGTTTTCGTTTGTAGTGAAAAGAAATTCGTTTGTAGTTGGACAGTTTTTTGAGAACGACCACAAATAGCAAAAAATGTATAAAATAAGAACCGTACTCTGTTGTATGAGCTCAAAATTGATTGGACTTCGGTGAAAACTATTTGAAATGGAAGACATGACATTGTTTTCGTTTGTAGTGAAAAGAAATTCGTTTGTAGTTGGATAATTTTTAAGAACGACCACAAATAGCAAAAAAATGTATCAAATAAGAACCGTACTCTATTGTATGAGCTCAAAGCTGATTGGACTTCGGTGAAAACTATTTCAAAAGGAAGACATGACATAGTTTTCGTTTGTAGTGAAAAGAAATTCGTTTGTAGTTGGACAATTTTTAAATTGCTCCTACATAAATTCAAAAATGTGTAGAGTCAGATCCGTACTTTCTTGTAAAAGCTCAAAATTGATTGGAATTAGGTCAAAACTGTTTCAAATCGAAGACATGACAGTGTTTTCGTTTGTAGTGAAAAGAAATTCGTTTGTAGTTGGACAATTTTTTGTGAACGACCACAAATAGCAACAAAATGTATCAAATAAGAACCGTACTCTGTTGTATGAGCTCAAAATTGATTGGATTTCGGTGAAAACTATTTCAAATGGAAGACATGACATTGTTTTCGTTTGTAGTGAAAAGAAATTCGTTTGTAGTTGGACAAATTTTAAATTGCTCCTACATAAATTCAAAAATGTGTAGAGTCAGATCCGTACTTTCTTGTAAAAGCTCAAAATTGATTGGAATTAGGTCAAAACTGTTTCAAATCGAAGACATGACAGTCTTTTCGTTTGTAGTGAAAAGAAATTCGTTTGTAGTTGAACAATTTTTTGTGAACGACCACAAATAGCAAAAAAATGTATCAAATAAGAACCGTACTCTGTTGTATGAGCTCAAAATTGATTGGATTTCGGTGAAAACTATTTCAAATGGAAGACATGACATTGTTTTCGTTTGTAGTGAAAAGAAATTCGTTTGTAGTTGGACAAATTTTAAATTGCTCCTACATAAATTCAAAAATGTGTAGAGTCAGATCCGTACTTTCTTGTAAAAGCTCAAAATTGATTGGAATTAGGTCAAAACTGTTTCAAATCGAAGACATGACAGTGTTTTCGTTTGTAGTGAAAAGAAATTCGTTTGTAGTTGAACAATTTTTTGTGAACGACCACAAATAGCAAAAAAATGTATCAAATAAGAACCGTACTCTGTTGTATGAGCTCAAAATTGATTGGATTTCGGTGAAAACTATTTCAAATGGAAGACATGACATTGTTTTCGTTTGTAGTGAAAAGAAATTCGTTTGTAGTTGGACAATTTTTAAATTGCTCCTAGATAAACTCAAAAATGTGTAGAGTCAGATCCGTACTTTCTTGGAAAAGCTCAAAATTGATTGGATTTCGGTGAAAACTATTTCAAATGGAAGACATAACATTGTTTTCGTTTGTAGTGAAAAGAAATTCGTTTGTAGTTGGACAGTTTTTTGAGAACGACCACAAATAGCAAAAAAATGAATCAAATACGAACCGTACTCTATTGTATGAGCTCAAAACTGATTGGACTTCGGTGAAAACTATGTCAAATGGAAGACATGACATTGTTTTCGTTTGTAGTGAAAAGAAATTCGTTTGTAGTTGGACAGTTTTTTGAGAACGACCACAAATAGCAAAAAAATGAATCAAATACGAACCGTACTCTATTGTATGAGCTCAAAACTGATTAGACTTCGGTGAAAACTATGTCAAATGGAAGACATGACATTGTTTGCGTTTGTAGTGAAAAGAAATTCGTTTTTAGTTGGACAGTTTTTTGAGAACGACCACAAATAGCAAAAAAATGTATCAAATAAGAACCGTACTCTATTGTATGAGCTCAAAACTGATTGGACTTCGGTAAAAACTATGTCAAATGGAAGACATGACATTGTTTTCGTTTGTAGTGAAAAGAAATTCGTTTGTAGTTGGACAGTTTTTTTAGAACGACCACAAATAGCAAAAAAATGAATCAAATACGAACCGTACTCTATTGTATGAGCTCAAAACTAATTGGACTTCAGTGAAAACTATGTCAAATGGAAGACATGACATTGTTTTCGTTTGTAGTGAAAAGAAATTCGTTTGTAGTTGGACAGTTTTTTGAGAAAGACCACAAATAGCAAAAAAAATGTATCAAATAAGAACCGTACTCTATTGTATGAGCTCAAAACTGATTGGACTTTGGTAAAAACTATTTCAAAAGGAAGACATGACATTGTTTTCGTTTGTAGTGAAAAGAAATTCGTTTGTAGTTGGACAGTTTTTTGAGAACGACCACAAATAGCAAAAAAATGAATCAAATACGAACCGTACTCTATTGTATGAGCTCAAAACTGATTGAACTTCAGTGAAAACTAAGTCAAATGGAAGACATGACATTGTTTTCGTTTGTAGTGAAAAGAAATTCGTTTGTAGTTGGACAGTTTTTTGAGAACGACCACAAATAGCAAAAAAATGTATAAAATAAGAACCGTACTCTGTTGTATGAGCTCAAAATTGATTGGATTTCGATGAAAACTATTTCAAATGGAAGACATGACATTGTTTTCGTTTGTAGTGAAAAGAAATTCGTTTTTAGTTGGACAGTTTTTTGAAAACGACCACAAATAGCAAAAAAATGTATCAAATAAGAACCGTACTCTATTGTATGAGCTCAAAACTGATTGGACTTCGGTAAAAAAAATGTCAAATGGAAGACATGACATTGTTTTCGTTTGTAGTGAAAAGAAATTCGTTTGTAGTTGGACAGTTTTTTTAGAACGACCACAAATAGCAAAAAAATGAATCAAATACGAACCGTACTCTATTGTATGAGCTCAAAACTGATTGGACTTCAGTGAAAACTATGTCAAATGGAAGACATGACATTGTTTTCGTTTGTAGTGAAAAGAAATTCGTTTGTAGTTGGATAATTTTTTAAGAACGACCACAAATAGCAAAAAAATGTATCAAATAAGAACCGTACTCTATTGTATGAGCTCAAAACTGATTGGACTTTGGTGAAAACTATTTCAAAAGGAAGACATGACATAGTTTTCGTTTGTAGTGAAAAGAAATTCGTTTGTAGTTGGACAATTTTTAAATTGCTCCTACATAAACTCAAAAATGTGTAGAGTCAGATCCGTACTTTCTTGTAAAAGCTCAAAATTGATTGGAATTAGGTCAAAACTGTTTCAAATCGAAGACATGACAGTGTTTTCGTTTGTAGTGAAAAGAAATTCGTTTGTAGTTGGACAGTTTTTTGAGAACGACCACAAATAGCAAAAAAATGAATCAAATACGAACCGTACTCTATTGTATGAGCTCAAAACTGATTGGACTTCGGTGAAAACTAAGTCAAATGGAAGACATGACATTGTTTTCGTTTGTAGTGAAAAGAAATTCGTTTGTAGTTGGACAGTTTTTTGATAACGACCACAAATAGCAAAAAAATGAATCAAATACGAACCGTACTCTATTGTATGAGCTCAAAACTGATTGGACTTCGGTGAAAACTATGTCAAATGGAAGACATGACATTGTTTTCGTTTGTAGTGAAAAGAAATTCGTTTGTAGTTGGACAGTTTTTTGAGAAAGACCACAAATAGCAAAAAAATGTATAAAATAAGAACCGTACTCTGTTGTATGAGCTCAAAATTGATTGGATTTCGGTGAAAACTATTTCAAATGGAAGACATGACATTGTTTTCGTTTGTAGTGAAAAGAAATTCGTTTTTAGTTGGACAGTTTTTTGAGAACGACCACAAATAGCAAAAAAATGTATCAAATAAGAACCGTACTCTATTGTATGAGCTCAAAACTGATTGGACTTCGGTAAAAACTATGTCACATGGAAGACATGACATTGTTTTCGTTTGTAGTGAAAAGAAATTCGTTTGTAGTTGGACAGTTTTTTTAGAACGACCACAAATAGCAAAAAAATTAATCAAATACGAACCGTACTCTATTGTATGAGCTCAAAACTGATTGGACTTCAGTGAAAACTATATCAAATGGAAGACATGACATTGTTTTCGTTTGTAGTGAAAAGAAATTCGTTTGTAGTTGGACAGTTTTTTTAGAACGACCACAAATAGCAAAAAAATGAATCAAATACGAACCGTACTCTATTGTATGAGCTCAAAACTGATTGGACTTCAGTGAAAACTATGTCAAATGGAAGACATGACATTGTTTTCGTTTGTAGTGAAAAGAAATTCGTTTGTAGTTGGACAGTTTTTTTAGAACGACCACAAATAGCAAAAAAATGAATCAAATACGAACCGTACTCTATTGTATGAGCTCAAAACTGATTGGACTTCAGTGAAAACTATGTCAAATGGAAGACATGACATTGTTTTCGTTTGTAGTGAAAAGAAATTCGTTTGTAGTTGGATAATTTTTTAAGAACGACCACAAATAGCAAAAAAATGTATCAAATAAGAACCGTACTCTATTGTATGAGCTCAAAACTGATTGGACTTTGGTGAAAACTATTTCAAAAGGAAGACATGACATAGTTTTCGTTTGTAGTGAAAAGAAATTCGTTTGTAGTTGGACAATTTTTAAATTGCTCCTACATAAACTCAAAAATGTGTAGAGTCAGATCCGTACTTTCTTGTAAAAGCTCAAAATTGATTGGAATTAGGTCAAAACTGTTTCAAATCGAAGACATGACAGTGTTTTCGTTTGTAGTGAAAAGAAATTCGTTTGTAGTTGGACAGTTTTTTGAGAACGACCACAAATAGCAAAAAAATTTTTTTTTTTTGTTTTTTTTAATTTATTTAACTTTAAACAATAACATTTAACAATGTAATATTACTCGCCAAACTGTGACGTTTAATGGCGAGAGGCGCTCAGTTTTAATAAATATAATAACTACTTAGTATTCCTAAATTAAATTATGTTAATAATAGGTACAAATACAATAAACGGTTATTAGTACAATCTGCATACGTATCGTATTTACTATGCGGGTACTTCGCCCTCGACGACAGCGCGTGTCAGCGTGTTTACGGTGACACTGGCTTATCGTCGAGAAGTAAGTCCTTTAGTTTTGATTTTAACACTGTTTTACTTATTTTACTATCTTGTCTAAGTAAATTAATCTTATTAAAAATATTTGGTACTAAATATTTAGAGGTCCTTTTACCATAATAGTTTTGTACACTTGGCTGAATTAGTTTTCCCTGTGTAACACTTCTAGTCTTAATCCTATTATTCTTAGGTACTTTGTGCTCATCACGATAAAAATACTCTAAACCTATCAGATATTTAACTTTTTTATCAACGGGTAGAATTTTACATAACGGAAATAACTTTTCATATTCTCTATTACACTTGTTTTTAACATTTTTACTTACGAGGAACTTTATCAGTCTTATCTGTATATTTTTTACATCTTTTATATAAGTAGCGAACGTTCTCCCATACACAATAAGTCCATAACTAAGTAGTGAGTCAGCAAGCGCATAATACACGACTCGCAGTGTTTTCCTATTTAACACTGCATTGAGTTGGTAGAACTTCCCCAGCACACATCTTAACCTATTACAGACATCACTTACATGCGGTTTCCAGTTAAATTTATTATCAATAATTAGGCCTAAATACTTAAAAGTCTCAACATACTCTAATTTCGTACATTTACAGTTAATTTTGTTTACATGTGAGCAGTCATACGTGTGTCCTACTATGTCTAAGTTTTCCTGTTGAACCGTTTTTGCTTGCTGGTTGTATGGAGAATGTATGTGCATGCATCTAGTTTTTGCGAAGTTCAGGATGATACCGTTATCATGTGCCCACATACATAAATACTCTACAGTGTTTAACAACATTCGATACACTGTTCACGTGCATTATATATCCTAGAGGACCATACACGGAGCCGGTCGGCACCCCGAGGTCCACGTTCGCCTCCTCCCCCGTGAACCCCGCGATACTCGTGCTTATCTTTCTTCCTGTCAGAAATGAATCAAATACGAACCGTACTCTATTGTATGAGCTCAAAACTGATTGGACTTCGGTGAAAACTATGTCAAATGGAAGACATGACTTTGTTTTCGTTTGTAGTGAAAAGAAATTCGTTTGTAGTTGGACAGTTTTTTGAGAAAGACCGCAAATAGCAAAAAAATTTATAAAATAAGAACCGTACTCTATTGTAGGAGCTCAAAATTGATGATTGGACTTCGGTGAAAACTATTTCAAATGGAAGACATGACATTGTTTTCGTTTGTAGTGAAAAGAAATTCGTTTGTAGTTGGATAATTTTTTAAGAACGACCACAAATAGCAAAAAAATGTATCAAATAAGAACCGTACTCTATTGTATGAGCTCAAAACTGATTGGACTTCGGTCAAAACTATTTCAAAAGGAAGACATGACATAGTTTTCGTTTGTAGTGAAAAGAAATTCGTTTCTAGTTGGACAATTTTTAAATTGCTCCTACATAAACTCATAACTGTGTAGAGTCAGATCCGTACTTTCTCGTACAAGCTCAAAATTGATTGGAATTAGGTAAAAAATATTTCAAATCGAAGACATGACAGTTTTTTCGTTTGTAGTGAAAAGAAATTTGTTTGTAAGACAAAATTGTTCTTCTAACAAAATGAGTTATAGTTACTTAAAATAAAAATTATTAAGTATTATTATTTTGTTCTTTTTTATTTTTTTCTCGGCTTTCACCGGTGTTCTGTTATGCACGGACCGAAGCCAAGTGCATACCAGGTAATTGTTTATGGTAATATCACTGGTTGAGTGATAGATTCAATTTTTCACAATTTTTTTTAACTCGTGGTTAAAATGTTAAATTTTTACTCATACTTTTCGATGCACCAGTAGAAGTTAAGTCTGAGTTAACTAACCCGAGGTTAATGTAACATTCATTTAATCTATTCATATCCAATCAAATGTGATAGAATAAAATGATGAATGATTTAAGTGTGGTGCTCTCTGTCGCTCTACAGTACTTTGCATAAGTATATTCCATTATGTCAGATTTGGAATGACATTTCGTTTTTTAACGTAATATACCTATCTGTATTAACTGTCATTGAAGCGTGATTATTGTTTTTGCACGAGTTGTGTCCGCTTTATATATTTTGTTATTTTGTTTTTTGTTTTGATATTTATGATAATTATTGACGTTATGATTTTAAATGTTTCGGAGTTATGATCGGTAGTAATAGTGACTAAGTACAAATAGTGACTACTACAAAATCGATACTCTTACTGAAAAGCATCACCCTGGTGTACCTATGTATGTAAAAGTAACAATTAAAGAGAGTGTGTCCAAATTCAATAGGATTCAGTATTTATTTCGTAAGAAGAACGAAGGATTGAGCACCATTGTGGTAAACAATGTTTTGAATTTGGTTAGTGACAAATATTTGACAAATCACTATTAACGATTAATAATTGAATAACGTATAATGCGAATATGACGTACATGCACATTATTGCCATATTAAAGCTCATTGTAGCGCCACTATCCCTGGGCCGGACCGACACTTGTCAGGCTAAAGGCAGGTTTCAAATGATGGGGTATGCTTGATTTTCTATTTTCTTTTCCAGGTACTAACTTTTCACTTCCAGTCTTAGATTAGAAGATAAGATGAAGAGAGAGGAGGTAGCGTTCTTTAAAGGGTGGACGTTTACATGACCACAAAGAGCAAAGATTGTATAGAGTCGGCATCGTTATGTTATGCACAGATCCGAAATTAAGTAAAATGTTGGGCAAGTTAAACACTCTTATTTAAAATTATATATCTTGTTCTTGATTTTGAAAACAAATGAATGTCTATTCATATACTGGACTGATTGGAGCCAAAATTCAAATGGATAATTTTCTGTACGCATTGAGAATCTTTTCTTTTTTCGCGTTGCATTCTCCAAGAGATCGTATTCTAACTCAAATGAAATTAACTCGTCCGACATCTGAAAAACCAGCACCATTATGAACTTTAAAGTAGGTATAAAGATTTCTAAGAGATCAAGTTTCATATTACAAATAAATAAATAAATATCGGACAACATCACACAAATCGATCTAGTCCCAAATTAAGCTCAAGAAGGCTTGTGTTATGGGTACTAGACGACGATATACATACTTATATAGATAAATATATACTTAAATACATAGAACAACCATGACCCAAGCACAAATATTCGAGTTCATCACACAAATATTTGCCCTGGCCGGGATTCGAACCCGGGACCGCCGGCTCAGTAGGCAAGTGTTTACAAACCGAGCCAAACCCTTCGTCGTAAATATTAAACATTAAAACCACAAATAATAATAATAATAAAGTATTTACAAATGAAACAGAAATATCACTGAAATTCCTAGGCCGTTAAAACACAATATTTCTATTATGTAATAGATTTCCTCACAAAACTATCCAGAACAATAAATTCAATGAGGAACTATTTAAGTCGCAAAATTTGACATTCGCGCGATTCAGTTTCGTCTCAAGTGACACATCGTGGTACGAAAAGCACTTGAAATGAGTGAATGAAATAGTTAACACGCTGTTATTGAACTGCATCTGTACTGACTCGTGAACAGTGGCGTGCACGTCATATAGGTAGGCAAAAAAAAAAATTGAAAATCGGTTCACGGTTCTCGGAGATATCGAGTAACAAACACAAAAAAAAAAAAAACATTAGTTCGAATTGAGAACCTCCTCCTTTTTTGAAGTCGGTTAAAAAGCAGTGCTTACCCTACGATTAAACTCGATTATCCTGTATTTATTTATGTATCCAATATTTATGTCATATTATATTATATTACAAACGTACCCACAATTCCCATTACATAAGAAGTATATTCATTAATCAATAATTTCACAATTCAGCGATCTGCGCCATCTATCGGATTAGCGTTACCAACAAAGCTCAACAACTCAAAACTGAATCGGTCGCGCTGCACTAGCGCAACGGTGGGAAAGGCACAAACTAAACTGCCTAATATATAATGGCACACAAATAAGGGTGTAGCATTGTGCAGACACAGACGCGAAATATTGTGCGTTGCTGTAAATACGTGGCACACAATGAGAAAAATCACGCATGTTTGCATTCAGTTAGGCACTGCTTATTGAAAAGCGACTGTTTCATTCCGCTCTGGGCTTGTGATGCGTAAATTTGCAGCTTCGCCAAGCGTTTAGTTGGTCTAAAAAAAAAAAAATCAGCTGTTTATTTCACTAATAGTTATTTGTTATACAAGGAGGGAAAGTTGTATTTTACCCGCGAGTGTTTATTTGAAACACGAGCTAGCGAAAGGATCCTATGATTGACCACGAGCGAAGCGAGTGGTTCAAAATAGAATCCTGAGCGTAGCGAGTGTTTCAATACACGAGACGTAAAATAACTTTTCGCCCGTGTATAACACAAAACTTTTCACCTCACTACAGCGAGGAAAAAAGAATAAGGGTTCTGCTAAACACTCATCCTTATCTGCTATCAGTAAACATGTATCATCAGCAAATTGGTACACCGAGGCCTCCCCGAATATGTTGCACATGTCGTTAACATAAATAAGGTACTCCGTAGGTCCGATTATAGAACCTTGAGCAGTGCCCTGTAGCGAGTGCCGCAGTTCACTTTTTTCTCCTGCAATGCTGACTGTATTCATTCTGTTTGTATGGTAGTCCTCAAGCCATTCCTGTATACCATTCTACTGGAGCTTTTCATAAAGCTTTTTATGATTTAAGGTGTCGAATGCCTTGCTGAAGTCAATCAGTACCAGAAAGACATGTTTCTTATCATTTAAATGCATTTTTAGTTCATCAGAGAATTGTGCTAGCAACTGAGGTGCACTTTTGCCTTTTTGGAACCCATACTGCCTTCTATGTATGATGTCATTGCTTGAGAAGAAGTTATTTAAGTTGTTTCCTATATATTTTTCTACAATTTTGTCAATAACTGGTAAGATAGTGATAGGTCTGTAATTATTTGTGTCTGTGCAATTTCCTTTCTTGTGAATTGGCCGGATTAATCCAATTTTTAGTTTATCTGGGTATGTTTTGTGTTTTATGCACTGGTTGACTAGGTGTGTAAGTACTGGTATCATTTCGTTTTGTATAAGTTTTATGTCCCTTGCTCTAATGTTGTCATATCCGGCACTTTTTTTTTCATTGATGTTACTAACAATTTTGCCCATTGTGTGCTCCTTTATTTTGCTTAATTTTAATGTTACGTCTGGGGTATTTTTATAGATGTTCTCGTCAAGCAATGGCTCATCACAGGTACTCAGTATTTTTGAAGAGCGAGGTATCAAGTTCAAATCTGTGGAAGTGAACACGTAAATTTGCTTTTTTTTTTCGTTTTATTAACTACTTTTTATTTTTTATTTTAAAATAAGATTCTTTTGAATCTACTTCTTGTTTTATGATGTTCGTGTTTTTTCACATGATTTACGATTGACATGTCATGTTTTGTGTAATGAATTTCGTTTATTATTTTCATCTTGCCGTTTTCTTCCTTCTATATCGGAGATACAAGCCAAAAGCGTTTCATGCTCTTTAATAAAACAAAGCTACCTTATCTAGTTTATAATTTTTTTGTATGGTAGAAAAAATAAAAAAATTCTGCCTACCCTGTCAAAGTCGTGAATACAATGTCGTGGTATGAAATAGCGATGGTACAGTTCAGTTTAGGGCCTAAAGTGAGTCGCGTTAAGAGATCGTGGTAAGGCTCTCGCCTGCGCCGCCACAGCGTGATGGTCGGTTGAGCGCAGTGTTACTACGGGTCCGAGCGATACCTTCGTCGCGAAACTCACTTCCAACTCGAATGAAAATCCAAAAAGCGTTCGTTATACCTGTACGGTTTCTAGCATTATTAACGCTTATACTGGGCCACCCATACGTTATTATCTTATTATGCATGCGGTCAATCCGGTGTTGTGAGATTGAAATATGGGAATTGTCTTGGCAAAAGACGTAACGGTGAATACAGCTGATTTTGATATCGTAACGTATCGTAGTCGTAAAGTCGCAACACGATCTTGTGATTATGATTAGACAATTCGCCCCCTGCCTGCTATAATGTCCGTGAAGTTGGCAAGTCTAGTTCCAGCATATCACAAAATTATTGGAGTTCTATTCGCTTGCAACATAGTTCTATAGTTCCTGATACTTTTTAGAAATAGTTCTGTTGTAGTAACGAAAATAGAGCCCATAACAGTTTTCAACCAAATGATCTGCTAACTTCACGTAGCAGATCAATTTCCTCCAAAACAAGCCAACAATGCTATAATGTCAAATTGGAGGTACTATTTTAGAGTTCCTTATACTATAATAAAAAAATTGTTCACGTTGTTTAATAAAAATAAAACGTATCTTTCTTAAAATAAAATAAAACTACTTTATTTAAGTATAGGTGCGATCTGCTCAGAGATTTCTAGAAGTACTAGGCCAGTGTGTGGCTTCAAACGATAGCTATGACTCTAAACTAATAAAAGCTGAAGAGTTTTCCCTACTGCTGGAACATGGAACTCATGAATGATTTTTTACTTCAAACTACGTAAAAAATCAATTTAACAAAGAGACAGGTATGATCTGCTGAGAGATTTCCAAGAGTTCTAGGAAATTGTGTGCCCTTAAACGATAGCTATGACTTTGATCTATAAAAAAATTAAGAGTTCACTCTACTGCTGGAATTCGAAACTTATGTAGGGTTCCGTAGTTGTTCATCCTTTACAATAGACGAGCGAGGTTTAAGTTACGACTAAGATTTCAAGCTCTATAAAAAGGTCGTAAACGCCAATGTAACTTTAATTACTTATTACCTTCTGGAAGTCAACTTACGTCCTTTTAAAGAAAATTATGAAATTTTGCGATAACTCAAAAACGGCTCAACCGATTTTGTTCAATATAGTTTTCATGGAAAGTACTTATAAGGCCTCATTTTCGTGAATTTTTCCATAATTTTTTGACCCGGTGTTGAAAAGTTATAGGGGGGGGGGGGGGCACTATTTTTTTTATTTTCGGAGCGAATATTTACAAAACTGCTGACTGTATCAAAAAATAATGTTTAGAGACCCCTATTATTTTTTTAAGATCTATTCAACGACACCCCACACACTAGTGTGGAACGGAACAGAAAAAAAATTAACCCCCACTTTAGGTGGGGGATTTTATTTTACCGATTTGTCGGCGTAATACAAACACATACTCGTACCAAATTTCAGCTTTCTAGTGATCACGGAGCTAAGCCGCGGACGGACAGACGGACAGACGGACATGGCGAAACTATAAGGGTTCCTAGTTGACTACGGAACCCTAAAAATCATGAGTTTCGAATTCCAGCAGTTGGGAGAACTCTTCAATTTTCTATAGATATGAGTCATAGTTATCTTTTAAGGCCCCACACTGTCCTAGAACTCTTGGAAATCTCTCAGCAGATCATACCTGTAGTTTGGTAAACTCGAAATTATTCGTATTTTGTATTAAAAAATCATTCATGACTTCCAAGTTCCAGCAGTAGGAAGAACTCTTCAGCTTTTATTGGTTTAGGGTTGTAGCTATCGTTTGAGGTCACACATTGGCCTAGAACTCTTGGAAATCTTTCAGCAGATCATACCTGTACCTTGATAAGCTCAAATTTTCAAGTACTTTGTAGTAAAAAAATCAATCATGAGTATCGAATTTCAGCAGTAGGGAGAACTCTTCAATTTTCAGTAGATCGGAGTCATAGCTATCGGTTTAGGCCACACATTGGCCTAGAACTCCTGGAAATCTCTCAGCAGATCACACCTGTCTCTTTGTTAAATAGATTTTTTACGTAGTTTGAAGTAAAAAATCATTCATGAGTTCCAAGTTCCAGCAGTAGGGAAAACTCTTCAGCTTTTATTAGTTTAGAGTTGTAGCTATCGTTTGAGGTCACACATTGGCCTAGAACTGTTGGAAATCTGTCAGCAGATCATACCTGTACCTTGATAAGCTCAAATTTTCAAGTACTTTGTAGTAAAAAAATCATTCATGAGTTTCGAATTCCAGCAGTTGGGAGAACTCTTCAATTTTCTATAGATATGAGTCATAGCTATTCTTTAAGGCCACACACAGTCCTAGAACTCTTGGAAATCTCTCAGCAGATCATACCTGTAGCTTGGTAAACTCGAAATTATTAGTATTTTGTATTAAAAAATCATTCATGACTTCCAAGTTTCAGCAGTAGGTAGAACTCTTAAGTTTTTTTTTAATTTAGAGTCATAGCTATCGTTTCAGGTCACACACTGGCCTAGAACTCCTGGAAATCTCTCAGCAGATCATACCTGTAACTTGATAAACTCGAAATTATTCGTATTTTGTATTAAAAAATCAATCACAACGCACATAGAGGCTGAGTTTCAAAAGAGAGAGAAAACCGTGTCAGTATTTTCGACCTCTCAGCTGCATTCGATAGCGTATGTAGACAGGAGCTTATCTATAAGCTCATGACCGTGGTGCAGATGGTGGGACTAATCAACTCTATGCTCAGCAATAGGGAATAATTTATCGTCTACCTCGGAAGCACTCCGAGCAAAGTCAGAAAGCTGAACAATGGACTACCTCAAGGATCGGTCCTGGCCCTGCTCCTGTTTAACCCATATCGTGTGTGTATAGGTTAACAGGAGTGGGTCAGGACCGATTCCGAAAACAGAGATCTGAAATCGCCATCACAAACCAGCATGCCAAATTGAAATCTTCGAAGGAAGCTCTTACTCGCAATCTGGAATGACATTTCTGATTGGGCTACCCCAATGCTAGTAAAACAGAAGTTGCGACATTCCATCCTTGCAACAAAGAAGCAAAAATTTGAGCCAAATATATGCTTCAGACTGACTTAAATTAAATCCTACACCAAAGTACTTGCGTCACTCTAGCTAGACCGCAGTCTTACCTATACGATGAAGCTACAGACACCGAATAACATACTCCACAGACTAAGGGGAATTACTTGGGGAGCAACAACTGATGTGCTACGCACTACCAGCCTTAGCCTTGTTTACTCCAAGGCAGACTATTGAGCGCCAGTTTGGCTCAACAGCGCACAATGGCGTTTATTTCGCTTATATTTAAAGGGATTCATCGTAATAATACTAGAATATATACGTTATTTCTATGGGACGCAACTCAAAAAAAATATTATAAATTTATGCTATACAGCCACAACTGAAAAGTGGCTGTCTTGCAGGGAGTCAACTGTCAATTTTTGGTCAGATCCATAAGGCCACTTGTGGAAAAAGGCTCTTAAGGACACTTTTTCTTATGGCTCTCGAAATAAGGTCGTAAATTAACCTATTCTGACTACGAATCTGCAATAATCCGAAAAAAATTTTTTTTTGAGATGTGGCATAAGGCATAATAGCAGGCAGAAGGCGAATTGACGTTTAGTTACATAGAGTTAATCGGTATCTATACTTTGACGACATAATAATGAGAAATTACTACATCCCTCCTTGTCTTACTTAATAAAATATATACTTTCATGATAAAATACGTATCTTCTAGGAGCTTCTGGTTTATTATACCCCGGCTAGCTCATCACTAGTTATCAGTGCTTGTACTTTCCTGTAGTGATATAGTCGAAGGCCTTTTCCAAACAAGTAACACCACTCTGTCATCAAAGTTCACAATCCTTGCTACTGCCCTTGACGACATCACTTCTGTCAATTTGCAAGCCGGTGGGAATCGCGTTCTATGAACGTCATGCCACTGCTGTTATCATCATTCGCTAGTTTTCGGTTCTCACTCCCTCTCAGTATCAACAGTCAACACTCAACACTAATATCAACACAAACTCAAAAAATCTTTTTTATAACTCGTATCTATTAATAGAGTTTGAGTGTTGAATGTTAATTTGATATTCGTTAGGTTTTTGAATTTACCGCGTCTTTCAAGGGACTCTACTCGTTTGACAGACTCTACCTCACACACTCAGTTCAGGCGACGGCGAAGTACCGAAGAGAAACACATCTGTGAAGATTTCGCGCCATTCTGATGAAATTATACCATTAGATGAATTCGAAGTAAAGCATTGAATTAATAAATCTCTAGTTACACCTAGGATACTTTTTACCCAACTAGGGTATAAAAAATACACGTATGAAGTTGCGGGCACCAAGTACTAAATAAAACTATATAATCCATGTTCGTTGGACTACAACCAAGTGTTAGCATTACAAAGTTTATAGTGCGCCGCAGAAGCTCACTATAGAACATGCCACAACTTAGGCGGCAAGCGGCAACGACGCGCAACGGCCATACGCGTGTCTCGCTCACTCGAACGACTTCGCTCTCGGACTTTACTCAACCGGACGCTCCTGCTGCTTGACGCCGAAGTCCTGGCATGTTCAGAAAAATTGTGGGTCTGTATACGCATTAGGGAGATGTCATGTCTTCCATTTGAAATAGTTTTCACCGAAATCCAATCAATTTTGAGCTCATACAACAGAGTACGGTTCTTATTTTATACATTTTTTTGCTATTTGTGGTCGTTCTCAAAAAACTGTCCAACTACAAACGAATTTCTTTTCACTACAAACGAAAACAATGTCATGTCTTCCATTTGACATAGTTTTCACCGAAGTCCAATCAGTTTTGAGCTCATACAATAGAGTACGGTTCGTATTTGATTCATTTTTTTGCTATTTGTGGTCGTTCTCAAAAAACTGTCCAACTACAAACGAATTTCTTTTCACTACAAACGAAAACAATGTTATGTCTTCCATTTGAAATAGTTTTCACCGAAATCCAATCAATTTTGAGCTTTTTCAAGAAAGTACGGATCTGACTCTACACATTTTTGAGTTTATCTAGGAGCAATTTAAAAATTGTCCAACTACAAACGAATTTCTTTTCACTACAAACGAAAACAATGTCATGTCTTCCATTTGAAATAGTTTTCACCGAAATCCAATCAATTTTGAGCTCATACAACAGAGTACGGTTCTTATTTGATACATTTTTTTGCTATTTGTGGTCGTTCACAAAAAATTGTCCAACTACAAACGAATTTCTTTTCACTACAAACGAAAACAATGTCATGTCTTCCATTTGACATAGTTTTCACCGAAGTCCAATCAGTTTTGAGCTCATACAATAGAGTACGGTTCGTATTTGATTAATTTTTTTGCTATTTGTGGTCGTTCTCAAAAAACTGTCCAACTACAAACGAATTTCTTTTCACTACAAACGAAAACAATGTCATGTCTTCCATTTGACATAGTATTCACCGAAGTCCAATAAGTTTTGAGCTTTTCCAAGAAAGTACGGATCTGACTCTACACATTTTTGAGTTTATCTAGGAGCAATTTAAAAATTGTCCAACTACAAACGAATTTCTTTTCACTACAAACGAAAACAATGTCATGTCTTCCATTTGAAATAGTTTTCACCGAAATCCAATCAATTTTGAGCTCATACAACAGAGTACGGTTCTTATTTGATACATTTTTTTGCTATTTGTGGTCGTTCTCAAAAAACTGTCTAACTACAAAAGAACTTCTTTTCACTACAAACGAAAACTATGTCATGTCTTCCATTTGAAATAGTTTTCACCGAAATCCAATCAATTTTGAGCTCATACAACAGAGTACGGTTCTTATTTTATACATTTTTTTGCTATTTGTGGTCGTTCTCAAAAAACTGTCCAACTACAAACGAATTTCTTTTCACTACAAACGAAAACTATGTCATGTCTTCCATTTGAAATAGTTTTCACCGAAATCCAATCAATTTTGAGCTCATACAACAGAGTACGGTTCTTATTTTATACATTTTTTTGCTATTTGTGGTCGTTCTCAAAAAACTGTCCAACTACAAACGAATTTCTTTTCACTACAAACGAAAACAATGTCATGTCTTCCATTTGACATAGTTTTCACTGAAGTCCAATCAGTTTTGAGCTCATACAATAGAGTACGGTTCTTATTTTATACATTTTTTTGCTATTTGTGGTCGTTCTAAAAAAACTGTCCAACTACAAACGAATTTCTTTTCACTACAAACGAAAACAATGTCATGTCTTCCATTTGACATAGTTTTCACTGAAGTCCAATCAGTTTTGAGCTCATACAATAGAGTACGGTTCGTATTTGATTCATTTTTTTGCTATTTGTGGTCGTTCTAAAAAAACTGTCCAACTACAAACGAATTTCTTTTCACTACAAACGAAAACAATGTCATGTCTTCCATTTGACATATTTTTTACCGAAGTCCAATCAGTTTTGAGCTCATACAATAGAGTACGGTTCTTATTTGATACATTTTTTTGCTATTTGTGGTCGTTTTCAAAAAACTGTCCAACTGAAAAACGAATTTCTTTTCACTACAAACGAAAACAATGTCATGTCTTCCATTTGAAATAGTTTTCACCGAAATCCAATCAATTTTGAGCTCATACAACAGAGTACGGTTCTTATTTTATACATTTTTTTGCTATTTGTGGTCGTTCTCAAAAAACTGTCCAACTAAAAACGAATTTCTTTTCACTACAAACGAAAACAATGTCATGTCTTCCATTTGACTTAGTTTTCACTGAAGTTCAATCAGTTTTGAGCTCATACAATAGAGTACGGTTCGTATTTGATTCATTTTTTTGCTATTTGTGGTCGTTCTCAAAAAACTGTCCAACTACAAACGAATTTCTTTTCACTACAAACGAAAACAATGTCATGTCTTCCTTTTGAAATAGTTTTTACCAAAGTCCAATCAGTTTTGAGCTCATACAATAGAGTACGGTTCTTATTTGATACATTTTTTTTGCTATTTGTGGTCTTTCTTAAAAAAACTGTCCAACTACAAACGAATTTCTTTTCACTACAAACGAAAACAATGTCATGTCTTCCATTTGAAATAGTTTTCACCGAAATCCAATCAGTTTTGAGCTCATACAATAGAGTACGGTTCTTATTTGATACATTTTTTTGCTATTTGTGGTCGTTTTCAAAAAACTGTCCAACTAAAAACGAATTTCTTTTCACTACAAACGAAAACAATGTCATGTCTTCCATTTGAAATAGTTTTCACCGAAATCCAATCAATTTTGAGCTCATACAACAGAGTACGGTTCTTATTTTATACATTTTTTTGCTATTTGTGGTCGTTCTCAAAAAACTGTCCAACTACAAACGAATTTCTTTTCACTACAAACGAAAACAATGTCATGTCTTCCATTTGACATAGTTTTCACTGAAGTCCAATTAGTTTTGAGCTCATACAATAGAGTACGGTTCGTATTTGATTCATTTTTTTGCTATTTGTGGTCGTTCTAAAAAAACTGTCCAACTACAAACGAATTTCTTTTCACTACAATCGAAAACAATGTCATGTCTTCCATTTGACATAGTTTTTACCGAAGTCCAATCAGTTTTGAGCTCATACAATAGAGTACGGTTCTTATTTGATACATTTTTTTGCTATTTGTGGTCGTTCTCAAAAAACTGTCCAACTAAAAACGAATTTCTTTTCACTACAAACAAAAACAATGTCATGTCTTCCATTTGACATAGTTTTCACCGAAGTCTAATCAGTTTTGAGCTCATACAATAGAGTACGGTTCGTATTTGATTCATTTTTTTGCTATTTGTGGTCGTTCTCAAAAAACTGTCCAACTACAAACGAATTTCTTTTCACTACAAACGAAAACAATGTCATTTCTTCCATTTGACATAGTTTTCACCGAAGTCCAATCAGTTTTGAGCTCATACAATAGAGTACGGTTCGTATTTGATTCATTTTTTTGCTATTTGTGGTCGTTCTCAAAAAACTGTCCAACTACAAACGAATTTCTTTTCACTACAAACGAAAACAATGTCATGTCTTCCATTTGACATAGTTTTCACTGAAGTCCAATTAGTTTTGAGCTCATACAATAGAGTACGGTTCTTATTTGATACATTTTTTTTGCTATTTGTGGTCTTTCTTAAAAAAACTGTCCAACTACAAACGAATTTCTTTTCACTACAAACGAAAACAATGTCATGTCTTCCATTTGAAATAGTTTTCACCGAAGTCCAATCAGTTTTGAGCTCATACAATAGAGTACGGTTCTTATTTGATACATTTTTTTTGCTATTTGTGGTCGTTCTCAAAAAACTGTCCAACTACAAACGAATTTCTTTTCACTACAAACGAAAACAATGTCATGTCTTCCATTTGACATAGTTTTCACTGAAGTCCAATTAGTTTTGAGCTCATACAATAGAGTACGGTTCGTATTTGATTCATTTTTTTGCTATTTGTGGTCGTTCTAAAAAAACTGTCCAACTACAAACGAATTTCTTTTCACTACAATCGAAAACAATGTCATGTCTTCCATTTGACATAGTTTTCACCGAAGTCTAATCAGTTTTGAGCTCATACAATAGAGTACGGTTCGTATTTGATTCATTTTTTTGCTATTTGTGGTCGTTCTCAAAAAACTGTCCAACTACAAACGAATTTCTTTTCACTACAAACGAAAAGAATGTCATGTTTTCCATTTGAAATAGTTTTTACCAAAGTCCAATCAGTTTTGAGCTCATACAATAGAGTACGGTTCTTATTTGATACATTTTTTTTGCTATTTGTGGTCGTTCTCAAAAAACTGTCCAACTACAAACGAATTTCTTTTCACTAAAAACGAAAACAATGTTATGTCTTCCATTTGAAATAGTTTTCACCGAAATCCAATCAATTTTGAGCTTTTTCAAGAAAGTACGGATCTGACTCTACACATTTTTGAGTTTATCTAGGAGCAATTTAAAAATTGTCCAACTACAAACGAATTTCTTTTCACTACAAACGAAAACAATGTCATGTCTTCCATTTGAAATAGTTTTCACCGAAATCCAATCAATTTTGAGCTCATACAACAGAGTACGGTTCTTATTTGATACATTTTTTTGCTATTTGTGGTCGTTCACAAAAAATTGTCCAACTACAAACGAATTTCTTTTCACTACAAACGAAAACACTGTCATGTCTTCGATTTGAAACAGTATTGACCTAATTCCAATCAATTTTGAGCTTTTACAAGAAAGTACGGATATGACTCTACACATTTTTGAATTTATGTAGGAGCAATTTAAAAATTGTCCAACTACAAACGAATTTCTTTTCACTACAAACGAAAACAATGTCATGTCTTCCATTTGAAATAGTTTTCACCGAAATCCAATCAATTTTGAGCTCATACAACAGAGTACGGTTCTTATTTGATACATTTTTTTGCTATTTGTGGTCGTTCACAAAAAATTGTCCAACTACAAACGAATTTCTTTTCACTACAAACGAAAACACTGTCATGTCTTCGATTTGAAACAGTTTTGACCTAATTCCAATCAATTTTGAGCTTTTACAAGAAAGTACGGATCTGACTCTACACATTTTTGAATTTATGTAGGAGCAATTTAAAAATTGTCCAACTACAAACGAATTTCTTTTCACTACAAACGAAAACTATGTCATGTCTTCCTTTTGAAATAGTTTTCACCGAAGTCCAATCAGTTTTGAGCTCATACAATAGAGTACGGTTCTTATTTGATACATTTTTTTGCTATTTGTGGTCGTTCTTAAAAATTATCCAACTACAAACGAATTTCTTTTCACTACAAACGAAAACAATGTCATGTCTTCCATTTCAAATAGTTTTCACCGAAGTCCAATCAATTTTGAGCTCATACAACAGAGTACGGTTCTTATTTTATACATTTTTTGCTATTTGTGGTCGTTCTCAAAAAACTGTCCAACTACAAACGAATTTCTTTTCACTACAAACGAAAACAATGTCATGTCTTCCATTTGACATAGTTTTTACCGAAGTCCAATCAGTTTTTTTTTTTTTTTTTAATTTATTTATCATAATAAAACTTATGTGGTATGTATAACATTTATATTCCGCCAAACTGAGGACAGTTTGTTGGCGGATAAAGCGCTCACAAACATTTTCGTGTGCTACCACTTATAAATTACTTACTTAAATTATTACGTATAACTTATAACTGCACTAATTTTACTGCTACCCATCAACAACAACGCCGCGCCCCGCGGCACCACGCTGCGCGAGTCGCACCCTAGTAGTAGTTACTAAGGTCCAAAGTCGCACCGCGCAGCATCCCGAGCCGCAGCGCTGACGCAGATGGGCGGCCATATAATACCCTTATCTATTACTAATTACTACACTACAATAACATTAACTAATGAATACTTTCATCAAACAGGTTTAGGAGTTCTGCTTGCAGTTTTTTCTTAAATACTTGTTTACTACTGCACTTATCTACTGATGTTCTTATTTTGTTATGTATCTTAGGAGTCATATATTTACGCGTTCTTTTGCCGTAGTAGTTGTTGGCCTTGTATTCTACGTATGTTTTTTGTGTGCTTGCTCTGAGGTTACGCAACAGTAGTCTACGCTTTTTGAATTTATCCTGGTCGTAATCGTCCATACAAATTAAGTACCTAACTTTCTCATGCACTGGTAAGATTTTTAACATTTTATACAGTCGTTTGTAATTTTGATTATAGTTGTTTTTAGTTTTTTTATCTACTAGTACATTTTTTACTATTCTAGTCTGGAGATTAAAAATTTTATCAAGGTAAGTTTTAAATGTACGTCCATATGCAATTAATCCATAAGAAATTACAGACTCGGCTAACGAGTGATAAAGTGTGTGCATTAATTTTCTACTCACTATATTTTTTAAACCTATTAATTTTGCCATAATTGCGCGGAGTTTATTACATACTAATTCTATATGAACTCCCCAGTTAAATTTAGTGTCTATAGTTAAGCCTAAATACTTATATTTATCTACAACTTGTATACTACTACAATTACAATATTTTTGATTTTCGTTATTATGTAGACAGTCGTATGTGTGCCCTATGATACTTATATTTTCACATGGTTCCTGTAGGTATGGTGACTTAATTAACATACATTTGGTTTTTTCTAAGTTAAGAATTATACCGTTATCGTGCGACCATTTTATTATGTTTATAAAGTCTGTCTGTATATTTTTTACCACAGTTTTAATATCCTTATCAGCGTACAGTAGACATGTATCATCGGCATACATATAAGTTGAGCAATTCTCAACGACGTTAATCATACTGTTTACATGCATTATATAACCCAATGGCCCGAAAACCGAGCCGGTCGGCACCCCGTATACGACATTGGCCTCCTCGCCGCTCTGGCCGTTGATAACAGTGGTTATTTTTCTATTGCTTAAGTAGTTTCTAATCCACTCGACCACGGGACCACGGACACCACATTCTTGCATAGCAGTAATGAGCTGTTCGTGGCCCAGCGTGTCAAATGCTTTTTTGAAGTCTATGTATAAAGTCAGTACGTACTTTTTATTATTTAAATGCTCATTTACCTCATCCGTAAATTGGGCCAGAGCGGTAGCGGTGCTGCGCCCTCGTCGGAAACCATGCTGGGTATCTGATATTATATTATTTTTCTCTAAATAATTACTAATTTGCGATGTGATAACTTTTTCTACAATTTTATTCACTACTGATAGTATAGCTACTGGTCTATAGTTGGTATAATCTAAGTGGTTTCCTTGCTTGTATATAGGTCTAATTATTGCATTTTTTAACAAATCCGGGTAAACACCAGTCGCCGCGCAGTTATTCACAAACTTAGCCAAAAACGGACTTATATTTGTTTTGATAAGCTTTATGTCCTTACATCTTATGCCGTCCATTCCTGGAGACTTTCTGATACTCAATTTATCTATTATTTTTTCAATATCCGTGTGTGTAACTTTTTGATACCGAAAAGATACATCAGTATGTTTTACATATGACTCGCGACTTAGGAATTTTACATTGCATCTATGTTTTATATTTTGAATTTCCATTGTAAATGTTTTGGCAAAATTTGTGCACACCGTCTGCAACGACGTGTTTTTACCCAGGTATTTTACTATTACATCGTCCAAGTTTGGTTTGACATTTCCAAGCCAGCTATTAATTGTTGCCCACAACTTTCTCAAATCACTTTCACAATTCCTAATTTCTTTTTGTTTGTAGTCTTGTTTCGCCCAATATATACATTTATTTGTTACATTCCTAAATCTAGTATAATCTAACCTATAAATTGCGTTTTTAGGAGAAGCTTTCCATCTTCTAATCAACTCATCTCTCCGCGTCAACATATTAATCAAATTAGCATTTATCCATGGTTGTGTTACTCTATTGTTTTTAAACGTTTTCGTGATTTTTGACTTCATGTATATGTTGCTGAAAATGGAATATAGCCTTCCGTACATATCTTTAGGACATTCAATGCTATATATTTCCGACCAGTCTATTTTTTCTAGCTCTGTTTTCACTAACCTATCGCTAATTCCGTGCACTTCACTTCTTTGTTGACAATTGCCGCGCGTGTCACCGACCGCCGTCGTGAAGCTGACACCGACTAGATAATGGTCCGCCACCTTGGACTTGAGCATGTGTGCGGCTGCTGCGCGCATCCCTGAGTCGGCGCCCGCGCGTATCCACACATGGTCAAGGCATGACGTCACGAGCTTCCCGTCCAGTATCTCCTCCCGCGTGCATTCGGTGATAGCGCACTCTAGGCCTCGATCACACAAGGTGTTTTTGTAACTCTCCGTAATATTATTGCTTATCATCAAGTTTATGTTAATATCACCTATAATTACTATGGTCTCGGTGAGTGGAATGTTTTTCAGTATCTCCTTTAATTCTTGTATAAAACTGTGTTCATTATTACTAGGCGGTCGATATACGAGTATAGCAAATATATGGAAAGACCTCTTAGAGTTTTTAGTTTCTATATGTAGAATTTCTGATGCATGTCCATACTTGTTTACTTCTTCTATTTTCAATTCGCTCTTGGTGTAAATTAATATCCCGCCTCCTCTTCTATTCTCCCGTGTACGCGAGTGCATGTTGTATCCTTCCATATTGTACATACATATTTCTTCCTTTTTAATGCTGATTTCGCTTAATACAATAATTTCTATAACGTCGTTACAGTTTTTCAGTAGGCATTGTATTTGCTCAAAGTTTTTTCTCAAACTCCTGATGTTTACGTGTATTATTTGTAACTCCTGTTTCGTACTCTTTATATATGTGCTCCAGTTAGTTATATCATCAAATTCTTTATATTTCGTTGTGCATTCACTGATACTATCTAGAATATCGTCGAATTTTAGGCGTTAAAAAACCGTGTAGTGTGTTTACACTCGCCATTCTGCAGCTTAACTATGAATCAGCGCGCTGCGCGGCAGCTAATAGTTTGCCAATCTCCGCATCATTTTTTATGCGCTGTATTTTTGCATTATCGTCCCTTTTCGCTAGTAGCCTGTGATCCTGCACCCATATATGTTTATATATTCCTTTAAGCGTAGTTTTAGCATTCCAGCGTAGTTGACGCATCTGCGGCGTAAGGTTTTCGTTAATGTAAACGGCTTGTTCATTCTCAAGGGATAGTAAATCTTTGTTTGTTCTCTTCGTTTTCCGTTGCATAAGCCACTCACTTCTCGCGTATTTGGATACAAGTCTGACTACGATGGGGCGCGCCCGCGGATGCCCGTCTTCATTCACTTTTTCTCGACCTACCCTCCGTGCGCTTTCAATATGTTTAGGATTTAATTTAAGTTTTTCTGCTATTTCCATTACGGTTTTTTTGGTGTCTGCGTTTTCTACTTGGCATAGGCCTACTATTTCAATCTCTTTCTCGACTTCTTTTACTTCTAGTTGTGCGATTCGCTCTTCTAAGGTTTCATTTACTTTTTGCAGGTATGTATTTTTACTTTCTAAGGATGCGATCTTTTTCTGAGCACTATCCTTAAATTCAGACATTTGTTGGTATTGCTCTGAGTAGAAATCGACTATCTCTCGCATCTCCTCCACCTGAGTCTTTAGGTTAAATATTATTCCCAGTTTTTTATTCACCTCACTGAGGACTGATTCCACCGTCGCCTTGCCCACATCGATGACAACCTTCGGGGGCTCTTGTTTTGGACTACTTTCCCCTCGGGCACACACATCACAGATTTTACTTTGTAAAAACTGGCTATTGCTTTGTACACATTTTTTGTGGTATACTCCTTCACACCGTCCTTCACATCGTAATAGATCGTCCTTTTTTACGGACACAAACAGTTTGCACTTTTTACAGTTCACCATCTTCAGTATCCTTCACAGCCACCTTGTAGTCTATTTAGTATTTATAATAGTAGTACGTCTTTTCTCTTAGAAGCGCATACACACGTCCGTACGCTGAGCGCTTGCGCCGAGACTGCGCTCATACAATAGAGTACGGTTCTTATTTGATACATTTTTTTGCTATTTGTGGTCGTTCTCAAAAAACTGTCCAACTAAAAACGAATTTCTTTTCACTACAAACGAAAATAATGTCATGTTTTCCATTTGAAATAGTTTTTACCAAAGTCCAATCAGTTTTGAGCTCATACAATAGAGTACGGTTCTTATTTGATACATTTTTTTGCTATTTGTGGTCTTTCTCAAAAAACTGTCCAACTACAAACGAATTTCTTTTCACTACAAACGAAAACAATGTCATGTCTTCCATTTGAAATAGTTTTCACCGAAGTCCAATCAATTGTGAGCTCATACAACAGAGTACGGTTCGTATTTGATTCATTTTTTTGCTATTTGTGGTCGTTCTCAAAAAACTGTCCAACTACAAACGAATTTCTTTTCACTACAAACGAAAACAATGTCATGTCTTCCATTTGACATAGTTTTCACTGAAGTCCAATCAGTTTTGAGCTCATACAATAGAGTACGGTTCGTATTTGATTCATTTTTTTGCTATTTGTGGTCGTTCTAAAAAAACTGTCCAACTACAAACGAATTTCTTTTCACTACAAACGAAAACAATGTCATGTCTTCCATTTGACATAGTTTTTACCGAAGTCCAATCAGTTTTGAGCTCATACAATAGAGTACGGTTCTTATTTGATACATTTTTTTGCTATTTGTGGTCGTTCTCAAAAAACTGTCCAACTAAAAACGAATTTCTTTTCACTACAAACGAAAACAATGTCATGTCTTCCATTTGACATAGTTTTCACCGAAGTCTAATCAGTTTTGAGCTCATACAATAGAGTACGGTTCGTATTTGATTCATTTTTTTGCTATTTGTGGTCGTTCTCAAAAAACTGTCCAACTACAAGCGAATTTCTTTTCACTACAAACGAAAACAATGTCATGTCTTCCATTTGACATAGTTTTCACCGAAGTCCAATCAATTTTGAGCTCATACAACAGAGTACGGTTCTTATTTTATACATTTTTTGCTATTTGTGGTCGTTCTCAAAAAACTGTCCAACTACAAACGAATTTCTTTTCACTACAAACGAAAACAATGTCATGTCTTCCATTTGACATAGTTTTTACCGAAGTCCAATCAGTTTTGAGCTCATACAATAGAGTACGGTTCTTATTTGATACATTTTTTTGCTATTTGTGGTCGTTCTCAAAAAACTGTCCAACTAAAAACGAATTTCTTTTCACTACAAACGAAAACAATGTCATGTCTTCCATTTGAAATAGTTTTCACCGAAGTCCAATCAATTGTGAGCTCATACAACAGAGTACGGTTCTTATTTGATACATTTTTTTGCTATTTGTGGTCGTTCTCAAAAAACTGTCCAACTAAAAACGAATTTCTTTTCACTACAAACGAAAAGAATGTCATGTTTTCCATTTGAAATAGTTTTTACCAAAGTCCAATCAGTTTTGAGCTCATACAATAGAGTACGGTTCTTATTTGATACATTTTTTTTGCTATTTGTGGTCTTTCTCAAAAAACTGTCCAACTACAAACGAATTTCTTTTCACTACAAACGAAAACAATGTCATGTCTTCCATTTGAAATAGTTTTCACCGAAGTCCAATCAATTGTGAGCTCATACAACAGAGTACGGTTCGTATTTGATTCATTTTTTTGCTATTTGTGGTCGTTCTCAAAAAACTGTCCAACTACAAACGAATTTCTTTTCACTAAAAACGAAAACGATGTCATGTCTTCCATTTGACATAGTTTTCACTGAAGTCCAATCAGTTTTGAGCTCATACAATAGAGTACGGTTCTTATTTGATACATTTTTTTGCTATTTGTGGTCGTTCTCAAAAAACTGTCCAACTAAAAACGAATTTCTTTTCACTACAAACGAAAACAATGTCATGTCTTCCATTTGAAATAGTTTTCACCGAAATCCAATCAATTTTGAGCTCATACAACAGAGTACGGTTCCTATTTTATACATTTTTTTGCTATTTGTGGTCTTTCTCAAAAAACTGTCCAACTACAAACGAATTTCTTTTCACTACAAACGAAAACAATGTCATGTCTTCCATTTGACATAGTTTTCACCGAAGTCCAATCAGTTTTGAGCTCATACAATAGAGTACGGTTCGTATTTGATTCATTTTTTTGCTATTTGTGGTCGTTCTCAAAAAACTGTCCAACTATAAACGAATTTTTTTCACTACAAACGAAAACAATGTCATGTCTTCCATTTGACATAGTTTTCACCGAAGTCCAATCAGTTTTGAGCTCATACAATAGAGTACGGTTCGTATTTGATTCATTTTTTTGCTATTTGTGGTCGTTCTCAAAAAACTGTCCAACTACAAACGAATTTCTTTTCACTACAAACGAAAACAATGTTATGTCTTCCATTTGAAATAGTTTTCACCGAAATCCAATCAATTTTGAGCTTTTCCAAGAAAGTACGGATCTGGCTCTACACATTTTTGAGTTTATGTAGGAGCAATTTAAAAATTGTCCAACTACAAACGAATTTCTTTTCACTACAAACGAAAACAATGTCATGTCTTCCATTTGAAATAGTTTTCACCGAAATCCAATCAATTTTGAGCTCATACAACAGAGTACGGTTCTTATTTGATACATTTTTTTGCTATTTGTGGTCGTTCACAAAAAATTGTCCAACTACAAACGAATTTCTTTTCACTACAAACGAAAACACTGTCATGTCTTCGATTTGAAACAGTTTTGACCTAATTCCAATCAATTTTGAGCTTTTACAAGAAAGTACGGATCTGACTCTACACATTTTTGAGTTTATGTAGGAGCAATTTAAAAATTGTCCAACTACAAACGAATTTCTTTTCACTACAAACGAAAACAATGTCATGTCTTCCATTTGAAATAGTTTTCACCGAAGTCCAATCAATTTTGAGCTCCTACAATAGAGTACGGTTCTTATTTGATACATTTTTTTGCTATTTGTGGTCGTTCTTAAAAAAATATCCAACTACAAACGAATTTCTTTTTACTACAAACGAAAACACCGTCATGTTTTCGATTTGAAATAGTTTTTACCGAATTCCAATAAATTTTGAGCTTTTATAAGAAATTACGGATCTGACTCTACACATTTTTGAGTTTATGTAGGAGCAATTTAAAAATGGTCCAACTACAAACGAAAATTGTTTCACGACAAATGTTATTACGCTTTTGTCTTCTATTTAATATGGTTTCTGTTGTGTGCTCTGTTGGCTTCGATTTTAAAGAGAGAACAAACAACGTAGTTACTTGTAGAGTTTTTATTCGTCAGTTATTATAGAAATTTAATATATTTTTGACAGAAAACCTTTTGATTTATGTCTATCACTTAATTGTGTTCCTATTTTGTAAGAAATTAAAAATTGTGTAAGAGCGATCTTGCTCATTGGGTTATAAAACTGGTAAACCACCTTTTTAGTAGTAGGTTAAAAAGACTTAAACGGGCTAGTGAGCAATTTAATTGATAGCGATTTTCATTTTTATTTTTTTATTTTTTTTCCACGTAACTACAAACGAAAAAAATTGAACTACAATCAACTACAAACAATTCTGCACCGTATACTTTGCTTGAAAGTTTGATTTTTGTAAACCGGGGGCTGGCTTTTTTTTGGGCCCCCTATTTTTTTTTTCGCGCAACTACAAACAAAAATCGTTTTACTACAATCAACTACAAACAAAACACTATCAGAAAAAAAAATAAAACAAAAAAAAATTCAAGGTCGGTGGCCAAGTTCACATAGGTGAATAGTGGTACGATTGTTTGAATCCTGATGATGCTTCTGGCGTCGCAAGCGTCTATAGATGACGGTAACTGCTTATCATCAGGCGGGCCGCATGCTTGTTATTCATCGTCGTAGTATAAAAAAACCAGGGCACTATATAATTCGAGTGTACTTTGAGATGTTGTCAAATTACCAAAGTATCACGCTTAAGAGAACTTTAATTAAAAAGTGACAAATGGGGATTCGAGCTGCAGAAAGTGACATTTCTCATTTTACTAATTGGGTCAAGTTATTTTTTTATCTTCTAATTAGGGAGCTTTGATCATTTTGATGACGATCAAGTTAAGTTTATGCCTGATATCTATGGCGTCGCACATGTGAATGAAGCACAATTTAACGCGACCGGATTGGCGAAACAGCGGTTTACCAGGTCACTTCGGAGATATCAAAGTACTGTATATGGAAATAGGGACCTGGACCTAAAATCCACGTTTGTCTGTTCTGTCATATCATAGCATAATAATTAATAATTCTGAACTCTAAATGATATTAGTTTTTAAATGACGATGTCGGCTTCAAAGTACTTATTTATTTAATTCTACATCGAGAACCAGCATCTTAAAAATATGCTTAATAGTAATATAAATCTTGATGAACACATATATAGCATACTTATATTTAACATGAAATTAAATAACACGCACAATTTTACTTTATATTATTATTTAGGTATACTATATTTCTCTACGAACACCGTAAACAGGAAAATTGCAAATATAATGTGTCAAACAGGCGGATGATTACATCAAAATTGCACTTTTACTGCGAAACCGTCCGTGCGGCGTCAAACGATTGCGTTTCAATTTGTCAGTGAATTACCACGTCAGACGGCAATACGCCTGATCTATCTATCAGTCACAGATGTCCAGTGCTGAACATAGGGCTCACTAATGGTATAAGAAAAGAAGGTATGGCATCCGTCCGGGTTTCCTCGAATTTGTCCTACTTTGGACGCCGTCCGGGGCCCGTCCGGGGGGTTTTCAATAAGTGTCGGGGAAAACACGGACACTTTTTAACCGACTTCAAAAAAAGGAGGAGGTTCTCTATTCGAACTAATTTTTTTTTTTTTTTTTGTGTGTATGTTACTCGATATCTCCGAGAACCGTGAACCGATTTTCAATTTTTTTTTTTTAATCGAAAGGGTATAACTCCTAGTTGGTCCCGTTGGCACTAAGTCGGGATCTAATGATGGAATCTTGGAGAAATCGAGGGAACTCTTCAAATGTTATAGGGACATGTACGGCGCTTTCGGTAATTTATTGATAAAGTCAAGAATTTACATTCAGTAAATAGGATTTGGCCACTAAAACTTTTATATGAATCACTAAAAAGCAAAAAAAAAAAAAAATTTTTAACAAAAAAAAAGAACCGACTTCAGTAAAACTAAAAAACCAAAAATAACCCGTACAAGTACAGATTACATTTGACTCACCCTTCGAAGTCGGTGCCAAACCTCACGTAAACTATAATATAACTATAAATATAAGAACTGAGTGGTTTGGGATCGACTTCGAAGGGTGAGTCAAATGTAATCTGTACTTGTACGGGTTATTTTTGGTTTTTTAGTTTTACTGAAGTCGGTTCTTTTTTTTTGTTAAATTTTTTTTTATGTGAATAAAAAAGAAGGCGATAGTTTTTTAATAATATCATTTACGGACACGTCCGGGAAAAAAATACAATTTACGCCAAATGTCTTGGTTTTTTAGGGTTCCGTACCCAAAGGGTAAAAACGGGACCTTATTACTGAGACTTCGCTGTCCGTCCGTCCGTCCGTCCGTCTGTCACCAGGCTGTATCTCAACAACGGTGATAGCTAGACAGTTGAAATTTTCACAGATGTATTTCTATTGCCGCTATAACAACAAATACTAAAAATAAAATAAAATAAATATTTAAGGGGGGCTCCCATACAACAAACTTGTTATAGATTATATATATGTATAGGTACGGAACCCTTCATGCGCGAGTCGAGCTCGCACTTGCCCAATTTTTTGAATTTTTGTTCGGGTTCGGCGAATTTAGAGACGGCAGCCCTAGGCACCCCGTACTGACAGTCGAGACTTTTGACATCATCACGCTGTGATTGGTTGGTTGGTTCTCTGCATCCGTTTCTGTGTACTCCCCGATTACCTTGTTACCTGTATGACATGACTCGAACTGTATCAGGGCTGTTTAGCCCTCACTACCTTTTATAAAACTTATTAAAAGAACATGACAATCATAATGCATAATTATTATTTTTCCACTTCCACACCAGGTCAATGTGGAAGATTTTCGATGACCATGACCAGCGGCCTATGTTGGTTGCGTTTATCACGTGATAGATAAATGACAAAGCATCTGTCGCATTTTGACAAGTATTAATATAAGGGTGTCCGCAACTTCGTCAGCGTAAAACTTCTTCTTTCCCGTAGGTAGTCATGTAAATGAGGTAAATCTTAAAAAGTATCCTATATATAACCTTTGGATAATATCCCCAGCTATCCCTGTACCAAAATTTATTAAGATCCGTCCAGCCCTTTTGGCGCGATGAGGACAATTTTTTTTTTTACCAACAGATGACGCTATTCCTAGTAATACCACCCCTGAAAAAAATCCAATGCCACCCAAATTCCCCAATCAACAATCCCCTTTCCGTCATAGAACCACAGTCCACACGTGCCGGTTTGCGATGTCATCGCTTCACCGTGGAAAATATTCCGACACGTACCAAGCTTGACAATTCCTTCATCTCTAGAACTATAAAAAAATTGAAGTGTTTGACCCTTCAAACGAAGCGTGAAAGAAGCATCTCTCGGGCCTGCATGGCAGACTGGCAGTGTCAACTGACATGGCACCGTCGTTGGTTTCTTGTCAGTTGCCATTGCGACTTGGGCTCCCCTTTTTGCTAACATCAGGCGAAGTGGAGCCACTATGTTGTGCCGTTATATAAAAAAAATATTAATAATAATAAATATCAGACAACTCCACACAAATCGATCTAGTCCCAAATTAAGCTGAAAAAGGCTTGTATTATACATACTTATTTTATTTCTATGGTCTGAGATACTTTTCTCAGACCATAGAAATATACCTATACTTAAATACATAGAACAACCATGACCCAAGCACAAATATTCGAGTTCATCACATAAATATTTGCCCTGGCCGGGATTCGAACCCGAGACCGCCGGCTCAGTAGGCAGGTGCTTACCACCTGCGCCAACCGCGTCGAAACATGTGTCAAACATATCTAAAACCACTCATAGACCCTAAATGTGAGTCACACAACCTTAACTGTACCTACGTGGTTTTATGAATGTATTTTGTACAAATTACGTACAGGAAAACCTGTTTTCTTATTTAGTCCAGCAAAAACTGTCACAATTACGTCGCGAACGCAACCCGATTCGGTTACACGCTAATAATACATGGCGGAGAATGAAAACGTCGTAATGACCACTTTGGTGTAATTTCTTGAGGGACGGCGCGGGCGCCGAAATGTAAGGCGTGTGCACATTAGCGGATATGCCAGTAGGTATTTATTATTTATTTATTTATTCACACTTTATTGCACAAAAAGTCAGTACAAATGGCGGACTTAATGCCGAATGGCATTCTCTACCAGTCAACCATAGGGCCAACTCGCTTACAAATTTAACAAGAATCGGCTGAGAGACGTCGCTTGTACTGTAGAGGATAACAGCCAGACATCTGGACATACAAAAGTATTTTTTCCCAAACTGAAATGTAGAGGTTTCGCTCGCGCTTCGCACTTGCTCGGTCAATATGAGAGATAATTGAAACTACACAGATAATAGTTCTTGGGTGGCGACCACGGACCGGAAGACTCAGCGTGGGAAGGCCCCCAACAAGGAGGACCGACGAGGGCGGCGCAAGAGCGATCGTTGTGGAGAACTTTGGGGACGCTGATATGATGATGATGATGATGATGATGATGATGATGATCATGATGATGATGATGATGATGATGATGATGATGAAAAAGATAATGCTTGGCAAAATGTCACATTAGGATAAATTTTACGTATAACAGTAATCTTAAGAGGTTTTTATCAATTTCACATCTACCGTAGCGACAGTAACGATATCTGATAAAATTGCATAAGACGCACCATTTGAAAAGTTCTATTACTTACATAGTCATATTACATCACTAGTTCAGTTTATAGAGATTATATTCGCTCCTTGACAAAAAACCAAATCATTCAAAGATAAACCGAGGAATGTCGGATGATATAGATAGGTAATACTTTTGATGGACAAATATTTTAATTTAAAAGCGAAACTATAATCTATTTCACTAATAATGTTAAGATGGGAAGTGTTATCACGGAACCCTCGGTGCGCGAGTCCAACTCGCACTTGGCCGGTTTTTTTACATGACTTGAACTGGATCAGAGCCGTTTAGCCCTCACTATCAGCTTAGAAACAAGCTGGTAGTGGGTGACCAGCTTAAAATAGCGGTCAAACTAACTCATTACGAAGATTGGCAATTTCTTCTCAGCAGAGGGCAGTGCCACCGGCGCGGGCCATCGACCTCTCGCGCCCAAATATTGCGCCTACGATTCATAATCCGAGCGAAACTGAAAGTTCCAAACGTTACAAGAATGTGTCATGTTTGATGGATTTTATTGCAATGAACTGGGGTATTATTATTAGATCTTTGGTGCGCAGAGATTTGAATAGGATTTTTTCTACAAAAGTAAGTAGTTGAATATAATTATATGGTCAACAGGCTTGAAACAGGCAAGATGGCGTGAGTACAATGAATACATCATGTAAGTGCTAAATTCAATATTTATACACACTAGCGATACTTGCATATTTCCATGGTTTCGCCCGCGTTACCAGGAAATAAGTGGTCAATACGCTTTATTGAGTAACTAGCTTGTGCCCGCGGCTTCGCTCGCGTTAAGAAGTATTATTATTAATTATGTATAGTTTTTGCGGCTTTACTTTTGTTTAGCGTGTGTAAAAAAATAGGGCCTACAAAACTTCTTTTTACACAATATTCTTGACTAATCTGTCATTAGGCGCTAAAACTATCAAGCTACTGGGTGAACTTACTCGAGAGCAAGCAACATTAAACTGTCCATGAGAGAAGCAATGTTCTCTCAAGTCAATACCCGCAAATTTGAGAGTTTGCCCCTGAGACTTGTTATTCGAGATTGGTTTAATGATTCTAAGGGCCTTATCACACTTGCGATTTGCGAGCGAGTTTTCTATACAAATAAGCGTCGCGGCGAACTCGCTGCGTGATCGCCGCCATACAAAATTCGCTCGCAAATCGCAAGTGTGATAAGGCTCTAAGCCATGTTATAAGTTACGTCATATTCTATTGTAAGATATTGAGGTTCTCTTCATTGATGAATAAAAAATGTATTTTATTCTGAGCCAGATAAACGTAATTCAGAATTCTGAAATGACTTATTATTGAAAAGCTTGAATGTATTTATTACGGATGCAGGAAGTTTCCCGATCATTACTCATCCCGTCCCAACGGCCGCCCGCCTATAGGTACCGATTGACGACGATCGAGATGCCACCAAATACTACTTTTTTAATCTATTAGGATTATAGATGCGAAGCTGGTTGCTAACATTTCTAGCCAAGCGGCTAGAAACGGCTTATTTGGCTTATTATCATTTCTAGCGATAACAAGCGGCTGGAAACGGCTGCTTACATTTCATTGACATATTCACATGATTCAATGTTTGTTTTTGTTATTTTTCTTTTCATTTATTTACTATAGGATCTATTTAACATAAATATATATAAACAATGACATTTGCATCTGTATTAAGTGTTAAAAACTCAAAATTCTCTTACAAAATGTGAAAGAGCAGTGGAATAGGACTATTTTAATAATTTATTTGTGAGAGATGAATTGGAAATAGGTATTTATCAGTCACCTAGCATTTAGTTGTATTTCTATAATGCACCAACGCAACGAGCCTCGCGCACTCATCCCCGCATGCTCCGCGCACCCCTCAGCCCCCCACACGCATTTATCCTGCCGCGCGAGATTCCCGCGTTTGGTTTACAATGATGATTAGATCCAAAATAAACTGATTTAGCTACCTTTATTCTTATAATTTTCATACACCGCCACCTGAACACAAACGTTGTTTCATAGTTTACTTTTCGTATCTGAATTAAGTAAATTAGTAGGTACAAATGGTGTCTTCGGGGTCTATTTTTTTAAAGAGAACATAATAAGTGCTACTGTATAACAAAAATAAGAGTTTAACAAAAAAAAATGTAATAAAAATAATTTCTTTATTTGATGCTCAAGTCGGGTAGGTATCTACCCGGTATCAAGCGGCTGGTTATTCGTTTCTAGCCGCTGCTTTCGGTTACTACCGGCTTACAAGCCGCTGGTTTACAACTATAATTAGGATAACACGGGTCTCTATCCATACCTCAAAAGCAAAAAAAGAACCCCCTTATAGGATCACGTGTAGCTGTCTTTCAGTCCGTCTGTTACAATCGATTTGCTGCAAAACTACTGGACCTATTAAATTGCAATTTGGCGCAAATGCTTTCAAGAATTTTCATGACCACAAATATAATTTCAAAATCGGTGGCATTTTCGCAATTAACGTCCCAACAAACCATAAAAATTACACCCGTACTCATATTTAGTCATTTCAACCCCATCGCACCCCAACAGGCGACCCGAATCCCGAGTCCAAATATGGACTCTCTAGAACCAGCGGTTTAGTATTTAGACATTTCAACCCCATTTCACCCCAACAGGGAAGATGGTAACTCACGTCCGCCACGTTGGATTTTAAAATCGTTGCGGTTTTCGTAATCAGCGACCCGATAAACCACAAAAACAACACTCATGCTGATTTTCAGACTTTGTCACCACATTTCTCCCTTTTAGGGGTTGAGTTTTCAAAAAACCTGAAACACGTGTTTACTCATTTATCGTTAGAAATACTCCTGTGAAGTTTCGAATAAAATAGTCTAACTAATCTTGTTTCCCCATACAAACTTTGGATCCCCATTTCACCCCTTTAGGGGGTGGATTTTGAAAAATCCTTTCTTAGCGGATGCCTACGTCATAACATCTACCTGCATGCCAAATTTCAGCCCGATCCATCCATTAGTTTGGGCTGTGCGTTGATAGATCACTATGTCAGTCAGTCAGTCAGTCACCTTCACCTTTGAGTTTTATATATATAGATTCCTCTAAAGTGAGGATTTTATATTGTTTTTTTTTATATATTGGCACAACATAGTGGCTCCACTTCGCCTGATGGTAAGCAAAAATGGGAGCCCAAGTCGCAATGGCAAGTGGCATGAAACCACAATGCCTTGACAGTTGACACCGCCACGCTGGCCCGACAGATGCTTCTTCACTTTTCGTTTGAAGGGTTGTAAGAAGGAGGATGTGCCGGCAAAGAGTTCCAGTTCATTTTAATAGTTTGGCAGATAATTGCCATTATTTAAACTTACATGCAATTAACCGTAGTCCGCACAAATTTTACGGAATTGAGCTTTTCATTCCGAGTATCTAACTTACACAAATCCATAACGTAATCTACATAGTCGTATATTGCATACTACTAGCCGCAAAACAGAAGTACACGTGTTACACAGAACAGAAGGCCCAAACAAGTCCCATTTCAAATTCAAACTGATTGCACTCCAAACAACATTTCATCCAATTGAAATGACTTTTTTGCTTCGGTGAACACAACAGCTGGGCATGATTGCCGTATTTTTTGCAAGATTGTGGTACACTGAACGCGATATTGAAAACTTCGATTTATATGAGCTGTTTAAATCGAATATCTATGCAAGTTTTGCGGGTCTATATATGCATCTACTTGCAGGAAGAATTTTGCCCGAAAGTTGTTGTGTTCCGGTCTTATCGCGGACGGTTATCCGAAACCCAGAAGTTAGGTAGCACGTCCCCGAACTAACGTGTTTATGTTTATTTTATATTTATTATTGTTTTATTTGTTATTCTTGTTGTTTTATTTGACTTGCATGTTAGTTTCGAGGTATTTATCAATAAGGTATTAATCAGTATTCATATGCAGATTAAAATTTTTAAACAACTGCAGAACAAACGTTACAGGTACTTCATCATATACATTTGTAAGTTTTACAATATCTCGATAAACTACATAATATGCTTCTTACTATGACACCGCTCGTACTACGCCTATATTCACTCCTGATTATAATATGGCATTATAATGTGGGGATATGTTCACTGTATCTCCTCTTTCTTTTTTCGAATTTCCTTTACCATGTGGTCGGAAATATAGGCACCAAGGTTTATTCTGTCTTGCAGCACAACTGTACCCTTCAATACCGTGCATTAAGGACGGGTAATACAGTGTCTTGCGACAATAAGAAGTCGTAGCTTGATCCTCTAGCCCTGCAACACAGTATTTGAATGTTAATTAAAAAGGGACTGGTCGAATACAGTCCTACATCTGTTATGGTTTTTTCCAATTACCAAACAGGAAAGTTCCAAATTAAATCTTAATGAGGATCGAAGGAAAGAAGTGAGTTACTTTGTGAGAATATAAAGACCACTCTTATATGAAAGCCTGACTAAGATGTACAGTCTGACAAAAAAAGAGTAAAAAATTAAAAAGTGGCAATACTTTAGCTGTCCCTTTCTAATCAATTAAAGAAAACGGGGACGACGGTACAGTATTGCCACTTTTTAATTTCTTCTCATTTTTGTCAGACTGTATAGTGTATAATGTGTCCCGTACCGTCTTTCAGGAACACTGAACGTTCTTTGAAATGAATGCCATTATCGTCTCGTCTGTTTTGTTTTACGTGTTGCAACGTGTTCAATGAAAGTGTTCAGCACCCACGAAAGAGCGTTAAACAAAAAGTATATCTACAATGGACTTTATTTCAGTCAATTATTTTTTAGGCTTATCTCACTCAGAATCATTTTAACATTCAAACCTTATACAAGAAAAAATGTGACTTCCAGTTCTGTGGCGCGGAGACATTCCCGGTAGTGGGTTTTTACTCGCACAGAGGGCTAAACAGTCCTGATACAGAACAACTAATACAAGTCATGCTTAAAGAATATGTACCTTACAATGTTTTTGTAATGAGGACGATAAATAATAATTATTGTAGTTATATTTATAGTCTCTCACTCAGTATGATTTTAAGTTCGTAATTGTCGTCTTTCGAACCGGAGGAAAAGGCACTAGTTTTGGAAACAATATATAATGAACTGGCGATACGTCAATAAAAAGAAAAGTAAACAGAAAAGATAAAAAACATAAGACAGTAAAATATAATAATAAACTTGGGCAAGTGCGAGCCCGACTCGCGCATGAAGGGTTCCGTATCCGTACCTATACATATATATATAATGTATAACAAGTTTGTTGTATGGGAGCCCCCCTTAAATATTTATTTTATTTTATTTTTAGTATTTGTTGTTATAACGGCAATAGAAATACATCATCTGTGAAAATTTCAACTGTCTAGCTATCACCCTTGTTGAGATACAGCCTGGTGACAGACGGACGGACGGACGGACGGACAGCGTAGTCTCAGTAATAGGGTCCCGTTTTTACCCTTTGGGTACGGAACCCTAAAAAAAGGATGTGCATCGTGCACAATGATTATAATACGGAAAAGTCGCGTTCCGGTACTTTTACGATGTTTTCTATCGCGAACTCGATTTGGGTCGCAATCACAAGTGACTTTATGCGCTCGCGCATACAGTAAGCTAATGTCGCATCTAATAATCATCAAAGGCGGAAAATGGACTAATTGGATGAACTAAATCAATCAAGATTAGTTCGTGTTTACACAGTAAATGAATTACATAGATACGGATGGATATTGATTAGTAAAGTCATATGATAACCTTTCAAGGATAGTCTTTTCTTTGGTTTATTTATTTAGTTATTAAGACTTTATTGCACAAAACAAATATTATGTATAAATTAGCGATCCGCCCCGGCTTTGCACGGGTGCAATGCTGATGAATCTTGAATCACTCTATTAAAATAAACCGCATCAAAATCCGTTGCGTAGTTTTAAAGATCTAAGCATACATAAGGACAGACAGATGAAAACGATTTTTGTTTTATAATATGTAGTGATGATTACTACAATTACAAAGATACATACATATATTTACACACTATAAATAAAGTATATAAATAATGAATACGGAAGTCTACAACATGGGATGATTTATTATTGGATTACAGGGCAACCATTTATGTGATGAACTCAAATATTTGTTCCTGGGTCATAGTTCTGTGAATAGAGACTAAAGTACTAGGGGTGACCTTACAAACGGACCCGGGACATTGGTAAATGAAAGAGTACCAGAAATAAATTATACATTTTTAGAAAGAACATTTTCTATTCTTTACTTTTGTAATACATAATTTTGGCCGAGAAGTGGGAAGTTTTTGAGATAACTAATCTTTTAGCAAAAAAAAATGTCAATAATTAAAAACGTTAGTATTTGGTAACAGATTGCGCTGCTTCTATAAGTGATATCGCTTTTGTATGTATAAAAGATTTATAGTAAAATTCAGGATTATTTCGTTCCTATATTTTTGTATGTATCGTACACGGTTTTCTTTTAAGGTGGAAAATACCTCGCTCCGGGACACATTCGAGGGCGCGGGAGGGTGACGCTCACCCCTGAGAGGGGGGAGAGTAGATAAAATTAAACTTGGCTCTGTAACCTACATATCCTGATAGATAAAAGTTGTACTTTAATTTTGCCAAATTTTCCATACATTTTAATCTAATAACTACAGGACTAGGGATTAGGAATTATAGATTAGGGATTTATTTCAACACAATTGCGCATTTTATTATGATAAAGGGATTATAAACTAGTAGGTATATCTAGTGATATGTGATAGTATATCTTAATCTATTAATTCATAGTATTTTTTAAGCAGACGTAGCCTAGCCTAGTGTATAATCTGAATTGATTGATTGTTTATAATATATTTCTATGTTCTAGGATTGTTATCGTTTTCCGGATCTACCATCTTGTATAAATATGATTAGTTACACAAGTTTCGACCTGCACGCAGACACTTTCTAATCCTTATTCTAAAAAGTAAACACCAAAGGGCGGACAGTGAATGCAATATGGTGACGAAAGCATAACATTACATTTCGAGTAACTTATGTATGCAGTTTTTGTAGTCATATCCATATTACGTATATCGTTTGACATGATTTTGACGTATATTGTATCCACTGTCCGCCCTTTGGTAAACACATACCTAAAACTTTTTTATTTTTCTTCTTACTTATTATATAATCTGGGCTTTTATTATAGAACTAGAAGACTAGGCTAGCGGCTAGCTGTACTTACGTCGCGAGAATTTTTGGAAGTAGGTATCTGAAATTTCATGACATTGTAATATCACAGTTTGAAAAATGTATCCCTAAGAAAAGAATCAAAATTAGAAGTAATACAATGAAAAATAGAAACTGGATGTCGAAGGGCATTAGAAAATCGAGTGCAGTAAAACGCAACTTGTTTATTCGTACGAAAACTTGTAGGGACGTCAAGCTGCTGGCTTACTACAAATCCTACAGTTCTTGGTTGAGGAAAATAGTAACCTTCTCAAAGAAAAAACATAATGAGCGTAAGATTACCAGTTCTAAAAACAAGGTACATGCAACCTGGAGGCTCATTAACGAAAATATGAAAATATCTAAAAATGATGAATGGTGTGATCCGAATTTGATAGGGTTATCTGACGGCAAGATTAGGGCAAATTCTAACAACGATGCTCCAGATATATTAAATAATTACTTTGGGTCTGTTGCGACAGAATGTAATTAACAATCCATCTTCTATATCCAAGCCGGTCCTACCGGTCCTACCACCCTTTGAGCCCACCACTATGTTTGTTGCACCCGTGAGCAAAAATGAACTGCTAAAAATAATTACTAATCTAAAAAATAAGAAGTCATGTGGATTTGACGGCATTTCGACCAAAGTTGTTAAGTCGGTTGCCTGTAAAATATTGGAACCCTTAATATTTCTTATTAACCTGTCCTTATCTGATGGTATTTTCCCGTCTAGATTAAAAGTAGCTAACGTTAAACCTCTCCATAAGAAAGGAAATAAACTTCAAGCTAGTAATTATAGACCAATAGCTCTTCTCACAATTTTTTCAAAAATTTATGAAAAGGTGATGGCAAATCGCCTCTGTTCGTATTTAACTTCTCGTAAAATTATAGCCGCGGAGCAGTTCGGTTTTCAAAGAGGAGTTTCAACGACTGATGCCTTGCTTGAGATGACCGATTTCGTGTCAGAAGCCCTAAACCATAAAGAAAATGTAATATCAATCCTATTAGATTTATCAAAAGCTTTTGACTGCGTAAGTTTTGATATCATGTTGGAGGTTCTGAATCGCTACGGGATTCGTGGTGTAAATAACAAGTAGTTTGAGTCATACCTAAAGCAGCGGGAGCAATGTGTTGTAATTTCTGCTCTAGATCATGACTCGAATACTGTAGTTGATTTGAAATCGAAGTATACATGTTTGCAATATGGTGTTCCCCAAGGAAGCATCCTAGGACCCATCCTGTTTCTCTTATATGTGAATCTCTTACCAAGGCTATTGTCTCACAAGCTTATTATGTTTGCCGACGACGTTACTGTTCTCCTCAAGTTTAAACGCAGTGGCGGATTATCCCTAAGGCAAAGTAGGCACGTGCCTAGGGGCGCAAGGCTGCAAAGGGGCGCAAAGGGCCGCAAAAGGGCGCAAAGAGGCGCAAAGGGCCGCAAAGGAGCGCAAAGGGACGCCGATGGCGTTTTTGCCTAGGGTGCTCTCGACCCTTAATCCGCCACTGTTTAAACGTAATGAAACAGCAAATCTCTGTGACGCATTAAAAAATGAACTCGCGAAAATTGTCGACTGGTTTGCCAGTATTAACTTGACTACCAATATGAACAAAACTAAATTTGTACATTTTCGGAGTCATAGGACAGAGAGGGCTATGATTAATAATATTCAATTATATGATGGTACTGTTCAAGTTGTGGACGATACCAAGTTTCTGGGAATTTACGTTGACGGTAATCTATCGTGGAAGAAACATGTGGATTTTCTTGTTGGTAAGCTTAGCAGTTTCACGTTTGCCTTGCGAGTTTTGGCAAGGTCCGCAACACAAGCGGCGACAATCCAGGCATACTATGCCTTCGTGCAATCCCACATTATCTATGGTCTGGCGATATGGGGTGGTTGTGTAGATATAGATCGATTGTTCAAGATGCAAAAGAAATGTGTAAGAATTCTGGACGGAATTAAGTCAAACCGCATATCATGTAGACCATCTTTCATAAAACTTGGAATACCTACTCTAACATCGCTTTACATCATCGAGCTGTGCAAGTTGGTAAGAAGACATCCTGAAAAATATCCACCAAAAACCGACTTTAGAAGCAACAGATTAAACTCTATGTTCTCTTGCGATGTCCGTGTCCCCGTTGCCAAAACAAGCAGGTATCGACGATGTCCGAGTTTTGTTGCTCCTACGGGTAAAATTGTATCACAATTTATGGCTAAATAAATAAATGAAATAAATAAATGAAATGAAATGAAAATTTGATTTAGATAAAAAAAATACGGTGTCAACCCCTACCTACGCTATTTTGAAAAAAATCTAAAGAAAATGACTCGAAAAAGATTTATAATATACTTATTTAACCTGCTCGCAATAATATACTCTTCGTTTTACGGAGCTGTCACACATTCTCAACCTTTGTCAACCGTAACTGGAAAGTTACCGAAAAGTCATGGGAGGCTTGAATAATTTATTTATTTATTTATTCAAATTCATTACACTGTATTACAGTATAAACCAAGGCACTGTGAACTACAAAATTACATTTAAAAAAAGCTTAAATCTAGTTTGATGTAGGCGACGTAACTGCGTGGCTCCGTTGCGTCGTCTGATCTGGAATTCGGCAGATTGCCCCGGAACCGCCGAAACACAACACCCTTCGGCCAGAAGTCTGCACTTGCGATGGTGCCCTGCAGCGGCCGCGGCACGCGCACCACAAACGAGCTGAAGTGCATAATAAATATACGCGATATAATCCGTTTTTAATAGTTTTATTTAGTCACTCACAATAATTTACTAGAATCTGTTGAGAAATGCGGCCTGTAGTCGAGAAGACGGACATACAGACATCCAATTCGGGACATACGAATTTTTTTTTGCCTAGCTGAAAAGGAGATGCTTTAAAAATAGAAGTTTAATCAAGGTCACCGGATTACCCAAAAGTGGGAACTAAGTGATTGGTCAATAGCTTTTTCCGGCACGCATAAATACTACCTACGATATTTTAGGGCCAGTAAAGGAAACAACCAAATTAGCTGTAGCGTGCTCGACAGGATTGTAAATAGAGCACTTAACCCGTACCATGAGTTTACAGAGACATTTACTCGCTAGCGAATTGTAGTTCTTCAAAGTACTATTCTCTATAGAAATCGTTTAAGGCGATATAGTCCGGGCGTGGTCGCGCGGAACTAATTGACGCTCTTCAATCGCTGACGCGTGACGATTTTTAGCAGGTTTTTAGTTCTAGTGATTAAATAAATAATTTTATCGAGACAATCCTAGCGAATTAATCTAGATAATGTTAGTATCCATATATTTAAGCAAAAAAGGGGTAAAAAAACTTCGTATTTTAGCCTTGCCACTGAAAAAATATTACAAATAGAGGTAACTTTGGGATTCTATTCTATCAAGCGAAATTTATCCAATCGTGTTGCTGAAAACGATTTTATAATCGCCAGATCCTCAAGTATGATATATATGTTTTTCATAATCTTCAAACACTGCTTAATATGTTTACGACTCATTCCAAAATGAGTGAGTTCGGCGTCTACTGGGAAAAGAGCGCCTTGAGCTGTCGCTAGTGTGTGCGGTCATGGTAAGGATACTTAGAGCCTTATCAAGCTGCGTACGGATAGCCCGTACCCTGCTACGCGTAGTCGGTTACGCGTGTTGTGGAACGCTCTATCCGTACCTGCCGTGCTCCAAAAGTGTACACGTAGCTGCAAAATGACTGTTGAGACCTTTTACATCTCCAAATTTAATTTCTTGACCACGGAGACTTTACATCTCCATTAAACTTAGTACTAAGCTTATTTTTACTTTATTTTAATCTTGACGCCTGAGACCCTTTACATCTCTGAAGCTAGGTATAGTTTAAGTTTATTGTAATTTAATAGATCCGGAGACAATCTATAAAATATGCCCAGTGATTAGTCTGTTGCATTACTACAATGATAATATTATTATCGTAAATTATAAATGTTTATTTTTTTAAATATTATTATGTAATTTTGAATCTGACATGTAAAAGAGCTCTCGTAGCCTACTTGTAGAATAAAGTTATGAATTTTGAATTTAATTTTCGAGAGCGTTCCCGAACGACCGAGCGTAACCGACTACGCGTAGCAGGGTAAGGGCTATCCGTACGGAGCTTTACACTTGCGAGTTGCGAGCGAGTTTTCTATACAAATAATAAGCGTCGTCGTGGCGAACTCGCTGCGTGAGCGTCTTCATACAAAATTCGCTCGCTAATCGCAAGTGTGACAAGGCCCTAAATGGTAGTCAAAGTCAAAGTTTATAATGGACAACATAATCTAACACTCCATTAAGGAACTTCACGTTTTGGTCCCATCCATAAGGGCCCATATTAGTATAAATAGGCATAGCAAAAATTACCTTAAAATGCAAATAGTAAGAAGAACCCTGACGCATGTCTAAGCGACATTTGTACATGACGCCGCGCGCCCATACAAAACAAAAGACGATCCATCACACTCACACTATTAAGATTTTTCCCGAAATAATGACCCTTCTCCATAAATGTAATTGTATTATCATACAATACAATTGTAGATATTTAAATATAACCATCCTTCCTTCTTCCTGGCTACTCGTCTGAATTACCCACGGTCTAGGGCCAGACAAGGAAACAAGTAAATTGGGTGTCTAAACTAATATTGCGTGCAGAGCTGCAGACTATTATAGTATAAGATGTTAGGGGGGCAAGTGGGTGCTTCCTCTGACTGATTGGGATGTGAAGAATTGTTCGCGACAGTATAATCACTGAGTGTCCTTTGTTTTCTGCGGCTAAAAATATAATATAACTGTTGTACCAGTAGAACTGTCATACGCCACTATTCTCGCGATAATTACAAGTCTCTTTCTGTGCAGCAATGTGAGATAGTGACGGGTAGCGCTGTCGCGCGACATGAGTCGCGAAGCTTAGTTGTACTAGAAGGGCAGGGTTAGCATACCCTGTCGCGACTTAGCTACTCACGCGACTCAGCATCAAGTCTCTTGCTCGCACGGTATTGAAAAGGAAAGTGACAGGTAGCACGTGACGTGACAACGTCTCATGTCATAGTTACGCTAGACCGTGTGCGACGTATTCTCGCGACTTAACTCACTGGGCAATCATCAATATTTTTGTTAACTAAAGAATTATATGGTTCTAAAACATGCTTTCAAACATACCTTTCATGGAATCGACCCTTATTATACCTGTTTCATTATGATTTGTGTACAAAAATCATATAATTATATTGTTTATTATATTAAGTACATAGCCATTGTGTTTCATGAATTGGTTTGGCTCTAAAGTAAAGACAAATCAATAATATAAAGCTGAATTATAGCTTTATATTTCCAAAGTCAACTAGGTGTCTAAAGACAGCATTGAAATAACAGGTAATGTCTGATTGATTTTATGACGAATCGACGAGCGTTTTAACCACCATCAAAGTTTGAGTCGACAAGCTGTCAGACTATACAGTAATACGGAAAGTGGGTGCTTCCCGTCTCGTCCACTCAGATGTGCGAAACTCGTAGGTCGAGTAGCCAGCACAATCACTTGTCCTTTGACATGTCTAAAAATATCTGTTGACGGCAACGAATAAAATTGATTTGTATGATATTTAGATGTGCTTCATCGTCAACATAAATTTGAGAGCTACGCTCGTGTCGGTGGAGAAATTTCCATACATCTCGTTCTTGCGCCTTCTCCTTGACAGCCTGGTACAAAACGACGTTCACCTTCGCCCTTATTTGGTCCATGTAAGCTCTCTTTCTCTTTGGTCTTCCTCTCTTTCTCCTCCCTTATATCTTTTCTTCTATTATAGTCTTATTTTTATTTCTATTATTTCTTCTTTTTATTTCTAGTATATTCGTCGTGCCGCAGGCGTCCAATCATTTTGCCATTAATTTGGATGTGCTTGTATGTTATTTTCATTTCTACTAAGGTACTAAGTATGTGTTTCGATATTATAAATGTATGTGTTTCGATATTATAAAAAAGCGCTAAAAACCATATATTTCTTTCATAAATTGTGTTACATGATTATGTTCTATATGCTATTCGGTTATAAATCATATTCGTTGCCCAAGTTTTTCTATCATGCTTTAGAGCATAATATGTGTATGTTTGTTACTTCTTCACGCTCAAACGACTGGACCAATTTTGACAAATTTTGTCATGAAGGTAGCTGACACCCTGGAGTAACACAAAGGCTACTTTTTAATTAAAAAATAGTGTTCCCAAAGAGATGGGTCACACCGCGCGGTGCACCTAGTAAGGTTATAATTGTATATCACCGCAGGGACAGATCGAAAAGATGATTAATCTGACGGGGGATATCACCATAGGAAGGAGTAGAAAAGAAAAGGAAAGGGGTGGCTAAGTACCCATTGCCCAACAGTGGGATATAAAAAGAACCGACTTCAGTAAAACTAAAAAACCAAAAATAACCCGTTCAAGTACAGATTACATTTGACTCACCCTTCGAAGTCGATCCCAAACCACTCAGTTCTTATATTTATATTATAGTTTATGCGAGGTTTGGCACCGACTTCGAAGGGTGAGTCAAATGTAATCTGTACTTGAACGGGTTATTTTTGGTTTTTTAGTTTTACTGAAGTCGGTTCTTTTTTTTGTTAAAAATTTTTTTTTTTTTTGCTTTTTAGTGATTCATATAAAAGTTCTAGTGGCCAAATCCTATTTACTGAATGTAAATTCTTGACTTTATCAATAAATTACCGAAAGCGCCGTACATGTCCCTATAACATTTGAAGAGTTCCCTCGATTTCTCCAAGATTCCATCATCAGATCCCGACTTAGTGCCAACGGGACCAACTCGGAGTTATACACTTTCGATTAAAAAAAAAAAAATGAAAATCGGTTCACGATTCTCGGAGATATCGAGTAACATACATAGAAAAAAAAAAAAAAAAAAAAATTAGTTCGAATTGAGAACCTCCTCATTTTTTGAAGTCGGTTAAAAATAGGCTAAGAAGTGTGAAGCCAGACGAGCGTAATTTCGGTCGCGCCATACTTAGTGTGACGTGATCAGTGATCACGTGACATAATGTATGGCGCGACCGAAATTACGCGACTAAAACTACGCTCGTCTGACTTCACTCTAAGAGAATAGTCGTAAAAATCACTAACCCAGGCAACAGTCGAGAAAAACCCAATAATTGATTGTGTATAATTCCTGGAATATTTTATATTTAATCTCATTATGATAAGATATTCATTAGCTATTTAATTTAATCATTCATCGCTAATGTGATGTACTTAGATTGGTAAGTATATAGATAAAATCGAGATAAGAAAAAAAATTAGTCATATGGATGATAATAATATAGTTTTCCGTAACCTATTAATAAAAAACTAAAAGGGGGTTTAGGATAAATAGGCCTAGAACGAGACTTAATGCAACCGATTTGCGAAATATGAAGCCGCTTTAGGTTTTATGTGAGCGTGTCTACGAACCAATCATAAAGACGTGTTGCTCGTGGATCTCCTGCCACAAGTATATATGTAATACTTACTAGGAGATTCCAACCATGATTCTATATGTATAACATATATTTGTAACCAAATAAAATATTTTCATTTTCATTTTCATTTTTATTTTTCATTTTCATTGCTCAACATTGACGTTGTGACCGATGCTCACGGACGAAACTTAGCCCGTGGCTAACCAGAACTGACTTTGCTTTCAAGCGTTGACTAGGTTTCTAGGCGTTATTTATTCTATAAGCGTATACATCACATTTTTAATCCACCCTTGCAGTTTATACTAAATGTAACTCAGTGATACTGATAGATTATGTAAAAAATAAGATAGATAAATAATTAAATAAAATGGATTTATAATATTCTATAATTATATTTCAACTAAGGGCACGTTATCACAACAAAACGGGTCTTTATGGTGCGTAAGAATTGCGATGAAATTGAAAAGGACTGCCATTAATGTCTTTATTTTTGTTGGATAACGTGCAGAGTATCTCTCGATTACCAATCGACTTTAGAATAAGTGAATGACCGTAAAAATTAAATTGTTTACATGTCTGTCTGTAGATTAATTTAGAACTAGGCCGCGCTAGAAAATTGCCTATAAAAAAGCAAATCAACTGTTATTGCACCGTTGGCTTATTGAGTACAATGAGGAGTTCGTTAACGGAATTATTATAAAGTCACATTGTAACAATTTAATTAATTTAGGTACCTACTAGAATCAATTTGTTGTATGGGAGCCCACTTAAATATTTATGTTAAACTGTTTTTTAGTATTTGTTGTTATAGCGGCAACAAGAAATTCATTATCTGTGAAAATTTCAACTGTCTATTTATCACGGTTCAGACAGTGACAGACGGGCAGACTGACACACGGACGAACATCGGAGTCTTAGTAATAGGGTCCCCTTTTTACCCTTTGGATACGGAACCCTAAAAATAGGTTGTCAGTTCTCTACCGTCATATTATGGACGTTCCTGAATAATTTCAAAGCTGACTGTACAGTATCTACAGTTGTTCTAATGTAGGTACTTTGTGTTAATGGCACAGGTTAATACGTTCTCACTGTTTAGTTTCGTAATTTACTTATCTATTGGGCAACGTTTTGGAAATCACTTAGAAGTGGGCTTAAAATAAAATTACTGTAAATAATCGACTTTTCGATTTGCTCACGAAGCCCGAGTGGCATTTTTTGTTGGTGTCAATCAAAATATAATATATCTAAGAAACTAGAAACACCAGTTGCATGTTTCGAATTGTGTTATTTGTCGTGAATATTTGGCTAAAAGGTCCAGGGTTCAAATCCCTAATAAAGATAACTAGCCTACCTAATGAGAGTAGGTAAAGCATCTCCAAAACGTAGTGATTACATACTCTTTGATTGATCCTATAAAACTCTTCAAATATTGTATCATGTATGACGATTTCGGTGTTTTTTAATAGTAACTCTCTATGTATTTCTTTATGAAACAGTGATTATACAAAGTACCTGGACTAGGAACCAGTTATCTCGAACCAGAGCCGGGGAACACGCGAGAAAGCTATCATTGTACATGTAGTCTAGATTCTAAGTGCACTTACCTATACTGTATCTACATCTACAAGCAGTTGTGTGGCTAGAGTCTGACCAGCGAGTCGCTGCACAAGCATTTTTACAGAATTCTATTTATGGCAACAATTTTACCTGTCAAACTAATTGTCAACCTCTGTTCGTACATAACCTAAATATAATCTGAGTGCATTTGTTACGGAAGTTTATATCGTGTTATAATGGCTAAACCGATCAGAAGCAGTGTTAGAAGCATGTTATTTACGATAATCTCTAACTACAATCAGGTTAGACGTGATGAAAATGAGAGATTTCTGAAAAAGAAACGAATGTTGGATGAAATCATTCAGGCGACCGGTAAGTTATTGTCAAACAATTTTGATGCTTCTCTTGGCACTCTTTTATTTACAAAATATTGTTGGCGATTGTATTATAATACTTTAACTTAATTCTTTATTTTGATTCTAGCTGGCGTGGATGATGAAAATATCAAACAATCTATTGAAAAGCTAGCCAAAGAACTGAAGATGGTTATTGATAATAACGAATCAGAATCAGGGTATTTGGCGAAAATATCCTCTATGACAGGTAATAATGATTTATATTTGCACATGTAGATTTCTTAATATTTGAATGTGTTTATTTCCTTTACTTAAGATGTCTCCTTTTTCAGGTGTTAGCATTAGAACGTTACGCTCAATTAAAAAAGAAGGTTCTATTAACCAAGGCGAATGGAATACGCCAGGGAAAAAACGTCCCCGCCCACCAACTGTGTCAAATTTAGACAATTTTGATGTGACAGCCATCCGTAACAAAATAAACGAATTTTATTGTGTCAAAAAGCAAGTTCCTACTCTAAGAACATTACATGCGTAATTGAAAGAATCTATAGGATTCTCAGGATGTTGTGAAACACTGAGGAAAATACTACACCAGAATGGATTTCAGTTTAAAAGAAATAAAGAAGAACGCTCCATTCTCATGGAAAATTTTGAAATATCTGGATGGAGACAAAGATTTCTAAGAACTATACATAAAAAACGACAAGAAGGAAAATTGATTGTGTATCTTGATGAGACATATGTCCACCAAAATTATAGGCCAAAGAAGTCATGGCAAGGGCCTTCTACTTCCGGTGTAGTTGAAAAAATTTCCTCTGGTAAAAGGCATATTATAGTACATGCTGGATCGGAGCAGGGATTTGTTCCAAATGCTTTACTTGTATTTAGCACAAAATCCAAAGCAGCTGATTATCATGATGACATGAATAGTACAAATTTTTTAAAGTGGTTACGTGAAATGTTAATCCCAAATTTGACCGAGCCTAGTGTGATTGTAATGGACAATGCAAGTTACCATGTCACACAAATAAATAAGCCTCCAACCATTCACAGCTTGAAGGCTGATATTCAAAAATGGCTAAGAGAAAATAAAATCCCATATGAAGACTGTTTTAAAAAAGAGGAATTGATGTGCCTTGTTGAAGAAAACAGAGTTGGTCCTGCATATGCAGCAGAGGAAATATTGAAGCAGCATGGGCATGAGGTCCTTAAATTGCCTCCATACCATTGTGACTTAAATGCTATTGAGCTCATATGGAGCCTGGCAAAGCGAAAAGTAGCGAGTAGAAATTTGGGGCTACATGGATCAGAAACTGAAAACCTGATCAGGGAATGTTTTTCAATGATTACAGCAGAAGATTGGAAAAAATGTACAGACCATGTAATAAGTGTTGAAGAAAAATACAAGTCCAAAGACAACATTCTTGACACAGAATTGGCGCCATTCATCATACAAGTTCGTGAAAGTGATAATGAAAGTGATTATTCTCTATCAGGCATTGAATTTCTCGAATCTGATTTTGATTATGACTCCTGAAATAATAACAGATTAAAATTGGATAAAACGTTATTGAAACTCTGTTTTCTTTCACCGTAATACCTTAAGCTCCAGTTAATCTATCCATGTGTGGCACCTTGCCCTTAAGATGACTTGGAAATATGTCACTTTATTATGATTACTAGTTAACCCTTATTAGGACAAAGGGAAACCATATGCCGAAAATAAAATCGTATGTAATTTTTTTAGCATGAGTCTATTGAATTTTTGTAGTTAAGATTTTTGTATTTGTAAATTGACGATCACTATGATAATTAATGTCAACTGACATAATTTTATATTTGCAAAAACATTATATAGTTGAAATAAATAAACTAAACTATTAATTAAGTATAGATAAATTACCGAGAGCGTGGAATTGCATAAGTGGTATTCTGTATTTAGGAATTCTATATTTGAATTGTTACAACAAAATTTTTTAAGTCAAGTCTAGGCTATGTAAAATTCTGTATCATTAGAAATTATTATCACACCTCGTATCTTCTATATTTTTTGCTGTAATTTTAATGTTAAACTTAAATTTAGTATTCTAATTCTAATATTTAATGACTGAATTGTAAACCATATTTATAAGATTGCTGTGCCCTTGCAGGGTTCATGTTCCTGGACCTATCAATAATATAAGACCTTATTGTACAACATGAAACGCAATAAACGAATTGAATTTGAATTTGAATTTGAAATTTCCCTTTGCCCGTATTGTCAGCATAAACCTCTGTTTGTAATATATTGAAGAAGAAAATTCCAAAATAACGGCAGTGACAAATTCTAAATATTATTTACGTTGTGCGTATATTTTAACTGCTGATTTTATTATATTCTCACAATTTTCGAAATAATTTTCTCTAGGCCCGTACGATTGTGAGTTGTGAGTTACCCAGTTTTTGTCGAAAGTGAAGGAAATAAATATGAGTCGTTTTCAAAATATGTGTACATTACTACTAAAATGTGTGTCCTCATAAAAAATCCTCGAAAAAAATATGGTTACGATTAAAATAAATCAGTAATTAAATTTTACAGACTAATATAAAGCATACTGCATATTATTCCTGATAAAAAGCAATGAATTGCTATTCAAATCCTTACATAAGTTTAATGTGAAAAAAAAGTAACAAATAAACTCCATACATTTTTTATTGTCCCCCTATTTGGACGACATTGAAAACAATATTTTTATCAGAATTTTTGTACAGAAACTTCCTAGTTTTTTGTATCATAATTAAAAAGCAACGTTTTAAGTGTTATGTCTGATAGATAAACTATTAAAATTTACCTTAAAGAAACTAAAAATGATATATTAAAAATATGTCCTTATCAATCATTACAATTTCATGACACTGATTTATTGACATAATTAACTAACTTTTTGTATCGCAAAGAGTAGGAATCTAACTTTAATCACTGGCAAAACTGGTCTTGTCACGAAAAAAAACATCACAAGGACGCGCCACCATTTTTTTTGTCGTTGAGACATGAAAAAAGTCCTGTGGTTCAATTGTGAAAAAATAAATTTACCTTTTCCTAACGAAGTATTCTCATCAAAAGTAAGTACATTTTCAAGGATTCACCTACCGCAATTGTAATAAACTTAAATTATGACTAGAATAATAGATTACGCTTTCAATCTACTCGTAAATGTGATTATATTTTATGTAAAAGTATTTTTTAAGTTAAGTTTTACATGTTACTGACGAACAATTTCCTGACATTTACTAACGTCAGTAAATTGTAGATGGTAAAGCTGTGGTCTCATGTGTAAAGTATGAAAATAAATAAGATATGAAAATGCGTGTTAAAATGTAACGAATAAAAATAAAGGAGAGAAACAATAAATGTTTACAGATTATTTTTAGGGTTCCGTACCTCAAAAGGAAAAAACGGAACCCTTATAGGATCACTTTGTTGTCCGTCTGTCCGTCCGTCCGTCTGTCAAGACCCTTTTTCTCAGGAACGCGTGGAGGTATGAAGCTGAAATTTATATCAATTACTCAGGTCTACTGTCCCTTGAAGCTGTGAAAAAATCAAACTTCTAAGCCAACGCAATCAAAAGATACAGCCGTTTATGCCGCAAATTTTCGACACTTGCAAGGGAATCAAAACCTACAGGGTGCTTCCCGTGAACTCAGAATCTTGAAATTTGGTACGAAGCAACGTCTTATAGCATAGATAAAGGAATAATTACGAAAACCATAATTTTTTTTTTAATACCTAACTTTGCACCTAATTTATATGGGGCGCTATACATACCAGGTGCAAACTTAACTTAACCACTTAGGGATGGAAAGTGTTTGTACGGAACCCTCGGTGCGCGAGTCCGACTCGCACTTGGCCGGTTTTTTATGTAACATACATACTCCAGATAATTTAAAAGAAAACTGAATATGTTTATCAATAGGTTACCGCGCGCAAAATTAGATGAAATAAAAAATATATATATATATTATTTAATGCTAAACAAATACTCTGTATATTTATTAATTAAATACTATTTGTTTTGATTTATTTAAATGTATATATTTAGTTATACGTAAGTTACCAATGTGTATCTATATACATAGAAAAAATTAATTTATACAATAAGTAGGTACCTACGAAAATAAACTACCTTAAAAACTATACAAGATATTATCAAATAAAACTTAATAACATTCAAACTAACTTAAAAAAACCTAGAAACTAAACTAACCTAACCATTGTTTTTTTAATTTTGATTTTATCTTCCCTATCAAACTTTTCGAAAACACTAAATTTTCTTTGTATGGAAATACTGGGCTATGTCTAGAAAAAGGATATTTTTTAACGCTTACCCTATTGCATTTAGTGTTGATCGCTTTGCTACCCACACTAGCGATACTTTTTATTTTTAGTTTATATTTTTATATTCAGAATATAACAAACTAAAAAAGTTTCAGAATGCCTCTAACCGGTGCCGTACGGCAAAAAAATACATTGAAAAAGTAAAAGAGCAAAACCCTAAAAATATGAAGAAAAAAAAATCGTCTAGTTAAGTCGTCTAGCTAAAGATATTTAAAACCATTTTTTATAATGTTTTCATAATTAAATAAATATCAGAATAAATAAACAATAAGCGATGTTTGTTTTGTTTCTAGCTTTCCTTAATACAAAATCAATTGTAATAATGCAATAATGGTTATTTTTTGTTCTTTCTATAGAGGAACCAATAAGATATTCCTCATAAATATAACACCGTTACTACTACAATATTAAGCTAATTATGAATACAGCCTTACTTTTACAACTTCCTGACATTTCCTAACGAAACATTTTACTGACAATTTCGTGACGGTACACATATTTTGAAAACGACTCATATAGGTGTCAAGAACATGTCAAGAACGGGAAATGGATCGAACAACAGATTATAATATTATTATCAATACTTGTGATATCCCAGATGAAGAATTAAATAATAGCGAATGAAAGTAAAAAAGGACTGAGCAGGTATTATTTTACTTATTAAGAGAAGGGTATATAATTTCATTAAATTAAGAGAAATACTTAAGTTACTCTCCTTTTCTTGCGAACCGTAAACCACTACAAATGCAATTCTAAGCTCTCGCGAATTAATCTATTATGATTAAAAGTGACATATATCGTTCATGTACTCTGTAAATTTAATTACCTACATTATTTATTGACCGACGATTGTTCTAATAACCCCTCTAATTTAGTCTAGGTACTAAACATTAAATACAAAATATGATTTAAAATATATTGACACCAATTATCAACTTTCTTTTTTCGTACTATGCTTCGTGTTACCAGCTAAAGATTTTTTGAATTAGCCGGGCTTTATTTGTGCAGCGACTCGCTGGTCAGACTCTATGAAGGTTCATATTCACCCACTGTTGAGAATTTGTTCGGGGATTTACGTACATTTACTGTTAGTTCGATGTTATTTCTGTTAATTGACATACTAAAAAGAAACTAAGTGTTAGTGATATAATTTAGAACATGATCGCAACAAAGACAGGGTTTACGCGTATGATAAAGTAACAAATGGGTGGATCAACTTTTTCTTGCAGTTATTCTGTCCCGTGACCCAGGGGAAAATATTGATTAAACTTCCAAGAAAAGTGTTGATAATTTATATTACTGGTATTGTCAGGAGATAGTCTACTAAGAATGGGCTTATAACCGCTTAAATTACAAAGCTTTTGCTAAATATAACCACGGAATCGTAGTTTTAAAAAGTAACCCAAGGGACATCACCATGGCAACGAGTAGCAAAAAATTGTTGATTGACCCAAATATATAAGTTAAAAAATACAATTTTAAAAATTATTGTAGGTAGCAGAAACATGCCTTTTTACAAACCCGATATTATTAATAGAAATGTGTCCCACTGGGAGGAGGTCTCCTTTAGACCTGCACTACTTTCTACTAGTCCTCATAATGCGCGAAATAGCCATATTAATATGCATATCTAAGTGTCCACGTGACTCCTTTAGTCTTCAGGCTACAGTATATGGTTTTTTAAGAGGGGAGTAAATAGGTTCTTAAAGGGTTGGTAACACGCGTGTGTTGCATCTGGCGTCGCAAGCTGCCATGCGTCGGGAACTAAGCATCAGATGGGCGGCATGGTTGTTTGTCACAAAAAAATAAAAATAGGAATAAGGCCTCCTCAGTCTCCCCAGTCGTAAGTTATAATCGTGTTGGTAATTATATTCCTAGATAAGGCAAGTTTAGATAAAGCACTTTATGAGCCACTTGTCTGTAATTAGCGTGGGAAAGACGTACCCAGTTGTGGGACGAAGTGGACTGATAGTATGCGAGATATAATTCTTACGGAACATAATGGCAAAACTGTTGTGATTACCATACCCTGGGCTTTCATTATACGAATTATTTAATACTAGGTCGACAGTAAGCGTCAAATGATCCGTGCATCGAAAACCGTGGGGTATGGTGATTACAGAAGAAAGGGAAGGCAATTATCATTCAGACTTAGTTTTTTTGCATATTTTACAAATGCAAAGCCGCGTTTGTGGTGTTTCCTTTTATGCACCAACCGCATTAAAGATTCACATGATTATTTACCATTTTTGCAGAAATATAGGCGACAAAAAAACGTAAACAGACTGAACAAAATGTTTTAGATACGGACAGGTACGGTGTCAATATACTAAGTAAAAACTCTGAAATGCAATCAATTATCATATTTAATTATTGTATTAAGCGGTTTACACTCACGTGAAATTGTCAGGAACGGTCCGACATGTTTCGAACTCTAATAAAAAGTTTTAATAAAATTATCAATTATCATATCTACGATTTTATGCCATGCATCGTGTCTCGTCCCCCAGCTTTACTAAAGTTTTGGAAGTTGATAGTAAGATTGATTTAGGCAGACGGTTCCTCCACACGAACTTATAGCTGGTTCTTCATTAGTATTCCTTTTCCATACCCTGCATATGGGATGGGATAGGAGTAAGTTAAAATTACACTTGTCGATGTGGACTTATTATCGTTACATATAGATCTCGCCAACCATTTGGATGTGGATTTATGGCAGTGTTTGGATGCAATGTCATACAGTAGGTCTTAATATTTTGAACCTGACATCTAATAGGCACAAAGGTAAATCGTCGCGATGGACAAAATGCGATCTACCCTCACAAAATGTTGTTCCTACTAATGATAGCATGTAATAGATATCATTAAAAGCCACAACCTGATTTTAAAGTGTCATTATAAGAAAGACGGATAAAATATTGACTCGTGAACCATGTTTAGTTTATTTATACTGCAGCTAAACCGTCTTTTTAATTGTAATATTTCACAAGGTTCAAAGATCCTCCAAAACCAGCCGTATGAGTACCTACGTCTGATTTATTTATTTGCTTACTTTATTTATTTATTTATTATTCAAATTAATCACAGTAGTATTAGTAATCAAACCAAGGCACTGCGCATTACAAAATTACATACAAAGAAACTGAAAATTAGTTTGATTTAGGGTGAAGCCAGAGGACCGTAATTTGAGTCGCGTAATTTCGGTCGCGCCATACTAATGTATCGTGATCACGTGACATGATGTATGGCGCGACCGAAATTACGCGACTCAAATTAGGCTCATCTGAATTCACCCTTAGGCGGCGTAACTGCGTGGCTCAGTTGCGTCGTCTGATCTGGCGCAGAATTCTGATGAAATACTGCAAAATTAGGGTGTAATCTGGCGACCTCGCAAAATCATAGTGCAGTCGCGCACTATACAGTTAGCCGGGAGAAAGTCGGACAGGCCTGAACGCTGCCTAGTATGTTTAAAGAGTTATATGTATGTCGGAATCTGTATTGAACTTAGGCTCTTTTGGTATCGGTAGGAATCTGTCTACCTGCGCTCGCACAAACCCAGATGCAACGATTATACGACCGATTTACCAAACTTTAATCGTTGGCTCTACAGGAATCTATCTTTAATATTAGCAATAATCGTACAGGAATAGTTGTACCTAATGTAACAACGGTTTCCACGAATAGGTATTCTTGTGATTCCAAGATTCCTTGTAGATTTCTTCCTTTAGGTACATTCTAAAGAGGAAAAACATGTTGTCAATAATGTACTTAAATGAACGAAAAACGTTAATTCACGTATCTAGTACCTACGCATAGAGCCTAGTTAGATTGTCATTGACAAAAATTGCCATTTGGTACATGTATTTTCACGGTGAAAAAAATTCACACATTACCGATAAAACGAGACGCTGCCCTCTTCCCATTTCACTGTGCAAGTTCCACCCGAACAAACAATATTTCGTGCTATAGTTACATACATTCAAAGTTAAATAAAAGCTTGTAAAATAAATGAAATTGTGAAAAGTACCTAGGACTTACTCAACAAAAGAAAAGCTGCATAAATGAATGTGACCTCCGGTGCGAATTCGCTAAGTGTAAACAGCACTAGGTGGTGCCCGCAACTTCGTACGCGTATTTTTTTAATGCCCTATTCGGACACAAAATATCCTATAACGATCTTTGGATGTTCAGCTATCCCTGTACTAAAATTGGTCAAAATTCGTCCAGCTGTTTTGGCTTGATGAGAGGACAAAGGCTTAACAGATGGCGCCAGACCGGCATGGCGCCGCGCTTCCATACAAACAAAAGACAATCCTGCATCACGCTATCAAGATTTTTCCTGAAATTATGACCCCTCCATAGTAAACTGATTTTCAATACAAACCTCTAATCTTATAATAGTATAGAAGTAGACGCCTGTGGCTGATATGTATAAACACACCTATAAATAAGAATGCATCTTTAAAGTTTACGATCATCCAAATCTATTGGCTGATTCTTGGACCGCCGTGTTATTAAAAGGTCGTACGCGTCCAAGCCATTCCGTACGTTTCTGTCATTTTTACATTTCGTGAAGCGGATCCTAACGTCCGTTTGTTCCACATAAGGCGTCAGATTACCACACAATGGGGCAAGAAGTCGGGCACTCGACCGAATGCAATATAAGTAAATCCAGTATCTTAACTGTATGCCCGGTACTGAAATTGCGAGCGAATTTTATATTTAAACGTTCGCTTTCGCTGCGACGCTTGTATAGAAAACTCGCTCGCAAATCGCATAAGGCCCTAATTAATTAATTTTATTGATTACTAGCGACCCGCCCCGGCTTCGTACGGGTGAAATGCTATATTATGCATGTATTATACATATACACCTTCCTTTTGAATAACTCTATCTACTAAAAAAAATGCATCAAAATCATGCATAGGGATAGACAGACAGCAGTAAGCGACTTCGTTTTATACTATTAGTGAAGTAATTTACGGAAGTAAGTAATTTACGTAAAAAAATACCGTTTCTTATTAGACATTAGCTGTTAATGAAGTCACTAATGAGTTTTGGAATATAATCTTATCTAATAAGTAGAGATGTGGATAAACTGTTCTTTTGCCTGTGACTTGTAGGAATGTATCTAACTGAAATTTCAAAGAACACGTACCTAAACCTTTAAAATGAAATTTAAAACTACATGTGTGGCGGTAATCATTTTATTATGATAACTATTTATTTTTAAACAAAGTTAGGTATTAATATGTTTCAAGACTTCGAAGTTTTCACTATGGCGGACCATGTTAATATATCACTGAAGGGTTCACCTTCTGAAGGTCAGCTGTAGGAGCAGAACGTATCAGATCAGTTACATATTATGTTACAATTTTGTTACATTTATCTTGTTAAATTAGGGTGATTTAAACCATTGATACAAATTGCGGTGTGTAGTTCTAGGTACCCACATTAAAAAAGTTACACATTACATGTTTCATAGATTTAGGGCGATTTACACAAAGTTAAATAACTGCACGTCAAGTTTATATTGTGTCTCAGCCGAACCGGTGCTAGTGTCAAACGCATTCACTTTCGAAAGATCATATCAGCTGATGAAAGCTGAACGCTGCGCGTGGGCAGTCTGACATTAGTCATATCATATCTGTTATAATTGTTACAAATACTTATCTCCTCATTGACTACCAAATATATGTTCGATGATTGTGAAAACTGACATATAAAATAACTACTAAAATTCCATTGTTTTATGCCATTTTTATAAAATTGACAAAAGTATATACCTAATGTATTTGTAAATTATGAATGGTTTAGGTACACTTGTTTTATATACAAATGTTTCATCGAGTTTTCATTTCGTAGGAATTTCATTTCATCGAAAGCATTTTTTTTCTGAAATCATAAAATATTTTGGAATGTTATAATTATAACTCAAACCTAACTGAATCCATAGGTTGACATTTAAGATTTCTGAAATATGTATCACTTCCGGGGATTTTTTTTTGGAAAATAGACTCGCTATTTTGAAGTAGATACTTATTTAACAAGTGAAGATTTATTTTTAACGAAACCGAGAAAAAGTTTCGACTTTTTCTTAGTTCGTTCACTGTAGAAAAATACACGTGAGGTCTCCTTATACCCCTCCCTCCCCCAACGTGATATATCGTGATTTTTTCATGACCCCCTATAGAACCTCACGTGATTTGTGCACAAGCCCTATGAGTATGAGTAAGTATCCATGTCGAGTAGCCGAGTCAGCGCAGTCGGTGCGCCTTGAGCAAGTTATGGTTACCATAACGATACAATTTAAAAATAAAATATCACTGTTAGCAATATTTAATAACGTTACATAGTTGTAATGAAATAGTTTAATTAATATATTATATTAATATTATCGCAGAGTAATCTGGCCGGCGATAGCCCAACATTAAGGTTATCAGTTATCACCCATTGCGGAGTTAATTAATTGGAAATCAATGAACATAGTTACTTGGATTTATAATGGTTTGATATTTCGTCACATATGTTATTGATTTCATTTAAATTAAATGTAGGTAATTTTTTTATGTCATGTCATGACATACGGAACTGAAACGTGGTCGCTCACGATGAGCCTTATAAGAAGGCTCAAAGTCACTCAGAGAGCAATGGAGAGGGCTATGCTCGGAGTTTCTTTGCGAGATCGAATCAGAAATGAAGAGATCCGTAGAAGAACCAGAGTAACCGACATAGCCCGAAGGATAGCAAAACTTAAGTGGCAATGGGCAGGGCACATCGCTCGTAAAACCGACGGCCGCTGGGGCCATCGAGTTCTTGAGTGGCGACCACGCACCGGACGACGCAGCGTGGGTAGGCCCCCACAAGGTGGACTGATGACCTGGTGAAGGTCGCTGGAGTCCGCTGGATGCGGGAGGCGCAGGACCAGTCATGGTGGCGTTCTCTGGGAGAGGCCTATGTCCAGCAGTGGACGTCTTTTGGCTGATGATGATGATGATGATGATGATGATGATGAATTTTTTTAACTAGCTGCGCCGTGCGCTGTTACCTCCTCACCCCACGGGAACACAACATTTTTTTCGGGATAAAAAGTAGCCTATGTGTTAATCCAGGGTGTCAGCTACCTTCATACCAAAATCTATCAAAATTGGTCCAGCAGTTTGAGCGTGAAGAAGTAATAAACACACTCACAAACTTTCGCCTTTATAATATTAGTGTCATTAGACCCGCGACTTCATAGTAGGGGAGACCGTAGGATTTTGAAACAGGGGTGAGTTGAAACAACGATTTTTCTGATAACCCATCTATACGTCCGGATGATGAAATGATCGATAGCCGTTCAGTGCTATCCGTCGGTAAAATTGTCGTCGTCCTTTCATCCCGCCGAAACGGCTGGACGAAGTTTAATAAATTTTGGTATAGGGATAGCTGGACATTCAAAAATATACTTAGGATATTTTTACCCGACTAAAGAAAGGACGGTCGCCAAACTTAGCTTGGGGAGGCCTTTGTCCAGCAGTGGACGTCTATCGGCTGATATGATGATGATGATGAAAGAAAGTACGGTCGCGGGCACTTACTATTAGGCTATAAAACGCTTACTATTGTGCATTTTGCATTTTAAACACTGACTAACCATCCAAGACAACATATCAAAAATTCAAAACTACCGGACCGTTTGTAAGGTCAAACTCCTTTATTAACTGGATTATTTTAATTTCGATAGTTTTAACGAAATAAACTACATTTAAAAGTTCATTTAAACGCCTTCATTAAATGGACCCTGAGAAGCCACAAAATCCTGCACATTGCATGACTACACTTCTGACAGTTCTCGTGTGAAACATCATCAACATATGAGCGCATTGTTTCAGTTTTATTGTACAATTAATTATGTAATAAAATGCCCGGAATGTGTTGTAAGTTACTTGCCGTTTCTCTCGCAAGTGATCCATTATGTTAGTTCTGAACAATAGTCCCACGCTGATGTTAATTCGTTTAATAACACTTATCTGAAATGAGATTTTTAATCACATAAATTGGAATTTAAAAGGGTTATCGTCGGGGATAGTGCAATACCGCGTAAGTAACAAGTGTAAATACGAATTAATATTCAAACAAATGCTAAGTATTTTATCGAAATGAGAAATTTATCGACAGCTGTTATTTACGCGGTATTGCACTATCCTCGACGTTATGGTTTTATTGCTGTGAAGTTGGAAAATGTCTAATTATGTATAAAAAATAGTTTCCTTGATTAATAGAAGATAATGGAAAATCAGATCACTAGCTATTTAGAGGGACAAGTTTCGTGAAACCGTCTAATTTTGATCTTGCCTAGTGGTGAATCGTCTAATAAACTTAAAAATTACATATACCTATGTTCGAATTGGTTACGTTTACATACATAGTTATACTTCTTTTGTATATAATTATATATTGCAGAATCACTAAATATAAACATTTAATCATCTTCTCTCCCAATCTTCCTTACGCTGAATCTTACTTTTGCCGAATTCTGAAGATAAAAAAACAATTTTAATGAAGGTAAACATCATAATTTCTGGTGTAACTCCTTTTTCAATAATAAAGATAAAAAAAATATTACAAAGTGCTCCACTTTCCCTGTTGTTTCACTTACCCAACCTGACCTTACCTCGTTTCAAACTATCCTTCAAATGACTAACACGAATTCATACGCGCATTAAGATGCTGGATACGTCTGGATTTTATCATTAAACTAGTGTTATATGCACGTAAATCAGAGCTATTTCTGCACAAACTTTAATTGATCGCACTTTTACTTTGATTTATTTACATACCATTCAATTGGTGAAAAACTAAACTAAAGGACCAGGTGTATGTAGTGGTATAAAAATTTAGCATTGAAGTTACGTCTAAATTGACTTATAGAACGACAATTTCTGTATACAGACCACGTTACTAATACATACACCTAGTTTTTCTCCTATATCATTGTGTAACAGTTTATGAGCTGGAAAGTTCATATTTTAAAGAATCGTTGTACCTATAATATTATGGGACATGGACAAAACCGGTTTTCATTAAGACGTATAGAGGTATATTAATATTGTGTCCTTATTTTGGATCGCATAACAATTGTACGCATTATTGTAAAACCTCACTAGAATAGATAGGCATAATAACCTACTTTGTAAGCAAGAAAAGTGGAAAAGAAAATAATTTAAATGCCCTTAATATGTTACGAGGCAGACTTACATTTCGCACGTATTGCTTACTTCGAAGGCAGAATAGTAAAATTAAATAATGAGCATAATTTGACACCAATGTTCGTCAACACAAATTGATTTGTTGACCGCCAATTTAACACTTGATTTATTGTCAAAGTAACACGCAAACATTGCAGCAAGGTCTAGCTGAGCACATATTAATGCAACCAAATAACTATGCGCCTGTTATGCATTCGGCGTAGTACGATACGGGGGCACGGTTAAATTGGTCGTATTTTACTATAGTCGTAATGCAACCAAATTGTAACACACCAGTCATGTATGCAACGTAATACTAGATAGAGGTACACTCAAACTGGTGGTATTGTACCATGCATACACAGATTATCTCATCGATCAAGTTGTATCTGACCATGGTTTGAATGACAAGTATGTTTATATTTCACAATAAGTTTGATTATGCGAAAAATTTTATTTACTTTGGCACTTTTTAGGTTCAGTCACGTCTACTTGTATAATATGTGTTTAGGAATTGTTTAGGAAAAGTTTTGTAGGTAGGTAAAAAAAAAATATTGTTAAGAAAATCTTGGGTTTCTTTAGTAAAGTAAACGGAGCCTAGACAGAATATGAAAAGAAAAGAAAATATTTAGTTAGAATTTCTAGTTATGATAACACGGAATGAGCTCAGAAAATATAGAATTACTGCATTTTGTTTGGTCAAATCTTACATCACCTGATTATGTAGTACGAAGATAATCCTGCCAGTATGGTATGACGTATGGACTACTCGAAACTTATCAAATCCGGATCAAGCCTTAGCTACAAGATTATAACGATAAGAAGAGTGAACTGCCGAAATTATCTTATCTTCAGACGAAAGTAGAGACATGGGTAATAAGTAGGTACCCAATCTCTTTGATCAAAGATTATTTTATCCTAGTCGGGTAAAAAGTATCCTATCTTTGGATGTCCAGCTATCCCTGTACCAAAATTGATTAAAATTTGTCCAGCCGTTTCGGTTTGATGAGAGGACTAAGAAATTATGCCCAACAGATGGAGCCAGACTGGCATGGCGCCCATACGAAACAAAAGACGCTCCTGCACCGTGCTATTAAGATTTTTTCTGAAAACATGACCTCTCCCCATAGAAAACTGATTTTCAATACAAATTTAGAATTTTATAATAGTATAGATATTACGTACCAATTTACACACCGCTTATATTCGGGTAAATTGAGAAGCTACCCAAAAAATCTATAGGCCTTTTTAACAACTTGTAACGCAAATATTTTTGGGCATTTCCAGATGCAGACAATCTTGCATCACAACAGCAGCGGCGCAGCAGCGTACACGGCCCGCCTGAAGAGGAGGGAGGTCCACCGAGCCATCACACTCCACCCTGTGAAGGACCATCGCCATATGTACAGGCTGCATACTTACTTTAAGGTACCTGGAACTTTATTAACTATGTCCTACGCCACAAGGGCACTTTACATGTCTGAGCGTGTCGGTGTCGGTATTTTACAAAAAGAGACCACCGTTGAGAAGAAGAAACGCCGTCCTTCAAACCTTCAAGAAAAGAGCTTACTCCCACCTGAAAGGCCGATAACGCACTTGTTACTCCTCTGGTGTTGCAAATGTCTAAGGCGACGGTAATCGCTTTCTATCAGGCGATTCGTTTGCTCGTTCCCCCCCTATGACATAAACAAACAGTCAGTGATTTTTTTCACACACATCACTCATTTTCTTTGACTCAAAACGGCCAATTGTCATCTACCTCATTCGTTAAATCATGCATCTATAATCGTCTAATAAAAGTAACTGTGTGTATGAAGGTCGTAACTGGCGTACGTAGAACCCGGTTCCTACCCGCATGTCCTCTTCAGGACGGTTGAGCACCATTCGATTGCTACTGAAGAAAAAGTAAGCGAAATCTACCCATCAGCTTCCCCTGAGTTTTTGTTTGACGCCACACTACCAGTAGCTATTACCTAATTCATGCAGTAAATTAGCGACTTAACACCTACTCTCCTAGCTTTCTAAACAATTGGCTTTCTCTATGATAATATTGTCAGTCACGGTTGTTTTATGAGACGCAGAAAAAAAATATAGTTAAGCTAAGTATATTTCTTCTGCTTCAGAGATAAACTATTAATTATTGTATTGCTTTGTATGAAGCGGTGGTAGCCTAGTGGTTAGGGCATGCGACTTTCAATCCGGAGGTCGCGGGTTCGAACCCGGCCCGTACCAATGAGTTTTTCGGAACTTATGTACGGAATGTCATTTGATATTTACCACTCGCTTTTCGGTGAAGGAAAACATCGTGAGGAAAACCACCTAAGCCCAATAAGGCTAGTTTCCCCTCTGGGTTGGAAGGTCAGATGGCAGTCGCTTGCGTAAAAACTAGTGCCTACGCCACATCTTGGGATTTAGGTAGCCGACCCCGATGGAGAATTTATTCTCTACAATATGGGACAAAGGCTAGGAGGATGATGCTTTGTATGAAGTTATAATAATAGTAGGTAAATTACTGCAGACGCCGGGAAATAAGGGCTTGCCGGGTGAGTAGGTATAGACGACGTACAAATAGTGATACGAAGCCGGTAAGCCCTTTTCACGGCTAAGGCATGTATAGTGCTTTTCTCAAACATATGCAATGAAATAAAAAATACACCGCTGACCGACACTGAAGTCATTTAAATCGATTTTGCCCGCATTTTACGATAATCATCAATTTAATATGTGTAATAAATTAAACTTACACGACTTCCACATATTACTTAAAACAAAACAGGACATGATCGAGTTCTAAAAGGTGTCAAAAATTAAGACGTTTTTGTTTGAGCATTACGTAGTGTACCGTAATACATCCATATTATTATCTAGTAATGTTTAGGTCTAGAATCACACTGATTGCGTTTTATCTTCTCAATTAGTAATGAATCCAATCATCAAACAGTGCTTTGTGTTGACTCACACGTACTTAACAGGTAGTTTCGTAATACTAACCTAGATTCAATTTTCTAAATCTTCGCAATTTTTTAACTCGTTGGTAAAACTTTAGTACTGTCATTAAAATTAAATTAGTAGTGTAAAATCTCGTTGGTATATTTGTGTGTAGGTACTTATTATCAAATGGGATTAAACAGAAAGTTTGCTTTGAGTACCTAAATAAGCAATAAACGAATAGGGCAGTGCATTAGTGAATACTCAGATCGTATAGTTGTGAAGTGTGAACCGATCCGAACCGTAGGTGAGGGCCATAAATATGCGACCTGTGGCTTTACTAATGACCGCCCGTGGTTCTCCTAAAGTTTACGTTTTGTCTAGGCCAGGAAGTGAGATTTTCGCCCCTCTTGGCAGGTAGTAAATCCCGCTTACGGCCTTGGGTGACGTAAAACGTAAATAATGACGTAAAAAATGGCATGGTCCCCAGTATGCTGGCGGCGTTACCTTTTTGTATAGTCAGTCAGAGAGATTCTCTGACTCTGACTTTACTACTTTAAGGCAACTCTGGGGTCTCCCGAAGAGTTGATCAGCCTTTTCGACAAGGCCTTCATGAACGTTGTCATGTCTTTTTAATGTTTTTATTAGGTCTTGCAACTTGCAAGTTGCAAGTAAGCGATTTTGTGTAAACTGTAAGCTTAGGTATGTTGACATGAAGACGTGAAATGAAACTAGGCAATGGTAGATTGTAGGCATCGACGCTTCCTCTGCGCATGAGTTGTTTTATGTTTACGTAAGGAGTTTATTTCTGAGGCGCGTGCGCGTGACGTCATCGGCGAATATTATTTAAATGCATTCGGTTTTGTGTTGAAATGCATACAGTTCACTTGTATCAACTAACGAAATGAAATATGATATCCGGCCTACGACGGGTATCATTTTGTAAATACAAGGAGGTACAAATTTGCTATGTATTTGTATTTGATTTTACCCGACTACGGCGAAGTAGAAATGAGGGTTATGATTTTGACCGGAATCTTTGTCATTCTTTATTATACTTGTGTGTTCTAAACCATTGATACAAAAGATCAAAGCACAAACAAAATATTTTGAAGAGACCAGGAATCGAACCCGGTACCTCTGGCATACCAGTCCAGCGTGTTTATGTCGTCATAAATGGTTTTGAATGTAACGATTTTCACCGTACCTATATATAAATATTGAACTTTCGATTCTGATTAAAACGAATATAAGTATGTAATAGTATGTACAGGTACCTACACACTTTATCGTATAAGACACAAAACTTCAAAATAGACATGTTCAAAGGCGAACTATAATAGTCAATGAATAATTGCATGTTCTTGTAAAAATGCCCATATATCTAAACAAATAAACCACCATTATCCTTCGCCTGTCACTTACGAGATACTTATATTGATAGGTATTGTATCCAAGAATAACTAGCATTATTTCAAAGCACGTAACTACCACCCTAGAACCCTGTCGCTATAATATGACATAAGAGTCGTTTTCAAAATATGTGTACATTACTACTAAAATGTGTGTCCTCATAAAAAATCCTCGAAAAAAATATGGTTACGATTAAAATAAATCAGTAATTAAATTTTACAGACTAATATAAAGCATACTGCATATTATTCCTGATAAAAAGCAATGAATTGCTATTCAAATCCTTACATAAGTTTAATGTGAAAAAAAAGTAACAAATAAACTCCATACATTTTTTATTGTCCCCCTATTTGGACGACATTGAAAACAATATTTTTATCAGAATTTTTGTACAGAAACTTCCTAGTTTTTTGTATCATAATTAAAAAGCAACGTTTTAAGTGTTATGTCTGATAGATAAACTATTAAAATTTACCTTAAAGAAACTAAAAATGATATATTAAAAATATGTCCTTATCAATCATTACAATTTCATGACACTGATTTATTGACATAATTAACTAACTTTTTGTATCGCAAAGAGTAGGAATCTAACTTTAATCACTGGCAAAACTGGTCTTGTCACGAAAAAAAACATCACAAGGACGCGCCACCATTTTTTTTGTCGTTGAGACATGAAAAAAGTCCTGTGGTTCAATTGTGAAAAAATAAATTTACCTTTTCCTAACGAAGTATTCTCATCAAAAGTAAGTACATTTTCAAGGATTCACCTACCGCAATTGTAATAAACTTAAATTATGACTAGAATAATAGATTACGCTTTCAATCTACTCGTAAATGTGATTATATTTTATGTAAAAGTATTTTTTAAGTTAAGTTTTACATGTTACTGACGAACAATTTCCTGACATTTACTAACGTCAGTAAATTGTAGATGGTAAAGCTGTGGTCTCATGTGTAAAGTATGAAAATAAATAAGATATGAAAATGCGTGTTAAAATGTAACGAATAAAAATAAAGGAGAGAAACAATAAATGTTTACAGATTATTTTTAGGGTTCCGTACCTCAAAAGGAAAAAACGGAACCCTTATAGGATCACTTTGTTGTCCGTCTGTCCGTCCGTCCGTCTGTCAAGACCCTTTTTCTCAGGAACGCGTGGAGGTATGAAGCTGAAATTTATATCAATTACTCAGGTCTACTGTCCCTTGAAGCTGTGAAAAAATCAAACTTCTAAGCCAACGCAATCAAAAGATACAGCCGTTTATGCCGCAAATTTTCGACACTTGCAAGGGAATCAAAACCTACAGGGTGCTTCCCGTGAACTCAGAATCTTGAAATTTGGTACGAAGCAACGTCTTATAGCATAGATAAAGGAATAATTACGAAAACCATAATTTTTTTTTTAATACCTAACTTTGCACCTAATTTATATGGGGCGCTATACATACCAGGTGCAAACTTAACTTAACCACTTAGGGATGGAAAGTGTTTGTACGGAACCCTCGGTGCGCGAGTCCGACTCGCACTTGGCCGGTTTTTTATGTAACATACATACTCCAGATAATTTAAAAGAAAACTGAATATGTTTATCAATAGGTTACCGCGCGCAAAATTAGATGAAATAAAAAATATATATATATATTATTTAATGCTAAACAAATACTCTGTATATTTATTAATTAAATACTATTTGTTTTGATTTATTTAAATGTATATATTTAGTTATACGTAAGTTACCAATGTGTATCTATATACATAGAAAAAATTAATTTATACAATAAGTAGGTACCTACGAAAATAAACTACCTTAAAAACTATACAAGATATTATCAAATAAAACTTAATAACATTCAAACTAACTTAAAAAAACCTAGAAACTAAACTAACCTAACCATTGTTTTTTTAATTTTGATTTTATCTTCCCTATCAAACTTTTCGAAAACACTAAATTTTCTTTGTATGGAAATACTGGGCTATGTCTAGAAAAAGGATATTTTTTAACGCTTACCCTATTGCATTTAGTGTTGATCGCTTTGCTACCCACACTAGCGATACTTTTTATTTTTAGTTTATATTTTTATATTCAGAATATAACAAACTAAAAAAGTTTCAGAATGCCTCTAACCGGTGCCGTACGGCAAAAAAATACATTGAAAAAGTAAAAGAGCAAAACCCTAAAAATATGAAGAAAAAAAAATCGTCTAGTTAAGTCGTCTAGCTAAAGATATTTAAAACCATTTTTTATAATGTTTTCATAATTAAATAAATATCAGAATAAATAAACAATAAGCGATGTTTGTTTTGTTTCTAGCTTTCCTTAATACAAAATCAATTGTAATAATGCAATAATGGTTATTTTTTGTTCTTTCTATAGAGGAACCAATAAGATATTCCTCATAAATATAACACCGTTACTACTACAATATTAAGCTAATTATGAATACAGCCTTACTTTTACAACTTCCTGACATTTCCTAACGAAACATTTTACTGACAATTTCGTGACGGTACACATATTTTGAAAACGACTCATAACATGCGCGTTTGAGTGAGATAAACTTATCATTGCGACAAAGTCCTCCAGTGGCACTCGTACGTGAATTAATTACCTTTTTACGTAGAGACAATCCAAGCACTATTCTAGCTGCGATATGGTAATTAGTTCATTGCTCTGGCATTATCGCTTATTTGGAAGAAAAACGTCATATGCGTTTTTGAACTTCTTGGTCACGCTTAATCGTTTGTGAGTCCCATATCAGAAATTGCGTAAGTTCATTTAGTTTCACTTTCTTCTGAGGAAAGACTAAATATGTGGGCGCGATCGTTACCAATCAATGAACAAGACTTGAAATACCTCGGCGTTTTAGAAGAACAGTGGGTAAGGAGATGATAATCCTAAAGCCCGGAGGCCCCTTTCTTGAAACATTCAAGAAAAGGGCGTACTCCCACAGTGTTGCAGGTATCTATGGGCGACGGTAATCGTTTTACATCAGGCGATCTGTTTGCTCTATTGCCCCCTAAGATAACATATAAGACATAAAGATAATAAAAATACACAATTATTCTTCTTAAAAATTGTTGTAAACATCATGTAAATGCTGCTGTAAATGTTACGTCCCTTAAAACGGCCGGCGAAGTTCAAGACTGACTGAAAATAACCGAACATAAACCCGGGACCGTAAAACTTCAAAGCTACTCACCGTTAACAACACGTCTGTTAGGTACAGTCCGGAGCAGAATAACCCCTCCTGCCGGGAACGTGTTGGGAATTACAATACCTATCTGGTTTTTGTCACATGAAAATGTTATTTTTCATACTTTCCAGGTATGAAATGTACCTATTGTAAAATATGCCGTGGAAAGGCGACCTTTTTGTGTGAAGCTCCATACCAAAAGGTCGCCTTTTACCTTAGCAAGGCAGAGATGGAGGCTGCTTTTTGCTGTCGTAAAGTCTGTAGTTCTTTAATGAGGAATAGCTGAAATAATATTTATAAAAGCTTTTTTTATATTTTGTTTTACTAAATGTTATACCATTATGTATTAATGGAAGAGCGGGGTCTCCTGACACAAGTGAATTTGTCACTTACTAGGAGATTCCAACCTATTCTTGTAAACCCCTAATATGTATAACTGAACAAACATTTTTCATTTTCATTTTAATTTTTTCTTTTTTATTTTCATTTTTTATTTTACCTAGTCGAATAATTATGGACATAGACAGTAAAAGAAAACGTCATTGTAGGTGAGAAGAATTACAATTCAATTAGAAGTGTTTAAAATAGGCACCGATTTTTGTAGGAAGGTTGTACAATCGCTAAAGAAGAATATGTACAATCGCCAAACCACACAAGAGACCATAGACATTAAAACGGCGCCCACTTGTCCTAAAGTAGTAAAAAAATCCTAAAGTAATTTAGAATCTTTACGAAACTAAAACTACTGATATGTGTAAAATGTAACTCAAAAGTTATTTTCTAGATGCAATTTAAATAGGTCTAGAATTAATCCAAAACCACCCAATTCCAGAACCTGAAAATCCAAGATGCTCGCGAGCAGTCCGTCGACCTGCACCGCGACATCGCCTCGTGCATGAAAGAACTGAAGGTGCCCCCTGAACAAGTGGCTGACTACGCACTGCCTGGTGACGTGCCGCTCTTCCCTGTCAAGATTGGGGAGAAAGATTACGCGGGAGACAACGAGATATTAGGTAGCCTATCTATCAACCAACACCGCTGAACGTAGGTTACCCGTAGCTTGCCACAAAGTGCGATCGTGCGCTCCCTGAGACATGAGGTCATCCGTCCACCTAGTTAGTCCTACGGTACGCTTTCATATACGTGGTTGCCACTCCAGAATTTTGCTGCTGAAGGATTGTGTGAGACAATGAGATACTCTAGATAGGTAGGTAAAGGCCTCAGAGTATGATGTTATGGATCTGAAAATGTATTCCACTGACCTATTATTGTAGACCTGAACAAAGACATCGCGTCGTATACAAAGACGAGACATGCCTCTCGTTCCTGCCAAGATTAGGGAGAAGAATTCTGCGGGAGATTATGAAATAGGTATTACGTAACGATCTAAGTAACGCATCGGCATACTTGTTTCTGGATACCCAGCTATGTCACTAAATAGTTGAGTGTATTGTCCGATGAATGTGAATTCAAGTAGTAGGGCTCGTAAGACTCCTACGACGATGAGCGCGGACATGACTCGCAAAACCTAACGCAAACGCAAACCTACGAAGGCTGAGGATATCGTAGAGGATACCTCTATATTATGTAGGTTTTCGGACGCCACGAGGTAGCCCAACACATTGCACTTAAAATAATAAAATTGTGTTCTAGTTTTATATCATCATCGCATCAGGTAAAAGACTCATTCTGGGCAAACACCAGGGATGTCTATCTCTACCAAAACTGGTCGATCTAACCAACGGTCCCCCTTTTCGAGGGCCTTCGCAATCGACGTCTCTCCTTACAAAGTTGGAACTTAAAAATCGTTAGTCTGCCACTTGAGTCTAGAAACTCTCTAAGCTACCTATCTTGGAGATCTTAGTTATACTGTTTTATTTTCACTGGCTAACGGTATCCTAAAATCGTTCCAGGCGCCCCCATCGATATGAACCGCTATAAGCCGAAGTCCTTAGACGACGTACTGACGTTCGACTTCATCAGCAAGTCGATATACTCCACCACCCACACCAACCCGAAGAGGAGGATCGAGACGTCGTTAAAGGAGGCACTCGATGATGTTATTAGAGAAGTAAGTTATATTCATCTTTCCACTTATCTGTACTCACCTATGTTTAAACAAATAAATGTTCTCTCTCTCTCTCTCTCTCTCTCTCTCTCTCGCTCTCTCTCTCTCTCTCTTTATCTCTCTCTCACGCTAAGACTTAAGAGGAAAACGGTGGCGGCCATTGGTGGAAAATGTTATTGTCACTACACACCCATGCCGCTCATCGCCAGTGCCAAGTCATAGAGCCTTAGATTACAGCAAACAATGCAAAAATACCATGTTTATAGTCAGTTTTGTTTGTTTTATCTTAGGTTCTATCTAATCGAAGAACACAAGGTAGGTAAACCCTTTTGTGACTACTAAGCAAGAAATATTTGGGACCAAGCACGTTTAGTTAGATCTCATTTTAGTAATATCTGCATTTTACTGACGCAGACGGCACACACACCAATATATTATTTGCAACCAACCAACTCTTTTAGTAGAAATTTCTGGATTCCTACCCGTTTTACCGACGTTTGACGAGCTTGAGCAGTCAGCAGCGTCAGTAAGTGTTCCCTCTTGATAATAAAGCACTTATACTGTGTCGTGCCTTCTTCTGAGAACTATCACTATTTCTCACATTTGCACCAATTTAATCATCAATTTATCAATTTCAGGTAATGGAAATAATCAACGCTCCGTCCCGGCAGCGCGGTCGAGTGATTGATTTTAATGAGCTACTATACGGCTACACCAGACTAGATCCACTGCATGGAGCTGACCATATCCTTGACCTGTTGCTGCGCTATCGACGGTATCGAGGACGGAAGATGACTGCAGCAGTCAGGAGACATGCTTATCTGCAGCAGACGTTTACTGGTAGGCAATGCTGTTCTTTCCATTTTATACGTCTATTTATATACTACATGCCCCCCAGTCAAGACATGTAAGTAGTCAAGACGTGGTTAGCATCAACTCACCACACCTTGCATCTGCTGCTGTGGGACCTGAGGTATCGAGGCTATAACACAAGGTGACTGCTGTTGTTAGGATGTCTACTGAAGAGAAGTTTACTTCGATAGTGAGTTCGGTGGTGAGAGCCTGGTTCAATATAGTAGCTGGGTTGATAATGCACGCCGTTGTATGGGAACCTTGCACTTTGTGACTATGCGCTGAAACTTGGCACAGTTGATCCTTAGGTGGTCTTGAGTGAATTCAGACCGGTAGACATCGATAGCCACCGTGCGTTTAGTGGGGGGGGAGGGGGCTAAGTTCGACGCTGCCGCGCTTTAATTAATGCAACATTTCTCGAAAACTATACATAATATGGCATGTGCTATATCATTTTCGGATAAATCAAAGATGAGGAATCTATTTTTGGACAAAAATAACTCACTTTAAAACAAAAAAAAATTAAAGAGTAGAAAAAACTGAAAACGTAATTTGTGTTAAAAAAGGCAGCTTAAATGTTCAGACCTCTGTCATTGCAGTGGATCCTGCAATATTATACAATAAATTAATTTACATTGCGTAGATTCATTTAAAACACTAAGAGACATAAACAATAAAATATATGCACTTTTTGTGTGTTTAAAACATTAACTAAACCCTACGTCACGGACGATCATGCATTGAGATCACCCTGACCTATGCTCAATATTATTTATTATCGCCCGTGTATCAACAGATATATATAATAAACTATGTATATATTTTTAGAAACAACATAAGTTTAGCTTTATGTTTATATTTTTTGTTTTGAGATTTCTGTTATACTTTTAAAATGATTGGAAATTAATATGTAAAAAACACAAATGTCCCACTTTTTAATATCTTTTTTGTTAAAAGAGTGCATTATTTTTGTTAAAAAAATAGATTCCTCATCTTTCATTTAACCGAAAATTATAAATCACATGCCCCATTATGTATAGTTTTAGAGAAATGTTGCTTAACACAGTACCTAAACCCTACTTCACGGACGATCATGCATTGAGATCGCCCTGACTTACGCTTGATATTATTTATTATCTCCCATGGATCAACAGATATATATAATAAACTACATATTTTTAGAAACTACGTAAGTCTAGCTTTACGACTATATTTTTTGTTTTGAGATTACTTTTATACTTTTAAAATAATTGACAATTATATAAAAAAAACACAAAATACGTTTTTCAGTTTTTTCTACTTTTTTTTTGTTTGAAAGTGTATTATTTTAGTCCAAAAAATAGATTCCTCATCCTTGATTTATCCGAAAATGATACATCACATGCCATATTATGTATAGTTTTAGAGAAATGTTGCATTAATTAAAGCGCAGCAGCGTCGAACTTCCCCCCCTCCCCCCCACTAAACGCGCGGTGGCTATCGATGTCTACCGGTCTGAATTCACTCAAGACCACCTAAGGATCAACTGTGCCAAGTTTCAGCGCATAGTCACAAAGTGCAAGGTGTCGTGCACTAACACCCCAGCTATAGGGACCAGGCTCCGGTTTCACGTTAACGTTACTGAACACTGATCCTTTAATGCACTACAATTAAACTAGTATAATACATTATTTAAACTATCAATTTCGAAATTTTGGATTGAGTATTTAACTAAGTATCTTCAGAAAAACGTATTACAGATTGATTAATAATTTAATTTTAATTTTATATATTTTCAGGAATGGAGATACGAGAACTGCCAATGGGAGAACCAGCGCCAACTGAGGACCCCGAGTTATCGGACGACCCTGATACAAAGGATCCCATAGACTACGACTTCGACGAGCCCAGTCAGCAGCAGAACAGTTTCCTCGACTTTGGCAAACTGGGCGTAAGAGAAGCGTTTGAAACTGGGCTCATGAAGCTCCAAAATCTACCCAAAGTCCTGAAATGGAGCGACGCTGACATAGAAGAGTACCCTGTCTATAGTAGAACAATAAATTTCATTATGTCCCTCATGGGCAGACAAGAGATATTCGGGCGTTTCATGAAAAATTACGAAGACATTGTCTTGAAAACAGACGAGGCTGTGACGTTAATAGTCGTACTATATTTAGACAGTAAGAATCCATTGGACTACAGAAACGCTGAGTCTCTTTTAAACTACTATAAGGACTTGTACGGGAAAGATATAAAAGTCGTTCAAATGGGATCGACAACGTTTTCAAGAGGTGCTGCCCTTACGGAAGGGCTCAAACAGTGTTTAGACGACGACTTAGTATTTTTTATAGATGTCGACATGATGTTCAATTTCGAAAGTCTTAGGCGAATAAGGATTAACACAATTAAATACAATCAAGTGTACTTTCCAATCGTGTTCAGTGAATACAACCCGGATGTTGTAAACGGAGAGGACTATAACAAATTCAAAGGTGAAACACTAGTAATAAACACAGATTTAGGTAAGTACGTGGACAGTTCCGAAAATGGTGCTAAATCGGAGCGTGAACTCGCAAATTTGAAGTACAGCAAGGAAATACACGACGATTATGGGTACTTTAGACAATACGGTTTTGGTATACTGAGTATATTTAAGGCGGACTTTCAGAGAGTGGGTGGATTTGACTTGAACATTAAAGGTTGGGGGTTGGAGGATGTGCAATTGTTTGAGACTTTGATTAAGTCAAATTTGACTGTGCACCGAGCGCCGGATAATAGTTTGGTACATATCTTCCACTCGGTTGACTGTGATAAGAATTTGGAGAAGAGTCAATTCTTGATGTGTTTGGGGACGAAGGCTTCGACCCATGGGAGTGACAAGCACATGGCGTACTACATGTTGAACCACCCGGAGGTTCTGTGGCCGAGCGAAGAGAAGGGTGCTAGCTAGTACAGGGTTCAGGCTTAGTTTTTAACTTGAATCCCTTTTGTAAAGGGATTTATTTTAATATTACGTCTACTCAATTTGCATTTGGTATCACTTTTAAGCAAGTCAAAGATGTATTTAGTAGGTTTTTGATAAAATTATCACATGAAGTCAAACTTTTAGCGGACTATTCTATATGTATACTTATATATTATATTATCTATTCTATTATAATATTGTTTTGTGGAAATTATGTTTAAAAATTTGCAAAAATCAAGTAATTGTGACCAATGGGGTTTTTAGAAATAATTTTGCCAGCATTTAATGCGCTCAGTCTATTGCGTTTTTGTGGGTGGGTTATATAATTTTAGAAACATTTTTACTTTTACATGACATCTCGTGTGTGGTACATGTTTCCTTTTATCCCAATCAATTTTAGTATTTACGTAAATAAGTAAACCAAAATCTGGCTTTTATATAATGAACAGATTCCTAGTCTTAAGTCAGATGGCGTTGAGCTCGATTTTAGCATTTTGTCGTTTTGAGCATAATTATTATTTATTTCTGTAATAAACGGTATGACCAAGAGAATACGTAACTGTTTCAAAGCATTTAAATATACTAGGTATTATTGTTCCTATAGTTAGCCAAATTAATATTTTTCTACGGCGATATCGTAGTTTATAAACATCGGTAACTGTTGTAATTCACGGCAAACTGGAGAAGCTGTGCCTCGGATATCGAGGCGAGATAATTTTGTCCTTATCTATTCTACCTTCTCTCCCTTACACTTCGATTGGGATATACCTGGGTACAATGAGCTGCAGAATTGCATGGCCCATTTATGAATTAAGTCATTCATAAATGGGCCATGCATTTGTGCCCATAGAGCCTATAAAAATTTAATTTTTCGACTTTATTCGTCTTTGCCGTTTTGCAGTAAGTACAAGGTATGTCGAGTCGAGTAGTGACATCACTGCAAAATACTTGGGATTCAAACGATAAACTCATAGAATCGGGAACGAATGAAAGTAGTATATAGTTGGCCTATATTTTGCGATCTAATCGATCGATATAAACAATTGGGTCTTTATTTATTTTGGTATAAATAACCCAATTGCTTATACCGATGGCAACCCAAGTAGCACATAGACTGCATAAGCACTTAAATTAGTATTATAATGGCTGAATAAGCTCTTATATTTACAGCTTGTTTGCTACCTGGGTTAACACCCTTACACCGTTTGCCGTGACTGTCATAACGGTTACTGATGTTAATTTATAATTATAACAAATGAAAATAGAAACACTGTCTCTAAAACGGTTACTTAGATTTAGCCTCGTTTGGACCAAACTGTCGTACCTATCACTTGTTTGTAAATATACGTATTTTATGCCTTGCATTGTCATTGTCATCAACTTATCTGTTCAGGAGAATGCTACTAACTATGCAGTTAATTATGATTAAATTAGTAACATTATAAATATTGCAGCGAGCATTATTCAATGAGTGATAAAGAAAACGCTACTAAAGGTTATCATAAATACAAAATTTGGAATTTATAGATATTGGGAATATTGACTTTTATCACGGTGCTGCTTTATTATACAAGTATAATTGAAATTTGCGGAATATTTAGTCCTGTTTCCTCTTTGTTTTTGGCATTCGCTGACTTTCAACGTCAGTTACCAAAAATTTGTTGTTGCCAGTAAAATAAATCAGTACTACAAAAAATCCGCAATATGGCGCGGGTTGAAGAACCCTGTCCGACTATACACAATATTACGTTTTCCCTTGCCCAGCAAGTAGGATATATATATGTCTCTGTCTTTTACGGACCAAGTCGTAATTTCAATACTCAGGTTGTGAACAAACATATCTTTCGTACAGGCAACTTAAAGGCAAAGGCAATAGTTACTTATTTATAATCTTCAGAACATTCTCGAACAATATTTGTAGTTAGTAATCTACACCAAAAACTTTTATCTACGCGATTTTAACTTTTACACATCGCTGTTTTACTGTTTTCGTTACTTTACTGTAGTTGTAGTACATAGTCACAATGTTTTCTGTAAGTTCCAGGACAATCTAACCCCTAATCTACCCCTCTTAATTAGCAAACACATCAATTTTAACGTGTAATTTAGTCTCATTTTTTGTTTTTGAAGAGAGATGGGCGATCATCGGCAAATATCCAACCTACCCATTATGTATGTCTACCCAAATTGGTGGGCCTACATTTTCTGTGTTTAAACTGTGAGAAAATTAACAGTAAGGTTGTACTCGGGTAAATGCGAATGTCGGGATATTCCGAAAATTACTAATAGGTATCTATCAAACGCGGCAACATCATTTTGCGCTAGCAACACTTCCTTGTTGTTATTCGAACACCCGACCCGTTTAGTAGATATTAGTAATTTTCGGAATATACCGACAATTTGAAATTACCGAGTCAGCAGTAGCTACGCACGCCAAGTGCCCAAAATTTTATACACACAGACTTTACTTTTCAAGAAAATAAGGGTTGTAATAGTACATTACATACCTAGGGCGGTGAATTGGCGAACGTCCCAGATCGCAGGTGTTCGTGGTTCGAACCGAAGGTGAGGGCTATAAATATGCGATCTCGGGCTTTATGAATTACCGCCCGTGGTTTGTTTAATGTTTTACGTCTTGCCTAGGGTAGGAAGCGAGACTTTCTCCCCGCGTAGCAGGTAGAAAATTCCACTTATGGCCTAGGGTGACTGGTGGCTTGTGATTATTTTATTCTGCTTAGCTACTTCTGGTGCTCACTGTACACCTTAACCACTAATTTGGGTATAAACGTGTAAATACCCAAGTACCGTACGTAAGATGTTAAAATGCCCTTCAGGTTTATAGCTGTTTCACTCACTCTTATACGAGTTCCGTGGTCTGGGTTGAAGGCTCTTTGATTTCATTGGAACCAGAACGCTATTCTAAGGGTATATCACAACTCCGAAACTTTGTTTCCCATCTGTAACGTCCAAATTTTCATTTGTCCGAAAGTATTTTTTTCCTGAATCCCGTAATATTTTCAGGATTTTAATAAACATCGTTTTAAAGAACTCATTGATTATTCTGAAAAATTAACACTTGGAACAAATGGCTTTCGGACAAATGAAAATTTGCAGAAACAACAATTCGGACTTCCGTTAGGTAACCTATTCTAAGACAGCGGTTACTCGCTCAGTCTGGCTTCAGTTTTGGCCAAGGTGAAGTATGTATACTATAATTTTGTCATAATAAATTATTATAAGTGTTTTGTAAATAAGCTGTACATGTCAAGTGCTCACTAAGTGCCAACCGTTAGTCATAAGTAGGTAATTATTAGAATTGAACGCAAACCTTTATATTTTTGTGTTGATATTAATGTTTTTATTGAAAACGGCAATGTGATTCGAAAGTGATTGAAAGTACGAAATTAAATAAAATATTATTTTTGTCTACAATAACTTTTTTATTACCTACATTCCCACACTCCATGTAGGGGAACGGCGAGGAACTATAGTCGGACCACGACTATCAGGTCCTCTATGTACTCTACTAACTCTACTAACTCTTCCAAGCAAAATGAGCTGTCAAACCATACAATCTGAGTAACTTTGTATGGTTTGACAGTTTATTTGCATGGAAGAGTTAACGCGGTCTGACTCTAAAGACCCGACCATCAGCGGTCATTATGCTGCTCTTACACTTTCCTAAATTAGTCACTAACGAGAGGGATGCAGCAATACGAAGGAATGAGAGTTATCTTCATACGTGACTTACATATTGCTGCATCTCTCTCGTCTGACTAATTTAGGAAAGTTATATAGCATCATCATCATCATCATCATTTCAGCCATAGGACGTCCACTGCTGGACACAGGCCTCCTCAATTGACTTCCACATGGGCCGGATAGAAGCGACCCGCATCCAGCGAGTCCCCGCAACCCTGACCAGGTCGTCCGACCACCTTGCGGGTGGCCGTCCTACGCTGCGCTTGCCGGTACGTGGTCTCCACTCGAGAACCTTTCTGCCCCAACGGCCATCGGTTCTTCGAGCTATGTGCCCTGCCCATTGCCACTTCAGTTTGCTAACCCTGTTTGCTATGTCGGTGACATTAGTTCGTCTACGAATCTCATCATTTCTGATTCGATCACGTAGAGAGATCCGGAGCATAGCCCTTTCCATAGCTCGCTGAGTGACTCTGAGCTTCCTTAAGAGGCCCATAGTTAGAGACCACGTCTCGGCTCCGTAGGTCATCAGTCATCACCGGTAATACGCACTGGTTGAAGACTTTGTCTTCAAGCACTGAGGTATCTTGGACGAGAAAACACTTCGCAGTTTCCCGAACGCTGCCCATCCAAGTTGAATCCGTCGATTGATCTCTTTCAAACATATATGTATAGCATAATATATAGCATAGCAGCATTAATTACAATTATGTCGGTAGAGTGCTGACTTGCAGCAAACATTTTTTGTTTTTTATAAAAGTAACAACAATACTTTGTACAAATTTGAACTTTGTCACTTACATAGATTTGGAAAAAGCAATTCTTAAGAGTTTACGGTTACTTATTGGGTGCGGTGAGCGCCCCGGGGGCAGTGTTCAAAAGTTGTGCTTGTCATGGTATCAGAAAACAAGGTATGCTACTCCGGAATGATAGGTGCCACTTTCGACGTCATCGCGCTATGATTGGTTGTATGGTTCTGTACCTGTTTGAATCTCAAAAAATCTAGATCGTTTTAAAACAATTATTACGACAAAATTAAATTTATTCAAATAACATGACAATTTGTAATGTATATATGCATATTTTTTTATAGGACTGGTAAATATATTTTTTTCTTATTATTATTTTGTTACCATAAAGCCGGAGCCCCACTGCTACGCAAGGTCGAGCTACACACGTGGGTACAAAAACGCTTTGTATGAAAATGTAGGTAGATACTTCCACAGTAGTGCACGAGCACGCCGTGCACGAAATGACGTCACTGATACACGCGTGGTCTGTTCCGAAGTGCCTGCCACGCACACGCTAGCGCGCGTGGCAAGCAAAACCCTACTGCGACTGCGACCCACGCTGTCCACGCTACGGACGAATGCCGTATCTATAGGGGGGGAGCGGTCGGTAGTACATATTGTTCAAATTTTTCTTCACTTAATGTTGACCACAATGTATAAAATTCTCCATGGGCATTTCTAGATCTAATATGATTATCAGTGAGCGGTTATTTGGATTCTCCCTCGCGGGATATCAAGTAGAAAAGTTAATATAGATACGACAGTTTCCCGCGATACCCAACCAATCGTCCAAAAATAAAACAATTTAAATTGTCTGTAGGGGATTTTTTACTCTTACATCATGTCTCAACTAGTTGCCATGTAAGTACGGTACTTACTAAGTACCGTACTTACATGGCTAGTAGTTTTTCATGCAGCGAAAACAGCAGTACGTATATACGTGTCGCTTCTACAGAACGTTTCTAAATAGTGAGCGATCGTGCCCCCCGCGCGCGCGTGTATGTGCGTGGCCCGCAGTGGAGAATGTGGACACACGCAGCTGACCAATGTACCCACGTGGCCCACACGTTTTACGTATGCGTGCATTGGTTGCTGTGAAAATGTTGACACCCGCAGCCAAACCAATGGACCGGGTGGGCGACGTGTATAGCGTGTCCGTGCGTAGCGTGCACAGCAGTGGGGCTCCGGCCTAAAGCGGCAACTATTTGCTTGGTACAAAGAATAATTTGGCTATTCAGTTTGAAACTCAAAGCTCTGGGAGTAAATTTTCCAATTTTTCAAGGCAAGGTTACCCGTTTGAGAAATTCTGGGACTAAAATAAAAGTCAGATAAATCAAACATTTCAACATGGTACTTTATTTCTGATTATTATAATTTTTATACTATATACTTAAGTAGATCGTCACAATACAAAATCATATGGCTTGGGATTCAAAAAATCAATTTTCTGGTTTAAGCCGCTCCATAGACTTCTAGATTTCAGTAACTCTCTAACAACATCGAATAATATCAAATCAGGATAATCTTTCAGCAGTTCTCTTATTTCGGATTCCTTATAACCATCCCTGCCCAATTTAATTGCAAAAGCATTTTTCGTATCGTATGATTCATATATTACACCTTTTCGTAATTTTTTAATTACAGAATGTTCGAGGTGAGGCCCTGGCACGACTTTTATGATGGGAAATATGTCTGTTGATCGGTATTTCTCCGAAATTCGTTCCAATTCTTCATTGAGCTTGCTTATCTGGTCTTCGGTGAAGAAAGTAGGAGATATCCTCACAATTTTTTGCTTGTGGACTGGCCTTGTTTCTTCTGTAGATGTTTTTCTTGTGCTTACATATTCTTTAACTAATTCTTTTAGTTCTCTTATATCGTTGCTGGTTAATTCGTCTTTGTGTTCAGCGTTGTTTTTTACTTGAAGCTGATCATTATGTCTACTATCATCTTTCCCATTCCTTAAAGTCTCTTCTGTGTCAGCTTTTATTATATTTTGGGGTTGATTTGACTCAGTATTGTCAATAAAATTCTCAGATATTTCCACGATTGCCGTCGCGTCGTCATTATCTTGTATCTCTTTCTCATTCTCATCAGTTTTCTTAAGCATGATACTATTATTTTCAACATTGATTTCGGTGTCATCATTTCCAAATAATAGCATATTGTTCTTTTTAACATGCTGTTCAAGTCTCTCTATAGTTAATTGTTGTTTATCTATTTTCTTGTGTAGGTCAGATATTTTCTCTTCGATAAGATCATATTTTTCATTTATGTTTTTATTGTTTATATGTTCAATTAATGTTATGTTTCGATCAGATATTATTTTTCCTTCAGTGAGTATGTCATGAAAATTTCGCATATATTCCTTTTGATCCTTTAAATCGCTTTGGATCTGTTTCAATGTTTCCATCATTATGCTGGCCGCCATAATTCGATTTTGATCTAGCAGTTAAATAATGATAGTATGTTTCAATATAGATTGTACCCCTCGAACCTGTAATAAAAAGAATCTAATTAGTCAGGAGCAGTACTGAACGATGAATAAACTTCTACACCTACTTTTTTTTCCTAAATCATCTGCAGAGATTTTTATGATTTAAGTAGAACCAGACATCACACCATTTTGCACCCAGCACCTTTACAAATTGATAGCACTTGCATTTCAAAGTTATACGTGAACAAACCAGTTTTACTGCCACATATTATCGTCAGCTATTGTCAAATCGTATTCTACGATACGTATTCTACTGTCACAGTTTACTCGTAGTACCTATTTCTCTTAAATTACTAAGAGATTAATGCATTTTCGTCATGAAATAAAGACACACAGTTTCTCGTTAATTGACCTAGCAAGTCAAGCGAGCGAAGCGTCTCCATTTCAGCTTGGCAAAAAAAAAATGTATGTCCGGATTTGCAGCTGTTCTCGCCTATAGGCTGCATTTCCCAACCATCTCTCGTGAAATTTTGTGAGCAGGCTCAATCGTTATTTTGTTTTTTTTGCCTAGTCAGTTTTTCGAAAATTTTCAAGATAGCGGGGCTATGGGGGTTGAAAACCGTAAAAAATCAGTAATTCCGAAAAAAATATCGGGATCTAGCCCTTAGTAGCCTCACAAACCCATTAGTAGTTTTTTTTTTTTATTTTATTAATGTGGCTTTGACCTTCTTGCTGAGCAAGTGGTATTTCGCCAATGACTCGTTTCGAATCGCACACGGCGACAAGATTGAGGATTTATATCACGTTGTACCTACGGTGAGGTGCCTTTTTGTAAATTGATAGCGATTTACAAAAAAACCACGCGGTCTACCGGGCCTTGACCCAAGAAGGGCTATGTACGCTTCAAGTTGAATTCTTCATTAACCATTCACTCATACGTTAGTTCACTGCACAATAGGCTATCAATACTACACATTGAACAACCAAAATGAATAAATAACGAATAACTAAACTTAAAGGCATGCGGCCATCTTAAGTCACAAACCGGAAGTCCCCATTAGTAGTTCCTGCATCACTTTTTTGGCGTAAGGGTACAATACACAAATGTATCTTACCTTGGAGATAGCGTCTTCCACTTAATATTCGATGTCTTGTAAATCATGAATAATTTCTGTCATGTAAATCTTCTTCCGAAATTATGTTATTATATCCGTTATTTACAACAAAAACGTATCTTTGTATCTACGTGTCTTTTAAATGTATGCCTTAATAGCTCAACTAGGTGCACTTTCTACATGTTAATTCAACTGGAAACCGTTTTCACATCTACCCTTTTATTTATGAATGTTAGGGAGCGTTCGGAAACTGTTTAGTCCTGTAAAAATAGAATGAAATAAATAGTCTTTAACCTTTGGTAATTCTAAATCAATTCTTTCAATTTTGATGTGTTGATAACTTATTATGAAATTGGAAAGTTATTTTTAAATATAAAAAAATTATGCTCGGTACGATTAAATTGTTTCCTAAAACGCGTTTGCGTTTTTTAATGAATAAATAAATGAAATTACATGGTTTTATACGGTAATAATTTGGTACATAAAACTATATAAATATAAACTACTTTAGATACTGACTGTACATTTAAATAATAAATATACATAGGAAAATATACGATATTGTTCCGGGATATGGCAATCCTATACTAGAGCTGATTCACCATGGTATTCTAATTCTAATTTTAAAATATGGCTTCCATCAGTTAATGATGATTTCGCCAATTTCAAGTTTGCTCGTAGAGCTTGCCGTTGTTCGGTGAGGTTTTGCTTTTCGTAGTGACAGCGATTTACAAAAAAAATTGGGCAAGTGCGAGTCCGACTCGCGCATGAAGGGTTCCGTACCTATATATATGTATATATAGGTATAACAAGTTTGTTGTATGGGAGCCCCCCTTAAATATTTATTTTATTGCATTTTTAGTATTTGTTGTTATAGCGGCAATAGAAATACATCATCTGTGAAAATTTCAAGTGTCTAGCTATCACCGTTCTTGAGATACAGCCTGGTGACAGACGGACGGACGGACGGACGGACGGACGGACGGACGGACGGACAGCGAAGTCTCAGTAATAGGGTCCCGTTTTTACCCTTTGGGTACGGAACCCTAAAAACCACGCGGACTATCGGGCCTTGACCCAGGAAGGGCTATGAACGCTTCAAGTTGAATTCTTCATTAGCTATTCACTCATACGTTAGATCACTGCACAATACGCTATCAATACTACACATTGAACAACAAAAATGAATAAATAATGAACAACGCAACTTAAACGCATGCGGCCATCTTGAGACACGAACCGGAAGCCGAAACCATGGTATAAAAAAATAAGGTATGGCACTCCGGAATGACAGGCGTGACTTTTGACATCATCACGTAATGATTGGTTGGTTCTGTCAATCCGTTTCTGTGTTGCCGGTGGTGTATCATAATACTCCCCAATTTCCTTGTTACCTGAGTGAATCTCATAAAACCGTGAGTGATTTAAATGAATTGTTACACAAAATAAAACTTAGTCAAAGAACATGGCAATGGTAATGCATAAATGCACAATAATTTTTTTTACGACCGCCAGGCAAAAATTTTTTCCTTATAATTATTTTGTTACTATAGCAGCTACTCAGTGACGTAGAAAGTCTCACTAGCTTATACCACGCTGTTCACTATTATCTTCATACAGTAGTGCACAAGTACTAACCTAAAGTAGGATAGTACTAACCAGAAAGATAGGTAGGTACTTATACTTTACGTGAATTCTTGATGTAAATTACTAATCACGACCATCCCACACCATTATGGGTACATGTAATAGCTCTCTGGTCAGTTGAGAAACATCCAGGTCATATTGCAGCATCCACTTCATGGATACTTGAACTCTTTACAAGCGGGCCAAATTCAACGAGGCATTGTAATATTCCCCGTTTAGCAATTTATCGGCCTTATTTTACTGTTGTTTTTAGGGCTCCGTACCCAAAGGGTAAAAACGGGACCCTATTACTGAGACTTGTCCGTCCGTCCGTCTGTCACCAGGCTGTATCTCAAGAACGGTGATAGCTAGACAGTTGAAATTTACACAGATGATGTATTTCTATTGCCGCTATAACAACAAATACTAAAAATAAAATAAAATAAATATTTAAGGGGGGCTCCCATACCAGGTGCAAACTTAACCACTCAATGATGGAAAGTGTTTGTACGGAACCCTCGGTGCACGAGTTCGACTTGCACTTGACCGTTTTTTTTTTATACTACGACGGCGGTAAGCAATCATGCGGCCCGCCTGACGTTAAGCAGTTACCGCCGCCTATGGACGCTTGCGACGCCAGGAGCATCACACGCGCGTTTCCGACCCTTTAAGAACCTATTTACTCCTCTCTAGAAGAACCGCATACTGTAGCCTCATAACCGGAGTCTGAAGCAATATTCTAACGCAACTGTACTTTACGTGTGATGATATCTATTGGGAAATAATAAGTCGTCCTGCAAAAGTTATAACATAAATGTTAATTGACGAGGCGGTAGGCGCAGTGGTAAAGCAGCTGCCTACTGAGCCGACGGTCCTGGGTTCGAATCCCGACAAGTGATGAACACGAATGTTTGTGCCTGAGTCGTGGATGTTCTATGTATTTAAGTATTTATTTATCTTTAAAGTATGTATATCGTCGTGGCCTAGTATTTTTAACACAAGCCTTCTTGAGCTTAATTTGGGACTAGGTTGACTTGTGTGAGGTCTGATGTTTATTATTTATTTATTAAATGTAATTGATTCATTTAAGTATTATTTACGAAAAAATGAACTTACTGTTGAGTTTCTTTCGGCTTTTTTCTCAACAGCGGTCTCTTGGGAAATGCCGGTAGATTCACAATTTGACTTGTAAAAGTGCCCTTGTAGCAACAGAGAGCTTCACCACTGCGTCATCCGCGTCATCGAATTATATTATAAAAAACTTCACACACAGTGAAGAAATACCGTTAGTGAACTTTCGCATTGCGACAGGTCAATTATGGTATCAAGCATATATGAACCAAATCGCCGCTGGCAACAGTGACCATTGTTCAAATGACGCAACTTTACATAACACGCGATATAGGTAGGGTTGCCATTATTATTGAGAACTGATACGGGTCTTATTAGTGGCATATAAATAAAAATTTAATATAAGGGTAGTAATGGTTAATTATAATAAAAGATCAATGGAAAACAACGACAACAAAATCAATTCACTCCAATCATAATAAATTAATCGAAAACCAGTTCAATTTCTGTTGAGAATAACCACAACGTCAGTCATAAAGTCATATTTTGAACTAGATTTTACTTTATATTGATTATGTCTGTTTGCGTTTTGACATATTATTAATAATAAAGTATATTGAAGTATTTATAAAGGGGACAAGTAACAATTCGGGACGTGATACTTAAATACGGTGACAGTCCTGTATGTACGGACGTATGGCATGTAATAGGGTTGCCAGTACGTCTAGCATAACTTTGACACGCGACTCTTTGTCGCGCGATAAATACTACCTGTCACTTTCCTTTCCGTGCGAGCAGGACAGGAGATACTGACTAGGGCGACAAGCGAAGTCGCGGCAAGCTATGCTAGCCCTGCTGATCGAATGACCCTATTATCGGGAGAAACAATTTTTTTTCGTGTTTTTGTGACTGGTCGGGAGAAAAAAAAATCGAATCACATTAAAGTAATATTAAAAACAATAATTAACATGATTGTTGCCCCGTCCACTGCCTATAGAAATGTCTACATAAATAAAAACCAACATAAAAACAAAATGATTTTCTCATTATTAAATGTCATCTACGAGTATAAGTAATCAACAAAATGCAAAATGGTCATTTATTTTTTACCTTTCCCATTCAGTTTCAAAAATGTCGTCAGCAGTCGAGAACGAAACCTCGATTTGTATAAACCTACCCGTTAAGTTTGGACCACATTTGTATACGACACCATACCACCATAGCACAGTATATATATAGGCTAAAGCAGTATGGAAACTAAGGCCTTCTTTGAAGATAAATACCTACGCGCTAGGGTTGTCACCCGCTGCCGGCGGCACCCTAGGTTAGAATTTTTATAATGTACTTAGATTTTGTAATGACTTTATTGTATTTTACTTTTTATTTACATTTATTGTAGGGCAGTTAAGATGGGAAGTTTTTGTACGGAACCCTCGGTGCGCGAGTCTCACTTGCACTTGACTTTTTTTTAATGTGGATACACATCACAATGTTTATATTAGGTATTATATTGTTATCAATTTTTATATTGGTTTCAATGGTTTAAATGTCATCCTTTACAATATTAATACTTATACATATATACAATAGCACACGCAGTAGGTATTCGCCGTGTTTACGCACGTAATCCACGGACAGCCGAGGTGTTAGGGGGAGAGCGGGCGGCACATGCGGCGGCGCCGGCACGCAGCACCGTCGCGTCGGCCGGTCCCGACTCCCGAACATTCGATAATACAACGTTCGCGCGCACTACTCGAACGAAATCACTCGCGTGTCTAGCTTTTCTCATAGTCTGCCTGTATGTGGTGTTATTATTATTTCCCCATATAAAACTGTGCTGTGACTTTTATAAGAATTATAGTGTTTGTCACCATCGCCAACCGTTGTTTTCCTGGACGCTACCCCACGAACTAACCTAAATACAATAAATTGATACAAGTTTAATAACGATGAAAGCTTCATAGCTATCAATTCTTATTTAATTATTTTTCACCATTACAAACACGCGTGCTTAAAAACCGGCAAAGTGCGTATCGGACTCACGCACCGAAGGTTCAGTACAAACACTTAGGTATCCCATCTTAACTGGCCGGGTATGGCGCCGGATACAAATGAGGTGCAAAGTTAACGCAACCCATCACGTTTGATATATGGGAGCCCCTTAAATATTGTTGTTATTCTGTTTTTACTATTTGTTGTTAAAGCGGCAATAAAAATACATCATCTGCAAAATAATCAAGCTGTTTAGCTATCACGGTTCATGAGATACTTACAACCTGGTAACAGACGAACAGCGGAGGTTTATTAAGTAATGGTCCCGTTTTTACCTTATGGGTAGGGAACCCTAAAAATTTACACCAAATATCACATAAACAACCAAACGATTTATTTAAAAGGAAATGCATTTTATTTATTAACTAGCAACCCGTTAGGCTCCGCTCGGGGGCAATGCTGATAAATTATGCATGTATTATATACATATCAACCTTTCTCTTGAATCACTCTATCTATTAAAAAAAACCGCATCAAAATCCGTTGCGTAGTTTTAAAGATCTAAGCATAACAGACAGACAGGAAGCGACTTTGTTTTATACTATGTATGTAGTGATAATAAAGCATTCTTACCTTTCAATATCAGCAGGAAGTTTAAAAAATGAAAGCTCCGGTTTTAAGGAAGCAGAGTTCAAGCAGCCGTATACAACGCAATAAACTCGTGGCATCTGTAAAAAATCGCGGACAGCGCACGCAACACGCAATAATCACAAACAATGACCGCTCGTCTCGATGCGCCACGCGCGACTGACAGCACTGCTATGTACGCTTATTCGCCTCGTAAACGCTTGCGTCTGTGTGTGTGCGCTGTTTCGACCGTTTGTTCGTAGTTTCCATACTGCTTTAGCCTAAATATACTGTGACCATAGTTACCAGATGCAAGCTTAACGTAAATGTATATGAAGTTATTTTTCGGGATATTTTGTGTTTTGTTGGGAGTAGGGATGTCATAGAAAAATTCGGGAGAATCCCGCCAAATCCCGACCATCTGACAACCCTAGCGATATCATGATCGGAGATTAGACGTGAGACTTGAGATTGCTTTCATAATCGCCCGCTTTGTCTGTCTTTTTCTTCTATCCCAAATCGCAAGGCAGTAACTGTATTCGAACTGCATATGCACTTACTGCTTTTTTCTTTTGAGTAAGTCTTGTTGCTGATGTGTGATCCACGCGATATTTTTCCGTGTGAGAATTTGGCGTGCGAAAGTGCTATGTCCCCATGGATGCAAGGGTGAATATGCCTTTCTGAAAAGTAGGGTTTATTGCTTAAGCTGATGTAAATAGTTTCAGCATGAAGACATTGCTTAATGAATGACAAATCTTAGCTTGGGTTCCATTCATTACCTCTAACAGTTATGATGAAAAAAGGTTGTAGTGTACATTCAGCGTGTATTGCTAACGGAGATTAACCTACTATCTTTTATTGCGGCTCCACACTATTCGCGAAGTTGGGGAAAAATGGTCAACTTCAGTCAACTTCGTGAGTAGTGTAGAGCTTAGGTTACGAAAACATCGACATATCTATGCAGCTGTTTGAAATAGATTCTGTTTTTAGGGTTCCGTACCTCAATCGGAAAAAACGGAACCCTTATAGGATCACTTTGTTGTCCGTCCGTCTGTCTGTCTGACGAGACCCTTTATCTCAAGAACGCGTGGAGGTGTCGAACTAAAATTAACACCAATATACTCAGGTCTACGGTCCCTTGAAGCTGTGAAAAAATCAAACTTCTACGTTAACGTGACAAAAAAGATACGGTCGTTTATATCGCAAAAAACGTAAATTTCGACACTCTCAAAGGAATCAAAATGATAGGGTACTTCCCGATGACCTACGAGTATGAAATTTGGCAAGTAATATCGTCACATACTACAAATACTAAAAATAAAATCATAAAAAATATACCTAGTCCTTTTCAAACATCATATTTGGAGAACTCGGTTGCGTTAAGTTTGCACCTCGTTTGTATGCGGCGCCATACATTTCAGGTGCAAACTTAACCAGGCCAATTAAGATGGGATAAGTGAAACTTTGTACGAAACCCTCGGTGCGCGATTCAGACTCGCACTTGGCCGATTTTTTTTGTATATACAAAACTCGTAAGGGAGCGTTTTCCAAAAAATATCCCGAATCCCTATTTCTTCCAGAACATGACGTTTTGGGTTCATCTCGCTCAGAATCGATAGCATTTTCAATGTGAAGAATAAAAAAAAGTGTCCTAAACGTGTCCGTTTCTTTACGTCACGTTTGAATATGCATTTTTTTTATTACGAGCGTTACGTAGTGGAAACTTTTTTATTCCTAAGATAATCTTCTTCCACCGTTTAAAGTTCATATTACGTACTTAAGTATACGCAAAGGGGGACGCCTTTCACGAATGAATGTGCCCTTTGCCGAGCGCAGTTTAAACAGGCTCAATAACTATTATATATAGGTTTACGAGACTTATGGTCATTCAGTTCACTTAGATGTGACCGGCCTGGCCTCGCATTCGCCTTCTACAGTGATGCAACTGTCTAATTCTCGACGCCATTGCATCTCCGTTCGGCCTATTAGGTTATGGACGGAATATAAATTGAATAGGTGTAAACAATCGCCGAATAGAATTCCAATTATCGTTTTATGGTGAGTTGCGTCACCTGCTTCGATTTGTATTCTAAGGTCGGTAGTGACGAGAATCAGAGTGATTTGTTTACAGTTTGACAAACGCTTTTAAAATAGGCATAAGGATTCGATTATGCAACAAAAAGATGTTCTACGGTGTCGAAATGTATTTATTTTTTGTAAATAAAAATAAAAACATAAAAAATCTTATACAATACAAAAATATTAAGCTATACTTATTATAATCTTTATACAAGTGTCGAACCCAACGGCCAGCCACTTCGCTCGTGTTGGCACACGGACCAACCGCTGAGAACCCTCGCGGGCTCTCAGTATGGTAGGGCTGTGGGTCAATGGCGACTGGCTGGTCGCTGGGGCGTTCCAACCGTTTCGCGTGCATAGTCGCAAGTGTTGGATTTGGTGAGACAAGAGCCTGGTGAGTCGGCATCACCTACATTGTACGTGACGGCCGACCAAATTGGTTAAACATTCGGCCGTTCCACAGATCTTACGGACCCGCCCGAATAAAACAACATCCGAACACTCAGTGGCTATATCCCGGACCAGCAGGACTAGAAGTAGCGGAGGCTGGGAATCCGCGTATTGGTTGGTGGATTCCAATCATGGTCCAGTCGTTGTTTTGCGTTCGGAATTCTGTTGAGGACTTAGAAGGGGGCGCCGTAGCTGCCAGAGGGGGCGCGGGCGGGGCCAGATGGGTAACCACCAGCACCGCCGGACGAGTAGCCACCGGAGGAACCGCCGGACTGTTCGAATTGCGCGACCTGGATAGCCTGACGGACTCCCTCAAGGTTGATGCCTACGACGCGGCTGTTGGCAGATGGCACTCCGTAGGAAGAGGACGGGGCTCCGTAGGAGGATGAGGGGGCGCCGTAGGAGGAGGAGGGGGCACCACCGCCGTGACCGCCACCGAAACCGGAGCCAGACGAAGCGGAGGATTCTTCCTTAAGGAGGATTTGGCGGACTTGCTCGAGGAGTTGCTGGTCGACGTTCTGGCCTTCAGAGGTCTGGTAGCCGGAGGACACGGCGCGGTAGCCGCCGCCGCCACCGCCGCTCAGGCCGCCGCTGAATCCACCGCTGAAGCCACCGGAGCCTCCAGAGGGGCGGTTGTAATTGTATCCGGACGGAGGCTCGGCGCGGGCCACCGCGACCAACGCAAGGGCTATGCACTGTAAAAGAAACAACCAATCAGACAATCGTATATACTTATCTGATAAAATCAAACGAGTTACCATAAGCAGAGAGAATATTGACAAGTGATCGCGATTAGATCTACAGTCTATCTACACATATATTTACGTTTGTATTTAAATACCAATTACTATTTTACGAGGCAGTAAGATCAGGTACTAAAATGGCTTCACTATTAAACCACATTAAATGCCGCTTGAACTTTTAGCGGCGAGCATTCGCAATGTAAATGATGTGAAAACATTGTCTTGCTTTCCATTTCTGAGCATTTTATTTGCTAGCTAAGTCCCGGAGCATAATAATATATGCAAATACGCTAGCTACCGTTGCACAATCATCTTCGAATTGGCCAACGAACTTCAGTTGTTTTTTTTAGATATTCAAGTGTTCGAAAGTGAAATTTGTTTTAAGGTTCTCACTATTGTTCAGGTCAAGAGCTAAAGGTTAGGCAACATGTCGCTGCTTAACAATCTTACTTTCTTTTTGTACCGTCACGCATGCGCTCTTAAACATGTAAGCGTTATTATTCAATTAAACTCTGATTGCTGTGTTGAAATTTATGCATTGTTTTATTACTTTAATAGTCATAAAACTGACTAATATTAGATGAGATTTACAAACATTCGAAATGTTGACTGAAAGTGAAAGTTGCAAGAAAGGTCAATAGTTGAAGTGATATAGTGGGTCTGTTGCATCACGGATGCACTCCGCTGTTTAAATGTTAGGAGCTATGTTTGATCTTTAACCTCGTAAACACTTGTATCAAAATATCACTGTATCTAAAAACAAAACAATTTAAAAACCTGGCTACATGTCGATTAGCATTACAACTGTCACAAGAGAAAAAAAACCGCGTTCTAAATTTGAAATAGTATTATCATGTCAGTCATTAATGCGCATAATATAGAGTGAAAACCGCAAAAACGACTTGCGATGTAAACTGACTAGCTTCATAAAACTGACAAAATAAAAGATGAAAGAATCTCGGCGTTCTAAATTTGAAATATCATGTCACTCATTACGCGCACAGATTCTGGTAACATACCTACTTACTTTTTAAAGACTCGATTTGCAAAAATTGAGACAAAAGAAAATCTGCGTTCTAAATTCGAAATATCGTGTGAGTTATTAACGCGCATAGATTCAAGTGACATACTTTTTTCTAGAGATGCTCTATGGACTTATGATGCACCACGTTATGCAAGGTTTCCGCGAGGAAGTCACGCTAGCGTCATTAAGTTCAGAGCTTTCGACGATCGCGTCTATGGTTCTCAATCATGCTATAGTTATGCATTCGGCATAGACAATGGTGAGATTTCTTATATTATAATGAACTTCACGGTAATAATATCCCGGATATTGAAATAATATTAATACTTAGTATGAAGAATCATTTTAAATCACAATCGTCAATGACAGATTGAAGTTTCCGTTTCACGACGGTACACACATAAAATTTTACAACGTACTAAAACGACGCGTAATTTATTTGCACGTAAAATCTGTTAGGAGTTAAATAAACACTATTGCTATTCCACTACCTAACTCGGCTGACAAGTAAACAAAAGACAGATTAGGTGAAATTTGGGCCGTTTTCCATAAAAATGTTGGTCAATCTATCCAAATACAAATAAACAAACACGGCTCGATTTCCGGATTAAAATCAGCCGAGGATCGAATCAAATTAAGTAAAGTCGAAATAAATCTTAGTAGGTATGTCATATATCATTATTTGACTGTTAGTTATGGTGATTTTAGATCGTCTATGTTTGGGTTATTTGCTAAAACCAAATGCGTCAGGTCAGGTGTGATAAGCTCACAAATTTTAAGTGATTACTGATTACATAACAATTTAACGCATTGCAAAGTCAACAAAGACAAGCGAATTGCCTTCGTCATTTGACGTGTCATTTATTATGCTGCGTAACTTTTTTGAATGAAGTGTACTTAAAGGGCAAGAGGGCCTTAACTATGTTAAGTACATACATCTTATCGAACCATGAAATGGAAGAGTCAATTTAATGGAAAGCGGGAGCGAAGATTTCACATCGCATTTTTTTATACAAAAGCTCCAACAATATTTTATACGATTGTATCTAAGTTTCTTTTATTTGTTCCGAAGTTTTAACGCCTTTAATGGCTGATACTAATCCCAACCTTCTTTTTTACTTTTTGATATAGTCCCGAATCTGTATTACCTACAGTGTAGCATATCTGAAATCCTATTCTTTTATAGACACACGTTTCATCGAATTTTAATTTCATAGGCAATTTTATCCCTTGACGTCACAATTTTTTTTTAATCTTTAAAAGGTCATCCTATAGATAAGGTTAAGTTAGGTTTGCTTTATAACAGCCCAAAATATTTTACGGTTTCAGAGAAAAATGCTTTCGATGTAATAATATGTCTATTAAATGAAACATTCTATGAAACGTTTGTGTATAAAATAAAGGTAAACCATCACATGCTTACATACATACATATTACACATCCAATCATTTGAACCTAGGGTCAATCAAGAATTACAAAATCCGCGATAACTCCAACCTTACATGTGCCTATTTAAGTAATTACTTTTGCTAGAATTTCTGATTATTCGTAACCCCTGACCCGCGCGTTGCTCAAGGAAAGATGAACGGTCTTATGCAACATGTCTAATTGACGTAGTTTACTACGTAAGTGAGAGGAAAAATGGCTGATCATTGACTCTAAGCCCTAAATTCTGTGAAGAAATATCAGTTAGTCGTTTTCCTAAAGCGATTCTTTTTTTAAATTTAGACTGAGCGGAATTTTAACCCACGTCCCTTAGGCTTTCCGGGCCAGACAGGTGAACTCCCAATTGTGCTATCAAAGCCACTAGCTAAAACATCGAATTTTTCAACCAGTCGCTTCATTTCTTATATGCCTGAGGATGGTGTTATGTAACACTCATCAAACTGTGTGTGCGTGAATGCAGTAAACTTTGAGTTTTATAAAGCGTCGATCTGTTGACGGATTTTGTTCCTATATGTTTTTCATTGCTTTTTGACTGAAAAGTTCGGTTTAGCGTGCTTTCTGAATGAACTTCGATGAAAAAGTTAAGATGGATATATAAAAACGAACTTGCCCGACAAATTACGATGGAAATACGTAAAAACACTATACCTACACTATATTTGCACGACACTAAAACGCTTACATATTTTTTATTGATTAGTTTTCGGGAATAGCGTATATTCCTTATTACTTTCGCTATTGGTAAACCTTGATACATTTTTCGAATCGCATTAGAATCTGAATTCCTGAATTTGAGAGTGCACAAAGGCTTTGATTATTATAACAGAGGAAAGTAGAGAACTAATCTCAGAAGTTTTCCAAATGCAATTTGATACTAAAAATTACAACTTTACTACACACAAGTGGCGTGGAGTGAAACAAAATCTCTGGGAAATCCGGAATCGATCTAGTTTCCTTTTTCACAAAAAACAATTACTTTTTAAAACGGGCAAGAAGGTGGGAATCGGATCAGACGCCACGCCAGCACGCCACTGATCAATACTAAAATTTACACAATGCTTTTATCGCGAATCATCCGAAACACGCAAATTCAAATGTCAAGAAAATCCTATAAATCGCAATGTAAAGTTATATTTAATTTTCCTGGTAAAGAGACGCCTTTTATTTTTATAATAGTATGTACAGAAGTGTCAATTTGTACAGGGGATATTTTATGTACCTATTTATTATCTATCAAAGCCGAAAGGTGTCGTGTTTCGTCGGTTCCGGGGCAACCTACCAAATCCAACACCCGAGATGTCGGAACAACGGGGCCACACCGTTTCGCCGTCAAAATAAACATTGTTCGGTTCATGACGCATTGGTGTAAACTGTAATGTTATGTAACCTGTTTTTTAATAAATAAATAAATAAATAAATGATAAATAAATAAATCAAATCAAATAACCACTGTTCACGTAGTATGAACGTCATTGCCACAATATTACCTCATAATAAGCTATACAAATGAACTGTTGAATCGCTGAGAACTTAAGAAGACGCTCATATTCTTGCAGATTAAATTAGAAACGTAATACTATTGGCAATATCGTTACGAAAATGGTGTATTGTATGGGTAGTAATGAGTGATGGGACAAAAAATGCCACTAACGATGTTTAGTGTGAATTCAATTTGAATAGACATTCATTATTTAGCTGTTGGGAACGGTAAAAAAGTTTGTCGATAAAACATTACATAGATGCTACGATTAGTTTTAAAAACTCTCTGAAAAATGTCAGAAACGCCTTCAAATATCATTAAAGTGGGCACAATGCGGACTTGAGGATAGTATAATAGGTCTATATCTATTAATCGATTATAACCAAATCAAAATAAATAATCCGATTCATAAACACAAGTTGAAAAGTTCTGAAATCAACTTCAGTGCATAACAGTCCAAAATCTCAAATCACATCCTGTGAACACATTTCAATCGATAACGGATTCCAAATTTAAAATACTGATGCACTGTCAAACTTGATTTCGGAACGTCACGATCACTTGTCACTTTTTTTTTAAACTTTTTTTTTCACTGGGCACGGGCACTGCACTGGACTTACCGCTACAAAGGCTTTCATGTTGCTTAGTGATGGGTCACTTCGGTTAGTAGTGAAGTAATGTGATGTTCTTGCATGGTATCTGGCACTATATAGCTAAATACTGGTCGCGGTGGGGCGGAGAAAGGATAGGTACGGTTGTGCAAGAAAGGGAGATGCTACCATAGAGTCCGACAAGGAAGTTTGACTAATTGGAGGGCGTTATGCGTTTTTTTTTCGATTTTTGGGTTGATGGGTGATAAGGGGTCATGAACATTATACCAGTTGAGTAAGCCGCTCGCTTGGAATAAATATTTATGTGCTAACAGATCATGTTTACACACTGATCGCTACGCACGTTAGTCATTATGGTTTTTCAACTCTAAATTATATTTTAATGATTGATTTTGACATTTCGCCGTTAACAATTTGAATATGGTCGATTGATTTGAATAAATATTTGGTATTCATTTATTTAATTGTGCTTTAAATGCTGTTATGCAATTTGGACTGAGAATTACGGATTTAGACTCAAAGTATTTTAATATTATTTCTTTAATTTTTTTTGCTTTAACAAAAATCTCTTATATTTTTTTTATATATTTATATCTGTATTTAAATACATCAGTTTTAGTTTTCAGCACATACATTGAAATATGCATTTTGAACACGTAATATGGAAATCAATTTTCACAGTAATTTACTGGACAAAACCAACAATCATGTGGACTGGTCGCTAAAGGTATACAGGCGTAGGGTTGCTTCTCTTTAAAACTGTTTTATTAAAGTTTTTTTTTTACTTTTTAAACTTAAGATTTTTAAACGCACAAACCAATTAACATTCAACATAAAACGTATACTTGATATGATTATTCGTATATCGATCATTTCATAATTTAACAACATAATAATCTTATTCTGGAAAGGGGCAAGGATTTTCAATTTCATTTTTTTTCGTCATCATCTTTAACAGATGATAATTAAGGTGAATTTTAGATGTAAATCAAAGGTAGTCCCGAGTCTAGTATGTTAATTGATCAGCCAAGAAGGGATCCGTTCCAAGGTGAGACTACAGTCTCTCTCTTTACAGATTCAACAGCAAAAGTAGCTAAATATAACATGCTCACAATGAATAATGATTTGTAAAGATGACCTGTCAATGATAAGAAAATAAGCGTTCTTATTATCTGTCAATTTATAGAGACCGTGTGCATATCATTTTGAGTACCAGACGCCGCAACTTTTGCTGCTGACTGTACCTCACGCCTATGATGGTTGCGATTATCACGTGTTAAATAAGTGACAAAGCATCCGTCACTTACACTTGCATTTTGTACTTAGGTAAGCATGCTCCACCTACTTTGTTCAAACGTTTGTTTTAACTAATCTAAAGATTGTCTGGAAGAGAAGCTATGTAGCGATAAGACCGCCTGTTGTTTACCTCTGATTTTATTTATTGTACCTATCCCTGTGTATTTGAAGTGTGCTAAGAAAGAGTATTTGTTTTTTTGCATGCTTTATAGGTGACACTGAAGCCTAATGTTTACCTATCAACATACACTCGGAGATTCGCTTTATGTTTACACTTCATCCGAGTAGTTGGTTAAAATTCTTTCAGCCGTTTCGGCGTGTTGAGACAAAGAAATATTTTCTATACCAACAAACGGCGCTGTACACAGTTGACGCCAATACACATCCAGCACCTTTTCACATGTCATACGCGATTATTTCTCGCGCGAGATAATGAACCATCTCTTTCTGTGCAGTAATGTGAGAGAATGACGGGTAGCGCTGTCTCGTGCGATAAGAGTCGCGAAGCATAGTAGCATAGCTGCACTGCGCTGTTAATATTTTTCCTGAAATAATTAGAGGGCTCCACAGAAAACTGATTTTAAATACAATTTTAGAATTTTATAATAGTGCTTTTGGCAACCCTGCGCGCAGACCCTAAGCGCGTACGCATGTAAAATTAGCAAGTACGCGTCACTTTGTCTACCGTCCTACAGAAAACGCTAAAATGCGAGACTCACGTAGAGTTACTGAGTTATTCATTAGATCAGCATTCCTCAAAACGTTTGCACAGAACCTTACTTTTCTTTCATTTTTGAGCCCAGTGTCACCTGACCACCTGAGGTACAGTGTAAGGTAGTATTTATTACTGACTAACATTCAAATTCCATGACTTTTTCTATCTGTATGCAAAGTTTTACCTTATTGGTGCCTAAGCATGCCGCTTCATCATTTTTTTTTCTCTGCAACATATATACTTCTTATTAACTTGTATTAAGTAAATGTAGTTAGTGTATATATAATAACTTATAGGGCCATAAATATAAGAATGTATGTCTTAGTGAGAACTGTTGAGGAGCTAGTATACATGTTAAGGATATAATTTTATAATTAAGTTGTTTCTTATGTGTATCTATCTCTGTTTGTTCTCCAAATAAATAAGTTGGCTGAGCTTGGGCGAATATGGTAATGTGGAGGGGCGCTTCGCAGCGGAAATCCATACTTCGGCGAACTTTGCCTCGTCCAACTTCGCGAGTATTAGGGTGGAACTTGGGTAAGATTGCTCATAAAACATATAAGGTAAGGTGGGTAAGACTAACAGTTACTGTGGCAGTCTTCTTCAGTCGAAAACTCGGATCGGGACAAGTAGCGTGCTCTCGTTCCGGAGGCTAAGATCCTGTTTGGGTCACTGAGCCTAAATAGTTAGTTAGTGGCAGTCTTCCCCGGATGATAGTCTTACCACACCTTACCTTAATGGGGTTGTGACAGAAAGTGGTTAATGGAGTCAATGAAGCTGGCTGGGTCAGTGGCCGCCGATTCATCCTTCCGTTGAAGATACTTAGGTATAATAAACGGGTTCCGCATTTTTAGTGCAAACAATCGATTGTGGGAACAGTTTGAGAACTGCCTTACATCGATAAAACACTTCTACAACCATGTACTAATAGCCTTAACAGTGGTTTTACGAGCTCAGTGTCTGTACAACGTCGTAAACTCACGCCTGGGAACACATGTATCGCCGTCTGTGGAACGCACATTGGTAATAAATGTATCTGCAGACTTTATAGCTGTACTAACACTTTTTTTTTTTTTACTATGCTCTATAAAATTGCACGGTACCTACACGACTGCAAAAAATAGAATGGGGTTGAAAAATCAAATACTGCTTCCAAATACAATATTGTACTCTTATTGAGCTACTTATTTTCTTTATATGATCGTGATATATCTACATTACTTCTTCTCACAGGGTGAAATGCAGAAAATGTATACCTTTTGTCCCCACTTTTTCATATCAAATTGTTACGCCCATACAAAATGTATACGAATAAAAGTTTCAAAACTGACAATAAACTAGTCTGAGCTTTGTTACGCTCATAAAAAAATAGATACAAAAAAAATTACAAAGCTGAGAAAACGGAGGACATGCCCAGATATGTATATAAGATATATATTTTCTGCATTTAACCCTAGAGAGTTATGCTACTTAAGTTTAATCTTAGTTAATTCTTTAACTAAATAACAATATCACACAAAAAACTGCATTAAATTGCAGTGTAACAGAGAATTGACATGCCTACCTATATGATGCGATGGTGTCAACTGAGATCAGATTTCATATAGACACAAGCGTAACGCCCTACTTATAATACACTGAGTTACTATCCAGTTACGACTTACGTCAGATCAATAAGACGAAAAAAAAAAAAAAAACTAGTATCTGTGTAAGAACTTGCATTAATTTTTTGAGATACCTTAAATATGACTTTTTACGTTTTCAACCCCCATATCAGCTATTTTGAAAAAAATCGAAAAACTGATTCGACGAAAAAATTCCATACACTTATCGAACTTAGTCCTAAAATTTCATGAGAATCGATTGAGCAGAACAGCCGCAGATCCCATCCATACATTTGGCCATACGAAAGAAATTTTGGCGCAGCTGAAACAGCAGCTAAGCTGGTTTCGCTCGGTCAATGATAAAATTGATCATATGAATTAAGGCAGAAACTTTTTCGAGTGGCGATCAGGCATTGCTTATCCTGAAGCTCAGGTTTTACCTATTCGGGGAGTATAGTGTTCTAGTTTTCTAAGGATCCTTATGTAAATTGTGTTTTCTTAAATAAATATTATTATTATTATCCTGTACGTCGCACCCGCTCACGGGACAATAGTGTCCCGTGTGCACGGAGCCGAAGCCAACGCGTAGAGGCCCTTTCGACAATTTAATGAAATGCAAGGTGTACATCGAGCGGATGCTGTCCCTATCCGTGTCATGGGACGCACACAGAGACAGCGCCCGCTAGGTGCAAGAACTATTGATGGAGACATGGAATCTAAATTATTATTATTATTATTATTGTAACCCTAGCACTACACTACTCGCGAAGATGGCCGAGGTTGAGCGAATATGATAGTGTAGCGGGGCACTTCGCTGCGTACACTCATACTTTGTGTTTACAATGAAGCGAAAAATTGAAAAATTTAATGGTTCAGACAGGATTCGAACCTGCGTTTCCAACGGCTTTCCGGGCCAACATGGGCGTCCTACCAACTGGACCACCGAACCAGATGTCAGAGCCATTGAATCTTTCAACCAGTTGCCTATCAACATGCCTTAGGTTGCTTCAGTTGACGTACCTACTATACGTTGAGTAGGACGGACGCCCGTGTTGGCCCCGGAAAGCCGTTGGAAACGCAGGTTCGAATCCTGTCTGAAACATTAAATTTTTCAATTTTTCGCTTCATTGTAAACATTTGGTTTACGTTAGCAGACGTTACTGCTTTAATAAAAATAATTAATTCGGGTGTAGCACATCGTTACTAACGATTCTCAACAAATTTGAGACGATGGTGTATCGACGATAAAGTCTTAATCTTTACGTCAGATGGCGCTACGATGCCACCCTAAACATTTGGTTTACGTTAGCAGACGTTACTGCTTTAATCAAAATAACTCATACTTTGGGCTAACTTCGCCTCGGCCAACTTCGGTCAACTTCGGGAGTACTGTGGAGCTGCAATAAGACGCAGCGTGGGAAGAAGCTACAGCTATCAACAATCTTGTCATTGGGGGCTAGAAAAATATTAGACACAAAACGCCAGCTTTGCAAAGAAATACCGAGGTCCTCGTACAACTCGACTGGCCAACTCTACTACTGTCACGCGTGTAAGAGAGTATTTAAAACTAAGTTTGGTCTAGCCAGCCACATTAGAACTCATAATAGGCGTTATAGGCGAAGTCCATAATGTTTTGTTTGCTTAGGGTCACCGTCATCGAAATCGATGAGGAGATATATATAGGTATATATAGGTACATTGGAAGCTACTGTGTGCAGACATCGCAAGACCGTTGAATATGTAGTACCCTTACTATCAGTTTACAGTGACAGTGCTCGCTAGCGACTGCGTTAAGGATTTTATATGGAGAATTGTAGATCTACAAAGTAAGCTGTACTATTCTCTATACAAATCATTTACGCGAAGCGAGTACGGTCACGTTAACTCATGGTAAATGATCTGTACCCGATCCTTGGGGAAGCCTGCAACGCGACAGTCGCTTTTTTGTATCGCCATCGCCACTGGATCGCTTCTGTCGCTCGTTGCAAATGCGACAATGGCCACACGGCGCGATGCAGTCGCGCGTCCACGAATCGCTACAAAAAACCGGCCAAGCGCGAGTTGGACTCGCGCACCGAGGGTTCCGTGCAAACACTTCCCATCTTAACTGGCCAGGTTAAGTTAAGTTTGCACCTGATATGTATGGCGCCGCATACAAATGACGTACAAAGTTAACGCAAGCGATCACGTTTGTTGTATGGGAGCCCCACTTAAATATTTATTTTATTCTGTTTTTAGTATTAGTTGTCATAGCGGCAATAAAAATACATCATCTGCGAAAATTTCAACAGATACAGCCTGGTGACAGACAGACAGACAGAAAGACGGATGGACAGCGGAGTCTCAGTAAAAGGGTCCCGTTTCATTACCCTTTGGGTATGGAACCCTAAAAAGTGACCTCCCTTACCTACCTATAGTACCTACATTTTAATAGAATACACGTTAAGAGCACTCATCTAACTGTGATATAATATAATCACGGTGATTTACTTATTCCTTTCAATCTAAATAAGGCGCAGATTATTCTAAGCTACATAGCCTAGAGGCACTCAAAATAGGCATCATCCATAATGCTCACACTTTCTTCAGATTTCACTTGTCAGTAATTATTTGACGTTGCATACTTTGAGGTTTTACCGACGATCACTACGCTAATTTAAATAAACTTTGGCCGATGGATTGGACAGAAAAAGAAAGTGGGTACTATGATTATGGGCGTCATTTAAGATATTAGTCTAGCACGCCTAGATTCAACGGTTGACGATAATAATTGATACGAAAATTAAAATTAAACTTAATTGCCCATAAACGTTGAGTTTGGAGTTTGCTATTCTAGTCGCTAGACGTCATAACGTGCATTAAAACAGGCCTCGAAGTGTCACGTTTCGGGCGAAACAATTCGAGGGAACTGTAAATAAAAGGAATGGAAAGGAATGGAATTTCATACAAAATTGAAGGCCTAGGATGGGAAGTAATTTTTTGTTAAACATGGCGTCTGTGTTCATGAACTGGTTAAACAGCTGAATTATGTTTTTTTGAGTAGTGTATTTCTTTATTTCATTGCGTATGTTTGAGAAATAAGCACTACTGCTTTAGACGTGAAAAGGGCTTGCCGGCGTCGTATCACTATCCGGCCAGCCTACGGTCGGCCGTCTATACCGGCGTCTGCAGTAATGTACTATTACGGTATCCTAAGGCCGTATGCTGTCCGGTACGCGGGCAGAGAATCTAACCCTGGCCAAGGCACTTTAGACAAACCACGGGCGGTAATTTGTAAAGCCCCAGATAGCATATTTATGGCCCTCACCTTCGGTGACACATGTGACGTGGCTTTTCACGAATTCATCGCTCTAGGTGTGTAGTATAATGTACCATATTACATTAGAAGATGTCGTAACTACGTTTGCGAGAAATAAAAAATTGTATCCTTTAAAAAGCTTAAAAATAGATATATTATAAGCTTAAAATGGCTTAAAAATAGTTATATCGTATTGTTTAAAATAGTACACCAGTAAAAGTAAAGTAGACCGTAATGGTTCCTAAAAACAGATTTCGCTATCACGCATTAATAATATTATAAAGGCGAAAGTTTGTGAATGTGTTTATCTGTATGTTTGTTACTTCTTGACGCTTAAACGGCTGGACCAATTTTGATAAAATTTTGTATGCTCGTAGCTGACACCCTGGATTAACACATAGGGTACTTTTTATTCCGAAAAAATATAGTGTTCCCGCGGGACATGCGGGTAACATAACACCGCGGGCGCAGCTAGTCTCTTATAACTTCGGACTGATCCATACTGACCCATTTGGATTGATCGGCCTGTATAAATAGATGTCTAGGCTCTCTGTAGCACCATAACGATAAAATCAACATTTGGACGTTGCGTATTATGTGATTAGAATTCGGGTTGTGCCTTTAGTGTAGCATTATACTTGACCCGATCGGATCCTTGGTTTGATTTGCAAGTGACGTGATCAAATTGGAAGTAGTTGTTGTTTTGTCAGTAAGGTAACTGAGTGCTCTGCAAATAGGTCTATGACATGGAAATATTAAAAAAATTGGGCAAGTGCGAGTCCGACTCGCGCATGAAGGGTTCCGTACCATAATCTGTAACAAGTTTGTTGTATGGGAGCCCCCTTAAATATTTATTTTATTTTATTTTTAGTATTTGTTGTCATTCAATGAACGCGCTAGTCAATAGCGACAGCGTAAACGATTTGTATGGAGAAGCTAGGGGCGCTGTACTTGTCACGTGTCACGTTGATGACCGGGAGATAGGTAAAGTAGGAAGACAGGAACGGAAGAAGAGACAGGAGACAGGGCAAAAGAAGGTTTTTTTTTTTTTTTTTTTTTTTTTTTTTTTTTAGGATCACAAAACTGAGCGTTACACAGGCAAGCTTAAATGGTAAGAAGCTAGGGGCGCTATACTATTATCCATACAAATTGTTTACGAGTACGGTCACGTTAATTCATAATTCATGGTAAGAGTACAGCACGGAGGTCGAAAGCTTGACACCTCACCACAAATGAAACAAAATTTACATTGTGACGAGCTCCAGCAGTTCGATCCTCAGGAGTAAGTTAAGATTAAGATTATGTAAGATGGATGATCATTAAATTGAAAAAATAATCAGTGAATCCTAATGACATTTCAGTAAGCCTAACTGTTATTACCGTTAACTGTAATAACTCAATTACAGCTGGTTTTTTTTTATAACGGCACAACACAGTGGCTCCACTTCGCCTGATGGTAAGCAAAAAGGGGAGCCCAAGTCGCTATGGCAACTGACGAGAAACCAACCAGAGATGCTTCTAACTATTATTATTATATATTTCGTAACTGTATTATTTTCAGTGTAAGATTAGGATAAGGATTGATAACATATAAAATTAAGAATAAATATAAATTGCTCCTTATCCCATACTATCAGTTTACGTTAAGTTTGCACCTGGTGACTATGTGTTGCATATAAATGCGGTCCACACTTATAATCCAATGATTAAAGGGATTTACCTTACAAAAGGTCCAGTAGTTTTGAATTTTTGATTGTCTAGGATGGTTAGTGAGTGTTTAAAATGCAAAATGCACAATTCCCCCTCATCCGCGCCCGCCACCATATTGAAAAAAAAATTGGGCAAAAAATTGCGAGTCCGACGCAAGAGTTCCGTACTATAATCTAAAACAAGTTTGTTGTATGGGAGCCCTCTTAAATATTTATTTTATTTTATTTTTAGTATTTTTGTTGTTATAGCGGCAATAGAAATACATCATCTGTGAAAATTTCAACTGTCTAGCTATCACCGTTCTTGAGATACAGCCTGGTGACAGACGGACGGACGGACGGACAGCGAAGTCTTAGTAATAGGGCCCTGTTTTTACCCTTTGGGTACGGAACCCTAAAAACCGACAATTTCTGCAGATTTTTGCTTATACCTTCGTTTAGGAGCATTTTAGCTAGGACGGTTAGTCACCCTAGAACTTCAGTCTATATTCACCGAAGTATTAATGTAACCGTGTTTTACAAATCGAGTTTCGTTCTCATCTTTTTCCTCCTCCAAAACTTAACCAATCTTCACGAAATTTTAGAAATAGGATGGGAAAGAAATTTTCTATTTCGGTCCGTATTGATGTTTGCGCAAATTATTGTTATTATAGAATTGGTATACTAGGCGTCCGTTTGCGGCGGTAATTTGGCCAAAAACAGACGCCTACTAGGTATATAAATTGTATAGGAAGAAGCGCAAAAATCGAAACGGTCCGATTTAGAACATTTTCTTCTTATTCTGGTCATAAAATTCCGTAACGATTGGTTAAGGGGGCGCCAGGCTATGGTCAGCTCTATCTCTCACTGAGCGTAAGCGTGAGCGACATGGTTTAATTATTAAAATAATACAGATTTTGAAAATGTAATACGTATACTAGGGTGGTCCTTATATGTTCACAAAATTTTTTTTTTTGAAATGTTGATGGGGCACCCTCGCAAAGTGATATATAGCCTTAGAAAGAAACATGCTATTTTTTTTTTAATTAATTATTAAAGTTTAGGGGTCGCGACGGGACTTTCAAAAGTGGGAAAAGTAACAATTATAGACCTTTTTTTATAAATTACAACATTTATTAATTGCAGAGGAAACAAAAAGAAATTTAATGTCATATTATTTAAATAGTCTAGCTAAAGCATAAAATACACAAATACCTATAAAAAATAATTTAATAAGGGTTGATTTTTTAGAATCAGGATATTTTTTTCTAAATTCTTTGACAATCAAAAGTAGATATTGCTTTTGCTCTTCATTAATGGTGATCAACTTATTAAATTCTTCCATTAATGCAACACCACATTCTGCAATATCATTGACTACTTTCATTGACCGCACTATGTCTCTTCCAGCTTTATACGCCTCATCGGCTGGCCAATCAGCAACATCTTTTTTCAAAAAGTTGGATGATATTCCAATTATCTCAAAGAAACGGAATGAATTACTAGACACGAAGTCTTCGATATTTTTTCCTGCAATATCTTTGGTACTCAGACTTATTAGCTTCGGAGAGAAATCGAGACCTTCGTTATCTAATGCCAGAACCATTTTTTGCTTGGTATCTAAAGCAACTTCGTCATCAAAAAATGCAAATGATACGAGTTCCTCTGACAAGTACCACAGATGTCCCAACATTTTTTTTAAAGCAACTTTGGCTAGTGCTGGATTTATATTTTCGAATATAATCACAATCAGATCTTTTAATAGCTGCAAGTCATTTCTGGGCGCTGACGAAGCAACAGAAGCTTGGTACCAGTATTTGACGTAAATCATGACTGAAAAAATGCAAACATCTTTAATTCCTTTTTCTTCTTTTTTGGTCATTTTGAACTGGTGTCTAAATAAGAATATTTTCAAGCAATACATTGCTTTTGCCATCCAGCGAACTCTGTGCAGTCCTGCTGGCATTCTAAACAATGTTTGTGTCTCAGGTACTCCTCCTAGGTAAATAATGGTAAGGTTAAGTAGCTCTTTATAATCATCTCGAGGCTGATGCTGGTTAAGTTGATTTTGAGGGAAAAAAATCATATCCTGAGCTACGTTTTCAACTCATTCCAGCGAATGAGGATCAGACGTTACTGTTTTGTAGTCGGTCTGGTCAATTTTGCTCCAGTATTTCTGAAACGGAACTAACTTGAGTGAGTTGCGGGGCGTGCCCTTGAGAATGTCAGGCAAGAAGGGGTGCGGGGAGTCAAATTGAGAACAAGTGCTCGTTAACGTGTCTTATAAACAAACAAAACTCATGCCCCGTTGTAAATTCCTGCATAAAATTTCTTCCTGATTGTTTGCCTTATTTTTAGTTTTTTTAGATTTTGAAATATCAGTCGCTATCCCTAAACGTCATTCAAAAAATCAAATAAAAAATCTGTATCCATATTAAAGCACAGAGAACATAATTAGAGGGTGCCCCGTTAATATTTTTCACTTTGAAAAATAAGGACCACCCTAACGTATACATTATAGATAACATCTCGTTATGTTATTATTAAAAAACTGATGACTTTCCCGGCAGTATTTATGACATACTAAGCTAAGGGTTTATGGTGTTTGAGGTAAGTTTAAAAAAAAACTATCGAGGAAACTACTAGTAATCGTGTTTCTAAAGCATATGTATTATAGAGTGAATCCTTAAATATTTTACGTATTGATTGTATAACTAAATCTTCAGTAATATTGACACAGAATGGAATCAAACCAACGCAATTATTTCGAAAAAAGCTCGACGCTTCCTTAAGTTTTGGAGGAGGAAACAGACTAGAATGAAACGTACCTACTGTACTCGATTTGTACAGAAAAATTAGCAGATAAGAGAGATAGATAGATCTTACGATAACCACAGAGAGTCATCGTATCACTACGGTTCCTCGACGACATACTTATAGTCGCGTCTCGTATCATGAAGCATCAGGCTATAAGTATAGGTACCTACATTAGCTATTAGGACCAAATAGAAGTTGTTTATCACAAAACCCCGTAAATTCACATCCGGCTACCAAATTCGAGCATTCGCATTCAGTGTCCAAGCTTGGATCGAGATACAATTATACAACTCGTATCTGATCCGAAAACAATAGCCTTAACATTTCGAGCACGCCGCAAATCCCAACGCTTTCTTACTTTATATTTTTCACTTCAGAAAAGTCGTAATATTAACAATTTCCAATGGCGCATAAGTCATTTTTGTACCGACTGTTTACGTATAATCCACATTTTTTTCACACGCAATGTGTTACTCTGTTGAAAATTAATAAGGTTGGGATTGAACTGTGGAAATCTCGTTGCATAAAATGCGTTACGTATGGTGTGAGCTCATCTTGTGTCATGAGACGCACAATCGATGCACTTATGGAGATATAAATGACTAAAAATAAACTTTTTAACACGTTTTTCAATATTTTAATTAGTGAAACTTGTTTGTGTCCAGCTAGTTTATGTCCCAAACCGAATTTAACTTATGTACATTATGGTCACTATGGTGTGCCTTAAAGAATGATGTTCTTAATTCGGTTAAGTAGTTTTGTTTGTTATGTTAATCTTAATCTAGCCTCACAATTTGTGGGATACAGATTACAGGATATTTTTTTTAGGCCCTCACTGTATGTAAGTATATACTTAAAGAGGTAGCTACATATATTTTACAGATATCTGTATAATATATGTAGCTACCTCTATAAGTAGGTATGTCTTTGGCATCGGATGAAATCACTACATAGTATAAAACAAAGTCTGTCCCTATGTAATATGCTTAGATCGTTAAAACTGCGCAACAGATATTGATGCGGTTTTTTAATCGATAGTGATTCAAGAGGAAGGTTTATATGTATAATACATGCATAATTCATCAGCATTGAATCCGTGCGAGGCCGGGGCGGGTTGCTTGTTATTAAATTATTTAATCCTTAAATTAGCCTAAATATTTACGATATTAATAAACAAATGGGGTGTTCATACTGTTCATTATTTGGTAAATCACATTTTAATTTTTTTATTAAACGTTTCATGTCTCTACCAATTACAGTTGGAAAGATACAGCCCCGTAATGGACGGACGGACAGACAGACTGCGGAGGGTTAGTAAGAGGATCCGGTACGGTTTCCAAAAAAAAGAACTCCATTTTTTTTCGCTACTCCTGCCGTTTACGCTCTTATCGCGAAAGCCGCGACAAGAACCTTGTAAAGAATAAAGTACTTGAATTAATACATACATATGCATAATATGCAATTTAAATGTAACTACATTAAAATTTCACACTTAAAGTACACTGGTATTACGCTCGATACCCAAATCATCATTATCCATTTTAAGGTCAAATAATTCAAGAGTTCTGAGTGTTTATTATTTTTGACATTTCATCATTGGAGACTGGTATGTCAATCTGAACAAGTCTTAAGCGTTAGCGGAAAGGGTTTCTTTTTTTTTATAAACGTATTTATTTAATCTCTCATTCTATTTTATTTAATTTAATGTTTGTAAAACCTTTGTTGTGATTAGAGTCCCTCAGTAATAAAAAAATATGGGTGTACCAAATATTTCTTGTTGTTATTCTGCTTCGTGACCCAGGGGGCAATAGTGATAAAACTTCTAATAAAACTGTTTATTTTACTGTTATTGTCAGGAGTTTACTTAAGAATGGGGTATAATTGTTGGAATTACAAAGTTTGCAGTATATATAACCGCCGTAAATCATAGTTTTAAAGAGTGACCACTGGCAATAACATAACTATGGCAACAAGTAACAGAAAAAAAATATTGATCCATATATACGCTCTCAGAACGATTTCTAATCTGCTTGTTCTCTGTTTTGGTCCCACTGTTGACTGGAAGATAATGCAATTTGGCACGCCATTTTTTAGCATTAACTTTCCTTTTGTGCAATAAAGCTTAAATAAATACCTACATATTTCGTAACAGTGCTAAGTATTTGTAATACTTAGTCTTATATTGGCTGACTACGCGCCGCGTACCGCGCTAAAAACCTATGCAAAGCGCGCCTCACACCAGGATAGTGAGCTCCGCTTTTAATCTTTTTTCAGACAAAGTCGTCGCGTGTACGAATACGAACACCCGCGCCAGCCTTATCCGCGCCGGTTGGTTATTGTGTCGTCATACCTTACGATAAATTGAGTAATTTTACACAAACAACCAATAAAATACAGTGTCCAAGCGGCTTTTGCGAAAATGAAATGAGAGAAGAGTCTGCTGTGTTTTTTTCTGTTTCCGCTAACGCTAGTATCTTATGACTGACAGAGACCGACGCATTACAGACTGTTATTTTGCACTTTGAGTTTGTGAAACTGTCGGCTGACTTAGAATGTATAGTAATTCAATTATGAATTCTGTGCGATTCGAGATATTTTTGTCAGGAGTGACAAGTTTGCATAATACGACCGTCTTGCGTGTCAAGACGTTGGACCCGATCTCGTTCTTTATCATATCAGACGATAAATCCACTGCTGGACAAGTTCCCCACAATGAACGGTCGTGCACCACCCTTATCCAATTGCTTCCCGCATTTCTGACATAAAGCTGTTGACTTAAAACCTTCAAAAAACATCTGAATTTTTCGTTGATTCTTCTAGTCATTATACCATCATTACCAGAGCATTTGACGGTTGGACGAAGCGTAAGATAGCCAACCCGGGCCAACCCGCTTAGATGACGTACCGCAACATGATGGCCAGACACTTTAAGTATTGCGGTTCCATTGTAGATAGAGGACAGTCCAAGTAACACGGGTCAAAATTAGGGCTGCTAACATTAGTGCACAGATTTGCGGTACATTTCTGATGACTTAAGATCATATTTAAGACCGAAACACATGGAAATATGTTTGATGGCGGCTTGCAGAGGGGGAGCGCTTTTTTCCACATAATGATTGATGGTCATAACGTATTGTTTGTCATAAAATTGTTAGTCATAACTCAGAAAAGTTAGGTTAGGATTGTATTATAACAATCCTGAAAGTTATTTGTTTCCGAGAAAAGTAGAAATTATGACTACGAAAATTATGACTAATGACAATTATGAATTTATGAATAAGAATTTTATGTCAGCCAATATGGACCCTTGCAGAGGAATGGCACAATATTATATAATAGTCACCTGACAGTGTCAAGATCTTAATTTAAACCAAAATCCTAAATCCTTCTTTATAACCAGCCTACATCCCTACAGTGCTATATCTATCTATCTATCAGCTACAGACGTCCACTGCTGAACATAGGCCTCCCCCATGACTCGCTACAAAGTGCGATTCCGTGCAGGCCGCATCCATTGATGCCCCGCTACCCTCACGAGACGAGGTCATCCGTCCATCTAGTCGGGAAAAAAAAGCGCAGCGTGGGTCGGCCCCGACTAGATGGACATGGGCACGTCACAAAATGAGAATCCTGGATCGACCTTCTACACTGGACGGACCTGCTACACGCAGGCCATAGCAATGATTCTAACGGCTATCTATGGCCAAGGTCGGTGGCGCAAGCGCAGGCCATTCGTATTCCATCGGGGAAGGTTAAAAAATAACCATCGGCGGAATACATTAACAGGCGGTCAGTGCGAATTTTAATACTAATAAAGTCTTGCATAATATTTAGGACGACACGTTTGGGTAAGTTGGTTGTACCGCTACGGATCCAGAGATCCTGGGTTCCGATTCGAAAAGCAACGTAAGTGAGTGTAGTGATGTGCTGTTTCTGAGAATTTCCGGAAACTTTCCTCATTTTGTATGGGATATATTCTCGAGAACGTTCTCTCTCCAAATCGGGAAAAGTTCTCAAGAACATCTGTTCACTATCACTACATAGTACCTATTAAAACAAAGCCGCTTACTGTTTTCTGTCTGTCTGTCTCTCTGTATGCTTAGATCTTTAAAACTACGCAACGGATTTTGATGCGTTTCTTTTACATAGAGTGATTCAAGAGAAAGGATTATAATTATAACTATTACCTATGTATACTTAATATATGCATTGCATTTATCAGAATTGCACCCGTGCCAAGCCGTGGCGAGGCGCTACTGTCGCTGTTCCATAAATCCAGAATCTCGCCCAAATAAGTCTAAATGCTTTAAAAATCCCCAGACAAATATGTCATAAATATGTTCACGAAAGTAAAGCGGTTCAAATGCTCGAATAATGGCTACAAATTTATTTTTGTGCACTTGGGACAAAATGCATTTGCAGCCATGACTGCATGGGCAGTGGCTATGTTATTGCTATGACCTGCATTTAGTATTTTGTCATGTCACATTTCGAGTCTCGTTGCATACTGCACAGTGCACAATGGTCTTACCACCAAATTTGGGATGCCCGTGTCGATGACACGATTAAAATTTGGCACCTATGTTGTCATTGGCCGCTCGCCAACTAGATGGACTGACCATGTTAAAGAAGCCACTTCCTCAAAGAAATTTCATCAAGCTGTGAGAGCAACACTGGGTCGAGACCGATGGAGACACCTGATCAAGAATACGATACCTTGTGATCACGATCCTCAGGAATGAGGGACCGACTAAAGAAGGTTGTCATTGGGGTTAAGACTTAGACGGACTGCAGTGCCTGTACCCTCTGACGGAATCTGGACGGACGAGCGGTGCTGCGGATTTTTTTTGAGCGGAGATGCCGGATGCGGTGTCAGTGTGTATACCCTGCGGATTTGGGTACAAATCAAGATTCTACAGTACAAAATTAAAATTGGGCGAGTGCGAATCCGACTCCCGCATGTTCCGTACCATAATCTATGTAAGTTTGTTGTATGGGAGCCCCCCTTAAATATTTATTTTATTTTATTTTTAGTATTTGTTGTTATAGCGGCAATAAAATCACCGTTCTTGAGATACAGCCTGGTGACAGACGGACGGACAGCGGAGTCTCAGTAATAGGGTCCCGTTTTTACCCTTTGGGTACGGAACCCTAAAAAATCGCAGCACTGGACGCCGCTCCGATGTGCGGAGCAGTGTGACTGCCTTACCATGAGTTAACGTGACCGTACTCGTTAGCGACAGCGTATTGATTTGTATGGAGAACAGTACACAGTCCCTAGCAGATACTTTGTAGAACTACAATTCTCCATACAAATCCTTTACGCAGTCGCTCGCGAGTGCATTCACTGAAAACTCATGGTACCCTACTGAACTGTTAGAATGCGATTCGAGTTTTATGCCTGTCTCACTCGCTCTTACGAGATTTGGATAAGAACTTCTAAATTTTCAACTAACCCCTAACTAATCTGAGAGCTCTCGGACTGCACAGCTGCCGGAAAACTTTTAGAGCATAACCTTGACTGCGCAGTAGCCGATTTACGTACAAATGTATATGCGCAGATCCGCCATTTTTGTTCTAAAAGTTTGCCGGCAACTAAACCTAGTAATTCAGGAAGACTGCCAATATTTTAGACCTGTGCTAGGTGGGACCCCCCATACGGATATCATAATCATTCCAAATCCTTTCAAAAGACCAATGCAGATCGACACACAAAGCATAGGGAAAAATTCGAAAGGTTATTTGGCATTAGGGTGGTGGAAAGGTTAACGTTGGACCGGTAATCCAGAGGTACCGGGTTCAATACCCAGTCTCTTCCGCCAGGATAAGCATTTTTTTTTGTGCTTTGATCTTTGTATCTATGCAATGGTATAATGGGGCTCTCACTTGTAAATTGTGAAGAGTAATTTTTATTTGAATCCCTTTTACTCTTTAAGTTTATTCGCATTATTCGATTTTTTTCAAGTAACTGAGTGCACACCCCGTTTCGCTACCCAAGATAAATAATTAATTTACATATAAACTTAGTGTAATTATGTTGGCATGTAAAACTATGTTTTTTTAAAATAAATGAATGAATAAATGAATTATAAATCATTACAGTGACATCACTGTGGACTGGACTAAGTGTAAGTCATCTAAATTGTAAACAAATAAAATTTTAGGGCACGGCAGTGCTCCCGCCGAGTTGAACAAAGGTGCCTCCCGACCAGCCCATCCCGTCTCTCGAATCTCTCGATAGTAGGTATCTTTTGTAAAAAAGCTAATTTCGGAAAAAAATGCTTTTGATCTATAGAAAACTTTACAGTCAAAGACATCTACTTTTTTCGAGTTGGTTAGTAAAATTAAAATGCTAATTAGCCAGGGCAATGACCTCTACGCGATTAGTCGCCGCCAAACGACATAAATTATACACACTTTCGTTACGACTTACGACACGACTACGCCGACGACATTGAAAACTAAACTGTTAATGGATTTTCCTTTACATTTTTTTTGTCCTTGTGACTAAAATATGTGAAAAGCCTCAATATCCTAATGGCGGTACCTAGAGGAAATTACAATCAAAGTTTTTGAATTTATCTATATACTTAAGTATGTTTATCTTCGTCCAGTATAGTATCCATAGCACAAGCCTACTAGAGCTTACTTTGTGACTGGATCGTTTGTGTGAGGTTATCCAATATGTACTTATTTAAGCTCTTCCAGTAAATAAAGTAAAATACAATATTTCGTTCGTCGATAGAAAAATACAAGTTTATGTGAACATGTGACATGCCCTCATGCCCTGACCTTTCATGGCCCAAAAGTATCAACAATCAACCTCAAAGCAATGTCAAGGGGCGGGTCAGATTCCGTAGTGTTGCCAAACTTGACATTGGACGTATTATGTTATTAATCGCTTCATTTAAAATTATGAACTTGGCTGTTTACTGGAAAAATATGTTTTGAAATATTTTAATGTTGAGTATTTCTATGGGTTTTTAAAATTGTTTATAGGTAAAAAGATCGCCTAGTAATGTGAAACTGAATTAAATAGTTTTTATAATACATTCATAAACCAGCAAAGAACCTCATACAAATTGAATTAGTCCCAAAACTTGAAGATCGGATACCCATTTTGCTAAGTAAGCTCTAGTCACAATCACAAAGCATATGTAAGGTATACTGGGTGCTGCCTGTAATAGAAACAATAAATTAAAACAGATTCTAACCGTCAAACTGAACAACATTTGTTAAGCAATTTCTGAAGAAAACTTGTATGAAATGATAATTTGTAAAAATAATGTTAAATAGTGTTGTAATGCAAAGAAGCAATGTATTGCGTACTGTGTGATACTAGTAGAGTGACAGCTATGTCATTGCTAAATGAATGTCAATGTTGGACGGCGTAAATTGAAAATACTGTAAGTATTTAATTTGTTTCAAAATAATGAACTTCCGAAAACCTTCATTTGTTAAGTGGCTGAACAAATGTTGTTCGGTTGGAAGAGTAGAATCTATGTTTTCATTTATTGCAACTGTTAAAGGCCACACCCGGTATACCTACCACATTGCGGCTCCACACTACTCGTGAAGTTGGGCGTATATTGCCTATGTGACTTACGAGTATGCCCACTTGTCACCGTTAATTGTTACAGTCAATACTACTACATACTTTAATTTATCATCATTATCATCATCTCAGCCATAGCACAGATTAATATAATAGTTCTTCGAACAGATACCCATGTCTGAATAAAAAGGCAAATACCTACTGCTTTTCATGCCTACTCAATTTAACAATGGAGCGACCGAGCGTCGACTCGTTTGCTTCAGGCGCCAGAGTGCATAAACGAATTTATTGAGCTTGTTACAGACTGTTTCTACATGTTCTTTCCAGTTACAATGTGTGTCCAGTGTCATACCGAGAAATACAGTGCTAGGGTAAACTTACCAGTAACTGGCCACTTAAGCTCTTTGGCCAGTTCAGGATATTTTTTTTTAAGGAAGTATCATTAAATATTGTTAAATTTTTACACCTACAGATAAAGAATATCCTCTTTTCTTATAATGTTTAGCCGTTTAGTAGAATCAAACATGTTTTCATATTTTTAATTTATTAAAAATAAAAACAGACATTTTTTACGAATAATTGGCCACAAAATTTAGAAATTGGCAAGTACAGGTCTAGTAACTGGCCATATGAACAAAACGACTGTTATTAAGCAATTAAATCAATATTAATGCAATTACATAACCTAAGGACAAAATAGGAACATCTGTAAAGTCATTCAATACAATACTTAAACATAATGATGATGAGATTACATTAATTGCAACATAGGTTAATACCTACTTTGTTCACTTATTACCATAACCAGAAAATATTCATTTATACCCTTGGTTTTAAGCTTCTTTTAATCATATTCTAGATGAAAATGACACTGTATTTTCATCTGATGAATCTGGGCTACTCTCTCGGTTACAAATATGACATAAAAACGGAGTATTCGTCTTCATCGGGGATGTGGACTCTATGGCTTGGTGGAATGCAAGAGAATTCTATATTTTTCCTTATTATAGGACTTAAATCATAAGCACAATCGAATCACAGCACGTGGTTAATCAGCTGGTAGAAAATTTCATAGTCTTATTCGACACGTCAACGTCATTCAAATTTGTATCAAATTTTTCTTCTCTAGTGACTAACTTATCTGTAGTACCTTTCCTTCTCCCATTAATATCTTTGTTACTTTTCTTTTTAACTTTTTTATTGTTGTAGTTATTTTTTGCTTCCCGGAATTTCTTTCTTTCCTGGTTTGCTAAAGTTTCTTGCTTTTTAAGCTGTTTAGCTTTTATCATTTCGGCATAACTATCGATCAGACGTTAGGACAAGTAGGGTTTTGTTAGACTGTCACTTCCCTATTCGCTTAGGAGGTTTTGGTAACCTTCTTGTTTTCAGTTGATCGGATAATGAAACCGTTGAGATAAATCTTTTATGAGACGAAATACGGCAACACCTGCAGGTTGGAATATACGTGTCGAGTTCGAGTATAGCGCGATTAGGCCGATTAGATTATATATATATATATATAGTACGCTTAGGATTCGGCATAGGTTAAACACTTCAAGGGTCAGATGTGTTTAATATCAAACTACAAGCAAGAATAATAGCTGTCAATAGAAAATTATTTGCCTAAAGTGGCGGGTAAATACAATTAGAGACATAGTCACCAAAAACTCCTGCAAATTCCTGAATCGCTACATTTCGTTATACCAACCAGAGGGAACACTCAGTCACACTGATCGGCACTCTTTTGTAAGGGTATATGATAAGAAGATTGCAAACAAGACCAGCAGCAGAAAAAAGAGAATAAGACTGTAATGTTTTCCTTTGCAAACCTGCAATCAGTACAGGATCTGGCCCGGAATCAAATTTTGCGTTAGGATTTTGAATTTTAAATTGAAGGCTGCTTCGCGGTCCACCAAATTGTTTAGACACTTTTCAAATAAACCTTTCTACATTTCGGTTTAACCTCAGTGCATTACCAATGGCTTATTTAATGTGCTGTTTCTTTTTGGGCATTTTGTTGTTTATAAAAGAAGTATCTGTTAAATAAAATAAAATTATCAGTAACTGGCCACTCAATTGGCCACCTATGCCAGTATCTGAACAAAAGCATCTAAAGTGATGAATATTTTTGTATTGGATAGCTTACCTTACACATTATATAAATAGGGTTCAATTTCGACGGAATAACAAAGATAGACATTTGACTAGTTACTGGCATAGGTGGCCACTAACTAAAAATTTGGTTTAATCACAATCAATAACTGGCCACCCCCCTAAATCTCAGTAAATTACAGTTTCTACCTAAATACAATATTTAATAAGTCTTACTTACCCTTTCTACTGTTGGAATAACACCAATGTTATAGGTAGACTACATCACTTTACCTGAAATTTAATTTTTTCATCGAAGAGTTCTGTTAACGTTTTCTTAACAGTTAACCTGTCAAGTCGAGACACGCACGCCGAGTGTCAAAATTCGTCGACCATTTTTGGCGCTAGTGTCAATACTGGATAAAAAGTGTACTAAAATGAAAGAAAACAAGCCTAGCAATGACAATAGATTATCATAGATGGCGGGCTATGCGTAAAATGCTTATTTATGCCGTATGAAGTATTAAGTGGCCAGTTACTGCAAGTGGTCAGTTATACCTCTGTTTACCCTATTTACTTCCTCTATGTTGTCTAATCCATGTTTGACTTTAATATGATAGATTTTGGATTTATGAGTTCTAAAGAGCATTAATTTAGTTTTATTTGGATTTACTTTCAGGTTATTACATTCAAGCCAATCTGTAACGTCTCTTAGGGCTGAATTCATCTCATTTTCAAAGTTATCTATGTCTGTTCCTTTAATTATTAATGTGGTGTCGTCGGCAAATAAAATGCATTCATGTTTTGTTGAGTCAGGTAAATCATTTATATAAATAAGGAAGAGAAGGGTACCTAAGATACTTCCTTGAGGAACTCCATATTTATTTACTTTATAACATGAATTGAACACTGAAAGATGATTATTGATGATCCTATTTATTTCTGTACATTGTTCTCTATTTTTTAAGTAGCTTTCTATCCAAGAATGAGCTAGTCCGCGTATTCCACATTTGTATATTTTGTCCAGAAGGCGTTTATGGCAAACAGTGTCAAATGCTTTGGACATATCGAGAAATATTACACCTACAGGAATACCTTTGTCAATACATTCTGTTACTTGATTATTTAGTTTATAACAAGCTAACGTCGTAGACTTATTTTTCCTGAAGCCGTTTTGCTCAGGTTTTAGGACGTCATTTATAGACAAAAATATATCTAGCCTCTTATGGAACGCTTTTTCGAAAACTTTTGATAGGACAGGAATCAATGTAATTGGCCTATAGTTGGCAGCCTTGTTTCTTTCACCTTTTTTAAATATAGGCTTGACAATTGACTTTTTTCATGCGGTAGGAAATGTACCGTTTTCGAAGGATATATTAATTAAGTGCGATAAATGAATAGACATTGGAATTGCAATTGTTTTGAGTAGTTTTGTGGGTAGTTTGTCATAGCCAGTTGCTCGAGTATTTTTTTAGAGAAAGTATTATTTCATAAATTTCTTCCGGAACAGTCGGCGATAAGAAAATTGATTTTTGTAGGGTACTCGGGCCGTCGGGAATCTTAGAAAGCTTACTATTGGCTGGTTTATCGCTATTTATACTAATAAAATAGTTGTTAAACTCTTCAGCAATGTCCTGTGGTGAATATAATTCTTTTCCGGATTTATTGGTTAGTCTATCAATTTCTCTCGGTGTTGATTGGTTAAAACTCTTTTTTACAACCGCCCAGGCTGCTTGGCATTTGTTTTGAGAGTTATTTATATATATATGGTATTGCAATTCTTTTGTGACTGTGCTATACATTTTTTTAGAATTCGTGAGTATATAGTGAATTTGTCCTTATCTGATTTTTGGTTTCCTCTGTGATACTTATAATATAACTTCCTTTTGACACTGCAGCATCGTTTTAAAGATTTCGTTAGCCATTGACTTTTTTTTTTCTTTTGTCGTTACTTTAACTTTAATTAGTGGAAAACAAAGTGCAGAAACAAAAATTATTATTATTATTTGTGCCTGAGTCATGGATGTTCTATGCATTTAAGTATTTATTTATCTATATAAGTATGCGTATATCGTCGCCTCGTACCTACCCATAACACAAGCCTTCTTGAGCTTAATTTGGGACTAGGTTGATTTGTGTGATGTCTGATATTTATTGGAGTTTACTCCTTAAGAATCGATTTTCATATATAAGCCCGGGGTATGAAAAATATGGGGTGTAAAATCGAACGTATCTGCCGTGCTAATTTAAAAAGTCGTATCTCAGTATACGATCGGGGTAAAAATACGACTTCGTAATTTAGCAGGTTATGCGTTACGCGTTATAGACTAAGATCCCGATATAAAATAACCTTCACCGAGATGTTTATTTGATGAAGTGTATTTTATATTTAATTTAATATGTCAATAATTATATTGCATATGGGTTGCCTAACAAATTTTAGTCCAGGGTATGTTTAATTAATAATAAAAAAAAATTGTTTTAAACATTTCACCGGTTTGATTAATATTAGATAAATTCTATACCAATCGAAAGTATGAAGCCCATAGAATATGCAAACGTTAGGTTGCCTATTCTTTTCCCGTCACAACTATTGGGTAGCCAGGTATAAACAGGTAAATCTATACCTACTAGCATTTTGCAAAGGTCTGATTGTTGAATTGAAATTAAATAAAATTAAAGATTATTTAATTATGAATTTATCTAATAATCAAATCGGTGAAATGTAAAAAAAAAATTTTTTTAATTTTAAACTAAACATACCCCGGACTAAAATTTGTTATGCAACCCATATGCAATATATTTATTGTCATTTTAAACTAAATATAAAATACATTTCATCAAATAAACATCTCTGTAAAGGTCATTTTATATCGGGAGCTTAGTCTATAACGCTTAACGCATGACCTGCTAAAGTAAGAAGTCGTATTTTTACCCCGATCGTATACTGAGATACGACTTTTTAAATTAGCACGGCAAATACGTTCCAAAAATATAAGTATTGCGAGGATTGACGTTTGGTTGTCAAAGGTATTTATAAGTTAATTCAGTTTTAGAGTCCTTTTCGCTGTTTTTGCGATGAGTGAGTCAAGTCGAGGTGTCTTGAGTGATACGTCACTTTTAGAATGTGGGCAGCGGGCAGCTCCGTCGTGGCTATCTGAAGTGGAGTTTGATAGTAAGGCAGGGCCGAGTCAATCGGATATTGTATCGGACGCTGAGTCCATGTCGGATGTGCGGCATATAGCGGTGAAGCGTGCTTGTGGTCTGAGCGACGAAAGCTGTGGTTGTAGTGATAGTTTTATCACAATAGGCAGGAAACCTAAACGCTTGCGGGTTTTAGCAACCGCCAAAACGCAGCTGGAGCCGGACGGTGTGCCTGTGCCTGACAAGCTATTTGAAGTTTATATAGTGTCAAAAGATGATTTACCGAAACAGATTGGTTTGGCAAAGTTGCTGCAATTTAAGGGTATAAAAGGAATTTTATCCGTCAAGTTTATGGGTCCACGTAAAGTTCGCATACAGTTTAACTCTAAGGATGATGCGGAGAAGCTTCTGGCTTCTCAGGAGTTTAACAATGAGACGAGACGTTCTTATTGGTCTAATATGGCATGCTGCACTTATGGAATTATAAGGCAGGTTGAGTTGGAGGTTGAGGAAGACGAATTTTTAAAGAATATTGAAGGGTCTGAAGACATTTTGTCAATATGTAGACTAAACCGTTTGGATCATGATGGGCGTTGGGTTAAGGCTGCAGCTATTCGTCTGTGTTTTAAGGGAACTTCTTTACCGCCATATGTTTATGCCTACGGTTGCCGATTTAAGGTAAATCAGTACACTTTCCCGGTTACCCAATGTTCAATATGTTGGAAGTTCGGTCATCTGAGCAGGTTTTGTCCTACTACTAAAGTTACTTGTCCGAAATGCGGCGGGTAGCATGCCAATTGCGAAACGACTATTTTTAGATGCATTAATTGTAAAGGCAGCCATATGGCCTTAGATAAGTCGTGCCCGGTTTTTGTGAAGGAGTAAGAAATTCGCAGGATTATGTCTGCTGAGGGATGTATATATAAACGGGCTTTTTGGTTGTATATGCAAAATAAGGAAAAAAAGGATACGGATGTTTGTAGTCAGGATGCGCCATCTGTTTTTGAGAATGACTTAAGTTTTGGAAAGTCATATAGAGATGCTGTTTTGTCGAAGCCGTTACAATCTAAAGAGTCTGAAGATTCTGTCTGTCAGGCTGAGGGCCAGCGATCAGTAAGTCAGTACAGATTAGAGAGCGAGCCACAACAAGAGGTTCGTAAGCCGCGGAATTCAAAAAGAGTAACAGATGTGAAGAGGTCCGAGTGTCTATTGGTCAATCAGCCTACTATTGAGCGGGGGGCTGATATGGAAGATAAAAGACAAAATAAGGACAAGAAGAAGAGACGTATTACTTTTGAAAGGCTGGTTGCGAAGACGAAGGATATTTTGTTTTCTACCGAAAGTTGGGAGGAGAAGTTCAAAACGCTGTTTGGAGTTGTTGTTAAGGAGATTTTGGATTTATTTAAGGATTTTTTTAAGGAAGGTGATTTTGTACGTTTGTTTTTGTCTAATGTAAATGGCTAGGTCTAATACCAGATCTTTCTTGAATGTAATGTTCAATTCAATATTGGCGGAACCCTTATCGGAATCGGCTAAATTTGTATACAGTTTTTTTTATGTAAATAGTGTATACAAATTTAGTTGTTTTCGTGTACATGTTATTTTTAAGTTTATACGGTTTATGTTTTTATTTATCTATGTCTTTTAGATGAATGATGTTGTGTATTAGGCCTGCTGGAGCTGGCATGTTCATAAAAATGATCAAAGCTCTTTAATTAATAGATAAAAAAAAAAGTATTGCGATACTACGGTAGAAAGGTCGTATCTTTGTATGGATTTCATAGTAAGATACGGTTTTTTTCCGTAGCACTGCAGACTGTAGTAACTAAACTAGCCGCTCGAGGGCGCTTTACATCACGCTTCCTTATTTAGTTACTACTCATGATCTCTCCAATTTGTTAAAAATCAATCGGAAGTAAATTTTCCTTGTAAAATATTGTAATTTTGCTGTATATTATACTCGTATATTAATATTATGTAAATGCCTACCTTCTCGTTCTTGTTTGCAGCACCCAACAGGGTACATAATGTGATACTTAAACTATTTACTAATCATTATGTGCAATAAACGTATTGAGTATTGAGTATATATTTTATAATCGTTCTTAAGGCCAGGCGCGCACCACGATTTTAATCGCGCGATAATTTTGTCGCATAAATGCAAGATATGGGTTTATATGAGAGTGCGCGCACCACGATTTTCATAAACCCAGAAGTACGCTTATTTCTGCGACAAAATTATCGCGCGACTAAAAAAAAATCGTGGTGCGCGCCTGGCCTGAAGAGTAAACTCCAGTCGTGCGTCGGAGCTGACACACACACTTTTTTATTTATCTCTTATTTTCCTCAACAATCAGTATAATAATATAAATTATGATAAAATATATTTGTTTTTCCTACGTGCTACAAACTCCTTTCGTAAATGTTAACACAACAGTAAACTGTTGTTAACAAGATTATAACTTGTATATTTATGCAACGTCATTTAATGTTGTAATATTATTATCTCATTAATATTAATCAAATATTAAAGTTTCGGATGCACCTTTCGGATGCAATAGGTAATAAATTGCATTAGGAAGGTATTCTTGCATGCATAGTGGATCTAGCCAACGCAGTATATTAACTAAGCTTTTGGGGTTGATTTTCGCCGTCACCCATTTCTGGGCCTAGTACCTCACTAATAAGTATTCGTTTTATACATCAATTAGGTTAAACGTGACGCCGTAGTCTAGGGAACGACGACATCACAAGTTAAAAGTGTTACACGCGGAACCGTAGCTCCGTGTTCTTAACACCGGCGGTCCTAAGATCCCGTACTAAACGGACACGTCAAAGATACGTAGCCGTGTATTGAATGAAAGCTTTTCAACCCGACGACGATCGGATCCGCGTGTAATTAAGAAACATAAGAAACGCATTTCCGTGTAACACGGAGCTACGTATCTTAATTACATGGAGCCTTATTACACGTGCCGAACGATTACACGGCAACGGAGACACGAAACACGGACACGACCGAGAGCCCTACTACATACTGTGAGTAACAGTGACGCTGCTTTTATCACTTATCAAACGAATGACAAAAACGATCGGCTGCTCGGACCTTCACTATATTAGTCATGTCTCCACCGGGGTCCGTACGGCGTCGCACGGCAGTTTCGATATGCGGCTTGTGAACCTCGTGAGGAAACCGAGAAGCGCAGAGCCTCACCTCACAAGGCAGTCCCAGCTATCAGAAGTTTCTGTTAAAAATGGTAAGCGCATTATCCGATCTCTGAAAGTACGCATTCACGTACGTATTGTAGACTTCACTTCGTCGCTTAACGGTTATTTATCTTTGTATATATGTATTCTGTGAATACTTACAATTTACTTACTTATACGTGCATCAGGCATTCGCGACCTTTTCGAAACGATGCTCTCAAAAACTCGCGACTCTCGACCTCGCGGGCTGTCTGTGTGGGCGCAACGTATTCGGGCGTTTATTATGAATGTATTATACTGCATTAGCTAATACCTGTACTGTAATTATCGTTTATTAGATAACTAATAATGCCGTAAATCAGTCTACAGCTTTTGCTAAATTGTGTGGATATTAATTACATCACTTAATCGGCTTAAACGTTTGTGTAACACTTAAGCGAAGCATTAACATTTAATATTAATTAAGATAAGCTCTTATAGTGATTAACGGGATATTTTACTAAAAATCGATATAAATATTTATCAATTAAAGTTAATTACTTTTGCCAAACTAGCAAAACAAATCATTTTCTGTTACAGTTGCGTGGTTGTAAGATGTCGTTAGTAGTATTATTTTTTAGTAATTTTTTTTAATAGTTTTTTATAGTTTAATTTTTAGTAGTATTTTTAACCGACTTCATGGTAGTTTCGCTTGCGTGGCGCACTTGCTCCGTCTGCCCTTAAATCGGGAGGCACGGTAGTGCCCCCGCCAAGACGAACAAAATAAATAATTCTAAGTACCTACGAATACTTTTGATTGGTGAAAAATTTAAGCTTTGCCTCACTTAGACAAGACAGGCTCACTACGCGCCTCGAGCTTCGATATTAGCCTATGCATCAGCGCATGCCAGTAAACAAGCTCCGCCTTTCATTTTAGTTTGGCGCGTGTTCCCAGCTGATCCGTTGAACCGTTGACGAAGATTATAATGTAATTGCAATGTAAATGTAATTTCAAAGTAAATGCCAACCTAGATATCCAATATTTTGTAAACAAATTACATTGAAAAGAAACGAAACTACCAATTAAGCATACCGAAGTCTAGGCGCCACGTAACATGTAAACGCCTAAATATTCTAATTTATTCTAACTTAGACGCAAGAAAAATAAATATGAAATCGTTTTGAATAATTTTAGCTTATTAGGGTTCCGTACCTCAATCGGAAAAACGGAACCCTTATAGGATCACTTTGTTGTCCGTCCGTCTGTCTGTCTGTCAAGACCCTTAATCTCAAGAACGCGTGGGGGTATCGAGTTGAAATTAACACCATATACTCAGGTCTACGGTCCCTTAAAGCTGTGAAAAAAATCAAACTTCTACGTTAATGTGAAAAAAAGATAAGGCCGGTTTATGTCGCAAAAAACCGTAGGTACATTTCGACACTGTCAAGGGAATCAAAATGATAGGGTACTTCCCGATGACCTAGAACTATGAAATTTGGCAAGTAATATTGTCATATACTACAAATACTTATAAAAATCTGAAAACTATACATTTGTAATAAATCATAAAAAATATAGTACTTTTCAAACTTTTTCATTTTTCTTTTATTTGGCGAACTCGGTTGCGTTAAGTTTGCACCACGTTTGTATCCGGCGCGATACATTTCAGGTGCAAATTTAACTCAACCAGACCAATCAAGATGGGATAAGTGAAAGTTTGTACGGAACCCTCGGTGCACGAGTCAGACTCGCACTTTGCCGGTTTTTTTTGCATTCCGTGCCTAATTCAATAATCAAAATTTGAATCCGCGTGAGTTTGTGCATGTAAATGTTGTTTGGTTAATTATTTACTTGTGTCTTACCTAATCAAAATGGCCTGTTCACTGGACCGGATCTTTGTGTAGTGGACTAATCATATTCGGGTCATTGTCAGTTCAAAAAACAAAATTCGTCCCTTCGGTGGTCAAAAGTTAAGAGCTTGTATGAATCTAGGTTATGTTGCTATTACATCGGATTATAGAAGCGTTCCCTCTTCTATTATCCGATGTTCTTTATTCTCACAGGCATTTAATCTTTATTCATAATTATTACAATGGAAAATAAACTATACATACTAAAACTTAAAGAATCCCCCAGTGCTGAGGCCGGCATCGTCACCAGCACGCTCGCCACGTTTCCCCTTTGAATGGCGAGGCTCAGTCTTTGAGCGAAAAAAGAGCCCGCTCTGATATTACCAGATATTCCTATTAGTTTTCGCGAAATTTCTTTTAAAACCTTTTTTGCATCTGACGACCACGGGCCAAATGTTTCAAACGCCAGTGTCGCAAATTCATAATTTTTATTAGGGTTCCGTACCCAAAGGGTAAAAACGGGACCCTATTACTGAGACTTCGCTGTCCGTCCGTCCGTCCGTCCGTCCGTCCATCCGTCCGTCCGTCCGTCCGTCCGTCCGTCCGTCCGTCCGTCTGTCACCAGGCTGTATCTCAAGAACGGTGATAGCTAGACAGTTGAAATTTTCACAGATGATGTATTTTTATTGCCGCTATAACAACAAATACTAAAAATAAAATAAAATAAATATTTAAGGGGGGCTCCCATACAACAAACTTGTTATAGATTATGTATATATATATATATGTACGGAACCCTTCATGCGCGAGTCGGACTCGCACTTGCCCAATTTTTTTTTAAAAAGGCGTGGGTCGTTCTCAAAATATTTGCACCGCTGCGTTAATTTTGCATTTTTTTTTAAAGTTGCGATTTCTTCTTTCTTTTTTCATAGGATCGCTAGAAATATATTCAGACAATTGATATCACGTCGAGGGAAGTAGTTAAATTGAATATCTTAGAAGATATAGGTGTTTGAAATTTTGGGTCGACAGGTGAAAGACATCGATGTCAGGTAAACGACATTTGTTACCAAGTTATCGACAATGGGTGCAGGTTTGCGACAAATATGTTCCAACTTAACTGAATTTGTTAGCAGGTTAAGGCGACTCCGTACGTGGAATGGTGATTTTTAAAGTCCTAAGGCTCGTAATCTAGCCAACAGAAAAATCTGAAAAAAATATATGTTATTTTTGACTATTTTTTCTAAAAAATTATAGTTGGATTTTTTTTTAAAGCAATAATTAGTATGGAAAAAATAATGTTGAAATAGGGTCGTTTTCAATTTTCAATTCCCTAAGGCTTCTAAACTACAAGTGATATTTACACGGCTCTTTCGCAAGAACATTGACAATTCATTGATCTTTAATCGTATTGTTTAAAAGTTAGTAAAATGGAAATTCGGTCTAATGAAGCATCAAAAAAACTGAATTTCCGCGAGCGCGGCCGTGCCCGGGCTGCGAGCTCAGTGTAAATCTAACCGTCGAAGGGGAAGGCTGTGTCACTTGCTCTCGCGATCCATCTAGTTACGGAAAATTGTTATAGTACCGGATCCCGATGAGGTTCGATCTGTTTTCGTGCGTTTGAAGTGTATTTTAAGAGAGTGTACTTAGTTCGTTTTTTCACACGACTACGCTATGCGACATAACAAAAAGCACTCATTTTCATATAGAATTAAATTCAACTGTTTTTTTTTCGTATTTAGGTATCTATTAATTTTAAGCACTTATAAAAAAAATTGTCATTGCTTAGCATTCCCGGACACATTTGGATACTTAGATATTCTCAGTCATGAGCCCACACCAGACAGGATTCCCAGAAAATAACACTTTTGGTGTGGGTTTTAGGGCCCTTCTCTGTGTAATATTAGAGTACCTTAGGTATTTCGGTTAGTGAAAAATCTGATAATACAGATATTTAAGTATGATAACGTCTAATGATCTTTATTAATTCAACCCTAAGAGATATTCTAAGATACGGGGTTATTATTTGGGGAAACTCAACTGCTGTCAATCAAGTACTCGTTGCACAGAAAAAATGCATTCGTGCAATTTGTGGTGTTGGCCCGATGGAATCTTGTAGACCACTATTTAAAAAACTCGGTATTCTCACAGTAACCTGTTTATATATCTATGAACATGCCAAGTTTGTACGAAATAATCCCCAGTTATTTGAAAAGCCAGTCCAACAGCCAAGATTGCGAAAAAGAGATTTGCTTCTGATTAAACAGCCTATTGCTAAGACAGCTCAGTGTAACAAAAACTGTTTAATGATGTCTGGAAAAATATATAACAGGATCCCTTTAGATTTAAGAGCTTTGCCACTCAAATTATTCCTGGTAAAACTTAGGCATTGGCTTAAAGACAGATGTTTTTACTTATTAAATGAATATTTTAATTAATTTGTAGTCATGAAATCCAGGGTTTTGGTTGCTGCGGGGTTAATGCATTATTCTGTGTTTATAAAATATTTGCATGCCACTAAATTGGTGAATTATGCTGATCCTTATGTTTAATTTATAAGATCTATTATGTACCGTAATTCCAGCAAATAAATACATTGACTTTGACTTTTGACTTTGACTTTTATGAATATCGTAATGCAGAACAAGTATTGTTCGTTTGAAGACCATTGTAATATTCGGTAAAACGCTAATTTACGAATACGAATATTTATTGTAAGTATTCACATTCGTTGCGTCACTAGTACAAAACATGACATATGATATAAAAATACATTATCAAAAATTACAATAATTGTCTAGTCCAAGAAAGCAAGTGACAATTTTGGCATGAGGGCTTATTTATGTAAATATAGTCAGAATACATATTTGCATCAATAAATTTCCCACTTCATATTTAAATCTAAATGAGCGTTAGTAATTATTGACATATCCGCCGGGCTTAGCTAGACATACCTAGCCTAGCCATAAGTTCTGTTCCAATTGTTTACCGTTTATAAAATAAAACCTGATTTTTATTACATATCGTTTAAAAGCCATATATTAATGATCGGATTACAGTTAAATTAATGAAAAATATATAACTTTACTTAGACTCATCGTAATGCCCGGACTTGATTTTTGACTAATGCTCAGAATTTTTCTCTCTAAGTTTGCCAGAGGGCAATGAAACTATCTTGGATCAAATTAATCGATCGCGGAAGGAACGCCAAAACCCAAATAGCTTACGTAACTCAGACAACCTCTAAACTAAAGTAGGGCTGACACGTTTGCCGCATGTCAACCGATCTGCAGATCAAGAAATCTACACCCACGCAATAAAATTCGGAACTTCTAAGTTAACGTAAAAAAAAGGTACGGCTCTTTATGCCGCAAAAAAACGTATCTACGCTGGAAAGGAAAATTATCCAAGAGACACGGAGCTAACTTTACAGGAGATCTAAAAAACTACGAACTTTTTCAAAAAATAAAAAGTTATAAAATATTCTGTGGACCTACTTTTTAAATGAAGCATTTTATAATTATAAACAACTAAACTAACTTTACAGGAGATCTAAAAAACTACGAACTTTTTCAAAAAATAAAAAGTTATAAAATATTCTGTGGACCTACTTTTTAAATGAAGCATTTTATAATTATAAACAACATCATGTTCTCTACATGTCGCTTTTGTTATTTTGTCTATTAATGGAATAATTTAAAATTTAGCATCGCTTACGCAAAATGGCTATCAAAATAGAATTAGGTAAAATTATCTAAACGACACGTTTCCCGAGATTTTAGTCAGGTAAAATAGTATAATCTACATTTTACACAACAATCAACACAGTAAACAATTTCTATGTGCATACGATGCTCATTTTATATAAACAATATCATGTTTTTTTACATGTTGCTTTTGTTATTTTGTCTATTAATGGTATTATTTTAGGATTTAGCATCGCTTACGCAAAATGGCCGTCAAAATAGAATTAGGTAAAATTATCTAAACGACACGTTTCCCGAGAAATTTGTCAGGTAAAATAGTATAATCTATTACACAACAATCAACACAGTTAACAATATATATGTGCATGCTCATTTTATAGTCAGGTAAATATATAAATGTGCATAAATCAGCATGAAATAAATCAAGAAAAATTATTTAATCGCCTTTGTAGGAAATATTTCAGACATGAAAAGCTATTTATCGTACAATAAAACCTCACGATTAATGTTTTAATTAGAGAAAAATATTTATTTTCAAACATTAAAATTAATGAAGTGACATTTAAAGTTCTCTAAGACAAAAAGTTATGGTCCAACTACGCAAATACAAAAAAAATGGTTTAGAAATGTTAAAGATTTATTCATCAGATATCACGTGAAATTTCAATTTTATCAATTTTTATGTGTGATCTGCTGAAAGATTTCCAGTAGTTCTAGACCAATGTATGGTAGCAAACGATAGCTATGACTAATGAGAACAGCACAAGGGTTCTCAAGACTGCAGTCACTCGGTACTCATTAAGGAATTTTAAATCACGAGCTACGTGATATTTCTAGTTTTACAATTGCAATGAGATAATATCCTATCCTAACAAGAATAACAAAACTACCTACAACTCTGTGTGGTATAAGTGACGTCTCGTAAGACACTGTTTGAGTGAGATGGCGTTTGGGTCCATCAAGCGAGTCCAAAGTAATCCATTTTGCTAAAAAAACCTCAAAAATCAAGTCGTTTAGTAGAAAAAAAAGTAGAGATTCTCTAAATCACCGACGGGATAAGCGACACAAAAGTCGTCAGACAGATGTATACGAGACCCAACCCATTCGTTGCAGAAAAATCTGCCGATCCCCACAGTGTGTATAACTCAATATCCCCAAAAATGTCGCTTAGATAAGTTCTCCTTTCCAGCATCGGCATATTTTGACACTCAAGTAAATTAACATTTATAGGGTATCCATTGACCTTGAACATTGTAATTAGCCAAAAAAATCGTCTAGTAAAATATCGTCAATATCAACAAGTATAGGGGAAAATCTGAGAACATTACTAATGTAGTCATAAAAAACTATCACTGTTTATAAGTAGGTAAAGGACGTAAATCCGTTTTCCAATGGTAAAGTTCAGTTTGTCGCTCTATTATTTATAGTTTATCTTTTCATTAGAGCAGCATGACCCGGGGGATACAGCTGTGCCTCCACTACTATGTTAAAATATCGGTTCATCCGCTGGGTCACGATATGATTTATTTATTAAAAAACGATATTTTTTATTTCTGCATCATTTTACACGTATAATCAAGAATCGTGTCGGCATTTTAACTATTTTTGGTAGGTACCTACACATACAAAAGAAACTAAAAAGTATTTTTCGATGCGAGACTTCCAAATGGCCAATTTCACTTATTTTTTTGGAAAATAGCTTTAATACATTTTATTTTTAATATTCTACTGTAGTGGGTAAATAGATATTTAGTAATCCGCAATAATTATATCATTTTAAAATACTTAAACGGGTTTACTCACGTCGTAGAAGTCGAATAACGCTCGACATGTTTCGAATCGGTACGCGATTCATCATCAGGAGAGACGACCAGTCGCGACGGCGGCCAATCGAACACTACGGGCATGCGCCCTGTCCGCGCGGCTGCTCGACACGGGTGTCACCGGCGGAGGCGCAAAACTACCCTCATCATCACGCACAATGCCAATTGTCGGGTTGCACACAACACTCACTACGTCATTTGCTAAGGTCTCGTCCACACTCACCACCGATGTAGTATCCAAAACCGTCCTCCAACTAGGGGGCACTGACCATCCACAATCTCGGTTAAAATTCGGATGACGACTAATTTCGATAGCCTCCCGTACTTTCCGCGGAATGGAAAACTTTTCTCTCGCCAGCACAGTTACCTTATCGAAACGAATATAGTGAGACGTATCCGAATTCAGTGAATGTTCCGTCACTGCAGAACCCCGGGTATCCTGATTTTTCATACTACGTATGTGTTCAGTCACTCTTGTGGAAATGTTCCGGCCAGTCTCTCCTATATAGTTCTTCCCACAGGAGCACGGAATCATATATACGCCAGGATTACTTAAGGGTTCCTTATCTTTGGGGGAACGCACCAACTGTCTGAGCTGTATATGAGGGCGGAAAATTGTCTTGATGCAATATCTACGGCGTAACAAGTATCCGATTTTATCCGTCACGCCCTTAAGATAAGGCAAGTATAAAGGTAGCCTCTCTACTGCAGTTGGGCGGGGACGAGCCGATGCGTTCGCAATCCGATTACTCTGCCTCCAGTTGTAGCCATTGCGCTCCAAAACATGTTTCACGTGACTTAGTTCACCATCCACAAACTGAGGATCACACTGACACAGGCTCGATTGATCAACGTCCTAGGCACAGAAGACAAATGACTCGGGTGATGATGTGAATCCGCCCTAAGGTACCGGTCAGTATGAGTTGGTTTACGATACACTGTAGTCATCAACCGCCCACAAGGTCTACGCATCAACAAAACATCCAAAAACGGCAACCTTCCTTCACTTTCCTTCTCCACCGTGAACTTGACCTTATGATGTAATGTATTAAGGTACCCCGTAAACTCCAGTAGGCCGGTTTCCGAGATGACGTAGTGAGTGTTGTGTGCAACCCGACAATTGGCATTGTGCGTGATGATGAGGGTAGTTTTGCGCCTCCGCCGGTGACACCCGTGTCGAGCAGCCGCGCGGACAGGGCGCATGCCCGTAGTGTTCGATTGGCCGCCGTCGCGACTGGTCGTCTCTCCTGATGATGAATCGCGTACCGATTCGAAACATGTCGAGCGTTATTCGACTTCTACGACGTGAGTAAACCCGTTTAAGTATTTTAATATGTCTGAGACTCACGATAGTTTTCTATGTAAAATTATATCATTGTTTAAATGATTTATTTTACTTCGAGATTTTTCAATGCCTTTAAATATTATAAGGTTTGTTGATCTTCAACTCTCGCTCGGACTATGCGAGTGTATGAAGCTGCTTGGACGCCACTCAACGAGATTATGAACGAAGTAATGTTCCGGGGGCGCACGGTCGGCGGGGGGAATAACGTTAGGCTCCGCCCAGATCCTCAAGGACGTTGGGATTAGGAGTCGCCTTAACGACGACGGTTGCAGGTAAGTGACATTTTAAATAAAACCTACGTTGAACAGTCAACTAGTGCTTTTTTGATTGTTTTTATTTTTATTTTTTCCTTATGTTAGTAATTTGCATAAAGAGAACAAGCATTTAATTCTCATCTCATAGGATATTTCTTAGGAGGTTTTTTGAAGCCTGTGCAATCCAGAAAGGTCATAACCGGCAAAAAGATGCAAAACTCAAGCATACCCACGTGATTTTATAAATTTCTTATGAAGGTTAAACAGCCAATCATTTAAATAACGTTTCTGCATCCTAATGCTGCCTCTTTTGAGATATTCTATCTTACCCGCTGAGTTACCTACTGCTGTTTTCGTCATCTTCGAGGAATTCCTTCACATCTGATAACCAGAAAGCCTTCGGCTGCTTTAGGTGGGATAAGCTATGGGAGGTATTGTCTGAAGCTGCCAGCACATCTGGTAACACTTTATAAAGCCTTTACGAGTCTGGATACGAAATGGTGACGGTAGGAGATGTCACATACAAGAACTTTAAGTTCTTGTATGTGATGTCACATACAAGAACTTTAAGTTCTGGAAAGGCGTACGACAGGGATGCATAATATCCCCAATCCTATTTAACAAATATGGAGCCCTTGAAGGTACGTGGTAGACATCGCCCATTTTGCATCACCCGAAGCAGAAGTGGCCCAACTTTTGGAATGACTCAAAACAACCAGCCTCAGAATGGGTCTCGATATTAATAAAAATAAGACCGAGCCGATGATAGTCGACTATTACTAGTCGACAAAGTACTAACATGCTTCAAGAGTTCGATACTGTTGATCAGTTCCAGTACCTTGGCTCCATTGTCACAAATAGAGGCACATGCAAACCAGAGATTCGCAGACGAATCGGAATGGCCCAAAACAGTGATGACCCAACGTGGCAAAATATGGAAAGATAGAAACATCCCTTACCGGACTAACATGCACCTCGTCTGTGCACTTGTCTTCTCCATATTTCTTTATGGGGCAGAAACCTGGACGCTCAAAGCCGCTGACAGGCAGAGGATTGATGCTTTCGAAATCTGGTGCGGGCGCCGCCTGCTAAGGATTCCTAAGACAGCTTGAAAGTAAAATGGAATACTCAAACTAAGCTACTGCGGTAATATATATGTTTTTATAACAACGAAACATGAGTTGAGACACGGCGAGTGACCTATAAAACCTGGTTTTTAAATAATTTTGTATAAGTGTTTAAATAATTGTCGTTCGCCTGCCGTATATGTGTCGTTCACCTGTTTTTATATAGACAAGTGAACGACATACAGGTGATGGACAAAATGACAGTTATGTCATCAAAACAAATAAAGTATTTCGTTGATGAACTGCATATTTATACACATAAAAGAAGACCATACTTTACGCGTTATAAATTAAAATGAATTCAATAGTACACACGTTAACCAAAATATGGAAGGCAGAATATAGACTACATCATCATCATCATCATCATCATTTCAGCCTATTGCAGTCCACTGCTGGACGTAAGCCTCCCCCAGGGTTCGCCACATGGCCCGATCTCCCGTTTTCGCCATCCAGTCACCACCAGCCACTTTTTTCAGGTCGTCGGTCCATCTGGCCGGAGGGCGTCCTACACTACGCTTGCCGAGTCGTGGTCTCCACTCGAGAACCCGTCTACTCCACCGATCATCGGTTCTGCGACAGATGTGACCAGCCCACTGCCACTTCAGTCTGCTACACTTCTGAACTACGTCAGTGACTTTGGTTTTTTGTCGGATAATCTCGTTCCGGACTTTGTCCCTTAACGAGATTCCGAGCATACCCCTTTCCATAGCTCGCTGTGTGACGTGTAGTCGGTGGGCTAGTTTCACTGTCAGGTTCCACGTCTCGGCTCCGTATGTCATGACCGGCAGGACGCACTGATTGAATACCTTGGTCTTCAGGCATTGTGGCAAGGGTGACTCGAAGATGTGACGCAGCTTTCCAAATGCTGCCCAGCCAAGCTGCACTCTTCTGGTGATTTCACTCTCGAAGTTGTCTCTACCCAGCTGTAACTTTTGTCCTAGGTAGACGTACTCCTGGACAACTTCAATGGCTACACCTTCGACGGAAACGGGCACAGGGACGATGTGCTCGTTGAACATGACCTTAGTCTTGTCCAAGTTCATCCCTAGCCCAACGCGTCTCGAGGCAGCATTAAGACCGGACAGCATTTCCTGCAGGTCTTGCAGCGATTCTGCCATTATAACTATGTCGTCAGCAAAGCGCAGGTGTGTGAGATATTCACCATTGACATTGATGCCCATTCCATTCCACCGCAGGGTCTTGAAGACATCCTCCAGAGCATTGGTGAAGAGTTTCGGGGAAATAACGTCACCCTGTCTTACACCTCTAAGCAGCTGGATGGGTCTTGTTTGGTGGTTCTGCACTTGGACGGACATAGTCGCCATTTGGTAGAGACTTCTCAGCACCTCCACGTACCGCCAGTCGACTTGGCATCGCTGCAAAGACTCCAGAACGGCCCAGGTTTCGATGGAGTCGAAGGCCTTCTCGTAGTCCACAAACGCCATACACAGCGGTTGGTTATACTCCTCGGACTTCTGTATAACCTGCCGAACAGTATGGATGTGGTCCACGGTGCTATAGCCTTTACGAAACCCAGCCTGTTCCGGTGGCTGAAAGGCGTCAAATCTTGATGCCAGACGATTCGTGATGACTCTCGAGAACAGCTTATAGACGTGGCTCAGAAGCGTGATCGGCCTATAGTTTTTAAGGAGCGTTTTGTCTCCTTTCTTGAAAAACAATGCCACTACACCTCTGCTCCACGCCTTCGGGGTAGTCCCATTGGTTATTACAGAGTTGAAGAGCCTCTTCAACTCCCCAAGAACAGGTTTACCCCCAGCCCTGAGGAGCTCAGAGGCTACTCCATCTTCACCGGGAGCCTTCCCATTACTAAGCTGTTTGAGAGCCGCCTCGATTTCGTCGACATCTACGTCTGGGAGATCTTCAGTGAAGTGGCGGGTAAGTGGGGCTCTAGGGTCTCTCGCGTCAGGTGTAGGCTTCGGTGCATGCGAAGCATACAGATGTCCGTAGAAGTCCTCAATTTCAGCCAGTATCCCCGGGACTGATGTGACGGTTTCACCATTCGAGGTAGCTAACTTTGTCAGATGACTCCTCCCCAGTGTCTTGGTAAAGACTTTCGACCCCCGATTTCGCTCGATCGCCTCACGTACTAGGCGAGTGTTCCAGCTGCGAAGGTCGCGTCTCACCAAGCTCCTGATTTTCTTGTGGAGTGACTGGGGATCTGACAAAGTTTCCTCTGGTGTCTCACGTCTAAATCGCATCAAATCCAGGGTCTCGCTAGAAAGTTTGGACTTCTTATCTGACCGCCTTTTCCGAAAGTGCCTCGTTCCCACTTCGCGTATCACCCCAATTACGCCGTCCAGATCCTCGTCAACATTTGCCGGGGTCTCCAGTGCGGCGAATCTATTTGTCAATTCCAGTTGGAATGCATCATGTCCAGCTTGGGGCACATTTGGACGAAGAACAGACCTCACCATGCGACTACGTTCGAGCTTAAAATTGATACTTAGGGTGCCTCGCACAAGCCGGTGATCGCTACCGGTATTAAACCTGCTGATCACTGAGACATCCCTAAATATGTGCTTCTTGTCGGCTATGATGAAGTCAATTTCGTTCTTCGTCACACCGTCGGGGGTCTTCCAGGTCCACTTCCGTTGTGGCTTTTTCTGATAAAAGGTGTTCATACAGAACAGCCCCTGCATGCTAAGGAAGTTGACCAGCATTTGGCCCCTACGGTTTCTGCGCCCATAGCTATGCTGTCCCAAACAAGATTCACCGCATTCTTTTCCCACTTTGGCGTTGAAGTCCCCCATGACAACGGTATAATGGGTTTTGGTGGTACGATTCATGGCCTTTGACACATCGTCGTAAACGGCCTCCACCTCCTCATCTGAGCTGCTCGACGTCGGCGCATATACCTGTATGACCTTAAGAGAGTATCTCTCGGTCAGTTTCAGTACAAGGTACGCTACCCGTGCCGAGACGCTGCAGATCTCCATCACGTTGTCACGGAGGGCTTTGTTGACGAGGAATCCCACGCCACCCTGAGATTGTTGGCTCCCTTCCCTAAAGTAGAATAGATGGCCCGACTCAAGGGTTATCGTGTCCTCCCCCTCTCTACGAACTTCCGATAACCCGAGAACATGCCATCGTATCTTCTCTAATTCTACTTCAAGGATCTGGAGGCTTTCGTCCAGCCGTAGACTGCGTCCGTTGTATGTAGCCAGGGTCAATTGTTGGCAGCCGTCCGTAGCCCGGGGATTCCTAGCACCCCCTACCCTACCGTAACCAAGGCCGCTGCCGTGGCCTGGAATAGTAGGGCGGCCGGGAACTGGGGGCCGTTTCTTTTTGTGTCTAACCATAGAGGGTATTGCCCGTAGTCACCACGCTGGGCATGCGGGTTGGTGACCGCAGTGTATTTATGTGGACTGTGTTGTCTACACAAGAGGCGCTGCTGCCCACCTCTCGGATGGTCCCTTAATCGCCTTCTACGATACCCACGGGAAGAAATGGGGTGGTGCTATTCTACTCCGCCGGCACCACACGGCAAACTACATACCCATTACAAACTCCCGCTCGCGTAACTGTATGTATCATATTTTTTTAGTGCAGCACACTGACGACGTGTCACTCGGAACAGTGTTAGGTGGCAACTGAAGGTCTCGATTTATGCGGGGTGAGGCAGGGGAAACGAAATAGTAGTCACACAATAATTATTGTAATGCAATTATTGTAATGTTTGTCTCATGACAAGTGAACGACAAAAAATGGCGTGGACAAACTTAAATTGCAAATAATTCGCAACATAAGCATAGTATTATTATTCGATATGGTAGTATTCAATCTTCATCATATATGAAAATAAAATGGAGTACTGAACTTAAGCTAAGTCGGTAAAATATATGTTTTTATTACAACGAAACATGAGTACCTCGCGTTGGGACACGGCAAGTGACCGACAAAACCTAGTTTTAAATCGTTTTTTTGTCCATTAATATACTTTAGTTTTAATTAAAAGCATTTGGCCTCTATATAAAAAGTGTAGCCTATACAAAGGAAGCCAAAAGCCAGATTTTTACGCAATCCACTGAAGTAACAGCCTTCTGCGGCACCTACTCTATATCAAGTTAAATTTTTCATAAATTTTACTACCTTAATTAAATCTGGAAGAGATCGCTTTTGAACGATAAGACCGCCTGATGTCTACCGCTGCTAAACTTTTATTGGTGTGCAATAAAGTATTGTTGTATTGTAGAAGTTGATCGAACCCACGACCTCTCCTTGATCGGAGCAGTGCTTTGCTCGGAGATTTATATCAATGGAGTATGAATTTGTGCTGAATAACCAATAGCTAAATGTAATGCGTCTTACTGACTTCACAGCGTGAAGATGTCAGTTAGGCATAAATAAATCTCGGTAGGTAATGGTAAGCGGTACAAGGCTGCGGGGTTCACAGGTCCGCTCACTTTTTAAACTTCGATGTGCTTCAGAATTTATGTTGTGTGCCAGGATGTGGTGAGAGTTGAGAGGAGAGATAAGCGGTAGCGAATTTAAGTATTGATGTACATTAGAATAGGCTAGCATGTTAAACTGTATTAAACTTAAGTTTATTTTGTATAGTGTGTTGTGCTAGTCATTGCTAACCCGTTACAATTATTGTTTTGTTTGAGAAGGTACTGTTTTTATTTAGTCCTATTGTCATGGTCTAATGATGAGATCCTGGAGATATCGATCGAATTCGTAAAAACTATAACGGCACGTCTATCGTCAATTGGGGCCTATGAAAAAATAATTATTAATTGCGTTTTTCGCGCACACAAGCACCCATCTCTCTCGCACTCTCTTTTTTATCTTCTTTTATTTATCACGTGGATGGATGCTGTTATTAAAATTTGAAACAAGTAAAATGTACTGGGGTTCCATATGTAGTGAGGTTCTATAACGTCGTTACGAAAGAAATTTGTTACTAGACGTATATAACTAAATATTTACTAATTTATTAAATCTTTATTGTACAAAAAAGTGTACAACTGGCAGACTTAATACCATAAGGCATTCTCTAATAAATATTTCATTTTATTTCATTTCTAATTTCGTTTCCACCAATAAAATTGTCGCTTTTTTCAAAGCTCCAGCCTTATTTTCCAGTGCCCTCTCTAACGCTGGAGGTCGGTGAAAAATCTATAAACGCGTGTAGATGTAGACACCGTAATTGACCGCAATGACTTAAATGTATGACCTTTGGTGTAATATCACAAGTTATTTATGTGACCTAATGGTATTTGTACGTATACTTTGATTTTTGTAATAATTTTGATACTAACCATCAGAGAACGTATGTAAACGTATCGTTAAACGACCAAAAGCTGCTAAAATTAATAGATAATATAAATGCAAGTGTCCTGACTGACTGACTGACTCATCAACGCAGAGCTGAAACTACAAATGCTAGAGAGTTGAAGTTTGCATTTATAAAGTGCGATTTTGAAAACTTCAACCCCTAAGGGGGTTAAAAAGTGGATGAAAGGTTGTATGGGGTACAAGTTTTTCTTTATGTTAGGAACTTGAAACTTTGTAAAAATGTATTAAAATAAAATACAAAACAAAAAATTTCAGCGTTTTTGAAAATTCATCCCCTAAGGTGGTAAAATAGGGGTTGAAAGTTTGTATGGAGATCAAATATTTTTTTGAGTGCGGGACTTGAATCTTTGTATAAAGGCATACTATTAGAATACAAGAAAAGTCATTTCAGCGTTTTCAAAAATTCGTCCCCTACAAGGGTTTAAAAGGGGTTGAAAGTTTCTATGGAGATCAAACCTTTTTCTGAGCGCGGCACTTTAAACTTTGTATAAAGGTATTATAATTAGAATACAAGAAAAATAATTTCAGCGTTTTTGAAAATTCAGCCTCAAAGGTGGTGAAAAGGGGGTTGAAAGTTTGAATGAAGGTCAAACAGTTTTTTGAGTGCGGGGCTTGAAACTTTATATAAAGGCACATGAACAGAATACAAGAAAAGTGACTTCAGTGTTTTTGAAAATTCAGCCCTGAAGGTGGTGAAAAGGGGGTTGAAAATTTGTATGAAGATCAAACATTTTTTTGAGTGCGGGACTTGAAACTTTGTATTATAAAGACATTATTATTCGAATCCAAGAATTTATAAACCTATGTGTTATTCTTAAACTCATCGAATTTAGTAAAGCTATTCGTTCGTAAATGTACCTGATTTCATAATGATACCGCGTAATTGCTCTCAATTTAGCCGAAAAAAAAACTAAAGAAAGGCCCAGGAGCGTCGGATTCGCGTACGAAGGGTTTGTTACTATTACGTAAAAAATGGCAAAAAAATCACGTTCAGTAATTTCAACATTGCTTGGATCTGAAAATAATAAAGATGTAAAATTTTCAAGTCAAGGTTCCACGGGGACGAAGTCGCGGGCTACAGCTACTTAATAGATAAAAAAAAAGTCATAGCAGCAAAACGAAGCTATATGACTATATTAACAGTTTCTATGTTATCGAATGCTTCAAACGGTTTCCTGGCTACATTTTCACTCAGGCATTTAGGATGCCTGATGCCTGATGCTGCAGATGACAAAATAACCAAGAATTAATATTTTATTTAGAAACACATTGTTTTTTAAATGATTTTTAATGTACCCACACTTTTTTTATTACTATATGCATTAAAAAATCAACACACAAAGAAAAATTAAATTACGCTTATACGGGGAAATAAAATAGCAAAATGGATGGAGAAATTGAAAGCTTACGTGAAGTGCGTCCGTGGTCGAAAGGTTAAGACGTTGGACCGGTAATCCAAAGATACCGGGTTCGAGCCCCGGTGTGGACCACGTATGAGCGCAACTTAATTTTTTTTTGCTTGTTGACCTTTGTATCCATATAGCAATTAACCAAAAATGTTTCAGCAATGTTGAAAGCTTTCACGAAGTACCATTATTACAATGTACCTAGGCTTAGATCCATGAGCCCATGATCCATGATACAGCTGCCCGCAAACTTCTTGAGCATGACCTTGACTGCGCAGTAGCCGATTTACGTACAAATGTACATGCGCAGATCCGCAATTTTTGTTCTAAAAGTTTGCCGGCAACTATAGGTACTGAAAGGACCGAAATATATATTTCAGAAAGAAACCAATAAAAAAGGAACTGAACATATATTTAAGTCTTCTGAAAATAGTACAAAGCCTATTGACATTGTAGGATGAAGGCTCTTCTGAGATCCGTTAATCTAGACTGTTTTTTTAAGAGTAAATTAAACCGAAAAATCGCATTCGTTAACCTTAAAGTTCGAGGTGACCATTCACACGTTCGTGACCTCGATGCATAAGTACCTAATTTACTATTAAAATAAGTAATGATCACTTAATAACCCATCATGCATGCTAATTGAGATTTTCGGTCATTAACCATCTGATTTTGAGTTTTAGAACGCTTGACATTGAGTATAAATTTACTTGCGCTTGAGAAGGGACAGTTGAGTAGATGTTATTTTTTTAGTACATTACTGCAGACGCCGAGAAATAAGGGTTTGCTTTGCCGGGTAGGTAGGTATAAACGGATAGTGATACGAAGCTGCCAAGCCCTTTTCACGGCTAAGGCATGTATAGTGCTTTTCTCAAACATAATTGATACTATAAAAAAATACATCACTCAAAAAAATAGCCCTGTTCATAGGTAAACACAGACGCCATGTTTAACAAAATATTTCCCCGCCTAGGCCTCCTTTACATTTATCTCGAGTTGTTCCGCCTGAAACGTAAACTTCTTTATCGAACAAAAATACTTACTTGTAAATACCAAAAAGTAATCATTAAAGTCTTCATGCGTGGCATCGATTTTCACAGTTATAATTGAGTGGTTTTGCACCGACTTCAAAAGGTGATTCAAATATTATCTGTACTTGGGTTATTTTTGGCTTTGCACTTTATTTTGAAATCAGTTCTATTTTGTATTTTTGTCTCGCAGTTTGTACTTCGAATATATGTATTTACAGGTAAGTCGGGTGCGAATGCGTGTTTTTAAGTTTCACTACCAAGCGATTCTTTACTTTTCTACGAAGAAAACTTGGTCTGATACTGTGTTAAACAAGAGGAGGAATAATTAGATGAAGAATATTAGTTACAGGCAATTAATGCAAATTTAATTATAGATGTGTTCGCAAACGTTATAAAATTGTGAGAGAAGTTTCCTAACTCGTAAACAATGTTATGTCAGGAAACCGGTTATCATAAACACTGCATGTATATGTAAGTTTCTTAGGATCTTATATTGATATTAAATCAGACGATTTTATAACCAATTAACCCCTTCAATGCAACTTTAACGCAATTTTGCAAGCATTAAGATTCCACTCGATGAAAATCAACTATGTTGATGCTTGCCTTAAGAAAATGCCCATCATTTTAGTTTCAGATTCTTACTGATTACTTTTAATGAGAAGGACTAAAGTGTCACTATCCGTCATAGCTCACCGGATGGCACGGTTGAAGTGGCAATGGCGGGCCATGTAGCCCGGAGAACGGCTGGCCGTTGGGGCAAGTTAGGTACCATGCGTGGTCGCCAATACAGGACTTTTGCTGGAAACCGCAGAGTGGGACGGCCCCCATCTAGGTGGACAGACGACCTCGTGAGTATATGGATGCAGTCTGCACAGGATTGCACTTTGTGGCGAGCTATAGGGAAGGCCTTGTGTTCTGCAGTAGACGTTTGTGGCTGATAGATAGATAGAGTTTTAATGGGAATAATTGGTACAAAACGCTTCTTGACAAGTACGCGGTAAAGGGACGAATATGAAAGGATTTGTCGACATTTCAATCTTGTCTTATAAGATACTATACCCTACTTTGCGATAGCACTAATGAGTTATTTTATAGGTACTGTACTAGCGCTCGCGTCTTCGTATGCATAGAACTAGTCAATCACAATAAAAGGGAATAATAAAACTTTGTAATAAAATAGTGACACACATTCAATTATACATAATATACTTAAACCATCAAGTATCAAGCTTTATCACACTTCTATAGTAAATTCCACCCTCTTTCTCACCTCTTTGAGGGATGATTTCGGGGAATCACTTGTCCTTCCCCAGGCTTCAAACTAAATTAATTTAAATTATTATAATTATCAAACCCGTTCACAAAATTTCACGAGAATCCGTTAAGAAATGCGACATGTAGGTGAGAACAGCTGTTCGAACGTTGTTTTTTTTTTTGGCCAAGCAGAAACGGAGATGCGTCGTTGCTCGATGAAAACTAACAAATACTGATAATCACTTACGTACCTAGTGCGAAATGTCGCAACTTTACCGCCCACAATTTAATAGCGGATAAATAGTTCTATTTTGCAGCTCTTTAAGATTTGACGAGGTAATTGCGGTCATTTTCGTTTCATACAGCCTTTGGCAGTATTGGGTTGCATAGTTTGCTTTTTGTCTTTCACAATTACTTATCTGTCAGTTAAGCTTATAAAGCCCAACAGGGTGTTTTTCAATCCACGCCATATTGCGGTTTTTTAGTGGTACTAATTTATTTTACTGACAACGACAAATTTTATAAGATCACTCAGGTAATCAGGAAATCGGGGAGTATTATGATACACCACTGGCAACACAGAAACGGATTGACAGAGCCAACCAATCATAGCACGATGACGTCAAAAATCTCACCTATCATTCTGGAGTGCCATACCCTATTTTCTTATACCATGAATGGAATGAGAAAAAATCTGACTTAAGTGGCAATTGACGTAAGTGGAATCCACCCAATGGTGATACTTTTTATACTGTTTTATTCCTGTTCGCAGCGGAGTTATTCTCGACAGCACTCTACAACAGCTATTATCTCGCACAGGCGTATTGTTTAATTCGTCGGTTAGCAAACAGATGCCTACCGATGCCTATCGGCCTAATGCGCGCTTGCGCAAGCTAAAGCGATTTACATGTGATTCGGATTCACGCAACATATCATCACTCTCATACTAAGCGATGCCCGCTACCACGGAAACTGCAAAAGATTACTCTTGAATCTTCGCAGAATTCACCTAAGAATTTTATTTTATTGGATTTTTATATTATTCCCTTTTATTGCGATTAACTAATTCTACGCATACGAATTCGCGGGCAGAAACTAATTCAATAAAGGACAAGATTTTAACGGTTCACGCATCCTAAACGCGATTAACGCTCGTGCGTGCAGCTCTCCGTGGCGCCACCTATGGTCCCACCGGAAGATCAGCGCTGGCTCTCGAGCTAGCATCTTGCTGAGGTGGGACCTTTTCGTGGCACAGCCATAAAAATAGTTGCTTATTGTTTTATTTTATGGTCTTATAATTTCTGTCACACCTTTTATGTTATTATGTTTTATGTCTCGTCACGAATAAATGTATTTCTTTCTTTCTTTCTTACTAACGACAAGAAATCCTTTCACATCATAATCATGTCCGCCGATAGACATCCACTGCTGGAGAAAGGCCTCCTAAAAATTTTCCACAGCGATCGGTCTTGCGCCGCCCTCATCTAATTTCTGCCCGCGATCTTAACCAGCGTCTGCGTCTTCCGGTCCGCTGTCGCCACTTAAGAACCTTTCTGAGCCAACGGTTCTACCAGCAATGTGCCCCACCACACCACCACCACGGTGAAATTACTAGCATAGAGGCATTCTATCTTCGTCCTCCGGGTAGGCAAGCACTTGTGACTCCTCTGGTGTTGCAGGTGTTTATGGGCGACGGTAATCGCTTTCCATCAGGCGATACGTTTGCTCGTTTGCCCCCTATGACATAAAAAAAGAAAAAACCCGCCCACTGCCACTTAAGTTTAGCGTCTGCCGACGTAACATGTTTGTTTTCTGTAAGATGAAGAAGACTGCTACAGCCTAATATCTAACTGTTAGTCCTATTCCATTAGACAATAAACTATGTAAGTCTTACCCCATCTTACCTTATGTATACCTTATGTATGTATGTACCTTATGTACATTCAAATATTGACAGCTACTTTTTGCTGCTAACTGCTTACGTCATTATCGGCGTCATCAAAAAGAAAGCATTTGTTAGTCATAAATCGGTGCATATATTAAGTTTAACGACGAATAAATGAATAATAAATTAAAAGCCCACACAACAGAAATAGCAGACATGAATGGGTTTGACCCCCGATGTCAATTGTCAACGACGTGTCTGCGACAGATGACGAGGTCGAGAGTGCTTCGTGCTTCCACATAAAAGGCCTATTCACAAGACAAGGTTAAATGTACATTCAATATGACACTTCCGTGGCTGGCTAGTAGGGCTTCTTTGTATGGGTTGCAGTTCTTTCTCTCTTAACCTAACCTACTATTCTGGCCGATGTTCGTATTTGTGGGGTCACAGTTCTAACCTAACCTAACTTATAACCAAGAGCTCAGTGCAGGAAAGACTTTTTTAATCCCAGCATTGAAAGCCCTATTGGCTAGTTGAGGGAAAGTATGAGTTAAAATTAGAAACAAAAGAAATACACAAAACCACTTTTTTTACATCAGCTTAACTGTATCAGGATCAGGACTATTTTATGGGTGCCCAACGTTTCATATAACTTCACTTAATCTATTTTGGTTTGATATACCATTGCTGTGTATAATGTAACGAATGGTATAATATTGTTTTAGATAATTTTCAAATGATCTAATGTAACAATTGATATAATGGCTTATAGGTATAATTACTTTTAGTATAATGTACATATACTTACTATATTTATTACTTGGTATTAAATTAAACGTATTTATCATATTGACTTACTTGATATAATTCGTCAATGCTATAGACTACATAAGATATAAGTTGATTTTACTATAACCAAAAAAAGTGGTACCGGCTAGATATATTAGGCTGTCACCCCCCAAATCACCTTAAGGTAAGTCCGACTTGTCTTAGGTTAGGTACGACGACGAGCGAAGCGAGGAGGAGTATTAGGTTGAACTGCGACCCTAACGAGCGAGCGAAGCGAGCGAGCCGCGCAGGTCCGACTTGGCTTATGATTCCTAACATTACCTATTGCACCATAAGGCCGGTCCGACTTGGCTTAGGTTAGGTACGACGACGAGCGAAGCGAGGAGGAGTGTTAGGTTGAACTGCGACCCTAACGAGCGAGCGAAGCGAGCGAGCCGCGCAGGTCCTACTTGGCTTACGATTCCTAACATTACCTATTTCACCTTAAGGCAGTATTTAGGTATATGAAAACGCTATTATTCTAAATAGTATGTATGTTAAACAAATTTATGTGATAAATACTATGTTATAGGAAAGTATAATTATGGATATTGTCATGTAGCCTATTATATTAATCGATAATTAGAGAAAAGCAAAATATAGGAAAAACCATTATATGAAACGTTACATTATATGAAACAACTTTATATCAATCGATTGTACGAGTATATCAAGTGTATGTTAGTTTATCTGACATTACCTATATGAAACATTACGGACCCCTATTTTATATAGCCCTCACTACAGTGAGTCTGACTTTGTGTGGGAGTATAATCCGCTAATGGGATAATCTCCGCACCACAGGAGTGATTAAAACACTAAATCTGTGAGAAAGGCCTATACTAACCACATTTTAACAAAAAAACTTCAACGAAAAGAATTCCTATTTCCAGTGTGCTCGCCAGTTTCATGTTACCAAATTATGGTTTCCGAAAGCAATACGAGTAGGGCTTATAATACCGGGATTTTGTATGGGGTAATCACGGGATCCAGGGATCGCCATACAAAAAATCTCGTGTTAGTAATCTTTAAGGCATCATGAAGCCTAAAACACAATTAACTAAAAACATCCTACATCGCTCTATAATTATTGAAGAGCTATCCCAGTATCCCACCATCAGAACTTGACCTAAAGAATGAGTACCTCTTTTAAAAGACTGATACTGATGATAACAACCTTTTTTTAAGTTGGTCGGAAAACAGCCAGCACTTTTTTTAAGGACACCCCTGATATTATTGAACCTTGATTGACCTGAATTAGTAGTGTTTTTGGCTATCCACTACCTACCTTCAATCCTTTACCTACATCATTTTCAATATTTTATCCTTCTTAAGATCATTAACACAGGAGACTACGTGGTAGATCACCCATGCGATGGACTGACCAGATAGAATCTGATCTGGGCAAACCATTGCATGAATGTACCAGAAGTGCTGCGAACCGAATGAGATGACGAGACATCGATACGCGGGTGACAGCAGCCCCCAACCCTCCATCATGAAGACCACGATCGCTCTGACAAGAGCAAAACGAAGAAGAAGAAGATTATTAACATCTTGATTAACTCCAGAGTTGTTCCAAGGTCATGGATGTTATCTAATGTATATATCTATTAAGTATGTATACCGTCGTCTAGTGCCCATAACACAAGCCCTTACTGTGGGACTATATCGATTTGTGTGAGTTTGTCCGATATTTATTTATCGTTTGTTTATTTATTCCTTTAAAAATAATTTTATATTTATTTATAATGCAACTACGTATTGACGTCTTTCATTATATCACAAGTACTCATACATACATCGGGACATCGGCAAGTCATAAATTATCAATTACATTAATGTTTTGCGGTGTATGAGCAGACGATGCCCTCCAAACTTCAAATGCATAAATCTTTCGCCTTTCATTTGACGTACATTTTGGCCGCTTCAAAAATGAAAGGTTGGTAATGTGAGGTCACGTCGTATATGCGTCTCGGGTCAGTGGAGATCTTTTACAATTCACGATTAACTTGATGATCGTCTATATACTGCCGTTCGATAGTGCAGGGTTACTCCGATATTCGAATGTTTGAATTCGTCACGCTCATTCAAATATCGTTTAGCACGAGATCAAGAGGAATGGCGTGATTCGATATTCGGACTAAACCTTCCGAGAGTCCAGCCAAAAAATCGTCTCCGTCGTTTACGCTCCCCGTAAAAATACCGTTTTCACAGACTTGTTAGATATGTTTTTCGTAGGGTTTGCAGACCCGGTAAATTTGAAAATACTAAAAATTCCCGGTCTTTTGCGTTAAAAGCACATTACGCATAACGCAAGAAGTTTCCTAGAAGGCGTAAGTAACGTACCGGAGTCAAGTTAAATATTCTTAGTCTCAGTTCTATAGGATATAAAAAAAACTGAAATAACTTTTTAACCGCCACAATTGTCATATTCATATCACGTCATCGGAATATTGTGCCACTGACACCAACGTCTTCTAGTGACGTCCAAACATTGATCAAAAACTGTAATTCAAACTGCTGGTGCTTTTCAATCCGGGTTGATTTAGGAATACTTCTTTATTTTTATGCTATGGCGTCAGTTGCACGGCAAATTGCTTCATCTGTTGACGTTCAAAAGGTAAAAAAAAAGAAGAGAACTGTGCCTTCCGTAAGTGAAAAAATAGAAAGCAGTCTCGAAAATCGTATCTGTGCCGTATCGTCACGTATAAAGTTTTATTCGCACACATTTCGCAAGCTACATCGATGATAGGTGGATTTAATTAATAGAAAATGATCATAAGACATGCTGTAGGTTTGTTTGTTTATTAATTACCTTCTTTTTTTTTGGCGATCAGTCAAACGGTGATCGTGATTGAAAGTCATGAGCCAAATTGGCTTGTATCGTCTACATAAGTGACGTGTATGCATATTATGTTAGTTTTAACAATAAATATAAACTAGTATAAAACTATCAGGGCGCTAATTCGAGTGTATTACTCTTTTTTAGTATATCCCAGGTATATCACCGTCATTAAAACGCGATGTTTGCGATTGGAGCTGCATAAAATGATATTTTACATTACTACCCAGTCGAATTAAGTTTACGCCTGATATATATGTCGTCGCATCTAAATGATAGGTACTGAAACTAAACGTGACCTGGCTAGAGAAGTGGCAATATACTAGGTATATCGCCACTTCGGATATGCCTCAGAGATATCAGAGAGACGTATATAGAATCAGGGCCCTGGTATTTTTATTAAGGTTTATTGTCTAACAGGGTAAAACTAACCGTGTGCTTTTTATTAGCCTAACAAACATTCGTTCTTAACCCTATATATAAAAAAAATCGGTTGAGAACTTCGACCTGTGTCAATATGTTCGAAATTATCGAAAGGCATATAAAATAAATAAATAAAATAAAAATCGTTTATTTCAGACCTGAACGATCCATATTAAGTTAGTAACACAACAAGACTTATTAAATATATTACATACCTACATGATTAACTGAAATAAATAAAACAAGAAAATACCTATACATACCTACATAAATACCTATAACTATTACAGAGAGAAGCAGCTAGTCACAGGAGCAACCAGCACTTTTGCTCTATTTGGCCCTGCCAATAACTACCTACCTCTACCCAGTATTTAGTTATTGGACAATCGAGACGCCCATCTAACGCCCTAAGAAGGCTGTTGCTGCTTAGCCATATATGGCTTCGTAATGCAGTAATAGGTTAAGGTATTAATTAAAGATTATATTTAAGAATATATGCACATCATAACTTATTCATTTAGATTTTAGACCAGCAAAATTATAATGATGTAGAGGTAAGTGAAACTTTAAACTTTCATTTCACATTATTATTACACACATCAAAATATTATGTTTTGTTAACTGTTGACCACTAGGTCCGTAATTTGCAGAAAATCCCGATGTGTAATTAAAAGCAATTAAATTTTTCAATATTGCCGTTTCTATTTCTATTAAATAATGAAATAATGAACTTTATTCTGTAAGTAGGCCACAAGGGCAGTTTTACATGTCTGTATTATAACTGGAAAAGGGCTTATAGGACACAATTTGATGCTACATAAAGGTTGTCTCGAAGATATCACTATTTGACGATAAGACCGCCTGACTTATAATTGACTTAAAGAAAGATTTAGTATTACTAGTCCGACTGTATGATTTCCTGCGCTGTGGCTACTTGACATCTTTAGGATGTTTCGTTTAGAATGAAGATGTTCTCAAATGAATTATTTGATCATACATTGGGATATACCTACTTGAAAATGTAAAAATTACGTAATATTTCCTTTTCCATCCTTTATTTGAGTTTATAAAAAAAATGCTTAAGAAACTTAAATGCTGTCAAGAGTTAGTTGTAATCTCGAATGTATGAAATGAACAGTAAAGTAGACACGCAGTGCAATAACTGATACAGTACTTTTATCTCACGAGCGCGGGTGAGCCATGTTTGTGTGAGTAGATGTACATGCACATTGGCTCTGTGTGGGTGAGCTCGGGAGCGTTCAGTGCCGGCTCACCCACACAGAGCCAATGTGCATGTATGTTACTCACACAAACATGGCTCACCCGCGCTCGTGAGATAAAAGTACTGTAATCCCTGCACCCCGGCCCTAGCGGTTCCTTTGTAGAACTACAATTCTCCATACACAGCTTCCCAGACGTGGTGCCGCGGTTTATGCTGCCGCTAACCTACCACCACAACACAGCGCCTTACGATAACAGCCTAAGGGCTTTTCGAATCAGCATTAAAAAAAAACCCGTTTTTTTTTTTTTATGTCATAGGGGGCAAACGAGCAAACGTATCGCCTGATGGAAAGCGATTACCGTCGCCCATAAACACCTGCAACACCAGAGGAGTCACAAGTGCTTGCCTACCCGGAGGACGAAGATAGAATGCCTCTATGCTTGTAATTTCACCGGCTATCTTACCCCCACACCGGAATACAACAATGCGAACAATGCTGTTTAGCGGTGGGTTAGCAGGCAAGACGGTAGCACAGTATATATAGGCTAAAGCAGTATGGAAACTACGAACAAACGGTCGAAACAGCGCACACACACAGACGCAAGCGTTTACGAGGCGAATAAGCGTACATAGCAGTGCTGTCAGTCGCGCGTGGCGCATCGAGACGAGCGGTCATTGTTTGTGATTATTGCGTGTTGCGTGCGCTGTCCGCGATTTTTTACAGATGCCACGAGTTTATTGCGTTGTATACGGCTGCTTGAACTCTGCTTCCTTAAAACCGGAGCTTTCATTTTTTAAACTTCCTGCTGATATTGAAAGGTAAGAATGCTTTATTATCACTACATACATAGTATAAAACAAAGTCGCTTCCTGTCTGTCTGTTCCTATATATATGCTTAGATCTTTAAAACTACGCAACGGATTTTGATGCGGTTTTTTTTAATAGATAGAGTGATTCAAGAGAAAGGTTGATATGTATATAATACATGCATAATTTATCAGCATTGCCCCCGAGCGGAGCCTAACGGGTTGCTAGTTAATAAATAAAATGCATTTCCTTTTAAATAAATCGTTTGGTTGTTTATTTGATATTTGGTGTAAATTTTTAGGGTTCCCTACCCATAAGGTAAAAACGGGACCATTACTTAATAAACCTCCGCTGTTCGTCTGTTACCAGGTTGTAAGTATCTCATGAACCGTGATAGCTAAACAGCTTGATTATTTTGCAGATGATGTATTTTTATTGCCGCTTTAACAACAAATAGTAAAAACAGAATAACAACAATATTTAAGGGGCTCCCATATATCAAACGTGATGGGTTCCGTTAACTTTGCACCTCATTTGTATCCGGCGCCATACCCGGCCAGTTAAGATGGGATACCTAAGTGTTTGTACTGAACCTTCGGTGCGCGAGTCCGATACGCACTTTGCCGGTTTTTAAGCACGCGTGTTTGTAATGGTGAAAAATAATTAAATAAGAATTGATAGCTATGAAGCTTTCATCGTTATTAAACTTGTATCAATTTATTGTATTTAGGTTAGTTCGTGGGGTAGCGTCCAGGAAAACAACGGTTGGCGATGGTGACAAACACTATAATTCTTATAAAAGTCACAGCACAGTTTTATATGGGGAAATAATAATAACACCACATACAGGCAGACTATGAGAAAAGCTAGACACGCGAGTGATTTCGTTCGAGTAGTGCGCGCGAACGTTGTATTATCGAATGTTCGGGAGTCGGGACCGGCCGACGCGACGGTGCTGCGTGCCGGCGCCGCCGCATGTGCCGCCCGCTCTCCCCCTAACACCTCGGCTGTCCGTGGATTACGTGCGTAAACACGGCGAATACCTACTGCGTGTGCTATTGTATATATGTATAAGTATTAATATTGTAAAGGATGACATTTAAACCATTGAAACCAATATAAAAATTGATAACAATATAATACCTAATATAAACATTGTGATGTGTATCCACATTAAAAAAAAGTCAAGTGCAAGTGAGACTCGCGCACCGAGGGTTCCGTACAAAAACTTCCCATCTTAACTGCCCTACAATAAATGTAAATAAAAAGTAAAATACAATAAAGTCATTACAAAATCTAAGTACATTATAAAAATTCTAACCTAGGGTGCCGCCGGCAGCGGGTGACAACCCTAGCGCGTAGGTATTTATCTTCAAAGAAGGCCTTAGTTTCCATACTGCTTTAGCCTATATATATACTGTGACGGTAGTAACAATCCGGACGGACCCTGCACGAGGCCCTACTACTCCAAAAACTTTACGTAGTCGCTCGCTAGAGGGTAATGTCACTGTACTAACACATTGTAACTCATATTAAGGGTACTGATGTCAATGTTTTATCAGCCCATTATAGCTACAATATTAAAAACAAAAGTAAAAGTACACACGAAAGCGAACATAAAAACGTGTTTTGCCAGTGCTGCTTATGTGTTTGCCATTTAACACTTGTGTCATGAAACGTTTGTTTTTAAAAGTGTCAATTGTGTACCTACGCAACCAATTTACTTTGTGTTATTTACGAGGAATGTTATAGACAAGTGCGAGTCTGACTCGCGCACCGAGGGTTCCGTACAAACACTTGTGCCATTTTAACTGGCTGAGTTAAGTTAAGTTTGCACCTAGTATGTAATACTTTAAAAAGATACAGTAACACTAAAATGAATGGATAAGTACAATAATAAAATTAAATAAATAGGGTCCGTCGCTACACAACTCAACATCACCGCCGACGGCGAAGTGTAGGTACCTATAAAAGCATCTGAATTTCCATGGAACAAATGAGGTGCAAAGTTTACGCAACCGATCACGTTTGTTGTATGGGAGCCCCCTTAAATATTAATTTTATTCATTTTTCATCAATGACCTATGTCAATATTTCTATCCATTTTTGAGATACAGTTTGTTAAAAAACATTAGTGTAAAAATCTGCACATATCAACCCTAGCATCATTTGAACATCGCTAAGTTAAAGACAGGTGTCAATTTAAATGTAAATAAAACCTTTGAATTAGTAGGTATGTCACTGATACTAAAATATTTTATTTTGATGACTTTTTTTTACTTTTAAATCCAGCTTCACAATTATAATAGGTCGATTGTAGATCACTCAGATGACACTATCCCATCAGCTCAGTCTTTAGAAATGTTCCACCCTGTATATGAAACCTACAGTTTGAATTTTTCTTTGATAATTTTTGTTTAAAAAGCTACTCGAAATTTACAAAATTCACACAGGAAACTGTTTTTTTTTCAGCTTGTTTTCAACTGCGCGCAATGAAAGCATGAAATATAGCTATGTAACAAATACAATCTCTACTCAGGGAAGAGTTCTAGTTCATATCTAGAACTCAGGGAAGAGTCCTAGTTAATATCTAGAACTCAGTTAAGAAGGGAACTCACTTTAATATGAATGAATGAATGAATGAATGAATGAATGATGACAGGATGATATTTTCAGGGTTCTACAATTTATGAGTTCTGAGCAACAATTCGGAGACGTGAGAATTCGATGAAATGAATTATTCGATGAAAAATAAATCGGCGAAAAGACAGAACACCGATCTACCTGCCTATTGTCGCCTATTTACTTTTGGATACCTTTATGTGGATATACAAATGGGCCGAGGAAATCTTGAAATATTTTTACGTTTCCCGCCAAAATAGCACCCAGGTAACAAACACTGTATACGAGATTATACAGCTAATATAACTCTAATTTAAGCTGTATAAAAATAGCACTATCACTACCCAGGTAACAAACAAACTGTATAAGAGATTATACAACTAATATAACTCTAATTTAAGCTGTATAAAAATAGCACTATCACAACCCAGGTAACAAACAGACTGTATAAGAGATTATAATACAGCTAATATAACTCTAATTTAAGCTGTATAAAAATAGCACTATCACAACCCAGGTAACAAACAGACTGTATAAGAGATTAGACCTAATATAACTCTAATTTAAGCTGTATAAAAATAGCACTATCACAACCCAGGTAACAAACAGACTGTATAAGAGATTATACAGCTAATATACCTAACTCTAATTTAATTTGTATAAAGCCTTTGTAAGTGCTTATGTTGACAGTGTTCTACTTGGCAAGTCACAAAGGCGTTCGACATGTTGTTTGCGACAATATTGAAGCAACTTTATAAATTCAATGGCTGGAGCGGAGTTCGAACCCGCACTTCGGACGGCTTTTCGGTTGATCATGCATATATAGGGTTGCATTGCATATGACTCGTTAGCTTAGTGGACAGAGTACCGTATTGGCTCGGAATGCCACTGGAACTGGAGGCACGGGTTCGATTCCGCCCGAGCGGGATCGCTCGTGTCATTGATTTAGTAATTTTTTCGCTTCAATATAGATATTATTTGGTTTACGCTATAGTTACTGCTTTGATAAATAAAATAATAACATTAATCCAATCTTATCCAATATCCGCAGGCCTGTTACTATTTTTACGTCACCCTAAGCCGTAAGTGGGATTTTATGCCCGGGGAGTAAACTTCCTGGCCAAGGCAAGACGTAAAACTTTTTCTTTTTTTTATAAATAAATAAATATCGGACAACCTCACATAAATCGATCCAGTCCCAAATTAAGCTCAAGAAGGCTTGTGTTATGGGTACTAGGCGACGATATACGTACTTATATAGATAAATATATAGTTAAATACATAGAACAACCATGACCCAAGCACAATATTTGAGTTCATCACACAAATATTTCTCCCGGCCGGGATTCGAACCCGGGACCGCCGGCTCAGTAGGCAGGTGTCTACAAACCGAGCCAAACGCGTCGTCAACTCACTTTAGACAAACCACGGGCGGTAATTCGTAAAGCCCCCTCGGGGGCCCTATCGGGCGATAAACACCTGCGATAGGACATTCATGAATTCAACGCCCTAGGTTTGTAATGTACCGATCTTTATATCTTTGTTTCTACCGATTGGGATCATCATCCCGCTCCGTGCGCCGGCGTCGATAAAACTGGGTGAATCGTATCGCACACACCACGCGGTAGAATTGTGCCGTTGCGGGCTAACCTTTCGCCTCTTACTTTCCATTGACCTGAGGTAATAGTGATGCGTTATAGGTATCTTGGAGCAGGTGTCGATATTGACTTAATGTGGCATTCGATTATTCAACTCTAAAAATCGTAACAATTGTCCACGCTAAACATTGTGGCCTAGGCCAAAAAACACTCAAAATCGACAAGTTTTGCAAAGCACTGAAAGACTTTTTTATTGATATTGTAAATACAGATTCACATTAGGGTTCCGTTTTTACCCTTTGGGTACGGAACCCTAAAAACTAAAATCGACAATACTTATAATTATTTTAGTAACTTCTATTACACTAAATAAAGAGAATATTGTGAGTGTTGTTCCCAAACCAATGTTTTTATAATTCTTCAATTCATAGAATTTTCCATTTTATTTGAAACCTTATTGATATATAAATAACTAGCGACCCGCCCTGGCTTTGCACGGGTGCAATGCTGATAAATTATGCATGTATTATACATATTTCCTCTTGAATCACTCTATGTATTAAAAAAAACGCATCAAAATCCGTTGCGTAGTTTTAAAGATCTAAGAATACCTATGTATTCTATCTTCTGTCCCTATGCACAGACAGACGGAAGCGACATTATTTTATATTATGTAGTGATAATAAGCTCATAGTATAGAAGTCGTTAGGCCTCACCTAAGTTTAGGCACCTTAGGTTATGTAAGGTTAGGTAAGGTTTTTTTTTAATGGCAGCCAGTTAACGTCAACTTCAGAATAAGATATAAATGTCCTACTTATTCTATTTTAAGGTGCAGATAACGCAAGACCGGTCATCGTAATCTATCGTCAATTCCTCACTTCATCATTCACATCACTAGTAGTGATGATTATTATTATGTCACACTTCTGCCTATAATAGAGTTGCATCGTGGTTTTGCCGTGGCTTTTGGACGCCATTTTGTAAGGCGATGGATGACCTCTCAACCTAATAACCTGTCAGTCTTATCACATCAATCAAATTAGCTTTTTGTGTTCTTAGACTTTCTTAGTTCAAGTTAGTTCATAGAGAGAAAAAAATCGGCCAAGTGCGAGTCGGAGTCGCGCGCCGAGGGTTCCGTACAAATATTATCCTATCTTAACTGGCTGAGTTAAGTTTGCACCTGATATGTATTGCGCCGGGTACAAATGAGGCACAAAATTAACGCAACCAGTTTATTAAAGCAACATTTGGTGTATGGGCCCCTTAAATATTTATTTATTCTGTTTTTTAGTATTTGTTGTTATAGCGGCAACAGAAATACATCATCTGTGAAAATTTCAACTGTCACGGTTCATGAGATACAGCCTGGTGACAGAGGGACAGACAGACAGACGGACGGACAGCGAAATCTTAGTAATAGCGTCCTGTCTTTTACCCTTTGGGTACGGAACCCTAAAAAATAGATGAAGAATAAATCATCCATCTTGTATTTTGACGCATTGATTTATATTTGAAGATAGCACAATAGATAAGGAAGTGGCGGATTGAATAAATTTAAAAACCAAAATGTAGTATCTAAGCCAGGTAATATCTGTTTGGTCAGACAATACATATATGAGATTTCATAGTTATCTATCTATCTATCGGCCACACAGACGTCCACTGCTGAATTTACGTCTGACCGCATCTTACTCCGCACTTACGATGTTACCTGTCCATCTAGTTGGTGGCAGTTCCTAGTTCCGCTTTCTTATATTATACTTGGTCGCCACTCGAGGACTTTGATTCCCCGAAAGCCATCCGTTTTCCGGGCTACATGGCCCGTCCATTTCCACACTTAACTAACACAGGAAAAATATTCCGAAGCCGAGGCCTATGAAAGACATCTTGGCTCAAAAACCTTTTAGCGGTCATTCTCCAGATTTGTGTTCTAATTCTAATTAACGCGTCGCTTTTTTTCTACTTACTTTTCAATCATTTTTATCTGAAATATAGTAACATATCGACCATTGAAACTTAAATGTGGATAGGGCACATAATAATTATTAAAGGTTCATTACTTATAAGCAAATTAAAATTTATATGACGCGTGAATTAGAAAAACGACGTTTAATTAGAATTTTGGACTTTTTGTATGACGTGTTAATTAGAAAAGTGACGCGTTAATTATACAAATTCAGTTATATTTTTTTAAATTAAAATAAAAACGTTTTGTATAATAATATATGACTGATATGGTGACAGTTATATGATGTAAGCTATGTTTTAAAGAATATGAAAGTACCTAAGTACTCAAGAAACAAGCACACCGGCCGTTACTTACTAGGTAGGTTAGGTATGCAATTACGTATATAAATTGAATTATTATGATAAGTTATAATAAATAATTTATACATGTACCCGCCCTCGCTACGCTTACTATATTATCTCCTCCTTCTCCTTGCGTCAGTTGCCTCATTGCTGAGGCATTCCCGGATGATGCTGCGCCATCTATTGCTGTCAGTAGCCGTGTGTAGAGCATCGTGTACTGTAGTGCCAAGGGTTGTGAGAATCTGGTCTATCCAGCGTGTCGTGCTCCTGCCTCTTGGTCGCTTGCTTTCAACTTTTCCAGTGATAGTCGTTTTTCCAGGTTATCACTGTCTTTCCTGGCAATGCGATCAAAGTACTCCAGAACCCTGCGAAGATAGGTCGTCGACAGTTTAGTTCGGATCTTGAGTTGGGCTAAGATCGGTGCGTTGACGTGGCGTGATGTCCATGGTATGCGCAGCATTCTTCTCCAGCAGAAAGCATCAATTCGATCACGGTCCGCTTTCTTCAGTGTCCATGTTTCTGAGCCGTATGAAAATAGGGAGAACACCATAGTTCGGACGAAGGTAGTCTTAGTGTTGGCGGAGATGTTCCCGTCCTTCCGTACATTATTAAGCTGCGACATTGCGCCCTTGGCCATCCCAGCGCGAATTCTGCGAACTTCCGTCTTACATGAACCATTATTGCTAATGTTAGAACCCAGGTTCTCCGTGATTTCGAAGTTAAGTGTTCCACTGTTCTACCTTGCCTGTACGATCAATAATCATGAGTTTGGTCTTGGATCTGTTGATTGAGAGTCCGAATTCTTCACTAAAGCGTGCCATCCTGTTCAAGGCTGCTTTTATCCCCCAGAGCTTTGAAAACCTCGGAAGTAATGTCGTCTGGTCCAGGAGTTGTTATCTCTGATTTGAAGATGTTGAGCTTCAGGTTCAGAAGTCCCCAGTGCAACCGAGTGTCGGTGGATGTACAGGGTCTTTTGTACAGCTGCTAATAGTGGCCACGCCAGCGTTCTGCAATTTTGTCAAACCCATGCAGCGGTTGCTCATCGTGATTTTCAATGACCCAGAACTTGGGTTTGAACTTTCAACTCAGCAGGCGAACTTTCTTGAACAGATCCGGGGTTGTAATTTAAGTGGATGCGACTCGACTTCTTGGCATATGCTCGTTCTTGTCTCTGCGGCGTTCCCTTTGAATTGCTTTACATAGTTTCGAGTATTCCCTTTTCACCTTGGAGTCTTGACGGGCATTCATTTTAATTTCTTTCCGGCGCTGAATTAGGTTCCACGTTTCCTCAGTGATCCATGTGGACCTTCAACAGTCCCTTCCTCTCTTAGATACGATATCCTCAAAATTTTCATTTATTACCTGGACTCAGCATCACCTGTCCGCGGTGGATCTAAATTCATGAGCGTCGCTTCCGTCAGATTCTGGAAATGGGATCGCTCTATTGGATTCTAAGTTCTGGGCTTAGGTCGCGCGTTACGGTAAACGGCTTTGAGACGAATGGCGAAGGAGGGAACCAGTAACTGCATTCAGCTCAAGGGAAGGTTTTCACATTTTTGACAGATGACTTCCAGCACTTGTCTACCAGTATGTAGTCTATCTGATTCCTAAAACGACCCAGGTTCCAGGAGACTTCCAAGTGTAGAGTCATCTTTTGTGATGGTGAAAGAGTGTTAAAGTAATGGCCAGACCACGCCAGACACAGAACACAGAACTCTGCAAGCCTCTGACCTCGTTTCGTTCCTAGAGTCTAGACCATATTTTCCAATGGTGTCTCGGATTTCATGGACTATTTCTGAGCTTCCTATTTTAGCATTCCAGTCTCCTAATACCATTGCGATTTACCGGCTTGGTATGCTGTCTAGAGTTTCCTCTAGTTGATATCCTCTTCCGTGGACTGTGTTGTAAACTTGCACGATGTTGAGAAGACATAAATCGGTGTTCAGCTTCATTGTTATTATTCTATCAGACACAGGGTTATATCCAAGTACGAAATATTGTTCATGCCTGATGGTGCTAATATATGGAAAAAACCGCTTCGGCTAGAATTTTCCAGCCCTGAGAAATACAGCTTGCTACCTGATGAGGTTTTAAAATGACCTCACGAAGATGTGACTATATATTATAGGTACTATTACTATTATATATACAAATCTACTATTAATAATGTATTGCTGTTGATGTTCCAAATAAATAAAACAAAAATAAATAAAAATGTTCTAGAAAAAAATTCCAAACTGATGATTAGAACCGCATGGATGGTAAAATTCTAATTAACGCGTTCATTTTTGATGCGTGAATTAGACATGTGAATTAGGGATTCTTGAAAAATAGAAAATAACTTTTTATAGGTACATGTAATTATCTACAGAATCTAGTATCTATTAAATAATGCGGCCTTTAATGTGCACTAAAATTCTCTGCGCGATAGAGTTACTGGTTGATTTTTAAAACGTGAACGTGTTAATTAGAAATTTCGTGAGCCAAAACGCGTGAATTAGATACTTACATTCATAATCCGCGACCTGTACACAGCTGACACAACCATCCCACACGGGGCTCTGGGCACGACTGACCGCTTCACCGAAATGCGTTAGTGAGATCCGTACCTACCTTCAGAGGACTTGTGTGATCACAACCGACCGCGACGCGTCAATTATTATACGTTTCGAGACAAAGTTACTATAATTGATATCTTTGTGATATATTATTTGTATTGACTAGGTTTTTTTTTGTGCAAATTAAACATGTATTCTTTTGTTTAATAAGTCATCAGGAGAAATTGGTATGTAAGTAATTTGGGTAGTGGGACGCGACGTGTCAATTAGGAGAATAGGACTAAAAGTTTTTTTTTCTACCCGAAGGGTTTTAAATATGTTCTTGAAAATTCATGTACAGCTCAATACGAATACCTGCTACGATCAAAAAATATAAGACATAATTAAATCTATAATTTTATATTTTTAAACAGCGAAGACAAGCAAAAATGTACGTCTGGAGAATGACCGTTAGAATGATTTGGGATGAGTACAGTCCGGCAAGAAAGTGCTATAGCACTTTTGGACTTTAAGGTCCTTATCACATTTGAGACTCGTAAACGAGTTTTCTATACAAATAAACATCGCGGCAAACTCGCCGCGTGATCGCCTTCCTACAAAATTCGCTCGCAAATCGCAAGTGTGATAATGATAACGCCCTAATAATACTCATGAAATAAGAGTCGAAAAGTGGTAGGCCAGTTTTTAAGCTAACTGTTCACGATCGCTAGGTATTTAGAGCCGCGGTTGACATAAGAAGTAAGTACGTGAGACTGTACAAGTACTCTTTATTGCACACCTCATGAACACAAAAGAGAAGAAAAAAAAAAAAAAAAATTTTTCAGGAGAAATACAACGCAAGAAATTACAATTAGAGGTGAACAACAGGCGGTCTTATCGCTAAAGAGCAATCTCTTCCAGAAAACCTTTGAGTAGTGGAGAACTTGAAAAATTATTTTGTTATTAGGCGATGCAACGATCAGAAAAAAATAATAATATTATATACACGAAAAACAAATTAATACAATACAATACATAGATTCAGCCAAAAAAAATAGGAACAGTTGAGTTTTTGAGCAAAGAATCATCGTTTTAGCTAGATTTACTGTGTTATGGTGGTACAGAATCTTCTTCTTCGAGCTATCACCAAACACACAGTCTCAGGTATATCCCAGGTAAATATATCGCCTTTAACCGTTATTAACCCCCGACAAAAAGAGGGGTATTACTGTGTATGAGTCTGTCTGTGGCATAGTAGGTTCCAGACGGATGGACGAATTTGAATGCGATTTCTTTTAATAGAAAGAGTTGACGTTGATGATGTTTTGCGAGATATTTAGCTTTGATTGGAACAAGTCACAAGATCTCAGCTAATAACGAAGTTAGAAATTCTAAATCGTCACTTTGGAGATCTCTCTGAGATATACCTAAAGTATATGGAATTCAGGCGCTCTGTTGTATTATCTTGCCATAATAAATAGAATATGAACCAGATCTGCTGGAAGAATATTAATTTAAAGGTGGCATTTGTCTATAGCGAACGAGTTTAAGAAATGAGTCTCTTTATATACTCCATTATGTATGGCTGACATGTACCTCTATTACCCTTCTCTCAAAAAAGCTATTGTGTTCAAAAATACACGCCTTACCAAAATTAATATTTCTCACAATTCAGCCGCCATTATTGAACTGACAAAGACTAATAGTCTAGACTTTAGAACTACGAGTAGGTCCTCACTTTAGCACTTTATTATATAAACGGAGAAAGCGAAATTCGCAGGATTTAAGTTGGTGACGAATACGTCACAAAATATTTTCTTCGTTTTAGGAATTGCGTAATTAGGATTATGACATGTAAATATCTTCTGTTGCAATCAATTGTTATGTTTTGTATTATTATTATATCTCATTTTTATTTTTATTTTTTGACGAGCATAGTATAAATCCTTTAATGTGACATCTGGTCTAATAGGACACTGGTGCGTTATAACTCTCGGACTTTTCGACAATGGACATTATGACCACGGGACATTCTGACATTTGGACATGTATGCCCCTAAAGGGCATGTAAATTGTCTTAGCGTAATTTATACTGTCATTTTATATTATGTAATAAATAAATCAAATCATGTTATGTATTAGGCCAGCTGGAGCTGACAGTCATGTTCGTCATAAATCGTAATGATCTAAGCTTCTTAATTAAATGATTTAGAAAAAGGATCATGTGGATCTTTACTCACTATTATTAGAGCGTTAAAACTTTAAAAAATTATAACTATTTACATATAATAACGAGTCAACGAGATAGAGTAGCTACCTAACACGGTCTATGGACAAATGAAACTTGGGAATTACGTAGTCTATGCAAAACAGTTCAGAGTAACTACTTACATATCTATAAATAATGACACAAAGGTAAATTATGAAAGGGAAATTGAATGCGATCCACTATACTACGATTTCTAATTCAAGACCAAAAAAACTACAACAAGGTTGCCACTACAATAAAATATTTTTTCAATAGTAAATTCCTTTTTCTTTTTTAAGCACGCTAAGATAATTTATTTATTGGTAACTTTAACTCTTTGTTTTAACAAAATAACTAAATATATTTATTATTACATAATTACGAGAGGAGATAATAAAAACTTAAACATCGCAGATTTTTGGTACAAAATCTGGTATTGTACTTGTAACACTTGAGCATTTGGTGCAAGCCAAGAAACAAACTCAGATGTCATTTAAATGTTGTCAATTTTGACAGTGACGTATCTGTCGTAGTTTTTTTGGTCTTGAATTAGAAATCCGAGTATACAATCTAACGAGGACTCGAACCTGCGACCTCTGCGTTTCCGGCGCATTGCTCTCACAACTGAGCAATTAGATCGCTACGTCAACACCAAATCTTTCATTCCATAATTCTTTACGCTACTGGAGCGCCCTCTGCGTCATAATATGTGTTTGAAATGCTTTTGCGCATTAGCCATACCCTAAGATTGTGCGCTTTGCACGCACGATCCCCTGTCCCCATTGCTTTACAGCAAGTGTGAAGACTGCGAGAGAGATGGCGCTGTTCTAAATATTTTTTATAGAATCTTTTTTTATCGATAAAAAAGATTCTATAAAAATACTTACACATCGATTTAGCTTACTTATTTCCAAAAATAATAAGCAACATTTTAATGGGCATGCTGGTGGGAATCACTGCTATCACATTATACGAGTATAAAAGGCGAAAGTGAAATTCGCAGGATTTAAGTTGGTGACGTAAGTATTGTTTTTATTGCGTAATTGAGTTCATAATAGTTGTAAGAGTGATTAGGAATTCGTTTGGCGTCTAAAGGAAAACGCGCTTTCCCGATGACCGCAGAATCCTTTTAGCACGGGCGACAAGGCATAGGCGGGGAGCGATTCAGTCACAACCTGATAATATTACATACAGATCTGTTGAGAAGACATGTCTTTTTTCAAAATTTATGTTTAAATTGTTCTTATGCATATATCACGGATAGACGGGAGCCAATTATACTAAAGATTAATTAGTGCGAGGACAAATTAAACAAATTTTATTAGTTGATAAAAGTTACGTACAACTGTGTAATTTTCGTAATATACATTCAACATTTTCTTCTTGGCATTTTTAACTTTGTTAAGGTTTTCGAAGATGTAATTTTCGTAATATACATTCAACATTTTCTTCTTGGCATTTTTAACTTTGTTAAGGTCGAAATTATCTTCTTATTATTACGAATTATCATTTTTTAAACCATACTTAAACATGAAAACCATACTTAAAAAACATTTTTGGGCATAAAGTATTCATTAAGGTTATAAAAATATTTTAGAGTCACGTGACTTCATAACTGATGACGAAGTTACCGCGCCGCTGTACGGTAGCAGTCCCTGAAACATGTTGGGCCGTTCCTGAACATTTCACATGAGTGTAAACCGCTTAATACAACACTTTTCTTTAAATTGGGAACCATCATGAAATTTGATGGATTCTGATCGAGGCGTGATTATCTGCTCTTATTCTAGTGGCATAAGCATTTTTTAAAGATTTTAATTGTAGTTGGTCGAATGATACAATTCATAATGTGGCCTTAATTTTTTTTAAGTAAGTGAACTATTCTCTTGTTTATATATTTTTAAAATTTGATTGCATCTCTCGTGGCTTGGACCACACCGCGTATTTGCGTAAGTAACACAGAAGCGCGCGACGTCTCGCGAGATGTGGTCAAACAGTGCACGTGATATATTGCATGGTAGTAAACAATGTATATCTCTTTCCTTACATACTCACCCGTGGCTTGTACCACACCGCGTATTTGCGTAAGTAACTCAGAAGCGAGCGATGTCTCGTGAGATGTGGGCAAACAGTGCACGAGATATTTACTGCCGCTGGTAGTAAACAATGTCTGGCTCTTTCTTCACGTGCTCTCTCGTGGCTTGGACCACAGCGCGTTTTTGTGAAAGGGTTTTGTGTGGTTAAATAGTGCACGCGATGCTACTGGTATTAAACAACGTCTGGCCCTTTCTTTACGTGCTCTCTCGTGGCTTGGACCGCAGCAAGCGACGATTCACATGCAAGCGACGTTTCGCGAGATGTGAGTAAATAGTTAATACGATATACGGCTACTGGTAAACAATGTATGGCTCTTTCTTTAAGTGTTCTCTCGAGGCACGGACATTCTTTCTCGTGGCGTGGACCACTGCGTGTATTAGCGTGATACGCACGCCAGCGACGATTCACGAGTAGTAAATAAATATTAGTGAACACGATATACGGCTCTTTCTTTACGTGCTCTCGTGGCTTGGACCACAGCGTGTATTTGCGTAAGTGTCACGGAAGCGAGCGATGTCTCGCGAGATGTGGTCAAACAGTGCACGCGATATACTGCCGCTGCGGGGATTAAACTAAACAAATGTCACTTTTACTGTTTTTTAGGGTTCCGCACCTCAATCGGAAAAACAAAACCCTTATAGGATCACTTTGTTGTCCGTCCGTCCGTCTGTCTGTTTGTCAAGACTCTTTATTTTGAGAACGCGTGGCCGTATCGAGTTGAAATTAACACCATGAACCCAGGCCTAAGGTCCCTTGAAGCTGTAAAAATAAAAATAAAAGATACGGCCGTTTATGTCGCAAAAAACGTACATTTCAACACTCTCAAGGGAATCAAAAAGATAGGGTACTTCCCGATGACCTAGAACTATGAAATATGGCAAGTATAATATCGTCACATACTACAAATACGAGTACTTGTAGAAATCTGAAAACTGTACATTTTGTAATAAAATCATAAAAAATATAGAACTTTTCAAACATCATATTTGGAGAGCTTGGTTGCGTTAAGTTTGCACCTCGTTTGCATGCAGCGCCATACATTTCAGGTGCAAACTTAACTCAACCAGGCCAATTAAGATGGGGTAAATGAAAGTTTGTACGGAACCCTCGGTGCGCGAGTCAGACTCGCACTTGGCTGGTTTTTTAAATGTTATTTTTGCCTATCTTCTTGGATGTTTTCTGTTCTTTCTCATTTGCTTGAGGAAATCTCTTACAGGGATAAGTTCGCCTTCGACCTACTGTTTTATATCTTTGTAATTTGTTATGTAAAATAAAGAGTTTAAATACATACATTTCTACGTTAAACTGAAAACGGCTAACACGTTAAGAATATAGTGATATTTTTTACATTTTACGAGTCAACCCCCATATTGATAAGGTTGTCCGAAAGATACCACTTTTTAGGGTTCCGTAGCCAAATGGCAAAAAACGGAACCCTTATAGATTCGTCATGTCTGTCTGTCCGTCTGTCCGTCTGTCTGTCCGTCTGTATGTCCGTCTGTCCGTCCGTATGTCACAGCCATTTTTTTCTAAACCGAATAGTGTGGAAAAAAGTTGCCCCCCCACCCCTCTAACTTCTAAAATAAGAAAATGAAAAATCAAAAAAAAACATATGATGTACATAACTATAAAAACTACCAACGAAAATTGTTTTGAACGAGATCTAGTAAGTAGTTTTTTTTTATACCTATTAATACCTAACTTTGCACCTAATTTATATGGGGCGATATACATACCAGGTGCAAACTTAACTTAACCACTTGGGGATGGAAAGTGTTTGTACGGAACCCTCGGTGCGCGAGTCCGACTCGCACTTGGCCGGTTTTTTAGTAATAAGTTTGCATGTTGTCTACCGTTATTAAAAAATATATCTTATGTTTTGTTTCTCTTTTGTAAACAATAATAATTTATTGCATACTAATGCAATAAACTATTATTGCAGGATACAGTAAAATTATCCCGCCATTTTGTAAAATTGCGAAAAACTGAATCAAATCATCGATCTTGCTCCCAATGTTCCAATAATTAAAAAAATGCAACCTTTTGGTAGTCGATAACATCCGGACATACCTACTAAAGTTACTTTGGCGCTTGGTCCTCTATTTTACCGCATAGGCTAACAAGCGTCGGTCTGGCCCAGGGATAGTGGCGCGACTGTAGCGCCGCTACAAACAGCTTTCATATGGCAATAATGTGCATACGTCATGTATTAGCATTATTAAACGTCACTAGCGATTTGTCAAGGATTTCTCATTAACCAAATTCAAAAAAATATTTACCGGAATGCTGCTAAATCCTTCGGTTTTTTTTTTATTTATTTATTCAAAACAAGGAACTTATGATCTAGTACACCCGACTTTATTACCTTACAAATAAGGTTGATTTGACCAATATGGGCCAAGATATACTCTTACGATTAATTTAAAATTTCTATGGAATTTAACACTTTATATGTCTGGGTATTATAGGTCTTATTCCAGTTTGGTCAAGTCAGGCCTAGGTTGAATTATGTTCTTCTTGCGAAATAAATAATGAATCCTATTGAAAAAAACCCAGCCAACTTGACTTTCATGTCATCACTGTGGATAGTTTTGGCCTTATTAGGCAGTAAATGATGGAATATTTAGTCCTGTTCCCTTTTTAGGGTTCCGTAGTCAACTAGGAACCCTTATAGTTTCACCATGTCCGTCTGTCCGTCCGTCCGTCCGTCCGCGGCTTAGCTCCGTGATCATTAGTACTAGAACGCTGAAATTTGGTATAAGTATGTGTATGTATAACGCCGACAGAACGGTAAAATAAAATAAAAAAAAAAAAATTTCGGGTAGGTACCTCTCGAACATCTAAGGTGGAGGTGATTTTTTTTTTCTTTTCAACACTGGTATGATGGGGTGTCGTTGAATAGGTCTTGTAAAAATAATAGGGGTCTTCTAACATTATTTTTTGATAAAGTCAGCAGTTTTGTAAATATTCGCTCCAAAAACGAAAAAAAATAGTGTCCCCCCCCTCTAACTTTTCAAGCACGGGTCCAAAAAAATTCGTAAAAATTCGTGTTAATGAGGCCTTATAAGTACTTTCAATGAAAACTATATGGAAAAAATCGGTCGAGCAGTTTTTGAGTTATCGCCAAATTTCATATTTTTTCTTTAAAAGGTCGTAAGTTGACTTGCAGAAGGTAATAAGTGATTGCAGATTCTAGGGCGTTTACGACCTTTTTATAGAGCTTAAAATCTTTCTTAACGTAAACCTCGGGCTTAAAACAGCAGTTTATTGTGAAGGATGAGCAACTACGGAACCCTACACTGAGCGTGGCCCGACATTCTCTTGGCCGGTTTTGTTTATATCAGTGCCATTCATTGACTATCAACGTCAATTAGGTTTAGGTATCAAATTTGTCGTTGCCAGTAAAATAAATTGGTACCACTAAAAATCCGCAATATGGCGTGGGATGAAATACACCTTGTTGGGCTGTAATAACAGTCTACCTTCTTATATATTTGACGACAGAAAATACATGATATGTTATCCCACGTCTCCTTAAGTATACGTGAGTATAATTACGTTTAACAGGGGTCACTAATAAAATTATAATTTCAACTGTTTAAAAAAAGGGCGAAAAGTTTATATTAAAATAAACAAAAACACATTTGCCATACCAAAAAAACCGGCCAAGTGCGAATCGTACTCGCGCACGAAGGGTTCCGTACTATGAAATATAAAAAAAACGTCAAAAAAATCACGTTTGTTGTATGGAAGCCCCACTTTTAAATATTTATTTTATTCTTTTTTATTAGTATTTGTTGTTATAGCGGCGACTGAATATACATCATTTGTAAAAATTTCATTTGTCTAGCTATCATGGTTCACGAGATACAGCCTGGTGACAGACAGACGGACAGTGGAGTCTTAGTAATAGGGTAATAGGGTCCCGTTTTTATCCCATAGGTACGAAACCTTATAAACTAAAGATAAATATAAAATAATTTATAATTATTAATAAAATTCCCCAAAGCAAAAGAGAGAAAAACAAAATAAATACATTTAAATAAACTCAATGAGAACTGAGGCACTTCAGCACTACACATATCTCTCCCAATCCTCATCTGGCGTGATCTTCGCCAGACTCTTCGATTCTTCCCAAAGGCGCCTTGTCAGCACCGTATCGTTCGCGAACCAACTGCTGTAGAACTCCATACAATGCCTAAAATGTTTCCCACTACTGTGTTCAACTCTTGGATCAATCGCCAAATATACCGGCAAGGTGGCAACTCTGTGCAAAGGACTCCCAAGCAGTTGCAAGCCAGCATTCAGAAAGTTCTTCAGATCTTCACTTTTCAGATGCCGAAAGAACTCAGACTTTCCCAAACTTGGATCCATGCTGTACACATTCACACCTTGCCCGTTGATTCTCTTCTCCATTTCTACAGTAAACAACACATCAGCCAGCTTCGCGTTGCAGTAATACTGAAAATTCGTGTATCTTCCGACGTCGTTCATATGTTCGAAGTCTATAAAGCCAAGGATCAAGGCTAGAGAAGACACATTGACAACCCTGCTCGGTGCTGATGCTTTCAAAAGCGGGAACAGAAGGAACGTCAGCAAAAATGATCCGAAGTAGTTCACTTGCATCATAGCGTGAAGACCATCTTCGGTTAACTTATCTTCTAGTCCAATAGCTCCAATATTGTTGATCAAAATATCCAATCTTGGCTCTTTAATCATAGTCTCATCCACGAAGCTCCTCACTGACGACAAAGACTCGAAGTCTATTCTCCTGGTCACGACGTCCTCGTGCTTCGCTACGTTTACAATCTTATTTCTCGCGTCTGCCAACTTGGCAGGGTTTCTGCTCGCTATGATTACCTTGGCCCCTCTCTTTGCCAGATTCTTAGCAATTTCAAGACCAGTACCCGAAGTTGCTCCTGTCACAAGGGCCACCTTTCCATCTAACCGGATATTCGAATCACAATTGGAAAAGTCGTCTCGCGCCATTTTGAATCGGAAAGTCCGACTTTGCTTACGGTTGTATATTAACTGAGCATAATAAGATAAGGTGTACCTACTGGTACACCTTGAGATGAACTTCTGAGGTCGGCAGACACCGGTTTTTAATATTGATACAAATGTAAAGTACATGTACATAATTGGAATAATAATTTAGCACTTTTAGGTACTTAATACAATATTATATTGTATTTTGTTGTATGTTTATTTTCATATATTATGTTTTATGAATTAATATTATTATAGGTTTTAATTTTTTTTTGTAGTTTTATGATTAGGTACTTCTTGCAGCGCCTACTCATCCCGCAGAAGCGATAAGATCGCCTATTGATGACCTCTATTGCAATGGTAAGTGTTATCTTATCTGTATTTGTATTTCTTTCCTCTTCCATTGTAAGTGTGCAATAAAGAGTATTCTATTCTATTCCATACAACTTATTCAAATTCATGAATTGATGCCAAGTGATGAATACAATTATTAACTGAATTTTAAAGAATTATATTCAGGAAGTTTTGATTCTTCTCTAGTAACATATACAATACAAAAAAACAAGAAAATTAATACAGGACCCTTTACAATACAGTACGACCGTCGTCTTATCGCTAAAGGGCGATCTCTACCAGGCAACCTTTGGGTAGCGGTTGGTAGCGGAGAAAACAAAAACTAAGAGATATGAAGAAGGTGGTGAGATAAAAAATTTAATAAATGTCAAATTGACAAGTAAACGTCATATACTACTCATTTTTTATGTTATTTACTGTCACTTTGTTTTTCCTTTTTTGTTATCTTTAAATAAAATTTTGTCTCATACACAAATAAGTATAATTAATAAGTAAATAAGTACTAAGGGACAATCAAAACACAAATCGACCTAGTCCCAAACTAAGCAAAGCTTGTACTATGGGTACTAGACAACGATATAAATAAAATATAAATACATATAGGTATAGATAACATCCATGACCCAGGAACAAATATTCGAGTTCATCCCACAAATATTTGCCCCGGCCGGGATTCGAACCAAGGACCGCCGGCTCAGTAGGTAGGTGTCTACAAACAGCGCCAACAGCGTCCTCAATTATGTATACCTAATTATAAATACATATGAAAACAAAGATTGAAAAGTATGTAGTCATGTACCTATGTATATCACAGCTGACGCCAAGGTAGAAAAGATGTAAAATGTCAAATTCATTATTCATGGCATAAGATGAAGTTAATTTAGGGTCATTATAATTAAATAAAATCAACGATTTACCTTGTAAAATATATCTCATTTTATTCTAATGCGTAACACTTACATAATTATTCAATTCATTTTGCCTGACTGTATAGGAACCGGTACATTTTCGTCTGGGACAGACGGACAGTAGACATTCTCAACAGTAATTATGTAGGTCTCCATTTGCCATATGTGCAAGACTTTCCTAATGCCCCAACCAACAATGAACAACCACAATTCTGCGAACAGGGCGTGGGACCACATAATGCTTTTGAACTGTTCCGATGCTACATTTTGATGACACAATTCGTAAGGTATGGTGACCGTGTGAAAATGAAAATGTATTTATTTACTGCTAGCGACCCGCCCCGGCTTCGCACGGGCTGATAAATTATGCATGTATTATACATAATATGAACCTTCCTTTTGAATCACTCTATCTATTAATAAAACCGGATCAAAATCCGTTGCGTAGTTTTAAAGATCTAAGCATAGGGACAGATGGACAGACAGCAGGAAAGGACTCTGTTTTATACTATGTAGTGAAAATCCATTACACAATATAACGGTTTTAACAAAGGCACTGTGAAATTCAATAATAACAATATTTACGAAGAAATGGAAGAAACATGGACATCCATTTTCACAAAACAGCGTACATTCATCGCACAAGTGCATTTAAAAAAACTGGAATGCATGAAGTGAAGGAGACTTCCTTTGAAACATTATTCGTGACCTCAGGACCGTTCACGAGGCCGGAAGTCGATTAATTGATCAGTAAAGGAACGAAACACCGTACCAATTGGGTTAATGATTTCATATACAGTGAAACTTGGATAAGTGGGACCTGGATAAGTGAGAAACCTCCATAGCTGGAACTCATGCTGCTGTCCCCACACTTTACCACTGAATTACCTCTGTTAGTGGGACAAAACAGACCTCTATAACTGAGACAGCGGGCGTATTTAACCTCTATTATTGAGACTAAATTTTAAGTTAAATACTTTTAATAAATGGTTATCTTTGAATTTAAAGATTTCGACCTCTATAACTGCGATAATGTCAATCCATTACCTCTCTAACTGGGAATTCATTTTATATCAAAACGCGAGACAGTAAAAGCACTATTCTTTTGCAGACCAATGTTGAAATATCAACATTATACCTAAGATTAAATTTACATGAATTAAAAATAATATCTTAATAGCTGACCCCTAAAAGAGGACAATATAAAATGTCAGATTTATTTAATTTGTATTTTTGTACTGTTTATAAAAAAGTGTTAATATTTTTTGTTTATGAGGTACCTTTTTATTTCTGCCAACGATTATAATTCATGTATAATCATTATGAAATACACCACCTACCTACCTATTTTATTTAATAATCGCACCTCTATAACTGGAATATCCTCTTTTTTACCTCTATTAATGGAACCCTATCTAAATGGGACAGACATAAATCTATACCTGTAGGTATATCTGAGACACTGGGTAAGTGGAATACCTCTTTAAGTGAGACAAATTTGCTGGTTCCTTCAAGTCCCAGTTATCCAGGTTTCACTGTACTATCAAACTCTCCACGTAAAATACTAATTGTTGTAGCAATTGGAGCAAAGTGACGTCTAACCTCATGGGAGTTAATGCCCAAGACACTTTGCAAAAATACATCGTAGCATCGTCAATCGTCATTAAGGTCAATCGTATTCAATATTGAAAAAAAAAGATAGAAGTCCGCGATTTCAACCAACAACTCACGATTCCAGAAGACCCTACAGACTGTATACTTTGTCACATCGTCAATAATGAGAGGCAATTGAAAGGCTCGGTTAATGAACAATGATCTAGTGACGAGATAAAGACTCTAGACCAAACATATGATAGATGGGTTGATGATATTTTGCTTAAATTTTATAATAATATGTATACACAAAAATGTCGGTCAAGTGAACAACATTAAAGATGAAATTAAAGATCTTATACTACTAAAGCCATCTTACTTCCACGCACTCTAGTTAGTTGGCAACTTGGCAAAAGTAAGATGGCGGTGTAGTAGTAAACATCTGTACATATTTTGATATGATTGATGCGCTTGCAAGCGCTTGGCCCGACTGACCGTAGGTATGTACAAACAACACACACAAGTACAAAGTTTGAACTTAAATTCAACTGAACCAAATTTGGTGTCGAATTACAAGCTATTAGTTTCCCAGTCTTCATCAGCACTAATGTTAACAAGTTCCTTAGAAACATCCCAAAGTTTTCTTCTCAGGTCATCGTCACTTGCCAACCAGTGATTGAACCAATGCATACAGAACTTGTAATGGTTGCCGCTCACATTTGCCAGTTCCGGTGCAGCGGCTAAATACGCTATCTGTGCTCCGACGCCCTCTTTTGGCTGTCCAATCAATTTTATAAAGAAATCTGCTATATCTTTTATACCACTCGGGATTTGCTGTAATACATCAGTGCCGGGAACTACAAACGGATCAAAACTATTCGCAGTAATATCTTCAGCATTTAAACGCTCACTCAATTCAATATTGAATAGAGTAACAGCGAGTTTTGAATTCGCCAGCGATTCTATGAAGGAATATCTTTCAATGTCATTCCAATGATCAAAGTCAATGTTGCCTATGTACATTGATCCAGCCGATCCATTTATGATTCTGCTAGGAGCAGATTTTCGCAGAAATGGTATTAGTAGGTATGTGAGTAAGAATGTACCAAAGTAATTCACTTGCATAGTTAAATTCAACCCGTCTTCCGTAAGTTGATCAGGCAGTCCTACAGCACCGGCGTTGTTAACTAAAATGTCCAGTCTGCTTTCAGAATTAACAGTTTCGCTTACGAAATTTCTTACAGACTTCAAGGACCCCAGATCCATAGTTCTATATTCAATATCAATGTTACCAGTTTCTTCCTCCAGCTTGTTTCTGGCTATTTTAAGTTTGGTTTCATTGCGACTAGCTATAATGACTTTAGCACCGCGATACGCGAGGTTCTTTGCTGCTTCAAATCCGACTCCTGAACTGCCACCAGTTACAATAGCCACTTTTCCGTCTAACCTGGCTTCAGTTTCACACATTTTGAATACACTTCTAAACACAAGATATTCCGTAAGGATCACTAAACGTTTTCGCTCGGTGGCAATAACAATACTGAGTAAACAGGAAGTATAAGAGGTCCTGTATTATACTGAATTTAAAATGCGTATATTCGAAACACGTTCTACCAACGTCATAACTATGGTAGCTCATTATTAATAACCTTTTTTATATTCTCAGTTGGTCCCTGTCTGACACATGATTCTACGCTTCCGTCACCGACATCTTAATACTTGCGAATACTCGAAGATTTATATTTAGCTACATACAATTATATATATAAACCAACTTAACTAGTTAGTCGGGTTTTTTATTTAACGTATTGAATATTTTCTATCATTGATCAAGTCTAAATGCGTTAACGCTTCACAGACCTTCATCTTGTTATTATGATGGAAATGGGAAATGGTCGCATTTTTTCTTACGCAGACGTTGAGGATCAGATGGTAGTTACAATTTGTGTTACGTTATAAAGGAACAGCCCCTTAAAATGATATCGTTATCACTATTACTATATGCTATGGCTGACTTACTACAGAGTGATTCAGGAGTCATGAGCGGGAGTGATAGATAGAGCCAATAGGATGAGTCACACTGAGCAACTTCTACTATGGGACCAATCATAAAATCACGAAAAAATAAATCTGCCGCTTCATACATTTTTACCTAGTTAGCGATCAATTAACTATCAATGAAAACATTTAATTAGATGATTTTTTTTCGCGATTTCCGTGCTGGCGCTGGTCCCATAGTGAAAGTTGCTCAATGTGGTTCTTCACATCAGCCCTGTTACTCTCGCTCATAACTCCAATCACCTGTATACAAATTATACTGCTGTTATTTTTGTTTTGTTTTGACTTACTTACTTACTTGCCGTGATTTCGCGTCCGAAAGGTCGAGGTAATCAAATAAACACCTTTTTGAACGCGGTCACCTTCAACAGAACTTACCAAGTACCAGCTTCTCCCTTTAGATCGTATCCAACGGAGAGCGACTCGTATCGTCGACTGCCAGCGAACTTCAGATCGGCTTGACTCCTTGGCGCTACGTAGAGATGTAGCCTCTCTCTGCATCTTTTATCGCTTGTATAACGGGGAGTGCTCCGAGGAGTTGTTCGGATTGATTCCTGCTGCTTCTTTCCGCCATCGTTCTACGCGACAATCCTTTCATCCTCACCACTTAGATAGTTGGCAGTCCACAACTGTGCGCTTTTCTAGAAATTTCCTGCCTCGCACGACTGCATTGTGGAATGAATTGTCGCTTGCGGTATTTCCGGACCGATACGACCTTCAAACCTTCAACAAAAGAGCGTATTCCCACCTGAAAGGCCGGCAACCTGGTGTTGCAGGTGTCTATGGGCGACGGTAATCGCTTTCCATCAGGCGATTCGTTTGCTCGTTTGCCCCCTATGACATAAAAAAAAAAAAAAAAAAAAAAAAAAAAAATGAAAATCGACATACAAGTTTAAGTGCAGTTTCTATGCAGTTCCAGTGCAGTTAACCTGCATCGAAACTATGAGCCAGTGCCGCGCAGTTATGATTGCACACGAGCTGCACGCTATTTGTAAGTTAGTACTTACCGACTGCATAAAAACTGCACATTTGTAGCCGGAATGCTGCTCAAATAGGTATGCCTACAAATCGTCTGTGTTGGACTTAAAGATCTCTGCCCACTACAGTCACTACATAGTATAAAACAAAGTCGCTTACTGCTGTCTGTCTGTCCCTATGTATGCTTAGATCTTTAAAACTACGCAACGGATTTTTTGATAGATAGAGTGATTCAAGAGGAAGGTTTACATGTATAATACATGCATAATTTATCAGCATTGCACCCGTGCGAATCCAGCTCGGTCGCTAGTATTATATAAATTAAAAACACAGTTTTGGGTATTCATTTTATCGTTTATTAACCAATAGATTTCCTTATAATATCAGCGGCCTTCTCGGCCATTGCCACGAGCACAGAGTTGGGGTACAAGGACAGAGGCGAAGGAATCACGCTGGCGTCCATGATGCGAAGCCGGGAGACTCCCTTAACTCTGTAATAAATAAAGGGTAGTATTTAAACGCACATCAAAAAAAACCTTTTCCTATGCAAAAATAATCCAAATTTATATCAAAATTACTGATTGCACAGCAAATATTGCACTCAAAATGTTACTAAAAATAGTACAATTTATATTTGTGGCGTGCATCTATTTATTTAAAAGTAAAGCATATTTAAGTAATGCATAGCTAATAATGACTACTGCACATTATGGAGCGTTTTTTAGGGATATAAAAAAACTAACCTAACCTAACCCGGCCGAGTCAGATCTGCTCTGAAAGGTGATCAGGATTAGACCTATCTGAAATACTAATTTTTGTTTCCCATTTGTAACGTTTCGCCAAATTTTCATTTGTCCGAAAGCCATTTTTTTCAAAAACTGTTTATTTTTCAGAATAATTATGAAACAAACCTAACCTAACCTAACCTACTGGGTTGTTTAAAAAGATGAAAAGTAATGTCGTGCTGATGTGTATTTTCTAATTATCTGCAGTACAAGTTTTGCTAGGCATTTATTTTATTTGCTGTGCAATAATTAATTTGATGTAAAAAGTATAAAATTGATGAAAATAAATTGATAGGCGATTATTTGTTTGCTGTGCCATTAATAATATCCCATAAATAAATAAGATTCAGCACCTCTAGCACAACTGTGACGTGTGACATACATTTACCTCTCCCTTTCTAAACAGTACTGTGAGAGAGTGACGGGCGACGCTAAGTTGCGCGACTAGAGTCGCGTAGCATAGTCGGGTCATTGTCAGATTTAGGTTCGAGTCTTTCCGGTGGACGTTTGCGAAATTAAGGATTCCCGGGTCTAATTTTCTGATAAATGCCTGTTAGAATAAAGAACGTTCCCTCTTCTATAACCCGATGTAATAGTAAAATAACCTAGATTCCTACAAGCTTTTCTCCTACAACTTTTGACCACCGGAGGGACGAATTTTGTTTTTGGAACTGACAATGACCCAGTTTTGCTAGAGGATATGGAGAAAAGTGTAAGTATTAAGAGGATAAATTGACTGCTCCTCTTTCCATACTATCCGTTTACGTTATAATTATTTGCACCTGGTAACTATGGCGTCGCATACAAATGAAGTTTAAACTTAAAATAATGGGGTTACACAAATCGAGGTTTCTTTCCCGTCTGTTTCCTCTTCTCAAAACTTAACCAATTTTCACGAAATTATAGGAACAGAATGGGAAAGAAATGTTCTGTGTCGGACAATCTTGATTCTTGCTCAAATTATTATAGAATTTGTGTAGGTACTATGCGTCCATTTGCGGCGGAAATTAGGCCAAAAAAGACGCCTACCACACAAATTGTATAAAAGAGCTTCTAAACGGGCCATGTTTGCTGCAATTTGTGGCCGGCCATTATTTGCATCTTTCTCTAGCGTAGGGTGTCAGAGAAGGACGGCCATAGTTGCCGGCCACAAATTGCACTAAAATATGGCCCATTTAGAAGCCCCATAATATTAAGCGCAAAACTCGAAAAGGTTTGAGACAAACAAGGAAGTTTTTCCCATTCACGTCCTAAAACTTCGTAAAAATTGAATAATTTAGGAGGAGGCGACATATTGAGAACATATGATATTTCCTCTTAGTTGCATTCAGAAAGCATTTAAAAAGTCATTGACGCCAAACCGCTTTATAATGTAGATAACAGAGATTAAGGTTTAAGGTTCTTAAAGAGGCATGTAAATAAGTGAATGTCAGTTAAAGGACGGCAATGCCCCTATGCATTGGGCTTAGTGGTATTAGTGGTTTACTTTTTCTGTTCAAACTTAACTCTACACTGTTATAATATCACTATCATTATAAAACGAGCCGAAGGCGAGTTTCATCAGGATCACACGAGTGTTTTAAGGTCTAATTATGTACAGTTGCATTCACTACACTTTATCTACACACATATTCATCATCATATCATAGATTTTCTTTTATGTCGATATGAAGCACTCAGTTATATGCATGTATTTTTATATCACACTAATATTAGTAAAGCTCAAACGGCTGGGCCAATTTTGATAAATTTTGGTATTAAGGTAGCTGACGCCCCGCGCCCAGGATTACTTTCTATCCCGAAAAATTAAGTTTTCCGTAGGATGGGCGGGTTATACCGCGGGGCGGAGCTAGTGTACATAATATGATGATCTTTACACGACCCCGCCGGAGATATCGTAATGTTAAGAAATAACATCTCTGATTTTGTTCATACATGCCTCACTGCCAAAACCTCTCATCATGTAACAGTTGCATAAACCGTTATTATAATTGTACTGTGTATTTTTCCGTAAACTGTTTTGGATGTGCAATAAAGCTTTATCGTATTGTACGTCTTTACCTATATATAGCTTAAGTTAGTTATATTTGTGACGTATCTTACCTTAATTGATCATCCACCACAGCGCCCCCGGCAGCAGTGCCTCCGACCCGATATGATGTCCGGTGACGGCCACTTCTTTCTCCACACCACAGTATATATATAGGCTAAAGTAGTATGGAAACTAAGGCCTTTTTTGAAGATAAATACCTACGCGCTAGGGTTGTCATCCGCTGCCGGCGGCACCCTAGGTTAGGTTTTTTATAATGTATTTATATTTTGTAATTACTTTATTGTATTTTACTTTTTATATACATTTATTGTAAAAAACCTAGCCTAATCGAATGAATTGACTAGTTTAAAAACAAAATTATGTAATTAAAAGACTTCAGCATTTTAAAGCGTCTTTATTCAATTAAGACAAGTTTGTACCTATTATAAATTGCTGACTGAGAAATACTTTCGCAATCCTAATTCTAATTAATAAATTACCAGAAAGCATGGGCATAACTGTTTTTTTTTATGTCATAGTAGTTTCCATACTGCTTTAGCCTATATATGTACTGTACTCCAGGAACTCGTCCGGATGTCTCAACGGCTTCTGCGGTTTGAGATCCACAGGGACAGGTACCTTCTCTTTTGTATGAACCTTTAAAGTTCTCTCGAGTCATTCCGGCCGACGTGATACTTCGCAGCCTGTTATAATTATAACACACGTCATGGCGATATTTCATTGCATGTTTGAGGAAAACCTATAACGTTTCTAACCTCAGTTGATCATCCACGACGGCGCCCCCGGCAGCAGTGCCCCCGATATGGTGTCCGGTGACAGCCACCTCTCTCACCACACACTCCAGGAACTCGTCCGGAGGTCTCATCGGCTTCTGCGGTTTGAGATCCATAGGAACAGGGACCTTCTTCTCTTTTACTGGCGCTTGGTTGAGTGGTACGGGTTTTATTCTGTAAGTGATAATGAATGAGTGACAGTGAATGCTCATCTACATCCTATGTGCAGTCGAGTTCATTTACATCTACACGCTTACGAGAACATAAATATCTGAACACGACCCTATTGTCAGGAGCATAAAATCGTGTTCAGATATTTATATTCTCGTAAGTGTGTAGATGTAAATCAACTCGACTGTACGGATGGGCAAGTTTCCAAAAAACTAAGAATATTGTCGGAAATTTCAGGAAACTTTTACAAGAATTTAAAGTACATTTCTATTCTCGTTTTAATTCCGAAAGATCCCTGTAACCATATTTTGATTTTGATATTTTGAACCTTTTCTTTTCTTGGGATATTTCCTATAGGAATTTTTGGGATGGTTATTTATAGTAAATCAAATTTTCAGATATGGAAAGTTTTGCAGTTTTGGAAATTTTCCGTCGGCAGATCATCAAATTCCTATGAGAGTTATAAGTTGACCGTGACATGGTATCCTACTTACAAGCACGATGAAAAGTTTCTTTTGTATGCAATCTAAAGCCTATTTTGGGAACAACAATGAAATTACCCCTTAAATTACAATACATACTTAAATACATAGAAAACATCCAAGGTCCAGAAACAAATATTCGGGTTCATCACCACACAAATATTTTCCCATGACGGGATTCGAACCCAGGACCATCAGCTCAATAGGCAGATACACTACCACGGCGCCAACCGCGTTATCAAAAATTTCATTGCTCAGTGGGACCCATCTTTAACTTCGGTTCTTCAAAAGGGGACTAACTAGGTTCTGAAAGGGTCGGTATCGCGCGTGTGATGCTCTGGCGTCACAAGCTTCCATAGGCGGCGGTAACTTCTTAACATCAGGCCGCATGCTTGTTTGCCACCGTCGTTGTATAAAATAAACTTACTTTCTCCTCCTTTTATGATCCGGCCCAAGCTGATCAGCCCTTGTGTAATTCCAGAAAGACAGACACCGCTCAGGCCGCGGCCAGTGAATCCTCGCCCCTATCTCCTGGAATGGAGCAGAGGCTACCATACGTTCTGCTCGTCGGATTGCTGCAATCATAAGAAAAGCTATCATCGTTAGCGCACGGTATTAGAGCGGAGCGTCGATCAAAGAAACAGTGACAAATTTGCCGCGCCGGTGTACCAGAGAGAGCTCCATACGTGTTCGAAACATGTCGGGCCGTTCTTGACAATTTCACGTGAATGTAAACCGCTTAATACAATAATTAGAAGTAATCATCATAACTATTGAGGTGATTATTAGGAGCACCTATTGTTTCTTTTAATGGCTCTGCTGGCTAGAGCTGGTTTTACTCTACCTACCGTTATCCAGGGTTACTTCCAACGATGTACGCAAGATTTTCGGTTAAAATCCAAAAGAAGCAAATATCCATACCGGACCAAAACTGTATTTTAGGACCGTTTATATATGTAGTTATATTAGTGGGTTGTTTAGAAAAAATCTCAATTGCTATCTCGTAAGCTGCAGTTTGACACGATGTCAGATTTTATTGCTAAACGTTTCTAGCGTAGTCCATCTTCATCTTACCTTTAATCACTGACCTCTCAGATATTTTGGGTCGACTACCAGTGGGACGTTGGGAGTGTCGATATCACAAAGAGTCACGAAGCTTCCGGGGCTTATTCTAGAAGTTTCTAGAACAGTCTTTTGTCTTACCTTTAATCATGCACTTGACATCGAACCTTCCATGGAGATAGTTTGGGTCGACTACCGGTGAGACGGTGGGAGTGCTGATATGTTGAAGAGTCACGAAGCCTCCGAGGCTTATTCCAGAAGTTTCTAGAACAGTCCATCTTTTGTCTTACCTTTAATCATGCATTTGAAATCGAATCCATCCTGAAGATAGTTCGGATCGACTACCGGTGGGACGTTGGGAGTGTCGATATCACGAAGATTCACGAAGCTTCCGAGCCTTATTTTAGAAGTTTCTAGAACAGTCTATCTTTTATCTTACCTTTAATCATGCACTTGACATCGAATCCATCCTGAAGATAGTTCGGATCGACTACTGGTGGGACATTAGTGCTGATATCTCGAAGAGCCACGGAGCCCCTGCTCCGGGGTTGCACGCAGGTCGCCAGGAACATGAAGCCTTCCCTGCTGCTGTCGTTGTGGAAGGGGAATGTGGCACGGAATACCTGTAAAGTGGAATAAAGAATAATATGGGGCCCAGCTGAATATATCTTTATTTTCCTTTTGAATAACAAAGCTGCAGAATTCATCGATGTTTATATTTCCGGTTAATCATATCCCAGACATTTTGAAAACGGAAGCGAACTGCATGGATTCTCAAATTTTTTAAATTGAATTTCATTAGAAGAGGATTTTTCTCATTATTTATTTATTTATTGAAAAACAGGTTACATAACATTACAGTTTAAACCAATGCGTCATGAACCGAACAATGTTTATTTTGACGGCGAAACGGCGTGGCCCCGTTGTTCCGACATCTCGGGTGTTGGATTTGGTAGGTTGCCCCGGAACCGACGAAACACGACACCTTTCGGCCAGAAATCAGCACACGCGATGGTCTCCTGGAGCGGCCGCGGCGCGCGCACTACAAACGAGCTGAAGTGCACGTAGTGGCGCGAATGCAACTGGAACACCCTCAGCGAGTAGCCGGTTTTCTGGCGAACATACTGCGTCACTTCTTCAGCGGTGGCAGTATGATGCAGACGCGACACGTATTATGATCATGACTATAACCATAACCATAACAAATTCAAGTAATTCTTTAATTCAAACAACGAACGACTTCGCAGTGCATCTGCCTACTGAGCCGGCGATCCTGGGTTTGAATCATGGCCAGGATAAATGTTTGTGTCATGAACTCGAATATCGTTCCTGGGTCATCGGAGTTATCTATGTATTTTATATATCGTCGTCTAGTACCCATAGTACAAGCTTTGCTTAGTTTGAGATTAGGTCGACTTGTGTAAAATTGTCTCTTAATAATATTTAATCTAATATTGAATATGGGTAACAGGTGAGCTTTGCTAAGTACCTAGTTAAATAGTAGTCGAATGAAAAATGCCTTCTTGCGAGTCTCAAAAAATCGGCTCCCCATTTATGGGTGAACGTCACATCTACCGATCGTGGTTGTTTTTCTGTTATAATAGATAACCTGTTAAAAACAATAGGTAACCTACAGTATGTTTGTAGTTGGACAGGTCTCTCAGCAGCCGCTCGCTGGTGGTACCCATGGAGAACAGCATAAGCGCGGACGCCGCGTCATACTCCACGCCGGCCACGGGCGGGAATGACAGCAGCCCTGGAAAATTATAAAAATCTTTTCTATTTTCCACACTTCTATCAACTTCTATGTTGACGATTGGTGAGCTCTCGTGATTACTTAGATGGAATACTTAGATAAGTTAAAATAACAAATGGAGATTGGATTGGAAAGATTACACTATTCGTAGAGTGAATACTGCAAACTTCTCTTTCGAGGCCCGAGGCGAAACGGACGTTTTACTAGAATAGCTTATGAGAGATCAGCTAGGATGGATCGCTTCCAAAACACCGCGATGTTCTCAAAATCACTCTGAAGTCGTTCACGCTCATAGCCTGAAAATTCATGATGTTATCTCAGACAGCTTCAAATGAGAAGACCTTCGCCAGGGTGATACTGATCGGCTTCTTGGTGCTGACGAAGACAGGCAGGCTGCGGTCCACCGCATCATTCTTAATAATCTGTCTGTCCTGGATCCAAATTGACACGTAACCTAATAATGACTCAATTTTTTCGTTCATGATGTAAACCCGACATGTCTCAATAACTACTTCAGCAAGATGACGTTTATCGCCGCAGTTATAAGATATCTGATTATTTATGGCTTGAACACTATTTAGTACCTACCTATCTAACCTTGGCTCTCGTAGAGTACTGATGCTTGTTCAGGTTATCCGTAGTTGTCAGTGTATGGTAGGTATAGGAGCGGTTCTTTCGTTTCATATTGTATAGTAACAATTTAATGTCTATGGGCACACCTGAGTTCTGTGTAATTATGGGAAAATATTGACTCACCCTTTCCGTTCATGAAGTAGTCCCAAACAGTCCCAAAAGAGAAGACCTTAGACAGGGTAACACTGATCGGCTTCTTGATGCTGACGAACACGGGCATATTCATGTGGTCGTGCAAATTGCGACCCACTGCCTCGTTCGCCACTAGCGATTTTACCTTCAATCTGAAAAGGGAAAGTCATGAGATGGTTGAAGGTTTTTAAGCATAGTATGGACCTATAATTGAGTAGATAGGTATATTCAGTTTAGAATAGGCATGACAAAACATTTTTTAAGTGATATCGTTCGATTCTAGTTTTTTTTCGGGATCAAATGTCTACATAGGACTAAACTAAAGTCAGAAATGACCGTCAACGTTCAGGATTCCTACGGAGCGCTAGAAGCGCTTCATACAAACGGCCAATAATGGTGACGTCATTCCCAAGTAGCCAACCAGCTACAGAAGCGCTTATACAGTCTTTATTCAGCTTAATTTAGCATTAAAAGGGCTGTATATTAGCGCTTCTGCAGCTTGTTTTACTACTTGGGATTATGTTATGGTAATAGTATTTACCAATATTTGTATGGAGACAATAAGTAACTTATCATTTTCGCCGTGAAAAAGTGCGTTTAAGTTAATGGTTGTCATATAACTATTGTTTTGTTAAATTATGAGGATTCTGAAAACACTTTCAAAAATAAGATTAATCATAAATGACCCCAAGAGAAGGTCGGTACCGTTCTATGACGTCTCTTGGTCCGATGCCCGACATCATGAGAATTTGTGGCGTTTTGACGGCGCCAGCGCAGAGGATGATCTCTCTGTTCGCGAACACGTTGTCCAACTCCCTGTTTTTGCGGAGTACGAAAAGGGACGATGCCGTGCTGTTGTCGAATCTTATCTATAATCATATAATAAAATACTATAGTAGGTTCTCTCTCTTTCTTGATCGTAGCAAATATATCTTTTACGTGACTGCATAAAAAAGTTTCTAAAAGATTTTAGACCTTCCTTTCCTGTTAATTTTTGTAGACTCGCTGACATGTAGTTATATTAATAACACCACAATGGCTTTGGACAATGGATTTTTGTTCCGTTTAAGCCGGTTTATCGATAGAATCGTGGCTTATCCGACCGTGATATGGTATGGCTTCTTTGGCGTTGTATCGACAAATTCAACGGCATGATTAACGCAGCCGCGATTAGTCAGTTCTGTTCATCATTCTCCTCTTCTGACCAGAGCAGCTGGTGAAAGAATGATCGTGTCAGCCTCTCGGGCTGATGATGGACTGACACTCTGGACTGGTGAAAATGAATGAATGACAGTATAATCTGACATGACAGTCAATCAGTCTATTCAGAATGACGAGAGAATGATCGTGTAACCCTCTTGGACTGACTGACTGACCGTCCGGACTGGTGAAAATGAATGAATGACAGTAAACTGACATGACAATACATCAGTCTGTTCAGAATGACGAGAGAATGATCGTGTAACCCTCTTGGACTGACTGACTGACCGTCCGGACTGGTGAAAATGAATGAATGACAGTAAACTGACATGACAATACATCAGTCTGTTCAGAATGACGAGAGAATGATCGTGTAACCCTCTTGGACTGACTGACTGACCGTCCGGACTGGTGAAAACGAATGAATGACAGGAAACTGACATGACAATACATCAGTCAGTTCAGAATGACGAGAGAATGATCGTGTGACCCTCTCGGACTGAATGACCGTCCGGGCTGGTGAAAATGAATGAATGACAGTAACCTTAAAGTCCAGAATGATGGGCTGATCTAAAGCTAGCGTACCTAACCGATGTCATAGAAAAACATCACAACCTCTATCGTACGTAGTTAAAGATTTCGATTACAGCCATATTGAAGCAATGGGCCCTCATGTAACATGGCATTCCATCCTCCAAATTAAAACTGTACCTACATATGAAAATAAGCACTTACCGATACTGCTCGAGTCCTGAGCACAACATGCAAGTTTTTCCTATTCAAAGCCTTCTTTAAATACCCATCTGCAGAAGACACCCGTACTCCATCCTTTACAGTCGCCGTTGCTTTTCGGAAGATCGTGTGTCGGTTCTTGAGTCTTGTAGACGCCTGCTGGAAGACATTAAGCAGTTCGTCGTTGTCATCGATTTGTTGGAGTTTCATTGGCGCCTGTTGAAAAATATATAGAACGTTTTAATATATAATTATCATCATTAGGTAAATTCAGATAATACAGTGATGAGGCTTGCATTTCAAACTTTGGTTAAAACACTCTAATAGACAAACTTTCTTATCGGATAAAGTCACCTTTATCAATCTTGAGAATCGTAAATATTTAAAAGTAGACTAAGACTTATTACTAGAAGCTACTGTGTGATTAATGGCATATCTACTATGTATATCATTAGGACAATATCTACGAAACAGTATCCAGAGTCAAACGCACTTCATTCGTCCCTAATGTTTTCAGATCGTCCCAGCCGCATCCTTTGGAAGTGGCAAGAGACCGGTCCCTATAAAGTCTTCGCGAAGATTCAAACCGTGAAGCAAAAAAATTAAGAAAAAAACATATAAGTAGGTATAACAGTAACTACCTTATCACCAGAGCAATCTTCGCGCACGGAACATTGACCGTAGTTTAAAGTAAGGCTTCAGTTATCCTCAGCCCTTGCCACAAACGTTTGCCCACAGCGCAAACTACTTAGTATTTTTAACAACCAAATCCGTAGATTAGTTAGTTCAATAAGTTATTATCGTACCTTGTTGCAGTATCTACTCACAGAACATTGTTCAGGAGTCAAATTCACTCCTCTTCGTCCCAAAGCCTTAATGAAATGAAATAGATTTTCATAACTCGTACCTTGCTGTTCCGACCGCCTATATAAAGATTGGTTTCAGTTATCCTCAGCCCCAAACGTCACCGATGGACCGGCACTTGTACGGAGCTCCGGAAAGTCAATGCTGATAGTCTCTCTTGGATAAACAGAAGCCGATTAGTCAGCTCAATAAGAAGTTCAGTATCGTACCTTATCGCCAGGGCAATGTCCATTCACCGAACAGTGTTCAGAGTCAAACTCGCTCTTAGTTGTGCCAAATGCCTTGATAAAGTAGGGCTTTAGGTCATCCCAGCTCCAACCGTGGAAGCCGGCCGCAGACCAACGATCGTAGTCTTCTGGGAGACCGAAGCCGTGAAGGAGGAAGTTTATCTGCCCGGATCCGCCTATGCCTTTGCCTCGAGGGATCATTTGAGACTGAGAACAAGTATGATAGATATGTTATGGCAGGTAGGTAAATTAAGTACATTTAACATATATGAAAGGGATATTTATGTTTGAAAAGAGGATAGTTAAAGTGAGCTAATAAAGTAAATAAAACAACCCAGCAAGTGCGAGGCGGACTCGCGCACCGAGGCTTCCGTACAAACCTTATCCCACCTTAACTGGTCGGGTTCAGTTAAGATTACACCTGGTATGTATGGCTCCGACCAACCATTCTGTTTTTAGTATTTGTTGTTATAGCGGCAACAGAAATACATCTGCGAAAATTTCAACTGTTTATCACGGCACGGTCAATGAGAATACAGCCTGGTGACAGACAGACTGAGAAATACGGAGAGTGGAGTCTTAGTAACGCGGTCTCGTTTTAATCTATTGGGTAGTGAACCTTAAACAGCAAACACCCCAACGAACTGAAAACCACGTCCATTTTAGACCTCGGGTAAAGTTAATAAAGATTAAAGTCAAAGTCAAAATATGCTTTATTCGAGTAGGCCTAGCTACAAGCACTTTACACATTAGGTGCCTTGGTAATTTTTCAAGTTCTCTACTAACCAAAAGTTGTCTGTAAGAGATCGCTCGTTAGCGATAAGACCGCCTGTTGTTTACCTCTAATTGTAATTTCTTGCGTTGTACTTCCCCTGTATGTTTTATAAGATGTGCAATAAAGAGTACTTGTATTGTACCTGATCCCACATTCCGAATGAAGAGTATTTCTGTGGCTTACTCCTGACGGACCAGTCGTCAGGCCCCTGCTGCGCCGCGGTTGGCGTGAGCGGTATTCGCGTGAAGTAACCCATGTGGTAGCCCGCTTCTACCAGAAGAACTGTCACTTTTGGGTCTTCAGATAGACGGGCCGCTAATACGCAGCCTGCGGTCCCGGCGCCCACTGGAATTGACAGGTGATATCATCAGTAACCCTTACCAGGAGTTAACGTGACAGTACTCACTAGTGACAGCGTGAAAGATTTGTATGTAGAATAGTGCAGCGCCCTAGCGGTTACTTTGTAGCACTACAATTCTCCATATAGATCGTTCAAGCAGTCTGTAAATGGTAACGGTACAGTTTCCTTACCTTACCGCATCAAAAACGAATTCAAAATATTGAACAATCAATACGTAAATAACACAAGAATTGAACAAGTTGAACATTTTATATATTTCGTGAAGTATAATATTTTTAGTCAAGATATTATAACAGGCATTTAACAACAAAACAATATGTTCAGATCCAAAATATTAATGAAAACCAGAAAACAGTTTATAAAATCTTATCTATGGAGTGCAGCACTGTATGGCAGTGAAACGTGGACCTGATATAGAAAGACAGGGAGTGCGGTACACTTTGTAATAAATACACCTTTAAATAAAATAGGCATGTTGACTAATTTTTTTTGAGGATGTCAATCGATTCTATTTTTTATTGTGATCAAATGTCTATATGGGACTGACTACATTTAAACTGCTCTGAAAGTCAGAAATGACCGTCAAAGTTCAACATTCCTACGTAGCGCTAAAAACGCTCCATACAAAACGCGTCAGGCTAGTGACGTCACAGGCCGGTATAGGTACCAATAATTGTATAGAAAAATTAAGAAATTTGTCATTTTCACCGTGAAAAAGTGCGTTTAAGTTCATAGTTGTCATACAATTATTGTTTCATAAAATTATGAGGATTCTGAAAACATTTTCAACATTTATTTTGGGTTAAAAAAAAACATAAAATTTGCGTACCTTTGAAGTCACATATTTCCAAAAAAGATACATTATTCTGGATTTTTTTTCTTTGTTTCGTGAAATATTTAGCTAATTTTATTCATATAACTACAGTACGCTGTAGAATTCAACATCAGTCAAATAGCCTATTCTAACTACTTACTCTTTGTCGTTCAAACGCCCACAAACTTACCTACACAACACTTATTGCTATAACATTTGATCAGGCGCTTACCGATAATGTAGTCATACCGTTTCTCAGGCTTAGAAACAATACTAGGATACAAATTCACATATCTCTGATACACTAAATAGGATACACACGCCACGATCACACCGAACACGTACGAATGTACCGTCATAGTTTCTCGACTGAGGCTTGGGTACCTAATCCGGTAGATGAACCTACTAATTGAATTAAAGCTGGTATACGCAACTATTTTACAAGTGTCAGTGGAATAGGTGAGGTAGGTAATAGAGGGATTTGTTGCGCAATGATGATACTATATCTATCTATCTGCCACAAACGTCCACTGCTGAAACATAGGCCTCCCATAGATCGCCACAGAGTGCGTTCCCGTGCAGACCGCATTCATTGACACCCCGCTACCCTCACGAGGTCACCGGTCTATCTAGTCGGGGCCGTCCCACGCTGCGCTTTCCTATAAGTGGTTGCCACTCTAGGACTTTGCTGCCGCAACGGCCATCCATTCTCCGGGCTACATGGCCAGCAGAATCAGAATCAGAATCAGAATTTTTCTTTGAATCAGCCCATTGTCACTTCAACCTAGCAATTCTGAGAGCTATGTCGGTTCCGTAAGTCATCACTGGCAACACGCATTGTTTGAAGACTCAAGTCTTCAGGCTACGGCTAGCATAACTTTGAAATGAAATAATTTATTCAGTAAGTAGGCCACAAGGGCACTTTTACAAGGCAGACTGAATCTACCGGCATTTCCCAAGACGAGACCGCTGTTGAGAAGAAAGCCGAAAGAAACTCGACAGTAAGTAAGTCATTTTTTCGTAAATAATACTTAAAACAATTACATCACATTAGTGTTTCTACTTATTACATGCGTACACGTAAAGGAGATATATATACATACCTACTCCAAATCAATGTTAGGTAGGAATATTAAAATAAAATTTTAACGATCAATTTAACACGCGGCTCTTTGTCGCGCGAAAAATACTACCTGTCACTTTCCGTACAATACCGTGCGAGCAAGACAGGAGATGCTGACTCACGCGACATACTAAGTCGCGGCAAGATATGCCCTGCACTACTTAATTCATACTATTAATTTATTGGAGAATACTTACAGTGCGGATCATTTCTATGCTTCATGTTAATAAAATAAAATATAATAAAGCTTCATTTTTCTACAATGTTGACCACCCCTGTTTAAAGAAATAAGAAGATTAGTGGCCTACCGCAAATCGATACATTGTCTATAAAGCATGAATGTACCGCGATATATATAGCTCTCTGAGGGACTACACTTAATTTGATTGCTTCATTAGATACCGACGTATATACATATATATAGGTCACGTTGAAGACTTACAGTTTACTACTCTACTTAATAGAATATACAGCAGGTTTGTATTGTTAATGTATTACAACTTAAGGGTAGGTAGTTACAGAGTCCGGTATGTATAGAGACGGCATACTTAGCATTAATGCAGGTGCGTCCAAAAGTGCATAGTTTGCGTCTGGCGTAGATAAGCTTTAGAACCTAAGAACATTTTAATTAAATAAAGACAGTCTAATATCGACCACCGTACGAATAACTTGTATTTTTATTATAAGTTTAGTTTTTAAAAAGTAGTTTTCCCTCCGGCGCGATTTGACTGGCGCTGCGGACAGGATACCGGTACGAAATCCTGCGCCTGTGAGGATCACGAATTGATCCGAGTGCATGACTTTCGTTAACGTATTTACGTGATAACTGGTATCTTCGAACCAAATAAATTTGTCTCAGTGCCTGGAGGACAACACGAAAACGCCTGCGGCTATAATTGGAGGAAATGGGGAAAAGCGTACTGTGAGTAGACCTCTTCACTGTCCCGTCTATCCCTGTTCTTATTCCATTGGCTGTGTAATTTAGTGTAGACTTTATAATAAGCTCTCTATACAAACTCTATAGTTGTGAATTATATCGTCCTAATATTAAGCTAGTTAAGTGTGTTTAAAAACGATTATTAAAATACTAAATGGAAGAAATAGGAGTAGTTCCCAGAGATAATAATAATATTGAAGAAAATATAGTAAATCAAAGAGAAAACATGGATCAAATTAAAGTAATTCCTAGAGAAATGATGGATTTAATTCCAAAATTTGATGGTGATGAAAAATTGTTAAATTTATTTTTAAGTAAAAGTGAGTATGTAATTCAAGCTTTTAGAAACCCCGAAAATCTTGCTCAGGATTTGTATATATTTCATGCAATTACTGGCCGGCTTACTGGCAAAGCCGCCCACTTGATTAGCGAACGCCAAGATATAGATACTTGGATGCAATTAAAAAAGCTGTTAACTCAACATTTCGGCGACCCGAGGTCAGAGGAGTGTATTGCGATAGAATTAGATAATTTAAAGATTAGGCACAGTGAATCATACGCTAGCTTCTGTAATCGTATCCAAAATGTCAGAAGTACATTATTTGCCAAAATAAATTTAATTGAAGATCCTCGTGAAAAAGAAACGAAAAAGACAATTTATAATCACTTGTCTCTAAACGTCTTTCTTTATAATTTGCCGGAAGACATGTTACGCGTAGTGAGACTCAATAGCCCCAAGCAGCTGGAAGACGCTTTAACAATAGTGATGGAAGAAGTCAATTTCTTAAACCAGTATAACGCAAAAAATAGAAACAATAGTAAGCCTTCACAGCAAAGGCCCATTTTCCCACAAAATAATAATTTTGGACAGAATATGAGATTTTCTCAACCACAAAATGCAGGATACAATTTTAATACCGCACAAAATAAATTCCCACAAACTCAAGGTTTTAGATTTGGCATTCCCAACCAGTCAGCTCCACAAGGTTTTAGATTTGGAAACCCTCAAAATCAGGGATACAAACCTTTGATGCCCAATCAACACACACCAAACTTTAAATTTGGGATTCCCCAACAAGCAGGTTATAGACCATTTGTTTCTAATAACAATCAATTTAGATCTAATAATTTCCAGCCAGCACACCAACCGCAATTTAAATTCGGTATTCGACCTCCATATCAACAACCACAAGGTCAAGGCCAATCTTCGCATCAATATAATAACGATGTCTCTATGCGAACAGCACCCCAACCAAAACCAAACTACATACCCCCGCGAACAACTAACAATTTGTTTTACGCAAATGAACTTCAAGAAATTGAACCTGCCCCTGAAAATTTCAATGAACCGAACGCCCTTGACTCAAACTACCAACAGTATTACACGCAAACTGAAAACGAAGAATACTTCTTAGACGATCAATATGAGACTGAAATGTTACATAACTTGCCTGAAAATGAAAATTTTCCCATAAAAGCCTCTACGACAGATCCCCAGAAATAGTACACCTTAACCATCATAATGCCTTAAAACTGCCACACATTGAAATTCCCGAAATAAACTCCAAATTCATGATAGACACTGGAAGCACACGATCATTCGTAAGCCCTGATATTGCAAACAAATACTTTTCCGAATTCAAATATAATGAACCATTCGAAGTAGTAAGTACCCATGCTCGAAGCTCTCACGCTGAAGTAATTGAAATCCCATTGCTGAAAATTTTTAAGAGTTGTGACACTCATAAGTTTTATGTATACGAAGTCGATAATAGTTACGGAGGACTAATTGGCTCAGATTTACTGAAACAACTTGACGCGAACATTGACATGAAAAACCAAGTACTGATAACGCGAGACACACAAATACCTATAATTTACCGTCCACCTTACACAATTCGCATTGAACCCCGATCTGAAACACGCACGAAAATTCCCGTAAATCTTTATAGTGGAAATGCAATTATAAACCATATAGATTTCGGCGAAGGTGTACGAACACCAACAGCACTTGTAGAATGTACAGAAGGCTTTGCAACCACTGTTATCCAAAATACATCCGAAAATCACTTTGATATAAAATTCAGTAAACCTCTCAATGTCACACCATATGAACCAAAAGAAATTGAAATTAACGGTTTACATTCAGTAGATAGCAGTGAAAAGGATGAAATTTTAACTCAAAACTTAAGTAAATTACGATTAGATCACATGAACTCGGAGGAACGAAATCAAATTTACAATTTGTGTTTAGAATACAAAGATATTTTTTACACTGAACATTTACCATTGACCTTCACAAATCAGGTAAAACACAAAATCCGAACCACTAACGAAGACCCTATCTATATAAAACCATATCGTCAGGCCCCAGTAGAAGCAGCTGAAATAAAAAAGCAAGTACAAACATTATTAAAGGATAATGTCATTCAAGAATCCCACTCACCTTGGAGTGCCCCGGTACATTTAGTCCCAAAAAAAATGGATGCTAGTGGAGAAAGAAAATTTCGCATGGTTATTGATTATAGACGGCTTAACGACATTACCATTGACGACAAATATCCACTCCCGAACATTACAGACCTTTTCGACAAGCTAGGTAAAAGTAGTTATTTCTCCGTACTCGATTTAGCGAGCGGGTATCATCAGATTGAAATCGAAAAAGAAGATCAGCCAAAAACAGCGTTTTCTACACAATACGGCCACTACGAATTCCTGCGCATGCCCTTTGGGCTCAAGACGGCTCCAGCAACGTTTCAAAGAGCAGTAGATAACGTTTTAAGAGGACTGCAAGGTATTCACTGCCTAATTTACCTCGATGACATTATAATTTTCTCATCTAGCCTGGAAGAACATATGACAAAACTTAAAGCAGTTTTCGAACGACTCCGACAGACGAATCTAAAAGTACAACTCGATAAAACTGAATTTCTATGTAAAGAAGCTAATTACTTAGGACATACCATTACACCCGACGGACTAAAACCTAACACAGACAAAATAGATGCTATACTGAAATATCCATTGCCGAAAACAGTTACCGAAATAAAGAGCTTTCTTGGACTCATTGGATACTACCGAAAATTTATTAAAGACTTTTCTAAAATTACTCGCCCGATGACGTCTTGTTTGAAAAAGAATAGTAAAATTATTATTGACGAAAATTACCTGAAAGCCTTCGAAAAATGTAAAGAACTGTTAGTAAGTGCACCTCTATTACAATATCCTGATTTTACGAAGCCGTTCATATTGACAACAGATGCATCTGACTTCGCCCTGGGCGCAGTACTTTCTCAAGGTATCATAGGTAGCGACAAACCCATCGCTTATGCCAGTAGAACCCTAAATGATTCTGAAAAACGATACAGCACTATCGAGAAAGAGCTATTAGCCATCGTATGGGCTGTAAAACACTTTCGTCCCTACTTATACGGCAATAAATTTACCATTTTCACTGATCACAGACCTCTGGCTTGGTTAGACTCGCTAAAAGAGCCCAATAGCAAGTTAACTCGTTACAAACTCAGATTAAGCGAATATACATTTAAAGTCATACATAAAAATGGAAAACAGAACACAAATGCCGACGCTCTCTCACGCATACGATTAAACGCATTAGGAAATGACGGCGATAACGACCAATTATCAACAGCAGTTAACGTAGGAGATACTGACCAACTAGATGACTACATACAACGACTAACTGATGACATAGTTAGGTTAGGGCAACAAACACATGACCCTCAGAACCCTACTAATAACGAAAACCAGCCCGATATTAATTCTAACGCCTCTGAAAGAACTTTAAGTGCAAACGAAAGTACCTTATCAGCACCGACTGACACACAAACAAATTCTAGTACAGATACTGTCCATTCCGCTGTAGATATGGATACAAATGGCATACCCATTCTGCATGAAGCTATTGATACCAAACCGAACCAAATTCTAGTAAACGCCTGGCTTAAAAATGAACTTTTAGTTAAAATAGAATCACATCCAAAACAGAAAATCCTTAAGGTTTTCCTACCCTTAGACAACACTGAACTAATAAAGAAATTCCTCAAAGATTATATTAGACCCAAAATTAAATATTTTATACACTTTAACAATACCGAACACAGACGCCAATTTTCAGATATAGTCATTGCATTATTTCGAAAGGATACCATACAACTTTACGAATGTACTGAAAGAGTAGTAAACGTAACTGACGAAAAAGAACAAGAAGAAATTGTACTTCGATACCATGACGGCAAAACATGTCACCGTGGAATCAAAGAAACAATTTCTCATTTAAAGCGAACTTATTTTTGGAATAATATGGAACAAACAGTCACTAGTATAATTAACTCATGCGAAACCTGTAAAAGAATGAAATATGACCGACGTCCTTTCAAACCACAAATACAGCTTACACAGACTCAGACTAAACCGTTTCAAGAATTATTTATAGACCTATATACAATAGAAGGCAAATACTATTTAACTATCATAGATGCTTTTAGCAAATTAGCCCAAGCTTTTGAAATTCCCGATAGGTCTACCCCCGAAGTTGTTCGTGCCCTAATAAAGTATTTCTCATTTTATGGTATTCCCACTAAAATCAGTTCAGACCCTGGCTCCGAATTCAATAACAGACTTATGAGCGAAATGCTTTCATTTTATAAAATAAACATTCACATTGGAACCCCTAATAACCCGAACTCTATGGGAATGATAGAACGCTTCCATTCCACAATCGCAGAAATATATAGACTTGCAAAGTATGAAAGGAAACATACAGATGCCGCTTCCGTAATGACGTATTCAATATTGGCCTATAATCAAACTATTCATTCAGTAACAGGACTCACGCCGTTCGAAGTTGTCTTTGGACATACCGAAAGTAAAAACCAGTTTAACGCAGATTTTGATAAAGAATATACCCAGCAGTTAGTTAAAGACCATTGTAAAAGAACAAAATACCTATATAAATATTTGACAGATAAAATGTTAGCTAGAAAAGAAAGGGTTCAACAAGATAGGCAAGGAGAAACCAATTTCGACTTAGATGACAATGACGATATTTTCATTAGAGGCGTAAATAGACGACGCGCTAAGGACAAACCTAGGTATCAAAAGGCCAAGGCTAAGGGCAAGGTCCACAGAAATATAATCCCAGTTGAAACAAACGCGAGAGAAACCAGAGTCCCTATTAAAGATGTACGACGTCCTCCACAGGTTCGTCCTGCTGCTGACCCAGGCAGTACTGACCCGGGCCCTTCAACTTCATAAAATCGAGAAGAACCCCGGCGTTTTTCCAATAAGAGAGGGTACCGCTCTTGTTAGTTATAATAAGTGGCTAGTTATTAAGATATTAGATATAAAACTTATTAAGCAAGACCTAGATTTAAATATACATAGATATAAGGAACTGGATAGGTTAGTTGGTTCATTTTCTAATATTAATGCCTCATACTTAATATACTGGGATGACGTGAAGCGACAAGTAAATCACATGTTAGATATCACTGTGGAAAAATACACTCAATTAGTTCCCAATAGCAGGCAAAAGAGAGGACTCATCAATCCTCTAGGATCTTTAATTAAACTTATCACTGGAAATTTGGATCACGACGATGCTATTAAATATAACTAGAGGCCCGTTGCGGCGTCGAACCGCCGCTAGAATATGGAAATCCGGTAGTGTTACAGAAAATAACTACTTTATCGAAAAGAAGTTTTTGGCGAACGAAGAATAAATACTGTAAAAAAAACACGTTAAAATAATGTTTTAAAAACGTTGAAACATGCCAGGCTAGAGCTAGGCCTGATAGCCAACTGCCAGTTTCATCGTGACAACTTTTTCAACTCTTTTGTAAAAATAACTTGTGCATTAATGACATGTGATCTGCTGATCTGTTCCACAAATAAAATGTATATTATTTTTTATGGAAAAATTTAATTCATAAAAATAATCCCATATCTTGAAAAAAATATTGACATATTTTCATAGGACCGAAGATTGGTAGAATTTTAATTTGTTGTTCTTTCTTCAGGAAAGAAGAATTTATCGATTTGATCGATTTCTATCAATTTACAGAAAAAGCACATGAATCGAAACGACAGATTTGGGCACTCACTACGCAGGTTTTAAAAAGGAAATCATGTAGTGCGTAACTGTTTATGTATTCATTTATAATAGCTCGTCCACAATGCCAACTCGTCCACATTTCCAACTCATCCGTATTCCCACCTCGTCCACAATGCCAAGTCGTCCACATTACCAACTCGTCCATACACCCAACTCATCTACATTGCCAACTCGCATTCATTTCCAACTCATCAACAATGCCAACTCGTCCATATTGCTAACTCGTCCACAAATACAACTGGTCCACATTTCCAACTTGTCCATAGGCCCAACTCGTCCACAATTCCAAGTCGTCCACATTTCCAACTCGTCCATATTCCCAACTCGACGATACACCCAACTCGTCTATAGAAACTCGTCCTTATTATCAGCCCGTCTTTATTGCCAACTCGTCCATATTCCCAACTTGTTCATTTTGCCAACTCATCCACATTCCCAACTCGTCCATATTCTCAACTCGTCCGTATTACCAAGTCGTCTTCATTGCCCACTCGTCCGTGTTCCCAACTTGTTCATTTTGCCAACTCATCCACATTCCCAACTCTTCCATATTCCCAACTCATTCACATTGACAACTCGTCCATATTACCAACTTGTCCGTATTACCAACTCGTCTTCATTGCCAACTCGTCCATAATGCGAACTCGTCCACAGGTGTGCAGGTGTCTATGGGCGACGGTAATCGGTTTCCATCAGGCGATTCGTTTGCTCGTTTTCACCCTATGACATAAAAAAAAACTGCCCACTTTTCCATGTTCCCAACTTGTCAATTTTACCAACTCATCCACATTGCCAACTCATCCACATTTCCAACTCGTCCATATTCCCAACTCGACGATACACCCAACTCGTCTACAATACCAACTTGTCCTTATTATCAGCTCGTCTTTATTGCCAAATCTTCCATATCACCAACTTGTCCGTATTACCAAGTCGTCTTCATTGCCAACTCGTCCATATTCTCAACTCGACCACATTTCCAACTCGTCCATTTTACCAACTCATCCATATTGCCAATGTAGATACATTCCCAACTAAGCTACTTTGTCAAGTCGTCCATATTCTCAACTCGTCCACAATGCCAACTCGTCCACATTTCCAACTCATCCGTATTCCCACCTCGTCCACAATGCCAAGTCGTCCACATTACCAACTCGTCCATACACCCAACTCATCTACATTGCCAACTCGCATTCATTTCCAACTCATCAACAATGCCAACTCGTCCATATTGCTAACTCGTCCACAAATACAACTGGTCCACATTTCCAACTTGTCCATAGGCCCAACTCGTCCACAATTCCAAGTCGTCCACATTTCCAACTCGTCCATATTCCCAACTCGACGATACACCCAACTCGTCTATAGAAACTCGTCCTTATTATCAGCCCGTCTTTATTGCCAACTCGTCCATATTCCCAACTTGTTCATTTTGCCAACTCATCCACATTCCCAACTCGTCCATATTCTCAACTCGTCCGTATTACCAAGTCGTCTTCATTGCCCACTCGTCCGTGTTCCCAACTTGTTCATTTTGCCAACTCATCCACATTCCCAACTCTTCCATATTCCCAACTCATTCACATTGACAACTCGTCCATATTACCAACTTGTCCGTATTACCAACTCGTCTTCATTGCCAACTCGTCCATAATGCGAACTCGTCCACAGGTGTGCAGGTGTCTATGGGCGACGGTAATCGGTTTCCATCAGGCGATTCGTTTGCTCGTTTTCACCCTATGACATAAAAAAAAACTGCCCACTTTTCCATGTTCCCAACTTGTCAATTTTACCAACTCATCCACATTGCCAACTCATCCACATTTCCAACTCGTCCATATTCCCAACTCGACGATACACCCAACTCGTCTACAATACCAACTTGTCCTTATTATCAGCTCGTCTTTATTGCCAAATCTTCCATATCACCAACTTGTCCGTATTACCAAGTCGTCTTCATTGCCAACTCGTCCATATTCTCAACTCGACCACATTTCCAACTCGTCCATTTTACCAACTCATCCATATTGCCAATGTAGATACATTCCCAACTAAGCTACTTTGTCAAGTCGTCCATATTCTCAACTCGACCTCATTTCCAACTCGTCCATTTTACCAACTCATCCATATTACCAATGTAGATAAATTCCCAACTTAGCTACATTGTCAACTCGTCCATATTCTCAACTCGACCACATTTCCCATCCCGTCGACATTCAAGCGGAAGGACTTAGTTTTTTCTAGTAAAATACTATTTAATTTACCATAACTCATGCTATTTGCTTTGGTTTCTTTTTTGATGGACTTATATAATCATATTTAAAATAATCTATCATAAATTTACTTATTTGAATGACGTTTAGTTGTACTTACTACATTTTTTCTGCTTTGATTTATTGTAAAACTCGCTTATAAAAATAATCTATTCTTGAATGACGGTCAGTTTTTCTGGTCTTGCGAGCACCAGTCCAACTCGCACTTAACCGGCTTTTTCCTCCACATTTTTAACATGCGAAAAAAGTTTCCATATCAACATTTTAAAAAGAAAAACAACCTGGCAATTTAGATCATTGACATTATAGCCCCCAATAAAAAATACATTAAAAGTTGTCAGAATATGATTACTGTCATTCATTGTCAACAAACTGTAAAATTATTTTTGCATATTCGTACATGTTTTAAGTGTTGCGGATATTATGTTGCCGACTCAAAAATAATATTTCATCATACTGAACAACTTACTACAGGTTTGTGAGCAAATCATGCTTATTATTATTTGGTCATCTTAAGTCAAAATAGGGATCACAGGTCACGTGGTCAATGTCACGTGGTTAGCGCACAGTAGTTTTTTCAAATCCATTTTTCAGTACTTTTTCGGGAAAAAATTCAAAATCCAAGAGTTTTATGCACATCTCCAGCATGGGACGAATCTAATGACATATCATTTATCAAAATCGGACCATAACTGTAGATCTGATGGGATGTACAAAAATCGGCCTCGCGTAATATATATATAGATAATCTGATAAATGAAGTCAAAACCCGACAGCATTCCGTAGAAAAGAAAACAACACTCATATCCGAAATGGTGAGACTTTTTACAAATACTACTGTAAATATAACTGACAATCTCATACAATTGAATACAGCCATAAATAAAGTTAATAATGACATAACCGAAATTTCAATAATATCTCATGTCAATCAGATAATACAGGCTTATAACTTGTTCTTTCATAATTTCCAACTGATATATTCTAAATTGAATGAGATTGAAACTGTACTCGCATTTAGTAAAATAGGTATATTGCATCAATCTATTGTTAACACTAATGAACTTGTAAAAGCATTTAAGCTCATAGAAAGAACAGATAAACTTATTTTTCCATCAAATCCTGAAAACATTGTAAAAATTGAACAGTCAATTACATTGAAATCATACTTTAAGAATTCTGAAATAATGTTCATCATGGAAATACCATTAGTTAAGAGAGAAACTTACTTTTACTATAAAATTGTTCCCTTACCTATTACCGAACCTGAAACAAACCTCACCCTAATTATTTTACCTAAATATCCTTACCTTATTGTGAAGGGGTTGAATGCTAGCTCGCTCTCCACCCCATGTAAGCTCATCGAAGACGAAACATTCCTGTGTGATGAAATGCAATTAACAGTACCCATCAAAGACACCTGCATTCTCGAACTCATGCGATACTCAAGTAATGCTCCGTGTATGCAAATCCCGATAGAAGTGGAAAATGTGAAGATAGAGTTTTTACAGAAAAACAGATGGATTTTATATACCAAGGCAACTACGGATCTTGAGAGAACGTGTGCTAACGAAATCCTTCATTACACACTTTTGGGCACTTACCTGCTTACAATTGACGATAATTGCGAATATAAAATTGGACAACATTATCTGAGAGAACAAACTATAAATGGAGAGAAAATCATATATCAAAAACTACCTTTGGTAAAGTTTCCTGAAAATCTGAAAACCGACATAAGACGGAGCGCTGATCCAGTACAACTGAAAGGAGTTGAGCTGACCGACCTGAAAGTGTTATCGTACGCACTGAAAAATAGTGAAGTGGAAAGTGGAAGTGTAGTGAATACGGAAAGCGTTAGCATAGGAACCATTGTTTTATATGTAATCTTAATTATAGGTTTTCTTTCATTCTTTTCGTATAAATATTCACTTTTGGTATGCAAATCTTGCAAAAATCAAAATAATCCTCCGAATAACGTTTCTTCGGATAATTTCGAACTAAAGGAGGGAGGAGTTACAGAGTCCGGTATGTATAGAGACGGCATACTTAGCATTAATGCAGGTGCGTCCAAAAGTGCATAGTTTGCGTCTGGCGTAGATAAGCTTTAGAACCTAAGAACATTTTAATTAAATAAAGACAGTCTAATATCGACCACCGTACGAATAACTTGTATTTTTATTATAAGTTTAGTTTTTAAAAAGTAGTTTTCCCTCCGGCGCGATTTGACTAGGTACCTAATGTTTGTTTTATTCGGTCATTGTAGATATAGAATAGAATAATTTATTTGAATAAGTTTATTGTCATCGTCCGATTTTCGAAGGTTGTCTGAAAGCGGTCTTTATCTTTATCACCTATTGTTTACCTCTATTGTAATGCTAAGTGTTATCTGTATTTGTATTTCTATCTTCTTTAGGTGTGCAATAGAGTATTCTATTGTCTATAGTCAAACATACCTACATTCACAAAAAACAAGTACAGTTTAAGCTGTAAAAAATAATGTTTAAATATCTAAATAGAAATAACTAAATTAGAAATTATATAGAAAGAATCCAATGCAGCAGTTATTATGAGCCTGTTAGTTATGTCCCACTGCTGAGCAAAGGCCTTGCTTCTTTTTCTATCTATCGCGATTTTGAGCTGTATGGCCCTATAAAACGACATACTCATTTATTAATAAAATGTCAACATTATACAAGTCAATACATTATAAAAACATCATTTCTATTACATTTTAAAATACAAATAATTATAAAAATATTAATTATTAAATACAAATTGGAAGAGGTAGTTACATTATTAGTATTAGGTATTATATTATTTCATTATTAAATTGGTAAAATTCATCCATGTTAGTCAAATTAACACTTTCGACACCAACAACCCGGAGGCCGGGCGCTCGTAAACTTTGTTCAGATGCCAGCCAACCCGGTAGCCGGGGTTGATGCTACAAAAGTCGGCTCGGCCGGTTTCTGGGATATGTCTTACTTTTTTGTCTGGTTGCAAAAGTGAATTAGTCAGAAAGACATAAATATATGCTACTTTTAAGCAGGGTTTCTATACCATAATCATATCCCGTGGACAGTAGGCGTCAAATCATGCGTGCATCGAAAACCACGGGACATGACCATAACCGAAGGCACCAATTCCTATACCTATGTTAATGATGACAACAGGTAATTTAAAGACTTATACTTAACTAGGTAGTGCCCGCAACTTCGTCCGCGCATTTTACCTATACCTACTTTACCGTAGACGGTCCCTGTACCAAAATTGGTTAAAATTCGTCCAGCCGTTTCGGCGTGATGCGAACAAAGGAAATTATGAAAACAGATGGCGCCAGGCTGGCACGGCACCGCGCGCCCATACAAAACAAATGATCCTGCATCACGCTATTAAGATTTTTCATAACCAATCCCCATTGAAAAATGATTTTCAATACAATTTTATAATAGTATAGTTGTAAAGGGAGAGACCAAACTAGAAAACATTGTTTTGATCTATTTAATGTTTAACCAATATGCACTGCAAATATATAACACAAAACACATTAGTTCTGTAATAACAGTAGTTTGTATATGGACTCTTTCAAATGTCACAGTATTCTGCATATTTTTATGATAATACAGGATAGGCTCAATCAAAGTTTATGGCCTCTGCTACATTACAAGTGTTTCGTAAATAGCTACATTCAAAAGTATGGAAAATTAACTAAAATAAATTATAACTCAATGTCTCCTCCCTGCTCGATCATTTCTCCAGCAGGAACCATGACGGGGGCCTCTATGATCTGTTTACGGCCCTTGGCATCCACAACTTCAATGGTCTCCGGTTCAACTTCCATTTCTGTGTCCTCTTCAGCTAGTCTCTGTTTGAGGCCTGCCGCTGGTGATCTGAAGATGGGAAACGAAAATAGTGTGTGTTAACTAGGGATTGTAATCTGGTCCCCTAGATACTAGTGGTGGGCGTCTTTCAAAATTGTTGTTAATTAAAGAATACTGTTTGAGAGTGGAGTGCTAAGGGTATCTGGTTAAAACTATGGATTGTGGAACAGATCCGCAATCCATAGTTTTAACTATTTGAATGTGACAGTAATTTATTTTAGCCTACTGATTTCCTGTTATTTTTATTCAATAACAACAAAGTATAAAAAATTCAATGTAATAAAGTCATTAGAGTACGGGTAATAAATAACTGGTCACAGCATATAGTAACTATATGACTCTAGTATGTATTTACTGCCTTTCAAAAACTTGGTTTCAGATAAAGCATTTTCAAATTCTTTTGCAATATATTCTAGAAAACCAATTTACAAATAACATTGAATTCTGGTAACTTGTTATCTCTCTCTATTGTTGTTACCTATTGGTGTAATCTTGTACTCTACTGTACAATTGACGTCTTAAAATATGAGTGAATTTGATTGTTGAAATCTAACTTGTTATTGCTACAATAAGAAACATACCTGATAAGTGAAATATCCCTTTGAACCTCTCTCACATCCCGCTGCCATTCCACCTCCCGTCCTTTCCTCAATCTCTGCATGATATAGTTGTTCGATCGCTTCTGCCTGATCTCCTCAACCTTCTTCATAGCTTCGATGGTCTTTGTCCATAATTCTCTGTTGTATTTCACGGGAGCGTGACGACGCTTCTCGAATTCAAAGGACGGGTCGATAGCCAATTCTTTGCCGGCAGTCTTACGGTACGCTTTGGTCCATTTAGTTTTACGCGGGTTCTTCTTCTTTTTAAATGCTGCGTGGCATTTTGAACGGCAGAATCTGAAAATCTGATAGGCGAATGGTTAGTTTCATAACTTGGTGAAAATAAACATTTTGATGACGTTAAATTATGGGGATTGATTTACCTTGCAATCGTTTCTGACGAATTGTATCCCGTGTCCAGGATATATCCTTGAGGAGCAGAAATAACACGTTTCTATACGCATTTTTCACACGTGCTGTATTTTGGTATGACAGCAACGTCAAAAAGGAAAATAAACATGGCTGCCGGCGGTGTTGCTAGGAGAACCTGCAGAACAAACAAAATTAGATTTATTGATGTAATTAAAATTACAAACAAATGCCCTCCATAAAAACTGCTTACGGTAAAATAGTTATATATATTTATTAAATATTATTTTTATAATAACTCTGCCATCTATTGGATAATATAAAAAACAAAACATTGTCTCCTCAACAATAGATGTCGCCACAAAAGTTCAAACTGCAATACTTAGTCTACTCGTCGCTAGATGTCGCTAATAACCACTTTTATTTATCGCCGACAAGTTAAACCAGTTGCACTAAGCAGCGGTTAAAGTGTCTATAAGTAGATAACTAAACTTTTCAGTTGACTGTCCGATTTATAGCTTTCCTAAAATACCGCAGTGTTTACTCTGCGGCTGGATGTTAATCGTCTAATTACTGCACTGTTGCGTCAGAAACGGGCCATTGCGAGTTGGTTTTACGTTTTGATGAAGTTATAGTTAGTATGATTTTCTGTTGGATAGTTGTTGCCGTTTTATTGTAGTAGGTAATCGAAAAAATACACATAGTCACTGAATGTTTTTAAAACAAAGTTTACAACAAATTTTTTTTACACAATATTGTTTTTTTGGGCTAATCTTATCTATTCGCAAATGAATGTAAATTCCAACATAACTAAAAAAAAGCCGGCCAAGTGCGAGTCTGACTCGCGCACCGAGGGTTCCGTACAAACTTTCACTTATCCTATCTTTATTGAGTTAAGTTTGCACCTGAAATGTATGGCGCCGCATACAAACGAGGTACAAACTTAACGTAACCGAGTTCTCCAAATATCATGTTTGAAAAGGATTTTATTTTTTATGATTTAATTACAAATGTATAGTTTTCAGATTTTTATAGGTATTTCTAGTATGTGACGATATTACTTGCCAAATTTCACAGTTCCAGGTCATCGGGAAGTACCCAATCATTTTGCTTCCCTTCAGTGTCGAAATGTACGTTTTTTGCGACGTAAGCGGCCGTTTTTAGGGTTCCGTACCCAAAGGGTAAAAACGGGACCCTATTACTGAGACTTCGCTGTCCGTCCGTCCGTCCGTCCGTCCATCTGTCACCAGGCTGTAGGTATCTCAAGAATGGTGATAGCTAGACAGTTGAAATTTTCACAGATGATGTATTTCTATTGCCGTTAAAACAACAAATACTAAAAAAAAAATGAAATAAATATTTAAGGGGGGCTCCCATACAACAAACTTGTTATAGATTATGGTACGGAACCCTTCATGCGCGAGTCAGACTCGCACTTGCCCAATTTAACGTAGAAGTTTGATTTTTTTACACCTTCAAGGGACCATAGACTTGGTTTAAATTTCAACTCGATACCTCCACGTGTTCTCGAGAACAGACGGTTCACTATTATCTTGTAGAAACTTTTTTGACATATATTTGTTTTGCATAACGATACTTGGCAGAAGTAACGTTTGGCAGAAACATCTTACGCAGAGTATGCTTTGGCATAAATCATTTCGCAGATTTTTATAACGCCGAATCCTATATTGGCATAATGTTGATGAGCATAACAGTCTTCTAAACGAATAGTACTTTCGCAGATAATTTTTTTGCATAATATTTTAGGCGGCATAAAGTTGTCAAGCCGAATACCATTTGATTCCAAGATAGACTTCATTGTCTTATCTTGTTGTATGCGGAATACCTAACCTAATCCAAGTCGGACCTGCTCTAAGGTGCAATCAGTACCTAATTTATGCATTACAAATTGTTGTGATTACACATTTTGTCCATGGAGTGGTATGGTAGCCGGCCGATGCCGCGCGGCTCGCTCGCTCGTTAGGGTCTCAGTTCAACCTAACACTCCTCCTCGCTTCGCTCGTCGTCGTACCTAACCTAATCCAAGTCGGACCTGCCCTGAGGTGGAATCAGGACCTTCTTTATATACCTAACCTAATCCAAGTCGGACCTGCTCTAAGGTGCAATCAGTACCTAATTTATGCATTACAAATTGTTGTGATTACACATTTTGTCCATGGAGTGGTATGGTAGCCGGCCGATGCCGCGCGGCTCGCTCGCTCGTTAGGGTCTCAGTTCAACCTAACACTCCTCCTCGCTTCGCTCGTCGTCGTACCTAACCTAATCCAAGTCGGACCTGCCCTGAGGTGGAATCAGGACCTTCTTTATGCATTACAATTGGTGTGATTAAAAATTTAGTGGCAGTTGCCCCGCGGCGGCAAGATACCTAACATTGCTCCTCGAACCGCTCGTCGTCGTACCTAACGGTACTTACATTCTACTACGTAAAGTTTACTAAACGCACTTTTCTGCTAGTAGGAAATAATTATGCTATTGCAATCGTATGCTATAGGATTATTATGGTACATACAATTATGCTAAACCAAAGTCGGCCAAAGAGATATTCTACAAAACAATGTGCTGCAAAATGTGTCGTATGCGAGGTAGTAGTAATGCCAACTATACCTTTATGCCGAAAGTGTTTCAGCGAAACGTGTTATGCGAAGTGTATTTCTGACCAATATTATTCTGCCAGATGAGGGTAACCCAGAACAGACAGACAGACGGACGGACAATAAAGTGATCCTATAAGGGTTCCGTTTTTCCTATTGAAGTACGGAACCCCAACAAAAATATACCACCGTGAATGAAATAAAAAAATATCATGAAACGGAAAATGTCTACCATATTTTATTTGTATATCATTGGTTTCGAAGAGCACAAAATAAATTATTTGAGCAAGAAGCTAATAATTGTACTTATACAAATGTTGTATTCTAAAAAAAAAAGTTTATTTAGTTCAACAAATAATATTGGTAACATTATTGTCATAATTTATGAGTTTGGCAGTGAACAGGTCAACATTGCCGGTGGTCCGTTCCACATGCCCGCTGCGTGGTAGTCGTGAGGAGATTCCTCATTCCCTCATTACCTCACTCACACTACCTCAGTCAAACGCCCTATCCTCCAATGACTCCCATACACACTTAGGACTTTTTTCTTTCGAGTGGACTTGATCGTGATCATTAATAGCAAATTATTTGTTTGTATGATCGGCTGTTGCATACAAGTAGCGGTTTAAATTAAAGTACCTACATTGATTTTTTAAAGTTGGTAATAATGTTAGTTTGGCGTGATCACGAAATTAATACGTTTATGAGATTCAAAACGTGCTTTTAGTTTTACCCGACTACGACGACGCAAAAAAGGAGAGTTATTTTACTGAACTTGCAGTTGCACTGTGTCCGCATGGAATCTGATTCCAACCGTCTTGCCGGTTTAAATAATTTTGAGCACACTTGCTCTACTTCTTAATCACTTGCTTCGGAGTTCGAGTTGATCACTATGTAGGTATATAATAAAATAAGAGCGTTGACAGGTAGCTGTAGTAACTAAAAACAATTGAGTGGTTAAGAAAAAGAAGCACTTGCTTTTTAAATACGAGTTTCTGGAATGCGAGCTTTTTTATACCAGAGACTACAAAGTACAAGGAATTCAGACTGATAGAATCTAATTTTGACCACCATAGAATGGCAAAGATAACAATCAAATGTCCCGCGGACACCAGTGACCTCCATCGGTCTACCTTATGATGGCTTACCTAAGCTGCGCCTTCCAGTGGTATTAGGCCACCACTTAAGAGCCTATGCCAGATGCTCTCTGTACAATAGATTTCTGATTTTGCATCAACTTCTAGTATCTCTGTTAGGCCCTATGGTTGACTGGTAGAGAACGCCATTTGACTTTAAGTAGTAATGACTTCTGTTTTGTGCAATAAAGTTTAAATCCATGGGTACAGTTGCCATCAAATATATCGCAGCATATAAGGCGTTCATAAATATCTGAACGAAACCCTTTTTTACTGGGCGTTACAGTACATGTTCAGATATTTATGGACGCTTTATATGCTGTGATATATCTGATGGCGACTGTATTATAATAATCATAAATGCGAAAGTGTGTCTGTCTGTTACCTCTTCACGCTGCACCGATTTAGATGAAATTTGGTATGGAGATAGTTTGAGTCCCCGGAGCAGGACATAGGATACTTTTCGTCCCCAATTAATTTAGTGAGCTTACCGCGGGGCACAGCTAGTACATAAATAATCGCGTGCGCTGCAGTAACCACCGGTTCTACGAGTAACTCGTTCTCCATTGTTACTTCAGTTAACTCATCACCATCATCATCATCATCATCATATCAGCCGAAAGACGTCCACTGCTTTTCAGCAGTCTACTCCAAAGTTCTCCACAATGATCGGTTTTGCGCCACCCTCATCCAATTTCTGCCTTCGATCCTAACCAGGTCGTCGGTACACCTTGGGGTCCCACTCTGCGTCTTCCGGTCCGCGGTCGCCATTCAAGAAATAGCGTCCTCCCACCTGAAAGGTCGGCAAACGCACTTGTGACTCCTCTGGTGTCTATGGGCGACGGTAATCGCTTTCCATCAGGCGATTATCGTTTGCTCGTTTGCCCCCTAAGACTTTTGCGCCTCAACGCCGCCAAGTATACTTAATTATCATCTCTTATTTTGATATGTAAGTCCTATCGAGGAATAGTATTGTATTCCTTCCTATAGTTATTTGGAAGCTTTCCCCAAAAGAAACCGTTATTTCGCGAGAAATTTGATAAAAGAGATAAAAACAAAGCATGCGGTTTACACTACAAGACCTTGTATTAAAATGCTAGCATTGTCATTTTATACGTGTCACCTCGTTTGTCACCGTTGACAGGGACGCTTCAGGGTTCCGTACCTTTTGTGAGTATGCGGGCCTATGATGGTTGAGTTTATCACGTGATAAATAAAGTGACAAAGCATGTGTCACTCACGCTCGTATTTTGTCAAAACGTGACGGATGCTTTGTCACTTTATCGCGTGATAAAAGAAACCATCATAGGGCCTCTGTGTGTGGTAGAAACAGGCGATAATAAATAGTATACAGTTAATACGTTTACAGTCATCATAACTGAAATCTGCGTTAGTGGTCGGTGTTCAATACATATAAGCGTAAATATACGGTATTTGATGATCAGAACGTCTGGCAAGATGAATCTACTGAAACTTAAGAACATTTTGAGAAGGAGAGCCATCTTGAATTTTCGTGCAGGAAGGAGTTACGACGTCATCTATTTTTTGTATCGACCGCCGGCTCAGTAGACAGGTGAACTACAAACTGTGCCCGCCGCGTCGTCAAAAATCTACTGTTTGTTCACTGGTTCTGTTGTGGTGGAGATGTCGATTGTCACAGTGATTCTGATTGATCAACTCATGGTTCGTTCCTCTGTGCTCCACCCAGTGACAATTGAAACGCTTCTATAGTATCGTACATAAACATAGGCCTCTTGCATCTATAAAGATGTTTTTCTTTTTTTACACTGAGGAAAAATTGTCAGTGAATCCTACTGACATAAGTTAGGCTTACTGTTATTATAGTAAGCCTAACTGTTATAAGAGTAAGCCTAACTGTTATGTCAGTGGGATTCACTGTTTATTTTCAGTGAAAAGTGCGTGCACCGGGCTATCGAATCACGTTCATAAGTATCGTACAACGCGCCGCGCGCTATTACCCCCTCATCCCATGGGAACACTACATTCTTCGGGATAAAAAGCCTATATGGTAATCCAGAGTGTCAGCTACCTTTTGTACCAAAATTTAACAAAATTGGTCCAGCCGTTTGAGCGTAAAGAAGAAACAAACATAGACATAAACCCAAACACACTCACCAGCTTTTGCCTTTATAATATTAGTGTGATATATATGCCCAGTTACGCCAATGCATGATGGCTCTTGCCTCTCCCTGCCATTTTCAATGGCTGCATTTGCCATGCTAAATGTCACTAAGTATACGAGTGTCATTACAGCGGGCTATTGCATTCCAGCGAGGTCCATAGATATTTCCAACGGCTATAGTCTGTTCGACCCTCAAGAGTATAAAGAAAAACAGAATCCACCAAATATGCGCTCACGCTTGCTCCTACCATATTTACATGCGCGGGAGTCGGCGCGCGGCGAAAAAATCGCACGTTTCATCCGACATTAGCATACACCCGCCGCGCATCACAACGACACTGATGCACTTAAAGAATGCAGGTGGGTCTAAAAATTTAAAATTGCTAACGTTCTAATTTTAGTCGAGTTAGTTGACTTACATACATACCGGGTGTTGCCTACAGGCAATTCTATTACAATAGCAGCTAAAATAAATTCTTCCCTTGACTATTTAATTTGTTTGAAATAATAATATTATTCTAATAAATAAAAATTGGGCAAGTGCGAGCCCGACTCGCGCATGAAGGGTTCCGTACCTATACATATATATAATCTATAACAAGTTTGTTGTATGGGAGCCCCCCTTAAATATTTATTTTATTTTATTTTTAATATTTGTTGTTATAGCGGCAATATAAATACATCATCTGTGAAAATTTCAACTGTCTAGCTATCACCGTTGTTGAGATACAGCCTGGTGACAGACAGACGGACGGACGGACGGACGGACGGACGGACGGACGGAAGGACGGACGGACGGACGGACAGCAAAGTCTCAGTAATAGGGTCCCGTTTTTACCCTTTGGGTACGGAACCCTAAAAAACTGACTTTTTAAAGTTGCTTAACAAATGTTGTTCAGTTTAAAGAGTCTGTTTTAAATTATTGCTTCTATTACAGGCAATACGAGGAGAACATTTTTATTTAATTCATATTTTATAAAATGGGTAGTTTGCACAAATGTAGCTTTGACAGAGAACAATTGTGTTCTTCTCGGGCAACCTTTGCTAACTGTAACTGGAAAGCTACCGAAACGTCAGGGAGGCTCAAATAAATAATATTATGCGATATACTCCGTTTAAGTTGTTTTATTTCAATGTGTGACAATCGCGACAACTGAAGGAAATGTTATGTAGGTAGGTACACCCTAATTTTGTTATTAATAATATGTGTAAGTTTCCTTGCTTTCATTAGATCGTGTCTTATTGACAGCTAGGGAAGTAACTAGGAAGTACTTATATCCGTTCAAGCAAACATTAAATACCAAATGGATCCAGGTGTCTATAAGTAATCGGGCACCTCCTCCTCCTTTTTTGAAGTCGATTAAAAAAGTAGCTGGATCTGTTCTCGCTATGGGCAACTTAATACAGTTTCGCACACAAATGTGTGATTGTGCTCACTGATGGATTGTCATTATCATTGTCATTGTCATTAGCATTGTGGGTAAAGTGCAATTCATCGGATCCACAGTGAATGAATAACAAACAAGCAACAATGATGATTACAATGATGTTTTCAATCATTGTCTCGCAATCAACCGTACTTATTTTTGTGTATCCAATCGAAACAAATGATGGCATAAATCTGTAACCATCTTTGAAAAAAGTCTAAAATGTGATGAGAATACAAAAGAAAATGTACGGATTGTGAACAAAGCGATGGCAAGTACAGAAATATCCAACAATCTAGACGCTAAATAATATTTAGTCACACATTTCATGAAATAAAACAATTTAAACGTAGCTTCGGTAGCTTTATACAGTTACCGCTGTCAAAAGTTGACTGAGAAAAACACTGAGGAAAAACACAATTTTTCTCTTGTCAAAGTTGCATTTGCGCAAACTAACTATCCATTTTATAAATATAATTTAAAAATAAAGGTGTACATATATGTTTCATGGTAATGTAAAGAGTTACACATGTGCCAGAGGGGCATGAATTACTTTATTTAAAACATATCTACCAGCGGTTCACTATTATGGCTTACTCAGGAGAAAGAATCGCCGAAAGAAAATTCCAGACTGCCTTGTTACTAGGATATACTTTAAAACAAATACTCTACACAAACTGCTTTGAACACTATTTGTTTTACACCGTTCGAGGTCCAGCGTTTCCAGTCTTGTGTCTTGCTTGATCCTTGATAGATGTACGACAGAATCCCAAGCCGGTGGTAATGACAAACCGTCTTTTCTAGGATATGTTTTGATTTCAATAGCCTCGCGCAACATTCTGGGACAAATATTGTTTCTCTGGCAAGAATTGAACAGGACTGATTTTGTTTTGAATAAATAATTTCGGCACACATGAGACCCAAGGGAACGAATCAGTTCAAACTACTCGTATTTCTATTTATATATACAGGGCGTCCCAAGACTATGGGACATCAAGGGATAGTAATATAAAAATCGTAGATAGGATATATTTTTCTGAAAGAAGATTTTATGTTATTTTTAAAAGTTAGTTATTCTGAATTTAAAGATTTTCTTAGAATTACTTGCTTCGTCTGGGAATCGAAGCGGCTTAAATGTGAAAAAAGTCACCCCTATTTTTATGATGCCAATCGAAAGAATGGACAAAAACAATAATTCTTCCTAAGGAACATAGTATCCTAAAAGAAAGGAACAACGTAAAATGTTTTAGTCCAATTTCAAGAAAATTATTCATTGCCGACGACTCTTCATTAAATGCAGAATAACTCACTTTTAAAAATAACATTAAGGTAGTCTTTCAGCAAAATATCCTAGCTACGATATTTAGGGTACTTTTCCTTGATGTCCCATAGTATATTGATACAAAAAGGTAAATCATGGTGCGAGTCGGACTCGCGCACCGAGGGTGCCGTACAAACATCATAACTGGCCGGGTTAAGCTACATTTGCACCTGGTAAGTATGGCGCCGCATACAAATGAGGTGCGAAGTTAACGCAAGCGATCACGTTTGTTGTATGGGAGCCCCACTTAAATATTTATTTTATTAATTGTTGTTATAGCGTCAACAGAAATACATTATCTGTGGAAATTTCAACTGTCTAGCTGTCACGGTTCATGGGATACAGCCTGGTGACAGACGGACAGACGACAGACGGACAGCGGAATCTTAGTAATAAGGATTCCGTTTTTTACAATATGTGTACGGAACCCTAAAAATTAGAATCGATGAAAAAGATTCTATAAAAAAATACTCTTATTTCTATCACGTCTTCGTTTAAACTCCTTAAATCCCGTAAAACTGTCAGCGCGAGTCACTGGCCACACGCAAGCCCATCACGTAGCGTCTAGACACAGTAGCTCAACGTGGAAAAATGTGTTTTCTGCACCGACTGCACCGGATTAATGGGTGACACCGTTCGTGTTAAATTTGTGGTTGTGCCAGTGATACGAACAAGTAAACAATAAGACTACAGTATTCTTAAAAATATCGTGAGACATCTTTAATTATTATTAACTAGCGACCCGCCCCGGCTTCGCGCGGGTGCAATGCTGATAAATTATGCATGTATTATACATGTAAACCTTCGTCTTGAATCACTCTATCTATTTAAAAAAGCTCATCTAAATCCGTTGCGGACTTTTAAAGATCGAAGCATACATAGGGACAGACAGACAGACAGGAAGACTTTGTTTTATCCTTTGTTTTATACTATGTAGGGAAGATGTCTCACGACGAACGCTTATGATCTAGGGGAGACTATCAGGAGACGTTCTAATTTAGTGCATTTAGTATTTCCACAGTTTCCACGCTAAGTTAGAAATACAATGGTAAAGAATTGTCTTTAGTTCCAATCATGCTAAAGATCTTCGTGTTGTAATAAGTCTTTGCTTCGATACGGATTGTATGGGTGGTTCACTCAGGAGGGACGAAAATGAAGTGATTTGCGGCACACCATTTTTTTAGCATCTAAGGTCAGAAAAGTAGCTTAACGCCTAGCGGAGGTCGTTCTTTTACTGATCTCAAACGGGCCAGTGAAAAAATAAAATATACCAAATTTATGACCATTTAAACAATATATGGGCCCAGGAGACTGAGGACAGGATACTGAGATTATTGTAAGTTTTTAGCCAATAACTACGTCATAGCAACATTTAAAATTGAAATCATGCAGTTCTGTACTCTAATGCAACGAATTTACGACCTATGAATGCAAAAAAAGTGTATAGAAAACAATGGATTTTAAATAAATACGCGCCAGGATACTGTTAAGCTGACTGGCCGTAGCACAACTTCACTTACACAACTCGCCGTAGCGATTAAGCCAACCGCGAACCGAGACAAACGCGATCATTTATATGCTAACTTCACTTCGGTCTTTCACTCAGACCGAACAGCAACGCGCTAGACGTGGTAACTCAAACTGATTTTAACGTGTTTTGATGTAGCAGGAGACTGAGGTAAAAAACGAGGGACAAAATATAATGCACTTTTTTTTAATAAGTTTCGCATTTAAGGTAAAATTAGACAAACACATTGAAACTACATATATTATAGAGTTCTATTTTAGCGAAAATATTACGTACATACTCAAAATGCAGTTATGATGCAGCTATTAAGCTTTCATTTCGTCCGAGAGACATGCCTGGAGACTGAGAATTTGGCACTTTTAAGTACAATTTTTGAGAGATATATATTTAGGGCTTAGCTAATTTTCAGTGTCATACTACATTACTAGAATGTGTACAACTAAATGGTTTCTAGTAGAAACCATTTAGTTGTACAGTTTCGATCGTAAATCAATATAATTTGCCTACAAAAACTATACAAAATAAGGTGAGCCGCGGAAAATTCCCTTGTGAGTAGAACCACCCGTACCTATATTACCGATGATATTCGTAATTATTCTCACCCTTTGTGTTAGGTACCATAAAATTCGATTGAGTCAGCGTCGTATAGTCATATCGTCTCAAAAAATACGAATTCTACCGAATATGCCAAGTCAGTTTATTATCTTCTCTACCAATTCTGTCGGCTTCTTGGTTTTACATCTTCCCAACTACTAAGATAGCACGATAAACAAACGAAGTAGGAAGTAACCAGCGTGTAGTTACTGATTAAGCTGTGACTGCCAGCGGTGCCACACTAAGTGTTTAGGAGCAATCTGTTCTATCAAGTGCGCGTGTGTTGCGAATGTGCGTAGATGCCGTAGATGCACTAGGTTGCTTACAGACGATACAATTTGATTGGCCAATTTATGATCCCTTAAAACTTAGGGACTGATACTAAATTATCCGCACGAGACCGAGACCTGTGGCGGGCGGGTATTGGAGGCCTAGACTCACTTTTTATCGCTGCGCCTGTTAAATACAATGCACTTTATGAATGTCCCACATCTTGTCCGAAAATACAGCTAAAGAAACACGACGAGGTCAATAATATTTTTTGAATTATATCCTTAAAGAATAGTTTTATCACAATTCAAGGCAGATTGTAATGTCGTTCTACTGTAATTTTCGGTCCTTTACTACTTGCTTGGTAAGTAAGCACCCATGAATTGGCCAACCAGATTGTATCATCTGGAACCAACTTTAAAAAAAATCACAACTTTCTTAGACATGATTAATACCTAGTACATATTATTATATTACTTGTAATAGGAATATTTAGAGGTTGTAAGGTGGGTGACTGTCTAATGGGGTAAGACTAAGAGTTGATCTAGTTATTGGACTGTGGCAGTCTTCACTCGGTGATAATCTTACCTTACCTTAGTCGGAATTATTTATTTATTTTTTTGGTAAGGGTCAGGTATTTTATAGCTAAAGAATCTCTAGAAAAAAAATGTATTTAGCTAGTTACTCATAACCACCTCTGAAATATTTTCTTTACAAAAGTAACGAAGTATTTTCAGACTCATGAACCCAGAATCTTAAAACTAAAACTTAAATAAAAATAAGAACTAAGGAAATACGTTGTCTAACGAGTTTCAGTCAGGTAGAAGTGAAAAATAAAATATTAATAGAAAATATTCACTGACATATTAATAATAGTAAATTGTCAAGGTGGATTCACAAAAAAACCTTAGAAAAGGGGTCCCTCAAAACCATTCCCATTAATAAGTAAAAAGATCAATTTTCCACAAAGAATTTGGAAATAAAGATAGCACGTAAGTAGATTACGTAACATATACTTAGAATAGTACTTAAATGAAACCGTTGAAGTTTTTATGATTTGTTATATACCTTTGACACAGTTCCATGGCGGGGAAAGACAGATTTAATTTTAACAGTGTGTGCTACACTTAAAGATGCCTTAAGGTGCAATACTTATTAGAAACTGGAATTACACTGTTACACATTCGTGTTTTTGAACGCGCTCAACCCGTCAAGTATCCCATACTGCCTTCGCCGCACATAATTTATGATTGTTACGCACCATTAAAACGCATTGGACCTACTTAGGCCTATCTGTTGACTTTCTAAACGCGAACTAGAGCTATACTCGTAAGTCGTGTTTTGTCGAAACAACTGAAGAAAGAAAAAGATTCTGTGTTTTTAAATCGATTGAAACGTACTTGAATCGTTTGACACCGTCTTGGAGGCGATTAATTTATCGATGTAATCGATACCAAACTCGTAAACGGGCAGTTTGAGCGTAATCGAGGCCTATTTGAATAAGGAATGGCGGTCTTTGTGACGGTGCGTTCGAATACCCAGTACCCAGTTTTCAACGGAAACTGAACTAGTCGGGACATGTTTAAAGTTGGAATTATTTTATATTTAGAATAACGATTCAGGAACTTGTTTGTTTTTAAAATTCGATTGGCTGTTTGGAATGGAGAATGAGAATGCCACGTAAAAATAACAACAAGTATAAATTACAATAAGTTAATGATAACATGATGTCTGTAGAGTATTTTTTATTTTATTTCAATTAATGTAAACCTAGGTACTTAACAATAATAAATAGTCTAACATTTTAATCATTTGCAGTAACATTATTTACTTTTAGATGTCCACATTTTAGTTTGTGAATTAGTGTACCTATTGTATATATAATGTGGTCCATTTTGATAGAAAATATTTATATTATTGTATTAAGCGGTTTACACTCACGTGAAATTGTCAGGAACGGCCCGACATGTTTCGAACTCGTATGGAGCCCTTCATCAGGGACGGCTGCCCGTACACCGCCGCGGCAAACTCGTCACAAAATAAAATATTTATAAGTACGTAAAATAGTACTATTATTTAGAAATAACTGGGTCAATATTTCTCATCCCAGGGAATAGCCTGTGTTAATCCAGGGTGTCGGCTAACTTCGTGCCAAAATTTATCAAAATTGCTCCAGCCGTTTTAGCGTGAAGAAGTAACAAACATACATGCACATAATAAACGCACTCACAAACTTTCGCTTTTCTAATATTAGTGTGAAGTGTGATTTTCAGACTAGTTGAAATTTGGCTTCGTGTCATTTTGATAGTGATCATAATTTCATTTAGAAGAAAACATACACCAAATGCCGTAATATCGATCTATCTTATCGATCGCCGTAAAAGATGCCTGAAAAAAATATGCTTACTCATAAAAAAAATATTTATAGGTAGGTACCTCTTGTGAAATGCCGGTAGACTCAGACATGTAAAAGTGCCCTTGTGGCCTACTTGCAGAATAAAGTTCATTATTTCATTATAACAATATCCAAATAAGGATTCACTTCTTATTTAAGTAGGTGCGTGTGATCTGTGTACCAAGAAAAATAATACAATTTTCCAATTGAACGACCCATAATGCCGGCAATCGCGGACAATTTAAACATTTCGACAAATACTGCTCAAAGCGATACATTTTTGTTGGTAATTTTTGCATACATAAATCTTTTGTCGGCTTCAAGACACCATTTTCTTCTTGCACATTGCATAAGCTCTCTTTAACTTTGCCGTGCTACTTGAAAAGGTCGTATGTTTATAAGGATTTCATAGTCGGATACGTCTTTTTATCGTATCATGGCAAAGTGTAAGTAAGAATGTTTTTCCTGTTTTGTGATTGTTTTCAGGATTGGTTGATTATAATCGGTTGTCAGACGATGCCTGCGGTGACACGTGACTTTTGACTTCTTTTGTCTGACGTGTTGGTCATATGAGGAATAAAGGATCAAGTCAAGGTGTTCAATTTGGATGTTTTCGCGCGAATTGTTGGTTATGGTTGACGTTGAATGAAATATGGGGGACGTTTTTGTTTCGAGATTTTTCAAAGGGCTTGCGATTTATCAGATTTTTTTAGAACAGGCGTTCAAATTATTATTTTTTTATTTCATTATGCATAGGTAAAATAAGGAGACATTTCGTGGTAAGAAATAGTACAGCTATGCTGTTTGATGTGCCTTTTTTGGCGTACGAAAATTTTGAAAAATAAAAATAAAACTTCAGAATTATAAAAAAAAAAGTGTGTGTGTCAGCTCCGACGCACGACTGGAGTTTACTCTTCAGGCCAGGCGCGCACCACGATTTTTTTTAGTCGCGCGATAATTTTGTCGCAGAAATAAGCGTACTTATGGGTTTATGAAAATCGTGGTGCGCGCACTCTCATATAAATAAACCCATAGACGCTGACGGAACAATTCTACGGGTATGGCTACGCCGGGATTAAGAGCCGTCCAGGCCGTCAAAGCATCGGAGGCGTAAGGAATAGGCTTGTCACCATCAAAAGATAAAATTTGAGTGATAAGGTCCACCACCCCACACGCCGAAGCCAGGAAGGCCGGGAGGCTCACATCTCGCGCGCGACGCACGCCCAAACCACCAGTTCGAATCGGCAGAGAAGCCTGGTCCCATTGACCTTGGTTAAGGGAGACGTTCAGCACCTTTTCCAAACTCTCCTTCAACACGAAGTCAAAGGAGTCTGTCTGGACAGGGTGCAGCCAGGCTGGCACGGTGCGCAAGAAATATGTCAGCTTAGGCACGGCAAAGCAAACTCGCAACATAACGAGGGCTACGTGAGCCGAAAGTTCATTCAACCTCTGCGCAGCCATCGGCAGAAGCAGCTTTCTCTCATCGAAGGCTTCAGGAAAGGCTTCTGGGAATATTGGGGACCCCAAGAGGTTGAAAGATCTCGCCGACAACACTTTCAGTCCGGGGAGCAGAGCACTGAATAAGGGGAAAGAATCGTGTGAGTTGGTACTGCAGGGGAAAAATTCGCATTTGCTGAAATTAATATCTAAACCCAGAGCTTTTAAACGAGGCAGGAGCATGAGCAAGTCTTGTTCCACTTCTTCAGGTTTACCACCTAGGGTACCGTCATCTAGGTACCAGATTCAATGAGGATTTAACCTCTGAAATTACCTTTTGTATGGCCAGACAGAAAACTAAAGGGCCTAGCGGATCCCCCTGCTGTGCACCAACTTGGGAAAGAACAAGAGGACCATTGTAGAAAAGATTAGAAGCGGAAGAATATACTTGGAAAAAGAAGGGGTAGAGTGATGGCACTTTATCCTTCACTTCGGACAGTAAAACATCACGCTCCACTGAGTTAAATGCGTTTTTTAAATAAATTTTAATTAAAACGGATTCTGAGTTTTTGTTATCTACCGAAAAAGCCCGCGTAGCGTGAATTGCAGCCTCGCAGCCCAATCTTGTGCCAAACCCTAATTGGCAAGGTTGCAGATAAGCTGCCATTTCTTCTCTCACTGCACGGCATCCTAGCTTTGCCGTTAAGTGGCGGAAAGCACTGCCTATGGCAATGGGTCTTATACCACCGTCTTTTTTTGACAGCGCACATAAGGAAGCACCATAAATATAGGGGCAAACTTCAGGGTTTAATTGACCACCAAAAAATTACAAAGCTTGGCCAGATGTTCCAGGAGCCGAAAACCGGCGTCTCCCGCAGATGCAGACGTAAGCTCCTTAAGATGAACAGGGCGGATACCATCCAAACCGGCGGCCGAACTATTGTTGAAAGAGCTGAGTGCCTGCACCACTTCCTCCGGCTTAACAGTTAAGGCAGAAATAGATATGTCAGGTTCCGGTGGCAGTACCAGCGGCCGGGACGGGGCTGGATGCTTCGACTGCAGCGTAGCTAAAGTCTCAGGGCTCGACGGCGCCACGCCTTCATCCGACATAAGCACTCGCACTGCACCTGAGAGATCCCCTTCATGTACTTAACGCTCAATTGTCTTCAGTATGGAGTGTGATCTCAAATGCGTGGTCTTTGCACCGATGTTCCCACTGATATCAAAAGAAGTAGAGTTAATATTTCTCTTAACTTTCGTGGTTAAATTGCCCGTGGCCAACGCTTCAGGCGATTTGAGTGCGGAATAGGCAAAAGACAGTAAACTAAACCATTCGAGAGTGCCATTGGAGTTGATACACTTATCAATGAGGTCGCTCAATTTGGCCGCTGCCAAGTTTCGCGCCCCTTTGGGGATATGCCGTAACACACGTACTGACTGCTTTAACGTAGCTAGATCACCAAAATCTAGATGAATGGGGTTGTTACCATGAGCTTGCTGTGAAACCGACAGTCTAGGGTTGGAGGGGATGACTTGGGAAAAATGTTTATCCATGTGCCCTATATGCACTTTAAGTCCATGAGGGGTAGAAGTTCGAGTTGAGTTGGGACAATGGGGACAGCGCAAGGATGAAGAAGGATCACTCATATTTATAACTAACACTTACAAATAAAAGTAAAAAATACAAGCAATTATAATAAAAAAAGATACAATTTAAAAGCCAAAACATCAAAAACATAACAATTTCGATTTAAACTTCATAGCTTCTTGTCGGTCGGCAAGACTCCCGTCTAGAAAATAAATGGCTCGGTTGTGTTGGATCCTTGATTTATGTATGTATTTATCCTGGAAAGTTTCACGAAATCAAAACTATTCTGCGGCTGAATGCAGGAAAATGAGAGCAGTGGTGATGGAAAAGTATTCACGCCTTCTCTATTTCTAAGCTTAAAGCTGAGTCACAATTAAAGCGGTCTCTCTCTCTACAGCAAGACGTCTTCGTCGATCTTAGCACCATACAAGCACGGCTTAAACACCAAGAAAACACGGTCTTTGCATTGCACGTTATAAAAGTTGTAATCTTGGATATCACAAAAATTCGTTAGGTTTGTTTGGGAGCTGAAACGAACACGTATCTTTTAGCCGATTGTGTGACGGGCGCTATTGTTTCAAAAGCAGCACATTTTACCCGTTAAGCGTAGATTTTATTAAATTTTATTTTATTTACAAAATTTTGTTGACACTCGACATGAAGTTGACATTGTCAATTTTATAGTTTGTTTATGTGAACATAATGGTAGTTTAAAAAGTCGTATCTGAGTATACGATCGGGGTAAAAATACGCGTTAAGCGTTATAGACTAAGATCCCGATATAAAACGACCTTCACCGAGATGTTTATTTGATGAATGTATTTTATATTTAGTTTAATATGTCAATAAATATATTGCATATGGGTTGCCTAACAATTTTTAGTCCAGGGTATGTTAAGTAAAAAGTAAAAAATATTTTTTTTTAACATTTCACCGATTTGATTATTAGATAAATTCATAATTAAATAATCTTTAATTTTATTCAGTTTCAATTCAATAATCAGACCGTTGCAAAATGCTAGTAGGTATAGATTTACCTGTTTATACCTGGCTACCTGATAGTTGTGACGGGAAAAGAATAGGAAACCTAACGTTTGCATATTGTATGGGCTTCATACTTTCGATTGGTATAGAATTTATCTAATATTAATCAAACCGGTGAAATGTTTAAAACATTTTTTATTATTATTAATTAAACATACCCTGGACTAAAATTTGTTAGGCAACCCATATGCAATATATTTATTGACATATTAAATTGATTATAAAATACATTTCATCAAATAAACATCTCGGTGAAGGTCATTTTATATCGGGATCTTAGTCTATAACGCTTAACGCAACGCATAACCTGCTAAATTAAGAAGTCGTATTTTTACCCCGATCGTATACTGAGATACGACTTTTTAAATTAGCACGGCAGATACGTTCGATTTTATACCCCATATTTTTCATACCCCGGGCTTATATATGAAAATCGATTCTTAAGGAGTAAACTCCAAAAGTTTAAATCAAAACTAGTCAAAGATCATAAGAATTCTAAAATTAAATTAACGTTACTTGCATTTTAGAAACTTCCAAGTTAAGTAGGTACACCATTTTCATTCAGAAAGATGATTTAATCGCATATAAATCTATCTAAGTACCTACATCAGCTGCCTACTGAGCCAACAATCCTGGGTTCGAATCCCGACAAGGGCAAATATAATTGAATAAATAACAGAAAATCTTCTTCGTCTAGATCTTATCTACATTTATATTTTCACGAGAACCCAACTACAATGAATAAGTATTTCTGAAGGTGTCAATGTACTCTTGTTAATAAGTTTTCATAATAATGGTAAATATTGTCGATGACACAAAACATACTATTTGAACAAACAATTATCACCTTGCACTCGATCATCATAATGAAACATATGTAAGGCTGCCTGTCCACTACGGAGCGGAGAAAATTAATCAATCGGGCTGCGTGTTTGTGAAGCCCAAAAGAAGTGCATTTAAGGCGATATTGAATATTGACCGATCGTGGTCGCGCGGTACCAATAAAATTGACGCAGGTCCGTCCTCTTCAAGCGCTGACGCGCGACGAGTTTTAGTAGGTTTTTAGTTCTAGTGACTAAATAAATAATTTTATCGAGACAATCCTCGAGAATTTACCTAGATAATGTTAGTATCGATACATTTACGCGAAAAACGGGTACCTAAAAAAAGTTCGTATTTTAGCCTTACCACTGAAAAAATATTACAAAGAACAGTAACTTTGGGATTCTTTTCTATCGAGCGAAATTTATCCAATCATGTTGCTGAAAACGAGTTTATAATCCCAAGATCCTTAAGTATGATATTAATGTTTTTCATGACCTTCAAATACTGCTTAATATGTTTACGACTCGTTCCAAAATAAGTAAGTTCGGCGTCTACTGGGCGAAGAGCGCCTTAAATCTGAGGAATCTGATTTGGTCCATTTTACACAACTTCGCTCCGCTTTATTAGACAATCAGCCTAAGGCAGCGCATCCACTAGTGCTGTGCGAGCCAATGGTGCAGTGCGAGGTTATTTATTTAAACTTCACTGTATAAAATACAATGGTACGAATGGCGGTCTTAATGCCATAAGGCATTTTCTACGATAGGGCTAAACAGCAAACAGAAACTAGCAGTTGGCGCGGGATCATAAAAAAACGCGACAAAAACAAATCGAGATTCTCATCATCATTTAGCCGATAGACGTCCATTGTTGGACAATGGCCTCTCCCAAAGTTCTTCACAACGATTGATCTGGCGCTCGTCGGTCCACCATGTTGAGGGCCTTCCCACGCTGCGTCACGCGGTCGCCACGGACTGGAAGACTTGGTTCAACGATCAATGTGCCCCGCCAACTGCCACTTAAGTTCGGTGACTGACTATTATAATTTAGTAGGTAGTACATCGTCGGGGATAGTGCAATACCGCGTAAGTAACAAGTGTAGATACGAATCAATATTCAAACAAATGCTAAGTATTTTATTGAAATGAGAACTTTATCGAAAGCTGTTATTTACGCGGTATTGAACTATCCCCGACGGTATATCTCTAAATGCATCTAGAATAGCATAAATCGATTTAGGTCCTTTATTTATTACAATACGGTATTTAGTACAATACGAGTATTATTATGGTTAAGACCAAAGTATTGCTAATTGGAGAAAGGGCAGTTTAAAAATGAATGATTCCAGTATCGTTCGTTCATTTCCTCAAGAATGCAGCCGTTTGGATGCGTGTGCGACCGGCCGGAGCACGAGGGAGGTATGTAGCTGGGAGTTTCATAATTAATATTTTGAAATGTACAAGTATGTTTCAAAGCATTCTTAGTGTGGGTAAATTGATTTAAGTAAGCTCTTATAAGTATAATACATACAATATATTCGTACAGTGGAGAACACGCAAGGAAAAATTCAATTGCGTCACTCGTGGCCAATACCAGAAATCAAAATCTTTTAGATTGCCGGTCCAACGTCTTATCAACTCGATTTAAGACTCACTGTGTATACTAATACTAAGTATTTCTGCGACGTGTGTGTGCCCCCATGATTGGCTACGCATTTTTGAAAAAAATCGGACCCCATCAGGGTATAAGATCTTTCGCCCAAGCCAACCTAGCTCTCGTGCACGTGGAATACCCCGCTGAACAATTAACGAAATAATGGCCAACCAGCAACCCACATTAGACCAGCGTGGTGGGTCCTTCTTATGAATGTACAACTTTCCGTCTCGGCCTCCACAGTGCCCAGTGGCTCGAGTGGCCCCAGCCCTGTCGAAAGCCGGACCAGCCCTGGAGAGGACCAGTGCTAAGAATTCCCGCGCGTATACGATTCCCCTTTGGACGGCTTACACCACGTATCTCCATCACCAAGCTCCCGACCCTAAATCTCGCGTTGAAAAAGGATTCAAGCAGGAAGATCCATTATCTACAAAGTTGACACGTCTGCCAGATTATCCAGACCGTTTGGCCAAATTATCCACTCATGTTGATACCGCAGGATGGCTATCGACGCAGAGGCAGAACAGAATGGATATAGCGATGGCGGGATGACCAGTACGCACCCGAGAACGCTTGGCAGGAACATGCACTTCATCGAGATGAATGGCGAGAAAGAAAGGTCTTCGTGCTGGGAAACGGTCTGTAGGACACATATATTTAGGCTAAACATTTAATAAAATCGGCTAAGTGCAAGTCGGACTCGCGAACCGAGGGTTCCGTACCAACACTAATCCCATCTTAACTGGTCGGTTAAGTTAAGTTTGCACTTAATGTATGGCGCCGCATACAAATGAGGTGAACAGCCGATCACGTTTGTTGCATGGGAGCCTCACTTAAACATTTTTTTATTTTATTCTGTTTTTAGTATTTCTTCTTATAGCGGCAACAGAATGACGTCATCTGTGAAAATTTCAACTGTCTAGTTATCACGGTTTATGAGATTCAGCCGGGTGACAGACGGACGGACGGACGGATAGCGGAGTCTCAGTAATAGGGTCCCGTTTTTTACCCTTTGGGTATAGAACCCTAAAAATAAAGTATTTTATTATGTGCGCCATCATCTTACCACAGCGCGCCCGGAACACCCAGAGCTTCCTAATGTTGTCCAGTTTCCCGCATAGTAATCAGGCGCTTGTTTAATATCTGTACTGAATTTACCTATTTAGGAAACTAATGAACCCTGTCAAACTACAAGTTACGCAACCGGCAATTTGAGTACGTATAATCTGGTCTTTCGTCTTAATGTGACATAGTCCGTAATTTTTCAAGAATAAGGGCGGGGTACTGGATTTTCGGACTAAAATGGTGGTTATTATAATGACTTCTAATTTTACTGACTTTTAATTTTTATTTTAACCTGTTTTATTTATAGACATCAATGTATCGGCGACATTATAGTTCTCTGCCTTTTCACCAAATTATTTTTCGCCGAATATTTCATTTCGCCGAATATTTCATTTCGCCGAAAGCATTTTTCACTGAAACTGTGATTGTTATAAAACAAACCTAACCTAACCTAACCTATAATCTTATTAAAACTTTCGTGAGACATATTTAATTTTTGTATTAAGCGGTTTACACTCACCTGAAATTGTCAGGAACGGCCCGACATGTTTCGAACTCGTATAGAGCTCTTCATCAGGGACGGCTGCCCGTACACCGCTGCGGCAACCTCGCCGGCAACCTCGCCAGCAGCCGTCCCTGATGAAGAGCTCCATACGAGTTCGAAACATGTCGGGCCGTTCCTGACAATTTCACGTGAGTTTAAACCGCTTAATACAATAAATAACCTAACCTGATCTATAGGATGATATTTACTACACCTTGGCAGCATTAGTTTCACTCTTGGCAGAGTGGTCGTGGTCATCATTTCAGATGTTGGTGACAAGCTTCACAACACGCCGCCATTCTTCACTGATATCAGAGTACGACTACAGAGGTATACAAATTCTGCGAAGGGCAACATTCGGCGAAATGAAAGATTCGGCGAAAAGGCAGGATACCGCGACATTATATATCAAAACTTTGTAGAATCCTACTTTACCGTCTTTAGGTATTCTATTTGTTCACTTGCGATTCTGAAATCATGAAATGATGTCAGTAAATGGAAAGATTGATATTCTATCACTAAAATTCATTCACAAGATCCATAAAAAACTAACGTTTTTAAAAACAAGTCTGAATGAAGAACAAAAGAAAGTATTTAGTAACCCGCAATTCACATACCTACAACACAAACTACTGTTACTATAATTATATCCGCCATGTATTTACGGCCATAATTAGTATTTTCGGCAACCGCAAATTTGACATTCAGATTTCGAACACTCGGATTATCGCGTCAAAACTTCAAAAGTGACGCGCCGCCGAAAATTAAGTGGCGGCGAAAAGAAATTAAAAGTGGACGCCGTATCAAAGCAACCGCTCACCGGTACGTCAATCTTGCTGATTTTTCGTTCAGTTTCAAAATAAATGAAATAAAAAACAAGGGATACTATTAATGCCGTGTCTCTGGCCTCAGTGCGAGCTTACGACGCATCGCGCACGCCCGCACGGTTCGCGCCATTTCCCTCGCGACACGCGTTCGAATTTTGAATTTTGAATTCAAAAAGACCATAGACCAGTTTTCTTTTTTCCGTGGCCGTTCCGAAGTGAGTGACGTGTAGTGTTGTGCTTGTGAATTTTTAGTGTGACTAGAACGGTTTTTTAATTCAAAAGCAACTTTCGGTGATAGCTGAATTTTGGGAAGTTTTTTGTAAGTCAAATGATTGTTCAGGTAAGCTTTCTTCACTAAATGTGCTTTTATAAAAGTTATCGTCTAGAAAAATGGAATGCATCGCATATCTACAAAAATCGTTCGGTTAGTTATTTAAATAAAGGTTGTCGACTCCTAGTTTCACTATCTGCCAAATTATACGCTCTATTTTAATCTAAACGCATTGGTGATAACGACTCGTACGGTAATCGGCGTAAATTTGACTGCGCGCGTCGACGAATTAGAAGTCGATTACAACTACACTTGGTTGTGTTGAAATTAATTGCAATCGATTACGTCCAACACTGCGCTCGATTTATTTAACAAAGTTTTTACTTTTAATTTGTCGTTCGGATTTGGAATGTTAATGGGCAGCCGATGGAGCGAGATTAGATGGAAAGTTTTTTAATAAATTAGATTGCTAACGGAAATCATGTTCTATAACACTTTTTTTATAAAATTGCCTTATTAGCTATTGTATGGTTGGTTGTCGTTTATTAATTTTAATGTCTTTTACGATAAAAGTAGCTGTGGCTCGGGGATACGTAACTCAAATAGGAAGCAACCCAAAATATTAAGGACAATCCGATATGCCGCCGCGTTACCAGACTATTGCTTAATCCCACATCTTTTGGAAGAATTTTATTAAGTATTCAATTAGTATGTATTTTTTTTATTATTCCTGTGATTTCAGGGATTTTTTTACAAAATTATCAACTGATCATGAATAAATTAAATGGGCTTCCTACCTATTGTGTTAAAATTTGAAAAAGGAACTTTCCTATTTTTTTTTACTGGCTGAACGGGATAAGCTGCAGCTAACGTGTCAAACAGCCATGTCGTGGTTTATTGACAGAAGCAATCTCGCCGGCCAGGTTTATCAAACAAACTGGCTAGACCATTTAGATTTCTAACAGTATCAAATGTCTAATGGCTTCTCTAGTTGACATAACCTTAATTATTTTGCCAAGCAGTATTTGCGTTTAAGTAAACTCTTTACTTTTCTCATGTCAGCAAATTTGCCGTTCTCACATATGGGCTAGAGATAGATGCTGTTTATCACGTGATTAGCGGATGTCTGAAGTTATGCCAGTAGACAATACGGCTCCTGTTGGTAAATACACTTAGTATGGAACTTTCTATGACAAACAGTTAGCTTCAAAAGTAGTTGGTCATTGTAGTACTTGGTCGCAGTAACGTTGCAATCCTGAGGCAGTCTGAATGTGTTAAACTAATAAATGAGACAAAGTACTTAAATGGCTTGATACTTTTGAGGTTGCCGGTACAGTTGTGTACACAAGATTCAGTAATATTATTATTTGAGAACGGAAATTGAATTCACCACCGTCAGCATAGAAAAGTTGATCTCATATAAAATATGTACACATTATGTTATACACACATGTATTATAATTATGTATATAAAATAGTGTGTGTGTGCAGGCTTTTTAACAGTTTTTTCACGAAATTTACCAGATTGATAGTGTTGTTTTCATGAAAAGGTTTATTTTTCTAAACCCTTTAAGGCGTTACACTCATAAACCTACATAGACATACTTTATTTATAAAATAAATAGAATATATATAGTAAAAGTACACACTGGTTACATTCAGAGTAAATAGTAAAAATTAAGATATCAAGTGTTCGCACAAATCGATCTAGTCCCAAATTAAGCATAAGAAGGCTTGTGTTATGGGTACTAGATGACGATATACGTACTTGTATAGATCAATAAATAATTAAATACATTGAACAACCATGACCCAAGCACGAATATTCGAGTTAATAACTAATAAGTCATAAGTATTTTTTCTTAATTTTTTGTTACCATGTCAATATTAAACTAATTAATAACAATTTTATTAATCAAACGAAAATGTCCTCTTTATCAAACAATAAACTGAATTAAAGTACCTAAATATGCGTCAGTTGTTGGCATGTTTATGATGACAAAAGTAATCAACAGAATACACAAAATAAATATCCTAGACTGATGTCTAACATAGCTACTAGTAACTTTTGTTTGCGACTGTGCAAGAAAAACCTTAATTGTTATTTGCGTGCGGAAATAGCTAAAGATAACTGGAAAATACATCATTGTTTACCTTTTACATACATGTCACTAATGACAGGTCTGTGCTTAGTAGTAGGACAGGATTTATGACATTTCTACTCTATTACACTACTTAATAATATTATCTGAAATAACTGGAATAAGTTTTGTGAGTGGGTACATGCTTGTTGCTTCTGCACGCTCAAACGGCTGGACCAATTTTGATGAAATTTGGATTGAGTTTTTTCTATATTGGCACAACATAAATAGTAGCTCCACTTCGCCTGATGGTAAGCAAAAAGAGGAGACCAGTCGCAATGGCAACTGACATGAAACCAACGGTGTCTTGTCAGTTGACACTGCCATGCTGGGCCTAAAGATGCTTTTTCACGCTTCTAAAGTAAAGTAGCTGCAACCCTGGATTAACTCCAAGGCTTCGTTTTATCCCGAAACATGAAGTGTTCCTGTGGGATGAGCGGGTTACACCGCGCAGTTGGTATTGGATTATACTCTCATGCTACGATAAAAGGATGTATCTTACTATAACATCCGTATAAAGATACGACCTTTAACCGTAAGACGGTAGTATAAAGCTCTAAAATTACATTGAAAGCCGATCTTATGCGAGAGAGGTTGCATAATAATATTTACAGTGCGATGTACGTTTTCTATTGCTTTGTTTGGGGATTGATTACAACGCCACCTGTGGACAATCTGCAGCCCCATTTTTCCAAGGCTGGTCGGATTTAAACCAATTTTGGTATACAGATATATGGATGGTTATATTTATAGACGTAGAGTAGTTTTTACTCTATTAAGGTATTGAAAAGAGAAAGATAAGCTGACAAGAATGCGGTGTTTATGCTTGTTTTGATAATAACTTGTGAGTATTTTTATATAGTGTACTTATAATAATGATGATATGAAACGAGTTTACTCACGTCGCATAAGCCGAATATCTTTGTCTCGCTGGACATGTTCCTAATCGGTTCGCGATTCGTCCTCAGGAGCACCGATCATTCGCGGCGGCGGCGGCCAATTGGAAATCATGTTTCATAATATGAGATTCGATTGTGAAACCCGTTTCATATGTATTTTAATATGTCTGAGACGCGCGAGAGATCTATTTAAAATCAAAATATTTGCATAAACCACGTATTTCATTGGTTGTTTGTGTAAAATGCGTATTAATCGGGGGGCGTGAAAACCGGACCGACAAAAATTACAGTCAATTTAGTAATCTAAAGTATATATTGATCTTCATGCAAACCAGTCTCAAGATGGCGGGGCGCTATCGTATAATTACCGTTAAGTTATCAGCTGATAATCGAATCGATTACTAGTCGATTATGTATTCGATAGATGAGGTAGCAACACTGTTGAGTCTATTGGCGCCAGAAGCGAATAGTTGTGAATAGGTATAGGTTACACCGAGTTTCCGCAACTGACGTCCTACTCCTGTGGCGCGGAGATAATCCCATTAGCGGGTATACTCCCACACAAAGTCTAACTCACTGGTAGTGAGGATTAAACAGCACTGATACAGTTCAAGTCAAGTTTAAAAAAAAAATGACGTCTTACATTGCGCTGATTTTGCGTGAGGGGTTCATAGTGATGATGATTTGGTGCAAGGACGCCCAGCCGGAGACAGGCGGGCTATCGATCGCTTAGTTTTGTTTTTATGTGATAGGGGGCAAACGAGTAAACGGATCGCCTGATGGAAAGCGATTACCGTCGCCCATAGACATCTGTAACACCAGAGGAGTCACAAGTACGTTGCTGGCCTTTCAAGTGGGAGTACGTTCTTTTCTTCAAGGTTTGAAGGTCGTATCGTTTTGTTGCGTTCATTCAGCCCTATTCCCAATTGGAGCCAACGGTTACTATCCCGGCGGCACGCCCATAGAGGCTTCCTCGAATCTTCTTATCCTGCAGAAGGAAAGGATATCTTACGGTCAATGTCCTTCAGCTCTTCCTCTCCTAGTTTATTATTTTTGAAGATGCTATATCGTACTGTCTCATGCAACAAGGGGTAGATGGCACTACTCTTGCCAACCAAACTCTACCAGAAAACCTAGCAGTCTGTTTTTGCCTAAAGCTTCTGGGAGTGACCTCGGAGATCCAAGGTGTTATGCCCGGTATTTGGCCACATCAGGACATTTGAGAATGACGTGGGCGGTTGCCTCTTGGACTGGATGCAGGCTCTGCAAAGAAGACTGTCAGTAATACCTAGAGTGAATAAGTGCTTGTTTAATAGAGCATGTCCAGTTATCGCTCCAGTTATGAGCCGGAGCTGCGGCTCTCGGAGCTCTTCAGCTGCCTTAGCTTGCGTGACAACCCGGGATAGATTGTCCGAAGGGCCTCTTTGCTCTGCATGCAGGTATCTAAGTTAAGCAGGTATCGAAGACCAGTACAGTTGATGTTCTATGTTCGTGTCCTTGCGCACTGGGTTGCGTGAGGCGTTGTTGACATTACTCTTGCCGACCAAACTTAGCCAACTCTACCAGATAACCTAGCAGTCTGTTGTTACCAACGGTTTCTTGGAGTGTTCTGCCCGGGGTGTTGTGCCCGGTAATTGGCCACTCCAGGACAATCTAGAATGACGTGAATATAGTTGTGAATGGACTTATTTTTTCGGTATCATTTGACGCAGGGGTACTTCAGCCCTAGGGGTAGGTAACATTGTTCATTAATTTCAACCAGTTTTATTCCGTTAATCATCATAATGACGAAACCGTTTGAGTGATCACTGGTGCTGTTTTTACGTTTTGGATTTTTTTTTCAAAAATGTGTGAAACTGAGAATTATTTTCATAGAAATAATTTTATATACAAAGAGTTACCTACTTAATAGTTTACCTATCGTAAGTCCGAATTTTTGTTTCCCGATCTGTAACGTTTCGCCGTTTAACGTTTGAAATGTTTCGTAGTTGTGACTAGATACCTTTTTAATATGTTCACGAAACGTAGGGCATTCTCATTATGTTTCTTCCCTAGAACTTAATAGGAGAAAAAAACGGACTACAGTTAAATAGCTTCCCGCATAAGGAAGCTATTTAACCACTAAAACGTCATGTTTAATCCCTAGGGATCTATGCACTGTGGGAGGTAGGTCTACAATGTTACCACTTGCCTTACAACTAGACCGTATATCATTAACTATAAAGTCTTCATTTATATGACGAAGAACAAAGTCTTGTAAAATAAATAGCGCTTTTTATGACGATAGGACATTGACTTTGTATTTGACGGGGTATGAAAATGACAAGGGCGTTGTAAAATATAGCAAATTATTAACGGAAGGTGTACAGGATTGTAAGGTGAATATTTTCTACTTAATGTAGCTTAGAACCAAATAGGACTACAGAACCGAAGAAAGATAGGGCATCGTAAGCCTAAGTTACTATGAATTTGATGTAAGATCTCCTTAGTTTACCAGTTAATCACATTGGTAAGTACCTAAAAGTAAAGGAAATGTAAATGGACGATTTGCGGTAAAAATATATTCAATCAGTTTAACTGTCAAAAAATTAATTTTGGTGACAATCTTTTATATAGCCTACTGTACTTTTCTTTAAACATCCATCACTGAGACGAGCCTAAAGATGCCAAACATAGTAGGATGGCTTTATCTATTACAGAGTTTCTAGGACCATCTTACGGCTCCATCATCAGACCAGCACCATCACATGGTACCATACTTATTACTATATTGTCATCAAAGTAAAGAAGGTATGCCAAATTTTAGCTCAATCGGTTCCCCGTGGTTCGGTCCAAAATTTAGTTACAGAATTCCACCCGAACAAACATAGTTACATTGCAAGTTAAATAAGAACTTGTAATTGTAATAAAAAGAAAGTGCTAATTATAAAAAAAATGGGCAAGTGCGAGTCCAACTCGCGCATGAAGGGCTCCGTACCATAATCTATAACTAGTTTGTTGTATGGGACCCCCCTTAAATATTTATTTTATTTAATTTTTAGTATTTGTTGTTATAGCGGCAATAGTAATACATCATCTGTGAAAATTTCAACTGTCTAGCTATCACCGTTCTTGAGATACAGCCTGGTGACAGACGGACTGACGGACGGACGGACGGACGGACGGACGGACGGACGGACGGACGGACAGCGAAGTCTCAGTAATAGGGTCCCGTTTTTACCCTTTGGGTACGGAACCCTAAAAACTAATGACGTTCAGTTTGACATTATTGACAGCTTACTTTTTTCGCAGATAGGTCGAAGTCTACAACTTTATGCACGCATAGTTATGGATTTTGGTTAGTTTATGTATTTTCATATATATTTTTACAAGCAGAAAAATATATTTAAATATTTTTTTAGGGCGTACACGACGCAAAACTCACTCGTTATATTTAACACGGCATGTCGAAGCAACTGGTTGAAAAATTCAATGACTCTGACATCTGATTCGGTGGTCCAATTGGGAGGACGCCCGTGTTGACCCGGAAAGCCGTTGGAAACGCAGGTTCGAATCCTGTCCGAATCATTAATTTTTAGGGTTCCGTACCCAAAGGGTAAAAACGGGACCTAATTTTCCGCGTGAATTTTGTCAATTTCGAGTAGTTTTTGCAAGAAAAATTATGAATGAAAACTTCAAACTGTAGGTTTCAAATATATACCAATAAATCCCAATAGCCCTGTTCTAGGTAGTTACATCAATAATAAGTTAAGAAACTTGTTTGATCTTAGAGAAAAATGTAAAATAATCAGCATTTTAAAAGGAATAAGGCCTCATAGTTTTCGCAGCGACGTGCCTCTTCACATTGACGTATTCGCCCAACTTTGCGAGTAGTGTGGAGTCATAATCGATGGCTGACTCATTCATATGACAGACAAATAAGACAGTTAGTTAAGTTGTCAGTATAAATCTAACGACAGACACGTCGTGGCCTGTTGCCAATTGTACGAGACTGTCTCGTGCGACGTGGCAACATATAGGGAAAGGGCTATAAAAACTTTATTGGAGTAACGGAAAGATGAGCTTTATTTTATTGAGTTGTGGAAAAAAACAGAATTTCGTATAGGGCGGTGGCCTCTTGATTAGGGATGTGCCGTTATCGAGCACGGTTCCCAATTTGTATGGGGAATATCCTCGAGAATGTTCTTTTCCCATACAAATCAGAAAATGTTCTCGAGAACCGTAAAACTACCCAGCTATGGTCCAGTCCTTACAACTATGGTCCAATTTAATCCGAAAATTACTCGTTAATATTATGACAATTATTAAGAATAAAGGTGAACAAATAATTAAACAAACAAATAAAAACGTATAGAATATGGATTTTGATAAAAATAAACGAGGTTTGTTTTGGACCATAGTTGGATGATTGGACTATTGTTGGGTAGTTTTACGGAACGTTCTTTCCCCACATAAATCGGGAAACGTTTTCAAGAAAGGCACATCTCTACCTTTGATTGATTTGTTATTATGAGCCACTAAATTAAACTCATAAATTCACAATTAAAATCTACAAATAGAACTAATAATACGCTTGAAAAATTACAAGTTTAATTGTACCTATTACAGCCGAGAAAAGAAACACAGCAAGAAGCTTTCTAGTCAGTATATATTTTTGAACAAAATTAATTAATTTCTATGTTGTCATTATTTTAGGGTTTAATGAGACTCGAATTTCTCCTCCTTCAAAATTTTCATCAGTGAAAGCAGTGTGTCTCGCGCTGTTGAGTAGCAGGCTCGCTATATCTTAAGCTGAAACAACCTGGCAATCTCCAATTTCTGTTGAAAGTTTAATGCGCGGTTTAAAAACTAGCTACACTTATCCAATTTCTGCCTGCGATCCTAACCAGGTCATCAGTCCATATTATTGGAGGGATCTTTCTACGCTGCGTCTTCCGGACAGCGGTCGCCGCTTAAGATCCTTTCTACCCCAACGGCCATCGGTTCTACGAGCAATGTGCCCCACCCGTTGCCACTTAAGTTTTGTGACTCTCTGAGCTGTATGTACAACCTAGGTCCTCTTGGATGAGGGCGGCGCAAGACTGATCGTTGTGGAGAACTTTGGGGAGACCTTTGTCTAGTAATGGTCGTCTATTGGCTGATATGATAACGTTGCAATACTCCGAATGTACCTTCCCAGCTTGCTCAAAAGGACAAGTTCTTTTTTTATCAGCGTCGGTTATGTCCTTCTGCATACGAAGCTACAGAGCAATTCTAGCCCCATTGCATATTAATTAATTCCTATCTATTTATCCTTAATTAAGCAGTTTCCATGATAAGTGTCGGCAGTAAAACTGTGGTGGCTAAACCAACAATGAAATTAATGGAAATGACGGTCGCTTTGCATTGCTAATGATAATTAACTGATAACGTAGATGGAAGCTTTTGTGCTTATCTTTGATACAAGATACCGATTTTTCTTTGTTTCATACATATATAACTACGTTTTCTGGTTTTCTTCATACGTTCTTGCACGTATTGTAGGTATATTGTGTGGAGCGCTTGTAGAAATGGAAAATGTTAGTATGGGAGGATGTATGGCCTTACAAAATTTTCCCGAGACTGCAGGCCCTACTGGCACGTTTGTTTCTATTTCAATCATTTCCAATGTTCTACTAAGTTATAAATTGTAATCTAAACAATTTATTATTTGAACGGGAATCCATTTTTAGGGTTCCGTACCCAAAGGGTAAAAACGGGACCCTATTACTGAGGCTTCGCTGTCCATCCGTCCGTCCGTCTGTCACCAGGCTGTATCTCAAGAACGGTGATAGCTAGACAGTTGAAATTTTCACAGATGATGTATTTCTATTGCCGCTATAACAACAAATACTAAAAACAAAATAAAATAAATATTTAAGGGGGGCTCCCATACAACAAACTTGGTATAGATTATATATATGTATAGGTACGGAACCCTTCATGCGCGAGTCGGACTCGCACTTGCCCAATTTTGTTTTATTTGTAGCCAAATGGTGCCCAGATAACATTAGAAGCAGAGTCCTATAGTGTTTCTTTTTGTATGTCCTATATTGGGATTTTAGCGGTGATAAACAGCTTCATATCCATTCGAGGCTTTAAAAGAAAGGTATTAAAATTATAAGAGTTTGAATAGAAATTTTCAATCAGTTGTTATGTCATAAAAATCGTCGATCGTGATTATAAGAAGTATTATTATCGGGAACGTTCACTTTTTTTTGCGTCTTGCAACGTTCGTCTGTCGGTTTCCTCTGGTTGCCTTCCGCAACACGTCACATACTTAAATAGTTTGATGTTCCTTTCTTTATCAGGTCAGTTCACCTAGTTGGAGGTCTACCATAAGAATTCGGTAGAACGTAGAACACAGAATCGAACAAAAAATTACGATGATGCAGAGCTTTGAAGTTACGCGTGACGTCACTTGTGGGTACATTTTTAGGGTTCCGTAGCCAAATGGCAAAAACGGAACCCTTATAGATTCGTCATGTCTGTCTGTCCGTCTGTCCGTCCGTATGTCACAGCCATTTTTTTCCGAAACTATAAGAGCTATACTGTTGAAACTTGGTAGGAAGATGTATTCTGTTAACCGCATTAAGATTTTGATGCAAAAATAAAAAAAAATATATAAATATTGGGGGCTCCCCATACTTAGAACTGAAACTCAAAATTTTTTTTTTTCATCAAACATATACGTGTGGGGTATCTATGGATAGGTCTTCAAAAATGATATCGAGGTTTTTTTAAATATTTTTTTTCTAAACCGAATAGTTTGCGTGACAGACGCTTCCAAAGTGGAAAAAAGTTGGTCCCCCCCCCTCTAACTTCTAAAATAAGAAAATGTAAAATCTAAAAAAAACATACATTACTATAAAAACTACCAACGAAAATTGTTTTGAACGAGATCTAGTAAGTAGTTTTTTTTTAATACCTATTAATACCTAACTTTGCACCTAATTTATATGGGGCGCTATACATACCAGGTGCAAACTTAACTTGACTACTTAGGGATGGAAAGTGTTTGTACGGAACCCTCGGTGCGCGAGTCCGACTCGCACTTGGCCGGTTTTTTTTAAATTACAAGTGACGTCTCTCTCAGTCTCTATCTTTGTATTTTTTTATAATTCTAATAAATCAAAAAATACGCGTCTAATATTTTTCAATATTCTAAATGACGGACTAAACAGAATTATGTATCTTTAGCCCAGGCCGCACCCCTATTGTTTCATCTTGCAATTTCCCGAATGTCCAGAACTAATTTTCGTCTACGGATGTGTGTTTCTTCTTTAAAATCTTAGCGCATTTGTCATTAAACACATTAGATAACACATTTAGTATACACATTAGATATGACTTTTCATAAACCAACCAAACATGTTTTATACATAATTCAGTAGTATTATTACAAAATTACTAAGCATTTTCTCACCGTTAGCATTTTCAATCGCGTTTCCGACTGCCCTGTCATTAATCCGATATGCAAACGAAACCATTCACAGATTCACCATTTGTGTTATCACGATACAGTCTATTTTACATTAAAATGTGAAGTAAGTTGACGCTACTGTAATATCGGGCTTAGAGGTGGGAATAAGAGTTACATTTCCAGTTGTTCTAGTTCCAAAAAAATCACTGTGGCAAGCATGTTGCATTAGGTACATAGTCGGGATCTAGTTACAGTACTGGGTATACTAATCCTGAGACTGATAGTAGCACAATTTTGTCAAAGATACTTTTTTATTGATAATATCTATTCTACCTATGCATTACGGACAGAATAATTTGACATTTGACCTACAAATAGTGAATGCACTGCAGTGATTTTTTTAACAAATTATTATTAGGGGCAAAAGGATTAATTGATTTTTGTAACGAAGTTCCTTGGTAAAAGTAGCCGGTAGATTTTTTTACAGCGACAAGGAATAATTCTATTCTAAATTCGTCTGATATTATAATGATAACGAGGTACAAAATATATTGTAAGAATATCTTGATATACTTTGTACTAAGAAGTGATGATGTGTTAAAATAGTTTACTCATTAAAGTATTTGTAGATGCGCATAAACATGCATTGAGTGCCAGTTTCTTTTCTATATTTTATATAAATCTTTTTATAATATTTTGTTTCGACAAATCTACCTACAATTTTGATTCGCTTTGATTGAAATTCGCTGTGATATTTTAGGCAATCACTGTGATTTTTCACCGTGACATTATTTTATCCAGCTCTAATCGGTTTTCAGAATACATTATTTGATTTGTAGCGTGCGTGTGAAACCAGCATAATATACTCGGTATCAGAAGCTACATAAACTCAATTTCATGTCTTTTACCGTCTATGAAAGTTCTCAGTAGAAATTATTGATAATAAATATTAATATTGAAGGTTATTGTCATATAACGGAGGTTGAATTACATTTGATCTAACTGTAAATTCTTGGATACTATTTGCGGTGACGTTGAGTGTTTATAGGGCATTAAAAGGGATATTTTGCGTGGTTTCAACGTTCTGGTAGTATTTTGATGAGCTGGGCTAGGCTAGGTGTGGGGTCTGCGGTGAGAGCGTTTTCATAAGACAGGATTTCCCTGCCAGTATTTTTATCATCCGACTCTCTCTCTCTCTCTTGCAATGTAAATATCGTCGATTCTTTCATATTCAATACGGAGCGAGAAAGACGCGTCGCTATTTGTCGTGCGATAAGCGAAGTCCCCGCTGTCAAAGGAAAGGCACCGAAATTACCTTTAAATTACCTAATTAGTACTTTTTTAATGAAACTAACGTATGCTAGCGTAAACCAAATGTTTATACTGATGTGAAAAAATGAAAAAAAAGGGCGGGGTTTGAACCCACGTTTCCAACGGCGTTCGGGGCCAACACGGGCGTCCTACCTATTGTAACATTGAAACGATGCGAGAGCCATTGAATTTTTAAATCAGTTGATTCACCTCTTGTATGCCGCCTTATGGCAAACCTGTACCAAACTTGTCTAGCAATCCCTCAGTTCCTAATAGCCTCTGCAGTAATGTACATACTATTTACCTTCTTCTTAATCTTCTTCCTCGCTTCCTCATGACAGACGGTCGTGATCATTTGAGGCCGTTATCCGTTGCACCAAAGCTCTCCACTCCACACGGTTTTCCGCCTTCCGGATTGATGCCTGTAAAGTTTCCTGACAGGCTTTAGACTATTATACCTATGCATTAATAAATAAGAAGCCGGGAGGATAATTTTTATCATGGGTAGATCGATGTGAAAAAGTCTGGATAACCATCTTAAAAAGCCTAATTTAAAATACGTCGTTTAATTGATGGAATATGTCAGGACAGCAGAGCTAAACTAAACTCTCTAGGTACATTGCCGTCTGTAAATTCGATTAACGATAGAAAAAAAAAGTTAATATTGAAAACTGCCTCATAGGTTTTTCAAATCTGACAAACGCTTTGTCTTAGATGAAAGATTTATTGAAAATAACTAATCCGAAGAGGAAACTGAAGAAAATCAAGATGGGGATCAACACGAAGCTGATGTCGATGTAACACAGGGAGATGAAAATTCAACTCAAATAAAGATATTAAAAAATGTTTTTGGTGTAGCTATCAAATCACATACAAATAAACCAGACAAAGACAGAAAAATAAAGTAAGCATCTTAATAGTTATTTGTGCAGCAAGAGAGCAAAGTTGTTTTTTGTTGCGAGTGCTGATTTTGAGTCCCGAGCAAGCGAAGGATCCTATGTTTGAATCACGAGCGCAGCGAGTGATTCTAATTTAGAATCCTGAGTGTAGCGAGGGACTCAACAGCACGAGATGCAAAAAACTTTGCTCTCGTGTAGCACACACAACTTTTCACCTCGACAGCGAGAACATAGGTTCAACTTTTTGTACTTTTTCTTCCAACCATTCAGGTGTAGGTATAGGTATGTGTGTTTGTCTTTGTTGCTGATTTCAATGACATTATTAATTAGAAAATAGATACCCGCTGCTAGAAATGAAATTAAAATTTAAATAAATTGAAATAATACGTTCCAACACTGTACCAGTCCCTCACGACCACCATGGTTGTCATTATTTGATCAAATTGGAAGATTGAGCAGATACATTACGTGTGTTTATTTATTCTATACCAGAAAATTTGTTTATAGTTTAATCAATATTTTTACTCGTAAAGCACTAAACAAAATTAATATAAAAGAAAATAACAATTGGGACTCGATATTTTTTAAAGTATGATTCGAAACTGGTGTCTATGATAAATTGGTGAAGTCATAGATTACTTGTACAGGTATTTACAGTATAACAAAGTAAGCACTTGAAAAAACGTCAGACTGTTAGGCGATTTTTGTAGTAGTGTTTATTAATTTTCATGTTTCAGAGGATAATACTATGAATCCGGAACATCCAAATTTTGTGGTCCCCATTGAAGTAGTGAAACATGAGCCCATCGATCTAAGAGCAGCTTCTGTTAGAAGTGGCTCAGTATATTTATGATTCTGTTTATAATGGAATGCCAAAATGTTATGACTCTATTTATTGTCCCTGCAGTTTGCGGAATGTGGTGCTGTCAAAATATCGAGCCTTGTGAATTACCGAGGCGCTGCAAGGCTGTTGTTCTGAGACTTTAATTGTCCCTTTAACTGTTTTACAACATGTCTAGAGTGGAATAAAACAAACACCTTCACCTTAAGAGGTACATTACTGTTCATTTTAACATACAAATTAAGGTTTCATTCTTGTCTATTTCTTCCTCCAAAACTCAGCAAATTTTTACGAAATTTAAGATAAAGGAACCGTGTTGGATCATCTTGGCGTCTGTTTTTGGCCGAAATTCAGCCGCAAACGGACGCCTCATACACAAATCTTATAATAATTTTCGCAAAAATCGAAACTGTCCGACGCAGAACATTTCATTCATATGTAGTTTCCAAGATATTAATTGGAACAAGTAACAAGATCTTAGCTAATATTGAAGCTAAGAAATCCACTTTATATTAGTTACATTCAGTTTTAGTAGCCTTTTCTATATCACTTCAACTTGAGGGTCTCATGATGACCAGACTTGAGTCGGGGTGTTTAAAAGTTTTTAATTTAGGTTATTGTTAATGTAAGTATATCTCTCACTCTCTCAGTTTACAGAAATCTGAGAGATAGTCATAGAAATGGCATAGATCGATGAACTTGACTGATTACGTTGACTTATAGTGTCCAAGCGCCATAATACCTCTATGCGCTTACAACTGGATTACGTAACAAACGGTCTACAGATCAAACGTATACATTACGTGAAAAAGCATTATTGCGAATAATAGACTAGTCCAGTTTCCACTTGACGCATGATACATAAAACCATGCTGTTATGCTTACAATAGGCAGGGAAAGCCGTATTTACTGCACTAGGTAAGTTTAATGCTGGAGGTTTATTGAGCTGTCCTGATATTTGAGGAATGGTTGAGGTTGAGGTTTTAGCCGCGAAGATTGTGCGCAAAACTAACAAACACTAAAATTCGTAGATTATTGAATACTTAGGTATATAATAACAGGACAATTTTAAGTAATTTGCTTGCTTATCCTACATAAGAAAATATAATTGGAGGTCATATATGCATGTTAGAGAATAGTTACGATACTATAGAAGATTTATTCTTTACTTACTTTAACCACCTTACACTATAGTTTCATAAATCGCACTTTGTAACATCTTCCATTACATAACACTTTCTTATTAAAGGTAAAATGCACGCAACCCATTTATTATTAAACAGTGTTAATGAACACTTGAACAAATATTCTGTTGTCCTACTATAAAGTGAGCTATGAACTGTAGACAGGTGTACCATTTTATTCTATGGTTATAGAAATATAGATGTCATGTACCTTTGACTTAATTTCATCATTAAGTAATCTAATTTATTAATTTAAACTCTATGGCACATTAACAACGTAGGTACAAAATGGCGGACTTAATACAATGAGGCATACTCTACCGGTCAAGCAGAAGGCCAAACAGAAACATTATTGGTGCGAATTAGTATACAGCAAAACTTATGTGCATACATTGCAAATATTGATACAGAAAACAATTAAAATTAATTGATTGAATAAAATAATACATTAATTACATTGATAAATGTATACAAACATTATAATATAATACAACCGACAACAAATACATATCAATGCTTCAAATAATATACTTATATAAACAAATATACATTAGGTACCTGCTATTAAATGATTATGAAGGTTCTCTAAAAAAATAAATATGCCTGTTAAATGAATAACAGTTACACAATATCCTGAACACCCGTATGACCCTATTACCGCGAATATTATGTCTGCTGCTGATCAAATAATAGGTACAGTAAAGGAAACCGAAACGCGTACCTTTTTGACCCTTATTATTATTGTGACAAGAACGAAAAATGTACATGTTTCAATTCCTTGACTGTACCTGCTCACATTATAAATGTTACTTTCTTGTATTCTTTCTGTATGTACAGCATCAAGTATTCTCTACGTGACCAATATAATGTAAATAGACTTCATAGATTTTTAGGACGGCGAACCTGTCTGTGATTTTGTCTTCTTCGGCCTTTGATACATTATGTATAGTCTAGACCTAATATAGATACTTTTAATAAAATACTCTCTTACAGATAAGGACGCGGGGCTGATGTAGGAGTGCTAAGTTTACTTAGCCTGATTTGCAAAATAAAAACACCTAAGTATGACAAGTTATCCCAATCATAAACACCTATTAAATCAACGATCACCACCACAATTTACCGGCTCGATAACCAACAATATCAATAACTGATTATCCAACAAAAAAGCCTCAAGTTCGAAATTCAACTACTCAAATTCAGATTTGATTAGCTCGTGGTAAGATTGAGAATGCATTGATGGGGTTTAGGATGTGATGCGTTTTATTGTGGTATTGGCGCGTTTTTAACAAGTTCATGAAATATGCATGTGGTTGGAAGGATGTCTGTAATCACGTCTTTGGCATAACCGGCATAACTTGAGGTAGGGCTGGCCCCTCATGTGTCTGCTAGTATCCTTCTACACTCGTATAGCAGATAGAAGTTCAATCTTTTAGCAGAATTCACTGTCATGTGACAAATCAATTTAAGACTTTTCCATAAAACTCCACTGGGAGCTGTAGCCGTATTTAGTTAGATGGTAAAATTTACAAAAATGTAGCCTTAATATGAAGTTTAGAATTAAAATTAGAGGAATAGATTGTTGTACTTACACATGCGCTTCTTTAAAGTGTTGTACAAGGCCTATGACATGAACAGATTAAATAAAAACCGGCCAAGAGCATGTCGGGCCACGCTCAGTGTAGGGTTCCGTAGGGTTCCTTCACAATAAACTGCTGTTTTAAGCCCGAGTTTTAAGTTAAGAAAGATTTTAAGCTCTATAAAATGGTCGTAAACGCCCTAGAAACTGTAATCACTTATTACCTTCTGGAAGTCAACTTACGTCCTTTAAAAGAAAAATTATGAAATTTGGCGATAACTCAAAAACGGCTCGACCGATTTTGTTCAATATAGTTTTCATTGAAAGTACTTATAAGGCCTCATTTACATGAATTTTTCCGATTTTTTTAGACCCGTGGTTGAAAAGTTAGAGCGGGGGGACACTATTTTTTTTGTTTTCGGAGCGAATATTTACAAAACTGCTGACTTTATCAAAAAATAATGTTAGGAGACCCCTATTATTTTTATAAGACCTATTCAACAACACCCCACACACTAGTGTTGAAAAGAAAAAAAAAATCACCCCTACTCGTTCTGTCGGCGTTATACATACACATACTCATACCAAATTTCAGCTTTCTAGTACGAATGATCACGGAGCTAGGCCGCGGACGGACGGACGGACGGACGGACGGACGGACGGACGGACGGACGGACGGACGGACAGACGGACATGGCGAAACTATAAGGGTTCCTAGTTGACTACGGAACCCTAAAAACGAGATCAGGGAAGAATGGCGGCGTTTTGGGTAGATCACTTTGCGAAGAGTGAAATCGACGAAGAAGAGAAGTAACCGTGGCTAACGACCATGACCTGCCACTGATATCCTTTAGATACTCTGTACAATCAGATTAAATGCAACGAGAAAATATAGGTATTTAATCGTTGCACCATTAAGGATCATTTCCTCTAACTGTAACGCAATCTAGCTGTCAAGTAAACGAAGTTATTTATAGTTATTTAAGTGGAAAATGCATTGATGCACAATTTTCTCTAAATAAAGATATTGGAAAACGACGAAGATTGAAAGACTTAGTTGGTGCAGTCGATACTGGAATAAGAGCAGATTTTCTATGCGCTCCTTGGGAGGTCTTAATTTTGAAAAGCTAAGGCATCAAAAGTAGCTGTCAATTTCACTTCTGGCTTATAACAAAGTGCATTTTTTAATCTATTTTGAGGCTGTCTATATCAACAATGGCACCAATCCTGAACGGATTAGCAGATCTAGTTGCAAATTCGCTTGTCGCTCAACATTGTTTTTCGCATGGTATTCAAAGGAAAGAGGAAGATTATATTTGTCGCACGAGAAAGAGTCGCGTGTTACATTTTGTGCTAATGGGACAAAAAACGTAACACATAACCTAAATACCTCAGGTGCGTCATTAGCTCATTATGTACGTGTTATAAGTAGTACTGTATCTTCCGTTTGTCTATTTTAGGTTAAACAGTAGCTAGTGACCCTTTAACCTTTGTTTTACGATGGGTATTAAAGTAACTTCAGCATTTATTGCCTTCATTGGATATCATCCACCTACGTAGCTTGGAATCCAATAAACACACTTTCAGATTAAGGTGATCGCTCACCGCGAGCTCTGTAATATTTTTGATTCAATTTTCAGCATTCAATTATTGTAATACTACTTCCCTGACTGGACGAGCATTTGTCTGTATAAAAAAAGTAGTAGTAAATTCAAATCTAAATAAATATTGGCAACCCTGTGTAAATATGATGCGCGTGAGACACTCGGTAATTGCGGGACGACAAGATCGATCGTAAGCGTCCCGAGGAGAAAGGTAGTAACTGCCTTTCATGTCTAAGTATACTTACTTCTTTTTTACTTAGAATGGCAGGATTTGTTTACCGTGGGCGCATCGATAAATGGTGTAACACCGTGTAGGATGGTGAACAAGAATCCTTGATTTTTCTTAAGCCGTAGTATTAATAACCTTAAAATTGTAGTGAAAACCAAGTACATGTGGAAAGGGGCAAAGTTTCAGGCAAAATCCTTTCTTCAAATTCAGGTTTTATTGACATAGTGCCATCTATAAGGTAGGAATATATAATGAACATTTTCCTATTTTGGAACAGGAATAGCGGGATACCTCGCCCCCTGCCTGCTATACGGCCACATCTCAAAATTTTTTTTTTAGATTATTGCAGATTCGTAGTCAGGATAGTTTAATTTATGACCTTATTTCGAGAACCATAAGAAAAAGTGTCCTTAAAAGCCTTTTTTCCACAAGTGGCCTTATGGGTCTGACCAAAAATTGTCAGTTGACTCCCTGCAAGACAGCCACTTGCCAGTTGTGGCTGTATAGCATACATTTATAATATTTGTTTTGAGTTGCGTCCTATAAGAACAACGTAAATTCTAGTGTTATTACGATGAATCCCTTTAATATAAGCGAAATAAACGTCATTTTGATTGTTTCACAACAGTGGGTACCGATAGTACTTATTATTTATTTTATTTATTCGTATGGCATATTATGTAGGCACAGTCATTCATATTATACAATTATAAGTTCTTCTATTGTACGGTGGGTGCCTCGACTTCAACCGATGAGGCGGCAGGTTTGCGAACTCTACATGGATTAGCAAATTGGGACGATTCACGAATTTTTGTGCTTCGTGGTCGTGGACCAGTGCCTGTTGTCTTCTTAGTTGGGCGGGAGCTGTATGACTCAACACAGGCAGCCAAACCAGAGGAGTATATTTGATGGTTCCCAATATGCATCGCATGGTTTGGTCTAGCACGTCTATCCGATGCACATGTGCGCTGTTGAGCCAAACTGGCAAGCAGTTCTCTGCCATGGAGTAAAATAGGCTAAGACCGGTAGTGCGTAGCACGTCAGCTGTTGCTTCACAAGTAGTTCCCCTTAATCTGTGGAGTATGTTATTCGGCGTCTGTAGCTTCTTCCCTAACTTACTAATGTGTGGCGCATAGGTAAGATTGCGGTCTAGAGTGACACTCAAGTACTTCGGTGTAGGATTTGATTTAAGCGCCGTCTCTCTGAAGCAGATATTTGGCTCATAATTTGCTTCTTTCTTACAGAAATGGAATGTCGCAACTTCTGTTTTACTAGCATTGGGCTGCAGTATCCGTTTTTTAGGGTTCCGTAGCCAAATGGCAAAAAACGGAACCCTTATAGATTCGTCATGTCTGTCTGTCTGTCTGTCTGTCTGTCCGTCTGTCCGTCTGTCCGTCCGTATGTCACAGCCATTTTTTTCCGAAACTATAAGAGCTATACTGTTGAAACTTGGTAGGTAGATGTATTCTGTGAACCGCATTAAGATTTTGATTCAAAAATAAAAAAATAATAATAAATATTGGGGGCTCCCCATACTTAGAACTGAAACTCAAAAAATTTTTTTTCATCAAACACATACGTGTGGGGTATCTATGGATAGGTCTTCAAAAATGATATCGAGGTTTCTAAAACATTTTTTTTCTAAACCGAATAGTTTGCGTGACAGACGCTTCCAAAGTGGAAAAAAGTTGGTCCCCCCCCCTCTAACTTCTAAAATAAGAAAATGAAAAATCTAAAAAAAACATATGATGTACATTACTATAAAAACTACCAACGAAAATTATTTTGAACGAGATCTAGTGGGTAGTTTTTTTTTTAATACCAAATACCTAACTTTGCACCTAATTTATATGGGGCGCTATACATACCAGGTGCAAACTTAACTTAAACACTTAGGGATGGAAAGTGTTTGTACGGAACCCTCGGTGCGCGAGTCCGACTCGCACTTGGCCGGTTTTTAAAGTATTACTCAAAACATTCCAGATCGCAAGGAAGGGCTTTCTTCGAGGGTTTAAATTTGCCATCCTGGTTTGTAAAGGCGATTACATCCATCAGCATACATACATTTCCGATTCTCTGTTTTCGGAATCGGTCCTGACCCCACTCCTGTTCAACCTATACACACACGATATAATTATTAGGTTAAACAGGAGCGGGACCAGGACCGATCCCTGCGGTAGTCCATTGTTCAGCTTCCTGACTTTGCCTGAGGTGTTTCCTAGGTGGACGATAAACTTCCTATTTTACATAGAAAACTATCGTGAGTCTCAGACATATTAAAATACTTAAACGGGTTTACTCACGTCGTAGAAGTCGAATAACACTCGGCATGTGTCGAATCGGTACGCGATTCATCATCAGGAGAGACAATCAGCCGCGGCGGCGGCTAAACGAACACTGCGGGCACGCGCCCTGTCCGCGCGGCTGCTCGACGCGGGTGTCACCGGCGATGGCGCAAAACTACGTACCTACTCACAGTGAGTGTTGTGTGCAACCCGACAATTGACATTGTGCGTGATGATGAGGGTAGTTTTGCGCCATCGCCGGTGACACCCGCGTCGAGCAGCCGCGCGGACAGGGCGTGTGCCCGCAGTGTTCGTTTAGCCGCCGCCGCGGCTGATTGTCTCTCCTGATGATGAATCGCGTACCGATTCGAAACATTTCGAGCGTTATTCGACTTCTACGACGTGAGTAAATCCGTTTAAGTATTTTGATAAACTTATTCCTATTGCTAAGCATAGAGTTGATTAGTCCCACCATCTGCACTACGGTCATGAGCTTATAGATAAGCCCCTGTCTCCATACGGTATCGAATGCAGCTGAAAGGTCGATAAAGACTGCCACGATTTTCTCTTACCTTTGAAACCCAGCCTGTCTTTATGTGTGTTGTGAGCGACATAACCTGATCCACGCAGTTCGGACCACTACGGAATCCAGCCTGCTCCACAGGAATTATTTTGTCAACTATAGGTTTGATTTGATTGTAGATTGGCCTTTCCAAAAGTTTGTAGACGCAACTAAGTACAGCAATGCATAGTTGTACTTAGTTGCGTGTACCCGAATTCCCCGAATTACCCGAATTCAGTGTATGCAGTTGAAATTAGGTGGAATTATATTATTCGAGACTATGTCTAAATAGAACTGTGAGAGCCATGTCCTACATGTTGGTGCAAGGTGTTCTAAAAATTCGTTGTAAATACCGACTCACATAAATTGGGACTTTGATTCGAACCAGTCTTCATCCAGTATTGCTAAACCTAAAAGTAAAACGAAAAGCTTATCCTGCACTATGAAAAGGTAATATTGTAAAGAAGTTGAAGAATTCTGGGAAACAGTACATTGCACTTATATCAACGGGAACCTAGTCCACGCTAAAACCTAAAACTACGGGGCCTCCTTGTACATGGTACATGTTATATATGGTATTATACCATATATGGTACATGTTAACACGATAATTAAAGATACAAGTGCCTTTAAGAACCAGATAATCATTAATTATATGCAAAATGATGACGATATCTGCATCTAGAAAGTTGGTATTAAAGCTGCATGCACTGATTACCGCTTTCAGTGATGTTGTTACTGTAACAAAAGTTTATTAATAAAGGTATTTTAATTATTTTAATGTTTGCGTAATAATTTTTATGTTACCATTTTCCAATAACACTTGTTCGGTTTTGGACGCATCTCAAAATTTCAACAAAATGTTTCTGCAATACGGCCACAACTCCAAGTACCTATCTTAAAGGCCTCGTATCTTAGAAAATATACACGTTTTATAAAATAAGACGTATTCATGAGAAGCGTTATATCATGTAAAATAAAAAAAGCTAAATTTAAAAATAATTGACCGAAAACTCTTGGAGTAAGCCCCGTTTTACTACCACGCACTACGCTGCCAAAACTTTTACAAGCGATTTCTCGAAAAAATGGTTTTTTGAGATGTGGCCGTATAGTAGGCAGGGGGCGACCTATCTAAAGATGGTCATAGAACATAGGTACTTTTTAGTTGGCTACGGTAAACAATCTGCCAAGTGGGAGGTCTCTTCTAGTACCTACATATATGCCAATTTTGATCTGAACTGTTCGCTTATTGAACCAACTGCCGCTGGGGCAGAAATGATCTCGATTGGCGAGTACGTACTGGAAAGCGCAGCGCCCCAAAACGGACACCAATTCTGTTAGATCACAGGAACATTCAACGTAGAAATATAATAATATTTACCTTTAGATAGACGCGTGCTCAAACAGTGTAGCCTTGGCAGAGGTCCACATATCCTGGCTGTGGCACCTGGAATTGTGTAGGGCATCCGATATCAACAGCCGCAGCCTGCTTAGCGCAGGCCTGTACCTGTTCAATACCAGCATGGCTCGGGATCCAAGATAAAACTACGTTCAGACCAAGAGCGGTACAACGATAAATCTTTGGGGAGACCCAGTACCTAGCTAGTCACCAGTGTAACTAGTGTGGACCGTTGAATGAAAAGTTATCGATCTAATTCAGCGAAAATATTAAATTTGGAGGTGATTTTCAAGTGACAATGAGTATTAATAGCAAAGACGCGTAAACAATCATTTAATCGGACATTTTGGCATTAAAACACAAGTGCATGTGTACTCTCTGCACCGCGAATAAAAGCTAACTCGAAAAAAATATATCCAATTTTCTTCTTCAGGAAATCTTACGAATGAGATTCGCAGATCTTATCGGTGAAGTTAGCTATACTATAATCATATACTGCTCAAAAGAAAATAAAATACCGGCAACCTGATTTATTAAACTTTACAGTTAAATTACACTATTTAAGTATATTAATTTATTTTATAATTATCGACACAAAGGTAAATTATGAAAAAAAAGTGATCTACTACAATCTAATCAGGACAGATTCCATAAAATAAAATAAAAATATATATTCATTTATATTAAAATAAAATAAAGTTAAATTATAAATAAATTAATTAAAGTAGAAATGTAGTGATGAGCTCTCGAATAGGTGTACTCGTAACTGTCAAACGTTAAATATTTAGGCCCAGTTGACAAGGAAGAAACATCAAACAAACACAAACACGGTACAATTGATATCAAGATGTCGCGACGAGATCTCGAACAGATGTCAGTGTCAAACACTGAGTTGACAACACGAACATCAAACAAACATAAATTGATGTCAATATCAAAATGTCGCGAATACGTAAACTATCCAGACGAATCAGCACCAACAATACCATAAGCATTCGCTGTTTCTTTTTCATTAGAAAATAGAGAGTCAGGGCGGTCCATTGTTACAACAATAAAACGTCTGGCGCACTGCCAAATGAGCCACACAAACCGCAAACACAAAAAATATCACACGATCAAATCTGCAAATAAACCCAATATCTTCCGTTTACTTCTCCAAACTCGTATCTATATCAACATCGTCTCAAAGAACATACAATTTTGTTGTAATAAAAACTTGGTTGACATTGTCAAACGCTTGTCTAAGATCCACGTTTGAGTAGACACATGGGAGCGTTGAAGAATTTAATTTTCGAATTCTAGGAAATGGTTTGATTGTATTAATAGTGGCGTTGACGATCGCTATTCGCAGCCTGCAGGTGACAGGAATAACCATGCTATTTAACGACGAGACGACTGCTAATTGTGTTTTGACAAACGTTGATGTTTATATTTAACAATATTTATACTGCGACATGCTTATAAAGACGGAGTGAACGGAGTTTTGGCAGAAAATTCGATTTCATATTTCGTTGTAGGTTTACATGAATCTCAAGTGTATTTTATCGTCACACGTGTAAGAGAGTATTTAAAAGTAAATTTGGCTAGCCATATCGGATGAAATCCATTAGTACGTAGGTTATATTAGCATTGGATAATGCCGGCTGCCGTCAAATTATGAAAATATGGTTATGCTTGGAGCTACTAAATATCATGTCGTAAGTTTGTACAAAACAATAAATAATTGACATTTGAGGTCAAATTCTTATGTAAAATTATTAACATAACCTTTGAAAAACATTTTGCAGGCTTATTCGAGGAATTAGAGTTTCTAGTTTCTAAATTTGAACTGGTATGCGGCAATAATAATTAATTGCTTGAGATGGTATTCCAAAATGTAAAGATTTCGTTCTACGGTAGCATTCTTCAAGCATGTGGATTGTGATCTGATACGTGCCTACTTATGGTGGAGATGGCTTGTTTCCATAATGACACGGTATTTATTAATTTTATGTTTAACCCCCGCCGAAAAAAGGGGTGTTATAAGTTTAACATGACTGTGTGGACGGATGGACTAATATGAGTGCAGGTTTTTTAAATCGAAAGACTTGTCTCTCCAGATGGTTCTTAGCGATGTTTGGTGGATATATGACCAGTAGTTTCCAAGATATTTAGCTTTAATTGAAACAAGTAACAAGATCTCAGCCAATATTGAAGTTAAGAATTCCGACCGGGACGCTGGCTCCCTCAAGGCGTTTCAGGTTTATGATTGTTGTTCCAGGAATATGTTTAATTTTTGATAAGTATGTGAGTGCAGGGGGACTATGATGGTTGCGTTTATCACATGATCATTTTGTCAAAACGTGACGGATGCTTTTCACTTATTTATCGCATGGCAAACGCAACTATCCTATAAAATATAGGCCCGCAGTTCTAAGGCGCCTAGGGCGTCATACAATTAATGAAATGACTTACTTGAGGTGCCCTGTTTCCCGATTTGTATGAAAATGTTCTCAAAAACATTATTTTCCCATATACAACTCGGTATACGCTCTCGAAAACGGCACATGTCTAGGCTTAGACCTGGTCTGGCCGTCGTCTTTACGAAATACTCGGAACCAAACAATGGAAAAAAACCCATCGCTACACATTCTAGAATGTGTCGAAACAAATTTATAGCATATATCACGAACAACATTATCTAAATACTTGTATAATGTTCGGTAGTTCCCGACATGCTTTGAACTTATCTTATTTCTGTTCGATTTATCGACGTATTGGAGCGATTAATTTCAAATCCAGTATTTTAATTCGTTTTATAAGTATTGGTTTTTGTTTCATTTTTCCAACAATTTTTTTTCCCACGTTTCTGTTGAAGTGTGCATTCAGATTAATTTTAAAATGGATTGAAGGTTTTTGCTAATATCTCGAATATTTGTAGAAATAGTATTATGATTACTTCGCACAAAAGTTTCTACTCTAAAATTTTCTACAAATTTGGTTTATTTTTTGTGTTTAAGTTAACAAAAATATAAAAAAATAGTATTTCAAGGAAACGTAGTTTTTTCGTAGTTGTTCATCATAACACTAGTGTTGTGCAGTTGAGAAATTCCCGTTACCGGTAAATTCCCATTTAGGAATAAGCGTTTTCGCTTTTCAACTCATCCTGAATCACCACGTAGAGTCAGTATTATAAAATTGACCTAATGATGGACCCTGGAAGCCCGTAATAGATCGGATCTCAAGATGCGTTCAACGCAGACATGTGCGGTTTTCGCATTTCAACTCATCTTGATGGGCAGCTCGAGCCGGTATCATATAATAATCCTGATGATGGATCCTGGAAGCCCGTAATGTTCATCTAGACACCAGAAGGTATAACTGAACCAATTTTCAAATAAATTTAATCCTATTGACAAAAATTTGACTTTCATCACTTGAAATTGCGGAATATTAAGTCCTGTTTCCTCCTTGTTTACATCGGTGATATTCACCCTCTTTCAATGTTAGTTACCAAAAATGTGTGCCACTAATAATCGACAATATGGCGTGGCCTGAAGAACGGGTGCGGTTCAATTTGCATAAAAACTTTTAGCATATTTTCATTTAACTACTTTCAAAATGCATAATAAACACATTGCATAAAAACAAAATTCATAATTTTGTCAAGCATAATATTTAAACATCATAACCATTAATAATCATAATAACATTCGTTATAATGTTCATAAAGCATAATGTCACTTGGTATAACATTCATTCAGAATAATTATGAAACTCATAAAAACACTTAAAATAATTATCAAGTTGCATAAATAACATACCTATCAAATAAGTCCTGAATAAAAAGTTGTTGTGAGCACTGAAATAGGTAGGTTATGGTTTTTTTACCCTAAAAACGAAACTGCTCCAAGAGATAGGTAGGTTAGGGTTTTTTTACCCTAAAAAGGAAACTGCTCCAAGAGACAGGTAGGTTAGGGTTTTTTTTTATGACCCTTAAAACGAAACTGCTCCCATAGATAGGTAGGTTAGGGTTTTGTGCCCTGAAAACGAAACTGCTCCGAGAAATAGGTAGGTTAGGGTTATTTTTTTTTTAAACCCTAAAAATGAAACTGCTCCAAGTCCAAGAGATAGGTAGGTTAGGGTTTTTTTTTATAAACCTAAAAACGAAACTGCTCCCAGAGATAGGTAGGTTAGGGTTTTTTTTATGACCCTTAAAAGGTAACTGCTCCTAATTTGGCTCGGCAATGGGGAAGAATGAATAAGAAAAAAATATTATATTTTGTCGATGTATTTATTTAGGCAACATTTATGCTTTAAGTTATTATGAAAAAAGTATGATATGACAATGGTATAGTATACAAAGTGACTATTATGCTTTTAGTCTATTATGCAATTAAACTATTATAATTTTCAAAATTATGCAATTCGTTTGTATGCATTTTGTTTTTATGCTATATGATCACTTATGCAGGTTGAAATTATGCAATTCGTTTTATGCAAAATGAAAATTCGCAAATTGTTGTTATGCAAAACATTACACACCCCTGAAGAACACCACGTTAAGCTCTAAATAATTAAATTTTCTAAGTCGTAAAATCAATTTGTAAAAACAATGACGACGCGTTTGGCTCGGCTTGTAGACACCTGCCTACTGAGCCGGCGGTCCCGGGTTCGAATCCCGGCCAGGGCAAATATTTGTGGGATGAACTCGAATATTTGTGCTTGGGTCATGGTTGTTCAGTGTATTTAAGTATATATTTATCTATTTAAGTACGTATATCGTCGTCTAGTACCCATAACACAAGCCTTCTTGAGCTTAATTTGGGACTAGATCGATTTGTGTGAGGTTGTCCGATATTTATTTATTTATTTAATTTGTGGCAATATGATCAACTATGGAAACTGAAATTATCTTTTTATCGATACTTGACAATGACATTTATAGTGCTGCCATCTGCAGATTTCCTGAATGAAAGCACAGATTTACACGTGTCACTTAAACGAACTTTGAAAGTGACCACGCGGTTAAAAGGTCACACAAAAATACATAACAAAACGGATCATAAACCTTTAGTAATAATTAACGACTTGTAAATCCTACATAATGACCGACTTAGAACGATAAACTGAATTTATGACCACAGATTATGTTATTAATATAGGCTTAAGGCATTTTTCGCAAAAATCATGTTATAATTCTTCTAATATGTTTTATTAATGTTGTTAATTTTGATTGATGGGACTGGCTATATTTTCTTTGAATTGTGAACTAAGTTTATGAATGTTTTAGTAGTATTTTAGTATTACGCGTTTTAAAACGGTATCTTTTAATAAATTATTCAATGATCAAGTCAGATTTGGAGTTAATTATGGAATTCTGGTCTTATGCTGCTATCAACCAGTGAATTTCGCCTTTTATATGAGACAAATTAAAAATTAATGTTGTTGCACCAATATCTTTACAACTTGAAGCAGTTGCAGCCGCTGAATAATGAACTTGGCCAGGTAAAAAGATTTTTCTTTTTTATATTGGTATCCGTTGGTAATCTACCGTTTATGGTCATAAGAGGTATTTTTAACTAATAAATTTATTTTTATAAAAAAAAAATGCTATTTACCAATTATTTTTTTATCTATCTGTTTTGGCTACCTGTCTACAGACGTGAAGCGGAGGATATAAACCAATCATGCTGTTTGTTTAAACATGACTTAAACTGTATCAGGGCAGTCTTATGTTTATTTTATTAATTTATTTCTAGAGAATTTGTTAGATTTACTGATCTACTTTAATAAAATCAACCAACGAAATCTTACCGATTCAATTATATTCCTCATTTCATTCATACAATTCATACAACCCATCACCACAAGCTAGAGGCGTAAAAACATCGTTCATAAACACCTCACTTTATGACCGCTAGAGGTCGTTAATTACACTTCGGGTGAAAGTTAATTCGATACAGTGATACTGTCACCCAGAACCAAAAAGTCCTAAGAATTGGTGTTCGTAGCACTGTCAATGCCTTTTTTGTTGTTGACGGAGACTTCTTTAATGTGTTGGATGAGATAAAATGAGCATAGAATTCGAGTAACACGTAAAGACTTCTTCAATGTTAATGAACTCTCATAGTTCGAGATATGCTTTGGCTCACGGTGGTTTAAAAGCGGTGATGGCAGAAATTTAATTCCAGAAATTTTTTTTTTTGTATTTTAAATTTCAACGGACGCATGTCAAGCAACCTCTTTCAAGTTTGTTGTTTGTGTAATTCTCAATGTAAGTACTAAGGCTAATTTCCACGTAGCTAATGAAATTACTTTTGTCGGAGACATTTAAATAAAACAAATATATTAATTATTTGAGCCTCCATGTCGTCATTGACCTACTAAATGACAAAAAACATTTTTCATCCATTACTTAAACAGCGGGGCAAAGAGCGTGTCAATTCGTATTTTACACTTTATTCTAAATAATTGTTTTGCAGGTTCTTTTTTTATTGCGAAGAACATTTTTAAAATCCACCCGAATAAACATAGTTACATAAATACCTACATTTCAAGTTAAATAAAAGCTTGTAAAAATACCTATGTTTGCCATTGTAATGCCGAGTTGAGATTTAGCAAGGCTTCATTGAATTTGCCTGGTTTCGTAACCTACTTAATATGCAGAAGGGCTGCTATGTCGTAGTGTAAATTGTTACTATTTATCACGTCTGTTCGGGAAAGGGCTGTGCTTGTATGCATGATAAGCTTTTGTTAGTGAAATTATGTTAAGTGTCGTTCAAATAATTCTAATACTAAAACAGTCCTCAAGCTAGTTAAGGCAATATATTAGCAGCAAGTGATATTAGTCCGAACTCTGGTGTTGAACCATATTTTCATACTGCTCAGAGACATGGACCCTGAACAAAGCGGACCGTGATTGAATTGATGCTTTCGAGATTTGGTACTGGAGAAAAATGCTGCACATGCCATCGGCACGCCGCAACAACGCATCGATCTTTCAACTCAAGCTCTGAACTAGACTGTCCACGACCTGTCTTCGAAGGGTTCTGGAGTACTTTGGTCACATTGCCAGAAAGGACAGTGATAACCTGTAAAAGCTGATGATGACTGGAAAAGTCGAAGGCAAAGCGACCAAGAGGCAGGAGCCCGACACGCTCGACAGACCAGATTCGCACAAACCTTGGCACTACAGTTCATGATCCTCTTCACACGGCTACTGGCAGGAACAGATGGCGGCGCATCATCCGGGAGAGACTGTTCAAAGAAAATGACTACGACCCTCAGCAATGAGGCAACCGACGCAAGGTGGACGTAATTCAATTCGTACAGTCGTCTACTTAACCCATACATTTACTATTGAGTAGCGTGAGTTGTGAACAAGCGAAATTTAAGACCGTTCCAATGTTTGAACTGTTTCATTTGTGACGCAACAGTATTGACTGCAAACGGCAACCACTAGTACTCGCTCGTTTGTTGATTTCCTTCGTTGTCTAACTATACATCCTTTACAGGTAACCGCTGTTTCCAGTAAAGTGGTACTTAAATTAAAATCTAGTATAATTATGATTTTAAAGAACAATCAAGATCAACAACCAAGTCACCTTTAAACAAATGTGGGTTTGCTAATTCACTGTTAATTCTTTAACCGTCGTGTTATCACTACATAGTATAAAACAAAGTCGCTTTCTCTGTCCCTATGTCCCTTTGTATGCTTAAATCTTTAAAACTACGCAACGGATTTTGATGCGTTTTTTTTAATAGATAGAGTGATTCAAGAGGAAGGTTTATATTTATAATACATGCATAATTTATCAGCATTGCACCCGTGCGAAGCCGGGGCGGGTCGCTAGTTTACGATAAAATGAAAAAAATGGCAGACGAAGTGACCTATGCTCTATTCTAAATATATATCTATAATTAACTGTTAATTTTCAACTACGACAAAATATTGTCATAAGTAGAATATAGGTATTTATTTTCCACACCTTACGTCGAGATAATATATGTACCTATACGTATAGATGTACATTTGATTAAACTTGGACGAACTAAAATAATTTAAAGGTTTTCTTTTCTTTCTGAATCGCCTACCACATGCCTGCCACATACCAGTAGGTACTTTTATTTTATTTCTAATGTGTTGTTCAGTATGTGTATGTTAACGAATAAATTTCCATTTATTCATTCATTCATACTTTATATATGGCTATACCCAACGTAATAAGGCAAATTATGCGATTCGGCAGTGACATCATATCTAAACGTCTGTCTACTAGTACTCCTATTACAAATGATCAAAAAGATTTTTTTTAGATTCTTAACTATTAGACCCCGCTATCGGAGGGACAATTTGGTAGCTGTCAATTTCATAAGAATGGGTAAAAATATATATGATTTCGATACCGATACTCTTATTTTTTTTGTACTTCCAATTAGTTTTATATGTATACAATTTTTTAGACTAAAAATTGACATGTTTTTTTGTATCCACGACAAGCAGTGTGATTATGTATATTGATGCTGTCATCTATTATAAAGATCATTTCCATAAAGTTAAGAATAATATTATTTCTAAATTGAAATCCTCTTAAGCTGCGGCCATAGCTAAAGCTAAACGATTGTTCTCTGATGCAAATCTGATAAATGAAATTAATTTAAAATGAACACATTTTGAAAATTATGTAGTCCTGTCTTATAAAATAAACAAGATTAATTAAAGTCTAATTAAAAAAAAATAATACATGGTAATACTTAGATAATTAGAACTAATATTTAATAGACAAATTGTGTTGTTTTAAACCTTAAATAAATAAACATCTTTCATTAAAGTCTTAGACTCTCATTAAAATAAAAATTATCGACATAGAGCTATAAATATCGACATATTGTAGTATTCCAAGATACTCTTTACCCATCCCTAAGAACTTGACAGCTACCAAATTGCACAGCCGATAGCGGGGTCTCTAATACCTAAGCTACTCGTCGCATAACTGACACTTTTTCCACGCTAGCCCCGCTATTTCGTATAATTGATTAGGATTTACATCTTCTCATGATTTAATCCATAAGTTTGTACATGGAGGAATTAGCATGTGTTTCCCATAAAATTAACCGCTTTATTAGTTTAAGCTTGACTGTAAGTTAAGGTGATTACTTGTTTGACCTAATCTAGTAAGTAATTATGCCAATTATCATAAGCTTAGGTATTGCGTGTAAAAACCGCATTATTGCAATAGTAATATAACCTGTATAATGTAGTTTTATAATTTATTTATATATTTATTATATAGTTCTTATATTGTATTGAAGTTGTTTCTATGGGGAGAGGATAACCTCTTTCAACTGAATGAATTGATGAATAATATTTATTTAAGATTAAAAATTTCATTTTGTAGGGATTTTTATAACAGCGCGATGCAAATTATTTTATTATTACAATATCATCTATCGTTAGGAGATATTTGCGGCTTCATCACACAAAATGGCTAAATGTTTGATAATTACGTACAGTAATTTAGTTACGAGTATATTGACTGTTAAGTGTACCGAACTAAATACAAATAAACAAACAATAGAAATCAAAACAACACAAAGCTGTTTTTAATTATCATCTCACTGAACCATTCAAATAATTCGTAATCAAAGACGATGTATCATCCAAACTCGGTTGCAACGATGAACAAACATAGCTTCTGGCGTAGAATAAAATATGGTTCCAACACGCCATTAAATTACAGCCTACCTAATGAACAAGTTGGAAACATGGAAACCAATCGAATATTGTCATTCGAAACAACAATGACGCCATAGGCAGCCGCCGCAACCATTGGTTGACACAACCATTCGATCATCCAGTCAAGAACGGTAACCTTCGTTCTTCTAGACCACCGCTACCAGCGCAATCCACGTCATTCCTAAACTGGCTACTATAGGTGGAGCCACAGAATATATTAGCATACTATTGACTGACATTAAATCGGTAGGAAGAGAAAGTATGGTAAATATTTAGTCTGTAAACGTCTCTTATTAGAGTTTGTCACGGAAATTGAAATGTTTGAGCTTGTTGTGTTTGCTTTGGTTTACGTTTTGGTTTAGCAAAACAACTTTATGTTAATGTACACGGGTAATGTGACATACAGATCAGTGTCTTACCAGCATTTTTGTTTGGATAGCGTGCTTTGCACCCGTGCAGAGCGGTTTTGAACATAACTGGAAGCATATTTTACCGCGCGGCCAGCGTGGGAAAATATCTACTCTATGGCAGATTAATGAATTTGTGTATTCCCAGGTAGCAAACAGTCTGTATAAGACGTCTATTATAACTCTAATTTAAGCTGTATAAAGGCTGTATAAGTGCTTCTGCAGCCTGCTACCTGGGATTGTACTTACCTATGATTTTTAGTTGTTTAAGGGAAGTATCAATTTAATGTACTTCCTTTTGGCCTAACTAATTCTCCTTCACCTTTCATTTTGTAACTTTGTCAAATCCTAACTATTCGAAACCGTTATTTTGTTATCGTTGTGTACAACCTAGACCTCAGTAGGTTACCTTAGGCTTGTTTTATAAAACATCTGATAAGTTTACGGTTTTAAAGAAATCGAAGTAGTTGCGGAAAATAAAACAGTTTAGAAATAACTAGCTCATTTATCACCAATTTGATTTATACAATTATTAAATCATTGGCGAATTTGAACAGCGTTTATTTTACTTTACATGTCCACTTCTTCGATCCTATTACACGAATAGTCGTATGTCGTAGCGAAACAGACCAATCTCTACTCTCCCTCAAAACCATCCTATGAGGAAGGGACACCTCCCCTATACAGGGTGTATACTTTACTCCAATTCGCTGACCTAAGTTTGTGAGGGTGGTAACGTGTAGGGGTAGAAATACAAAGGCTAATCTACTGTCGCTTCAAATATCTGTAGGTGAATTTTCAATGAACTGTCATAACAATTTGGACCTTCTTAGCTAGATAGAAAAATCACTGTTTGAACGTTGTTCTTACTCAATTTTAGTCTTACATGCGTCGAGTAGGTATTCGTTTGTTTTTGTATTAGCCTGGTATTCCAATCAGCTTTGTCCCTAGCTGTTCTTAACCAATCATTGAATAACTAGAACGTTTCGCCGTCTTCCTATGGCTTTGTCACCTATCGTGTCGTATTCAACAAATGTGTTCCTTTGACGGAACTTGCAGCAAATTAAGATTTAATAACATTTTTGTTTTGATATGTATTGCTGTCCCGATTGACATCTTGACAAAAAAGTGCGCCTTCTGTATAAGTTTTAAATTAACGTTGATAATTTGGTTTCAAAGGTCGTACTTACAAAGTTTCTACCTAACAGCCACAGACGTCCACTGCCGAAACTAGGCCTTCCCCATAGCTTACTACAAGATGCGATCATGGGGAAACCGCATCCATCGACTCCATGCTACCCTGACACAGTCATCCATCCACCTAATCGGAGCGCACGCTCCTCTTTTCTATAGTCGCCACTTTTAATAAGGTTCAGGGCTTTTCACTTCCAAAGTCACTTTATGTCTTCCAAAATTTGCGCCTGCATGACTAATCAAACCAAAATTAATAATACGACAAAACTGCAAAGATCTTATCGAAGACCTATCCCAAATATGGAACATTGGATTAAGATTATTAATTAATATTAATCCAAAAATGGTGCGGAATAGAATACCTATAAAATTATACGAACTGATGCGAATGTTAAAATATCAAAATTATTGATTCCTATCACTGTTGACGATATTAAAATACTTACATAGTGGTAACATCATAATCACTTGCCTTATAAAGTCTGTCCAATAACAACTATAAAGCCACATTTGCATTGGCATTTCGATCACTATCATCTTTCTTAGTATCTTTATTAAGTAGGTTCTACTTCATAAAGCTTGCTTAAGAATTTAAGCTAAGTTTTATTCTTCTATTATAATATTTCGGCGAATATGATGACATAATGATGCGTGGGAATCGATTTCGCTTTTATGATTTAAAAGATTTTCAAGTTTACGTCGCATTAACATTAATATAGACTGGTAAATTTTAAGTGCATGAACGTAAGTAAAATCAAAAAAAGTTACCGTGGACCAAATTCACATAGTTATTTCAATCAGCAAATAATATTTCAACTTAGATCAATCCATTTCTTAATGTTTTCAACTGTTGTCAAAACATCCTCATACTCTGTTTTGTTTTTACACTTACACAAATCACTAATTTTATCATCTTTAGGTATACAAGTTCAGTCAACGGCTGATATTAAACGTCACCCAGTCAAAATTAACTAAATATTGAATTCCAAATTCAAAATCCCAATCGTTCTGTTAAAAGTTACAAAATTGTATTCCATTGTCAACGCGTTGCGGTTACTCGTTTTCAACTCGAATCCATAGAATGATAATCGATACATTCGATTGTCGATTAAGTTGTTTGGCGGGTATCCGATTACTGTACAATAGTTGTCATCACTTGCGTTTCATGTTTTGTGAATCGAATGCGTTTATTATTGAATCGGTAATCGATATCTTAATACGATTGTTATATTGTGTTCAACAGGCTGTGAAATTGGTTATTATTACTTTTGAGAATTTTAATTTCCATTGTAAGAATTTGTATTGTCTTTAGATTTAATTTTTTCAGATGTCGGTTGGTTATGATAATTATCGAATTAAAAGTATTGATTGTCTTTTACGGTTGGTTGAACTTCAACCTAATTTAGAGTTTTTTTTATGCTCGAATTTGAAATGTATGAATAAACTAGCTTTTGCGCGCGGCTTCGCTCGCGCAGGACTGGAAACGTGTCTGTGTAACTTTCTACCGTCATATTGATTCTTAAATAACACATAGGAAAATTTACTTTCCGGTGAACCGAACGACATCATAGACAAAAGTGATTTATTTATTTATTTATTTATTTAAACTTTATTGCATACAATACACAGGTAAAAGTACAAATGGCGGACTTAATGCCATAAGGCATTCTCTACCAGTCAACCATAGGACTAAACAGAAACATTTGTATGGTGCAGGGTCTTTTATGTATCTTGTAGTGATGTTGCCTAACAGAAGCAGAAGTGTGTTAAACATTGTGTGACTTGTCAAAGGCATTTGACGTCATTAGCCATACTCTGCTGCTGAACAAGCTGAAATTTTACGGGGTGGAGACTAACGCCCACCGATTGTTCAGTTCGTTTTTGTCAGACCGCAAACAAGTCGTGAAAGTACCGGCAGACGGCAAAATGATACAGTCTGATACGGGATTTGTCAGTGTCGGCATTCCCCAGGGATCTGCATTGGGAAATACTCTGTTTCTTTTATTCATTAATGACCTACCATCAAGCATTACTGCTGGTTTGTCGGTATTATTTGCGGATGACACGACCGTGTTGGTTTCTGCGAAGACATACGAGCAGCTCAGTGTAAAAGTTGCTGAGGCTTGTGAGCAGTTGCAGATCTGGTTCTCAGCAAATGGGCTTTTACTTAATGTTAGCAAATCAAATACGATGCTCTTTTCTGGTCGAAAGGTTCAAGTGCCTCCGTGCATGGCCACCTGTCCAATGCCATTGTGCGATGAGAGTAAGTTCCTTGGTTTCACGCTTGACTCAAACCTGAACTGGAAGTGCCATGTCGACAATCTTTGTGGTAGGTTGAGTAGTGCTGTCTTTGCGCTTCGAAAATTAGCACCACTAATCTCGGGAGACGCGTTAAAACAAGTATACTTTGCTCATTTCCACTCCCTCATGTCATATGGAACACTTATTTGGGGTAACTCCACTGACGCAAAAAGGGTTCTAATAATGCAAAAACGAGCTATTCGCACTCTTGTCGGAGCTACACCTAGGCACCCCTGTAAAATACTTTTTATATCGCAACGCATAATGACGCACTACTCACAATATCTTTTCGACTTACTTCTATTTGTAAGAACTAACATCTCACAGTTTGCGCGCGTCCATGTTGCAGGTAAACACCTCCGCACTACCGGGCGACTCAGAACCGTGCCTCGTCGCATGGCGCTTTCAGGCAAAAACCCACGGGTCATTGGCCCAACTTACTATGAGCATTTACCTGAAAACCTACGAAATGAGCCATCTTACGAAATATTTCGGCGTCGACTGAGAGACATTTTGTTGGAAAACCCTCTGTACTCCGTGAATGAGTACATGGAACTAAACTTCTAATTATTATTTTTATATCTGTTGTGTTCCTATTTTTATATTATTTTGTATTGCGACGATGATTTTATTTTGTATTATTAGGAGATGTCACCTGATTATTATTTTCTATTGTTTGCTTTGTTTTAGTTTAATGACAAGTTGTGATGACGATCCTTATTGGGAGATTATATTGCTTATTATTATTATGGTTATCATTTCTTGTGCTTGACATTGTTATAGTTAGTTTTATTATTATATTTTTATTTTGACGATCATGATGTGAATACTTATATTTTTGAATATTTAATGCAAATGTATACAGTTATTTTCACATGAAATAAATGAATCTGAATCTGAATCTGAAACAACTCTCCTCAACAAGCTTAGTCCAGCTTTCCAAGGGCCATCTCTGCATCTGTAGATACTTGGACAGGCAGCTTAAGACATTGCATCTGCCTACTGAGCCTGCGGTCCTGGGTTCGAATCCCGGCCAGGGCAATTTGTGTGATGAACTCGAATATTTGTTCCTGGGTCATGGATGTTATCTACGTATATATTATGTATATATATCGTCGTCTAGTACCCATAGTACAAGCTTTGCTTATTTTGGGACTAGGTCGATTTGTGTAAGATTGTCCCTTAATATTATTTATTTATTAATTGTTCCTTGTATTACACCTTCCATAATACAACCAGACAAGCAAACAAAACGAACTTTTCGTTGCAAATATTGAATTTCTTATTTTTCCTCAAGAAACACGACGCTTTAGCTTCGTCTGAAACAATGGGCTATATTTGCAAAACGACATTCTAAAAGGTCTTATATATATCTCATGATTATTTTAACCTTAGACTTAAGATTGCAACGAATAGTGTTTGTAGTTAGATAATTACGAAAATAGAAATAATGACAAATCTTTTCTCATGTTATGAAGTTGAAAATAATAAATGTCGGGTATTTTCAAATCAGACAGGAGTCAATGGATTTGCGTCCTTTTGCTTGTCGTTTTAACTAGTGGTAAATTTACTAGTCTTGCAGTGCATTGTTCGACTGTAAAATATTACACATTGGAAAGACGGGTTGCTACACGTACTGAAACGGGGTAGTAGCCTACGCAAGAGTGCATACTCTGGGCCTAATTCTATATACATCTCTCTGAATATCTCGGAGAGATCTCTGAAGTGGCGATATACCTAGTATATCACCACTTTGCCAACCAGTCGTGTTATGTTTACGCCTCATTTATATAATTATGCGAAGCCATAATCAGGCGCAAACTGGGTTGTAACGTGAAATATCGTTTTACGCCACTCGAATTGCAAACATCCCGTTTTAATAACAGGATGTACCTGGAATATTTCTGAGACATCGTCAATTTAGCGATACCACAAATTACCTTCAAATTAGCACCCTGAATTGACAATTTTACACAAGCAATAAAACATATCATAAAATAGAGAATAAGAACAGGAAAGAATACACATGAATATAAACATAAACGCTTAGATATACAATGTATATTTGGGTCAAACAACTATTTCCTGCCACTCGTTGCCATGGAGATGTCCATCGGGTCACTTTTTAAGACTACGATTTTCCGTGGTTATATTTAGCAAAAGCTTTGCAATTTAAGCAGTTATAAGCCCATTCTTATGTAGACTATCTCCTGACAATACCAGTTATATATATTATCAACACTTTTCTTTGAAGTTTAGGAATTACTATTGTCCCCTGGGTCCCGGGACAGAATAACAGCAAGATAAAGTTGATCCACCCATTTACACAGTGATTTACGGCATGATAATCTATCTGTCTATATCATGTTGTAAAAAGTAATAAATAATTTTAAATACGTAATGTTGTCATAACCTGTTCCCGATCTAGTAAATCATTTGAGAAATGGGCTCAATTTATCGTTACACTTATGAGTTTAGGCTGTCTAGACGGTAGCATTTAGGTTATGATCTTGCGGACGGTTTTGTGATAATCTATCGACTGCTTGTCTGTTGTATTAGGTTTGTTATATTTTATTTTTATTATCGCGTGACCCGCTCATCCCGGGGGAACACTACATTTTTCGGGATAAAAAGTAGCCTGTGTTAATCCAAGCAATTATGAAAACAGATGGCGCTAGGCTGGCATGGCGCTGCGCAACCATGCAAAACAGACGACGATCCTGCTTCACGCTATTCATATTTTTTCCGAAATTGTGACCGTCTCCATAGAAATCTGATTTTCAAAGTCAAACGCCAAATTTAGATCCTATTGCGACGTGTCATGCATCTCAGCAGTATGAATTGGTTCTCATGGGCGATTTTTAATCAATAATTTCGTTGGGAGCAACAATAAATCTTTAGTATTTATAGACGTCAGACCTAGCTTGAGGTCTGAGCTCCGTGCGAGGCCTGATTAGTGTTCGCGGGGCACGCAACCCTGATATAATTGCAATTACTTGTATTTTTTACAATACAAATATTTACAATGAAGCGAAAAATTTAAAAATTCAATGGTTCGGACAGGATTCGAACCTGCGTTTCCAACGGCTTTCCGGGCCAACACGGGCGTCCTACCAACTGGATCACGAACCAGATGTCAGAGCCATTGAATCTTTCAACCAGTTGCTTCAACATGCCTTAGGGTGGCATCGTAGCGCCATCTACCGTAAAGATTTAGACTTTATCGTCGGCACCGTCTCAAAAGTTTTTCGCTTCATTGTAAACATTTGGCTTACGTTAGCAGACGTTACTGCTTTAATAAAAAAAAAAAAAAATTGTACTGCCGTAAAGGTTCATGAGTGGCGACCGCGGACCGGGAGACGCAGCGTGGGAAGGCCGCAACAAGGTAGTTAAGATCGCGGGCAGAAATTGGATGAGGGTGGCGCAAGACCGATTGTTGTGGAGAACTTTGGGAGATGACTTTATCCAGCAGCGGACGTCGACCGAGCTATGTCCACGCTGTGCTCTTTTCACATAGCTGACATAGCTGACCGTCTTCTGTTTTATATGGGCGCGCGGCGTCATGCCGGTCTGGCGTCATCTGTTTGGCATAGTTTCCTCTGTCCTCGCATCACGCCGAAACGTCAGGCCAAATTTTAACCAATTTCGGTACAGTATTAGCTGGACATCCAAAGATGGTTATAGGATATTTTTTACCCGACTACGGTTTAAAAAATTACGCGTACGAAGTTCCTTCTAGTATATACATAATATACACTAGGGTGCAAAGAAATCGGACCACCTCAGCATAGTGAATGTTTTTTCGATTTCTGTAAAAAATATTGGGCGGATTGTAAAAATTTAAATGCCATATGAAAGATAAGTTAACATCTTTAAAATGATGTCATTTTCAGTGATTTCCTACTTTACAGTTCAGTTTTTCAGGGATTAGAACTTTACCCGCCCAAAAATGCGTAATGAAATCAAACTTATGACTACTGGGAAAATTGTGGTTGTAAAGAAAAATATGGAAATTCAATACACTTTTCAGTGTTTCAATAACGTGTATTGCCTCCTCTAGCCTGGGCTCTAGGCGATTTTTTTAGCGTTCCGGAGTCAACTAGGAACTCTTATAGTTTCGCCATGTCCGTCTGTCCGTCCGCCCGCGGCTTAGGTCCGTGATCATAAGTACTAGAAAACTGAAATTTGGTATGAGTATGTGTCTGTATCACGTCGATAAAACGGTAAAATAAAAACTAAAAATTTTTTTTTTTCGGGTAACTCTCGTACACCTAAAGTGGGGGGACATTTTTTTTCGTTACAACCCTAGTGTGTGGGGTGTCGTAAAATAGGTCTGTAAAAAATAATAGGGGTCTTTAAGCATTACTTTTTGATAAAGTCAGTAGTTTTGTAAATATTCGCTCTGAAAATAAAAATAAAATAGTGTCTCCTCCCCCCCTCTAACTTTTCAACCACGGGTCAAAAAAATATGGAAAAATTCATAAAAATGAGGCCTTATAAGTACTTTCAATGAAAACTATATTGAACAAAATCGTTTCATCCGTTTTTGAGTTATCGCAACATTTCATAATTTTCTTTAAAAGGACGTAAGTTGACTTCCAGACGGTAATAAGTAATTGCGTTACTTTGGCGTTGAGCAACTATGGAACCCTACACTGAGCGTGGCCCGACATACTCTTGGCCGGTTTCATTGATCTAATCAATTTTCTGACGACACTTTGAGGTACCTATGCCCGCCCATTCCTCTTCAAATTGTAGATCACTTATGGATGTATACTATGTACAGATCTCGCCGTTTGTCTACTTCAGTGATGAGCTTTGGTGATATACCTACCCCTAAGTTACAACTACGACAACGCAGTTGGCGAACGCAAATATTTGCCCTGGCTGGGATTCGAACCCGGGGTCACCGGGTCAGTAGGCAGGTGCTTACAAACTGCGCCAACCGCGTCGTCGACCTATATAATAATAAATAGACAGTCACAGACACAGACTAACCAAGATAGGTAAATCAAACCATTGATACTAAGATCAAAGCTCCAAGAAAAACTGAAATGTGAAAATCAATGGTACAATACAAAACCGGCCAAGAGCATGTCGGGCCACGCTCAGTGTAGGGTTCCGTAGTTGCTCATCCTTCACAATAGACTTAATTTACGAGAAAGACTTCAAGCTCTATAAAAAGGTCGTAAACGCCAAAGTAACTGTAATTACTCATTATCTTCTGGAAGTCAACTTACGTCATTTTAAGAAAATTATGAAATTTTGCGATAAGTCAAAAACGGCTCGAACGATTTTATTCAATATAGTTTTCATTGAAAGTACTTATAAGGCCTCATTTTCATGAATTTTTCCATAATTTTTTGACCCGTGGTTGAAAAGTTAGAGGGGGGGGGACACTATTTTTTTATTTTCGGAGCGAATATTTACAAAACTGCTGACTTTATCGGAAAATAATGTTTGAAGACCCCTATTATTTTTAAAAGACCTATTCAACTACACCCCACACACTAGTGTTGGAACGAAAAAAAAATATCACCCCCACTTTAGGTGTACCTCCAGGTACTTACCCGAAAAATATGTTTTTCTTTTTAGTTTTTTATTTTACCGTTTTGTCGGCGTGAGACATGACACAGTCATACACTTACCAAATTTCAGCTTTCTAGATGAGTCTAGTATTAATGATCACGGAGGTTCTTAGTTGACTACGGAACCCTAAAAATGAGACATTATGTTTCATAAATTTATAGGTAAATCAAATCAACCAAGTGCTACCATACAATTACTCATTGACAATTAGACAAGCACTCATGCGCACAATGGGGCTTTCAGTCTATGACGTCACAGTCTAGTCTACATAGTGTCGTTATCTAGCCGTCGCGGCTAATGACATCGTAAAGTGTCTGCGCCGGCGCTTGCCAAAAGCCGCATGACGTGTTTAGACGTTTAGCGTGTAGGTCGTGGACGAGCCTGTCTAGACTAGACTAAAGAAATTAAAAGTTTAAAATATTGACACAGGGCCCAGGCGGAGATGGCGCAACGACCTAGACGCGGTCATCAATAATTGGCCCCGGCTTTGCCCGACAGTGGGACAGTATACCAGGCTAACATAAAAATAAATTGGGCAAGTGCGAGTCTGACTCGCGCATGAAGGGTTCCGTACCATAATCTATAACAAGTTTGTAGTATGGGAGCCCCCCGTTAATATTTATTTTATTTTATTTTTAGTATTTGTTGTTATAGCGGCAATAGAAATACATAATCTGTGAAAATTTCAACGGTCTAGCTATCACCGTTCTTGAGATACAGCCTGGTGACAGACGGACGGACGGACGAACGGACGGACGGACAGCGAAGTCTCAGTAATAGGGTCCCGTTTTTACCCTTTGGGTACGGAACCATAAAAACACAAAATGTATTGATTTGCATATAGTGCGCCAACTGAGCTGCCACATCGTTATCTAACCAAAAAAATGTGGTACTTTATAAATGTTAAATTATCTAGTAGCTAATAATTTGGCAGTCTGATCACATCTATCAGTCTCATACCCGTACTATAAACGCGATAACAACCTCAATAAGCGCTTTAATATCACAATTTTATCACAGTAAAAACAAGTAAAGTCGCGTCAGATTGCTTGTTTATGATGCACCGCACGCTTCGCAATCGTGACTTTTTTCTCATAATCCCGACACCATTAACATCATCAATGGGCAATTCATTTAGCACTCAATTCCGACGTGTTAAGGAAAAAACAACATTTCTGTGATCGCAACATCAAAGTTGGCAGACATATAAAGCTGTCGACAAAATCCGTGGGAAAAACTCAGTTTTCCCGCCTCTGCTGTCCGTTCCTTAGCGTCTGGAGGACTTTAATCTGATAAATTAGACGCTATCAACAGTTTTCACGGCTTATATTGTCTAACAAAATGTCACATTTTTCATTCTAGTCTGGGCGGAAAAGTGAATTTTGCTGCGAAATTAATATTTATTAAGGTGCTTTACGCTTGCGGTAAAAGTTAGTGGGTGTTTTTTCTTATTGTACGTGTTGAGGAATATGATTGTGCTTGAGTTAGAATGGGAACTGAATTATGAGTATTTAGACTATTACATATTCTTTATTGTATACATTCTTTACTGACATTATTATTTATTATAAACTGACTGTAAGGATATAAATTGATAATCGATGTTACATTGAATATTGTTCATAATGTTTAATTTAAATCCTAGCAGATGACTCTTTAGCGAAATACTACCACTATTATCAAAGGTTGACTGGAAAGAATCGCTCTTTAGCGATAACACGCATGTTTGCTATTGTAATTTTTAATTTATGAAGAAAGTAAGTTCACTGGGAATATAAGTTTGAAACTGTACACGAATGCAAAGATATTATAAGTCAAGAAAAGTGATGCTATCAAATTTATGGACCACATTAGATCCACAGTTATTTCCCCCCATTAAGATTTGTCTCGCCATTACCATTTAGGCCGGCAAATACATAAAGTAACGATAGCAACTGTCAAATTATAATAATTGACTCTAAATCCGAACTTATTCTAATTTCAAAATTATTTATCGTTATTTATTTCAAATCTGGTTAGCTGGCTGGAAACATTGACAGTTTACGGAGCAATTTATTATTATTAAAATAAAATAGAGTGAAGCGATTCAAACTTATTCTATTCTTAGTATTCATAATCGTTATTCATTTCAAATCGGAAGCAAAATATTATTTTTATTTGATGACACGCTGGCTGGAAAGAGATACAGTTTATGGAGAAATTTAAAAAGAGTAAAGAGAGCCGAACTTATTCTAATTTCAAAATTGTTTTTTCATTTGAAAACTATATACTATCGTTATAATTTGAAATCGGAAGCAAATTATTTTTATTGGCTGGAAACAATGACAGTTAAAAAAAAGTTATTCATCATATTATAAGCCAAGCGTGCAGCCAGCGGGTTGTACAGAGGCAGAAATAGCCGGTATACGAGGCGTATCTTTTGACAATGTATTTGGCAGACGTTGAAATGTGACTATGAAATGTGTTGGCTGTTGACTGACCTTTGAAAGGCGGCGCCACTGCATTTTATTTCGCCACACACGCGGTTGAATAATTCTTTTAAAATGTCTAGACTGTACATTCATACAAACTCATTTATACGTATATATACTACATTACAAATGTGACTCACAAATGTTGAGGTATGAAAATACGGTTTCTTTTAAGAAATTATCAAGCGATTTATCAAGCCTAATCCGCGACTTTTTTCGCTCAAATTGTTGCCAAAGCACTTCGGTTCTCGGATGAGAAAATGTTTTCCATTTTTATTTGTGAGTTCTGTAGAATTTATTCAATAATGTCCAAATATGTTAATATTCTCTTTTTGAAATTAATTTGAGTTGAGTATAGAGTTGTAATATTAGTTCAGTAGCGGGCACCATAGAGTATAGAATTTTGTTACCGGTTTAAAAAGTACGTTATTTTGATTTTGTCTGTGAAATTATAATTGACAGATTAAAGTACGCGAGAATAATAAGTAGTATAAATAAAGTCGCTTCCGTCTGTCTGTCCCTATGTATGCTTAGATCTTTAAAACTACGCAACGGATTTTGATGCGGTTTTTTTAATAGAGTAATGCAAGAGGAAGATTTATATGTATAATACATGCATAATTTATCAGCATTGCACCCGTGCGAAGCTGGGGTGGATCGGTAGTTATAAATAAATAAACAAGCGAGGAACCCTAAAAAATTCCCAGACGGCGCTTGCGACCAAATAATGGTACATAAATCGCATTTCGCACTACATAAAGTCCTGCTTTTCAGACTTCAGACTAATTGAAATAAACGGCACGTGAAAATTATTTGACACCTCCGCGGAAACACGACGGAATAAACTCGACTTTCAATTTATATACGAAATACGAACAATTCCAATGATTCTTTTGAATTAGAAATTATGGGGTTTAATTTGAATTTGATTTGTGAGTACATTGCATTTTCAAGCAATTATTTGGATTTGATTTACTGCACAAATACTTAATTTCACGAGGTACCGTACACTCAAACGGGAGTAACTGTAAAAATAAACCATTTTATTCAGGGTCCGACCAACTTAACTTAACTCGGCCACTCATTTTATTTTATGGTACGGAACTTTTATACCACGGAGGTGGCAAACAAGCGTACTGCCCCGCTGATGGTAAGCGGTTACGGTACCACAGCCCATGGACGCTTGCAACTCGACCCTTTGTAAATCTGTAGGTACCTTTACCACGAGTTAACGTGACCATACTCACTATCGACAGAGTAATAGTACATTACTGCAGACGCCGGGAAATAAGGGCTTGCCGGCTGAGTAGGTATAGACGGCCGACCGTAAGGGAGGCCGTCTAGTGATACGAAGCCGACAAGCCCTTTTCACGGCTAAGGCATATGTATAGTGCTTTTCTCAAACATATGCAATGAAATAAAAAAATACACCACTCAAAAAAACATAATTCAGCTGTTCAGCCAGTTCATGAACACAGACGCCATGTTTAAAAAAGTATTTTTAATTTTCCCTCCAATCCCTCTATATTTTTTTTCTTTAATAAGTCCACGTGTGTAGGGGGCGAATATTAGGGCCATTATACACAACCTGATAATAAGAATCCAAGTTTCTATAATAAGTAAAATAAAGGCAGAGGATTTTTAATATTGTCTATGGTCTCTGGTGACTTACGTATAGACGGTATTTTCAGTTCGTGTGTACTAGGCATTAACACGGATATTGTTGGTCCGATGGCTGAATGGGTAGCTACTAGAAAAAAAAAAAACAGCTGTTCATACACACAGACGCCATGTTTACATTAAAATTAAAAACAAATTACTTCCCGGCTTAGGCCTTCAATTTTGTATGAAATTCCTTTACAGTTCTCTCGAATTGTCCCGCCCGAAACTTGACACTTCGAAGCCTGTTCTAACGCACGTTACGACGATATTTCATTGCATGTTTGAGAAAAAACTTTTTCTATGCAGAATAGTACAGTGCCCCTAGTGATTACTTTGTAGAACTACTATTACGGACAGGTCCGTATACCCATGAAGACTGTATTACCGGGATGATTACCATGGAGAGAAAATAAACACTTTGAAGGAATTTTCAAAGATGCGAAGTGTGTTTCAGTGCGTGTGGGCGTGCGGCGGGCTGGAGGCGAATGAGTGCTTGGTCCAGGCTGAGCGGCCTTTTTGTTAACTCGCTCAGCGTGGGCCAGAGGTGGGGATGGGCGTCTCATCACCCGGGGGTGAAGAGGCGCGGGGTTACCTCAGGAAAGGAAGGATTCGTGTGTTATTGTGGGGTTTGTTTGTGTATACCATGGGCATCTTCGTTTATTATTATAAAACAATGAATAATTACATAATTCAATCATCAAATGAATAACATAAAAGGTAAGATAAACACAAGTAATTCAATAAAGTAAAACATAAACAAAACATATCTTCTTTAACAAAACAACATAAGTTAGTTAATATTGACGTATATAAGGGAGAATCGATGACTTTATTTACTTATAAATAACAACTTACAATCAATAACTTATATACTAAACATAGAGTAAAAAGAACACAATAAAAAACAACATAACTTATACACTACACATAAAGTAAAAGAACACAATAAAAACTGATTGACGCTTATAACCTAACTAGAATCTATTTTATATAAATCGATAACATTACTTATATACCTAAAGGAAAGAATCAATAAACAAAACAAATTGGTAACTTGCCTACATAACACAATCTATTATATACTTGGCTCAAGAAAGAATAACGATTGACGCCTACCTAAATACATGACTATGATATCTTACGTACTACCTAGCTCTTATATACTACCTAGCTATTATATACAATTCTCCCCCTCGTGCGCAAGCACCATATAGTTTATGTGCTGTCTAAAACGATGAGGCGAGAGGCTGGACGACGCATAAGACCCGAAGCTGTTCGAATTTCTGTTACTCTGACTCGGCCATCAGGACCGGGAAAAACAGATGTTATCTGACCTCTGGGCCACGTGCCCCTGGGCATGGTCTGGTCCACGATCAGTACGATGTCGCCGACTTTGACTGACTGCTCGTTCGGCGCGTTGCCTCGACGTACTTGCAACTGTGGTTTGTATTCTCGAATCCATTTGCTCCAGAACTCGTCGGCCATGGCTTGGGCTGCCCTCCAGCTGTTCATGGTCATCTTGACGTCTGTGAAACTCCCGAATGGTGACATGCCACATGACCGCCCAATTAAGAAGTGGTTGGGGGTCAGGGATTCTGAGTCGAGGTCAGGGTTGACCGGTGTCAAAGGTCGGGAGTTCACGAGGTGCTCTGCTTCGAGTAGTAAGGTGTGGAGCACCTCTTCGGTCGGGAACTTTTCTTTGAGTGTAGTTCGAAGCGCTGTCTTGACTGAGCGGACCATTCGCTCCCAGGCGCCTCCCATACTAGGCGCTCCAGGTGGGATCTTCTTCCAGGTTATGGATTTGGTGCTGGCGAAGGTGGTCATCTCGTCGTCGTTGTCCTGCAGCGCTTCCTCGATCTCTCGCTGGCCGCCTCTGAAGTTTGTAGCATTATCAGAGTAGATCACAGTAGGCGCGCCTCTTCTTGCCATTAGTCGTCGTAATGTGAGTATCATGGAGGAGGCCGATAGGGATGTGGCCACCTCTAGATGTATGGCACGGGTGGTGAGGCACGTGTAGAGTGCGCCCCACCTTTTCTCATGACGTCGCCCTACTGTGATTATCATAGGCCCGAAGTAGTCGACTGCTATTGCTGTGAATGGTGGCTGCCTTTCCATGAGCCTTTCAGGTGGTAAGTCGCCCAAGGGGATTTTGTGAGGCATCCCCCTGTAAGTGCGGCACCACTGGCATCTGTTGCATATGTATCGAAGGCAGCCGCGCAGTCCCACTATGTAGTAGCGTTGTTGCAGCTCGTTCAATACCGTTTCTTTGTTAGCGTGACCGAAAGTACTGTGTGTGTGTAGTACAATCAGTTTCGTAAGCTGCTCTTTAGCATGGAGGACCGGTATTCGCCGTGTTCGATCTTGAGTCAGTCTGCTGTCTAAGTAGAGTACGCCCTGCCGCACGCCCACAGCTACCCTCTTCAAGGGTGAATTCTTCGGTAGTGGTCGTCCAGCCTCTATGTTCGCGATCTCTTCGTAGAATGAAACTCGTTGGCTTCTTCTTACAAGCAGTAACTCGGCGGTTTCTATATGGTCGGTTCTCATTGTTGTTTGCGTCGAATTGTGGAGCAGCTTGGCTTTAAATTTCTCAGCGGCGAGCAGTACGGCGGCGGCGCTACGCAATAGCCTAATATAACGCGAGAATTTATCCACCGGCGGTAAGTAATCGTCGACTATTTTCGATCGCGCGTGTAATATGGGTTTTACGGCCCGCTCCTCCCCCGTTGGGGTTGACGGCGCCGACACTGGCTTCTCCTTGGGCCATGTGTCGGGGTCGTTTCTAATAAATTCTGGACCGAAAAACCATCTATGTGTCGCGTTGAAATTAGACGGGACTCCCTTGGTCGCGTCGTCGGCGACGTTCAGGGCGGAGGGTACCCACCGCCAATCTACCGGCGCGGTTAAGCTTTCTATTTCGGCCAACCTATGCGCGACGAAAGCCTTGAATGAGCGAGGATCCGATTTTATCCATGCTAACACTGTTTTACTGTCTGTCCAATAATGACACTTTTTTATTTTGTAATCGGTTTCTCGCTTAATCGTCTCGGCCAATCTACTGCCTAACACCGCGGCCTGGAGTTCTAAGCGTGGGATGGAAATCGGTTTCAGAGGCGCGACTCTAGCCTTTCCCGCGACCAATCTAGACGTCCTAACCCCGTTCGTATCCGTGTTTACAAAATAAATTGCCGTCGCATATATTTTTTCGCTCGCGTCGCAAAATACGTGTAATTCCGTTTCGCCTGAGGGCGCGGGTACGTAGCGGGTTATTTCTAATTCTCTCATTGTTTCTAGATTTTTTATGAAGGCTAGCCACGTCTGATGGTGTTCCTGTGTTATGGGATCGTCCCATTGAACGCCGCTACGCCAGATGTCCTGGATAAGCGCCTTTCCTACCACCGTTATTGTCGAAATTAGACCCAAAGGGTCGTAAGCGGACATGACTGCGCTGGTAACTTGCCGTTTGGTGGGGATAGCCCCGCCCTCCTTAATATCTGACGGCGTGTTCCTAAGATTGACGTTGAAACCTAGGGTATCGCGTTTATGATTCCAAATCATTCCTAATGTTCTTTCCGATTCGCTTTTCCCTAAAGTTGTTTGGTCAGTAGTTCGTCTGTCTGTCACGTCGCTTATGACCTCTGGGACGTTGGATGCCCACCCACGCAACTCGAAGGAGGCTGCCCGATGTACCTTGTACATCGCGTTTATCACGCTCTTGGCCTCCCCCTCGTCGTCGAATGCGCCTAAATAATCGTCCATATAGAAATTTCTAACGGTTGCCCTGGCGACCTCCGGGTGCTCGCTGGCATGATCGTCTGCGTTCTTATTTTTCACGAATATAGCCGTGGTTGGCGAGGATGCCGCTCCGAAAATTAAACGATTCATTCTATATTCGATTGGTGGACCCGTACGGCTCTCTCCTCTCCATAAGAACCGCAGACTATCAAGGTCAGCGTCTATGATTTTGACTTGGAGGAACATTTCCTTTATATCGGCTACTACTGCGATTTTTCCCTCCCTGAATCGAATCATAACGCCGAATAATGACTGCAGGAGGTCCGGACCCGCTAATAACGCATCGTTTAAGCTTTTGTTCTCAGATTTCGCGGCCGCATCGAACACTAATCGAATTTTACCTTTTTGCGGGTGAACGACGGCGAAATGAGGTAAGTACCAAGTCCGTTTGGACGCGGGAGGGGCGGCGGCCCTCTCAGCATATCCCGCTTCTATCAAGTTATTTACCTGCTTACTATACTCTTCGCGTTGCTCTACGTTCCTATCTAGCTTTTTTTCTAAGTTAAACAACCTGCTAAGTGCCTGGGCCCGATTGTCCGGCATTTCCTCATTATCGCTACGCCATAGGAGGCCCGCTTCGAACCTGTTGCCCCCGTCAACCCTTCGACACGTGTCGTTTAGCAATTTCAAAGCACGCTGTTCGGGATCCGCCCGAGGAGTTTTAGGCTCTATACCTAAACTTTCGATACTAAAAAAATCTCTCATCATCTTCATAGTAGCGTCCTCGTTTTGCCTCGACATGGGTCGTATGTGGTTGACGTACGCAACATTACCGCGCTTTAGCGAGTCCTTGCCGTGTAGGACCCAACCTAGACCGACTAAACTCGCCACGGGGTCGTGTTTACCGCCTGTTTTTAATTGTCGGGTCGTTATCAAATGCCAATTATCCTGCCCGATTAAAATGGTCGGTTTCGCGCTATCGTAACATAACTCGTCCGCTATATCCTCTAAATGTTTACATCGTTTGACTAATTCCTTGTCTACCTTTTGCGAAGCTAAATCTAACTTTTTAATCGTGTGGGCGGTCATTGAATGCAAATCACGACTACATGAACCGCGTATTGATACTTTGATCACTCGCGACTCGTGATCATTCAATCGACTCCCCCCAACCCCCTCTATAGTCAGCAGACCTCCCGGTTGGTCGTTGGGCACTATTTTATTTGCTACTGCCTCTTCTATTAATGTTATCGAGGACCCTTCGTCCAATAAAACGTTTAATTCTAGAGTGCCCAATGGCCCCGAGACTTCTACTGGCATTATTTTTAAATACGTATTCGGTTGATGTATGTGGTTCACGGAACTGACCTTGCCGCGTGTCGGTGCTAAGCTCTCCTTTTTATGCTCTAAGTCTCGTTTATCGTTGTGTAACAATTTATGATGAGACGCTTCGCACCCGTTCACGCCGCAAGGTACGTATTTACACTTAAAAAATCGCCTATGGTCATTCGACAGACACCTGAAGCACAACCTGAAGCGCTTGGCCGTTTCCCACTTTTCCTCTGTGTCTAATTTAGCGAAGTCTGCGCAATCGGGAGGAGAGTGATTGCCCTCGCAAATTGTACATTTTCTCTCTCTCGATTTTGCCGCGGGCTCGGAAGTCGGTGGGGGAGGCCTTGCCTTAGGTTGCCCTTTTTGTGGTTTTGCGCGGGTTGATGCTACATTTTTCGTCGTTTTTTTTAAGCTCGCGACCGTGTACGACGGAGGGGACTCATCTTCAGACTCCGTACTAACAGAACTCTCCGAATACGTTCTGTGACGTGTTAAGTTTACCCTTGGCTTGGGTTTAAAGCGACGCTCCTCTCGATTATTTTCTGCCGAAAACATCGAGCCGCACTGATCTCCCATTATATTCAAAAATTTAGCTAGCAAAATGAGATCAGGCGGTCCGCTGTGCGTGGCTTTAAACTCGTACCATTTGTATTTCAATATGGTACTAAGCTTTTCGACTATACGGCTGACGAGTTCTGGCGCGTACAAGTACTGAACCTGATTCAGAGTTTTGATTGTGGCTACGATATTTGATATTTTGTTCGCGAATGTCACGATATTTCGCCCGTCGTCTGTTAATCGTGGCATTCGCTTTATGTTATCTATTTCTGAGAGAATAATTAATTCCGGCCTACCGTAACGACGCTCCAGTGTGTCGATTATCTCGAATGGATCGGTGGCCGTATACAACAACGTTCTAACCGCTTCGCGGGCCGCGCCTCTAACCGCTTTCCTCAATCGCGCTACGTTTTGTACATCGGAAAACATATTCTCGGTGTCGCTAAAAACCGCCCTAAAAGCCATCCACTCCGCTATCGTCCCATCGAAATGCGGGAGGTCGTGGATAAATTTAGGGGGGCCCGCCTTACTGTTCCCGTTTGAGTTTACCGCTTGGACAATTGCGTTCGCTAGCATTTGGACGTCCGAATCCCTTTTTTCTACGTTCGGTGGGGGATTCGGTCTAGCCGTATTCTCGATTTCCGGGACCGCGCCTACGTGTTTGCTCGTGTTACCCGGCCTAGACAGACGCTGTTCGGACAGCCATTTTTCGATATGCAAAGACCCCTCAACTCGGGGCGGTCCCGCCGCGTCGCTGGAGTTCGCCAGATCACTCAATCTGGCGATCTCCAGCCGACTTCGCGCCGCGGCGGCGGCCGCTTGGGCCCTTGCTAGTTCGGCATTATGTGCCTCTAATTCGGCCATCAAAACTATGACGCTGTTGGCGGGCGTCGCGTTGACCACGGTGCCCGCATCACTATTGCGCAACGTGACGTCATTTGCGTCCTCAAACCGATTCTCTACGTTTACCGCGTTTTCTAAGCCCGACGTGACTCTATTCTCACTACCGCCGGACTGCTCGGTTTCGCCTGTGCCCTTGCTCCACGTGTTCGTCTCGCCCGAGGTGGTACCGCCAGACTCCGGTGTCTGGTCGGCCCGCGACTTCGACCGTGTGTTGCGTGGTTCCGACATTTCTTCTTGCTTTGCGCACGAGGGTCCCTAAGCTAATCAAATCAATTTTAACACTCCCTACTCGAAATTCACTCCCTAACATTCACTTCCTACCACTAACAGCCTGAACGAGCTCCTACCGCGGTGACGCCGTTCAGGAATGGAAATGTGGGGAGGGGTAGGGGGGACCGTCCCCGGCAGAGGATACAATAGCTTAGGGTTGCTAATAACACGGTAGGAACGACCGTGCCAAACTCTTGACCAACCTGTGGCCCCCTTCGCTATTGCACCGTACCGACGTGACTAAGCAATACACTCGCGAGAGTGGACAGATTCGCTCAATTTCTGCCAGCTTACCGCATGCGCTTCTTGACAGTCATTTAACACCGCTAGGTGACTGGCACACACGTTTTAACGAGCCAGTGGTCGGGCAAAGCTAGACCCTGTGACTGACCACGACTCGCACGTACTTTTTTCTATTTTCTTTCTTGAACCAAGTATACTGGGCAGCGGTAAAAACCACTGCCGAGAACTCGCGCGTACTTGTTTCTTTCTTGAGTCAAGTATACTGGGCAGCGGTAAATGAAACCACTGCCGAGAACTCGCGCGTACTTGTTTCTTTCTTGCTGTATTTTCTTTCTTGATGTATTTTCTTTCTTGCTGTATTTGCTGTGTTCTTCCAATATCCGGCTACTCGAAGGACCACTATTACGGACAGGTCCGTATACCCATGAAGACTGTATTACCGGGATGATTACCATGGAGAGAAAATAAACACTTTGAAGGAATTTTCAAAGATGCGAAGTGTGTTTCAGTGCGTGTGGGCGTGCGGCGGGCTGGAGGCGAATGAGTGCTTGGTCCAGGCTGAGCGGCCTTTTTGTTAACTCGCTCAGCGTGGGCCAGAGGTGGGGATGGGCGTCTCATCACCCGGGGGTGAAGAGGCGCGGGGTTACCTCAGGAAAGGAAGGATTCGTGTGTTATTGTGGGGTTTGTTTGTGTATACCATGGGCATCTTCGTTTATTATTATAAAACAATGAATAATTACATAATTCAATCATCAAATGAATAACATAAAAGGTAAGATAAACACAAGTAATTCAATAAAGTAAAACATAAACAAAACATATCTTCTTTAACAAAACAACATAAGTTAGTTAATATTGACGTATATAAGGGAGAATCGATGACTTTATTTACTTATAAATAACAACTTACAATCAATAACTTATATACTAAACATAGAGTAAAAAGAACACAATAAAAAACAACATAACTTATACACTACACATAAAGTAAAAGAACACAATAAAAACTGATTGACGCTTATAACCTAACTAGAATCTATTTTATATAAATCGATAACATTACTTATATACCTAAAGGAAAGAATCAATAAACAAAACAAATTGGTAACTTGCCTACATAACACAATCTATTATATACTTGGCTCAAGAAAGAATAACGATTGACGCCTACCTAAATACATGACTATGATATCTTACGTACTACCTAGCTCTTATATACTACCTAGCTATTATATACAACTACAATTCTCGGTAAAGGTACTTACTGTACACTCCTTTTTTAAGATCATACAAAGCAAGCTTCCCACACGATTGAAGCCACGGGATTAAACTAGTATTACTTGCATGTAATTAATTCTCAGTTTAGTGTAAAATAGTAAGAATTCCACTACGTCGGTCCTCTAAGTAAATACTGAAATAAGGATAGATGAAAATAATAACAGAATGGATATAGCTCTGTGGTATGATTTAATAAGACTAGGGTTAGATAATAATGCCTCTGAGAGAACGTTAACGTTGGCATATTTTAGAAAATAATCTGAATAAATACAGTGCAAAAAGTGTCAAAAGTAAATTATTTACTCAATAATCTTACAAGAACTAAATATAAATAAATTAATTTTAAGAGACGATCTTACACAAATCGACGTAGTCGAAGCTTGTTATATAAATATCTAAATTATAAATTTAAAACACCCCCGTTGTATCGGGGGTGTTTTAAGATGTAGCTGGTCATCATGAGACCCTCATTCAATCAAACATAACTACAAAATTTTGAATTCGTAGTTTCAATATTGGCTGAGATTTTGTCACTTGTTCCAATTAAAGTTGAATAACGTGGAAACTATTGGTCCTATTTCCACCAAACATGCCTAATATGAACCATTTCAACGTATAAGTCTTTCGGTAAAAAAAAACCGGACTCAAATTGGTCCATCCATTTGGGAGCTACGATGCTACAGACAGAAACACAGATACATTGGATACACATGTTAAATTTATCACAACCATCTTTTTTTGTCTGGGGTTAAAGCTAAAACCAGGTCTATTGATAAGTCTTTCGATTTAAAAAAAAAACGCACTCAAATTGGTCCATCCGTTTGGGAGCTACGACGCCACAGACACACAGATACACAGATGCACAAAATACACGCCGCTCTTTTTTCGTCGAGAGTTAATACATTTTACAAACGACAGCGCTAAAAAAATATTATGAGCGTATCTACTGATTGAAAGTGCGTCTCTACGCTCCGTCGCTTCTGTTTTACGCTAATCTCGTGAATCCACCGTGATCCCGCGTTTCAATCACTCCACTTATTTACACGTCTAGGTACCCGGATCTATTTTTGACTGGCTTATTTTGGGATGTTGTTGTTGATTGGACTACGGTGATTAGTTGCAGTTGCATCTGCATACGAGTTTGTTCTTGGTTGGTTTTTTAGTTTGCAGTCTTGTGCGTTTGTTGAGATTGTTTTGAGAAATTGATTTTATTTAATTTCCATCGGTTGGCTTTGTGTGCGATCTCATGAACGAAAACAGTACTGTTGTGTGGTTTTGTACGTCATTATCGTCCGCCATAAAAGAGAAGCGTGTTTGATAGATAAGGTGCGTTTTGGTGGATTATCAACCAAGCCTTTGCCAAGAAAATTGCTTTAATAGAAGTCCTTAGGAAGAGAATAAGAGAGAAGAGCGTTTGCCGGACTAACTGAGGTTCTATTCCTGGACTTCTATTAAAGCAATTTTATCTCTTGCCCACCTTCATGTCAAAGTTTATCATAATAGGTCCAGCCGCTTGAGCGTGAAGAAGTAACAAACATACACATAAACACACTCACAAACTTTCGCCTTTATAATATTAGTGTTATATCCTAGTTTCTCAGCATATTGCAAAACCATAATTTAAACACGGAAGCCAGATACATACAAACAAACATTTTGACAGATACGGGCCCTCACAAAGTAATAAAAGTAAGTTCTTTTGATCTCCCGACAGTTCTGACGTGTTCATATTCGACTGTGTACAAGTTGTACTGTCGGCGTCAGAAGTAACTGACAATTTTAGTACTATAAATTTATGAAACATGTAATGTCTAATTTTTTTTTATAAATTTTTCGTAGTATATAAATATCAGGTATCAATGGTTTAATTTTAGTACTAGTTTGTCTGTGAGCTGTAAACCTCGCGAGTTTGTTTTAAAATGGCTGAAATTTGTTATATTTTTCTCTATCCCACACCTCCACTATTTTTTCTTTTTTAACTGAATTTACAAAAAAGCTATACACTTATTGAAACGAATTACGAAATTTCATAAGAATAGGTTGATATGTGCCCTGAGACAGCCGAAAACGAACATCCAAACATAAAGAATGACGAAGCTGAAACAAAGTATCTCCCTTCGCTTCGCTCGCTCGTTAATTTTTTTATATATAAGCCAATAGTTACGTGTCAGATACTTTTGATGCTGACTGTACGAACACTTTAGTTTTTGAGTAAAATCATAAAGAAGTGTATCTGTTTCGTTGCACTTTATTCTGAGAAAATCAGTTAATAGATTTCGTTGCAAGTGAAAGTGTTGCAAAGTTTATTTCATGTGAAAGCTTGTTTGAATTTCAATTTTAGAATATACTGAATCATAAATATTGTAATAACGTACGACAGGTAGGTACCTACTTATGGTAAACATTGATTTAGAGAATCATGTGAAAAGATTTTGAGAATAAATTTATTGAAATAAAATATAGAAAATATACAAATAATGGGTGACGACGGCAGTGGGGGAGTTTAAGGTGGGGCGGAGGGGGAGGTGAGATGGGAAAATCTTGCTTAGTGAAGAATTTTTGCTCCATCTTTACAATCGAAGGTTTATTTTTGTTATAGACATAAAATACCTAGTGACTAAATGGGTGGATCAACTTTTTCTTGTTGTTATTCTGTCCCGTGACCCAGGGGACAATATCTAGTGATTAAACTTCTAAGAAAAGTGTTGATAATTTATATTACTGGTATTGTCAGGAGATAGTCTACATAAGAGTGGGCTTATAAGTGCTTAAATTACAAAGCTTTTACTAAATATAACCACGGAAAATCATAGTTTTAAAAAGTGACCCAGGGGACATCACCTTGGCAACGAGTGGCAGAAAATAGTTGATTGACCCAAATTCACTTTACAAATGGTGAAAATCATTAGTCAAGCATCATGATTTTCGTAAACAATCATTATTTTTGTTTGGGGTTAGGGAACATCAGCTCTAGCATAACTGTTACACGTGACTTTTTGTCGCGCGACAGACACTACTTGTCACTTTCCTTTCAATAGTCGCGTGACAAGCGAAGTCGCTAGCCCTGCTAGTATGATTGTGGGATAAATGTTAACACGGCTTCCGGTTTGTGACTTAAGATGGCCGCATGCCTTTAAGTTTAGTTATTCGTTATTTATTCATTTTGGTTGTTCAATGTGTAGTATTGATAGCCTATTGTGCAGTGAACTAACGTATGAGTGAATGGTTAATGAAGAATTCAACTTGAAGCGTACATAGCCCTTCTTGGGTCAAGGCCCGGTAGACCGCGTGGTTTTTTGTAAATCGCTATCACTTTACAAAAAGCTCAACTCACCGTACAACGTTCGTCAACTTTGACACTGGCAGAATTGACCCAATGGGCAGTAGCCATTTTTTTTTATATAAAATTGAATTGAAATGTTAACACGTGCGGTAAACGGTTTTTTTTTGTTTGCCAGTAACTACAACTATTCTTAGAGGGTACTTTTCCCGACCAAGGTAAAAACGACTGTTCCAAAATGGCTGAAATAATGTTATTTTTAATTTTAACCCTTAAAAAAATTACAACTGACACGACGAAAACATTCTATGACAATTCACGAGAATCAGTTGAGAAATGCGGAGAGGTTATCCGAAATTCTGTTCAACTGGACACACAGACATACGAAAGATTTTTGCCGAAGCTGAAACAGAGACGCCAAAAATCCGAGGGTTACGCGGATGAAAATGGCCGCCTTCTCGTGACTTATAAAATAAATAATAGTCTGGCTAGTGAAATATTACTCAAAGATTTGGCGGTAAACTTAAAAATCTGCGGCTGGTCACACTTTGAGTAGTAGGAATTATAGTTTTGATACTGGAGCATATTTTTTATTTTCTATGCACACGTAAAGTACCTAAGGAAATAAGTTAAATGTAAAATGTGTGCACTTATAGTCAGCTCACATATTTTCTATTACTATGTACAGTACAGTCAACGACAAACACATATGTTTACACTTTCTAATCATATACAAGGCGAAAAACTAAAAGTAGTGTAAATAAGTCCTAGCTCGATAATACCATATACGAGCTTGTCCCTTAATATTTATTTGGCTAGCCAGACCAGCTTCTGATCAAAACACCGTAGTCGGATAAGGGTAAGAGCAATACTTTGAAAAATACTAAGTCCCCATTAGGAGGCTAAATCCTTAGTCAATTATATAAATACAACGATAAGTATACCGACAAGGTTATTAATTAAAGAACAAGATAGACAAGTTAAGACATAAATCCTCATAGTTATGAAGTAGGTAAATGCCTAATTAACGCACAGTTTATCAATATTAATAAAGATGGATGTTATGCGTGCCTTCACACTGTTAACACCTGTCTTGCACAACACTATCCATATGGCCCCAGACCATAAAAATTGTTTGATTTTTAAGAGGTACTAATTAATTTGATCTTCTAAAATACCGCTACAAAATTTGTAGGGTTAGGCAGGAGTTAGGAATATACATGACGATTTTTTTTAAGATGTCAGTCGATTTTATTTTTTATTGGGATCAAATGTCTAAATGAGGCGAACTACACTTAGACTGCTCTAAAAGTCAGAAATGACCGTCAAAGTTCATGTTCAACGTTCAACATTCCTACGGAGCACTAAATACGCTCCGTAAAAATGACCACCTAATCTTGATGTCATTATATGTTATGGGTCCCAATATTTTGTATGGAGACAATAAGTAAGTGCGTTTAAGTTCAAGGCAACAATCACATACAATTATTGTGTTCTTAAATTGTGATATGAGGATTCTGAAAACAATTTCAAAAACAAAATTTGCGTACCTTAAAGTCACATATAATTTCAAGTTTTTTTTCTTTCTTTCATGACATATTGAGCTAAGTTTATTCATATAACTACACAGTATGCTGTAAAATTTAACATCAGTCATCATCCCTATTACAGCTACACGTTAAATTCATCAGCCCCTAAGAATCATCTCCCGCTGAGCTGAGCTGGGAATCATCTGGTTTCATCTCCAAATAAAAGATTGTTCACCTATCAGTGGCATGATGTCCTTAAAACTCGATTCCCATCGGCTGGCCTTCAGGGCGATTGTGCACCATTTTCTTTTAAAAAGTAAGCGAAATCTACTTTAGCTTATCCTGGGGGCCTATGATGGTTGCGCTCACGTGATAAATAACATAATCCATACTATCCATACTATATACTATAATATTATAAATGCGAAAGTGTGTCTGTCTGTCTGTCTGTCTGTTACCTCTTCACGCTTAAACCGCTGAACCGATTTAGATGAAATTTGGTATATAGATAGTTTCAGTCCCGGGGAAGGACATAGGATACTTTTCATCCCGAATAAATTTAGTGTTCCCGTGGGATGAGCGGGTAACACCGCGGGGCACAGCTAGTGATAAATAAGTGACAAAGCATCTGTCATTCACACTCGTATTTTGTCAAAATGTGACGGATGCTTTGTCACTTATTTATCGCGTGGTATAAGCAACCATCATAGGCCAGCTGGGTTTTGGTTTGGCGCGACGCTTCCTATAGATAGCTACTAATAGCGTGGCGCCAAACCAAGGTTAGGTTAATTTACAAATATGCAAGTTACGAAAAGATTCCAAAAAATATGAGAAATTCAGAAGAGTTAAATTTAGAAAATTCTTATTACTTATTAGAAGTTACCAAGATTTATCCATGTTAATTTATTAGTTATAACAAAACGGGAGTGAATCGCGTTCTAGAATGTGTTTACATTTACCTTGAAGTTTTGGACGTAATGTTATGCAGGGATCATCTTGTTATAATTTTTTTGTGATAGTCGTGTAAGATAAATATATTTCCGACCGCATCAGTAGGTAGCATATTCAGCGGTTAACGACAGAGTATTTTAAGGAAATTTTATTATAGAAAAGTTATCAAAAATACTAACTACATACATTGTATCCACTATGTTAAATTAAATCAAAGGGGTATTAACTGTAGAATCAATAAACCGTTTTGAGATTAAAGCAAAATATTAAATTAAAATGTTTAAAGTAGATTTGTCTTACATATTGCCTCATTGGTTCCCTATTGTGGTAATGGTAACTGTAAAGTTGCCGCGTTAGGTGAAATAACTTCATAAGTTCTCACCAGATGCGCTGACAGTTGAAAAGCCGTTAAACGTACAACATTCAGTGGTATGAATATAGCAAAATTTTTACGACCTCTTAACATGCGCCTTTGGCTCAATTAGATGATCACTCGCCCGGTGTGGAAAAAAATATCTAACTTTTCAATGTGTTTGAGTTTTGCATCGTATCTAACAGTACCTAGTGTTTGTTTTAACGGTCATTCTCCAGATTTGTGTTCTAATTCTAATTAACGCGTCGCTTTTTTTCTACTTACTTTTCAATAAAAATGTTTATCTGAAATATAGTAACATATCGACCATTGAAACTTAAATGTGGAAAGGGCACTTAATAATTATTAAAGGTTCATTACTTATAAGCAAATTAAAATTTATATGACGCGTGAATTAGAAAAACGACGTGTTAATTAGAATTTTGGACTTTTTGTATGACGCGTTAATTAGAAAAGCGACGCGTTAATTATACAACTTCAGTTATATTTTTTTAAATTAAAATAAAAACATTTTGTATAATAATATATGACTGATATGGTGACAGTTATATGATATAAGCTATGAAAATATGACAGTTATATGATATAAGATTTAAATAATATGAAAGTACCTAAGTACTCAAGAAACAAGCACACCGGCCGTTACTTACTAGGTTGGTTAGGTATGTAAATTGAATTATTATGATAAGTTATAATAAATAATTTATACATGTACCCGCCCTTGCTACGCTTACTATATTATCCCTTCCTTCTACTTGGGTTGGTTGCCTCATTGCTGAGGGTCGTGGTCATTCCCGGATGATGCGGCGCCATCTATTGCTGTCAGTAGCCGTGTGTAGAGCATCGTGTACTGTAGTGCCAAGGGTTGTGAGAATCTGGTCTATCCAGCGTGTCGTGCTCCTGCCTCTTGGTCGCTTGCTTTCAATTTTTCCAGTGATTGTCGTTTTTCCAGGTTATCACTGTCTTTCCTGGCAATGCGATCAAAGTACTCCAGAACCCTGCGAAGATAGGTCGTCGACAGTTTAGTTCGGATCTTGAGTTGGGCTAAGATCGGTGCGTTGACGTCGCGTGCTGTCCATGGTATGCGCAGCATTCTTCTCCAGCAGAAAGCATCAATTCGATCACGGTCCGCTTTCTTCAGTGTCCATGTTTCTGAGCCGTATGAAAATAGGGAGAACACCATAGTTCGGACTAAGGTAGTCTTAGTGTCGGCGGAAATGTTCCCGTCCTTCCGTACATTATTAAGCTGCGACATTGCGCCCTTGGCCATCCCAGCGCGAATTCTGCGAACTTCCGTCTTACATGAACCATTATTGCTAATGTAAGAACTCAGGTTCTCTGTGATTTCGAAGTTAAGTGTTCCACTGTTCTACCTTGCCTGTACGATCAATAATCATGATTTTGGTCTTGGATCTGTTGATTGAGAGTCCGAATTCTTCACTAAAGCGCGCCATCCTGTTCAAGGCTGCTTTTATCCCCCAGAGCTTTGAAAACCTCGGAAGTAATGTCGTCTGGTCCTGGAGCTGTTTTAATTTTAAGGCGATCGATAGCTGCTATTATCTCTGATTTGAATATGTTGAGCTTCAGGTTCAGAAGTCCCCAGTGCAACCGAGTGTCGGTGGATGTACAGGGTCTTTTGTACAGCTGCTAATAGTGGCCACGCCAGCATTCTGCAATTTTGTCAAACCCATGCAGCGGTTGCTCATCGTGATTTTCAATGACCCAGAACTTGGGTTTGAACTTTCGACTCAGCAGGCGAACTTTCTTGAACAGATCCGGGGTTGTAATTTATGTGGATGCGACTCGACTTATTGGCATATGCTCGTTCTTGTCTCTGCGGCGTTCCCTTTGAATTGCTTTACATAGTTTCGAGTATTCCCTTTTCACCTTGTAGTCTTGACGGGCATTAATTTTAATTTCTTTCCGGCGCTGAATTAGGTTCCATGTTTCCTCAGTGATCCATGTGGACCTTCAACAGTCCCTTCCTCTTTTAGGTACGATATCCTCAAAATCTTCATTTATTACCTGTACTCAGCATCACCTGTCCGCGGTGGATCTAAATTCATGAGCGTCGCTTCCGTCAGATTCTGGAAATGGGATCGCTCTATTGGATTCTAAGTTCTGGGTTTAGGTCGCGCGTTACGGTAAACGGCTTTGAGACGAATGGCAAAGGAGGTAACCAGTCACTGCATTCAGCTCAAGGGAAGGTTTTCACATTTTTGACAGATGACTTCCAGCACTTCTCTACCAGTATGTAGTCTATCTGATTCCTAAAACGACCCAGGTTCCAGGAGACTTCCAAGTGTAGAGTCATCTTTTGTGATGGTGAAAGAGTGTTAAAGTAATGGCCAGACACAGAACACAGAACTCTCCAAGCCTCTGACCTCGTTTCGTTCCTAGAGACCATATTTTCCAATGGTGTCTAGGATTTCATGGACTATTTCTGAGTTTCCTATTTTAGCATTCCAGTCTCCCTTTACCATTGCGATTTGCCGGCTTGGTATGCTGTCTAGAGTTTCCTCTAGTTGATATCCTCTTCCGTGGACTGTGTTGTAAACTTGCACGATGTTGAGAAGACATAAATCGGTGTTCAGCTTCATTGTTATTATTCTATCAGACACAGGGTTATATCCAAGTACGAAATATTGTTCATGCCTGATGGTGCTAATAAATGGAAAAAACCGCTTCGGCTAGAATTTTCCAGCCCTGAGAAATACAGCTTGCTACCTGATGAGGTTTTAAAATGACCTCACGAAGATGTGACTATATATTATAGGTACTATTACTATTATATATACAAATCTACTATTAATAATGTATTGCTGTTGATGTTCCAAATAAATAAAATAAAAATAAATAAAAATGTTCTTGAAAAAAAATCAAAACTGATGATTAGAACCGCATGGATGGTTAAATTCTAATTAACGCGTTCATTTTGATGCGTGAATTAGACTTGTGAATTAGGGATTCTTGAAAAATAGAAAATAACTTTTTATAGGTGCATGTAATTATCTACAGAATGTAGTATCTATTAAATAATGCGGCCTTTAATGTGCACTAAAATTCTCTGCGCGATAGAGTTACTGGTTGATTTTTAAAACGTGAACGTGTTAATTAGAAATTCGGTGAGCCAAAACGCGTGAATTAGAAACTTACATTCATAGTCCGCGACCCGTACACAGCTGACACAACCATCCCACACGGGGCTCTGGGCACGACTGACCGCTTCACCGAAATGCGTTAGTGACATCCGTACCTACCTTCAGAGGACTTGTGTGATCACAACCGACCACGACGCGTCAATTATTATACGTTTCGAGACAAAGTTACTATAATTGATATCTTTGTGATATATTATTTGTATTGACTAGGTTTTTTTTGTGCAAATTAAACATGTATTCTTTTGTTTAATAATCTTGCTTACATTGTTTTTTCTTCATGTATATCATCAGGAGAAATTGGTATGTAAGTAATTTGGGTAGTGGGACGCGACGTGTCAATTAGGAGAATAGGACTAAAAGTTTTTTTTTCTACCCGAAGGGTTTTAAATATGTTCTTGAAAATTCATGTACAGCTCAATACGAATACCTGCTACGATCAAAAAATATAAGACATAATTTAATCAATAATTTTATATTTTTAAACAGCGAAGACAAGCAAAAATGTACGTCTGGAGAATGACCGTTAAATATAATTAAAAAATATCACGACCATGTTATTCTTTAAAAAAATAACAAAATTACCAAACAAAAGAATTTAGCTAGCCATCTTCTGTGCAAAAATCGTTCAATACCGCTCTTACAAGGAAGAAAGAACCCTTGTCCGCTTACACCACGATCACGCTTTGCAGGAATATTTCATTATTGTAAACATTACGACATACCTATTGGCACTTCGTTTTTATAACTCCAAGATTCATATCACCTTAAAGTCTTTAGTACGATGCAACAGAATCCGAAATCGCTCACGCATTGGAGACTTGGGTACATAAAAGTTTAATGGTTACATATTGACCCTTTATCTCTTAATGAAGTCGAAGTTGGCTTTGTCATGTCTGTGTACCAAACTATTTATCCTTCAGATAATCTTTACTGGCCTACAATCTTTATATTACAGTCAATAGTATCTCTCGTGATCTGTATCTTCTGGGAGCATGGGTGCGTTTTGAATGCTTCTTGTTTGATGGAAGTTATCATTAAGTTGTTGGAAAACAATAAAAATTTGGTGGCTCTGGAAGTATTTCAAGATTTTCCGATAATGTGTAATGTTTTTCATGCTCTTAAAGTTGGGTAACAGTTTTGTTAGGAGTCTACGCTTTCTTGATCTCATTTTAATCTTCAAGAATTGAAAAGTTTACTTTGTTCTGATCCCTAGTTAGGAAGTATAGAATTATAGATGCTTGAATTTAGACCTGCATCAAGTGTACATGCAATTTTTGGGTGTATAGTCAAGACGGTTGTTATTAAGTATATAGCATCATTTAGTTAAGCTTAGTCAACCGTACGTTCAAGGAGACTTCGAGAGGGAGACTTTGTGCAGTAACTTCGAGAAGATTATGAATAAAGGATTTTGTAAAAATCGACGCTGAACGTTACGCTGATATAATTAATGTTATTAATTCACAAAATAAAACTATATCAACGAGTAGAAATCGTGTTTCCCAGAACAAGTAAAGAATTACTGTAAAAAACACCAAATCTTTGAAGCTCATTGTACTTACCCATAACATTTAAAAAGTCAAAGGGTTTCCTCATGGACTTCGTCACCAAATCATGTTTACAGAAACAACTAAACGAGTTTATTTAAATAATAAAATAAAATACACCGTAAATGACAGAGATATATCCTATAATATAATATTTAAAAGTTCCGGTGATTCCTTATGAATTTCATCATCAGATCTTCACCAAAATTGTATGGCACCGATCTGGAAATAAATTACAGAGTACGATTCGCAAATGACAGATTTCTGTGGTAACAAACTCCTCTTTTTTGAAGTCCATTTGAAAAATAGGATTGAATCCAATTAGGAACAATCGTAACTCAACCAAATAAGTTGTGCAAATATCCGTAAATGCTCTATAACCATCACCAGGGCGTTCTTCGCAGAACTTTATCCGGCTCAACTAGCACTAAGCCTGTGTTTAGTTAACTCGAGCACTAAATATGTTATTATTGCGTGTTTGTGCTGCCAGTGCGCTTCGCACATTAATACGGGCACATCCGGGGTTCTAGTGATTCACTGTTCTATCTTAGTGCTTGTGCAGAATCGATAGGATAGAAATTTTATTGGATTACAATTTTCTACGAATTTTCTATCAAGACATCATGATTTGGGTATTAAAGTTATTTTTTGTTTTGTTAGAAAGGTCACTATCAGTTGGAATAATACGGCCCACGCCATCGTTGCATCACGCCAAAACAGCTGACGGATATTAACCAGTTGGGATACATCATGGATGCTAGAACATCCAATAAATTGAAAAAAAAGGACTACGCGTAAAACCGCGGGCACCTTTTAGTACATTTGTTACTCGCATATAAAATGATAAATTAATTAATTCAGTATTTTTTTTTATTTTTAAATGAAACGTGCTTGACAAGGGTTGAGAATGACTCGTAAAAATTACCGCATTTGTAAATTTAAGTGTAACTTTATTTAACAAATGTATTAAGCGGTTTGCACCCATGTGAAATTGTCGGGAATGCCTGACATGTTTCGAACTCGTATGAAGGACCATGAGTCTATGAGGGACTGCTACCCGTACGGTCTTGCGGTAACTTTTTGACTACATAGTTATGATCGATTTTCCGCCCTGTTAAGAGCTTACAAGTAGATTTGTTATCTTTTACATCACAATTTTTGTACAATTACGTTTCAAGTGGATTTTAAGTTCATGACTATGAGCAACAGGAATGATTTGAACTGGATTCGCTTTTGTATTCTTTAACTAGCTAGACCACTCTAGAATTTTTGTTAAGTCGGGTTCCTTAAAATCTTAGAAGAGTTTCATTCTACTTACAATTACAAGTAATCCGTAATTAATGACGTCAAATTCTTAAGTAACATAAGAAACTAAGAGACAATAAAGGTCAAGACCATCCTCAACGGGTGGTCATATTCGTTCCACATGCACCATTGTGAAAACAAAAAGTCTTAAGTACATTACCGTTTCAAAGGTTTATGTCTCGTTTCGATCAGTAGTGCGATGAGTGTTCTAGTCTAATAAAAAAGGTCATAAGTGTATTCGGATTTCAATAGGGTATAAGACGTTTTGATTGGGTGACGTGGCCCAGACGCTATGTGACACTGCGCATCATTTTACAATCAGATGCATAATTGATTTGCGGAACTTGTTCTACAAACAGATATGGTGTGATGGGACGGATTTATGCGGTTGTAAATGGCTTTCATTGAACTTTTTGTACGCTATTAAGTCCTGTTTTGTTTGAATAATTGGTTTTCATTGATACAGTTAAATAAAATAACGTGATGAACTTGCCTATGAGTACAATATAATATGGGCAATTGCGTCACGAAATGCTGGAAAGTATCATATCAGAGTTCTATACTTCATTTTGAGGATAGTTATAATTAGAGCGTGTGTCTCTTTCACAGCGTTCGAATTTCAATTAGTTAAATGTGAAACATAAGATGCTGTAATATTAAGTCAGCGAAATGGTACATAATTATACCTTCATCATTAAAGCTTGAATAGCAAAAACTTATAAAATATATCGCTGATCATAACTTGCTAAAAAATGTCATGGAATTAAGCCACATATTCATACAGCACTACTGGCACATAAATACGATAGCTAAACTGCATCAGTTAAGTAATCCATTCCTAAATAAATTACAACACAAATATTCATCAATTCCCTCCTAACAATATTAACCAATAACATCACTCACATGTTATTAAATTAATAGGGAATGTATTCAATAATAGTCTATTAATATTTCTTTCCCACCAATTACAATAAACACTACAGAATAAAATACGTCATCACATGCATTTTAATGACATGATTTGGTTGGATTATACCCGGTCAAAACAGAATAACTGCTTTGAACTTTAAATAAATGGTCATAAGGCATATTAACTTGAAAATATGCGGTCGGTACACCGAAAGAAGATAATCGTACAAATTATTGGTGACATTTTGCTGGTCGTGATTGCTTCCCACAAAACGAGACAGAATCTAAGTTAGGACTTTATTTTAGTATCGTTAATACTCAGTAATCCTCTCAATGGGGTCAGTAGACTAAATTTGAAGTCAATTTAATGTTTTTGGTAGGAATATTACAATTATGATTGTTATTGATGTATATAATACCACTAAAGTATAATATAAATGCATGTAAAAGGTGTGTTGAATAGCTTCGACTTGCGTAAAAGTTGGATAAGTGACTAGATATTCAGATGAGACAAACTGACCACTTAGTCTTTAGATTTGATATTATGTACAGCCCAACAGAGTTTTTTTCAGCCCATGCCATTTGCGAATTTTTAGTGGTGTTAATTTATTTTACTGGCAACGACAAATTTTTGGTAACTGGCGTTGAAAGTCAGTGAATGTCACTGAGGAAACAGGACTAAATGTTCCGCATATTTCAAGCTATTTTGCATAATAAAACCAAATCTATCCACAGTGATAATAGTCAAGTGTTTTTCAATAGAAGTCAGCATTTTTTTTCACATGAAGAACGAAGGGTTGAGCAGCATTCCGGAAAACAATGTTTTGAATTTGGTTGATGACAAATTCTTGACAAATCGCTACTGACGTGTAATAATGCAAATATATGACGTAGGTATACACATTATTGCCATATGAAAGCTGTTTGTAGCGCTACTATCCCTGGGCAGGACCGACAATTGTTAGGCTTTAGGTAGGTTTCGGTGTGACTATGATTAATTTACAAACATTGGGGAAGAGAAACGGTCGAAATTATATTTGTCTATTCAAAATCAAAATAAGTTGTGCTGTGTCAATACATGATGTTTTTGTAAAAATAAGCCTTAAGCCTCATTATCTTCATTCATTATATGCATCATAAACTCGATTCAATTACTATCAATTGACATATCAATCGTTTTGCAGTCAACATTCAACATTTAACATTCTTCGCCACGCGCTGAAGCAATTTGCAAAACATAATCCGTCCCCCGTAGTAAACTACGAACGGGACACAATGACAAATGTAAAAAGGAAAGGCTCCGCTTAAACAACTGCTAATATGCACTTTGTATGAGAGGGCTGGCTTCGAAATGAGCCAATACATTGAGACTGTTTGCCATCAAAGTCGACTCGCGTATATCTTTGCAAACAACTTTACCGTCCCAAACTATTCTTACCTTTAGCTTTAGCTCTTATCGCTAGGACCTAAGAAACACAAAGTTAAATTTAACGAATTCCAATTGTCGTTTTTATCACGGTACAACGTCGAAGGTGGCGCCACCGTAGTACAAGACATATTGATACAAACATTCTTTGGTCAATATAAGCGTATACCGTCATTAAGGATACACGGATATAAGTTATGTGACTGGAGAGACTTATGATCGATAATTTCCTTATTGTAGGTAGTGAATTGATGTGCCCTTCCATATTTGTAAATACTGCTAAGGCTGCTTCGACCAACATTTTATTCCAAGAATAAAACGCTTACTCTTTGATAGTAATGTCTCCCATGGGAGACATTTGTATACAAGAGTATTGTGTATTGTTCTTAGAATAACATCAATTAATGCAACTAAACAAAATTTGTTGCTCCAAGCCGATATTAATCTTCAGACATATTAAGCCTGCTACTATATGTCTGCAGTAAAATTTGGTTTCAAGGGTACTTGAACATTGAATCGTCTGTCAAAATATTCGCGCAAGGTAAGTCTGGTAGAGTCTGTGCTTGGTAGATATATATATGTATACCAAAATTACAAAATTAAATAGTATAAATAAAAAGGTATATAATATTTTTGCTGACCTCTTTGCTGGTCAAAAATATCTTCCGATCTTGAATATTATTATGAACATTTCAGTAAGGTCCCAACTTCTACATAGTCCTGAAACACCTTACACCAAAATGGTAGTAATCAAGCTACGACAAAACATGCAAACCCCAAGCATTTATCATAATACAGTAAGTATATCACTTTAGCGCGTGCGCTGACGGAACGATAAACTGTTTTCATCGCCTCATATTTTCAGCAACTGCGAAATTCAAATCAATCACCGACTCACCGTAAAGCATTCAACACACGTCGAACGATATAAACCGTGGCGTCTAGGCGGGCGTCTGACTGTCTTCTCTTCTGACAACGCCACAAATTTCAACGGAGCACATATGCGCTTACTTCATTCTTGTTTTAAAGATTAGTGTCATCATATGTATGGCAACCGGTTGGATGAGCTTACCACCTTATCTTTAATATCGATCGAGGCAAATTACACCTTAGGATGATGTGATAAAAACTGGTATGTTGCAGATATGTGGGCGATATGGAGTTGACCATATCGGACCACCGCAGCGCGGCACGCTCCGGTTTTAGTACCGTTAGTGTGTTAGGTCCTTTATTTCAAAGCAATTAATATTGATTTGCGAGGCTTGAGGAAGATATTGATAGTCAAGTTTATTATCTTCTCAGTCGGTCACTCCTGACCGATCGTTCGTGGTGGGCATAGATTTTTCTTTATTTCTCCATTGACTGTTATAAATACATGTATATGTATAATATGATATCCAAGAAATATATAACAGGCTACTATACTGATTGTATTCCAATAATTAAAATTAAGAGTACCTTTATTTAATGAATTGATTGTTAGTGGGAAAAACTTATACCTGCACGTACAGTACAGTTACACAAGAGGAACCACAGACACTTTACCGACTTTTAAGAGCCTTGTTTGATGTCTTCTTTGGACTTCTTAACGTGTGCCTAATTGTTATTCGACTCCTGGTATTTCTAGTAAGCAAAAAGGAACTATTCATACATTCCTAATGCAACTACCCAAGCTGCACATAATCGCTTATACAACCCTTATATAACTAATAAATGCTGAATAAAAGCTGTATAAGCATTTATGCAGCCTCTGTGCTACTTGGGTAGAACGTGCTATCAATTTTCAAAAAATCAATTCCAGTTTATAAAAGAGCAAAAAGACAAACAATAAATTATAATAATGGCTATTCAGCAATAATAGCCTATGATTTACCTTTGTTCGTTTTTCATTTCATGATCTGCTGCCTCCTATCTACGCTGTAATAAATTATTACACCCTCGAGAAACTAAAACTTGAATCAAATCGATAGGCACTGATATCGCAATTACCTCATAATTAAAGGCATCAATAATGACAACACAACAGTTATTAGACATATTTATATTAAATTCAGCAACCGATTGACGATAATCATTAACTCCCTAAATGAGACGTATCGTGATTCATGAATGATTAAAGTGTTACAAAGAGGACAAAATAGTCATAATTGATGTCATATTGTGGTGCGCTAGTCGACCGTTGCGTTATTATAAGGTTATAAAGCCGTTTATTCAACGACGCGTGACACGTTGGTTGATTGACTCGTAATTTGTACATTTTACGATTAATTAAAGTCGTAATGACAGTTGGAGGAGCTGTTAGGAAATGGTTCCCGATAGGAAACATTTGGCTCGTTGCCACGTGATTAGTAACTATAGGATTTAAAGGATTCAACCAAATTTCTTTCTCTCTTGTCGTTCCCTCATGCCTGAGGATCGTGGTCATCACTGAATGGCTTACACTTGGAGTCAATGATTGGCTTCCATCCCTTACAACCGAGCAAAACTTGGAGGAAGACGTGTTCTTTACTTGGGGATCGTCCACGAGCTCGTTTACCATCTGTTTCCAACTACGATCAACTTTCATTTCCTCTTGGCACAATTGACAAATATTAAGAGGGATAATTGCATACATGGAAAACCTCATACTGTAAAAGAAAAATGTTTGTCGCATCCAGAAACGAGCAACCCCACGAAGTTCAATACTGTCGATTCTGAAACTTGCTGTATAATTTGTAAGTTTATGACGACTTAATATAGCTTTAACTTTAACATTCTCCTTAAAATCTCTTTGTAACATAAATCCTTTGTACAGTTTTAAAGTTGCAATATCATTTTCAATTAACAGGTTTCACAATTGGTTGAGATATGAAAGATATTACAAACCATCAGACAAGCTACAGTTATAACGTCTTGTCGTAAAAGTAGCCCGACAGTCCCTTCACCGTTTTACTACTTATTTTGATGTTTGTTTAAAATTTAACGTCGCCTTTTATTCTGTTTCAGATGAAAGTTAAGCTGAGATGAAGGAAAGATTAATATGTAAGTGCAAAACTTCAAATCCGGTCTCATTTAAACACTCTGTCAAAAAGCATTCCACGGTTTACGACCATTCAATGGTTTGTCTGAAAAACACATTCTTAAAATGTCTACATTGAAGATTGACTTTTCCCAAAATATTATATCTCAAAATTCGAACAATGTACTCTCAAATGTTTGGAAAGATGTCGAGATTCGTTTGGTCGCGTTCTTGGGAAGAATAATCACTCGACCAAGAATTGTGTCAAAGGATCAACTATTGTTTGTCTTTGTCTAATTTGGGCTTTTGATTGTCTTTGATGGGTGGGATACGGAAAACGACATGGCCCTTGGTTTATCGGAAATAATTAAAATTCTTGTGTTCTAAGTTTGGATTGGACTTGACAAAGGTATTGATTGCACGATTTTGATTAGTCTTAGTTATTTCTAAGTGAAAATGGTTACACTTAATTCGATAACCATAAAAATCAGTAAGATGGGTCTCGTTTGCACAAAATCTCTCACACAACCATTTGGCTAAACAGTTTAGGTCTGATGAAAAGTTACAGACTTCTTCACACATAAACCAGAAATACAAGTTCATAAGTCTATTGCAAGACTTGAGCACCTTTGTTCCTGGGTTAAGTATAGGTGACTTAAACCCCTTTTAACTAGATTCACATAATTATTTAGGAAACAAATCCGATAGATGCTCCTGACTGGATCTTGTAGCGTAACGTTATGGTTTAAAATCAAAAAATGACTATTTTTTTATTGCTAACTTCTTATTTATAACTTATGCATCAAAAACCTCGGGGTATTAATATCCCGCCAAGTTATCACGTATTTTTCCACCTCGTGCCATAAAGTCACGCTTCATTCAGAACGTCAAACTTGTTGACAAGAACGCGTTTATCAAGCGTCTTATTGAGTGGCCTATTAAATGGAATAGGTATTTCGATCCGCCGGATAGGAACACCGCTGGGGGCATCCAGTTTTACAATTAATACCATTATTAACATTTATTTTGTCCTCCATTCAAGATGTCTTCGGCTGGCGCCAAGAATATTTATTTTTCCGCGCGGTCGTGTTGCAAAAGATTATCTCAATTAAGACTGGGAATGTTATCTTTAATTATTCTAGTTTGGTTTTGATTATGAATGTAAATCATTGGCGAGACAACGTAGTGGCGTCAATGGATTTGCAAGAAAGCTGTTTTTGTGCAAATTTGTGGATTGCGATTCGCTTGGCCATTAGATTTGCTATTGCTACACAGAAATTATGATAAGTTTCTTTCTGATTTTATTAAAGTTAGTTGCGCGACTACATCCTGCAACTCCCCGCTATATTCTCCGCGCTCCTTGAGCGCTTCACTTATCTTATTTCTGCTCGATCTGCCCCAAATTTGCACCTTGCCGTACCGTCTTGTCTCAAAATTTTATAAAAAATTGTTTACTTTTAAAGCTGTCTGTTTGTGGAACTCCTTGTTTTTGAGCTTAAGGCGCGCTTAATCTCTTGTTTCTTTAAAAGCTCACAAGAGCATTATCTTTCCAACTGTACCTCCGCCTTCACGAAAAGTAAATAACTCCCTATGCAGTTTTCATTTATCATTGAATCTAATTTTTATTCAAAAATACTAAGTAACATTGACAGTTTAAAGCGGAAATCTTTGAAGATATAACACATGATAGGCAGACAGGTCATTAAAATTACATGTGCGAAGATAATTAACACTTATCGAGACATCGAGCCATGAACAGGTTCTATAATCTGTCGCAAGATCACCTCAAAACGTCTAAAACGTAAAAATTGTACAGGGTGCATTGGTGACTTCAATATATTGCTTGGCACATTCACAACGACTATCAGACTTTTTTTTATTTTTATTGAATTCTGAAAACAACTTTTAGGTACATGCATTTATGTAATATCAAGGGAAAATCTTACACAAATCGACCAAATCCCAAACTAGCAAAGCTTGTACTATGGGTAAGTACTAGACGACGATGTACAAAATATATAAATACAAATATTTGAGTTCATCAGACTAATATCCTGAAAACAACTTTTTCATGCATTTATATAATATTTAAGGGACAATATTACACAAATCGACCTAATCCCAAACTAGCAAAGCTTGTACTATGGGTAAGTACTAGACGACGATGTACAAAATATATAAATACAAATATTCGAGTTCATCAGACTAATATTTACTCTGGCCGGGATTCGAACGCAGGATGTCGACTCAGTAGGCAGGTGCACTACAAACTGCACCAATTGCGTCGTCATTGTATCAACGAAGACCTAATAATCGGGCCTAAAGGCCAGCTCAACCAAACATTGCCAACTAAGACATGTTTTTGAAGTGACTTTAACAGTGAGTTAGTTAAAAACTTGATGGACTAGTATAAGCCGCATAAACAGTTAAAATAATTAGTTTATCTCATAAATTATACTCACATAGATAATATTTTTTTATTTTTTTTGAGTTGAAGTTAAAATCAAAATGAAAATGATTATTTTTAAGTCGCAAATTAAGAAAACACCCTGTATATTATTCTTGATGACGATAGTTACGAATGTGACCCGTTTGCATGATGATCCGAAGATCTTATCTACGGAACCCGATTGAGATACTTTCGCTAAATTTATACAGATTAATATCTAGAAGTGTTAAAGAGATCGTGTTACGGTCATGTGTGAGAATTATTAATATGTATGTAGTTGTTGATACTATATTTTTTCTGCAGCTTTGTCTGCGTGGTAATCGCCGATGAAGTAGCGTATGCCATTCTCATCTGTTTTTTTTCATCGCATTAACTACGTAAATTAGCGCAATTCTAAAAAGTATATACCAACAGATATTTTAGTTAAATATATTTTACTGGAATAGATTCTAAGTTATAGCGTAACCAGTGGCGGTTTAGCCCTGGGATAGTGGTGCTGCAAACAGCTTTCATATGGTTCATCAGTTCACACATACATGTAGTTCTTAATCTTTTTGGAATAAAGATATTTTAATTTTTATATAGCAACTAGCGACCCGCCCCGGCTTCGCACGGGTGCAATGCTGATAAATTATGCATGTATTATACATATAAACCTTCCTCTTGAATCACTCTATCTATTAAAAAACACCGCATCAAAATCCGTTGCGTAGTTTTAAAGATTTAAGCATACAAAGGGACATAGGGACAGAGAAAGCGACTTTGTTTTATACTATGTAGTGATAATGTACAGTAAAGTACTTTATTTATTTATGACAAGAGCGAAAACGGTCCGTGTTTCAATTTCCTTTGGTTCGGGCCACAAACACCTACGATCTGGGACATTCATGAAATTACCGCCCTAGGTATATAATCTAACTATTACGTCTCCCTCTTGTACATCTCCTCTATGTGTATCAATGGCCTAGTTATAATATAATATAATTGTAATAGTCTTAAGTATAATTTACGAAAAAATTACTTAATGTTGATGTTGAGTTTCTTTCGGCTTTTTTCTCAACAGCGTCCTCTTGTGAAATGCCGGTAGATTCGGATTCAGACATGTAGATGTACCCTTGTGGCCTACTTATAGAATAAACATTTTGACTTTGATACGCGGTAGACGTCGCAGGCACGTAATAGTATATTATAATCATTATGAACGAGTGAACTATATCATTATAATAAACTGTAGTATACTATAGGATTACATTTGACACGTAACCGGCATTATGCTCTAGTAAAAATGTTTATTCATATTTTCGACTCAGTGATATAAATATTTTCATACAAATGATCCGTTTGTCCTCGTTTTGAACTTCGTGATATTAAAAAATAAAGTTTATTATGTCATTTCTTGCAATTTGATTACTATGTTGTTCACAGTTTCAATATTCTTAATTATATAATCAATGTTATTTAAATAAATTCATAATGACTGCAGTTATGGATATTAATAATTAATAAATATCAAGATTCTAGATTATCTTGTGAGTTGTTGATGATATTTTTAACACTAAAATTGTCTTATTCAATTTCCAAAACTGTCACACTACGCAACTATTTAAACGAATTATATCGCGTATACTAATTATTTGAGCCTCCCTGACGTTTCAGCAACTGTTCAGTTACCGTTGTCAAAAAGTTTTTCTCCACAGTAAGCCTTTTAGTCAACCGCTGGTAGATGTTTAAAAAAAAGTATTGATGACTTTCTGGCACATGTGTATGGTCCATCTGGCATGCATGTACGCCTTTATTTTTATTTTCCTAAATTCATATTTAAAAAGCAGTAGTTTGCACAAATGAAAAAATTGTGTTTTTCTCAGTCAACCTTTGACAACAGTAACTGGATATTTGCGGAACAGTCAGGGATGCTCAAATAATTAATACACGCGATATAATCTAATAGAACATACATAAGAGACAAAAAGTTCTGTTATTTTTGAAGTATATACTAAAAACCAGCCAAGTGAACGCGTTCCGTACCATCATAAAAGTTGGCTCTTTTTTAGTAGGTATGTTATTATAGTGGCCATAGTTTTTTGTATGGGGATCCCGTTAGATTTTGAACTTTATTAAATTCCAGTATTTGTTGCACACATTATGCAAAAAATTCAAGTCTCTATTAGGATTGGACTGAAGATGGAGATGAGACAGCGGGCGCTTAATTATAAAGCTCCGTTAGCTAGTTAGGTTTAGTCCGAAATCCTAAAAATAATATATCCACTTGAAAACCGAGCGCATTCTTCCCTACGCCTTCCTAATCGTTCACTAATCGCCTTCTAATCACTCCCTAGCGTTTACTAATCCTCGCCGACTCTGATTTATTCCGAGTCGCACTCAATTTAAAACAATTTAGTAATAGGATAAATGTGCCGGGCGCGGCATATCACAGAATATTATAATGAACTGGGCGAATTGCATTCGCTGTTCGATAGATTTACTGGTATTTTTCGGAGCTTGGTTGTTTATGAAGTCTCAGATTTTGTTTATGACCCTTCGGGTTGCGCCGCCATATTGTCAAAAAGTTGTCAATAGTGGCGCCGGCGTCGCAATTTTACTAAAATCTGCACGAGCGCAAAAGCTAAGGACTTCACAGTCAGTCTACATGGAGTTGGCGTGTGTTGTAAGATGAGCTATATATGCGCAATTTTGCAATTTTACATCTTATGGCGTTCAAGCCTGTCTTATCAACTTTTTTTAGATTTTTATGCTTTTGTTTGACTTACGACCTTCAAACCTTTAAAAGCCGGCAAATATGTCTATGGGCGACGGTATTCGCTTTCCATCAGGCGATCCGTTTGCTCGTTTCCCCCTATGGCATAAAAAAGACCTAACTTCTGTTTTTTACTTCGAGTATTATCGCAAAATAGAATCCAGACTAGTGTTTATTTATAACATAAGGATAACACCAAATAAAGATCTAAAAAAATATATATAAGAAGAAGAATATTATGTTACTTGACTGATTTGTTTCTGTTTTACTCTTTTTATCGATACTCTATAATCCTGCACCGACTACATATTTATGTTTAACCCAGTGGACTGGTAGAGAATGCCTTAAGGTATTAAGTCCGGCATTTGTGCAATACAGTTGATATAAATAAATAAATGTAAGTGCAAAGTGCTCTAGGTACGTTCTGCTGAATTCCAATTTGCACATTTTAAGCCGCAGACGTATCAGTTTAACCAAACAATTAAATTATTTACTAAACAAGGTAAATATTGACTCAAGAAAAGTGGCCCTAAACCGATCAAATGCTCAAAACTGCAAACAAAAGAGCTCACAGCTAACCACAGTTATTAGGCGGCTATAAATCCATAAAAATAATCGATCCAATTGAGATATCAAATTTTGGGACGGTGTTCGCAGAAATATTACAATTTCAACTCTAACCGCCGTTTAATTCGTTGTAAATTAACCAACAATATTGTGAATTTGCTTTGTGTGGTACTAGGTTTTCTCCCGGGTTCATTCACTTGGTTCATATATATTATTCTATAATGGGTAACACTGTCAATGAGATAGGAACATTATTCATAGTCCATACCATGTCTACTTATTATTGTTTGAACGACCCTAGTTTAAAATACTACATTACTACCCTGTAGGTTTTTGAAAGTTTCTTGAGTAGTGACTGCGGGCCGGCGAGGCAGCGTTCCCACACTGCGCCCCCAACAAGGTGAACCAACGACCTGGACAGGATCGCGGGTAGAAATTGAGCGCGGCGCAAGACCGATAGTTGTGGAGAACTTTGGGGGAGGCCTTGGTCTAGCAGTGCTGATATGATGATGATGACCCTATAGGTACTTATGTCTGAGTGTCGCTCTGTTACGAGTATTATATCGGGTTCAACTTCAAAACATTCAGCGATACATTTGAAAAACGCCCATCTACCTATACGTAATTAGTCTTTTTATACCTAGTAATGACTTGTTAATGTATTCGCCTTATTTTGAGTAGAATATAAAACAATAAACCAACACTTTCAAACTTGGGCAAGGGTGGTATGGTACGTAAGGTCTATTTCGAATTTACTTGAAATTTAAACAATAACGTAAATTAAAAAATTAAAACACCCCCGACACAAGTAGCTGGACATCATGAGACCATCATTCAATGAGTGAAATAGAAAATGCTACTAAACCAGAAAATAAACTGCAACATTTGGAATTCTTACCTTCAATATTGGCTGAGATCTTGTCACTTGTTCCAATTAAAGCTGAATGTCTTGGAAAGTACTGGTCCTAATTCCACCAAACATAGCTAAGAACCAGCTCGACGGACAAGTAAAAAAAACACACTCAAAATGGTCCACCAATTCGGGAGCTACAATGCCACAGACAGACACATAGATACACATGTTAAACTTATAACACCCCTTTTTTTCGTCGCGGGTTAAAAATGGACGCAGTCGTGTGGGTTTCAGTCACATTAATGTAGGTACTATCTTTATTTAATTCATCAACAAGGCGGTCTCACACGATTCCCCAGGGACCGGGTAACCATAAATTGAGGAACACTAATGGTAACTTTGCGTAGCCTGGGGGTAGCACACAGTCAACGAACCTTGAAAGTTACCAGTTCTGCTCCCTTTTCGATCTTTCTCTGTATGCGATTCACTTTCGGTTAAACGGTGAATTTCGAATGATTTATTTTTTGATTGATTGGTCGGAAACAATTTACTTTGAAAACCTAAATTGTCCAAGTTGTTTGTAATACGTCAACTTAAAGTAATCGCTGCAAGGAAGCGGATATTTAAATATTATCTGCGTAAAATATACATATAGTTGGTATTAGTTACGCGATTAGTATTTAATGTATTTTAACATTTATATTTTACTGCCATGTAATAATCAGTTACATACTTCACTTAATTAAGGCTTGCATAATAATATGGCTTTCAGGGTTCCCAAAAGTGTCCACCGACAACGTTAGGTGCCACACGCAAGAGCCGCGAGATTCTCCTGTTTACTATTATTCGGAAACTAAAATTGGGTAGGTATCTTTATCCGTCATAATTAACTAGGGAAACCGAGACACGATATTCAACTTATGGATGCGCCAAGAACTGTAAGTTTGAGAACCTCTAGCTTAGAAGGTTTACTAAACAGGTTAGGTAATGATTATTATTTACTTCATCAGTAAATAGTATTACATGCTTGGTTATATCAAGTCAGACATCTTCCCTACAAAGATCCTGGGATACATAAATCTAAAGGGTCAACCATTTATTTCGTAACCCGAATTAAATTAGAAGCTCAACTAGCATTCGATATTTTATTAATTGACAACAAATTTAATATTAACTGGTCTTCAATATCAGCCCAATTTGTACGAGGGGTTATCGGGGCCGTAAAAACGTCGTAAAACACGACACTCTTGCGCACACGTGGCGGAGGACTGTGCTTATTTTTAAAAGGACGTAACTAAGCGGGTTTTTTTATTAATGCAATGACGTAATGTGATGAACAGATTGATTAATTCAAAGTTCGGCGATAAACGGACTAAATGAACCAGTTATGGAATGTGAATGAAGTCGACGTAGTTTGTTAGTTTTATTACCACCTAGTATGGTGAAGTTTTTTCGTATTTTATAACGTGATATATGTGACGTTTACTTATTTTATCTTTGTTTTCTGTTTTTCAAGTTTATTTCCTAAGTTAAATTCGGCGCACTGCGACACTAATTATGTGCACTGCGACACTAAATATTAAAAGAATCGCAACAATATATTGTATTCTCCGCTACCCAAAGGTTGTCTGAAAGAGATAAGAACGCCTGTTGTCTACCATTGTTTAGAGGTTTATATTGTATTTTTTTTTTTATTGGAGTGCAATAAATAATTGTTTTATTGTACTTATTAGCACAGTCCTAAGCCATACACATGCCTTTAGGCAATGCAAGTCTTGGGGATGTACAGGGCCATAGACTGTTGCCTACATAAGGCCATGGACTATACGATACGATAATTCGGCCCTGCTTATTTGTGTGAAGTTTATGGTCCTAACTGTACCTATGAAAATCAATCAAAATGGCGAAGTTTAATGCTGTATCCGATCTCCAGGAATATACATCGTAAACTCGTAAACTTCCCACAGAAACTGACCTAACATGTTGTTAAGTAGGTAAACTATGCATTTCTATTAAATATGTAGAGGTACATATATAACAGCCTAGAAGAACGCATAGAGTATGAAAAAACTATGGAGCGCCTACTAATCTTTATTTTAACTACAACGGAGAAAAGACGGTACGGTTGTTATAGGTCATTAGATTAACGTTTGTATCGGTGTATTTATTAATACGTTAATCTCTCTGTATGGGTCATGTAGCCTGACTGAAAGAATTTGAGTGATTGATTGTATTTCCTAAATATAATCTAGACTACAATCTGCTTCGCGCAGTGCTACCCGCTCATTCCAAGGAAACACTACATTTTTTGGAATAAAAACTAGCCTATGTGTTAATCCAAATTGTCAGCTACCTTCATACACAAATTCATCAAAGTTGGAATAGCTGTTTGAGCATGAATAAGTAACTCCAAAGACTCCAGTAAACTCCAAATTTAAAAAGTACTTAAAAAAGCACCTATTGCTGACACTTGAGTGATAAAGTTGTCTATACAAAGTGTCACTCAAGTGTTTAGCAATAACTATTATAGAAATATCATATAGAGACTCATACCTGCAGACAAACAGTACAAACCGTTTTGCAGGAAATTGTATACGTTTTTAGCTTAAACTTTAATTAATAAATAATAAAAAAAAACTAACATATACATAAACACACTCACAAAATTTCGCCTTTATAATATTAAGTAGTGTGATATAGAAAGCTATTGTTTACTTGAGAATGACACAACACACAAAAATATCAGTTTGCTTCTATGTGTGGGGTCTTTTATCATATCAGTTAATTTTATAAAGTTTCAGTCAGTTATTACTTCTTAATCAGAGAGTAATATAACTTCAATAATTACATGACAACTCGTGTGAATTTATCACAAGTAAGTATCTAATTCGGAGTGTTACTGTGCGTTTTCACTAAGACGAAGCGTAGGGGAAACGTCAGTAATCACTAATCAACCATTCACATGAGTTGAAATCTTTATCTTGGATCCCCTTCCCTTTTGTAATTGGGTTGTGCCTTAGTTTACACGCACCCTTACATGTTTGCATCCATTTCTTTCCTTCGGTTATCCGAGGATGAAACGTAGTCCAAATTCTTTTCATACTTGTCTATGAGAGAGTCAACATCCACACTCGTACCTTGTTTTGGATCAGAGGAAAGGCGTAAATCATTGAAGCCGTTAAACGTTTAAGTGTCCGAGTCGTAAAAGAAAACAATTTGTACTGGACAACTGTTTTAATGTCGACTTAACGGCTGTCAAAATTGCCACCGGGTTGGGACTTCCTCTTATGTTGATTTAGTACGCTTTTAATGGATTTTAGTGGGAATTTGTTTTTTTAGAGTCAGTAAATTATGAGTGTCACGTATATTTTAACAAGTGTCTTGTTAGTTCGTTGGTGATTTTAGTGTGTAATGAGTTTGGGACAAATGGAGGGAGCTGTTACGTCTAGCATAACTCAACACGCGATTCTTTATTGTGCGACAAATACTTTTTGTTACTTTCCTTGCAACACCTGTCTAGCAAGTCAGGTGATGCCGAGTCACGCGACAAGTGAAGTGAACTGATAAGTCATCTCAACACACTGGCATACAAAGTATGTGCCTAAAGACCTCAGTTCGGTTCACACCGCTTGTAGGCAGATTTAATATCTGCCAAGCTTGTGGTCGCTTAAGTTCCTTTCGTATTGGCTTTACATAGACACGATCTCTCATTTCATAATACTATATATTCATATTTGGAAGAGACCTATTCAACAACTTCCGATTGCAAGAGGTCATTCCATGTCGTGGTGTAGTAGTTATAGCTGATTTATATTTCAACAAAATAAGTTATCTACTGCAGCACGCGCACAGCAAACTACGCACAATGACATGACCGCAACTTTATTATAAAATGAATTAAGCCTTCAGGAACTATACGTATAAATAACCCTCAGGGTTAACCGTTTCGTATTCGCTGGATGCTTATGATTCATTCCCGTAGCGGTTATTTTATTAACATTCCCTCATGTACTTGTGAATAAGTACGAACATTCTAAATGATTTCTCCAAGCGTGTTGTGTTGCGTCCTGATATAAAAGTTTATGAATATTTTATAGACTTAGATTAATTTATTATTAATAAAAACCATAGAGTAAACTATCGATCGGATAACCTTATACAAATATCGACCTAGTCCCTATTTAATTTCTAAGTAGTATGCTTATATTTTGATCTTCTCTTCTTTCTCGCTTCCTCCTGTCATGATCATGACTGAGAGTTGTGATTACTTTGAGGTCGTTATTTTTTGCACAGAAGCTCTTCACTCCACATAGTTCCTGCCTTCCGGATTAACGCCTTTAAAGTTTCCCGACAGACTTCTTTCACGGTTCACGGCATCGGTCCGTCGGGTAGTGACCTTCCACGGCCCCTTTAGATTGATGATTTATTGTTAGATAAACACATACATAGTTAGATAGAAATCATACATGACATAGAACAAATATTTGAGCTTACCACACAAAAATTTGCCCTTGCCGGGATTCGTAACCGACTGCCGGCTCAGTAGGCACCACAACAATCAAAAGCACGACTAAAGCGGAACATCGAATGTGTGTCAAAATTTTATAAAGAATAAATGGAACTCAAAGCCATAGTTAACATCTATACAACGAATATAGCTCTGGTTGTATACGTACGTACAATGGACGATGTTCACAGAAGTACGAAAGTAACCGACATAGCTCACAGGATTGCACGATGGAATTGAACTGAGTGAGAAGTGTGAGAACGGATGGCCGTTGGGGCAGCAAAGTTCTGGGGCAGCTAACCAGGTACAGGAAAGCGCAGCGTGGCCCGACTAGATGAACGAATGACCTCGTGAGGGTCGCAGGGAGTCGATAAATGCGGTCTTGGCGAGTTATAGGGGAGACCTCTATATTTAGCAGTGGAAGTCTATGGGTGACAGATAAATAGATAATGGCTTTAGTTTTGCTATTTTCGGGGTCTCAAAAACTTAACCAATAAAAACTTTATCTCCCATCAATATCCACCCATACAATCTTTTATATGAAGTTATAAAGGCACCCGCAAATCGTAAAATAACCACAAAATTTCGCCTCATTAGTACCCAGGATGGAGCTCATAATCAAAACAATAAAACAAACATTTTAGTATTATTCAATAGGCCTATTTACAGCCCACCTCATTTAAAAGCCGTAAAATCCTTTTTATTTGGTTTTCACTATCTGAAACGCTGAATACGAAACGTAGTATGAGTGTATTGGTTGTATGGGCGCTTAGGCCGTTTTTTGTAGTCGTTGATATACCGGTTTATCGGAAATTATCAATAGCTCGCCGTACACGCATAGATGTGGCGCTTGGAGCTAGATTCAATAAAGTTTCATTCATAATGATGCAACTGTATTGAACTTGTTGATAACAACTGACATTAGTTTGAAATCAATAGATTTTTATTTATTTTGTTTTATATTTCTTTTCTTTTTATTGTGAGATTAATATGACTTTTGTAAGTGTGTGTGCGTTTTTTATTATTATTTTTACTACTTACTATCATCCGTTCAAAAATACTGATTGTTTTAGACAATCGATCTCTACGATCAAACATGTTTCTTAACATAAATTATCATGTTAATACTTAGAACAGGGTTATTGCAAGTTATTGGTTTATATTTGAAACCTAGTTTGAATTCTTTCAATTTTTTTTTTTAAGTAAATGATTATTATTATTTTTTCAACTGCACGCAATGGAAGCATGAAATAGCTATGTTACTTTCTAAAACTCAGGAAAAAAAATATACAGAAAAATAAATTTTAAATGGAATAAGACTCTTAAAACAGATACTCGCCATTTAATTAAAATAACGTTAAAACACTTTAGACACTATGACGTTAAGATTACTTTTTACGATGCGTTTATGAATCATAAAATAGAATAAGAAAAGATATGAAACACTAAAAACTTTAATGTTTGTTATATAGGTGATGACGCAATTAGAGATGTGGAAAGGGGAATGATTGGGGAAAGAACGTTCTGGAGAACATTTTCCATACAGATAGGGAAACGTTCTCGAGAAGAGCACATCTCTAGGCACAATACGAGAATGCGCATGATTTACTCAGGCAGGACTATTTGTACTTGTAAAGCCCAACAAGGTGTTTTTCAGCTTACGCCATATTGCGGATTTTTAGTGGCACTAATTTTTTCTACTGCCAAGAGTGCCAAGGACCAATTTTTGGTAACTGACGTTGAAAGTCGGTAAATATAACTGATGTCAAAGAGGAAACAAATTTAAAGCAATGTGTGCATAATAAAGTCAAAACTATCCACGGTGATGAACGTCAAGTTTTTTAAATAGGATTCAGTATTTATTTCGCAAGATGAACGGAGGATTAAACAGCATTTCGGTAAACAATGTTTTGAATTCGGTTGACGTATGCACAGTATTGCCATATGAAAGCTGTTCAGTTTGAAGCGCCACTATATCAAAACAACTTCATGTAGGTACACTTTTTTGAACGCCCTAACTCCGGATTTTAATTAGGCGAACTAACTTGACAGCTCAAAGTGTTGTCAGGAATAGAAAAAAATAAATAGTGATTGGTTTATGTCGATACTAATATGTCGATATAACCTTGTACCTACTATTCATTTGATTATATTTGTATTTTATCAAATACTTCAGTTCACACTCGTACTAATTACAATTTTACCATTTTGTCAATTTCAATTTTACTAATTGAAATTGACAAAATGGTTACCTTTTCAATAGTCGGTGGGTCATTGTTTTCGTAAAACATATGTACTTTTCGACGTATCGCCGCGAATATGAATTCGTCCAGCTTTCCCTTAAAATCGATTTTTGGCCCAGTTTTCATGGGAACACTAAAGTTCTGATTTTCTTTGTGCTCCTTTAAAATTTTAAAATCTGTGGTTCTTGAAATGCCTAAGATGATAATCGTAATGCATAATTATTATTATTTTTACGACGTGCAGCAAACATTTTTTGCCTTATAATTACTTTGTTACCATAAAGCGGCAGCTAATCAGTGACGTAGAAAGTCTCACTAGTCGAAGTGCCAATACCTTATTTACTCATACAAACGAAGACATAGTTAAAGCCTGACCAGAAATATATTAGGATTGTCAAGAGGGTGCTATTTATAAGACTTATATGGCAACAATCCTGCAACATTAGTTTAAGAGGCCTTATTCCTTTTAAAATGCTGATTGTTTTAGACATTTTTCTCTATTATCAAACATGTTTCTTAACATATTATTGATGATACTACCTAGAACAGGGCTATTGGGGTTTATTCATATATATTTGAAACCTATAGTTTGAATTTTTCATTGATAATTTTTGTTTCAAAAACTACTCGAAATCTATTGGGGTTTATTCATACTCGTATATATTTGAAACCTATAGTTTGAATTTTTCATTGATAATTTTTGTTTCAAAAACTACTCGAAATTGACAAAATTCACGCGAAAACTTAGTTTTTTTAACTTATTTTCGACTGCGCGCAATAAAAGCATGAAATAGCTACGTTACTACCTAGAACTCGGGGAAAACTATTATTCACCTCAAAAAGTTGGTTGAATTTATCAATATATTTGTCATAATATGAAAAAAAAAAATTTTAAAAGGAATAAGGCCTCTTAAATGCCTGTCTGTTCGTATGGTAACCTCTTAATATAATTTAATGGAATGTACTCATCTCCTGACTGCTTTTCGTGTAGTAAACACGTGTACACTTTATTTATAATATTACTGTCACGACTGTGAATGGTTTTCGGCATTTTCTATGAACTTTTTTAAATATTTGTCTTTTAAAGAAACCACCACGAAAGACATTCATATTGTTGAAAAACCATCATAAAATCATTGCCAGTGTAAGAAATTAGTTTCAGTGAAATTCCGCAATATGGCGCATCTCAATAATTATATTTCTGGTCAGGCTTGAACTAAACACCCAGATCTTTATAACATGTTGCAATACCTGAGGTTTATATTCGTTTACAGTTATCAGTGTATTCGATAGTACCATACAAAACAAAAAGGCGGACAGCGTTCTTAGCGATGTCCTAAAACTCTAACTTTCTTGTCGATGAAAGTATTTTAATTCCAACCGTTTTTTTATTATTTATTTGTGTAATAAAATTATTAGTTTGATTTCAAAACGCCATAATACAAAATTCATGAAACATGTAATGTCTAACCTAAACCTCTCTGGTATTAACTGTTTTTTTTATATCGATATTTACAACACTAGCCAAACAGTGGCAACATTCGTGTGCATTGAACTGTCAAGTTAGTTCGCCTAATTAAAATCCGGAGTTGTAGAATGTTTATGCAAAGTAAAGTAAGTGAACATACCATGAGAAGCCTTTAACTAAGTGATTCTATTTCGCTTATCTCAATAGCTTGTTGTGGTGTCTACAAGCATAATTAAACCTACATAATGTGAATTTGTCCGTTAGTCTCCGTAGATGGTTAATGATGACGTAATTGGAGTGAGATTTTATTATGAGCAGTGTATTATTAGTGCTAGTTGAATGATGATGTACTTAGGTGATCTTACTTAATCCAATTTGTATGTTCGTGTATATGATATGCATGTACTCACGACCCAAGTTTATTCCTACTCATAATTACGATCAACCTTTAGTACAAATAGGCATAATTTGTCTATAAGGAAAAATAACAAAGTATAAAAATGTCGAAAAACTAATTATTGTCAAGAAATAAAAATGACCAAAAGTATACCTCAATGACGAAACGCAAAAATGTCGAGACTTGTAAATACTTTATAATTTTTCCATATAGTAAATTATATACATATAACATTTCTTGTCATTTTTATACTTCGTCATTTCTCCACATTAGTATCCTAAAGGCTTTAGTATGAGACCAACAACATTGAAAATTTGGGAATCTTACCAAAATATTGCTCCGCCATTACAAAGTGGTCGCTTAACCACATGTTTTGTATGGAGAAATCATTTTTTTGTACGTTTTTGGTCATGTAATAAAAGTTGATCGGAATTGTGATTTTCAATAAACTCGGTGGAAAGGCCCTCGTTCCGTTCCACCCAGTAATATGTAGGTAGTTATATATAACTCAATGACGTGTCAATATCAAACTTCTAATTTTCTCTCCATCAAAATGCAAACGACTAGCCAACTCCGTGCTATTGTAACACCCGATTAAATTTAGCACCAATTAAAGTCCTATTTTCCGTATTGATGACGGTACTTGGATAGCGAATAGAGCGCGATAAGCAGACGGACAGACTGCAAATAATATAGATGCTAAATGGTATGTCAGATTTATGACCCACTGGGACTTAGTCACAGAGACCAAGTCGTAAAACAGCGATAAAGAAAAAGCTTTGTTCCTTATGAGTGGACCCTGAAGTTATGGCATTCGGCTGGTGCCACAATCTGTGTCTGTGTCATTTTACTAGATATAGGTATGAGTTTTACAATTTCGTTGAATAGGACGTAAATTCTGGATATACTCAGTACTCACGTATAAATATTTCTAAAGGCGTAACATTATATGGGCTCGGTCTAAGTATCTAGGATATGATTATATTCTTCAAAATAATTACAAGAAAATTTTAACGTAGTATTAAAATATAGGGAAGACTCATGTAAAAGGATGCCATAATGGACCATAAAACCAAAATCTTGCCAATTATACCCTGTCATTAGGTAAGCGATTTTTTGGCGCCTTTCCTGGTGTGTGTTTTAATGATCATATATAATTATCAATTCACTATTATGTCGACGGTTTCAGGAACAATAGTCCAAAATCACGACTTGAATTGCATATGATTATACCGCATTAGTTTATCAAAAAACACAAACGTATTTCGAACAGTTTATGAATCCGTCTTAAGCTCACTTATCTTTTAAAGCAACTAGATTGTCTTGTCAATCAAATCCGATAAAATTAATCTTATCACGCAATTAACTTAACGAGTTAATTCAACAATTATCAGCAGACCACACGCAGATCGAAGCAGGCTGTCCTCCCGCACAGTGATCTATCGCTCAAAGTTGGGATAAGTAAATCAAGCGTATGAAGTGCGTGGGACGCTTGATACTGCCTTGCGGGACGCCGTGCGGTAGCTTTTCTGAGTCACCCTAATGAGAAATACGGAAGAAAGTATATCAATCGCAATTCCAGATAAAAATAACGGTTAGAACAGAAGTGTCTTTCATTAACATAATTATATTCAATAGCGTCACTTATAATTAAAAATATAGATAATTTATGGGTGATATTATCGACTATCTTGACCGGCCCACGTATGAAACTATCGTAAAATTTTGACTATTTAACTACTGATCTTAAGATTATTTTATCATAGCTTCTGATCACCCAATACTTAACCCTTACTAATTTTTGCTTGCGAATGGTTGGGTGTAACTTCGTATCATCGCATATTTTCAATGTGATTAGGAGACTAAGAATTTCAGAAATGGGAGTCAAAATGAGACTTGTTAAGAACGCTCTATAAAAAAAAATACGCAAGTGTGGCGTCACAAATTCGCACATGAGCTGCTTAGTGTATGTAAAAGCATTTTGCAATGAACTTCATAAAATACTGCGCCATGTTTCCATTTTTGTGTGAATAATTTGATAGTATCATTAGTTTTTTATATATATCGGTTTAACCTTTAGCATTTATTACGAGGATATACTTTCTGAATTAATTTAGTGATGAACTGGTAGAATACTACTGGTATAACTGAAAGAATTAGGAACTCCAACTACATGCATCATCCGAGTTGTTATAGCGGAAAAAACGGGTAAAATAGAGAAAGATACAAGTAACAAAAGTACACCACACAGTTGTAATTAGAAGACGGTGAATCCAAACGTACTCATTAGAAAATATATTATGATCCCGGCGACCATTAACGTTGAGACGTCAAGAGCGCGAGAAGTCTTTGTCAGAGTATTTAATAGCTTATAAATCTTATAATATTTAATTTGCTTGATTATCGTAGTAATTAATATAATAATATTATTTTAGACTCCAAGCTCTGGAGGCTTCTATTGCCTTGAAATCTCCGCCACAGAGTTGTTTGTTGGTGATTTATAGAAAGTGCATGTAATTTTGAAATTGCTTAAAGATAATGATCGTAGAAACTTGGTGCTAAATTTAATCGGGTATTACAATAGGAAGTTAACTAGTCGTTTGCATTTTGATGGGGAGAAAATTTTAATAGATACATGTATACATTTTTATAGATACGATATAGATACATTATAGATACATTATCGTTATCATCATCATCATATCAGCTGATAGAAATCCACTGCTGGACAAATGACTCCCCCAAAGTTCTCCACAACGATCGTTCTTGCGCCGCCTTCATCCAATTTCCGCCCGTGATCCTAACTAGGTCGTCCGTCCACATTGTTGTGGGCCTTCCCACGCTACGTCTTCCGGTCCACAGGCGCCACACAACTTTCTGCCTCAACGGCGTTCGGTTCTAGCAATGTGCCCCGACCACTGCCACTTAAGTTTGGCCACTGTCTGAGCTACCTATAACCTTATTGATTTTTTTCTTACTATTTCACTATTTCTCATTATTTATTTCTTACGAATACATCATTTTTGATTCGATCACGCAAGGAAACTCCGAGCAGAGCTCGCTCCATTTTCCTTAGAGTAACTTTGTTTGATATTATACACATAAATTATCTTCTTCTTCTTCTCCATCGCTATCGTGACTCCGCTTCAGCTTGTCAACTGCCTGTCTCCATCGGTTGCGGTCAGCTGCCCGGTGTAGTGCGGCGCTAACTGGGCCGTTGGTCTGCTCGGATATCTGGTCAGACCAGCGTTTTGGGCTCCGGCCTCTAGGTCTCTTTCCTTCCACTTTTCCGGTGACCATCTCAGACGCTCCAAGTTACCCACATCTCGGCGGGCGATTTGGCCAAAGTAAATCGCCTTAAAACCTGCAAGTGACACTACACTACAAAGTCGTACTTACAAGCCGGTGAACCGAACTTGGCCATTAGGCACTTTATGGTCTCGAGCATTTACGTTTCGACGAGAAGCGTGCGTGGGCGCAGTTTATTATTTTATCGCGATTCTAGTTCCTTGGTGTTTGCTGTCGGGCTAAGTGGTGTAGCTTTATATAATACTTGTTTGGCGCCGGGATGTTGGTTGTCAATTTATGTGAATAGACTGGTTTCTTGCATCTTTTCAGTAATGAATTAGGAGTTCAATGTGGCACATGATGCTCGTGAGGTTCATGGAGCCAGGTTCGCCATTGAGAGATACGTCAAGGAGGACTATGTATATTATATATATCCCTGACGTATCCCTGACGTATCCTTGACGTATCCTTGACGTATATATGATATATATCAATGTTTTATAATAAAAATTGTGGTATGTACCGAAATTTAAAAAACTTGACGTTTCATAAACTTTTAAATAGCCTTTTAAGTATAAAGCAATATCTTAACGGCATGCTAAACTATACAACTTCTGCTTAAAGGTTCCGAAGCTATTAGGAGAATATTAATATTACATTGCATATCATGATAATAGGTTATTTACGATTCAGTTTGAAAATGGCTATCAACTACCTTATTGACTTTCCCATTTTATATGATCTATAAATAAGTAATTATGATTAGGTTACTTCATTCGTAATATTTATTTATATATGAACATGCAGTTATCTGCTTCGCCCGAAAGTTGGCAGAGAATACCTTCATAACAGGGACAGTAAAGATTAAATAAATAGATAAGCAGATGGCTCGCCACAGACATCTGTAGCACCAGAGGTGTTATGCACTAATTACTCTATAAGTTCTTGGATGATTAAATAATAATATTTGTATTGAAATTGTAAAATCTTAAGTACCATTATTTTGACATCTCATTCAATATTATTAACTACTAAAACCACTAGACTTATTGGTTCCGTACCTATATACCTACGTATATAAAATATGTATAAAATATGTAAAATAAGAATACCGATTTTAATGTAGACTAAATATTATGTAATAATACTTATTGGCTCTGATTATGCTTATGTTGACGATGTATGATTATTACAACTCTATCTATCTATCTATCTAAGTATGTGTAGTGACGCGTTTTTAATTACAAATTATTGGCATTAAATATGAAACAGTTCATTTACGAATTAAGCGGGGCAACGCAAAATATTTGTGGGCTACAATCAATTTATCATGTTCATTGTATTCACGTGGCAGTCACTGCTAACACCGCATTACCATCAATAACACACACTGAGTAATGATACTCATCGAAATGCAGATCGGCCGCGTAGGCTGAGCACTTTCCATTCCTCCTGACCTGAGTCTGCGAAAGGATTGATCAAATATAGAACGAAGTCTACTTCACAACTCAAATTTTCTTTTTAGGGTTCCATACCTCGAAAGGATAAAAACGGAACCCTTATAGGATTACTTTGTTGTCCGTCTTTCTGTCAAGACCATTTTTCCCAGGAACGCGTGGAGGTATCAAGCTGAAATTCATATCAAATACTCAAGTTTACTGTCCCTTGGAGATGTAAAAAAATCATGTTTCTAAGCTTACGCAATCAAAAGATACAGCCGTTTATGTTGCCAATTTTCGACACTCGCAAGGGAATCAAAACCTACTCCGTACTTCCCGTGAGCTCAGAATCTTGAAATTTGGTACGAAGCGTCGTCTTATAGCACAAATAAAGGAAAATTTGCGATAAGCATAACTTTTCCTTATATACCTACAAGTTGCTCAATGTGGTTCTCCTCAGCCCCGTCTCTCGCTCATGACCCACCCTGTATACCTTTGGAACCTACTTACATCATGAGACTCTGTTGAGAACTGCAACCTCTAGGCAAAAATAGTCGGAAAGATGGAGATCCAAACATCCTGACATCCCAACATCCTGATATCCCATCCCATCCGGACATATACGAAAGGATTTTGAGCCAAACTGAAACGCTTCGCTTGCTCGGCCAATTACGGTTACTTTGTTTAAAGATAATCTTCTGCATCTAATCCACATTTTGAAGACATTTTGTAACAAAACTTACAAGAAAGGTACCCAACTGTCCGACTCCGATTTGATTCATTTTGATATATTTTATAATAGAGTAGTTTAAAATAGCACCTTCATACACCCCTAAATTTAAAAAAAAATGTTTTTTTGTGAAATACATAACACGTGTCCATTCTTTTTTCATGTTCTCCAACATATAGTGAAACCAGTAATTAATTATCAATTTGCTTGAACACATCTTTCTACAGAAGTTAGAGGGTTTGACCAATTTTCAGTACTTTGATATATGTTATAGACTACTCTATAACATATATCAAAATGAATGAAATCGGAGTCGGACAGTTGGGTACCCTTCCTGGTTAGTCGAAGTTATTGGGAAATGTGCCTTTTATTGTACTACCTATAATATGTTAATATCAGCGCTTGTAAGTACCCAGTGCTGTATAATGTTTAATTACTCGTCTTATTTGGAATTATGGCCTATAAAAGTGTCCACTACAATTGCGAACGATTTGTTCAAGATATAATATACATTAGCATAACCAGCTTTCAATTATAACGTGTTTATCGAATAAAACACAATAATAACATCACACATGGTATCTATTAAGATTATAGCTGTGCATAAAAAAATCAAAAGAAAAGTAAGAGCTACAGTTTCTTTAAACCTTAGAATAAATAATGCTTAGAAACCTAGTCAACGCTTGAAAGTGAAGCCAGATTTATATATATATTATATCGTCCTTCTTGACGTATCCGTCAATGGCGAAACCTGGCTCCATGACCTTCACGAGCACAACTCATGTGCACGAATGTGGCTTGCAAAACCGAATTTGGTTTTGAAGTTTCTGTTACAAGGCGCACAATGCAAGTCACTTTAGTGCAAGTATAAAAAGGCTTTGGACGGGTCTTTCTGTTTAGGCGTTTGCATCGTTTTGAAGCAGTTTTGGTTAGAACCCGGCTATCTTTCGTCCGTGTGCGCATCTGTCACAAAGTCAAGCTCATAAGTAACATGTCTTTATTATTGGTTCGTATTCGTAGACACGCACACATAAAACCAAAAGCGGCTTCATCTGTCGCAATTCTGTTGTATAAAATAAGACTCTCGTTCTAGTATTTATTGTAAGCATTAAAATTTAAATATACAATCATGCGCCATAATATTATCATTTATCATAGAAGTTACAGATGGTACAGAATTCTTAGTATCTCTCCAGTGGTCAAAAGAGTATGAAATACGTACGGAACCCAATTTTTTATTCGCTGTCGTAGAATTTTGTTTTAAAGGGCACAAATAAAATCTTACCGCCCAAGGGCGTAATTTACGACTTACCGCCCGCTTTTCTAGCATGTAAACCTTTGTTTACGAGCAAGTGTGATGAAAAGTAACATGTCAAATGCCCAAGATATTATAAACCATAAATTGGAAATTTAAAAAGTCATGTTCATCAAAGACCTTTATTTATTAGATATAAAAACATTACTTATTTATTCACAACGAATGTTGACTTTAGTTCATCTCGACACATATTTATAATCATTGAAGCGTCAAAACCCTTTTAGATTCGACGAAAATTATCAATACCTTTCCCGTTCTAGGATTACAGAAATTTACGACAAGGTTGAGATATTTTAGAAACAAATAATAGAAGTAAACGAGGCCGATATATCGGGGATATTTTAAGTTTCGTTATGGATATAAAGATGCCACTCTGGCTATGGTGGCACCTGCTTGCGGCTACAGATGCAAGTTACAAGAGATCAACGGATTTATGAAAAAAATATTCATTTCAGGCAACTATTGCCCTAAAGTAAAAAAATATACAACATATAAATTACAAAATAATGAAAATCGGCCAAGTGCGAGTCTGCTTAGCGCACCGAGGGTACCGTACAAACGCTTATCCCATCTTAACTGCCGGCTTAAGTCAAGTTGCACCTGGTATGAAATATGAATGGCACCGGATGCAAATGAGGTGAAAAGTCAACGCATCCGATAACGTTTGTTGTATGGGATCCCCATTTAAATGTTTATATTATAAGAAATACATTATCTGTGAAAATTACAACTACACATACAAATACAGATGTTTATTTATTAAATATACGAATTAAATCCAATAAACTTTCCTCCTAAGCTCGAACTTACATAGCACGATTTGACCTACATAGTTAAATACGCAATTCAATTAAACTAGATTAGAGTTTATTAATATAATTATGAGAGCATGGACATATTTATTATACTCGGCAATAGTAGTAAAATTACAAATCCTACGTTAGGAAATAGCTATCAACTTGGAACTTAATCGTTTAAGTTGCATTATTTATTATGTAAACTACACATTTAACTGTTATTAAGAGAAAAATATATGACAAGTTTCTACACATCTGAAATTGCAGATGGTGTCGAAGACCTTGGATTAAAAAATATACTATAAGTAAATTTTATTATAACAATTGATCTCGAAGGGACTCTGAATAGCCCGCAACATCACGTTCGAAACGTTGAGGTAATTACATGAAGTCTGATATCCGATAGCACGATGAAGTCTCTTTTCCCTATAATAATGTGTGAAAATCATTAAGTTTAAATCAATATAGGTATGTCAAATTTTGTTAATGAAGTTACAGGAATGATCAAGATACTATAGATGAAGCATTCGATAAACTTTGGACAAGATTATGAATACGGCGAATTCACTCTTATTCGAAGATTTTCGACCATAAGTTGGACAGGATACAGAAATGATCTTGTCATGTGGTCGGTTAAATGCCAATCTTGTATCAGTAATTTCTGCCACCATAGACGGTGCATCGCAAAGTGCATACCACAAATTGTCAGTAACGGACTCAAAGCCAAAGAGCGATGAGTTGTACTCTAGTAAACTAAATAAAAGAACAAACTTAACCGCTCCCGCTTATAACTCGGACCGTTCACTCTCACCGCCATCCACAGCCAAGGTTCCGATTCTTCTTATTGTTGCATCATTTCCAATAGCTGAAACAGACGTTTAGTAGTAATTAATTAACTTAATTGCATCGTTTTCCGCCTCATTAATATCGTGTTCGGTATCTTTTATTGCATCCGAATATCTTTGTGGCGTACTCCCACGTATCCCACGTATTTAATGATCGGGAAGTGTGGAAGGATCGTTTGATTGATTGGTTGCGGTTTTTTGGTATACATGGTATACAAATAAGCGGTAGATTTAAAGCTAGACGCTTTTGTCTTGTGGAGGATACTCAGTATTTGATAGTGGTTCAATAGAGGTGTTAATTGACATAAAATAAATATTTGCACGAAATATTACTTGTTGACTTTAACAACTTAAATAGTAAATTTTAGTAGGTTTGAGTAATATTTTTTATAGTATTATTATTAATAACGGTAAATAGCGACGATTTTCTTTTCAAATAAAGCTGGGAATTACATTTTTATTTTTCTCTTAATATGTGGTGGGATGAGATTCCCAATTTGATCTAATACCCATTGTTTAACTTATCTATAATCCACAGCTAACATAGCTTTTTAGCGATTATAGGCTTACTCCAGTAGTTAATAACTTACTTAATCATAATCATAAATTTTAAAGCATCCTCTGCTTCCTGAATCCAATATAGAAATCATCACTTCGATAATAACATTTTATTAAAATAAAGAGGTACTTTTATTATCACAAAACTTCGCGTTCAAAAAGTCTTTTCGAGGCCATGAACGTAAGAGCGTTCGAAACGTCGAGGTAACTTAATAAACACTTAAAACGCGATTAAGTCCCGTTTTGTTATAATAATGTGTGAAAATCGTGCAAATTTAAATCAATATAAAAAGGTACATATGTTTTAATTTAATAACACTTTTTTAACCTTTGTGTTAATATTTAAAATAATGAAACGCTTCGTAAATAAGTGTACACATGCATGATCATGTTAGTACGTGCCCTAAGAGCCGTATGTGACTTTGGACTCCTCAGTCAGTTGTACCGTTATTCTACTGGGATTTAAACGCTGTCATCGTTTTGTGTCTCGTTTATTTCTGGACAGTTGCACCAGTCGCTTGTCCACGCCTGATTTAAACAATTTGTTAAACAAGCCTCATTTACATTATACGATTCAGTAGTTCCTGATTAGATAAATCTTTAAATAATTGTAACTGCATTTGTCTCGTCTTGTGATATTATTAGATTCGATGCAATGATATTTAGGTTATTATTCTCAGGGCAGTTAAAAATTTAATAATTTGGTATCTAATTACTTGGCGTTTAAAGTCATTATTTGACATCTATGCTCAATAAATAGATGGGAACTTCTAAATTTAGCTTCCAAGTTATTTTGTCTGTAGGTTAGGTTAGACTTTTACTATTTTTAGATGCCTGGTAAAATAATTACCTTCATGTTATTATTGGAGTATTTTCAAAGCTATGTCCAAAGACTTTACTTTAAACGACTGCATCGTCACTAAGTCGTTACGAAATCGTATCGTCGGCAAAAAGTTCACAACAATTTGAGTTTGACACATTATTTTTTCCTTTTCTCTCCTTTTGTTATTCCGATTATGCAATGCAATGTTGCGTAATTTGCATTCAGGTGGAGCCCCACAGCATTAAATGCTTGATTGTGTATTGATTGATGAATGAAAATCGCTTGTATAGGAATTCAAGTGCAATAGCCAGTTACCTTTGATGTCCGTAGGTATCCGTACTTATTAATCTTTCATCTTTAGGAAGACCAGTGTCTTGAACGACAAGGTTGCTGTTTTGCGTTCCATGGGTGGAATTTGTGTCTTTTGATGTCTTAACATATGTTTACTAATATCTTCCAGTGATACTCGTTAAGATAGTATTGATTGGCTATGGGTATACATAAACTTTCTAACACTAAATATGCTCGTTTGTTTGCACGTCATGTCAATGCAATCATAGCATGCTTGCCTAGAAAATGCCTATTCAATCTCGACTTGAAGATATTATAAGAGTTGTGTTTTTCACGGAAAATGTGCGCAGGAAGAGGGTTCCACTGTTTTGCTTCCCTGATAAGTTGTACTAACATTGTCCAGTCTTTAATGTATGTACTTATGCTTTTTCTGAACTTATTAGTTGTCAGTTGCGGCTGTCTTAACCTAAGCGAATAAAATGAACAAATCGATTCAAACACTTGAAAGATAGATATTAATCGATTGAATTTATAACGATTACCATACTCAGAACTGGCTGCAAATCATCGGTCAATATTATCACGCCAAGTTTTGTTATTTCAAGTGGCCTAGACGAATACCAGCTGAGTTAAAAAAGACGTATGAATTGGATCGATAATGGTGGTTACGCTGTTTCAAGTTTGCAGCATCGTAGGTTTTAGTGCGAATTCCTAAATGTCCTTGGCTGTGTGGGCTAAGTCTAGACTCTTGAACTGTTGATGAACTGTAAGTTGTTTAGAAACTAGATAAACATTGTTTTATTGGAGTGACTTGAGATTCTCAGTACTTATGATATGAGGTAATATAAAGGCGATGAAAATTTGGCGTGATGTTGCACAACACCGACTTACATCTTATGACTTACTCTTTGATGGGGCAGAGTCGTCCACAGTCTGATTGAATTTATTTGTTTTAAGTAAAAGTGATCAAACATCATCCCTCTCCTCTTCTCTATGGTGTTCAACAATTTCCTTTTTTCTATTACTCTTCTAGGTACTTCTTCATTTGTGACTACAATATGCATAATATTCAGTACCGAGATTCATGGCTTTTCACACAATGACCACATCTTCAAATTGTTTCATGATAACGACTGAGCCACTTCAGTAATATGAGTTTGCCCTATTTCTCACTGGCGGAACCTTTACGGTTATTTGACCCACTAGACTACTCTAACCCTAAAACGCCGTATCCACCTACAAAATCAGCTTCAGTAACGTCCTATTGACCACAGAATCCAAAAGCTTTAAATTGACGCGACAATATTTTATCAGGTCTTAAATTACATTTGCTAAACCTCTTACCTTGCTATATTTGAGTGCCAATGGCTCCAACCGGAGCCAACTATTGATATCAATTCAGACCTTTGGCAACTTGCCGGGTAAACCTCTTACTTAACTAAATTGCTTGTGGCTCCTATATGAGCCGTGTTTCGGTAGCAATGGAGAGGATTGGCGTTTCTCCATATATACAGTAGTTTATCGCCTGTCGACGTAAAGTTGGGTTTAATGTTTTGATTCGTTTCCTAGATTAATGGCGGAGGATTATTTCCAGTAAATTGGTAGCGGAGTTCATTTTGCAATTATGTTGCAAAACTAAATTACTTTAGGTAACTTATATTGAGTAATTTTACAACATCGCAAGTTAATTATCAGATTGCTGAAAATAAGGTTTAAGAGAAACCTATATCTTCTCTTATATAAGTAAGTTTATTAGCAGTTGTTACTTGATAACAACATCAAAGTGCATATTCCACAGTATTGTAGTATACCAATAATTCAAAAAGTGAATAAAATATATAATTATTGTATTAAGCGGTTTACACTCACGTGAATTTGTCAGGAACGGCCCGACATGACAATTTCACGTGAGTATAAACCGCTTAATACAATAATTAAATATGTCTCACGAAAGTTTTAATAAAATTAGTGAATAAAATAGTTCGAAAATACAAAAACTTAAATAGGATAGAACAGACATTCAAATTGCATTTCTATAACTAGCCCATACACCTTCTATCTTCTTCTTTCGGCGCATATTCCCATTATTTGGGGTCAGCCCTCCTCGTTCGCATCCGTCAGGTCGGTGAATCGTGGGTTATCACTTCGTTCATCTAGTACTGTTTAAAATCCTTTAATATAGTGGAGCACCTCGTAGCAAGGGGGCGCCTGCCTCTCCTGTTGTCCGGTAGTGGCCATCCATATTCAATCACTATACAAAAATCACATCTATCCTTTGCTCGGTTCCAACGTAAAAGAAGGACACGTCCATAAACCAGCAAACACTCTTTCACATTTATACATTAAGAACATTAATAAGATTAATTATTTCCTTATACGTTTTTTCTATTCGAGCTTCATTCGTTCACATTGACCAGTTGATATTTAAAGTTAAATGTAGTACCTAGCCAAAGAAGACATTTCTCCGTAATATTGCGCATTGAAAATCAGTTTTCTATGGAGAATCGATATAATTTCAGAAGTCTTTATATAAAAGCGCGATGCAGGATCATGCCAGTCTGGCTTCATCTGATGGTCAGTCTTTGTCCTCTCATCATGCCAATAAGGCTGAACAAATAAACAATTTTGGTACAGGCATAGCTGGGCATCCAAAGATTTAGTAGGAGCATAGGGTACTTTTTACCCGTCCATGGTAAAGAAAAATACGCGGATGAAGTAACAGGTACCTTTTGGATATCTATTTAAATATAACCTCCGCTCCGGTTTCTAGAAACGACACTCCTTAAGGCAAATTCCATTACGGAACAATTTGATAGTTTCTCTTAATTAATTGTAATATCAAGCAATTACTCGAACAGCGCTGCCAAAACAAAGTTAATCATCCAATTAACATACCAGTCGCGGTAACTACTTTTGTGTTTGTACCGCACTAGAATCGGTTAGTTCTCACTCGAAACAAGGCTATTACTCACCGGGTCAGTGCTGTTCAACGAATCGATAGGAGTTACCTATCGATGATCGCGGTTCATTGATAGTTTGGAAAGTAATGGTAGCTAATTCTTTGTTCTTTCTTCTTCTTGTGTTGTATTCCTCATTGCTGTGGGTCGCGACTATTTATCACTCTTCGGGAAATCTACCTACGACAGAACGCATGACTTGGCGTCGACTTAGTAACCATTGTGTCCCGAGTCTCATCGGTCTAGCGTACGCGACTCCTTTCTCTTGGTCTTCTTCCTTAACCTATCCCGTTACTTAGGAGCTTTTCCACTTTGTCATTTTTCTTTCTGGTTATTTGACCGAAAAATTCAGTGATTCGACGGAGGCAGAAGGCAGCAGATGTTACCAAATTCTGATAGATGAAGGCATTGGTGCCGTCCATGGTATGTAGGTTCTTTATTTGAGGTCAGACATTTTTCTGGTTTCTATCTATCTATCAGCCACAGACGTCCACTGCTGAACATAGGCCTCCCCCATGACTCGCCACAAAGTGCTAGTTTTCTGGTTTACTGTTTTTTAATTGGGAGTAGAAAATAAATGCCTAATACTTAACTAGTATCAGGACGAGCTTAATTCGTGATCGGACCCGAACTACTACTAAATAGTCTACGCACCAGGTTGCTCAGCTTTACGTTTGTTCGAGCAAATTTGATGTACGGCAGTAGCCATTCCTAGAAGTGCGCATGCCTCTGTCGGTCGCATTGCCCTGCCCGACGACAAATTACAGTTTTCAAACTGTGTCAAACGAAAACCAGGCTGGAAATATTATCGGTACCACATCACTATAGCTCAGATGGTATGGCCACTACTACAACGTAATGGCTAAATAGTAAATACCTACTGGTCAAGGACGTTTTACATGTTTCTGATAGCTCGTTTGCAATGAGACCTAGTTTACGTTTGTCAATAAGAAATTAGAAGAGAAGATATCACCAGACTATAAGAAGAAGGTATTTAAGTTCTGGCGCACTTACAATGGGCTCGTAGTGGCGGGTAATAAACGAAATAGTTAATGATTATTTACTGTTTTCGTCTTGGGTTAAGTAAATAATTATCTTTGCTAAAATGCGATCGGGACTATATGTTTACACGGGGATGAAAACGACTCTCTCTTTTACTCTCTCTTCAGCTGTCCCAATAACTTAAAAAAAAATATTTTCGAGGACATCTGAACGACTTAATTACATAAAAACATTTTCATCGCCATAAAAGTTCCTTCGATTTCTCATAGATCGCGTCATCAGACCAAAATTTTATGTGACCAATTTGGAGTTTTCTGCTCTGTAACTATATATTTTTTTCCAAATTGAATGAATGACGGAGTTATAAGACAAACTCTTTTTCGAAGTCCGTTGAAAATAGTAGAAATAGGTCTACCTGATATACATTATATAAAAGGAACGAAAGAACCCCTACTTCGTCACATTCAGAATTCTGAACGACAAACATATAACAACTCGGATATTTTAGATAACTAAATTTAGCGTCACGACTGGTGGATGAACTAAAGAGCAATGAATCATAATATGATTTAATGCAAAGTCAACAAAGTATTTACATCTCAGCTTACCCCAAATACCCAAGCATATCAGTGTTAAATAATAATGTTCCACCATTTCAGCCAGTCGATCAATCACAAATAATTATGACAGGGTCAATACTAGCAGAAATAAAATATTCATGCAAATTTTGATGGTAAATACTTGGATGAGCGTAAAATTGTGAATTACTCGGCCATAACCCATGTCTGGGTTAAGTTTGCTTAGCTCCTGATACTACATATAAACCGATAATACTGAAAGATGTAAGGTTCGTAGTCGGCTTCGTCCGCGCAGAAGTTTTTCTCAAACATGCAATGAAATGTCGTCATAACGAGCGTTATAATTATAACAGGCTTCGAAGTATCACGTGTCGGTCGGAACCACTCGAGAGAACTGTAAAGGAATTTCATACAAAATTAAAAACCTGGGCCGGAAAGTAAATTTTTCTTAATTATGGCGTCTGTGTTCGTGAACAGGCTAAACAGAGCTGAATGATATATATTTGAGTAGTGTATTTTTTTATTTCATTGCATATGTTTGACAAAAGCACTATACATGCCTTAGCTGTGAAAAATGCTTGCCGGGTGACTAGGTATAGACGATATAGTGATTCGAACTTTCTTTCCCAGCGTCTGCAGTAGGTAATGTTCTACTAATTGCACTCTGTTTGTTACATCGGAGTCGGGTGACAAGCATTAGTTACCATCCAAGTGATGATTACCAGTGTTCCAAATATATTTGTAATTCATCCATTTATGAATTTATGAAACATGTAATGTCTCATTTTTTTAATGTGGGTACACCACAATTTTATTAAAGCTAAGGTGTAAAAACCTTTCAAATAAACAATGCAAAGATCGACACACGAAGCATAAGGAAAAATTCGTCAGGTCTACGTGGAGCGAGGGTAGCGAAGTGGGTAACGCGCTGGACCGGTAATCCAGAGGTACCGGTTTCGATTCCCGGTCCCTTCCACCGGGTAGCTCCTTTTTCAATTTTTCTTTAAGCTTTGATCTTTGTATTCATAGTTCTAATTCATCCATTTGTTTTGCTGTGATGAGGCCACAAAGACACATATACCAAAAATCTGTTAAATACACTACGAATAACGACCCCAAATATCAAATACAAAATATGATGGCTGTATTTCCAAATAATTTACTATTTACGATATGTAGTGAATATTTGTGTAAGTATTGAATTGAGTTTAGGCATTTATTTTGCACACATAACTCTTCAGATTAAATTTGTATTTCGAGTCAGGAATGTGGGTTTCAGATGAATAAATCAAAATAGGGTTAATCCACTATGCTGGATTAACTCTGATCAGAGTTCTGCGTCAATGGTGACGCAAGAGGCCCTTTTGGTTACAGTTACTAAGCGGGGTTACGTAAAATCTTATGATTGTGAAGGAAGATCTTTGCATTTATACTGAAAGACTTACTCTTACCACGCCAAGGTGATGTTAGTTGTTGTCAGCCGTAGCTTAGGTCGTGTTACATGAATCTTGTGACTCCCAAGTCATGTTGTTTATAAGGTGTTCGCAGTTATACCAGAAAGGGACCACGCCTGTGATAGTTTAGTTTAGATTAGGTTAGGTTTCTAGAGTAAAGTTGTGATGAAAACGTTAACTCGATTGTAGTGACATGCATTGTAGAGTATTGTATTGATTCGATCCTGGTAAAACCTTCAACAAACAGCCTTCTTTACCGGCGATCACATCTTTATATAGAGTACGACCCACCCCGGCTTCGCACGGGTGCAATGCTGACAAATTGTGCATGTATTATACATAATTATAAAAACCTTCTTCTTGAATTACTTCATCTGTTTAAAAAAAACCACATCAAAATCCGTTGCGTAGTTTTAAGGATCTAAGCATACATAGGGACAGACAGCAGGAACCGACTTTGTTTTATACTATGTAGTGATTAGTCATGCATGTGCAAGGGTCATGGGTGTTTTCCAATGTATTTAAGTATTTAATTATTATTTTTTCCAATGTATATATATTTATCTATACCTATATGTATGTTTATCGTCGTCTAGTGCGCATAACACAAGCATACTAGAGCTTACTGTGGGAGTAGAACCATTATGAGATTATTCGATTTTTATTTAGTTTTCGTCCTCGATACGATATTAAACTGTCGTGCACCTACACATCTTTAGGTGTATACGTACTGCCAATATAGGGCGCATTGGAACACCTTGTAAACATTCTGTGTGGACCTTGTTGGGACAGCTGGTAATAGAACAGGGTATCAGCTTCGCGATATGCCGCGAATCACGACTCTCCACGATATGCCGGAAACGAGCCCTGAACTTTTTTTTTTTTTTTTTTTATTTATCACCAAAAAAATATATACAATATACAATTACATTATGACTCGCCAAACTGTGACGTTTGATGGCGAGAAGCGCTCATTTCTTTACACAACTTAACTTAAATATATTTACTTATTAGTAGGTAAAAGGTACAGGTAATAATATATTATTTTTATGACACCTTAATTAGCTGACCTTGACTTGTCATCAAGAAGAAACTCCTTCAGTTTCGATCTTAACAATGTTTTGCTAATTTTAGTCTTCTGCCTAAGTATACTTATTTTATTAAAAATTTTGGGTACTAAATATTTACTTCTTCAGATATATTATGCGGATAAGTAGATTGTTATAGGGCAAATTGATGGCAGACGTGACAAGAAAGGGCACCTACTAGATGGTCTGACACAGTGAAGAAGGCAGTGGGCGGCAGCATGCACCGGGCGGTTCACGCAGAACAGATATGTGGTCGCAATGCTCATCAGTGAAGGAACGACGAAGAAGAAGAAGAATCAGCTTCGAGCTGAGACGGAGGAATGTCGAGCCAAGTTAGCAGGCTGACCGTTCACCCGCCAACCCACACCGGACGTGCTTGATGGGTTAAATGTCCGATCCCCTCTAAAGAGAGACGACTGGAAGAGACAAAAGCAGGCCTTTGCTCATCAGTGGGACAGCAAAGGCTAAAAATAAAATAAATAAAAAATATTTCATTTAAGATTGCAGAAATAGTGTTTATTTTTCATTTACATAGCAAGAAATAGATTCCATGTTTATAAATAGAAGCAAGCAATAATAGTTAAGGGCAGATAAGCCGATAACTTAAAGCGAAGAAGCATACGAGTCGTCAGCCATGGCAGAAGGAAGCTTATAGTGTAGCTTCCTTCTGCCATGAGAAGCGTGTTGAAAGTCGCAAATATTTCATTTGTGCTAAGCAATCAATCGCAATTTACGCAAAGAACATGTGTTTGATACGTGTGTTTCATTCGGAACCGTTACACCTTTTGTGTGACAGTTTAGCCAGTCAACCATCCAAATAATACCCAACATACGACAGTTCCTATATGGCCATCACTAATGAGATCTCTTACAACTGCAATAACTGAGAACTTTAATTCAATACATCAAGATTTGTATTCGAATGGCAGCCATGTTGTTTAATGCGCTAAAATCCGTCAGTCCTGCGCCTGCGACGCTGAAGATCATGTTGATTTATCGCCTGGCGCTTATAGTGATATATTTGCTTTGGCTTGTGCCAAAATTTACTTATGTATTTAGTCGTAAATGTGTCCTCGTTACCTTGCACTGAGAACAGTGATTTATCATTAAGTTTATATCGATATTTATGCAATTACACTTTTTTTTTTTCGTTTCCCTACACTGGTCTTGCAAAAGGCCAGACTATGGAATTCTTTACCTATGCTTACCATCAATAAAAATTGTTATCAAGAACCAGTGGACCTATGATGGTTGCTGTTATCACGCGATAAATAAGTGACAAAGCATCCGTCACGTTTTGACAAAATGCGAGTCTGAGTGACAGATGCTTTGTCACTGATTTATCACGAGATAAACGCAACCATTCGCAGTAAGTTAAAATCCTAATATTTGTCGATTGCGTTGCGTGTCCCAATTATAATGTATAACACCAAAGATTGATATCGAACTGGTAGTTAATGATTGTAATAATATTCATTTGTTTAAGTTAATTTCACATAGAAAACTCCTTTAAGTGTCAAAACAATTGGAAACATGTCAAGCGATATTCGACTTATACGACGTGAGTAAACTTGTTTCATACTTATATTGTGATATAAATAACATTTTTACCTATTTAATGTATGACTCATATAAATACTTAGATTTATATATCTTATTGGAGCGGAGCGAGCGAAGCTCCCATGGATCGACTCGAATGGACTTTGTAACAATGCGCAGATCTCAGCGAGTTCTCAACCGATTTTAGACATTTTTGTTTTAAAATGCACAAATTAAATTTCGCTAGGTCATGACGAAGAGAAAATTTCGAAAAAAATAAAATAAAAAACTCCGCTCCAATTTATGGTGCAAGCTTAGCCGGTGGCTGACTCTGCATCGACCTAGTATCTTTTGGATAAAAAATACGCGTGAATCAGTTTGTAGAAATATTTAGTGAAAAATATTTTAAACACGACGTATCAATCGTTTAGCTGGCCATTCAACTTGTAGCCTGATGTTATGTTAGCTCTACACATGTGAACAAAAACGATGTGTTAACTTAAATACTGGCCTATGATAGATTTCACCGAAAAATAAATGGCAATGCGTTAAGAAAAACATTTGGGCAATTACCTAACCGTGCAAGTGTGAAGGGGCTTCTAAACTGGCCACGTTTTGCTGCAATTTGTGGCCCGGCCATTATTTGCATCTTCCTCTAGCGTAGGGTGTCAGAGGAGGACGACCATAGTTGCCGGCCACAAATTGCAGTAAATATGGCCCCCATAAGTGCACGAAAGCGCAAGTTGCCATTTCACGACGATTTTCACAGTTGACGACTAATTCGCACGAAGCATTTTGCTTCATCATTTCTAATGCGAACCGCTATTAAAGATGGAACTCCCATGTTGTTTTTCCTGAAAATTATAACTTGGGTCTCTTCAAGGCTGTGAATATTGCTGAACCGGAGAGCTACATTTTCAACCGCATCGTCACGTACCGTCAGGTGTTACTGTGGTCAATCGCAGGTCAGTTTATAAATAAAAAACCGGCCAAGTGAGGTCGGACGTTCCGTACAAACACTTCCCATCTTAACTAGCCGAGTAAAGTTAAGTTTGCACCTGGTATGTATCGCGCCGCATACAAATGAGGTGCAAAGTTAACGCAACCGATCACGTTTGTTGTATGGGTGGGGCTCCACTTAGGTATTTATTTTTAATTCGTTTTTAGTACTTATTTGTTGTTATAGCGGCAATATAAATACATCACATGTGAAAATTTCAACTGTCTAGCTATTACGGTCCATTAGATACAGCCTGGTGACAGACGGACAGACAGACAGACAGACGGACAACGGAGTCTAAGTAACAGGGTCCCGTTTTTTACCCTTTGGGTACGGAACCCTAAAAATTCATCCTTGACGTTTTATAACTACGTATGTCTCTAGCTTTACATTGTGTGCAGGCGGTGGATCGCGTGCAAACTAATTTGACATAATTTGCCACAAATGGACCAAATTATCTCGCGGCTTTCACTTTTTTGAATGTCAAGCCTTGCCAATTATTTAGAACAAGGTTGGTACAGGTAAAACCAAAAGTCATAAAATATCAGTCTTTTTTTAATTCGTTCGCAGGGAGAAAATCAAAATATGCATCTTATTGATCTACAAAGGAATAAAATGACATTCGCGCAATTTTTAATATTTACTTTTTTTATGGAAGGTTCAAGTAGATTTTGGCACCTTGTTAAAATGCAAGCTCTAAATAATAATATGCATTACATAATATTTTTTTTGGTTCAGCATTCTTGGTTAAAAGGTATTCTTATGGCCAACCGTACGTAACATTAAACTGGAAAACTGGATTTCATAAATTTTACAATATTATAGGTTACAGGTGTCAAAAGATATAAATCTGATTGCGGTTGATATAATGACTAAACCTCTGGTTTTCTCGATACAATTATGAACAGCATTTTAGTTTTATTCGCTCCTAATGCTAATAAAGTGGAATGGATTAAAAGATAATACGGGAAAACTTTGATTTAATGGCGCAGAACGGAAATCTAATTCAATTACAAAATTAATAATAAAATTATTACAAGTCCCAGACCAGCAAAAACGGTTAGAAACTGTGATTTTAAAGTAAAGTTAATTGGCAGTTTTCGTAGAATCTGAATGTAATTTTAATTTATATTTTTCTCTAAGTGTATAAAGCGCAAGTTTCGTTTCTGTGATATGATAATAAAAACCCTAATTAAGTCCTAGACTTAGATTTTCATCAAAATCATGGAATTAGGCAATCAAATTACTTAAACTATGCAAGCAGGATTTCGATTCAAGACAAAAACACTCCAAACTAGTTTCGATTGTTCGACACATTCCTAGAATTCTCGATTCCATTTTCGAATCTCAAATTAACGAATACTCTCTATTCAATCTAACCTTTTAAGCACGTGATAAGGCCTTTTCTTCGTAATAAGTATTTATTGTAAGGCGCTTAAATCATTCCAGTACACATACAAATAAGGGGCATAAATAACGCAGCTTTCTGGCATTGAACATCGAATCACGCGGTAGTCACGTATCTGGTGCCTTGTTTAGACTATCGCCTGTGTTTAGTACGCGGGTAAGTGACATTGACATAGGTATTGTACAATGCAGATTTTAATTTGAAGGTTAATAAAGCGCATGTCACTAGAAACTTGTTGAAGAAAAATGTTGTGGTGTCCATATCATATATGTAGTATATATAGGCGTATACATAGGTTTCCTACAAGACTTTTTGACAATATTTGTACTTATTGAACTTTATGGGACTTAAAGAAATATAAAGTCTAATCTGCTTTGGCTTACCCAGGCCACGTTTGATGATTGACTAAATAAAAAAAAAATGAACATTTCTATTAAAAATTCAAAAGTAGCAGCTTAATTTTTCAGCTACAAGTAATTAGAATTTATATTTAGTTTTAATTGTAACTTAGTGTTTTGTTTAACAACATCTTTTTCATTTTTACAGGTAAGTTCCGGTGGGGTGATTAAGTACTCATATTACTCATTTTCATTAGAAAGAAAGAAATTTGAAACAATGCAAGGTCAGACCGAATGCTTTGCTATGCTATTACAAAAGCACCTGCCAGTGAACATTTTGTTTTCAAAATCCGACATAGGATTTTAAGTAATTTTATTTGTATTTGAGTTTTATTTCAACAGTATGCAGTATCTATTTACTTAAGTGTCTTTTAGAATTAGTGAATAATAAATTAATTCTTAGTCATAGCTAGTCCAGTCTTAAATATCTTACGTATTAATAACCGAAATAAAATATAAGCAAATACTTTTGTTATGAAAAGTAGATGTTGGCTCGTTTTTATGTGTGGGCTCGGAAAGCCGTTGAAAGCGCAGGTTCGAACCCCGCCCGAGATATTAAATTTATAAAAACATTAATTTAGTCACAGAAACGATTATACACTTACACCTATTACACTTGTTACGAAAGGTAGGTATAAATAATAAAAAAATACAAACGACACAAATAAAACGATATTGTTATGCGATCGTATTACTTCCGTTCCAGTTACTCGCCCAAGTACTGGCTCAACGTGAATAGTCCGTCTATTTTTACTGGTTCCTGCCGCCGAAACCTTCTGATCCGACCGTCTTTGATCTCCGCGGCTCGTAAATCCTGCGGGCGACAAATCACTATACCGGGCTTTTTTGTTCTAAATTAATTTAACGTATTTTTTGGGTTTAGTACTCGGAAGCAGTACTTAGTCAGATGTTTACAATAGAAAAGTGTCGTTTTTTTTGTCGCTTTCGTTAATAACTATGTATATTATAGTACTTATGTTTCATGTAGCTTTGTGCGTGTGATATCAGTCATCTCAGCAGATTTTTAACCGACTTCAAAAAGGAGGAGGTTCTCGACTCGACTGTATGTTTGTTACCTCAGAACGTTCGACTGGGTGAACCGATTTTGATTATACTTTTGTTAATTGAAAGCTGGAGCTTCCCGTGTGGTCCCGTTTCAATTTGGTCCAATTCTGACAGAGGCATCCTTGAGAAAGCCATATAAGTCTTATTGTTTGTTCCATTTCGCTTATGAAGTCGGTTATTTTATGTGAAAAAGTGATTATATAACCTAAATTCGATTAAAATGGACTAAGATGATAGACGTCACACGCACCAGGCAGTATGAACCAGTAGTAACTAATATGTAAGTACAAACTTTATTTACAACTGTTAGTTACGATAATATTTACGAGATCTGGCAACACAAAATTTCGCATACCAAATTATCTAATTAACCAACTGGTTAAACTTACTACAACTGTAGTAAGTTACCATCATTCACCATCAGGTATAGGAAAGCACTGCTTGGAACGGCCCCCGACGAGGTAGACAGATGACCTCATTATGATCGCAGGGAATCGATAGATGCGATTTTTAATGTGCCGGTTGGTATTATTTATTGACTATAAATAATACCAACCGGCGGGTTTATTTATTGACTATATATAGAGGATAATTAAAATGTATTTGCTAAGTGATTATTAACACGTACCCGAAACAAATAGTTTACTATATTTAAGCACAAAATAACAACTCCCCTGAACTCCATAGTAGACTTTCTTATTGCACTCGTAAACAACTAAATACGCCGCAAAATTAGCTTACTTGTATGTTTTGACTAAAATATGTTTCATTATTTTAATGTTTTCTGTGAAATAAATGAAACAGTTAAAATTGTTTTGAAAACATTGGGAAACCTAAGGGTCGTTGACTTTTAAGCCCAGTGGTACAAATAAAATAATTCTTGGTCAGGGATCGCCAACAGTTTCTACTGAAATAATTGTATAATTAACAAGTTTTCCTTAAATTTTATTCGGGTACCGTAAAATGGGGTTACTTTTAGAAAACTTGGGGCTAATTTAATAGATTTAAAATGGTTATAAAAACGCAAATATTCATAGTTCGATTGAGCAAATAAAGTAACAGGTTAGGTAATTTTTAAAGGTAGGTTTTCCATTGCCACAGGTGGTGATAAAATAAGCACATGGCGTAAAAACACTTTTCCAAAGTAGCCCCTGCATTTTAAAGTAACCCCATTTTACGGTACTTTTAAAACAATATCAACGCAAAAATTAAAGAACACTGGTCACTTATATATAAAAAAAAGTTTTTTATCAGTTTTACTGCAGGAGCTTTAGCTAGTATTAGAAAAAAAACAGCAATCAAACACCCCTCGAAAAATACTATAATTTGGTACACAAAAATGAAGATATAAATAATAAGTTATCAGTCAAATAATAAGACACAATCATGACTAAATGAACATACGAGTCGTTTATACTACGTATTTCTTAAATAAACATGCACCGTACCGAGAGGGGCTAACTACTGGCCGTCTAGCACAACTTTACGATTCGCGACTCTTGACGCGCGACATAGCATCGCCCGTAGCACAGCGAAGAAAGAGATAGGTAATATTTCTCGCGTGAGAAAGAGACGCGTGATACATTTGTGCTAGAGGTGCTGTACAGGCCGACTCTCTTTCCCTTCTCCTCCCATCATAAGTCAAACTGACATGGTTCAGTCTAGTCTATTCACGATGCAGTGAGCTTAGTGCCTCCAAAAATCACTCCTGTGCGCTGAGTCATTCAGTGGGCTTGTACTTCCAAAAAAAGTCCGCTCCACTGGTAGTAAAGGCCAACTAACTAGCCCTGATATAGTTCAACTCATGCGGAAAAAAAAACGGTATTGTTTTATTTTGTGGTTTTATGAATGCCAAACTACCGTGGGCATAGCTTAGGAACAGTAACCTCACAGCACACTTGTATTCGTAACTACAATGAATCGTAAAGACAATGACTTTACTGCCCTTTCATTAACATTTCTAAAAGCTTTGAAACTTGAACAGCTACAGTTATTGCGCAATCTGAACAAGGAAGTACAGTTGTGGCAAAGCACGTTGGGAATTATGATGTTGGATTTCATTTTTAAATAAATACTATTTTACGTTTGATTATTAAATACAATATATAACTGGCATTTAGAAATTGGTTAGAAAACTTACATTTGAATTTCTTTACGCTGGTAACTAAATTAAAGCAAATTATTCAACGATAAGTATATAAATATTTTTTTATTATTGTATTAAGTGGTTTACACTCACGTGAAATTGTCAGAAATGGCCCGACATGTTTCGAACTCGTATGGAGCACCAAAACGCGTATTGATTGCTGACGTTGAAGAAAAAACCGCCAGGTTAAAGTGGGACTGGGCAGGCCACGTATGCCGCATGCACCCTGACAGAGGGGCTACGTGGCAGGCCGAGACCGAGGCGGAACTGGGGGCGACCTGAATACGTTCCTAAACGATTGTCCAGAAATACCACTGAACAGGAAGTTTTGGAAAACGAGGGGCGAGACCTTTGTCCAGCATAGTGGCACACCAATACGGGCTAATAAAGAACAGTTGAAATGAAACTAGAATAGGTAAAAAATATACCAACTCAAAGGTTTTTCTGACTGACGTTAATTTTAAATTTAAACAAAAATGCGCTTAAAGGTAAGTTGGTTTCTTCATAACCAAAACAATCTTACAATACGAACCAATCGTTCGCTACCTCTGATGCGTTTGGCGCCAAGTTATTGTAGATTTGCAAATGGCTTCAGAAGTAAATACCAATGTTGTTTCTGCCCGATCCCCGATTGGTTAAACCGTGCCTAAATTACTTCCTGCAGTAACTAGTGGTTTTGAGTACACGTTAGTGTAAGTTTATCGGGATCACTCAAAAAATCCGAAGTTTCATTTATCCGAAACGATCAGTATTCCGAATTTTCAAAATTCCGAAAGTGAAATAACCCGGAACGTTCATTTTCGCCATGGATCATATTTTACATACTAAAATTAGGCTAGGTTAGGGTTATATGATATCCCAAAAATATCTAAATAATGTTATCAGAACATGGTTTTCGGAATCATGAAAATTTGGAATGATGATGCATTTGGACAAATGAAATTTCGGAGTATTGTAGTGTACCCAAATGTATCATTCTACGCAGCTATTTCATAAAAAATAGGTTCTAATTGGGCAGGTGTATAGTATGTTATTCACGAAAAAAATGTGGTAGAATATAATTTTCATCACACTTTCTTGTAAACAAAGGTTTACATGCTGGAAAAGCGGGCGGTAAGTCGTAAATTACGCCCTAGGGCGGTAAGTAATTTCTATCACACTTTAAGGGATTACATGCTAGAAACCCGGGCGGTAAATCGTATATTACGCCCTAGGGCGGTAAGTAATTTTGGTATTGACCACTATTTATTACTTTTGTTTTATTTCCTCCAAAGTGTGATGAAAAACGTCGTACGTGACTCTGGTGATAGAGGAATTCCAAACTCGTGTCATTAAAGCCCTCTCCTTCGGCTTCAGGCTTCTAATAGACACTCGTTTGTAATTCCTCTTTTACCGCCCTTGTTACGTAATGTAATACTATTATAAACAAACAAACGGTGAGTTCGTTTTCTTGAAACCACTGAGATTATTTCTTGTTGCATTATCTTCATCCGATTCTTCTTCTATTAACATATTTAATAATACTAATTCACGAGACATGATACAGCAATCACGTGTGTATTTCACTACTAACTTAACAGCACTATATCTACGTCCAAGCCTACAATCTACGGCGCGGCGGTCGCGCGATGATGTCAACCGCGAGCTCGCGAGGGCTCGCGCGGGCTCGGGGCTCGCGATAGCTATTAATGACAATTTTTAGTGGAAAAGGCAGCGCGATTTCAAGTCTCGCCCCGCCACGCCCCGCCTCTCCTCGCCAGTGGAAAACCACCTTAATGACAGACGAACGGACGAACAGTGAAGTCTTAGTAATAGGGTCCTTTTTTACACTAAAAATATAAAACGATACGGAAAAATACAAAAATACGGAACCCTATAAATAGTAACTAAATAATATTAATATAGAGCCAGAAAATATAAATGGAGAATATCAGCTTAAATTAGAAAACGCAGAAAAATAAAATATCAGTAACTTGGCCACGCTAGCTTCTATTCTAAACTCTAAAAATATAATTGGTGTTAATAGTATCAATCACAGTTTAGACAATAGTCGCCAGTCATAACAATGATCTTCCTACAAACAATAAACACATCAACACCTATTTCCGAGTGTTAATGTACTGCACTTGTGTTTATCTTGACAACAATCATAGGGAGAGTTTAGAGATATTATTAGAAAATAATACTAACAAGTATTGATTTACTGAAATAAACAAGATATTTTTCGTCTAGTTAGTTTAGTTATAAAATAATGTAAGAAGAAAGAAGAGGTCCTTCACTATTCTCTTACTATAAGAGAATAGTGAAGGACGATATTTATGAATTTGAAATGAATGCTAAATAATTTCTTTGCAAATTCCGTCATTATCTGTGATAGAGGTACAGCAATTGAAACACAAATATGATGGTTTTTCTTGAATGAAATCTTAAAGAAACGGATGGCAACTATACCGGCCCGTCTAGCACAACTATGTTTGCGCGACTTAGCGTTACCCATCACCTTCTCACAGTACTGCAGAAAAAGAGATAGGCAGATAGGTGTAGAGGAGGAAAGAGTCGTATTTCATAGTTGTGCTAGAGGTGCTGATGATATATAATCGAATATTATATTAAACATACCCGCTAAGATAGTTAAAAATGGGGAAATACTGGGGTACGATGTCTAGACGAAAGATGAGACAGGATTCTCTGAACAGTCAACAGACTCGTCACACGTGTATTAAACAATCAAAGAACATCAAACACAGACAAGGAAAATTGCAAGACAGTTAACCGGGGGGCACGTAGGATAGTTTACAGAGTTGCCGCCAATGTTGACAGTGACGGATAAATATTGTGGCAGCGTCGCAGGCGCCACACGTTTGTGCCAATGCACATTCTAATATCGTAATTTTTGGTGCGAGAAGTGGAAAAACAAGTCCAGACAGTGAATTTGTAAATTCACTTTTGAAGACCACCACCATTGGCTAATTGGCTGATAAACTCCGTCTTCCCTAAAATGTCACCAAAAGGAACAATTCGATCAGATGAGTCAACAACATTGAAGACGCAGTCGAAGAGGTTGAGCAAAAGTATGGTGATGAGCATTGTCACTTTGGTTGACGAGAGTAGGACAAATACAAACTAAAGTGTATCAACGTGAGTAGGAAGTAGTCGAGATAATATGGCACAGACTAGGCAGGGGTCCGTAATGTTTCATATAATATCAGATAAACTAACATACACTTGATATACAATCGATTGATATAAAGTTGTTTCATATAATGTAACGTTTCATATAATGGTTTTTTCGTATATTTTGCTTTTCTCTAATTATCGATTGATATAATAGGCTAAATGACATAATTGACAATATGCATAATTATACTTTCGTATAACATATTTATCACATAAATTTGTTTAACATACATACTATTTAGGATAATAGCGTTTTCATATAAATACTGCCTTAAGGTGAAATAAGTAATATTAGGAATCGTAAGCCAAGTCGGACCTGCGCGGCTCGCTCGCTTCGCTCGCTCGTTAGGGTCGCAGTTCAACCTAACACTCCTCCTCGCTTCGCTCGTCGTCGTACCTAACCTAAGCCAAGTCGGACCTGCCTTATGGTGTAATAGGTAAATGTTAGGAATCATAACCCAAGTCGAACCAGCGCGGCTCGCTCGCTACGCTCGCTCGTTAGGGTCGCAGTTCAACCTAACACTCCTCCTCGCTTCGCTCGTCGTCGTACCTAACCTAAGCCAAGTCGGACCTGCCTTAAGGTCTGTAAGGGCGTGGCCACATGTCCACGACACGGCGTCGTAAACGTAAAACGACACGGTGTCGCGTCGGAGCGCGACACATTATCCACCGTGCGAATATACGTTGCCGCGTCGTGAAAACACACGACACGGCGTCGTAAACTTAAAACGACGCTGTGTCGCGTCGGAGCGCGACACATTATCCACCGTGCGAATATACGTTGCCGCGTCGTGAATTCACACGACACGGCGTCGTAAACGTAAAACGACGCTGTGTCGCGTCGGAGCGCGACACATTATCCACCGTGCGAATATACGTTGCCGCGTCGTGCAAACCAGAGATTCTTGTTTGATTGACAATGACAATAAACAATAACATAACTATATATTTTTAATTCTTACCTTATTGTTAATCCCAACATCTCCAGAGGTAGAACTGGTTTCCTAAATACATTTTGCCTTTTTAAACGAGGCTATATTTTCCATAATAGTTCTTCAAAACTTGACACAGACATTCTAAAATAATCATAAAACTTGTGATCACTTATTTTTAAAGCCTCGTACTTCCTTTTGAAATGACTGCCATCATGGTTCATAATAGAAAGATATGGATTTATCCAACATTTTCGTTTCTTCTGCTTTTTCTTCATGCTTCTTCTTAAAAGCAACAAGAGCAGAATACGTGTGATAGGATCCATGTCGAATTGAAAACTGATCGCAAAATATTTTGAACATGTACGAGAAGCTGCGGCGTCGTAATCGAACGTGGCACCGCACTGTGCATCTACTCAACACAGCAAAGTTAATCTGCCCGGCGCGCGGCGCGACCTGCGGTGCCCGGTGCAGCATGTGTTTTCACGACGCGGCAACGTAAATTCGCATGGTGGATAATGTGTCGCGCTCCGACGCGACACAGCGTCGTTTTACGTTTACGACGCCGTGTCGTGTGTTTTCACGACGCGGCAACGTATATTCGCACGGTGGATAATGTGTCGCGCTCCGACGCGACACCGTGTCGTTTTACGTTTACGACGCCGTGTCGTGGACATGTGGCCACGCCCTAACGCTTTGGCAATTAGCTGTAAGTTACGGATATGTAATTGTAAATAAATAAATAAAAGGTGATATAGGGGGTGACAGCCTAATATATCTAGTGGGAGCCACCTTTTTTGGTTTTAGTAAAATCAACTTATATCTTCTGTAGTTTATAGCATTGACGAATTATATCAAGTAAGTCATTATGATAAATACGTTTTATACCAAGTAATAAATATAGTAAATGTACATTATACTAAAAGTAATTATACCTTTAAACCATTATATCAATTGTTACATTAGATCATTTGAAAATTATCTAAAACAATATTATACCATTCGTTACATTATACAAAGCAATGGTATATCAAACCAAAATAGATTAAGTGAAGTTATATGAAACGTCGGGCACCCACTAGGCAGTGCACTGAAAAATAACTAACTCACTGCAAATTTTTCCATCGGGGTACTAGTTAATTCTAAAGTTAATAGTCGAGTGACTGTTACGAGCGAATGAGCTACTGTACCTGAAATACATACATATTTGTCATGTAGGTACTATTAGTAGGGAATCAAACACTACATACTGGGGTAAATCAATCAGTAAAATTAAACTAAGACTTAGAATATAGAATTGTAAGTTACCTACTTTAATTTTAAACATAGCTACTTGTACGAGTAAGCAACGATCAATATTACTAGCGCTATTGGAGCCAGTTGTGTTATAAATCTATCACAACACAATATAATGAATTAATCAACACTATTATAATGCAGCCGGAATGCGATCGAAGTCGTCAATACTATCTCAGATAAAGGAGTTGTCTTACGGCTACTGCTAATAATGAACCAATACTTCATCCTAGGCATATTTTTTATCGATAAGTAAATTTCAAATCCCAGAACTCTATATTTTTAACAAACGTAATTTAATATAGGTAACCGTGTGTGATAAAGGTGCCCTTTATCACAAAGATAGTGTCAAATCAAATTCATTGGGTTCTTGTTAAAACATTATATTGAACACTTGTACTTACTAAGAAAACCAAACAGAAATGGTTTTCTTAGTACAAGTGTTCAATATAATGCTAACAAACCTTGGGCGTTAATTTTATATTAGGTTTCTGGTATATTAGAACTATTAGAAAATTTATAAATGGAACAAAATCCACCGACCAACATAGTTTCTTACTAGCTCTCAGCACAACTGTTTTTTTTTTGAAATGGCTGAAATATGTAATTTTATGATTTTAAATAAAAAAAATAGTAGTGGTGTTCTGCCTTTCGCAGAACAATTTTTCGTGGAATGCAATACAATACAATACAACAATACTTTATTGCACACCAACAAGAAAAATATTACATGAGAAATCATAAATTAAATAATGGTAGACAATAGGCGGAATGCTTCATTTCACCGAATTTTTGCTTCGCAGAATTTTTAGCCCTCTAGTCAGCCATACATTTTTCATAATTGTCAACATTTCATATTTCTAACAGGTGGTAATTAATATAGAGATCGACAGGGCTCTTCGTGTCGCGTACGCGCAAAAAAAAATCTTTGAATTTAAAGAAATATAAGAAAATACATAAAATTACCGCAATCTAAGAGAATTAGGCCTGAATACGGTTGGCGTCTTAGACCCAACAGCAAAAAAAAAAGTTGACAATATCATGTGACCTCAACGTCATTGCGTTTTATTTTATTAGAAATCGGACTAAAGTATTGTGATCTTATAAATAAGAAATGTTGTCAATTGTTGCAAATATCATCCTATAGATATAGGCTTGTTTTATAACAATCCCGAATAGTTTACGTTTTCAGAGGTTTTTTTTCTGCGAAATCACACTTCTGCGAAATTAAACACTTGACAAAAAATAATTCGGCAAATTGAAGAGAACTATACATATCTAATACCACAAGAGACTCTTCTATCTATCACCCACAGACGTCCACTGTTGGGTCAGCACTTCAGGACTTTGCTGCCCCAACGGCCATCCATTCTCCGAGCTATATGGCGCGCTCATTGCCACTTCAACCGGGCAATCCTGTGAGCTATATTACTTTAGTTCTTCTGCAACTATCTTCGTTTCTGATTCTCTCCCGCAGAGAAACTCCGAGCATAGCCTATCCCATTGCAAGTTGCGTAACTCTAACCTCCATCTTCCGTAATTTACCACAAAACACATACTAGCCCAACGCACACACCTGTCACTAAATATTGGTTCTACTTCTCTACCCGCCACACCACTCATAAATTTAAATTAATCAATACTAAATTATATCAAGATAAGTAATTAAACGGATGAATAAATGCCTTAATATGGATTAATGGTCGCCGATGCTAATCTTTCCGAGACCACATTAATATTAAAACACTCAGCCACCCACTAATAAACCTACACGACGATTCTCACCATTTAGCTTGTTAATAATTACAAAAATCAACTTTAGGATTAAAGCCCATGTTTTTGGCAATAGACGCTTTAGGCATAACTATAAAAGCAGTGCGCCCGTTTTTAACTGGCACAACTTAGAAATGTGTCTTACTAAAACTCTCGTGAGACATTTCTTGTAAACTTTTGTAAATTACTGTTTTTATTCATGGGTTGTGTTGTGTCCAAAATGTTTCCAATTCGATAAAATTTACCGTAGTAGGTACCTACTACGTTTTTAAAATAAGCTTACATATATTTTTAGTTTTATAAATAAAGCGAATTAAATGTACAAAAACATGGTAGATAGGTAACGAAAACAAAACTTTTCTTCATGGTTAATTCCAAAAACATTTTTAAATATTCGACATGAAAATGACTGTTTTCTTTTTAGGGTTTTCTTTTTACCCAAAGGGTAAAAACGGGACCCTATTACTGAGACTTCGCTATCCGTCCGTCCGTCCGTCTGTCACCAGGCTGTATCTCAAGAACGGTGATAGCTAGACAGTTGAAATTTTCACAGATGATGTAGGACTCGCACTTGCCCAATTTTTTTTTTTACCTAAGGGCTCTCTCCCTTTAAAAACCAATAAATAACCTGGTTGATGGTAGACATATTTGACAGTTTTGGTAATTGCCAGTGGTATCAATTCTCGGGAAAAAAATGCTTGGTTCACATGTCATGTTAATGCAGTTGTACTACCTGTTGACAGTTACCTATCGAACTGACACTTTGGTCGAAATTAGGGCTACTACTAACAGGATTTTAAAGTTGCTAGGGAATATTCTGTTCGCACTGTCTTGCCACCATACAGTATTTTACATGATGTTGTGAGGCAACCTTATTACTGTTGTGTGCATAGCGTAGGATACCTATAATTATGTTTGTTTCATCCAAGGTATGATTTAACCTATATAGGTAATGGTTATGCCAATGGTAGTCTTCTGCCTATTCGTCGAATATTTCGTAGTTTTAGTTCATCGAATTTTCACTTTGCCGATTTTTTTTCCTCTGTAGTCATTATTCATTAATCACACTAATGTTGACGACGCGTTTGGCTCGGTTGGTAGACACCTGCCTACTGAGTCGGCGGTCCCGGGTTCGAATCCCGGCCGGGGCAAATATTTGTGCAAAATATTTGTTCTTGGGTCATGGATGTTATCTATAAATGTATTTATATATTATGTATATCGTCGTCTAGTACCCATAGTACAAGCTTTGCTTAGTTTGGGACTAGGTCGATTTGTGTATGATTGTCCCTTAATATTTATTTATTATTTATTTTATTTATTATAAAGGCGAAAGTTTGTGAGTGTGTTTATATGTATGTTTGTTACTTCTTCACCCTCAAACGGCTCGACTAATTTTGATAAATTGTGGTATGAAGGTCGCTGATAAGTACCCAGAATTAACACAAATACTTACGCTACTTTTAATAAATATAGTGTTCCCGTTAGCTAGTTAGCTAGTTTTTAATAATTCTTGTAAATATATTCCTATTGATTAGGTTAGGTTAAGCTTGTTTTATAACAATTCCAAATAAGTCGAATAACGCTCGACATGTTTCGAATCGGTACGCGATTCATCATCAGGAGAGACGATCAGTCGCGGCGGCGGCCAAACGAACACGAACGAAACCCGTTTAAGTATTTTAATATGTCTGAGACTCACGATAGTTTTCTATGTAAAATTCCAAATAATTTAAGATTTCAGAGAAAAAATGCTTATTTGATGAAAAGACAGAGATCCAGTGGCTATAGTATACCTACTTATTCGAAAATTTTTGATTTGAGTTCTGCTTACATTGCAGTGGATCAGATTACTATGTCCTGTAGTAAATCCTTGGCTATACAAAACAACTATCTTTCAAAGTCTACTTTCTTTACTATTCACCTGCAGCAACTATTTTCAATACTATAAATAGCTGGAAGATAAATATAGCTGGATTGATTCCGTTAATGTTACACAACGGTAACACGACCCGTTCCTAATGTTCTGATTACATTATTTGACTTGTCTGACGAATTCATATGAATCCGGATTATTTTTATATAGGCCCACAAAGCTTACAACTTTGTACGCGAATCATCCGAGAGATGGTGCTGTAATATTAACATCGAAAGAGGTTACTTTCATAATCGCCGAAAGAGGTTACTTTTCATAATCGATTCATAAATTATTTTACTTATGATTGGTTTTTTTTTACACTCTTAAACTGTACCAGATCTTATAAATATTGATAAAAAGGTAAAATATGAAAGCAAAATGTAATGTGATCTACTGCAATATAAGCAGGACTCGAAACTGCGGCCTTAAGTTTCTAGCGGAAAAAATACTTCTCGGCCTAGGCCTTCAATTTTGTTTGAAATTCCTTTACAGTTCTCTCGAGTTGTTCTGCCCGAAACGTCATACTTCGAAGCCTGTTATAACGCACGTTATGACGAAATTTCACTGCAGGTTTGAGAAAATATTTTGAATATTATCTCTAACGGGGAAAACTAGTTTTCCAGGCGCACCACAAATTATATTCTTCTGTGTCACAACCGCTACTAAAATATCAAAGGCAACACCCGTAAATGAAGGATTGTTAATATTTTACTACAATGTCACTTCCTTAAAGTTGATTAAAATTACGGTACTTCTTAACAATGGAACATTTTATGAATACTGTTGTTAGGTAATATTACGACCAATAAAAATATTTTCTTGATTGGTTACTATATTTGAATTTAAGTGTCGTGTATCGTCGTCTAGTACCCATAACACAAGCCTTCTTGAGCTTAATTTGTGACTAGATCGATTTGTGTGAGGTTGTCCGATATTTATTTATTTGCGTTCCTTTTGGTTGCAAGATTATTTCCGATAGCGAATCATCTTTTACGCTTATAAATAATTAGCTGCGTCGCGCGGTATTACTCACAAGAACACTAAATTTTTTCGGGATAAAAAAGACTTTATGTTAATTCAGGATGTCGGCTACCTTCATACCAAAATTTATCAAGTGGTCCAGCCGTATGAGCGTGAAGAAGCAACAAACATACACACAAACACACTCTTGCCTTTCGTCTTTATAATATTAGTGTGATTACAAATATGGTACATATATTATAAATATCAACTATAAAAAAGGCAAAACACGTAACAGTAAATATTTTTTTTACTTAATAAGAACTACAGACATAAAAGCTAAAATTAAAACAAAGTTAGGAAATTACATGTGTAAAATGTAAATCTTTAATTCGCATTTTATGATTTGATTAAGTATATAAAAAAAAAATATGTATACGTTTTTGCTCATACAAAAACGTCTAACACCCAAATCAGAGTATTAACGCGAATGTAAAAAGTTCACTATTTATTTGCTCAGTTGCGATTCGAGCTCTCAGGTGCCAACACAGGCGATATAAAATACATTTCATCCATTAAACAGATGAGTAGAGGTCGTATCCTCTACTACCAGTCACACTTTTTGTGGGAACACACCCACGGGAATGTCTCCAAGCCACAGAAATGAGTTGTCATTTATTTTAAACTCATGGTATACAGCTCATGAAACATACCACAGTCCCTGGCTAACTCGCAAGTGTGATAAGGCCCTAAGAATGGCTTTGAGACTAAGGGTCTGATGTCTGATACCTATCTCAGGAAACCCTTTTAAAATTCCCACGGCCTGCGCTATCGCCTCTTTTGTTCCAACTTGTGATAATCCTTGCCACGTGTTACTGATAATGATAAGGCTAACTTTCTGTTAGGGTTCTTTAATTTGTAATACTTTTTCGTTACATTTGCTCGTAAATAAAGGGTTTACATGCTAGAAACCCAGGCGGTAAGTCGTATATTACGCCCTAGGGCGGTAAATAATTGCACTATGTAAACTACAAATCGCGTCGAATGAAGCTGTTCATATAATTGTGATCGAACTTCACTTATTAAGGTCGTTTGATCTTTAAGTCTTGACTACAATTACTTTTGTTTTATTTCCTAAAAAAGTGTGATGAAAAACGTCGTGTGTGACTCTGTTGGTAAAGGAATTCTAAACTCGTGTCATTAAAGCGCTCGCCTTCGGGTTTGTTATTCCTCGTTTATAATTTATACCACTCTTGTTTGGTAATGTACTATTATACCACCACGCCAGTGGTACCTGAACCTAAGAAACTACAGCGAAGTTATGAGATTACTACAATACAAACTGTCCGTCTAGCACAACTACGCCTCGTGGCTCTTGTCGTTCGACATAGCATCGTCCATCACGCTCTCCCAGTACTGCGAAGAAAGAGGTAGGTAGTATTTCTCGCGCGAGAAAGAGTCGCATTCGCATGTCACAGTACAGTATGCTAGACGTACTGTTGTAGGTGGTTCTTACATATGAACGTATACATCTCTGAAAAAATCCTTGGAAGAACACTTTGATTTGGAGAATCTTGTACCTACATAGTTATCCTCTATAGTTACGAGTACACCTATCAATTACCTAGCTATAATATAATTGTAATAGTTTTAAGTATGTATAATTTACGAAAAAAATACTTATTGTTGAGTTTCTTTGGGCTTTCTTCGCAACAGCGTAGCGGTCTCGTCTTGTGACATGCCCTTGTGGCCTACTTACATAATAAATAATTTGATTTTGATTATGAGTCTCTAAACTAATCCAAAAGAAAAACTTGATTGTCAGAATGATATTGCAGACTTGACAATTGACAATTACCTATATCAAAATTTGATAATCAAATGTCGTATTCCTAAAACTGGCAGGATTCAAAACATATAACATCATCTTGCTATTTTTTATTTTATTTATCTCGAAAAAATAAATACATAGCACAATTTCTAATACATTACCAAGCATTTTACCGGCAAATACTGCAAAAACTTTTTTAAATACAGATAAAACAAGGCTGCAAGTAAAAATATTTTCATAGTATTTCTTTACTCAAAATTAGTTACGGAACCCTCTCAAACAAATTAGCTCTCTTGTGCATTATAGCTGTAGTAGCTGATCACTTTAGTACCTTTTCACTGTAACACAGCAATACTCTTACAGTTGAAGAGTCTTGATTTAGTAAAAGTGACATAGTCCTTAAATGTACGGTTTTGAGCGTATTTTAACACAAACTCACAACAATAAACGCAATTACGGTGTAAGTGTAAAGTAAACGCAGGTAGAAATGAAACAATAACTCACAAAAACACCACGAAATGGAAACACATGAATGAAAGAAAGTTATCTTTAAATAGACACGTTAAGGTTCTTAATGACTGCAAATTTATTTGTGGTTTAAGTGAACCTTGGTGGCCGTTCATTTGTTTTTGAGGTTGGTATAATAGGTATATATATATAATAAGTATTATATAATAAGTATTATATAATACTGGTAGTGAGGAAGCTAAGCAAGTTGTGGTTTGAAGGAGAACATTTCCTTTGAAAATAATTAGAATATATATGAAAGTAGATGTAAAACCAGTAGGTATAACAATTAAATCTAAAACACTCCCAACATAAGTAGCTGGTCATCATGAGACCCTCATTCAATGAGTGATATGTAAAATGCTACTAAAACATAACTACACAATTTGGGATTCTTAGCTTCAATATTGGCTGAGATCTTGTCATTTGTTCCAATTAAAGCTGAATATCTTGGAAACTACTGACCCTATTTCCACTAAATTTAGCTAACCATCTCGACGGAAGTCTTCCGATAAAAAAACTGCACTCAAATTGGTCCATTCGTTTGGGAGCTATGGTGCCACAGACAGAAACACAGATACACATGTTAAACTTATAACACTCCTCTTTTTAAGTCGGGGATTAAAAATATGATAATAAGAAATATTTACACATTTAGGCTCAAAAGTGTTAGAATGAATGCGCACAAGACGATGGTCCGGAGAAAAAAAAACCATTGATGAAGTATGCATGTAAGAATAATTTTCAACCAACATAAGAGATGACGCTCAAATAATGATTTTTCCAAGTAGGCTGCATCGTAATGCTGAGCTGATGATGAAAGGTAGGTATAACTCCTTAACGGTTAGGAGTTAGGTTAGGTTAGGTGATAATTATCCAATAACTATTCGATAAATACCAGATATTTATCAAGAAGCGAAATTATCTTGATAATTTAGAACTCTGGCTGCAAGGATGCTTTTATAATTCTAATTCTACCAGTCCAAAATTAACCACTGTTGAAAAAAAAACTCCATGAGAAACGTAACACTCAATATTTATAGGGAGCTATTTTTGCTATAAGTATGTATCTTAGATTATCCGCAGATGGTTATTGTACGAAACTTTTTACCCGGCTACGAAGAACCAAAAAGAAGTTGAGACTTTCTTCGTGAGGTTTCCACGCACCAGTTACAAATAAAATGTTCTAGTAGCGGTATACTTGTATGTAAAGTTAAATATTGCTTTGTGTGAGGTGAGTGGCATGTTATTAAACTCCTTAGACCAGTGTTGGCTGCTGTATTTACTGCACAAGTGCGTAAAAAGCAATAAAAGTTGCGTGTGCGCAACAAACTGTATTTAACTTGTTCTTTCTCTAATAAAATTTGCCCATACAGCTTCATTTTATGTTATTCTCGGGCGCCACTCATAAATGTCAGATATAATAATATTATCTTTATCTAGGTTATATTTACTTCTCGAAACGTCCAGTTTAGAAAACCAGCTCGAAATAACAAGCCGCTAGACGTAGGGATGCACTATATGATTATGTTGATAATGATAAGATAAAATAAGATAAGTAATAAATCATTACACTATAGTCTATTTCATATAGCTTAGTGCGTGGGACATCTGTCATCTCATCTCAGTACATTTCATATCCTGAGTTTTTGATAATGAATTGAATCGACACTAGAACATGAGATACTCGTATTTTTATTGTATAATGTTGTGTCTTGTCTTCTATAATACTCATGCGATAAAGTTGACAACATTTAAAATAACACCAAATTATTTTCAAACAAATAGAGCTTATCTTTGGTGGTATTAACGTGTCTTTAGATAAGCATATAACAATAAATAAATACCACAAAACTTTATATATATATATATATTTTTATCATTTATTTAGCCTAGGGGTTTTAGCGACTTCGCTATGCCACCATCGTAATTATAATTTACAAAATAAATACAGACATACGATCCTTATATTACGTTTCAAAATATACATTAACTAGTATGCACTATAACTCGTCTTAAAATCATTCAAGACCGAATAAGTCGGCGCTTTGCTTGATTAAACATTCAGTAAAAAAAAAATGTTGACCTATATTTTTATATGTTGAGCGTAAAAGATGGCAACATCAATGCTTGACAAATATGGGCACCTCTAGCTTTATCTATATAAAAAAATTGGGCAAGTGCGAGCCCGACTCGCGCATGAAGGGTTCCGTACCTATACATATATATAATCTATAACAAGTGTGTTGTATGGGAGCCCCCCTTAAATATTTATTTTATTTTATTTTTAGTATTTGTTGTTATAGCGGCAATAGAAATACATCATCTGTGAAAATTTCAACTGTCTAGCTATCACCGTTCTTGAGATACAGCCTGGTGACAGACGGACGGACGGACGGACGGACGGACGGACGGACGGACGGACGGACAGCGAAGTCTCAGTAATATGGTCCCGTTTTTACCCTTTGGGTACGGAACCCTAAAAAATATATTTTATTCTTATTAAAAAGACAGAGAATCGTACAATTAGTCAGTGGTCCCACACTAGGCGTTACTATTGTAATTACTACAAAACCCATTTGTCCGAACGTTCGTCGATATTCGGCGCATCTCTAGCCAACTCCAGAGCCATGCAAAGCTCAACATTGCCAAGTTCAATACGCATGGCGGTACAGTACAGCTCATACCCGCACCCCGGCAGCACGCATACTATCGACTCGATGCCGCGATCTATCGATTTAAATATCGATTATTTATTAGTGAGTGATTTTAACACTAGTGATTAAACGGTACTGTGTTGTGTTGGTGATAGTGTGTGTTTGTGATTGTCAAATGTTTTTCGAGTGGAACGTGTGTGCAGGTAAGCAGTGTCGTTTAAGTAAACTGTAAAGGGACTTTAGGGAATACCCTGAGGTAATTGTATGGTTTTAGGGTTTTGGGATTTGTTGTTGTAATTATTATTAGGTACAAGTCAGGTAAAGGTAAAGTGTAAGAAGTACGTGAATTAGTTAATTTAGAATATATTTTATTTATTGGTTTTCTCAATGGAGAAGCATACCTATGACATAATTCTTTATGTTTACAATGATGGCTAAAGATTCAGCAAATACGAATTAAAAAAAAACCAAGCTTTAGTCCAAATGAGCGTTTCAATTGCAGCATACTAATTTATGTACTTACATAAGATAAATATGTACTATATTGGAATGTTCGTCACTACTTATAAAAATTACGTATTTTCCAGTCATAAATAATCGTGGAAATATACAAATTTTCATTATTTTGTACAATAAACAAAAAAAAAAGAAATATAAGCTACCTATATAGAAATTAATCGGCATTGCACAAATACCAATACGACGATTACTAATATATAACAAAAATTTATTTTATTTATTTTAAAGAGACTAATTTGGCCACTAGGTGGTGTGTGGTACCCCAGGATGGACATGTTCTAAAGCAACTGGCAGGCAATAATAAATAGAGGCTTTGTGAGATTGAACGAACATTTAAACATTTTCAAATTTCTAAAAAAAAAACACTGGATTGACAAAAACATATACCTAAATGGAACTAACTCACAAAACTTCGTGAGAATCGCTTGAAAATGCAACCTGTAGACAAGAACAGCCCCATAAACGGACATACGGTTTTTGAGTTGGCCTATAAGTGTCTCACTGCTGGGTGAAGGCCTCCTCTGACTTGATTTCTATGACTCCCAAGAAATTGATAAAGTATTTTGGCCAAATTGAAGTGAAATCGCTTCGCAGTAGCTCAGTTAATAATATCAATTCTGTATTACTACATAGTATAAAACAAAGTCGCTTCCTTCTGTCTGTCCCTATGTATGTATGCTTAGATCTTTAAAACTACACAACGGATTTTGATGCATTTTTTTTAAATAGATAGAGTGATTCAAGAGGAATGTTTATATGCATAATACATGCATGATATTATAGCATTTCACCCGTGCGAAGCCAGGGCGGGTCACTAGTTCACGTGTGTTAAATGAATTTAATCGTAATCTACTTCCCATGCATTCTACTGCCATAGTGTAATATGTTACCGAGGCTGGTTTAGTACTTGGTATGAGTATTGTTTTCTTTGAATACGTGTAACAATAACAATATAGAAATGGCACATTAAGAACATAAAGTACAGTAGTTTCACATTCTTGATATTTTATTCATATAAAAATAGCACATACGTAAAATTCTTACGGGATTATTTTCTCTTACGCCCCACTGTTTCTTCCATACAATCAGTTTACGTTAAATTTGCACCTGGTCACTATGGCGTCCGATAAAAATGAGGTCTAAACTTAACGTAACCGGCTTATACAAATCGAGATTTTGATCTCGTCTGTTTTCTTCTCCAAAATTTTACTAATCTTTACATAATTTTAGAAACTGAATGGGAAGGTTTTGTTTGTGTCAGACCGTTGCGATTCTGCGTAAATGATTATAGAATTTGATTCTAAGGAATTTGTGTACTAGGCGGCCGTTTGTGACGGGATTTTGGCCAAAAACAGAGTAGGTACACAAAGTTCATAAAAACCTTTCCTTCCCTTCAGTTACTTAACTTATTTAGTTATTTATTTCGTGAAGGTTTGTTAAATTTTAAAGTAGGATACAGACGTAAATGACAACTCAATTTGTATAGAAATATAAGCAATGACATTTCCTCATAAGTCCACTTCTTCACCTGTGTACCTAATTTTTCATATTTTTATTTTATTTCATAAATAAATAAATATCCGACAACCTCACACAAATCGATCTAGTCCCAAATTAAGCTCAAGAAGGCTTGTGTTATGGGTACTAGACGACGACATACATACTTATATAGATAAATATATACTTAAATACATAGAACAACCATGACCCAAGCACAAATATTCAAGTTCATCACACAAATATCTGCCCTGGCCGGGTTTCGAACCCGGGACCGCCGGCTCAGTAGGCAGGTCTCTACAAACCGAGCCAACCGCGTTGTCGACTAATAAAGTTTAAATCAGATAAAATAAACATATACTTAATACGAAAATACTGGTAAAATTATCGAAAAAGATAGAGACTGTTAGTTTTTGGTAGGCCACGACGAATTACCCTGGTTTGACTTACCAAACCTACAATCATCGGAGTTTCAGTATTTAAAAGGCCTCATTCTTTTTTTTAATTTTTTTTAACTATAGGACAAACTCACACAAATCGATCTAGTCCCAAATTAAGCTCAAGAAGGCTTGTGTTATGGGTACTAGATGACGATATACGTACTTATATAGATAAACATATACTTAAATACATAGAACAACCATGACCCAAGCACAAATATTCGAGTTCATCACACAAATATTTGCCCTGGCCGGGATTCGAACCCGGGACCGCCGGCTCAGTAGGCAGGTGTCTACAAACCGAGCAAAACGCGTCGTTTTATTATTATTATTGACGGATATATTGCTAATTTCAGCCAACATTTTGAAGTGAATAAATACTTTTCCCTGAGTTCTAGAAAGTAACATAGCTATTTGATGCTTTTATTCCATGCAGTCGAAAATAAGTAAAAAAAAAACAGTTTTCTTCGTGAATTTTGACATATTCGAGTAGTTTATGAAACAAGAATTATAAATAACAAATTCAAACTGTAGGTTTAAAATATATAGGTACCAATAAATCGCAATTGACCTGTTCTAAGTAGTATTGATAATATGTTAATAAACATGTTTGTTTACAGAGAAAAATGCCTAAAACAATCAGCATTTTTGAACGGATAAGGAGTCTCAAGGCAGATACTCGTACAAACACTGTGACCGTACAATTTCAAGATCAGTACAGGGATAAATCAAGGAGCGCACAGCCGCAGCCGCCCCGCTGAAATGTTGATGTTGACGCCGCACAGGCTGCGCAAGCGACGAACTTTCGCTTAGGGTAGCCAGACAAGCGTAATTTGAGTCGCATAATTTCGGTCACGCCATACATCATGTCACGTGATCGAGTCACACTAAGTATCGCGCGACCGAAATTACGCCAGCTTCACCCTTATAAATTCATTAGCTGCGCCGTGTGGTGTTACCCGTTCATCCCACGGGAACACTACATTTTTTGGGATAAAAAGTAGCCTGTGTGTTAATCCAGGGTGTCTGCAGCTACCTTCATACCAATATTTATCAAAATTGGACAAGCTGTATGAGCGTGAAGAAATAACAAACATATACATAAGCACACTTACAAACTTTCGCCTTTATAATATTAGTGTGATTATCAGTCCTGTGGCACGGGGACATTCCCGTTACTAAGTTTGTACTCCCACACAAAGTCCGACTCACTGGTAGTGAGAGCTATACAGCCCTGATATAACAGTCATGCTTTAAAAAAAAAAGTGTGTGTGTCAGCTCCGACGCACGACTGGAGTTTACTCTTCAGGCCAGGCGCGCACCACGATTTTTTTTTAGTCGCGCGATAATTTTGTCGCAGAAATAAGCGTACTTCTGGGTTTATGAAAATCGTGGTGCGCGCACTCTCATATAAACCCATATCTTGCATTTATGCGACAAAATTATCGCGCGACTAAAATCGTGGTGCGCGCCTGGCCTTAAGAACGATTATAAAATATATACTCAATACGTTTATTGCACATAATGATTAGTAAATAGTTTAAGTATCACATTATGTACCCTGTTGGGTGCTGCAAACAAGAACGAAAAGGTAGGCACTTACATAATATTAATATACGAGTATAATATACAGCAAAATTACAATATTTTACAAGGAAAATTTACTTCCGACTAATTTTTAACAAATTGGAGAGATCATGAGTAGTAACTAAATAAGGAAGCGTGATGTAAAGCGCCCTCGAGCGGCTAGTTTAGTTACTACAGTCTGCAGTGCTACGGAAAAAAAACCGTATCTTACTATGAAATCCATACAAAGATACGACCTTATTAATTAAGGAGCTTTGATCATTTTTATGAACATGCCAGCTCCAGCAGGCCTAATACACAACATCATTCATCTAAAAGACATAGATAAGTAAAAACATAAACCGTATAAACTTAAAAATAACATGTACACGAAAACAACTAAATTTGTATACACTATTTACATAAAAAAAACTGTATCACCTTCCTTAAAAAAATCCTTAAATAAATCCAAAATCTCCTTAACAACAACTCCAAACAGCGTTTTGAACTTCTCCTCCCAACTTTCGGTAGAAAACAAAATATCCTTCGTCTTCTCAACCAGCCTTTCAAAAGTAATACGTCTCTTCTTCTTGTCCTTATTTTGTCTTTGATCTTCCATATCAGCCCGCTCAATAGTAGGCTGATTGACCAATAGACACTCGGACCTCTTCACATCTGTTACTCTTTTTGACTTCCGCGGCTTACGAACCTCTTGTTGTGGCTCGCTCTCTAATCTGTACTGACTTACTGATCGCTGGCCCTCAGCCTGACAGACAGAATCTTCAGACTCTTTAGATTGTAACGGCTTCGACAAAACAGCATCTCTATATGACTTTCCAAAACTTAAGTCATTCTCAAAAACAGATGGCGCATCCTGACTACAAACATCCATATGCTTTTTTTCCTTATTTTGCATATACAACCAAAAAGCCCGTTTATATATACCCTCAGCAGACATAATCCTGCGAATTTCTTACTCCTTCACAAAAACCGGGCACGACTTATCTAAGGCCATATGGCTGCCTTTACAATTAATGCATCTAAAAATAGTCGTTTCGCAATTGTCATGCTCCCCGCCGCATTTCGGACAAGTAACTATAGTAGCAGGACAAAACCTGCTCAGATGACCGAACTTCCAACATCTTGAACATTGGGTAGCCGGGAAAGTGTACTGATTTACCTTAAATCGGCAACCGTAGGCATAAACATATGGCGGTAAAGAAGTTCCCTTAAAAGACAGACGAATAGCTTCAGCCTTAACCCAACGCCCATCATGATCCAAACGGTTCAGTCTACATATTGACAAAATGTCTTCAGACCCTTCAATATTCTTTAAAAATTCGTCTTCCTCAACCTCCAACTCAACCTGCCTTATAATTCCATAAGTGCAGCATGCCATATTAGACCAATAAGAACGTCTCGTCTCATTGTTAAACTCCTGAGAAGCCAGAAGCTTCTCCGCATCATCCTTAGAGTTAAACTGTATGTGAACTTTACGTGGACCCATAAACTTGACGGATAAAATTCCTTTTATACCCTTAAATTGCAGCAACTTTGCCAAACCAATCTGTTTCGGTAAATCTTCTTTTGACACTATATACACTTCAAATAGCTTGTCAGGCACACCGTCCGGCTCCAGCTGCGTTTTGGCGGTTGCTAAAACCCGCAAGCGTTTAGGTTTCCTGCCTATTGTGATAAAACTATCACTACAACCACACAGCTTTCGTCGCTCAGACCACAAGCACGCTTCACCGCTATATGCCGCACATCCGACATGGACTCAGCGTCCGATACAATATCCGATTGACTCGGCCCTGCCTTATTATCAAACTCCACTTCAGATAGCCACGACGAAGCTGCCCGCTGCCCACATTCTAAAAGTGACGTATCACTCACGACACCTCGACTTGACTCACTCATCGCAAAAACAGCGAAAAGGACTCTAAAACTGAATTAACTTATAAATAAAATAAAATTTGATAAAATTTTCAACCGTCGCCTTTGACAACCAAACGTCAATCCTCGCAATACTTATATTTTTGGAACGTATCTGCCGTGCTAATTTAAAAAGTCGTATCTCAGTATACGATCGGGGTAAAAATACGACTTCTTAATTTAGCAGGTTATGCGTTAAGCGTTATAGACTAAGCTCCCGATATAAAATGACCTTCACAGAGATGTTTATTTGATGAAATGTATTTTATATTTAGTTTAAAATGTCAATAAATATATTGCATATGGGTTGCCTAACAAATTTTAGTCCAGGGTATGTTTAGTTTAAAATTAAATTTTTTTTTTTTTTACATTTCACCTTTTTGATTATTAGATAAATTCATAATTAAATAATCTTTAATTTTATTTAATTTCAATTCAACAATCAGACCTTTGCAAAATGCTAGTAGGTATATTTACCTGTTTATACCTGGCTACCCAATAGTTGTGACGGGAAAATAATAGGCAACCTAACGTTTGCATATTCTATGGGCTTCATACTTTCGATTGGTATAGAATTTATCTAATATTAATCAAACCGGTGAAATGTTTAAAACATTTTTTTTTTATTATTAATTAAACATACCCTGGACTAAAATTTGTTAGGCAACCCATATGCAATATAATTATTGACATATTAAATTAAATATAAAATACATTTCATCAAATAAACATCTCGGTGAAGGTTATTTTATATCGGGATCTTAGTCTATAATGCTTAACGCATAACCTGCTAAATTACGAAGTTGTATTTTTACCCCGATCGTATACTGAGATACGACTTTTTAAATTAGCACGGCAGATACGTTCGATTTTACACCCCATATTTTTCACACCCCGGGCTTATATATGAATATCGATTCTTAAGGAGTAAACTCCAAAAAACGTTCAATAATCGACAACAACATTTTTTTCTTTAAGCAGATCTTTTTTTCTCTAACATCAAGTAAAAAATAGCTAAAAGCATATTTTCAATTATTTTAAGGGTAGTATTTAAACGCACATAAAAAAAAAAACCTTTTTCTATGCTTAAATAATCAGAATTTATATCAAAATTACTGATTGCACAGCAAATATTGCACTCAAAATGTTACTAAATATACGAGTACTACAATTTATATTTGCGGCGTGCATCTATTTATTTAAAAGTAAAGCATATTTAAGTAATGCATAGCTAATAATGACTACCGAACATTATGGAGCGTTTTTAGGGATATAAAAAAAAAAATAACCTAACCTAACCCGGCCGAGTCGGATCTGCTCTGAAAGCTGATAAGGATTAGATGGTTACCTATCTGAAACACTTATTTTTGTTTCCCATCTGTAACGTTTCGCCAATTTTCATTTGTCCGAATACCATTTTTTTCAAAAACTGTTCATTTTTCAGAATAATTATGAAACAAACCTAACCTAACCTACTGGGTCCTTTAAAAAGATGAAAGTTAATGTCGTGCTGATGTGTATTTTCTAATTATCTGCAGTACAATTTTTGCTAGGCATTTATTTTATTTGCTGTGCAATCATTAATTTGATGTAAAAAGTATAACTATAATTGATGAAAATAAATTGATAGGCGATTATTTGTTTGCTGTACCATTAATAATAACCCTTATTTTAATAACCCAATAAGTCCATTGATACGAAGATCAAAGCTCAAAGAGAAATTGAAATTAGTTTATCTGGTGGAAGAGATTGGGAATCGAACCCGGTACCTCTGGTTTGCTGGCCCAGTGCGTTAACCTCCGCCTCCGCCACCCTAACTCCCAAGCAACCTTTCGAATTTTTCCTTATGCTTTGTGTGTCGATCTTTGCATTGTGTATTTGAAAGGCTTTACACCTTAGCGATCTCTATGTGAATACGTTAATATTCGGTAAAATAACTAAGAATATTTCACACGACGACACGTTTAGCTCGGTTTGTAGACAACTGCCTACTGAGCCGGCGTTCCCGGGTTCGAATCCCGGCCAGGGCAAATATTTGTGTGATGAACTCGAATATTTGTGCTTGGGTCATGGTTGTTCTATGTATTTAAGTATTTATTTATTTATATAAGTACGTATATCGTCGTCTAGTACCCATAACATAAGACTTCTTGAGCTTAATTTGGGACTAGATCGATTTGTGTGGTGTTATCCGATATAAAAAAAAAAAAATATTGTCATATAACTCGCTTGAAAGTGAATAATATAGGAAACGCTTCAGCTTTCAACTTGCACCAGCTTTCCCTCGTAAACCTCTTAGGACACAACGACAAACTTATGCGCGCTTTGACAAATTGTGAACTCGTGCATATCACTTTCAAAAGGGATTAAGTCACTTACCGATCTAAATACGTTTAATACGTTTTCATTAGGATCATTAAGAACTCTTATTAGGTGTTACAACGTATTAATAGTTTTATTGTGGTTTATTTTCGGGAGTATTCCTTTCATAAGCGGGTGCGTTATGGAGTGTCTAGTGGCTGAGACTTTAATGTTAGTTTAGTTAGTGTTTAATGTTAACTGTGCCTAGGATTAGCGCCGGCATTCGTACATCATACGGGAGGTAGATTAGCGTTAAATTGTATGCGAGTTGTTAATTAACTCTTGTAAATATGAACACTGTAACTACATAGTTCGATCAATTTATTAATTGATCATTTACGGTAGATGGCGCTACGATGCCATTAAAGAAGCACCTTGTTGAAAAATTCATTGGCTTACGCATCGGCTTCAGTGGCTCAATAGGTAGGATGCCGACTTAGGAGACGCGGGTTCAATGCCCGTCTGAACCATATTTTTAAAATTTTTGGTATCATTCATCCGGGGAATCGGAATTAAAATAGATAATGAACATAATTTCTAATTTATACAAGGCTCTTTATTTTAAAATTAAATACATCTTCAGGTTCTTAAACGGTCCGCAACGCTTGTGTTGCTCCTGGTATCGCAAGCGTCCATAGGCGGCGGTAACTGCTTAAACATCATGCGGGCCGTATGCTTGTTTGCCACCGTCGTAGATTATAACATAGATAGATAGTCGCAGCGCTGGTGAAAGTGAAAACAACTTACTGTTTTCAGCTGCTCGTCTGCGCCCATCCTTATTTAACCCTCCTTCATAAACAGTGTAACTAAGTAGCGTTTTTATATCTTGGGTTGATATTATTTGCCTAAAAGGTCGTAACTAACGGTTATTTAATATGAAATCACGACGTTTTGTGTATTTGTGTCTAATCATTAGAAATGCACGCTTAGACTGTCCATCCACCGAAGCTTTGTGAGCTAGTGTGGCTGTGACGAGACGTGGAAAGGTCTGATGCGAGCGATCGTTTGGCGCAGTTTGTAGACACCTGCCTACCGAGCCGGCGGTCCCGGGTTCGAATCCCGGCCAGTGTAAATATTTGTTTGATGAACTCGAATATTTGTGCTTGGGTCATGGTGGTTCTATGTATTTAAGTATACATTCATCTACATATATAATTACGTATATCGTCGTAACTAGTATCCATAACACAAGTCTTCTTGAGCTTAATTTGGGACTAGATCGATTTGTGTGAGGTTGTCGGATGTTTATTTATTAATTTTTTATTTAATGTTGTGCCGTTTCTGAGATTAGAAAAGACTGGCACATCGAGGTTGTCCGATATTTTTATTTATTTATTTATATTACAAACATGTCACTTAGCGCAAATTAGGAAAGTCTTGTAATAATAGCAAGCTACACTGAGTGACAGCAAATAATAAATGTTTGGTATATTTTTTCCTTGCGCACCGAATCAGAATCAGAATCAGAATCAGAAATCGTTTATTACCTATTATTGTGTAACATTTTTCGGTTCCCGTAGGATTGTGTCAGCTAACTTATGTCTAAAAGATCTGTGTAAGCTGAAGGTGTTAAATCACAATAGAGATAAAAATGTTGTTAGTTAAATATATACTTGTTATATTATGGTACTTCTATTTAATTCGAAGGGGGCGAGGAGCCGCCGCCCCTTGAGGCCAGCGTCTGGTGTCTTTCTTCGGGATATACTGGATTTCGCCTATTCTATTATTCGTCAGTAGTGGGTTAAATTCGCCGTGCGCCAGGTAAGCATCTCCTGGAGTTTCGAGGTCTTCTATTTTCAAAGCTGCGATCTTCTCTAGCATTTTGTGATTTAGGTCAGCAGCCCGGAGGTGCCACGCTTCTAAGTCCGATATTTCCCAGAGTGTCTCCGTGTTTAGACGTCTTGGAAATTGGCCGGCGCTCTTTAGCGCCATTCTGTATTGTCTCTCGATTTTTTGCAGATTCGAGTTGCTATATCTTGATAGTAGCTGTACCACTCCATAGTCCATGAGCCATAGCGCACCGCTTAGCTACTTCTTATAGCATTGGTGGACAAACAACTTAGAGATCCTTTTATAATTTATGATGCGCTTGACAGAGTAATGGGTGCATTTGTGAGCTTGACCTATCCCAGCGTGTATGGTGTTGATGAGTACGCCATACGGTAGCATTTCACGAGTGATTTATGGAGTGATTGATTGGGGTAATATTTTTTTACTCTGTTTGTCAATGGACTTGACTGATCTGATTCTATGAGAAATGGTTTATAAAGTTTTAATGGTAAAGATTTATCATAGTTGTTAACAAGCAATTAATTATTGTAAGTTTCTTATATTAATTTTTTTTTTGAGTTGTTGGTGAACAGTGCGTTCCTAAAACCTCCGCCAATACCTAGTAGGAAACTATATTAAACATATTTACCTGACCCCTACAACATAGACTAAAAAGTACAGAGCGAATACGTAAGACATAAAACGGGCTCAGTGCGAGTTGGATTCGCGCACCGAGGGTTCCATACAAACAATTCTTATCTTAACTGGCCGGGTTGAGTTTGCACCTGGTGTGGCACCGCAGATAAAAGGTACAAAGTAAACGCGACCGAGCCGAACACGTTTGTTGTATGGGAGCCGCACTTAAATATTAATTGTATTCTGTTTTTAGTATTTGTTGTTATAGCAGCAACGGAAATACATCATCTGTGAAAATTTTACCTGTCTAGCTATCACGGTTCATGAGATACAGCCAGACAGACAGACGGACAGACTAGAGTTATAAAACTTAGTCTGTGCACACCCACCCGTTCCTCAGCTCCTGCGCTCATAAGTTTGACATGCGACTCTTTGTCGCACGACAAATACTACCTGTCACTTTCCTTTCAATACTGTGTGAGCAAGACAGGTGTACTGAGCCATGCTGATTCCTTGGATCTCACGCGCGGACTGTAGGTACATTTGGTGGCATTCGCGTTACTGAGTATTGGTCGACTAGCGGAGTATTTCATTGACAAACCTGTCAAAATATAATTGGAATGGAACTTGCCACACACCAGCTACACATCAACTCGCCACTTGTAACTGATTAACCTTAAATTTAATCACCTTCTTTTCCGCTATTACCTAAATTACCATATCAAGAAGCGCGTGAAACCACGGCAAATCTGTACGGCCACATGCGACGATTTCAATACTTCTAGTGGCGTAAGGCTAGGGCCATGGTAGAAGCGGTAGCGGTTCCCAGTTGAAACTATAACTTTGACGTATAGAATACGCCTTGTTGTCATCTTAAAATGTATAGTATAGATAGCATTCGTAACCGCGACAAATGGACGAGATCGAATAGGCTGTCTTCTAATATGAATGTACTAAGCAACGCCAATGGATGTACGCTATCCACTAGTCACGCGTCAACCAGTCGCTGGTTGCTATCACCGCCGATCACAGTCGCCAAGATCCCTTTGCCATCTTTAGTTATATATAATAAACTAAATCTAAACTATGTCTAAAAGTGGGCCCCTTGGCATTGTACCAAAGACGCTAGCAGCGTTACCTCACTGTATTACTATACTATGACGCTGAGCGAGGTAGCTGCCTGCCGTGCTACAAGTGGTGTCGAGAGATGGGCGCTCATGGGTAAATACCCGATGGGTGCCGGGTTAATACCAAATCTACTACTACTACTACTGCCCGGTAGATTGGGTATGTACCCGGTATTTATCTCTCTGTCGAAGAGCCGTTCAGAAGGTTCCTAAAAGAACTCTTTATCTTAATGTCACTTAGAGACGAACAACTAACGTTAGCCCGGTCAAGCCAACGACGGAAAGCTGCAGCCGCGGCCTTAGGCGGAAGCGGAATTCGTATACAAAAACGCTTACCGCTATAACTTCCGCTGGAGCCTTACCTAAAGTACATGGTGATTTATCGCCTGGTTCGCTCACGGGTGGCTGAGCAACGTTGACAAAGGCAATCGGATTGAAAACTGACTGATCCAGTGGACTCTGTTAATTAAAATGTATTTATAACGTCGGCTCGGTTTTATGCCAGAGACGTAATCGGTCGGCCAGTCATGTGTTTCCGCTCTTAATGTGATATAAGATTTAATTAGGAAATTTATCTGTTTTTGTGTACAATAAAGTGTTTACTTACTTACTTACTTATATATAACACGACACAACATATTAACATTTACTCATTAAAAATAATTCTTAATATTCAACTAAATCTAAAACTAAACTATGTCTAAGAATGGGCCCCGTGGCGTTGTACCAAAGACGCTGATAGCATTACTTCGCTGTATTGCTATACTAAAGACGCTGAGGGAGGAAGCTGCCTCCTTTGGTCATTTATCGTAATTCAAATTTGACAATGGGGATCAATTCGAACAAGTTTTGAGATATATCCCTTATATCGCCATCTGTCACTTTTGACGTGACAGATGGAAAGACGTGGCGATGTCTTTCGAAGATCGCAACTTCACCAATCCGGTCGCATTAAGTTCGAGTCTCCCTTTGTATGTGACGGCATGTCTAACACTAGTTTTTAAGTCTGCACAATCTAACAAAATATGGATCTTTGGTCTGAAATAAATTATTATTATTATTATTATTATTATTATTATAGATATCAGGCGGGCGGATAACTTGACCGGGTAGTACGTGAAATTAGACAGCAGCTTCAAAAACCAGTAAAATCAATCTAACCTCCACCGCCATGTCATTCTCAAGTGACAAAACTAAATTAAACTCCGTTACCGTAACGTAGCTGATTGTATCATTCCTATTTAAATAGGCAGATAAATATAATTTTATCAGTCAATCAACACCTCGAGTGTCGTCGACCGCGTATCGGTGCATCAGATTTGTATCAATGGCGTTTAAATGAGTTATGCGATGGGTTTTTGTCGTAAAATCACTTAGGGCCAACCCAAGTAGCAGTTGCCTAACTGTTGCACATATTACAGCCCTTAGACCACTCAAATTAAGAGTTATAATGGCTGCATAAGCTCTCATACAGTCTGTTTGTTACTTAGGAGGCCACAGTCTGTGCGTGTGCAGCACTCCTGTCAAGGACGCGCTTGCTGCAGGCATGCTACACACGCAAGCAGTGCGTCATCTAATATGAGAATTCATACTTTACAACGAGTACGTCAATGCACACGTGCTGCACGCACACGGACATTGTGTGTGTGGCAGTGAGTGGCGTGAAAATTTTGCGTCAAACAAACCGCTGGGCAAGCCGGTAGGAATCCTCGCTACTGGTGTGTGGTGAGATAAACATAGTTTATCAGTCCATCAACACCTCGAGTGTCGTCGACCGCGTATCGGTGCATCAGATTTGTATCAATGGCGTTTAAATGAGTTATGCGATGTGTTAGTGTCGTAAAATCGTTTAGGGCCAACCCAAGTAGCAGTTAGGCTGTTGCGCTTATTACAGCCCTTAGACCACTCAAATTAAGAGTTATAATGGCTGCATATATGTTATCTAGTCTGTTTGTTACTTAGGAGGCCACAGTCTGTGCGTGTGCAGCACTCATGTCAAGGACGCGCTTGCTGCAGGCATGCTACACACGCAAGCAGTGCGTCATCTCATATGACAATTCATTTCATACTTCTCAACGCGTACGTCGACGCATACGTGCTGCACGCACATGGACATGGTGTGTGTGGCGTGACATCAAATAAACCGCTGGGCAAGCCGGAACAGATTAGGCTTACTTCTTAGTCAAGAAGAGTCTTCCTAATCCTCGCTACTGGTGTGTGGTGAGATAAATATAATTTATCAGTCCATCAACACCTCGAGTGTCGTCGACCGCGTATCGGTGCATCAGATTTGTATCAATGGCGTCTAAATGAGTTATGCGACGGGTTTTTGTCGTAAAACCGTTTAGTGTAGGGTTAGGGAACCGTTTTTGGATCAATGTTAAAAGCGCCATTCGGTGACGGCATATTTAGATGAAAGAACGCGCATGTGTTACATAGGGGGCTTAACGAGATTAGTTTTTAAGTCGAGCTTTTGCGAGTTCAAACCCTTTTTGTATTATAGTCTTCTGACAACCGCTTTTGGCCCCAAAAAGTATATAGGATAGATAAATGTAAGTATAACGGCTTGACATATTTCGTTTTTAAATAAAACAATTAGAACGGATTACTTATTATTTGAGTCTCTCTGACGTTTCGGTAGCTTCCCAGTTACCGTTGTCAAAAGTTGTCTGAGAAAAACACAATTTATCTCTGTCAAAGTTACATTTATGCAAACTACCCATTTTATAAATATGAATTAAAAATAAGTGTACATTATCAGCGGTTCACTATAAGGCTTACTGAGGAGAATGAACAGCCAAACGGAAACTCCTCACTAGTTCAAAATACGCGATGTAATCGGTTTAAATTGAAAAATATGTGACTGTCAGGGAAACCGAATAAAATATTGTTTTGTTTTGTTCATGTTTATATATCTTTTAAGAGACAGCTTTTTTGAATCAGCAGAATATAGTTCAACCACTTTCTTGGGAATTGGGCCAGACATTGAATAGACCAAGTTAGTGATTAGACTGATTAGGTCATTATGATTGTATTCGCAGAGGAAAAGTAATCCTCCGTCAATATTATATTATGTATATCAGCCTGAACTGGCAATGTCTCACTGTTGGCAAAGGCTTTTATCTCTTTTTTTCCACTCTTCCTTGTCAGCCATCGGCGGCATACCATTTCTTTCGGAATGCGTCCTAGTCGCCCCGCCATCTTCGTCGAGGTATACCGTGACGCCGAACCCTATTGGGTTCCTTAATCCTCAGTCACATAAAACAAATTAATAATTTGTCTATATCAGGGAAGTACTTTTTTGGTATGTCGCTTATTGTCTAAATCTAAAACATCGCTAATATCCATCTCACCAAGTTCAAGCTCATATTTAAGATTGGGTTTACCCGTACATTAAATGGTCTCTATGGCACCGGTGAATGGGGTCAGTCACTGGTCATTTTACCCTATGCAGAGTGTTTCACAGTATATTGCCCGATTTACGGTAATGGGTCTGGTACGGTAAGCCAAGAAAGTGGTAGCACTTTTAGACCTTCATAATTATGAAATAGAGTTGAAAAGTGGTAGATTTTTGGCTTGCTGTACGCGCCTGGTTAACAATTGGTCATTAGTGTGCTTTGATTATCTGTTTGTACTTTGCATGGGACAGACAAGCTGTATGAGATGGTCGAACTCAGGTGAGTGAACGCAAATGAATGAATATTTCATTTATGTAAAAAGAAATGGAATTTAAGGAAATTTGTACACAGCATAACATAACATTTTTATGAAAAATAATAATATAAAAAGATCGATTCATGACGTCGTAACCATAACTATTTTTTTTTTAATAAATCCATACTAATATTATAAATGCGAAAGTGTGTCCGTCTGTCTGTTACCACTTCACGCTTAAACCGCTAAATCGATTTGATGAAATTTGGCATGTAGATAGTTTAAGATCCGAGGAAGGACATAGGATAGTTTCATCCTGGAAATTATCCCTAAAAAGATTGAAAAGTGAGTAAGTAATTCATGATGACCGTGTAGGAAATGTAATGATTAGACCATTAGCACAATCGCTCTTAAATTTGCTCAGGCGCTTTTAATAATCCCTTTTATTAATTAAGGTGATTAGGTGGATATCTATCGTGTTGTGCGAGGTTGCTTCCATACTTCCAAGTTCCACGCGGACGTAGTCGGGGGCAAAAGCTAGTAAACAAATATTAAGGGACAATCTTGCACAAATCGACCTAGTCCCAAACTAAGCAAAGCTTGTACTATGGGTACTAGATGACGATATTACATAATATAAAAATACATATATAGATTTCATAATATCACAGCATTTTGACAGTTGACCTAATTGTATTGAATAATGTTTTTATTGCCTCTTAGCCTGTCTACCACCCATACGATTCCCTTCATATAGGATCAGAGACACTCTTCACCATCTGCATAATGAAATAAAGTGAAAGGAGTATACCCAAGCACATGTTTTCGTCATTACAATAGATAACCACCACGTGTAAGTGTCAACCGAGTCAAGTGCAGGTTCAAGCTTTAAACTCATTGAGATAAAGGGCACATTGTCGTGAAGTTAGTCATGACATGATGAACGGCTTGTGACGTCATGGGGTCCATTACAAATCGAACGAAAAAAAAAACCGGCCAAGTGCGAGTCGGACTCGCGCACCGAGGGTTCCGTACAAACACTTTCCATCCCTAAGTGGTTAAGTTAAGTTTGCACCTGGTATGTATAGCGCCCCATATAAATTAGGTGCAAAGTTAGGTATTAATAGGTATTAAAAAAAAACTACTTACTAGATCTCGTTCAAAACAATTTTCGTTGGTAGTTTTTATAGTAATGTACATCATATGTTTTTTTTAGATTTTTCATTTTCTTATTTTAGAAGTTAGAGGGGGGGGGACCAACTTTTTTCCACTTTGGAAGCGTCTGTCACGCAAACTATTCGGTTTAGAAAAAAAATATTTTAGAAACCTCGATATCATTTTTGAAGACCTATCCATAGATACCCCACACGTATGTGTTTGATGAAAAAAAAAATTTCGAGTTTCAGTTCTAAGTATGGGGAGCCCCCAATATTTATTATTATTTTTTTATTTTTGCATCAAAATCTTAATGCGGTTTACAGAATACATCTACCTACCAAGTTTCAACAGTATAGCTCTTATAGTTTCGGAAAAAAATGGCTGTGACATACGGACGGACAGACGGACAGACAGACAGACAGACAGACAGACATGACGAATCTATAAGGGTTCCGTTTTTTGCCATTTGGCTACGGAACCCTAAAAATACGAAGGATTTTTCAAAGGATACGAGATTACTCTTAGGTATATGAAATGTATTTTAAGTAAATAAAATATTTTTCACTAGTACCTATTACCAACGCTTGCTACCAATTTGTTAATAGCTGCCATTGTCTGGAAAAGTCGAAGGCAAGCGACCAAGAGGCAGGAGCCCGACACGCCTAACAGACCATATTCGCACAACCCTTGGCACTAATGTTCACGATGCTCTTCACACGGCTACTGATAGGAGCAGATGGCGGCGCATCATCCAGGAGAGACTGTTCCGAGAAAATGACCACGACCCTCAGCAATGAGGCAACCGACGCAAGGAGGGAGTTGCCATTGGGTCTCAAGACCGTTATCGCTTTTCAGTCACATATATATCGATAAAATGAGCTACATTGTCCGTGAAAGTTTAATAAAACCTAATATGCTGAGCCACCATGAAGGCACACTTTGTATTTTTTTTTCTATTTTAATAGAAACGTGATAGCGAGTGAAACACTGAGAATTTCCCAAATATTACCAAATAGTCGGAAAGTTCACGTCTACTAAAATCGACCACTGAGCGGCTGCCCGCCATTTTGAGAAATATTCGGATAAACCACTCCGTGGTTACCCGCCACCGGAATAAATGACGTTTAAAGCGTGTAATGTTGGAGTCCACCTTCATTCAACCCTAATCAATATTTAAATTAGCATTCCTCAATACATCAATCGTTGCGAAATGAATATGCGTTGGTTAATAACGACAGTTGGACAATGGTGTCGCGCGATGTTCTGGGAATTATGGTGGCGTTGCGTTGGATTTTTTTTTCTTAGAAAAGGGACAATTGGCGGGACCGCAATACGGTTACACGAAACGATTTTTTTTTATTCATAAATAACAAGTTCTCGAGGATCGAAAAGACGTAACAATTGATGTGATGTAGCTAAACGGACTTTTACTTAACATCATCTTTTTAGCCTTTGGATGTCCAAACGACCCTCTCTCCCCAAACGAGGGACTGACGAAGTTACCGCGTCGCTGTGTGGACGGCAGTCCCTGATGAAGAGCTCCTTTCGAGTTCAAAACATATCCGCTAAGACCGTATAGAAATTCTCTTTTCATATAAAGTAGTAAAGATACAGTAGTGAGAATCAATATATTATTCATAGAGTTCGCGTTATAATCACGTATATAGTCAGTATTTCGTCGATTCACCGTCAATGCCTTAATATCCCGGAAGCTGTATATCACAATAGTACCAACTACTACATTCTTTGAAAAGGATTGTACTTGGGTTATAAAAATTCCCTTCGCATATGCATGTTAAATCTCCGTGAAACATTCACTTTAAAAAGGGAATTTCCTTTAACTGCTTTACAAATACGTTAAGGTTGCAATCTTTCACTGCAGATTGTAAAAATATGCCGTGATATTTTCGATTCACCTTAGATTTTGATTAAAGCATTAATTATTTATTACATAGGGAATTCAGAATACTGGTATTTTATATAATTACCATTATATTGAAGACAAAACTTTAAGAAAGACTAAGAAAACAGATCTAACAACCAAAAAAAAAAAACAACCACCGACAAGTGATCAACAAGAGGATGATATTGATGATCGTGATAGACATATTTGACAAATTCGTGCATATTCCCTTAAGTAGATACCAGAAATGAATAATGCCAAAGATGGTGATGGACGAAACACATTTATAGGGCTATAGAAGAAGGGTTCAGCTAAGTTCATTTCCCAAATTAACTCTTCCTGATACCGAATCATGAGCACGGTTCATTGGATCCATTGTTACTATATACCAGGTAACAGCTAGACGATTTGTTGAGTTTAAAAGTTGGATACAGATAAAGAGCTTCCACAACCTTCATGAGAACTAGTAGATTGAATTCGAAAATCCACAACACCCTTCAATAACACTTACATTAAAACACTTATTTATATTTGTAGTTGTTGCTGTAGTTTACTTTTAATTGAATTGACATCATGTAACTGTTGACATCATTAGATGTATTTACCGATTTTAAAATGATTACGCCACCTACCAGACAACCCAAGGGGGTCGCGACACACACGTCGGACACGCAATCAACCACTTTCCCAACAGCGCCCGCCTTAAACCCCCGACATGTTGCCGACAAGCGTCTGATCTTGATTTATTACTATCCTGAATTCGACACGCAGTAGCTCTCTACCAAGAAAAGTTATACGCAACGCTAGATCCTTAAAGAGTTATGGCCTTTCAACGCTGCTGCGTTCTCTAGTCCGAATGATGTACATGCATTCGAACGATCCTATGGAGTTCTCTCGACAGAGCAGGATTTGTGTCCATTTGTAAATCCTCGCCTTCACACGTGTTTTGGGAAGTTGTATTTTGGGCGTCCAAAGTTGATTGAAAGTTCGGTTAAATAAATCTTTAGATCGTTTACTTGATGTGGGTAAATAAATCAGTGAGCCAAGAACGTGTGTTAGTAGGAACTGATTAACTTCACATAAAAATGTATATTAGACTAGTTATTGAGATCAATAACAATAGCAAGAACAGATGTTCTTGCTATTGTTTTTGATGATGACCTAACCTGCAGAAGATATAGTAGACATTTGAAAGCGATAAATTGGAATTAGGAACCTCATTATTTCTATAATTATAAATCATAAAATATTTACTAGGTCGATGCAGAGTCAGCCACCGGCTAAGCTTGCACCATAAATTGGAGTGGAGTTTTTTTTTTTTTTCGAAATTTTCTCTTCGTCACAACCTAGCCAAATTTAATTTTTGCATTTTAAAACAAAAATTTCTAAAATCGGTTGAGAACTCGCTGAGATCTGCGCATTGTTACAAAGTCCATTCGAGTCGATCCATGAGAGCTTCGCTCGCTCCGCTCCAATAATCGTTGATATTCTTCAATGACTAAATTCTACTATTGTAATACATTATTTTGACGGAACTCAGATCGTGCATTCACTTAACAAATCCGAATGTCACCACGTTACATTGTAACTATACCGCATATGGTTATGGGAAACCCCCAATAGAAAAAAAAACGGTAAATATCTGTGGCGCCGGCGTTGAAATTCGATCCTCACCAATGATCCACTTGTTCACTATCTCGACTATGTCAACATGCGCACGCATTGTCAAGGGCCCTTGTACTATTGTTCAAGTAAAGCTGCAACTATCCATGTAAAAAAAAATAACGGCCAACGGTGTATCGATATCGGCAAGTGTTTGCTTTTATGCCCCGTTTGAATCTCATAGAGTTTTTACAAATGTATACCTTCGTAATGCGGTTTTAAGACATCGATAAACGTATTAGAATTGGTGGAGAAAGATGTTGTTTTTCGGGAGTGTTATTTCTTAATTTGCTCTTTCAAAAATTTAGCTGGACATTATCACATCTGTTGTTTTGTTTTCATATGTTTTTCTAAAAAAGAAGGGTCGACCAAAGATCGTATTTCACAAAAACTGACCCTTTGTATCAAAGATTCATCTACAAATTAAGTTTGAAAAGACCTTCATTTTTTGTTTTTTTTAATTAAAGTAAAATATTAGATTCCTTGGCTTATCTTTCTTATATTTTGCTTTTTAACTATATTAATAATTATCAAGTAAGTATACATGAGTCCCATAAAGATATACTACTTAATGCTTATATCAAGATGTTTCCGATAATTCTAAAATGTATGCACTTACACATTATGGTATTGAGCTGAAGACTATAATAATAAACATAAAATCCATGTACCTATTGCAATCCAAACACTTGAGATAAAATAAAAGCAACACAAGTTAAGACAAACATTAGCGCCACTGGAATGCTTAATTCATTATTATCAGTCCATCTTCATCGCACTCCAGCATTATTTAAACATTCACTTCTTTGTCGTCGACTGTTTGTGTACGGTTATCTCTGATGACATTTAAAGTGTTTTTCTCATTTGCACTTGCAGCTACGGTGACAACACTAAAGTGTTTAAAACATTTGATAATCACATTCGTTTTAACCTTGATGAGTTATTTATAGAGTCTAAAATTAAATGAGTGTGTGCTTCCGTTTGATACCCTCCGTTTGTAAAGTGCTCTTCGATTCTTAAACTTGAAGTACCCATTTGTAGCGTCCTCAATATGTCAATTTTTCATTAAGTCATCTTGTAGCGTATCAAGAGAATCACCTTCTGTGGCACAAGTTTTGACCACCGTGAAATTATCACTAAGTCTTAAAAACGTTTCTTTAACGTCTTGTTTTAAAGTTGAGTATTGTCTGAAGTTTTTGTCAGCAGTTTATAAATTGAAAGTCAAATTAAATGGTATGTTATCAATAGTGACAACGATTGAGTGATCACTTCGGAGTAAAAACGAATGATACTTAAAAGTGATGGATGAATCAGAGTGTTGGGCTTATTTAAATCGATTCGTTTAGGCGGTAATTACTCTATATCAAAGTTCATATTGCGGTAGCGTTTTAAGTCTCTGCCATTTGAACAGGCTCCTTTATTTAGACTCAAGAAAGCTGTGAAAATAGTCTCAGGGTCTTTTTAAAAAGCAAATATTGTTTAGTACTCACACCATCGTATTTGCAAAGGCCGGCCGATGCAAATAACTCCGAATATTTTTTAGTGTTGACAATTTACTAATGGTCTTTAAACTCTTAAACAGGTAAGCTAATTCTTTTCAAAAATATTAACTCTGCCTGTCTCTGGGTACCTTTCAAGGCTCGAGTCACCGTGTATTGGTAAAACAAGATGGCTGAGCGCGAAGAGAAGCGAAATAAAGAAAAATTTGCCGCATTTTTCATGTCCATTAATCTAATAACCACATTAAATTGTCCAGTAACTACCAAGTTCATAAAAAAATGGTTGCCTGTAAAGTCGGTTTTACGGGCGAAGGAAGATTTTACGTGACAACGTCTTATTCTCGGTAGAATATTTATTGATATGAATATTATTAAATTGCACAATAGGAACAATGAATGAAAATAAGAATTGCACAAATTTTAACTATAGAAATATATTTTATTCCTCTTCCCTCTTCCGCCCTCTTCCCTCTTGTTACAGTAATGCTCGATGAATGAAAATAAGAATTGCACAAATTTTAACTATAGAAATATATTTTGTCTCTCTCTCTCATCAGACGTGAGCGGGCGTTACACTTTTTCATGAGTGACTCCGAGCCGCAACCTAGTTTAAGACGTTGTCACGTCAAAATTTAAGTCCGCCATCTTGGATTTCAAAATCACAAAATGGACGTCATTTTCGTATCCGGAACACCGAGGAACCTCGGAGATGACACCCATATCGATTTATAAGAAAAAATTATGTCCGCCATCTTGGATTTCAAAATCGAAGTCATTTTCGTAATCGGAACACCGAGGAAACTTGGAGATGACACCCATATCGATTTTTAAGAAAAAATAATGTCCGCCATCTTTGATTTCAAAATGGATGTCATTTTCGTAATCGGAACCCCGAGGAACCTTGGAGATGACACCCATATCGATTTTTAAGAAAAAATAATGTCCGCCATCTTGGATTTCAAAATGGATGTCATTTTCGTAATCGGAACCCCGAGGAAACTTGACCCATATCGATTTTTAAGAAAAAATAATGTCCACCATCTTGGATTTCAAAATGGATGTCATTTTCGTAACCGGAACCCCGAGGAACCTCGGAGATGACACCCATATCGATTTTTAAGAAAAAATAATGTCCGCCATCTTGGATTTCAAAATGGATGTCATTTTCGTAATCGGAACCCCGAGGAACCTTGGAGATGACACCCATATCGATTTTTAAGAAAAAATAATGTCCGCCATCTTGGATTTCAAAATGGATGTCATTTTCGTAATCGGAACCCCGAGGAACCTTGGAGATGACACCCATATCGATTTTTAAGAAAAAATAATGTCCGCCATCTTGGATTTCAAAATGGACGTCATTTTCGTAATCGGAACCCCGAGGAAACTTGACCCATATCGATTTTTAAGAAAAAATAATGTCAACCATCTTGGATTTCAAAATGGATGTCATTTTCGTAATCGGAACCCCGAGGAACCTCGGAGATGACACCCATATCGATTTTTAAGAAAAAATAATGTCCGCCATCTTGGATTTCAAAATGGATGTCATTTTCGTAATCGGAACCCCGAGGAACCTTGGAGATGACACCCATATCGATTTTTAAGAAAAAATAATGTCCGCCATCTTGGATTTCAAAATGGATATCATTTTCGTAATCGGAACCCCGAGGAACCTTGGAGATGACACCCATATCGATTTTTAAGAAAAAATAATGTCCACCATCTTGGATTTCAAAATGGATGTCATTTTCGTAATCGGAACCCCGAGGAACCTCGGAGATGACACCCATATCGATTTTTAAGAAAAAATAATGTCCGCCATCTTGGATTTCAAAATGGATGTCATTTTCGTAATCGGAACCCCGAGGAACCTTGGAGATGACACCCATATCGATTTTTAAGAAAAAATAATGTCCGCCATCTTGGATTTCAAAATGGATGTCATTTTCGTAATCGGAACCCCGAGGAAACTTGGAGATGACACCCATATCGATTTTTAAGAAAAAATAATGTCCGCCATCTTGGATTTCAAAATGGATGTCATTTTCGTAATCGGAACCCCGAGATGACACCCATATCGATTTTTAAGAAAAAATTATGTCCGCCATCTTCCCTCTTCCCTCTTCCGCCCTCTTCCCTCTTGTTACAGTAATGCTCGATGAATGAAAATAAGAATTGCACAAATTTTAACTATAGAAATATATTTTGTCTCTCTCTCTCATCAGACGTGAGCGGGCGTTACACTTTTTTATGAGTGACTCCGAGCCGCAACCTAATTTAAGACGTTGTCACGTCAAAACATATGTAATCCGGGTGCACCAAGTATATCTAGAAACCTTCATAATGGTTAGTGCATGCAAAAAGAAAAGAAATAATAATAATAATAAACTCTTTATCGACACCACAAAAAATGAAAACACAAAGAAAGAGCAAAAAACAGAAAACACAATTTTTCTAAAATTGTTGTATTACCGTTATCTACAATTTAAAGGTTTTGTCAGACTGACTACATAATTATCAGTGATCTAGGTGACATAATAACTATATTATTCAGAATAGTACTGTCGGGATAAGCATTTATACATAAATCTCTCAAAGTATTTAAACTTAGTCACGCATATTGTTTACATCGTTATGTTTACAAAGGTGTGATGGGCAATTCCCAAGGTTTCTGTGGCGCCCACAAGGGTTCTCAGACACCACTTGTTCGGCTAGTCGGACACTTGTCTACAATGACACATGTGCAGTGAAACTGATAGGTGTAACACTGATTCCAATAACTTCTGCAATATAATACAATACTTACAACTATTGCACACCAACAAGAAAAATAAAACAGTTGAGACTATAACTTAAACAATAGATAATAGGCGGTCTTATCGCCGAAGAGAGATCACTTCCATGATTCTGTCTGTAATGTGTATTTTATCTAGGAGAATAAACACTAACATTTTTTTTGTAAATACATTATGTACTATCCATAATTTTGAAGAATTTGGAATCTGTAACAATATTTAGACAACGGTACAATTTTATTGGACCCATAAGAAAATACGAAACACTAAATTTAAACGAGTAAATAAACAATTCGCGATAGAATATTAATATGTATTTAGGTTTAGTAATACAAATAACGCAAAAATTTTACTTTACTCGGGTATCGGCAATTTTGACTCTTATATAATGTAATTTACTCTTAGGTACTATTGATTTATGCGATAAACTTGAAAAAAAAAACAGTCGGTCCTATTGCTAATTACATACCTTTGGGTTTTCTTTACCTACTTATTAAAACCCAAATACTTATTACGCAATCCAATCAAAAAAGAAACTTCACGTCACCAATACGTGAATTGTATCGTCTTCTTGAGAGATTGTATCCAAAAACCAGTAACGTTAGACCCCTCAGTCTTCACTTATCTCTTCATATTGTCAGCCATCAAAAGATTTAGGCAGCTCAAGTTCCACCGGTTGCATACGACGAGGAATTTGCGTGGGTGTCTTACATGGCTTGTTTTCTTTGACTTTTCGCCTCATTAAGTGTTTGTATACACGCATTGGATAGGTCTCGTGTGATAAACCAATGAATCGTCTCTAAACCTCTTATTCTATTGGAGATGTTTAGAAAAGTGAGCTTTATATCTAACTGTTTAAGATTTTTATCTATAATACAATGGCATAGATTGAAAGGTTGCGACAGTTATCTAGCAAAATGTTTGCTCAATATAAATCTTGACCACGTGTTATGGGAAAATTTTGTGTTTATTTACATACGGCTACTAGTGTTTGGGTTATGGAGTAGTAAAAACTTCATGTTTTGCATTGTGTGAGAGCTAATGCACTCATACATTATAACTATAATGTTTACTATATTAGGAAAATTTCACATATAAGGATTTATTTGTAGTACCTAGTTGTAGTAGTTTTTGAAATTGTATAGGCATGTAAATACCATATGTTGTTAGTAAATCTAGTCTAAATTTATTTAATATCTATAACTACTTCTTTAGCTAAAACTAAATCATTGTACAGCTTTGCAATATCAGTAGTGTCGTGACATTTGCGCAATCCACAGATATTATCGATATTTACGATATTCCGGTATCGATATTTCGTTACAAAACTAGTAACATGATCGGTGTCGTTATATCGATAAGCTCCCATTGAACTGTCGACACGGTACTACGGTGATATTTATACCCCGGTTATATTAACTTTGCACCTCATTTGTATGCAACTTTGTACAATTCAGGTGCATACTCGTACTTCACTCAACCGTGTAATATAACGACTATACAGTTCTCAGATGTAGGTGATAATGGCAAAGGCGTAAAGACTTAAATACTGTGTTATAATCGATTCTGACCAGGTTTAATCTTTATTCATCTGATTAATAATCTAACGATACTTTGTGTAACTATCTGATGTTATTACGTATTTATACTACGTTTGATTTAAGTGTTACAAGTTTACTTACCTTCAATCTTAAATGCAGGGTATTTTGCCGGTGAAACCAAACAATTATACCCACACTTAGACCACTCTATTTTTATTAATCTCCAGTGTTTCCAGTTGCGCCTGAAACACTTCAAGTTTTTACTTTCTTCAAGCTTTATTTGTGAGAAACGCACAAATACATTAAAGGCAGTAAGTATATTGAGCAATTCGTTTGATACATTAAAAGAAACAATAAAACCTTTCACCGTTACTTCTAACTGGATTTAAAATAACCTATAAATTATTTGTGACGACCGGCGACAGTAAACAATACGGAAGTTAGCAGCCATATCGACTTGCGTATACCAGCGGCCCTCAAACGTTTTATCGACAGAACCTTTTTGAACCACGGACGAAGGTTCAAAGCAGGGGAACATAATTACTACACATTTAAACAAAATAAGAACTACAAATTTAATGTAAATCAGAATCACGTTTTAATGCTATCAAGAAACATAAAAGAATTGCTTATAAATACTTAAAAACAAGAATTTGTGGAATAGTTGTTAATATCATTATTCGACATTGACTAAAAAAACAAAAGTTTACAGTTCAGTTGTTTCTTTTTACAAGGGAATGAGCCAACAAGAATCACAGAGACCTTTTCTTTGAGCACTGGGAAAAGAAGATAAGATAAGATCAAGAACTTTCAGACCTTTTCGAGGTCGAAGATGAGTGTCGATATTTATTTTATTTTTTTATTTAAACTTTATTGCACAAAACAAAAGTCAATACAAATGGCGGACTTAATGCCAAATGGCATTCTCTACCAGTCAACCATAGGGCCAAACAGAGATACTAGAAGTGGGTGCAAATCAGAAATCTGATGGTACAGAGAGGATCTAGAGTACAAGTAAATACAAAATATTATATTACTGTTTATACAAAAATACATATACCTACATTTACACACTATAATATAATAAATATACATAATATAATATATATATAAATATATACGAAAGTCTACAACATGGGATGATGGATGAACTATTCGAGCTCTTGTTCCAGCAGATGCTTACGCAGCATACACTTGAAAGCTACCTTGCTTGGGGCTTGTCTGATAGAGAGAGGGAGTGAATTCCAGAGACGGCATGCCTGAACGGCGAAAGAATTAGACATAAAACCAGTATGGTGCGAAGGAATGGAAAGTTTGAGAGTTCGAGAGGAACGAAGTTCACAGCCTGGACGGGGAGTTTGAAAAATGAATTTACTTTTGAGATATCCTGGTGTAGAAGGCTCGAACAGGATAGAAAACAGACAGCAAAGGATCCTGAGGGATCTGCGACTACGAATAGGAAGCCAGTTAAGCTGACGGCGAAATAATGAAACATGATCGTATTTTCGAAGTCCGAAAATGAACCGTATACCATTATTAAGAAGACGATCAAGTTTGTTGAGGGACTCTTGTGTGATGTTCGATATTGTTATGGTGGAGCCTTCAGAGAGGCCTTACGAATACTATTATTTTATTACGTACTAGAAGGTGCAACTTTGTCCGTGTATTTTCATTTTTTATCATAGTCGGGTAAAAAGTATAACAATTATATTTGAATGATCCCTGTATTAAATTTAGATAATCAGACGGCGCTGGCCACTCCGCTGCATCGCGCTTTTAAGATTTTTCCTGGAGAGGGTTCATGGGGCTCAGATTTTCAATACAATTTAAGAATTTAATGTATAGAAGACAATTTGGAGGAAGAGGGAATAGTCTAGATGTTTCTTACGCAAGTATTTACGAGGGCGGAAAGTAGTAAAAAAAATCTTACATGACAAATGAAAAGCCTGAAGTCGCGCCTCTGCGTAGCACACTTTGAGAACCGCTAACTGTATACAGTTAAAGTATGTCAGAGTAACTTATGGAGAGCAAGACTTTATCGCCTTTGATTGCAGTTACCTACGTTGATTGCAGGAAACTATTGGATGGCGTTAAATTGGGCATTCGTATGGTTGCTGTGGAAATCTTTAAAAAAGGCGCAGAGCTCTCTTCTAGGAGCCTTTGTGCTGAAGGTTAAATAAAATTATCTACTGATTTGATGATATGAGTCGGACTCGCGCACCGAGGGTTACGTTCAAACACGTCCCATCTTAACTGGCCGGGTTAAGTGTGCACCTAGTATACCGCCGCATACAAATGAGGTGCAAAGTTAACGAAACCGATCATTGTATGGGAGCCCTACTTAAATACTTATTTTATGGTTTTTAGTTATAGCGGCAACAGACTGTAGATCCTTACAACAAGTTCTATCGAAAAAAAATGGTCTTTGAAGAAAACCCAGTCAAATCTTCCAATAGAGAGTCCTGTAAACATAGATTCAATGATAGTGCCATCAAGAAGATCTATTATCATTATCATCTGAGCTCAATTACTTCCATTCCATTGCTGTAAAACGGCCCATAGATCTACATAACTGTTTCTGTCTGTCTTACCCCATGGTTCTGCGGTACCGCATCAAACAGTTTTCCGCGATAATTTTATTAAAACTTTCGTGAGACGTATTTAATTATTGTATTAAGCGGTTTATAATAATAATAATAATAAACTTTATTTATTCAGACAACGAGATCCACATTTTGTTAGTATTTTACTTATAACTATGTTAGTATTCAAATTTAGCTAACGACATTGTATTTTTAATTAAGTGTTGCATTATTGAGCACTCACCTCTTACAGCAATGGTCTTCAGGAGGCTGTTTGAGCTGCCACGTATTCTGATCAAAAGAGATGCCATCTTTTTACGCAGTACAGCAGAAAAACTGTCCACTCGAGCTTCAGCAAACATGGCGGACGCGCTGCAGAATCGTGGCAGCCCCAACAGCGCCCTGAAGGCGTTATTATATTGGACGCGCAGAGAGCTGAGCGTCCGTTGCGAACAGTTCACCCACAGAGCACCCGAGTACAGCGACGTGCAGTTTACACTCACGTGAAATTGTCAGGAACGGCCCGACATGTTTCGAACTCGTATGGAGCTCTTCATCAGGGACGGCTGCCCGTACACCTCCGCGGCAACCTCGTCACTGCTGATACTTTGATCGACGTTCCGCTCTGAGCGCGCGCGCCGATGGCGCGGGGGCGGGGGCTGCTTGCAAGCCCGCAACCTGTCCGTCCAGCACTCCAACGTCACTTTTGTCATCAATAGATATTACGCACACCACACTTGACTAATGGTGTCCACGGGATTGTCTAAACGCACAATATGTTTCGCCGCCGGAAGCACAGGCTTCCATGCCGGAGGTAAAGCCCAACCGCCGTCTCTATTAAAATTCGGGCGCCGTCCGATCTCTATATAGCTTCGTGTACCTTACGTACGAATTTTAATAGAGACGACGGTTGGGCTTTACCTCCGGCATGGAAGCCTGTGCTTCCGGTGGCGAAACATATTGTGCGTTTAGACAATCCCGTGGACACCATTAGTCAAGTGTGCGTAATATCTATTGATGACAAAAGTGACGTTGGAGTGCTGGACGGACAGGTTGCGGGCTTGCAAGCACCCCCCGCCCCCGCGCCATCGGCGCGCGCGCTCAGAGCGGAACGTCGATCAAAGTATCAGCAGTGACGAGGTTGCCGCGGAGGTGTACGGGCAGCCTTCCCTGATGAAGAGCTCCATACGAGTTCGAAACATGTCGGGCCGTTCCTGACAATTTCACGTGTGTGTAAACCGCGTAATACAATAGTTTCCCGCGATCTTCACAACCACCGTCGGTCCGACTGGATCTATCCACAAGAAGGTTGAGAAAATCGTCAATTATTGGCCACCGTTCAAAAACTGGCCGCCTCATACTAAAATTACCTCTGTTCACCTACAAACTGAATTCATTTTAGTATAAGGTGTTTATTACTGGCCATCCTTCAATAACTGGCCATGTTTAGTACGAATAATTGGCGATTTACCCTACAACAAATATTGTCGTATTGTGTAAAAAAAAGTCCATTGAACGTTCATTAAACTCTCTACCTGGCCAGTTAGAAGTTTAAATTTCCACCAAGCCTCTTTATACGGTCTACGTATTAAATACAAAGTGGTAGGGTCATTAAAATATAACAATGAGCTATTTTGCCGACACGATACCGGCCACCTTTGAAATGCTCACCCAATTGGTGCAGCGTTAACTGATTAATGTTATGACTACAGCTCTTGATGACCTTTTGTGCGGTAGTGGGGTAAAAAGATGAACTTCATATGTATAATTCATTAAAATTTGAACGCACTTGTAGAATGGGAAACAAAAAAAATCTGGAGATATTGATATTGTTACATAATTATGTACCTCATCGAAAACTACCGTGAGTCTCAAACATATTAAAATACCGAACACAATAGTACGGTTGGCCGCCGCCGCAACTGATCGTCTCTCCTGATGATGAATCGCGTACCGATTCGAAACATTTCGAGCATTATTCGACTTCTACGACGTGAGTAAAACCCGTTTAAGTATTTTAATGTACCTCATCATTGGGCTTTCAAAAGCAGCGTCTAATATATACCTAAATTTATGTTTATGACGTGAGTATTGTCCATATATATAAATATACATTATCCATTTGTTTACTTTTTTATGGCTTCGATAATCTTGTTTCTAAAAAGAAACAAGCCAATGACAAGCCAAGCCATGAGACCCTTTGATTGGCAGGTAGATTTCAAGGTATTAAAGTCGCTTCTCCTTTTGAACCAATTATTGCGAAAGTTTGAATCTACGTCAGAACCATATATGCATGCATAGTTTTTAACCTACGACTCTACGTGTTTATGAACTTTTGTCCTAACTTCATCAAGAAAATAGACGTCGATTCATTTACTTTTATGAACCAAATATTTTTTTCGTTACTTTTCAAGAATGCCTTAAGAAATGGACACACATCGGTTTGGTTTTTATACTTAGAACAAGGAGGAATTATCAAGAGTATGCTAACAGGGTGGCATGCGAACCGAGGGCCAAGGTTCCCAGAAATGTTTTTTGTCTCGTTTCTTTACTTAGGAATGTTTCGATTTTTATTTCCTGTCATTTGGAACGAACGAGTTTTTTTTAATATTATGTATCAAATAGTAATGCTTGCATTTTGCTTAGATTTTATGAATCGACATTTATGATGGATATTGTGACAAAGGTAAATTATCAAAGAGAAATTTAATGTAAGCAGGACTTGAACCTGCAATCATACGTGCCCGGTGTAGTGCCAGCTACTAACTGAGCAAAATGTGGTATTTCCACATAGTTAAAATGGAATCGATAAAAATTGTGTTGTGTGCCCACAAAATGAAACAATACATGATTCATTTCATAAATTAATAAATAACAGCGCCCTCTCTCGCTTGCTAGTTCACTGCTGTAAAGTAGTGCGGTAAGATGTGAATATTAACGTATTCACATAGAAGGCGCTAAAGTGTAAGGCTTTTCAAAAAAACAATGCAAAGATCGACGGAAAACATAAGGAAAAATTCGGAAGGTGCTGTGCGTTAGGGTGGCGGAAAGGTTAACGCGCTGGACCGGTAATCCAGAGGTCTCAAGTCCCGGCCTTTTCCACCAGGTTACGCATTTAAATTTTTCTTTGAGCTTTGAATTGATCTTTGTATCAATGATTCTCGATAATTCTCGAGAACATTACAACTCAGTTAGTTAAAACTCGGTTGAAAACCAAATGTACCAAGGTCAGCTTGGGTCACAGTCTTCCTCGAACTCACAGTCTCAGGTTCACATACCAACCATTGTTGTGAGTATTATTTGCGAACGCGACTGACTGAAAAAGCAATAACACCATATGAGTAACAACCATGCTGTCTTTTTCTTTTAGATAAGGTGTTTTTATGAAAAATTGTAGGCAATCAATTTTTAAGTACGATATGTTAGTATTTTTAATAGCTTAGTCTAAATATTTATCTGGGTTTTGAGTAAGTAATTCGTATTGAACTTGTTTTCTTTTAGCGTTGCAGAAAATCTTTTCATGCATTTTTTTTCTTTTTAATATTTATTTATTGTAATGGGAAACAAACAGCATACAATCACACTGAGAGTTAACGAAAATAGATAACGCAGAAGCCAAAACAGTTTCCACTAATGGTTCATACATTATTGCTCTGAGAGTACAGAAAACATGCATTAAACATATGTTAACATTATTTAGTTTAAGTTACTGAGTTTGAGTCTATGATACAAAAGAAATAAGAACAAAAAAAATAAGAAATAAAAGAAATATAGAAATAGTTCCTTTAAGTAAAATGAGCTAATGTAAGGATTTAAGGCAATTTCCCTTCAGGGCAATTTTTTTCCACACACTGTATATCTATAGCTTTCTCCTTGCACTGGAATGCAAAACAAAATCAAGCATCGTTTGTATTATGTTTATATCACTACTTAAAAACAGAATCAAACGACCAAATTCAATGTGTCACCTCTGTAATCACACACTAATCTCTGACCTACATTTTACCTACATCAGATCTTGACCCCACAGGGTCAAAGCATGTTCCCACGTTAACAGACAGGGTAACAAAATAGTTAAATTTACACGCGTAACCAAACAGGTGGAGTCACGTTTGAGCGTTGACAGGCTGGTTGTTTGTCACGCTAACAGTGGCAAAGGACACAGATGTGATAATAACAGATTGTGCACTTTGTCTGTAACTGCTGTAGTCCAATTTAGACAAAATATTACATTTCGTTTAAATTGTACTACTTAAAGCATTTTTAGCTGTATTAATTACTTGTACAAACTCGCCTTTCTTTTCAAGACTAAGAGACTTTTCTTTTAATTCTTTTTTAGGGTTCCGTACCCAAAGGGTAAAAACGGGACCCTATTACTGAGACTTCGCCGTCCGTCCGTCCGTCCGTCCGTCCATCCGTCTGTCCGTCCGTCCGTCCGTCCGTCCGTCCGTCCGTCTGTCACCAGGCTGTATCTCAACAACGGTGATAGCTAGACAGTTGAAATTTTCACAGATGATGTATTTCTATTGCCGCTATAACAACAAATACTAAAAATAAAATAAAATAAATATTTAAGGGGGCTCCCATACAACAAACTTGTTATAGATTATATATATGTATAGGTACGGAACCCTTCATGCGCGAGTCGGGCTCGCACTTGCCCAATTTTTTTATAAATAATATGCATGAATCTATTGTTGTACGTACTGTATGTTGCACAATATAATTGTTGGTCCGTTACTAGTCGACGGTTCTGCAAAATACCCGGGTGAAGACCAAAAAGTTTGCAACTAAATAAATAAATAAAGTTAACCTTTCAATACCTACCTTAATGTTTTATTTTAAGGTTCCTTATTGTATCGTTATTTTGTGTCGCACAATGGAACTTTTTCAATTTTTTTTAATTCCTCGCTAACTACGACTTAATTTTATCCAAATTTTTGGTCCTAACCGACCCCTCGACTAAATGACTCAGAGAACTCTATAGACTCGACTAGCCTCTTCCAATTGGGTTTATTGCCTTTATATGTATTGATGTAAAAAATACGAAAGAATCTATTAAGTTATAAGTTCAAAACTGTTTCATTGGTTGATCTGGTAGCTTAACGATACAATTCTGCATATTGAAACTTTTTATAACTCGTATTTACGACTTACAATGCCGTAATTTTATAACCATTAAGAAACCACCTGCATTTGGACACTTGTTGAACAACATGCGGGTCAATAAAAGTTATAAAAGGTATTTTGGTCATAATTGTCATAAATAATTCGTGCTATCGATAAACACGAGTAAAACGAGTATCCCACTCTTTACTGTGAATGTGCATATTCATTAATGATATGTTTTTAATATAATTTAAAATACTGGGTATTCAAGTGTATTTTGATAAGTCGGTTACAATTGCGATTTATTACAAAAGAAAACATCACCTTGTGTTTGAAATTGAAGTTATATTAGAATTCATTTATAAATTACTAGCAGCGCCCCGCGGTTTATCAGATAAAAAGTAGCCTATGTGTTAATTCAGGGTGTCAGCTACCCGCATACCGACTTTATCCAAATTGGTTCAGCCATTTAAGCGTGAAGAAGTAACATACATACGAAGTTACAAGCGCAGTCACAAATTTTCGCCTTAATATGTTAGTGTGATAAACGTTAATTCACACTCTTTGCACAGATTCAGACTTTGTTCACACACATATCGAAAAAAAGCGGAAACGGATTAAACGCTAAGGGAATTCATTGGATATAGTTTTCTACGGTAGCCACGTGCCATTTATTTTCAAACGTTTAAAATTCTAAGTGACTTTTCTGTCTACAACTTTATCTGTTACAGATATTAGTCTAAGGGTGACAATGACGAATGCAGTTGCTATTCCTCACAACTATTATACTGTAGCATTTCAAAAAGCTGTTTGTGTATCAGGCTCGGGTACCCACATACGCTATTTTAGAGTTGACTAGTATTTATTATGTTGCATTTAGGACAAGTATACTAATGTAACTGATAATTTAACGAATAATGCATACTGTCCTTAAATAGTGAAGTGTTCCGTTCACTCTGTGGGGTTTGGCATTCTGCTCATGTTTTATGTCAACACTTTGAGATTCGTTGTAGCACTTTAGCATAGGTTTAGCCTGCAAACAAAATGTTTATAAAACAATATTAACAAAGTAACATAATTTTGAAATGTCTTGTATCGCACTTCGCCAGTTCTTGTATCTAAACAATTTAATATTGGAATGTATAGTATATACGCTAGTATGGGACGATACTTGTGTAGACACTCTGACTCCTTCCCATCTCCATGGAACGTGTCATAAGTCAGGCGCGGCGGCCGAAGCGGTCGAAAAAAAATTTAAGGCACACAAAAATACAGGGGTCTCTGCTCTGAATACGATTTTATCCCTTGGTCCAGTGGGGCCCAATGCTCTTCTAAGGGACCATGCCAAAGGGCCTGATTTTTTAAGTCTTTTTTAATATTAATTTTACACCGTTTTAGTTAGAAAAGTACTTTGATTGTATTTTAATTTATACGTAAATACTATTTTTATCAATCAATAAAAACTGGAAGATAAATAATGCGGCAATGCTTGGTTACCAAACGTCGTATATGGGATAGTTAGGCAACGGACTTAGTGTCCAGACCCCTGAATAAAATGATGTAGATACGGTGTGCAGTCAGGACACTAGGAAAATTTGCTGCTGATAGCGGAACGAAAAGGTTTGCTTCCCATGGGAAGAGATCATGAATGCGAGATTTTTTTGTGTTGATTCGGCCAGGGAATCCTTGCAGGCATCATGTCATAACGGCTGGACAGATTTGAGCCAATACTTAACATCTACGGGGCAACATTTATCATCGGTTTTTAAGCATGAATACGTCTAGTTTTAAAAGCATACCAAATATATTTCTGACGAGGTTGCCTACTCTTACCAAGTATTTTATAAGCGCGTTCAGAAACAAGCTTCCTATAGTTAAAAAACTAGTGACTAATGTTACCCCGCGGATCAAAGTAACCCCTAACCATGGTACCGGTTTATGTTGACAAAGTTGCGGGCATCTTTATAAAACTCTTTATTTTAACTCTATTAGGTAAGTCTATGATTCATATGTCGAAAATATGTGATGTAAGTAGCTAATTTATACACTACTAAACACACGTTTATTTACACAAAAGAAAGTCAAAACAATACATAGTAAATAGTGCTTGTCACTAGTGTTTGTTACTCGATCCTTTTCTCACACTACAAAGTAGAGTAAAATAAAACGTAATAATAGAGCCGTTATTCAGACATATTTGAATACACTCACACTGTTCGTCCCTCAAAGGGCCGGGAATTGCAACTTCCCGACTGGTTATGTAATGTTAATATTACTGTCTGTCAGTCGTCTGGTTTTGCATTTAAATTGGCAACGTGGGGGGTTTGTTTGAGATGCTCTTGTTTCGTGGTTTAAAGGATGGGAAGTAGAAATATGAAATAATAATAGTTAATGTCAATGACTACTTCAAAAAGGGTCACATATAGAGTTAAAAAAATCTACAGATCTCACACTACGCGTAACTATCAAAGGTATTGAAAATGTAATTTAGAAGTAAAGCACAATATGATAAAACTTTCATATGAGTATTGTATCAACTATACATATTTTATCAAAGGATTCATCTTGAAATTCTGCAGTAGTTATGAAATCGCAAGACATACAATATCCTAAGCCAGAAAATGGCATAGCCGCATATGAGTGACAACCGCTTATACAACCTTTTACTTATGAGCAAAATTATTCCCTTCAACTGAAGAAAGGTCCTAAGTCCCCCGTAACGGTAACGTTGATGTTACCTTTTGTTTTCGACGTAGTATTGTTTCCCACCTGACACAAGGTGGTTTGCATCTGGTTGCAACTGGACCAGCCAAGGTCGTTGACCCTCACCTTGCGGTGATGTATGGGGACAGTCGGCTGCGATTTTTGCGAGGTTTTTGTCGTGCGAGAAAAAGGAAGCTGGTTGCGAATAATAGGCGTGTAGATTTTTTTTTAAGATGTCAGCGATCCAATTTTGTATTAGGATCAAATTTCTAAGGGACTAACTACACTTAGACTGCTTTAAAAGTCAGAATCAGAAATTACCGTCAAAGCTTTACATTTATACGGAGCGATAAAAACGCCAACAAACTATTTGTATGGTGACAATAAGTAATTTGACATTTTCAACGTGGAAAAGTGCGTTTAAGTTCATGCTTGAAATACATTTACCTATTGTTTTGTTAAATTATGAGGATTCGGGAAACATTTTGTAAATTTATTTTCGTTTAAAAAAATACATAAAATCTGCGAGCCCTTGAAATCACATACTTAAAAAAAAGCATCATTTTACTTTTTTTTTTTGTTTTATGACATTGAAATAATTTTAATCGTAAATTACTACAGTTTAACGGTTATGCATATTTTATGGTTACCTATCTGAAACACTAAAAACGTTAATCCGAATTTCGTTTCGACAAAAACTATTCGAAAAATATCATTTTAACTTTTTTTCATTTGTCCGAAAATTCAATTCAATATTTTACGATTGGGCATTAATTGTTTAGGTTTTTTATTCACTCGACTAATGACACGTTTCCCGAAATGTTACCTCGGAAAATTGATATTACGGACAAATAATGTCCGTAATATCAATTTTCCGATGTAACATTTCGGTTTATTAATTATTCGACTTTTTTTGTATGACCTTGGTTTCATTCGTCCGATGTAACGATTCGGTTTATTATAACTACTCGACTGTTCTCAAGTGGACTGGTGGTTCTGTTGTGGTCACAGTTCTAACCTAACCTAACCCAGCCAGGTCAGTTTTGGAGCTTTGCCGGCTGCTGCCACGGCACGCTAGCTTCGCTCACTCGGCTCGCGCGCTGTTGTGGTCACAGTTCTAACCTAACCTAACCCAGCCAGGTCGGTTTTGGAGCTTTGCCGGCTGCTGCCACGGCACGCTAGGTTCACTCGCTCGGCCGGCGCGCTGTTGTGGTCGCATGAAAAAATGGGTTTTAAACGAAAGACATCTCAATTCAGAGGGCAAGTGAATGGGACGGGAAAAGTTAAAAGGTAAACTGAAAAGTTGTTTCAATGTATGCAGTGCCAAAAGTATCATTGGGTAAATGAAAAATGGGCTACGAAAAAAAATACGTAACAACTCATAGGGCAAGTGAATGTGATGGGAAAAGTTTTTCGGACAAACGATACTTCTACTAAATGTGAAATGGTGAAATGAAAAATTTACGAATCCTGTCATCGGACAAACAATAATAATTCGAATAGTTTTCGGACAAATGAAATTCGGTCAATCGTTTTTAGTGTTTGAGATAGGTTACCATATTTTATTATTTTCAAACGAGTTTGCCGCATTTTTTTCTTTTATTTCATTATGTACTTTTAAAACTAAGATTTTTTATAAGTCTAAGGATTCATCCCGGAACGTATCGTAGTACGCTTTGTATCTTCGTCCTCTTTCTAGATCGCTTTTTTATTTTCTGCAATAATGTTGCTAAACCAAATTCTAGTATCTTTGTTTGGCCCTATGTTTGAATTTTAGAGAATGCCATTTCGCATTAAGTCCGCCATTGTTTTGTGCAATAAAGTTTAAATAAATGAATAAATATTATGAATATTTGAGTCGCATTATGTTCATTTGCACTTTCATCAAAGATATTAAGTATCACCATTATCAGTAAAAGAGGTCGAACCCTTTGCGTTTATGAAATCTAGATCCTGAAGGGCTACTCCGATCTATTGCCGTCCCTCTCGATCTCCTGTTGAACTATATTAGTGTGAGTGTGACGGCACTACGACGGTCGAATTTCGAACATCGGAGTAGATGCACCTGACGAGAGCACGTTGTATCCGGTGCGATGCAGTCGGGAAAACGAGCGCCTTACGTTTGTGGCACTTAGTTCCTGAAAGTATACTCCAATCCATTGCCGTCCCTCTCGATCTCCTGTTAAACTATATTTGTGTGAGTGTGACAGCACCACGACGGTTGATTTTCGATCATCGCGGAGTAGTTCTTGTGCACCCGAAGAGATCACGTTGTATCCGGTGCGATGCAGTTGACGTACACGCGCTACCACTTGGTGCGTTGCGAACACGGAACATAACCTGCATTGGACGTATTTTGCAAAAGGTAACCAGTCCACATATCAAAACTGTTTACATTGAACCCTGTGACTATAGCATAAAGTACAAACGTTTAATGTGGGTTAGTTCCCTTTTGCATAGACACGTCCCATTCCACATGCGCTAATAAATTAATGACGAGGTGCAGTGATGGAGCTGAGCACTGAGCCGGCGGTCCTAGGTTCAAATCCCTATCCAAATTTGTATTGTATCTATATGTCATCATCCTCCTAGCCTTTGTCCCAGTTCTTGAGAATAAATTCTCAATCGGGGTCGGCTACCTAAATCCCAAGATGTGGCGTAGGCACTAGTTTTTACACAAGCGACTGATGCCATCTGACCTTCCAACCCAGAGGGGAAACTAGGCCTTATTGGGCTTAGGTGGTTTCCTCACGATGTTTACCTTCACCGAAAAGCGAGTGGTAAATATCAAATGACATTCCGTACATAAGCCGAAAAACTCATTGGTACGGGCTGGGTTCGAAACCGCGACCTCCGGATTGAAAGTAGCATGCCCTAACCACTAGGCTACCAACGCTTCTATCGTATTGTATGTATTATGAATATCGTCGTCTAGTACCTACCTATCGTATAACCATTGCTTATAGTTTGGGACTAAGGTCGATTACACAGTAGTAGTTGTAATAGTCGTAGTAGTAGTCACAACTGTGCCTTTTTCTAGATATGTCCTGCCTCGCACAACTGCATTGTGGAATGAATTGTCACTTGCGGTATTTCCGGACCGATACGACCTTCAAACCTTCAAGAAAAGAGCGTACTCCACCTGTAAGGCCGGCAACGCACTTGTGACTCCTCTGATGTTGTAGGTGTCTATGGGCGACGGTAATTGCTTTCCATCAGATCAGGCGAGCCGTCTGCTCGTTTGCCCCTATGACATAAAAAAATGTGTAAGATTGTCCCTCAATATTTCTTAATGTATTATATACATAAAAATATCTATAATATTGTCGTATTGTGCCCATAACAGAGCCTACTAGAACTTACTAAGAGAGTAGATCAATTTGTGCTCGGTATAGTTGCCACGCCCAGGGCAGAACTAAAAGAGCCGCATTTGATAAAAACAACCAATAAAACAAATATCTTTGCGAGGATTGAAGAGTGTGTCAATTGTGTTTTATATTTTATATTGTGTTCTTACTGAGTTTACTTTAATATTACTTCATACAAAACGTAGTCAACATTCTACATCTATAAATAAAATCAGTTATTCTCTTAATTTATAATTAAACGAGTATTATCTGTAACTAGGCCACTACATCGTTTTTGAACAGCAAACCCTGCATACATAAAAGGTTGTATAAACTTAGAAACTCCCATTCACTTACGTCTTTTTCAAAGCGACGTAGTCAGTCTCCGGTTGACGTAGCACCTTGTTGAGTAAAGCTCATTGTAAAACTTCAAACCAGACCACATTTGTGAGATAATTTATAGTATTAGTAAAGGAAATTAACTCTGGACCACATTCGATACGGAAAAGAGACTATACGTATACATATTTCCGAGATATAAACCTTTACCATGTTGTGATTTATTCAAAGTAATTATTAGGTCATGTCATTTTTAATCCCCGACGAAAAAAAAGGGGGTGTTTTAAGTTTAACATGTATCTGTGTATTTGTGTATCTGTGTGTTTGTCTGTGGCATTGTAGCTTCCAAACGGATGGACCAATTTGAGTGCGTTTTTTTTTAAATCGAAAGACTTCTCCGTTGAGATGGTTCTTATCTTACTTATGATTGGTGGAAATAGGACCGGTAGTTTCCAAGATATTCAGCTTTAATTGGAACAAGTGACAAGATCTCAGAAAATATTGAAGCCAAGAATACCAATGTTTATTTTGACATTCGTCTAGCATTGTCGACATGCATATCACATATACGTTTAGGAAATACTATATTACACGATAAGTTTAAGGACATATCTTTTTAATAAGCTTGAATAGCGAAAATCGAAAATACATACAATATCGGTTGTTCAATAATAAAGGGCCAAACCGCCACTCAAAATAGGTTGACGCACCGAAAGCGCAACAGTGGCGACTTGCGAGCAAGATTTCTTTACGAATAAACGTCGCGGTGAACTCGCTGCGTAATCGCCTTCATTCATGATAAGGCCCCAAAAGAAGTCAAATGAAGAGAAGTGCCGCGAACGTCACGTCACGCGTCATGCAATGCGTGTGCGGTGCGTCGCCATTTTTGGGATTCCGTACCTATAGGGTAAAACTAAGCCTTGGCTGTCCGTTCGCCTGTCACCAGGCTATATGTCATGAACTATAAATATTTAAGTGGGGTTTACAACAAACGTAATTTTTTTGCCGTTTTTTTTGTTCAATACTGTCACCAGCATGTTTCTCATGAACCGTGATAGCTAGACTGTTGAAATTTTCACAGACGATGTATTGCTACTCTGTCGCCATCTTTCTTGCTACTTGCTCTGTTGCCACTATAACCGCAAATACTAAATACCGGATAAAATAAAATAAAATATTTAAATGGGGCTCCCATACAACAAACGTGATCGGTTGCGTTAACTTGCTGTGCCATACACACCAGGTTCAAGCTTAACTTAACCCGGCCAGTTATGATCGGATTTATAAGTGTTTGTACGGAACCCTCGGTGTGCGAGTCGGACTCGCACTTGGCCGGTTTTTTAAAGCTGTATGGTTGAGCCTTTATATGCGTTAGTGCATTGAATTTTGAACATTTTCATATTGACATTAAATGATTTTTAATTACGAGCATAGCCATACATCCCACTGATTGGTTATAATTAAGCTAATGTCATATCGAATTTTTCACCCGGTTGTGCAATGACATTAACTGCGACACTTAAAGTCAATAGGTTTGTATGATTAGCGTCAATAGAAGTTCGTTTTAGTACCGTGTTGCTTTTACTAATTTGACACTTTTATACTGCAGCAGGAATGTTCTGTTACTGTGACAAAGTTCTAAAGTTTAAAGTTTCGATGCTGTTATTTCTTATAATTTCTATGTTTCCGGGACTGCACAAGTAATCTCCGGGAAAAGCTAGATTATATTTCTTAGACTTTTACAAGTTTCCTACTATGTAAACTATTTAATAATTTAAATATACATACACAATTTTCACACATTTACAACCAATCTTGATTCAGTGGCCTATTTTTTTTACCGGTTCCCTAGGGGACTCTTTTACTAAGACTCCGCTGCCCGTGCCTCCCATACAACAAACGTGATCGGTTGAGTTAACTTTGCACCTCATTAGTATCCAGTGCCATACATGCCATGTACAACTTACCCGACCAGTTAAGATGCGATGTTTTCTTCGGAACAGACATTCCATTTTTACAATTTTATAATAGTACCTACATAATTACAACACACCACATACGTATCTATCATTGTATGTATGTTAGCTGAAAAAATGGTAGTATTTTGGCAGTGCTTAGCAGAGTATACATAAATCAATCTCGCTTTAATGAGCATTTGTGCAACAGGCTCTTCCATGATATTTCTAGTTGATCAACTAATTAAAGTACCCATATTTTATAACTCGGTTGTTTTTCTTGGTCCATTAATGCGTTTAATTTTAAACTCGAAACTTGAATTAAACTGCCGTAAATGAACCGTTAGGTTAACTACTTGGGTAGAATAAAACCTCCCCAATTTTACAGCCGCCATCAAAAGGCTATTTTGTTCACTCGTAAATTAACAAATTACTTAATATCGGGATTATAATTAAAACATTATTGCGGCCTAATTTTATGTTCCACTTTAAGTGCACCAGTTCGAAGCGTATTTTAAGTGTAGCTTATAATTTTATTTTCGCTTTGGCAGGTATAGTTAGAGTGTGAGACTGCTGTGTGTGTGTTTGATTTTGTGATTTTTATGTACTAAGCATGTACTATTTTAGTAGTTTTTCTTTAGTAAGTAACCATGGATACTTTGGCATCGTCTACACAGTTCTGGCGTTTTTTTTTTAATTTCGCTACCCAAAGGTTGTCTGGAAGCTCTTTAGCGATAAGACCGCCTGCTGTTTATCAATCAATCATCACGTTCTGATTAGACACCAACTGCTCGACGAACAGAACATAAAATATAAATAGGTATCAGACAACCTAACACAAATAGTTCTAGTCCCAAATTAAGCTCGAGAAGGCTTGTGTTATGGGTACCTACTAGATGAAGATATACATACGTACATATATACTTAAATACATAGAACAACCATGACCCAAGCACAAATATTCGAGTTCATCACACAAATATTTGCCTTGGCCGGGATTCGAACCCTGGACCGCCGGCTCAGTAGGCAGGGTGAACTGATCAAATCGGGTCGTCGGTAATTGGATTTCACTTCTTGACACTCGACTGAGCTTTCTTATAAAACAAGCAGGGCGTTTTACGATCACAAATCACCCAAAAGGACCAGCGATTAACAAACGTGTGAGTAATTAACGGTTTATGACCCGGTTTATGGAGGCGGCGCCTGTGGCGGTGCTGAGCTTTGTGCGACCATTAACGCGATTACACGAAGGATATAGGTCAGGGAGGCATGCTTTCGTGTTAGGTTAGGCTGAAGTCAGACGAGCGTAATTTGAGTCGCGTAATTTCGGTCGCGCCACACATCATGTCACGTGATCATAATTATGGTGCGACCGAAATTACGCGAATCAAATTCTAAAGCTATAATAAAAGGAATGGAACTTCAAATTTGAACTTCAGAGTAACCCCCAGGGATGTGCTCCACTAAGAAAACAAACTAGAAGACGCTCACAATAGGCGTGTAGATTTTTTTTTGAGGATGTCAATCGATTCTATTTTTATTGGCGTCTGTGGTAACTAAACGCAGGGCGTTGACAGGGGTCATTCTCTCCCTCGCTGGGTGACGGTATTGTTGGGCATAATTATGTACCTACTAAATAAATAATTATAAAGTGAGGCCTCGTTGTATTAATTAATTACAACCGCGGAGCCCTCACCAGCAGTTACTACATTGGCGATGAGAACGTTACGAACCAACGTGAAGTGCAAAGTTGTGCTAATAAGGTATTAGGCGTTGGAGGTTATCTGGATTTATTCTTCGTTAACGAGTAGTCTGTGTGCGTTATCTACTCTGTCGATAAAACAGTACTCCGGAAGCAAGAACGAAACGCAAATCTCGGGGACACGCTACTCTGTCGGTAAAGCAGTGCGAAACGTCAAACTCAAATTCAATAAGGTTATGTTTTGATATAATGTTCGTTCGTAATGGATGAACTGAAAACTAAAATAAATAGTGGATTTACAGCGTGGATACAGGAATTAACCAAAGAAACTTTATTGAATCTAGTAGAAGAGTTGGAAATAACAACAAGTGCTAATCCAAATATAGAAGAACTGAGAAAATTAGTTCGAGACCACGTAAAACAAAAATCGGAAAGTAAAACGACAATGTCAGCAAATCAGCAAAGTATTTCATTGGCATCAAATCTAGACAACTTCAGTGGTGGAAATTGGCGCAGTTATGTGGAACAACTAGATTGTTATATGCTATTATATGACATCCCAGAGGCAAAAAAGGTGCCGCTATTATTAACTAAACTCAGCGGAAATGTCTATGAAAACTTGTCGAGCCTATGCTCACCACAAACTCCTTTGAAGTGCACATATGACACGTTATGTAAAAAACTACAAGACTTTTACCACCCAAAAACTAACTTGGCTGTAAACCGCGCACGATTTATGGATAGGAAACAGGGGGAGGCGGAAACAATCAAAGAATATTTAATGGCATTGCGTAAATTGGCTAAGGAGTGCGACTTCAAGGACACGGATGAATGCATAAAGGAAATACTGTTTTATGGTGTTTACAATGAAAATATCAGGTATGAGGTGTTGAAGATGGCAGATGAACCACTGTCGCACCTAGCAACCGTAGCCGAAACAGCAGAAATGGCTTTCAAGCTATCAGGAAAAACAATCAAACCAATGGAAGTTTTTAAACTAGATAGAATTCCACGGCCCCAAAAGAAAAGTGGACGGGGGCAAAAGTGTTTTTGTTGTGCTAAGATGGGGCACAATAGGGACTATAAAGTAACATTTAACCCTAATTTGGAAATTGACCATTTTCCACTGCCTACAATTAATGAAATTCTGTCCAATTTTGAAGGAAACAACTATTTTTGTGAATTGGACTTAAAAGAAGCCTACTTGCAGGCTCCATTAGATAAAGAGTCTCAAAACTTAACTACAATTGTGACTGAAAAAGGAATATTTAAGTATTTATATTTGCCATACGGAGTCAGTACTGGGCCAGGGAGTTTTCAGAGATTAATAGTACAACTTTTGTCAGGACTAGAAGGTGTGAAAGTTTACATTGATAATGTTTTTATTGCAGGAAAAACAATTGAAGAAACCAATTCAAGACTAAGATCAGTACTTGAACGCTTCACTGAAGCAGAACTAAAACTAAAAATATCAAAATGTAAATTTTTAGTACAACAATTAACCGTTTTTGGATATCATGTTTCAAAGGAGGGGATAAGCGTAGAAAAAAGAAATATAGAGCCTCTATTAACAGCTCCACGGCCAGAAAATATTAAAATGTTACGTTCATTTCTTGGAAAAGTAAATTACTACAATAGATTTTTAAAAGATATGGCTAAGATATTACAACCCTTGTATAATTGTTTAAAAAATGAGAAGCTTGTATGGACTCAGGAATGTGATGATTCATTTTCGAAAATTAAGGAAGCATTAACCAAAACTGTTACCTTGGCTCACTACAGCAACGAACAACCTGTTATTTTGAGTTGCGATGCTTCAGACTGTGGAGTTGCTGCCGTATTATCAGTAAAGTCTGAGACTGGTGTAGTGAAACCAGTTGCTTATGCTAGCAAAAAGTTAACTGAAGCCCAAATCAAATATCCTACTATCGAGAAAGAGGCTTATGCAATCATTTTTGGGATTACCAAGTTTTACGAATACCTATTTGGGCGCACATTCGAGCTACAAACAGACAATGCCGCGTTAGTAAGTATATTCGGTCCAAAGACGGGTATCCCAAAAATGGCTTGTAGAAGACTGCAACACTGGGCAATATTCTTGTCAGGGTTTAACTATACTGTGCACCATATAAAAACAGACAAAAATCCTGCGGATTTTTTATCACGTAATCCTACACAAGATCATGGGGAGTTTAGCCACCCATTATTAAACAGTAGCGAGCTAAGTGTGTTAAATTTTTTGTCATTGTCTAATTTTGAAAATATTAACTGGAAAACTATAGAAAGTGAAACAAAAAAATGTACTGTATTATCCACTGTAATGAGATATTGTGTAGACGGATGGCCTAATAAAAACAATTTAAATGATGAATTAAAACACTACTACGATAGAAAAAACGAATTAAGCATCGACCAGGGCTGTTTACTATGGGGAACACGTGTAATAATACCTAAAAGTTTACAAAATTTAGTAATGAATGAACTACATGCAAGTCATTTCGGCATTAATAGAATGAAACAAATTGCTAGATCATATTTTTGGTGGATAACCATAGATAAAGATATTACAGAAATAACAAATGCATGTACCATTTGTTTAGAAAACAGAAAGGCTCCAGAGAAAATCCCACTGACTCCATGGCCTCCGGCACAGTCAGTATGGGAACGTTTACATGCCGATTTTCTGGGACCTTTCTGTGGTAAGATGTTTCTAGTTATTATTGATAGCTATTCAAAATGGCCTGAAGCTTATGTCATGTCTAACATAACAGCTACGAGTACGTTAAAATTTTTTAAATCATTATTTGCTCGACATGGGTACCCGTTACATTTAGTGGTGGATAATGGGACGACTTGGACAAGTAGTGAATTCAAAGACTATTGTAAAAACAAAAATATTAAAATTAGCTACACAGCACCCTACTATCCAGCCACTAATGGAGCGGCCGAACGACTCGTACAAACTTTTAAAAGTCACATAAAAAAAATTATGGATAGTGGAAAATCATTAGAAAACGCCATGAATTTGTTTTTGTTTGACTACCGAACAAGTGTAAATAGGGCCACTGGTGTCAGTCCCTCAAAGCTGATGTACCAGCGCGAATTGAGGACAAGATTTTCCATACTGCGACCTCAACCCATGAGTTCCAGACTTCAGATCAATAATGAAAAAATGGCAGAGTTCAGTAAGGGCAATCGGAATATCACTCTAGAGGCAGGAATGAACGTCATGGTTCGAGACTATAGAGATAAAAAAAAGAAATGGATTCCTGGCCAGATCAGAGAGTCACTGACACCAGGGGTAACTTATTTGGTTGATGTGGAAGGCAAAACCGTTAAGCGCCACATTAACCAAATATTATCTGTAGATTAAGTAGTAAGTATCAACTTAAGTTTCATTAAATAGTTACTATGTAAACTTCTATGAGCCGGGGGAGAGTGTGGTAACTAAACGCAGGGCGTTGACAGGGGTCATTCTCTCCCTCGCTGGGTGACGGTATTGTTGGGCATAATTATGTACCTACTAAATAAATAATTATAAAGTGAGGCCTCGTTGTATTAATTAATCACAACCGCGGAGCCCTCACCAGCAGTTACTACAGCATCAAATGGCTATATGGGACTAACTAATCTCAGACTGCTCTAATAGTCAGAAATGGCTGTCAAAGTTCAACATTCCTACAGAGCGTTAAAAACGCTCCACACAAATGGCCACCTACATTATGACATCATTGTGTGGGTTCGATAGTAATATTTGTATGGAGTCAATAAGTAATTTGAGTTTGCCATTTTCACCGTGAAAAGTGCGTTTAAGTTCATGGCTGTCATATAATTAATGTTTCGTTAAATTATGAGGATTCTGAAAACAATTCAAAAAGTTCTTTTAGTTTAAAAAAAAAACATAAAATTTGCGTACCTTAGTCACATATGTATTTTTTTTCTTCCGTTTCATGAAAGATTATCAAACGTGTGAGTAATTAACGGTTTATGATCCGGTTTATGGAGGCGGCGCCTGTGGCGGTGCTGTTAGCTTTGTGCCACCATTAACGCGACTACACGAAGGATATAGGTCAGGAAGGTAGGCTTTCGTGTTAAGGTGCAGCCAAACGTAATTTGAGTCGCGTAATTTCGGTCGCGCCATGATTATGATCTCGTGACGTGATGGATGGCGCGACCGAAATTATGCGACTCAAATTACGCTTGGCTTCACCCTTAAGCTGTAATAAAAAGAACTGGACTTCAAAATTCCTTCAGGGATGTGCTCTACTCAGAAAAGAAACTAGAAGATGCTTACAAATTCGTCCGTGTAACCCACTTATTTACCGTAAATGGGTAAAAAGTATCCTATAACCATTTTATGTTAAGTTTGCAACTCGTCGGTTAAAATTAGGTCCAAATTTAACCTAACCGGCTTATACAAATCTAGGTTTCGTTCTCATCTGTTTCCTCCTCCAGAGCCTAACCGATTCTAAACAAGTTTTAGGATCTTAATGGAAGGGGAAATATCCTGTGTTAGACCGTTTCGATTCTTGCACCTCTTAAGCCTGACCAGAAATATGAGGATTGTCAAGAGGGCGCTATTTATGATATTAAGAAATACCACTGCATTTTCATTTCGCCGATTCTTTTTCTTCTGTAGTCATACATTAAACTAGTTGACCTGCCCGTCTAGCACAACTACGCTTCCCGACTCTTGTCGCGCGACATAGCATCCCCCGCCACTCTCTCACAGTACAGCGAAGAAAGAGATGGTAATATTTCTCACGCGAGAAAGAGTCGCGTGTCACAATTATGCTAGAGGTGCAGTGTCTTAACTATTTCGGGGCGCATTTTTCTGATGGTCTATTTTTTTTTGTTTGTGTCGTTTTCTATTTTCCTATGCTCAACGCTAATCAAATAATTTACGTCTATGCTCGCTAGGCCTTTTTTGTAGCAACTTCCACTGCCTTTAACCAAGTCCCATAGTACGTACGTGAATGCATGCGTTCAGGAGATTGGCTAATGCGCTTAGCATTTTAAACAGAAAAATACAGAGGGCGCTTAAAAAGCGGTATGAGAAGACATTATTTCAAATTCACACTATGCATAATATCCTACATATAGCTCAGTAGTGAGAGCACTGCTCCGGTCAAGCAGAGGTCGTAGATTCGATTCCCACTAGCATTGCAAAATTTTGGCTTTTTACATTACAAGCTCACCTGCCCTGTTGTAATGAAATTTCGCAAGTTAAATTTGACCCACTTTCCGGTTTCTGATTGAGCTAAAATTTTGCACGAATATGCAAATTGCGTGACAATACAATATCATGATGACGTGGAGCTGATCTGATGATTGGGCTGAAAGGTGGTCATAGGTCTTTATTTTCTATCTCCGTAAATATAATCACGTTTCTTCTTACCGCTCTCAGCTTGGCTGGTTTCCCATCCGTCAACGACACAATATTCGTATGCTCTGGACTCTCTTTTCAATACTCAATGATCCACAAGCTCCTGAATACCTGAAAACCTTTTTCTGCTATGTTGAATCCACTCGTAACCGTAATTTTCGCTCTTCCGGCAATCTTGCCCTTTGTAATTCCTCTTCACCGTACCTACTGGTTTCATGTCTAATTATTTCTCCTTGCAAGTGGCTCGCCTCTGGAACGGTCTTCCTCTCACAATCAAACAGACTCCGAGTAAGTTGGCATTTAACTAAAAGAGCCGTGCGAAGTTTCTTTGCTGGCAGAACTGAAGTCTCATAGTATATCTGCTCGGTTTGTTTCATCGTCGTATATATTTATGTATGTATCAATTTATATATATGTATATTACCTAGTATTAGTATTTTAATTATATGTAATTATGTTGTTTGATGCACCGCCTACAATTTCTCTGCTTTGCCCTAAGGTTGACTGGTAGAGAATGCCTCATGGCATTATTAAGTCCGTTTTTTGTACGTTAAGTTTTTCTTTTGTGCAATAAAGTTTAAATACATAAATAGGAACTCCAAACATAAATAAAGCAATCATATCGAGTTTGGGCTCTTTAGAATCGTCTCTGTGAGCAATTGATGGATCTCCAAAGAAAAGTACAGTTGGCTATAAAAAATTGACACAAAAATGATTTTTTTGACGGAAATATTATTTATCCTTTGTATTATATAGTAAACAAGTCGCTTAGGTCCAATAACCAACCATACATTGACACGGTGATATTTCTATGAGAACCTTGGTAATTATCCCGCTAGAGAGCAGTGTGAAACGCGATAATTAGGCGAGAACTCTTTTATTGGTATCTACATATTATACGGGTATTTGATTACCACGTCAGTTTTCGACAAATCCTTGTGAAGCGTTTAAATGCCAGCCGATAACAATAGCCGAGATATTGTGTTGATCTTTTACAAAACTAGAAGAATAAATAAAAATGTGGTATTACCACATAAAAATATGAATCGATAAAAAGATTCTATACAAATATTTAAAACTAGAAGAAGCCTGGAGCTTTTTTTAGGGTTCCGTAGTCAACTAGAAAACCCTTATAGTTTCGCCATGTCCGTCAGTCCGTCTGTCCGTCTGTCCGTCCGCGGATTGGCTCCGTGATCATTAGTACTAGAAAATTGAAATTTGGTATGAAGATGTGTATGTTTCACGCCGACAAAAAAATGATTTTTTGGGTACCTCTCGAACACCTAAAGTGTGGGGTGATTTTTTTTTCGTTCCAACACTAGTGTGTGGGGTGTCGTTGAATAGATCTTTTAAAAATAATAAAGGGTCTCCAAACATTATTTTTTGATAAAGTCAGCAGTTTTGAGAATATTCGCTCCAAAAATAAAAAAAATAGCGTCCCCCCCCATCTAACCTTTAACCATCTAGGCTTAAAACCGCTGTTTTAAGCCCGTCTATTGTGAAGGATGAGCAACTACGGAACCCTACACTGAGCGTGGCCCGACATGCTCTTGGCCGGTTTTTTTTATTTAACTTTGAAAATAACATTTAACAATGTAATATTACTCGCCAAACTGTGACGTTTAATGGCAAGAAGCGCTTTGTCCGCTTAACTCTCTTTTTTCGCCGTTATAGTCGGGTAAAGAGTAACTATCCTTTAACCATCTTTAGATATTCCGCTATCACTGCTCCAAAATAGTTTAAAATCCATTAAGCCGTTTTGGCGTGGGCACATAAAGATGGCGCTGAAATCTATGCTTAGATGTTTCCTCAAATTATGACCTTTCTATAGACATTTTTTGATACATGAGCTTAAGAAAATTAACGAGGTAATACATAAAAATCGTTCGCAAAGACGAATAGCGCTAAATCACGTGACAAGAGTCGCGAAAAATAGTTGTGTTAGACGGTGGGGTGGCTAATTTTTTTTTTTCTAACGGGCACCATTTAAAAAGGTGCCATTTAGTGCCATTAATGGATACATATTTTTATTTATTTTTATATTTCCGTTTTATTGCCTCCGGATTACTCCTGAAAAAAGTACCTAATGTATGGAGCACTAAAAAAAAAAACCGGCCAAGTGCGAGTCGGACTCGCGCACCGAGGGTTCCGTACAAACACTTTCCATCCCTAAGTGGTTAAGTTAAGTTTGCACCTGGTATGTATAGCGCCCCATATAAATTAGGTGCAAAGTTAGGTATTAAAAAAAAAACTACTTACTAGATCTCGTTCAAAACAATTTTCGTTGGTAGTTTTTATAGTAATGTACATCATATGTTTTTTTTAGATTTTTCATTTTCTTATTTTAGAAGTTAGAGGGGGGGGGACCAACTTTTTTCCACTTTGGAAGCGTCTGTCACGCAAACTATTCGGTTTAGAAAAAAAATATTTTAGAAACCTCGATATCATTTTTGAAGACCTATCCATAGATACCCCACACGTATGTGTTTGATGAAAAAAAAAATTCGAGTTTCAGTTCTAAGTATGGGGAGCCCCCAATATTTATTATTATTTTTTTATTTTTGCATCAAAATCTTAATGCGGTTTACAGAATACATCTACCTACCAAGTTTCAACAGTATAGCTCTTATAGTTTCGGAAAAAAATGGCTGTGACATACGGACGGACAGACGGACAGACAGACAGACAGACAGACATACATGACGAATCTATAAGGGTTCCGTTTTTTGCCATTTGGCTACGGAACCCTAAAAAGTGGCCTTGTATATTTATTTTTTTGTTTTTCGTTTGTGATGCCCTACATATTATACTTACTCAGAATAAAAATACATTAAAATATTGGGACAAATTTAAAATAATAAAACCAGACTTCATAACGCTCATTTAATATGGGCAATTGGGCATTTCTATACTAACTTAAAAAATTGATCCGGAGGCAAAAGATCAACATCGATTACAATGCAATTTTGGTATTGAGTTACATTTTTTTTGCTATGCCTAAACAAATAAAAGTATTAATTTTTTTCCCATACAAAAGTGACCCACTCTATTAGACGGACCGGTTACTCATTTCAATTTTTCATTGAGCTTTGATCTTTGTATCAATGGTTTAATATAAGAATCTAGTCTTTAAATCTGGTTTATTTCTGTATTTTCATACAGAAAATGCTTTAACCTACCTCAATGACAATCTTCAAGAGTCCTGAAGAAAATATTGCCCCTGTCCTATGTGGGTAAGGTTAGTTCAATCTACGTTGAAATACTAGAGCGCGTGAAATCTGGTACTCGCTAGTTATTTAGTCTGGGGTCCTGCGTTGAATTTGTTCATCTCATCCTCTTCCCGATACATTAATAATTCAATTAATAATGACATATTGCTATATGAGCGATGTACCACCGTTTTTTTACCGTTTGATGATTAAGATAAGGCCACTCTATACCCAGTTTTGCTACTCAAGCTGCGACATTGACAACTTTAAATTAAATAATAATAAATATCAGACAACCTCACACAAATCGATCAAGTCCCAAATTAAGCTAAAGAAGGCTTGTGTTATAGGTACTAGACGACGATATACATACTTATATATACTTAAATACATAGAATCTAAAATATGATCCAAACACATGCCCTGGCCGGGATTCGAACCCGAGACCGCCGGCTCAGTAGGCAGGTCTCTACAAACTGAGCCAACCGCGTCGCCAATATTACATGAGGGAAAATAGTAATTTCAAATTGAGTAAATACCTAATTACAAATGTTACTCACATATCTGATTATTATATTAGTTAGTATAATAATAATCGTTCACACATAGGTTTTTCCCATCTAGAGAATATTATAAATCCTATTAAAAGCTATTTACCGTAAAAAGTATGAAATATAGTGATCCTTTAAAGCCATGAATTCGAATTTATATTTTTGAGATTTGTAGGTATATCGTCAGCCACTTAGGGGCTCGATCGATTTGGGTATGGCTGTCCCCAATAAAACAAAAAAACATGCGTATCCAACAACAACGAAATTTGTTCGTTGATAGTTTGGATCTTTCAATAAAAACACATGACATGAAAATATAATCGGTTATTTTTTTTCGTAAAGGTCGTTTAGGTTATGTTAAGCAATGAAACAGTGAGATCTTGTACTATGCGTCCAAGTCGATCGAATCTACTTTCAACCTACCTCAACGTCAAATCAATCTTCATGAAACTGAAGAAAATAAATCGTCGATCTTCATTCAGCTAATCTGGAGACTAAATTCAGTAACCGTAAAATAGTGGATTGTTGCGGCATTATGCTGCGTAATGGCTGACATATTTCTGAGATATGTCGACTTTAGCGATATGCTCTCGATTCGACGTAACCGTTTATTTTATTTTGATAGGGTAAATTCAAGATGAAAAGTCATATCACTAATCAACTGATATATTGGGTCATACTTATCTCATTGAAAATATCAAGTTGTAACTATTTACCTATTCATACTGAATTGCAACACTCAATCCTCAATAATCTACTCGTCAGCTAAAAACTAGTGACTCCGTGAGCTCCGTTTAGCGATGCCGTATGTATTTTATGCCTTTCTAACCCCCATATAGAAAAAAAACAATAAACTGACTTTTTCAGGGTTACTTACCTCACAAGGAAAAACGGAACCCTTATTATCTTAAACGTTCCGAGCGCCTGTACAGTCCTTTGAAGCTGTAAAAAAACATACTTCTTAGTTTTCGTAAAAAATAAGATACGGCCGATTATGTCGCAAAAATCCTATATTTCGACACTCTCCCTTGAGAGTGTCGAAATATAGGAGAAATTTTGATTCCCTTGAATCAAAATTTATAGGGCATTTTCCATTGAACTAGAACTATACAATTTGGCAAATAATTCTGTCTTATACTACTAATACAGTGTGTTAATAAAAACCAAGACACGAAACATGATCATAGCAAATTAAACAGTGGAACCAATTAGAGAATCACTTACGCGTTTTGACAGATAAATTGAATCGTGCCTGCCATCCGACCCTTTACTTTAGTCCTTCAAGTCAGCATCCAGATTATTTATATTAGTACCTGCGTAATTAATTTATGGTAATAGCTTCTTGGTTTTGTTGCAATCATATCTTATGTAGATTATTATCATGTTGGAACGAAGTTGAATGAATGAATAACTACAGCAAAAAGTGCAAATATTGTAAAAGTAACTGTTGAATTTCTTTCGGCTTTCTTCTCAACATTGGTATCCTCTTGGGAAGTGCTGGTAGATGCCAGCTTATAAAAGTTCCCTTGTGGTCTATTTACTGGAATAACTCAATATTTATTATATATTAAATAGATAATAAATCAGTTTATACAATAAATATCGTTTAAATGGAACACGAACTTTTAATTGTTATTTTCATAACAAAGACAATATGGTATAGGTTGCTTCTTTAAAGGTAGAAAACAATCACTACTTAGTTACATTCATGTAAATTAATTGTAACTAATTGACCAATGGAATTTACCTAGATGTCAGTTGCAAAGGGGATACTGTTCATGTACCCGACTATCACGATTTTAGAGTATAGATAGAATGTATCCACCGGATAAATCAAGCGTTTATCGTAAAACCAAATTCAACTGCCACGATGCAATAAATAACAGATAAAACACAAACATTTAAATGCACGCGATCGTGAGAAATAAAACAGTATAACTTCCATTACTGTAGGAAAACAACGTTATTACATTGAAGCAAGCGTCGACCGCCCATGACGAACGCCGGAATACCCGTCATAAAAGTGACCCACAACAATGCATTATTTACCATTATATATCGGCGACAGAACAACTAATTACAAACGCAAACACCTGACCAACGTAGGTGTAAAAGGTACGGCCAAGTTGTTTGACGGTACCTCCGAAAAACTACCTCCTAACTCGGAGTGCAACAATCAAATTGTGTGAACCAATATTGACCTTTGCGTAAGGCCCGCTTTCCCACGACGTCCTGCCCGATCTTCTCATGTTAAGGGAAATAAAACTACGGTTGTTGAATGTTACACTGAAGGGCGCCTGCCCTTAACTTACACAAACAAATTGAAGCACAAATATTGATACGGATTATTCGGTTACTCCTCTTGGGCCACAATAGCGGCTTTTAGTCCACAAAAGACTTGGTAATTGGATTGGATTTTTGTGTAATCGCTGTTCACTTTTGATCCTTGTTTGACGTTTACAAACTTAGGTTTGCGTACGTCAAATCTTGGTGTTCAGATAGCTGCTCAATTTAAGAGGCACCTACACCATTGTAATGGTGTCAATATGAGGATGCTTGGAAGAAATATTTAGTATCAACATCAGCGGAGATGAGTCCGCGGCACAGTTATTTTACCCTTAGATTTATGAATGCATTACACTCGACGTTAGTATTAAGTGTAATTATCACAAATCATAATGTTTGGCTTGTATTTACGGGCGTGTTTGCTCAGTCAAGGAGTGATATTTCGTGAATGGAGATGCTCGAGTGTTTGCAAACTAATTTCAATTCATTGCATTTCGTAATACAATTGGTTATTCTGCCAACATTGTATCGATAATCCGGCACGTGTTTGGAGTTGATTAAGGGATTATATTCTTAGTTTTAATGGCATTACAGTTGGGATTGTAATGGATGGTGTATTTACAATTGCGAGTAGAGTTGTGAGTGCTCCTGCTGCGTTGTTTGTTAGGGTTGTCAGCGAAATCATTTGAATTGATCAGATATGGTAGGAAGCAGGCGTTTCTGCAAGTGTTTAGAATGTGACGGGCTTATAAAAATAGCATGCTGTTTCGATAAGAGCTTGATTAACATTTTGTAACCTTTTACAAATTTGGTTTATGGGTTGGTAGTAACTGATAGTCAAAAACAAGTACTGAATCATGCACCTAGTACATATAGTTGTTCTCTAAACACTCAATTTCTTCGAATTTTGAGTTGTACTCTATTTATATAATATAATATAATATAATAAGAGCGATGACAGGTAGCCGTAGTTACCAAAAGCGATTGAGTGGCTATGTAGTTCGACTGGAAGAAAACTCTCAAGTGAAGCACGTTGTATGCTATGATCGTTTGTCCCATAGACCCTCCATACCTTTTTTGTGACTCTATAATAATCCCTTTAAAGGCCACATGATGTAGATGAAGATTTAAAACCATATTATTTTGTTTCAGATACCTCTCACTCGCTTCAGCACATAAGGAGTTCAAAATTGTCAAGGTATGTTACTAAGTTGAAACTATAAAGACATAGAAAACAGTTGATGTTCTTCAGACTGCTGAATACAAAAATTATCATGAATATAAGCTACTCGTAAAAACACTTTGGATCTTTTCGATAACTTCCAGATTAAGTGTTCGCGTTCGAGATTCATTCGCACAAATGTGGGAGAACCCTAAACGTCTGTAGGTAATTATTAGACCTATTTTATAAAATGTGCCTATTTTACAAAAATAACACAGAGGTATTAAAATACATACAAATTCACGTCGTAAAAGTCGAATATCGCAGAGAGGGTTAGCGTGCAGTTTTTGATTGACCGCCGCTTCGACTGATCATGATGAATCGCGTACCGATTCGAAACATGCCGAGCGATATTCGACTTTTACGACGTGTGTAAATCCTTTTCGTATGTATTTAGATTATGTGATTCCAAATAATTCTGTACTATCATTTCCTCGAATTTGATCCTTGCATCAATATTCTTATTGATGTAAAATAATACTCAATTGTCTCCTTATTGTTATCGTCTTTTGATTGACGTTTAGAAGTGTTAATAATGACGTTTTGATGAGTATACATCTTTTAATGGTCAATAAAACTGATTCAAAAGCCATAAAACTTGTTTAAGTTAATATTGCGTTTTATATTTGAAACATATTTGCAATGCATGTTCGCGACACTTGGTAGATGTTATCATTTTGCTAGATATTTTCTTATTAGTTTGTATTGTTTGATATTTGACAAGGCCCTAAAAAGCCACTATGATACGAAGTGATTAGTTTGACCAGCAAACTATATGAGTTTTCTAAAAACTAAGAACTGAACCTGATCAAATCGGAAAAATGTTGACCGACCTAATCAAGTGATCACGTTGGTTTGTTTTTTAACTACCCGTATCTATTATGTAGTTTGCTACTGACAAGTTTTTTTTACATCTCCATTTAAACTCTAACGACTAAAAAGACCACTTTAGCACCGCTTCACGAAGCTAAACTTACTTCTCGTGTAGGTGACGTGAAAAATATATTTTTGTAAATTTTATGGCTTTTAGACATGACTGTATTCCATTAATAACGACTATGTAATTATAACAAAGACACAGCACCGAATGCTTTGTCACTTCCTAATTGTTTCATGCCTGCTTTACAAGATTTATAATCAAAACTGACATCTTTGAAGTCTTAGACGCTTCAATTATTCTCATACTGAGCGTGACGCTTCAGAGACAAATTACTTAAGCGATCAAAATCTAAATGCACTATGCTTCAAACGAACCCACTGAAATTTCAACCGTGACGTGTTCCTTCGAAAGTCCCGAATAAGTAATGATAGTTTTCTTCTCTTGGGACCTTTTGCTTTGAATGAGTGAAATGACAACTCACTCGCGTCCAAGTTAATTCATCATTCTTTTGTTTTCACCAGTTCCATTTTTAAACGATGAAAACCAATGACGCCTTGTACGTTAAGTTTTAAGGATTATTTTCGAATGTTTTTGAAGAATGACGGTTTTCGTTACATTTAAATTTATAAAGACATATTTTTATGTGATGATTGTGTCACTCAACATTTAAGTTGAAATTGTTCATTCATAAAAGCATGTGTTGACATGACAGGCGCTTTTGAGTAATTTTGTTTGATGTCCCGGAATAATTGATTGATTTTAAATACCGTGTACGGTTTTTTTTCATTTTGCTTATAGGTACAGGTTTATACAGGACAGTCTAAACTGGAAACTCTAAAATACGAGTGATAACTATAAAAAACGGTTTAAACTCACGTAAAAATGGTTAGGAATGGCCCAACATGTTTCGAACTCATATCGTTAATTTGTCGTCGCAAATTTCATACAAATGATAATTGAGTGATGGTTGTAAACTTTTTGGCCCATTCAAAGATTTATTCCTTCTTCCTTCTTCATTATACTCAAAAAACTTGTACCTTTAGTTGCGCATAAAAGATGCAATTACTCCATATTTTATTGTCATTCTTGACAATCGTCATAAAACACCTGTGTATATGTACAAGAAACCACAACTTGATCGAAGATAATCCTTATACGGAACCGTCGGTAGCTAATTGAAGACCAAAAGATCATGTAAAAACATCGATTAGCACTATACAAAACGGCATATGTTACTTGTAATTGTAAGTCACTTATGACCTTTCGAGTGGGTACATGGGAGCGGTATTATTAGGTGCGCAAGATTTGATCGAGTTGAAAAGATTTATAAATGATCCAGTTGAGATGTTCTTGAGATATGATGGAAATTACTTGTCAATTCAACGTTTTGACCGTCAAACTAATATAATGCAAAATAATAATACCAATTATTATTTTGCATTATAGTGATGAGGGCCCCTAGGCACCTGGCATTTGCCCTTTCCCCCAACTGGATCCATATACTAATATTATAAATGCGAAAGTGTGTCTGTCTGTCTGTTACCTCTTCACGCTTAAACCGCTGAATCGATTTTGATGAAATTTGGCATGGAGATAGTTTAAGATCCGAGGAAGGACATAGGATAGTTTTCATCCTGGAAATTATCCCTAAAAAGATTGAAAAGTGAGTAAGTAATTCATGATAACATTGATGACCCTGTAGGAAATGTAATTATTAGACCAAAAGCACAATTGCTCTTACATTTGCTTAGGCGCTTTTAATAATCCCGTTTATTAATTAAGGTGATTAGGTGGATATCTATCGTGTTGTACGAGGTTGCTTCTATACTTCCAAGTTCCACGCGGACGTAGTCGCGGTAAATAGCCATTTATAGATCTTATCAACACAAACAAATCATGCGCACCTAATAATACCGCTCCCATGTACCCCCATATAAGGAGAATATTTGATTATGGTGCAAGTCCTGCTGGCCCCTAGACCCGGGTCTTGTGGGCCTAGGGGTAAATACGGCACTGCCTATATCATAAAAGTTAACCTTTTTAAACTGACATCAACCTCCTCCCCACCCCTTCGAAGCATACCCCGGGGTCTTGGGTGCATGAATGATTTAACACTAGGCCGCAATAGAAAGTAAAAGCGGTAAATAAAAAGCTCACTAACATGCCCGTAAATTTCAATAAAAAATTGCACAACTATGACGCTGCCATTTCAGAGTCAAGTTCATTCAACGCGTCTATTGAACTGAATTGGTCATAATATTTACAAGAGAGAGCAGCTTCTGATTGAGCAAACTTGTTTATGCGCTTGAAGAAGCGTTTCATCTATCTATTTTGACCTTTGTTGGTGAAGAACGTAAGTTTGTACGTGGGGTCGATGGTATTTGTTACTAACTTTCGTTTCAGTCGGCTCATTGTCGCTGACTTTTATGACAGTGCGCGTCATCAATTTTTCAAAGTCATCAAGATATTAACAACATTGTAATATACTGTGTACAGTCGAGTTCATTTACATCTACACACTTACGAGAACAAAAATATCTGAACACGACCCTATTGTCAGGAGCATAAAGACGTGTTCAGATATTTTTGTTCTCGTAAGTGTGTAGATGTAAATTAACTTTTTTTTTTTTTTTTTTTTTATACTACGACGGTGGCAAACAAGCATGCGGCCCGCCTGATGTTAAGCAGTTACCGCCGCCTATGAACGCCTGCAACGCCAGGAGCATCACGCGCGCGTTGCCGACCCTTTAAGAACCCATTTACTCCCCTCTTGAAGAACCGCATACTATAGCCCCCGGGGAAAACCTCGGCAGGGAGCTCATTCCACATGCGAAGCGTTCGCGGTAGGAAGTTCCTCTGGAACCGGACAGTTCTCGACCATTTAGGCTCCAGCATGTGAGGATGAACACCCTGCCGATGGCGAGCAGTGCGATGGTAGAAGGTAGCCGTGGGCATCATGTCAAACAATTCCTCAGAACACATCCCATTATAAAGACGGTAGAACACACACAAGGAGGCAAAGTCTCTCCTCAGACTTAAAGGCTCGATTCCGTCTGTGAGTTTAGGATTGTCAACAATTCGCACAGCACGTCTTTGTACCGAGTCAAAAGGGCTAAGCTGGTATGCGGGGGCTCCTGCCCAGAGGTGACTACAGTACTCCATGTGGGGTCGGACTTGCGCTTTGTACAGCAGTAGCCTTTGACCAGGAGTGAAGTACCGCTTCGCTCTGTGCAGTACACCAAGCTTTTTAGATGCCAGCTTTGCCTTATCCTCTAAATGACTTCGGAACTGAACGTCACTGGTGATGTCAACCCCAAGGATCCCAATACTCTTTGAGATGTTGAGGGATGTGTTCTGGAATTGCGGGGCCACAGTAAACGGAGTTTTCTTAGCGGTGAACGCGCAAACTTGTGTCTTAGAGGGGTTAAACCGGACCAAGTTATCCCGCCCCCAATCGGAGACTCTAGATAGAGTACTCTCAATTTTAGACACAAGTTGCTCGCGGCTTTCTTCCACAACGGAACGAGGGATGTTAGCACGGCCTGTGTAGACTGCATCCCCAGTGCTGTCGTCCGCATAGCAATGAATGTCACCAACAGATAACATATCATTGATATGAATCAGAAACAGCGTTGGAGATAGCACTGAGCCTTGTGGGACGCCAGCATTTATAACCATGTGTTTAGAGCAGCTGCCGTCAACTACGGCTTTTATGCTTCTATTGGTTAAAAAGCTGGCGATCCATTTGCACAAGCCCTCGGGTAGTCCGTAAGATGGCAGCTTCGACAGAAGACCACGGTGCCAGACCCGATCGAATGCCTTGGCTATATCTAGGCTAACTGCCAAGGCCTCACCTTGACTCTCAATAGCTGATGCCCATCGGTGTGTAAGATACACTAGAAGATCACCAGTGCAGCGACCATGGCGAAAGCCGTATTGATGGTCGCTGATCAGATCGTGCTCTTCCAGATATCTTAGGAGCTTCGTGTTGATTACACGCTCCATCACCTTTGAAAGAAGGGAGGTAATAGCTATAGGCCTATAGTTCGATGGGTCTGATCTGTCCCCTTTTTTGGGCACAGGATGCACGTGGGCAGTCTTCCACGAAGACGGAACTTGCGTTTTTCGGTAAGAAAGCGCGAAGAGGCGCGTTAACACAGGGCACAGCTCGGGAGCACACTGCTTGAGCACCACTGCTGGTATGCCGTCCGGCCCACTCGACTTATGGATGTCTAGACTAAGCAACTCCCTTCGGATATCCCTTTGAGAAAAGGTAATTTCCGGCATGGAGTAACCGCAACACGGGATGATAGGTGGCACGGTGCTCCCGTCATCATCCAAAGTCGAGTTCGAGGCAAAGATATTACCAAGTAAATCGGCTTTCTCTTTAGCGCTATGGGCTAGATTGCTATTAGCATTTCGCAGAGGTGGTAGGGACGACCGACAAAAGTTTCCTTCGGCAGCTTTGGCGAGCGACCAAAAGGCACGACTTCCAGACGGATAGCCTACGAGTCGCTCACCAATTCTGCTCGACTCGACTAACTCGACTGTACTTGACATAAAATCTAGACTTTCTATGTACGTATTTACTTTACAATGCTACAGTCTGTACTGTGACTATTTTGGCCACTTCAGTGGCGTAACATCGTCAAAATTAAAGTAATAAACAGAAGTCACGATCCTCAACAATGAGGAACACGAGAAGAAAGATTGCCGGTATAGGGAACGTTCAGGACATCATCATCATAACGGCCGACAGACTTCCACTGCTAGACGAAGGCCTCCCCAATGTTCGCCGCAACGATCGGTCTTACACCGCTCTCATCACATTTCTGCCCGCGGTCCTACAGTGCGACCTCCCTTTCTAAACAATTTAAGAAAACGGGGACAACACTACAGTATTGCCACTTTTTAATTTCTACTCTTTTTGGTCGGACTGTAACCAGGTCGTTCTTCCGGTCCGCGGTCACCACTGTCATAAACGTCAATGAGTATTTGTAACGTAAGAGGTAACAATGATAAAATTTGTTCACGTTGCGTTCTTTTAAATGACGTGAAATATGCACGCCGATAGGAATCGAGTAGAAAAAGTTAACAGACTTAACAGTATTATTTCTGCAATACATATGCAAATATGATCAAGCTTCAGACGTAATCATGGCGCCTTCATATGAATAAAAGCCACTAGACATCGTTTACCTAGTCTCCAAACAAGAAACATCCCAAGAATCTTCACAGATCATAAACCCTTAATGCCTTTCTTCACTGAGCAGTTGCATACTAATAAACGTGATTTTAAACGGATAACGAATGCCTGCGCAATTATATTATCCAATCCAAAACGGCTTAAGTTCTTTAATGTTTCAATTGTGCATAAGCTGTTGTGGAAAAAAGAAACAGGATTACTAAGCGTAATTGCTCTAGTAAACTATGTCCACAATTGCTACGTGTCGACAATTTAAATGTTAAACGCTGATTTTTATCAACTTAAAAGGTATTTTAGTTAATAAATGGGCGCGTTTATGCGGCTTTAATTAGGAATATTAAGATGTGTGAATGTGTGACGGTAACGGACGGACTTGGGTTATTTATACATAGTGATTACTTGATTAGTGTAGTTGTTTCTAAGCGTGTGCAGGTGCATATTGAAGAGAATAGATTAGATTTTTTTTTATTCAAGGTAACAGATCATTACAATATTAGATAAGGTATTGAAGACAGTGTAGGCATATAAGAGATGTGCATCCTAAATGGTCTCCACTCAGCAATGCTGTTGGTTTTGCTAGGTATAGCAATGCCCACGGTGCTGGTTTTCTGTGAGGCCAGAGGGACGGTATTGCACGGGTTAAAAAATTATGGACAAATTCATAAAAATTAGGCCTTATAAGTACTTTCAATGAAAACTATATTAAATAAAATCGGTCGAGCCGTTTTTGAGTTATCGCAAAATTTCCTAATTTTCTTTAAAATTACGTAAGCGCCGCGCGATGTCCTTATACTTCGAACGTTACACATATTAGTTAAATGCCATACTGCATTAAAACATTCCGCTCAATCTGGCGCGTATAATAGATAACTTCCAGAAGGTAATAAGTAATTACAGTTACTTTGGCGTTAACGACCTTTTTTTTGAGCTTGAAATCTTTCTCGTAATTTAACCCGCCCGTCTATTGTGAAGGATGGGCAACTACGGAACCCTACACTGAGCGTGGCCCGACATGCTCTTGGCCGGTTTTTTTTATTTAAAAGAGGTATCATTTGATCAATGCTCAATATCGTATTGGAAAAATATTTTAGAATCTATTACACAAGTTACAAGAGGATTGGCACATGCCCTTTTGCTACCTACTGCGGTCGGTATTACGCCATAAACATATCGAGTAAACAATAAAATTTGCATTTCTAAATTAGTTTTCTACTAATGACTTCTTGTTTATTAGTTAATGAATAAATTGCCTTGATTAGGGCTAACAATTTTAGCGGTTAAAGCGTTACATTAGAGCGTTTTACAGTATCGCAGATGCCATTTTAAATTATAAATGAAATTTTGCTAATTAAACTAATCTTTTGTTAACCAAAACTGATTTTTTTGCAGACCAATCAAAAATACCCTTTCAAAGTAAAGTACTATTATTGATCCTTGTAGAGTTAAATCAATATTAAAATAGTCCTGTAATTTCAGTTTAGACGTCAATAAAAGGAATATTAGAGTGTCGCTCATAAATAAATAAATAAACGCGCCTCTTGTGTTTATTTATGGACATAAACATTTGCACACGTGATAAAAAAAAAACACGCTATCAATAGACACCAAAAAAGCAATACCATTGCAGTTACAAATTGCAGTTTAATTTAAATCAATACTGGTTTGCAAAGATCGCTCAATCTTGTTACTCGCTATGTCGCTTAATGCTTATATTAGTAAGCGAGATCAAGCCTGAGCTACGCTAATATTGTTCATTAATCACGGCGGTTATGTAAACAGGCCACACGTGAAGTGGTTACGATTACTAAATGGGAGGTTAATCTGTTTTTGGGTGCGAATCAATCATACTCGTACATGCCCTGCATCGACGATTTAAAGGATAAGTGCTACAGTTATGCAATCAGTTGGCGCGAGCTATAAAACCCATATTGGGTCTTTACTTTTTTTATATGATACAAAAGTATCATAGTGCCTTTGTATTTTTTATGTCATAGGGGGCAAACGAGCAAACGAATCGCCATCGCCTAATGGAAAGCCATTGACACCAACACCGAAGGAGTCACAAATGCGTTGCCGGCCTTGAAATGATTGCATGATGATTAGGTACATTAGCGTCATGATCATCATATCAGCCTACATCCAGCTACCGTTGAGTAAAGGCCTCTTTAATTTCACGCCAGTTTGCCTGGTTTTGCGGTAATTTGATCCATAATTTCCCTGACTCTCCAAATTTGAACTGACCAGTGAGCTGGTGGTCTACTCACTAATTTCTGGCCTAGTCGTAGGCACCACTACAACCGCCTTCGGCCAAATGCCACCGTTCATTTCGCCGTCAAGTATAAAAAACATTTTGTCGTGCCAAGGTACCTAATCGCCAAAACAAAATATGAATAAACACAAGTCGCAACATAATAATGAATCGCAAAAATAAAGAACCGAAATCGAATTCACTGCTGGTGGAAGATTTATCTATAGATCAGACCGCAGATACTAAATACCGTACGGGTACAACAACCAAAGACAAATTAAGAGATATTGCACAAAATATAGAAAACAACAAAAGGATAATAACGAAAAGGATGAAAAATAACCAGTATAGACAACGGTAGTAGACACAGACACAGAAGAAACGTTCATTGCTAATGAAAAAACAGAAACTGTCTTTAACATCAAAGATACCAAAACCGTCAGCAGCCAATCAGATACAAAAATATCTTCAAGCAAAAAACTTTCCTCATCGCCAAACTGAAAGTGGTTTGCGTCATCACCAGGGCTAGCATTATTTTGTTGCGACTTCGCGCGACTCAATATCACCTGTCTTGTTCGCACGGTATTGAAAGAAAAGTGACAGGTAGTGTTTGTCGCACGCGAAAAACTCGCGTTTCACAGTTATGCTACTGCTGATCATATCATTCTGCTAATTGGTGTACCTAAATACATTTTCATCAAAGTTAAACTCCAATTCCAAGAAGCTAGGTGTATTAAATTTTTGAAAAATGTATCGAATAGTACTAACACTCTGTTACTAAAAAGTTTTGTAATAGTATAACGTTGTTGGAAGTTACGTCCTTTTGCGTACTTGATAGTTTAGTAGATGAATTATTGTATTAGAATTGGTGTCGCATGTAGGTTAGGATCTTATGTAATAGTTATAAGTTAGCTCGACAATATATAGCATGTAAGTAATCAGCTTAGATAATAAGAAAAAATCATTATATACAAAGACTTATTTCTTTTCGTTTTACTTTACTTAATATATAAGGTTAATTTCTCTCCATTATTGTGTTAGGATAAGATATGAAGCTTTGGTTAATTACTATGTAAAACCACCTGAATAAATATATAACGAAGACATATAGAAAGCTTCATAAAGTAGGTTGATGATACTGTAAACATTAAAATTATCCAATAAGAATCTTATATGAAAACTTGTCGATAAATATATACTCGACCAATGTATATTATGTACCTTATGTGAATGTTCTATATACTAAATAAAGGGATAATGTTGTTCACTTGCACCTACTCACCCACACCGCACACACACGAGGATTGGGGAACGCCCACTCGTCTAATAGGCCATACACGCTTAATCAAGCGCTCAGTATTTATATGGGCGCTCGATTAAATTGATTCATTCTCTCAGCGGCCTCCGATCAAACCACACTTCACGCAGCATTATGTGAAACTTATTCTTCGAGTGTTATTATTTATGGGAACTTCCCTATACTACTGAAGTATCCCTTTTCCCGTTTAAAGTTAAATTCAAGCTACAGTCTACTACGAATCCCACAATTGGTACTTCGAAAGCCGGATATCAAGAATCAGCGATCATCGAAGGAAGGAATTGGACCTTCGAGCACCGGATCAAGACGGAAGGAATTGGACCGTCGTTCCAGTGTCAGGAGGCGCGCAAGAGAATCATCACGGGGACGTGTAGCGGATTAAACCCTACGTCCCTGCGCCGGGCATCACAGACAGGGTTGAATTAAGTTTCCCCTTGCTCTGGCATCAATCGGACCTTGGGTCGAATTAATTTTCCCCTCGTATCCGCATCACGTCGTGCATCACAGAACCCACGTTCTGCCATCAATCGGACAATAGTCCGCACCACGACGTGCATCACAGAACTCGGGTCGATTAAGTTCCCCTTGTTCTGCCATCAATCGGATCTCGGGTTGATTAATTTCCCCTTGCTTCCGCATCAATCGGTCTCGGATTGATTAAGTTCTCCTTGTACCGCGTCTAAAGCGTTCACGTGTGACGCATAACACAGCTTCCGTACGGGGGTAACCCAGCGGTGTGAACAAACCGTAACGGATCTGTGCAACGAGGGATTTACGCCGTAGGGATATTAGGGCTCATTAGTGTCGCACTTAGCCTCGCTAATGAATAGGTGTTAGGTATTAGGTAAATTCAGTGTTTTTGTTATTGTTTTAAATTCAGTGTGTGTGTTAGGTTAAGCGACAGTCCCCCCGTGCGATGTCTCTTCCGGAAAAGAGAGTTACGCGTTCTCAAAAATCACGAGACCAGACTCCGGAGTCAGGCGAGACGTCCACTAATCCTACAAATACTTGGAGCTACGGGACTGGCCCATCTAATAACGCAAGCAGTAGCAATAAAAACGCGAACACAATGACGCCCGCGAGCGATCCCCCCTCGGCCCCCGCCCCGCGATCGAGCGTAGCCAATTCACCCCCGAACCCGGCCCCTGTGCCCCATTCCGCCCGCGACCACGCGTTAGAAGTCGGTAGGGGAGATATAGACAGGCCCGGTGATAGGAATTCGGACAATACGTTAGTTAATGCCAATAGGGAAAGTAGTAGTCAAATTTCTGTTTTAATGGCCGAATTGCAGGTGCGTAAAGCCGAACTCGAACTAGCTCAGAAGGCAGCCGCGGAAGCAAATATTAGACTGGAGGTTGCGCGTATTGAAGCGCAATCCGACAGTGCGTCCGCGGTGGGTCAGGCCGCTGAGAGAGTCTCGGGTTGGGTAGCATCTCACTACGATAATCGACCACCCGTTGTAGAAAACAGAAGTTTGAACCCGGCATATAACGGCAATAGGGTAGAATTAGGTCAAGTACGACACGCCGATCGGGCATTGCAGGGCCCTCCAATTCATAGGCAAATTCCGGAATTGCCGCATTTCGATGGAAATATCTCGGAATGGATAGCGTTTAGGGCCGAATTTGAGGACAGCGCACCTCATTTCAGTAACGTAAATAACGTAGGTAGAATTAGGCGCGCCTTACGCGGCGAAGCGCGAATAGCGGTCAAGGCCATTATGTATACTGTAACCGATCCTTACGAAATCATGGAGTCTTTAGAAAGGCATTTCGGGGATCCCGAAGAAATAGTTTTGACCGAGATCCATAACGTTAAGCGCATGCCCAGGTTAGCCGAAGATAGCAGTAATATCGTTACTTTTGCCGGCCATGTAGCAAATACGGTAGCTACCATTAAGGCATTGCGCCAAGATCAGTATTTACACGCGCCCGAGTTAGTGAGTAAAATAACTGATAAATTAAACGTAATAATTAGGTATGAATGGGCAAAGTATAAACAGGCCAATCAGGGGACGCCCGAATTAGTCGCGATGGCTAACTTTTTGAATGACGTCAGTATGGCCACGAAGCGATCACACCACAGACATTCAAAGTCCCGTGCAAACGTTCATGTGGTTAATATGAACCACGCCGAGTCGAGGCAGCCACAACAACGAATGCACGGTGGTGCGAGCCGCGGACGACCATACCAAAGTAGCTATCGAGACTACGCAAGCGACTCTGATTCGGACGACGACTCATACCGGGAATCGAACCGCGCCGCTACCGTAGCTACCGTAAATTCGCGCCCGCAAACGCATAAAAAAAAGCCCGCGCAAACGGTGAAACCCACGCAATCTCGACCGCCCACGCAGTCGCAAAATAATTTCAACAATAGTAAAAAAGATTGCGTACTTTGCAAGGGGAATCACAAATTAGCCGTTTGCCCGGATTTTATAAAAAAGTCTATTTCGGATCGGTGGGAATCGGCCCGAAGCCTTAAGCTGTGCTATAGGTGTTTAGAACCTAATCATAGGCGCCCTATTAAGTGCAAATACGTCGCATGCGGTAAAAACGAATGCGAAGCGGGTCACCATAAGTTGCTTCACGGGCTTACGAGTGAAGCGCAATCTGTCCGCGCAAGTGTTAGCAGTATTAATCAAATTCAGCGCGCTAACACGTATCTTATGGTGGTCCCCGTAGAAATTTCAGGCCCGTTAGGTAGTGCCGAGGCACTAGCATTCCTAGACTCAGGCTCGACCATGACTCTAATAGAACGAGGCACGGCCGATAAGGTAGCTCCCAGGGGTTCGGGCAAACCTCTCGCGATCGAAGGCATTGGAGGTCAGATAACAGACCACGAGTCCTGTAGGATTAATTTATCGATTCGCGGTTTATGTACAAGAAATCTAGAAAAAATTTCGGCGTACACAATCGATAAATTGAATCTGCCTTCGCAAGAGGTTTCTCGCGAGTTAGTGGAAAAATGCGACCATTTAAAAGACATAACGGACCAATTAGTATATGAGCGCGGGACGCCCACAATTTTAATTGGGCAAGATAATTGGGGTTTAATTGTGTCGCGACAACTCCTTACGGGCCCCACCTCATCAATAGCTGCGGGCTATACCAACCTAGGTTGGATCCTTTTAGGGTCACAGGATAGACCGGAAAATAGGGAAGTACGTATAAATCACGTTCGTCCGATCACCACCGAAAATGAAATTTTAAGCTGTACGAAACAGCACGGCAGTATAGAGTCGACAGACATAGAGAAAAATTTGCCCCGGGCGGACCCGGACCAACGTGAGTTAGACGTACTAAAGGCTACTTGTAGGAAAATCCCGGAAGAAAATAGGCACGAAACGGGATTGTCAGAGCAATCCAATGACGAGATATTGCCCGACAGTTGCGCGCATACGCTACGGTGGCTATACGGCTTGGAGCTCAAGCTGGACGGAGACGAAAGCTTTAAGACAGAGTATACCGTTCCAATAAAAAAATCGATAAATAAGGAATGCGCGGAAATGGTAAACTCTCGTCCTCCGCCGGAAGCGCCGCGCGAAAAAATAGTCAACGTCCCGATCGAGTACGCGAGTCCGATTTCCGCGCCAGGCGATAAAAGTAAACAGCGTTTTTTCGATCCGAAAATAATTACGAAGGACGAATCGATACGACCGCAAATGAGACCGCAGTCTCCGCCGCCGCGGCAAACGGGCGAAGAACGTAATAACGCGATTACGTCATCGGTTCACGCGTGCGATAAATCGAACTATTTATCTCCGACAAAACGAATCGCGAGTTTTACTCAATCGACTAGGGCAACTGCTTGCGTTATAGTTGCGACTGAAGTATTTAAAACCCGATTGCCATTAAGAAAACTCGAAATAGAGATGAACAGCGGACATGCAAACATAGCAGAATCACTCCTGTTCAAGTGGAGTCAGTACGCAAGAAGGAGAAAGAAAGGGATTGCCAAGTATCGCCCACTCCTATGTCCACGAACCCGTACTCGCTGCAAATTCAAAAATCCTGCTACGAGAGACGTCGTGATAGCTAACAACACTATGCCGAGCGAGACGTGGCCTAGAGGCATTATAGCAAAAACCTTTCCCGGCCCTGATGGCCATGTAAGGGTGGCCCACGTCCAATCAAACTAACTCAGGCATAATCCGACGACCTACGAACCGACTCATCTACATTTGCTCCACATAAATATTGTACTTTCGTACGAAGGGGGGACTGTCGCATGTAGGTTAGGATCTTATGTAATAGTTATAAGTTAGCTCGACAATATATAGCATGTAAGTAATCAGCTTAGATAATAAGAAAAAATCATTATATACAAAGACTTATTTCTTTTCGTTTTACTTTACTTAATATATAAGGTTAATTTCTCTCCATTATTGTGTTAGGATAAGATATGAAGCTTTGGTTAATTACTATGTAAAACCACCTGAATAAATATATAACGAAGACATATAGAAAGCTTCATAAAGTAGGTTGATGATACTGTAAACATTAAAATTATCCAATAAGAATCTTATATGAAAACTTGTCGATAAATATATACTCGACCAATGTATATTATGTACCTTATGTGAATGTTCTATATACTAAATAAAGGGATAATGTTGTTCACTTGCACCTACTCACCCACACCGCACACACACGAGGATTGGGGAACGCCCACTCGTCTAATAGGCCATACACGCTTAATCAAGCGCTCAGTATTTATATGGGCGCTCGATTAAATTGATTCATTCTCTCAGCGGCCTCCGATCAAACCACACTTCACGCAGCATTATGTGAAACTTATTCTTCGAGTGTTATTATTTATGGGAACTTCCCTATACTACTGAAGTATCCCTTTTCCCGTTTAAAGTTAAATTCAAGCTACAGTCTACTACGAATCCCACAATTGGCGCATGCGTCGATGGAAGTCGGTCGGGGCTCGGGGCTTACTTATGGAGAGAATGGCAATGGCCTTTACATATAGTGGTGTAGGGTGCTCAAAAACTTGAGAATTTGATGCGGTAAACCCGTGCATGGTGTTTAACGGAAACATCCTACTGAGGTTGCCAACTTGCGATTTGCTGGCGAGTTGAATGCGAGGCGAGCGCGCAGCGAGTTCGCTGCGAGCGGGTAACGAATTCGCCGCGAGCACGTAACGATTTCGCTTCGTACTAGCAGAAAAATCGCGGCGAGTGATCCGCGTCTTGGACTGTCAGTTACATAATATAAATGAAAATGTTTCTAGAATTTAGAATTTCAAGTAGTGCAATAAGGGATAAATTTGCTGATTGTTTTGTTTCAAATGAAGGAGCATTGCCATGGCAAATAAATCCAGTCATATAAATGTTGTATCTGGTATGCTTGCCTATCTTGCATATAAAACGCACTTACTGTATGTAGGAGCCACTGGTCTGTGGTAGGAGCTTTTTTTGAAGTAATACAATACAATACAAGTACTTTTTGCACACCTCATAAAACATACAGTTTACAATATTTAAGTCGGCGGCTGACAGGCGGTCTTATTGCTAAAGAGCGATCTCTTCCAGACAACCTTTGGATAGTGGAGAACTTGAAAAAATATTTTGTTATTAGGCAGTGCAAAAATCAGAAAAAAAATGAATATAATAATAAACAATCTAATAATATCATGAAATACATATAAATATTATAAACAAGCTAATCTGCTATAGATCGGTTGATCAAAATACACGTATCTCTTCTTTTACTCGTAGGCAACCCTAGTAGTCAAAGTCACCGTGACTTTAAAAATATAATATAATATTGCTCACTGAAATAACGGATAGTGATAGCGTTGGGTGGTCGCCGATAAATTATGTCGTCGCCTCTCCGGACGGTAGTAAAGCGATTTGTTTTGTCGGCAGCCGACATAAAAATAAGCATTTCACAAATTGAATATGGGCTTGCGTGCGGTCAGTAAGTCAAGTTTAAAAATATGTAAGTCTATTTGAATGTTCTTTTTCTGCACTCTTTGAAAAGTAAGGCTAGTATTTATATCTGTTACGTGTATTAAACAATGACGACGGTGATTATAGTTCTTTAGAATGTATCACAATGGGTCACCCCCTATTGTGAGCGGTCACATAAATACGCGAAGTAGGTAAAGTACACAGTTGCGCACATTTTTGTGATACACGAACAGTATGAATGAATGTTCATTTTTAATCACTTACAATTTTTTGCAGTTTATACAACAATCACTTAATAAGTTACTTTAAACACGAGTATGTCATAATAAGAACGCACGCGAGTGTTTAAAGAGGGCGCCAACGCGTTGGCTAGCTCTCTCTCTCACTGAGCGTAAGCGTGAGCGAGATGGAAGTGCGTGCTCGGAAGCGCGGAAATCATGTTTTTTTGAGTTGTGTAATAAACGTATGCAATTTATATTGAAAATAGTTTTACAGTTTTTGAGAGCTTATAATTGTGCATCTATTAAGCTAAAAAACATTGTTAAAAACAGAAGGGTTTTGAAGATCCAACCGAAAATATCTAAAAAAGAGGTTATGTTTGAGAAATACAAGTATCGAGAAAATTATTATCAATCGTGTTTTTACGCTGACAAGATTGAAGAAAAACTGTTTAAGTTTCTTATTTACAAGGGACAGATTTTTAATCACTATGGATGTTGAGATCTAGGATCATTCATCTGACGAATTTTGCATGGGTGGGCTCTTAAAGCTTAAGGGTGCGTCTCCACTGAAGCGAAGGGGAGCGGAGACATGCGGAATCGACCAATCAGAAAGTTAAGGCGGAGCTGAGATACAGATTTCAACTCGGTGATTGGTCTATTCCGCACGTCTCCGCTCCGCCTCGCTTTAATGGAGACGCACCCTAACGTAGGTACATGCACCATTTTATCTACACCAGATTATAGTCATCATCATAATTATGATACATTTTCATTTTCGTATGAAGTGCTCAATACTACCGGTAACTAATCCCACGGAGGGATGCGACGGACAAAAAAGTGTATAGGAATTATCGGACAACCGTAAATTACCGGTAATTCTCATAGAAAAATTTACTGGTTTGCATTCTTTAGCTGCCTCTGATTAAACCCTCGTTATTACCGTCTTCTGGCTCCACGAGTGTGATTCGCTACTCTTATTTCGTCTCTGATACAAATTGGTCGGTCCACCTTAGAATAATTTTATGCCGGTCTGAAATATAGCTCAATATACAAGAGAGAAGAGAAATGAGAAATAACCGAAATTTAAAATATCACCGACACAAGTAGCTGGTCATCATGAGACCCTCATTCAATGATTGAAAATGCTACTAATAAGTACTGAACATAACAAGAAATTTTGGAATTCTTAGCTTCAAAATTGACTGAGATATTGGCACTTGACACTTAATATACGTCTACTGGTAATTTCTGTGGAATTTAGCCCTTGGATGTCACGATCACGTACACATAATTTAATCACATAATCTCCGGTTAAACCTCGATAATTAGCATCCTTGCTCTGTGAGTGTGATTCGTTTCTCTTATTTCGTCTCGGGTACAAATTGGTCGGTCCGCCTTAATTGAGACATCGAGACCAATGAGCCGAGATCAGATCGCGACTTAACCGACTGTACTGTGGGAGAGACAAGTGAAATTAAGGAAAGAGTATCATTAAAACATCTAGGAAGTCAACGTTTTTTAATGACATCTGATCTGGCCGGGGACTTACCAGGGAATATCTGCCGTTTCCGAAAATACCGAAAACTTTCCTAATTCCCCATTGAGGTATTACGTCAATGTAATTCCCATACGAAATGACGAAACATTCGAAAATGTCACATTTCTAGGTTTTACCAGTGTAAGTATATCGCTTAAGCAATATGTTTGACTCGAAGTAACCGTTTTGAAATTTTCTTTCCTAAGTAATTATTTGAGTGTCTAACAGTTTATAAAAAAAAAAACATTTAATTTACAATATTTAATTTAAAGAGGTAAGAGGAAATAAAATAAGAACATAAACTACTAACTCCGGCCAGATGGACCGACGACCTGAAAAAAGTGGCTGGTGGTGACTGGATGGCGAAACGGGAGATCGGGCCTTGTGGCGAACCCTGGGGGAGGCTTACGTCCAGCAGTGGACTGCAATAGGCTGAAATGATGATGATGATGATGATAAACTACTAATGCTTAAGTCATCATCATTGGCCACAGCATCTGTTGTAGATGTTTGTTGCAGCACTTGTGGGTTTACGGGTTCCCACATCGCCGTTGATGACTATAGAGTCCAATAGCAGCGCGGCATTTCTTGCCACATCGATCGCACACAAAACGCGAGTCCGCAGGAGGTGGAAGAGCACGACGAAGACTTTTCTGCTTAAGGTTCTCCAGCCAGTCATCGTCATGCTTTGATGTTCCGACTTTAATGTCATGACGCCATTCAGGTCTCATCTCAGCGCGTTTTTCCCACCCGTCTGTCCGAATACCGAAACTATTCATGTCCCGCTTGCAGGAGTCCTTGAATCTTAAAGTTGGACGCCCAACAGGTCTTTTTGCGTCCGCTATCTGACCCAGCATTACTTGGCGTGGTAGTCTCTCCGAGTCCATGCGACGAAAATTTAATCTCAAATTGCAGTCACTCAATGACATTCAAGATTGACGATTCCCAAAAAATAGCAAACAAAATAAAAAATACTACTTTACTCGAAGAAAAGAACTATGACAATAACAAAAAAAAAGAAAATGCATTTAAAAAGCCTCTTTTGCACATGACAGTACAGTCGTCCATACATCTGCCGCGCCACTCCCCGATGCGTATCGTAGAGATTACGAGTGTCTGCAGGTACCGGTGAGTTACGACGGACTGTACATGTATGAGCTGAGCGGTTCAACTTATAAATGGTACATAATTCACAGGGTTAACAGCCTTTTAAAATGTGCGTTTTTAACCAAGTACGTCGAGAAGAGAAGGGTATAACTGTTATAAGTAATATACACGTACTTATTAGAATGCTGGTTCATAAAAGAATGGAAGGTGCCTTAGGTAAGAAAAATACTACTACTATTACTAGTTACTAAAACAATCGCAACGATATATTCTAAAAAAAAGAACTAATTATGTTTTTCACTATTCTCTATTTTATCCATTTCACAATTTTTTTAAAGACACAAACAAGCAGACGGGTCAGCGGATCGAGAGACGAAACGAACGGTGGCATTAGGAGGAGCGAGCCGCCGCATTCGTTTCTTCTGCTCCTACTGGCTGCCGCCGGTCTGAATTCACTAAAGCAGAGCTGAGGAAAGTCGGAAAAAATCGATCAATCACCCGAGTAGAAATCACCCTTAACTTCTGTGATTGGTATTTTGTGATTCTGCACCTCATCTCTCCGATCCATTTTAGTGGAGCTAAGGGTGCGTGGTTAAGATCGCGGGTAGAAATTGGATGAGGGTGACGCTAGATCGATCGTTGTGGAGAACCTTGGGGGAGGCCTTTGTCCAGTAGTGGACGTCTATCGGCTGATATGATGATGATGATGAAGGGTACGTCTCAATTAAAGCGGAGACGTGCGAAATAGACCAATCACCAGCCCGTCTAGCATAACTATGCGTCGGGACACTTGTCGCGCGACATAGCGCTACCCGTCACTCTTTCACATTACTGCACAGAAAGAGACAGGCAATTATCTCGCGCGAGAAATAGTCGCATTTTTTTTTTGCTTTTGGCAGTTGTGCTAGTTGAGTTGAAATCCGTATCTCATTTCCGCTTCACTTTTGCGATTAGTCGATTCCGCGCATGTCCGCTCCGCTACGTTTCAGAGACGGACCTTAAAGGCCCTTAGTAACCCGAATGAACGCTATCAAAATTCTCTAGCACTATACAACTCCTGCATACCACAGCAGCTAAGCGGATTGACCACTTGAACCCCAGTTGATAGACACACCATCTATGGGTTTACAGTCCACTTGACTATAACCGTTTTGATAATAAATAGTAGACCTCTTAACCCTATCTGCAGTAATCGAGTCAAGCGCTATTGAATAGCAGTAACCTTAACACATTCCTTAGCCTTCCGGATTACCTATACCTACAATATGATCTTTCGAATGATGACTGACGAACTGACTTTACATTCCTAGGTATACAGGGCCACGGCTATGCCACATGGAGGGGAAGTGAATTAAATATTTTAGACGGGATATTTTGCTCAATTGAGACAATCTTTTATTATTAAAATTAAGTTTTTAAAATTAAATTGATAGTTAAAAAAAAATATGAAAAATTTGTATGAACATTTTCAGCAAGACCTATTATAATAATTTTAATGTTAAAAATTTCGGTGTTCCTTTATTTTAACATGTTATGTTACTCAAAGATAATTCTTTGCCATTTACTCTTTCGATAATTTAATTGGAAATTAAATACACTTTTGAGTTTGAGCACATTTTAATGTTAATCGGCTGAATAGCTCTCCAACGTAAACTCCTATCCTGTTTCCAAAAGTCTGAAGCCTACTTATAAAAAAAGAAAAAAATATTAATATAACAACAGATTAACAATAAATACGTCTAGCTACCTAATACATTACTAAACTGAACTGAATCAAAAACTAAACTATGTTTAAAAAAAACGTGTTTCCTGAGTAGAAAAAATAGAAAAACATTTAGAATTACGTACCTACTTTAGAGAGTTTAGAGCAACCCAAAGCCAATGAAGGTTGATATACATTTTTATTATGTCTAGACAATGTGCCCTATGTAAATAAAAGCTGTGGGGTTAGTCCAAAGTATTAGGTTCACACGTTTAGTGGTAGAACCGTTTTATTTCCTTTGCTTAGTAGTTCTCTTGTTTCTTGAATGGTGTTTGTTTTTATTGCTCTATAAAATAACCTTCTTCCTGGATGGATCTACACTCGGGTGCAAATAAATGGAAACAAATTAATATTTTTGTGCGCCAACCCGGCTTTGTTTGCAAGTTGTCTGATATTTACTTATTTATTTATGTCTGACGCCACGCCACTGGTAAGTTCAATCATCTACATAGTTATAAATATATTAATTCAAGTGTTACTTGTACGAAGGCAAAAAACATGTTGCTCAATACACTGCCCAATATTTTATTCATTACCAGTTACATACAAGAATGTATATCTTAAAATTGATCTTAGGCAATATTGGAATTATAATTATTTATTTCCAAAAATGATTTTTTTATTAAAACCTTATTATTTAGTTAATAATAATGATAAATTAATTAATATTAACACGTTCCCTGTGTATGCATCATATCTGTAGCATTTTAGGGTATATATGATACGTGCATGCATCACCTATGATGCACGACCCCTTGTAAACTTAAGGCATTGCCAAAATTGACACGTGTGAGCTACGTCTTTTTCATTTGCGTGCACATACCGGCTACGAAAATGTTGACAAAAAACACGTGCGTCCGGATGACATTTATATAATGTTGCCAGATTATGGCTGTTACGAATAAACCACAGAAATATATTTTATTTCAAAAGGTTTTTATTCGAAATAATAAAAAAATACGAATTACTTGCACTTACTGCACATCATGATAAAAACAAAATAATAATCAAGTAAAATTTGCAAAACAAAACGTAAAAAAAACTGGTGGGGTTTTTTACTGGCAAGCTAGCATTGTAGCATCGAAGACACAATGTTTTTATGCACATCAAGCATTCAGTGTCTGTTTGCTTCGCCTTTTTGCGAGCTTCTGTAGGTGTGCTTACCCTGTTCGGTCATTAATTTATAGCATACAACGCAACGGTTTCGAAAACTTTTATTGTTACGGCCTAGAATTTTGATCAGTTCATGGCGGCGGGATAAGGTAGTCTGTATTACTGAAATAGTCTGAAAATTACCACCAAACGAAGTTTTGACAAATTTTAGCGTTTAAATGGCATTTACTAACGTAAACCACAGATATACGATTTACAGAAACGTCAAACTGCCTTAAAAACGTGCATGTGATGCACTGCGCAGTGAGCTAGTACGTGCTTGCATCACATTGTGGGCACCAGTTTGATAGCTCAAACGTGCATGCATCACATGTGGGGCACTCGGAAAAATGGGAAAATAGGAAAAACTTTCTTCATGAATGATGTTTTTAAGCATAAATGTAATAATATGAACTATATAAAAGTAATTTACAAAAAAATAAAATTGCACGCGAGGAGACGATTTCTTGTTCCTAGTTACACAGGGAACGTGTTAAGGGACAATCTTACACAAATCGACCTAGTCCCAAACTAAGCAAAGCTTGTAGGTACTATGGGTACTAGACGACGATATATATAATATATAAATACATAATATATAGATAACATCCATGACCCAAGCACAAATATTCGAGTTCATCACACAAATATTTGCAATGGCCGGGATTCGAACCCAGGACCGCCGGCTCAGTAGGCAAGTGCTTACAAACTGAGCCAACCGCGTCGTCAAATAAATGTAATAGTAATGTTTATTTAATACTTAGTGGTTGTTTACTTCTAATGTTGTGAGCATTTTTTTCTAACGATTTGATATGATCCTTTTCGAATTCCTATACAAATATGCTAAATGTCGTTTTAGCATAACTTTTCTATTAGCTTCGGTGAAAAAGTTTAGATATAAATACAAACGAGCTTTCCTGACGATATACGATGGCAAAACGTTATTCACTAGATCTTAAAGGACAAGTATTCGTGTGATGTAATCAATGTCTCCGGGCTAACTTTTATTTGCTTCCAAGTGTATTTACTGCGTAGGATGACGAATCTCACGCTATAAAATGGCGGGAACCGAGGAAATAGCTTGCTATTTATTACAAGCTTTTATTTGTCATGGCGTCGAACACAACAAAAATGCAGACTTATTTTTATTAAAGCAGCAACGTCTGCGAAGTCTAATTTGTTTTTTTTTTTTTTTCAATTTACCTTTTTAATTTTAATTTCATTGTAAACATTTAAAATGCAAACATTCAACAATAAGACCGCATTCTTGGGGTTAAATTAAAGTAAAGAAATAAATGTAAGTTTATGAATGAAAAATAATATACAGTGGAAACTGGGTAAGTGGAACCTGGGTTAGTGGAAAACCTCTTTAAGTGGACCCAAGTTCTCGGTTCCAGTCCCTTGGCAACGAATTACCTCTATATGTGGAATTTTGGGACCTAGGTATATAAGCGGAATCAATGTTTTCAAAAATTTCTTATTTTTACCTCTGTAACTGGAAGCAGCGGTCTCCGAAACCTCTATGAGTGGAATAGCTCGGCGTTATAAAATTTGTATTTTTAATAAACCGTCACAAGGAGGACCATTATGGTTCGTATTTTGTATGAAAAAAAATGTACCAGTTAATGGACCAATGATAAAATAAAAAGCTGAAGAATTTGCAAAAAGGCTAATATTCATAATTTTTATAAGAGTAACGGATGGTTAGAAGGATTCAAAAAACGAAACGATTTGGTTTTCAAAAAAATGTGCAGAGAGAGTAGGTAGTGCAATGGACACCAACACCTCTACGTACATATTTAATAAAAGAGGATTATTTAAGTCTTGATTTTTTATTTGACCACATATTTATACGTGACCTCTATAAGCGACATTACTAAGCATCCACAACCTCTGTTACCGAGAGCCTTTGTAAGTGAGAAAACGTTTTATTTGAACCTGGTTAAGTGGAAAACTGGATAAATGGAAAACCTGGATAAGTGGAACTCAACAGCCGGTCCCTTGCGATTCCACTTATCCAGTTTCCACTGTATGGTATATGCATCGTAGGATGCCACCTTAAGGCATGTAAGAAATGTAGCAACCGGTTGTCAAATTCAATAGCCTGGGCTATAGTTTCGGTGGCTTAAAAGGTAAGGCGCTTGTGTAGGCCCGCAGGGCCGTTGAAGACGCGGGTTCGAACCACGCCTGAATCATTCAACTTTAAAATTTCACTTCAATATAGAGATGAAGAAGTTGTACTGAAACGCTTAATCCTATGATAACATGCATTTTTTGACTTACAAAGTACATCGCTTTGTAAATCATAAAATGCATGTTATCACATAAGAAGTAATTTACTATGTCGAAGCGATGTTCTGTAGTTTCGAGAAGATACGAATCAATCATCACATTATTTGCAAAAAACTACTTAACGACAATTTGCTAGATATAAAGTAAAACTTCGACACGCGTCTGATTACAAAAATTGAGGAGTTCCACCAACATCCAATCTTCATCAACTTATATCAATTCAAATATGGAACCGTTTGGGGATTTAAGAATTATCAAAAATTACAGATTGGATCCTTATAATCCAGGCATCTAAAAAAATTTAGAAGGAGAACCAAACCTAAAAAGAACCAAACCTTCTCACGCTACCCTGCATATACATTCTCGAAGCTATTATATTTGTACGGAAACACACCCATCTATTCCCACAAAAGAAGGACATTACCAAATATAACACAAGATCCAAAAATCTGCTCCAAATGCCAAAGTCTAAACTTGTAGTATTTAAAAACAGCCCTTATTGTCGATGTGTACAAGTTTACAATAAAATTCCAGCAAACATCTTACAGACTGAAGACGAAGCCCAGCTCGTAAATAAATTAAAATCAATATTAATTAAGAAATGTTATTATTCGATAGGGGACTTTTTTAATGATAATAATTTTGAATGAACACTTGACATTGAAATAATTAATAAGTATTAAGATAAATGTAAAATTTGAATATTAAAATTGTAAATAACCATTTTAATAATATTATTGTGATATGTGTATGTTCATGTGCTGTTCCTTAGATTAAGTTAAATGAGCTATACCCTAACAGGGTCCATGATGTACCTTATATAATTGTAACACCTTGTAATACCATGGTTGCTATAAATAAATAATAATAATAATAATAAACTAAAACCTAAACAAAAAAATAATAACTTGGCATCTATCCCCTGGGCAACCAACGCCTAGTAATTGTTTTAGCTGCCCAGAAAATAATAACCCATTTTTCGTCGCGAACGAAAGGGCCCTAGTTTTCACAGAGCTAACAATGTCATCTTGTGCTAGGTTAATGTTGCCCTAACCCATCGTAACATGCGTAGGTAATGGCGCGCGTCCTGCCAACTGCCACGTTGTCATGTAACTACATGACAGCATGGGTTTACGTCCACTCCATGGACATGAACACCCGGAACTCGTGTGTAAAGACCACCCCGTGTGTCCATGCTTTACAATGTAAAAAATATGGGAATCTAACCTAACCTTACCTACTTAAATAATAATTTGGTATGTATAATAAAAATTAGGCATCTATTTCCTGGAGAACCAATGCGAAGTTACCTATTATTCTTGATACCAAATTGTTATTTAAGCTGCCCAGAAAAAGAAGGTGGCCATAGGAACTCTATAATACAAAAAGCAATCCTACCGAGCTTGGGCTCTTTAGAATCGTCTCAGTGAGCATTTGATGGATATCCAAAGAAAAGTACAGTCGGCTATAAAAGCTTGCCACTAAAATGACATTTTTGACAGAAACTTATTCATAGTGAAAGTCATATGTTATATATTTTCGATGGTGGGATATCGCTATAGTACAGACTTTATACAAAAAAAATGTATGTAGGTATGTAAACACTTTATTGTACAAACAAGTTTAATAGTTTACAAACGAAGGCAAACTTATCTCTGTAAGGGATCTCTTCCAGTGTATCTTTGAGAGGAGAGAATAGTGGGATATCCAAGAACGAAGGTAGACAGACAAACAAGTATGCGCATCTGTGTATCTACACTTAGGACTAATTTTGTCTCAATTTAAGTTTTTTCCAGTAAAATGTGTTTCATAAAATATAGAAAGAAGAAACAAAGAAAGAAAATTTATTTCGCCGCAATTAGTAGGTATTACATATTATAACATAAAAAATATAAGAATTGTGCGAAAAAGGAGTCCACTCAGCACATTGCCAAACCACGGGGGTGACTTGACGGCTGGTATTATGTGGATCCACAAGTTGAGCGGAACAGGACTGCACGTTATACACTCATATTCCCAGTAGTATAGTTATATCCAGTAAATCTTCAACACTGTGTGTGTCCTATTCCTTGAAAACACTAAAACAACAAGTTTATTAAGTCTCAATCAAAGTCGGACAAATTGCTTCCAACCGACATGGGTCTACTGCATACTTATCATTATTTAAAGGCGTGGAGAAAAGAGCCAAAACATTTTGAACAAAAAAGCGCTCTTCCGTTTGAGAGTAGAATCTATGTCTTGTTTTAGTGGTCCTGACCCTAACTAAACCGGGTATCAAAACAGAGAGAAATGAGATAGACCAAGGAAAATCTGACTGAATAGTTTTCGAATTTTGAATTAACGTGGCTAAGAAGTATGTATTGAGATGACAGATTGACAAGGAAAGCACCTGCTGACCTCAGTTGGTTTAAACGTAGCCAATAATGTCTGCTAAAAATTGAAAAAAAATATGGTCCAGGAAGAGTTCAAACCTGCGTCTCCAACGGCTTTCCGGGCCAACACGGGCGTCCTACCTATTGGGCCACTGAACCTGATACAGAAGCCCTTGAATTTTTCAACCAGTTGCTACCACCACCACCACCACCACCCTAAGGCATGCAAGAAGCAGTTTGGCAAAAACATTTTGGTTTACGCTAGCAGACGTTATAGAAATAATTATAGCGAATAATGTTACGTTTTTTTACAACCACCTAGACTGTTCTCTCTGGTCTCATCTCCTATAATTTGCGCAGATAGCACGCTGTTAGCTAAAATGCTGCTAAATACCTATAATTAGGCCTTTTTTCCCGCCGTGAAGCATCGCGTGTTGTTTGTTAAGTCATTAGTTTCTTATTACCAAAGCTATTGCAATCAGAAGGTAGTAAGTGTGTATGTGAGGCGTACATTTTTACCACTTATTTCCTTTTGAAATGTGAAACTTATGAGCGGCACCGGACACTGATCTACTTTACAAGCTTTTATGTAATACAGACATGTTGCAAGTTTACTATCCTTAAGACACCTCATTCCTTTTTGAAATTTTTTTTTTTCATATTTTGGCAAAGATATTGATAATTTCAACCAACTTTTTGAAGAGATGAATACTTTGCCCTTTTCTATAGAAAGTAACATAGCTATTTCATGCTTTCACGACGTGCAGTCGAAAATGAGTTAAAAAACCAATGTCAAATTCGAGTAGTTTTTGAAACAAATATTATCAATGTAAACTTCACGCTGGTTTCAAATATATACCTACCAATAAATCGCAATAGCCCTGGGACCTAATTCGAGAATGCCGTTTGAGTGATCGCCAAACGTCAAATCTCTATTAGATAACAGTGATATCGCCATTGAACTGTCATTCAAATGCGATGAGTTTCAAGTGACATATCTCATCTCAATTTTGGAAATACGAAGGCGATAATGATTGTCAAAAATGTTATTCATGCATATGAATTTCTGTTTTGATCGAAACGTAACAGACTAATTTCACGCACTACACGGTCAATTTAAAGTATGCGCCTGTTATTTATGCCGTCACATACAAAGGAAACGCAAATTTACCGCGTCCGAATTGACGATGTTGCGATGTTCTAGGGATATCGCCACTTGTCAAGTAGGCACACGTCAAAAGTGACGGATGGCGATGAAATGGAGAGATCTCCATTATCTCTCTAAAATTGGTCGAATACACCCCCTGTTCTATTTAAGTAGTGACATTGCTAATACCTATGTTAAGAAACATGTTTGATAGAAAAAAAAGTCTAAAACAATCAGCGTTTTTGAACCGATACGGAGCTTTCTATCCACTAACTTCTCAAAAAGTATAAATACAAATAGACGTACAAATATTTCCATAGTCTTGAAACTAATTCGTGTGAATATGTCGATTTTCAAGTTTTTGAAAAGAAAAAAATGTATTTTTGTGAAATATGACGGTACAGGAATCTTCGATGGCTGGAGCAAAGGAAAAACAAGCAACTTAACACGGGAATTTATTGACAAGCACTAAGAAAACAATATTATTAAAAATAGATAAACTAAAACATAAACAACAAATATAAACAAAATTTAGGTGACAACAATATTTTCGTGCCGTTTGCGGTAGAGACTCTATATGCCCATGGGGCCCAGCCGCTCACAATTTGTTTGATTCCCTAAAAAAAGCTAACACGAACTACCTGTGATCCCAGAGCTGGCGCGTTTCTTGGACAAAGGCTCAGTATTGCTGTGCAGCGGGGAAACGCCGCCAGCATCTTGGGATCTTAGAATAATAACGCCTAGAAACCCAGTTCACGCGCAACGGTGAGGCCACTAAAAGTAAGCCAGAAATGGCTTAAAGCGCCGATCGGCTTCTCAGTTGCAAGGACGCGTGACAGGTGTAAAGAGCTCCCACATTTTCAATTATTATGACGATTTGTGCAAGGATAGGGTGTCACAATGCATCGGAAAAAAATGATAAACATTCTAAGATAACATTTCACTCGTAAATATTATTCTTTAACTCGTATTTTTACGTAAAACAGTAATCAAAAATTCGTATCTTTTATAAGCGGCATGACCACGTAGTGTTACCCGTGTAACGGAATTATTTGCCCATAATTCTGTCCTGATAATATACTGATTACTTACAAATGTCTTGATGATGAGTTGACGACTGTGCAAATAAAAGTAAAGTCAGTTGTAAAATCATGTCTAATTTTATTTGACACTGTAGTTTTTTGTGTCAGAGTAGTTGGTGTGGATTTTGGATCAACATCATATTGTTACGCCGGTGGATTAACTTCAAACGTCAATTTCGGTGATTTAGAATCGTTTTCAGCTAGCTGTAAAGTAATTTTTGGCCGTTTCAAGATTTGCTCTATTGCATATTCAGATTTGACTATACCTACATCATAACTGACATTTTAAATTAAAATAATAAATAAAAACTTTTAGTTAATGCATTTAAATGATGTTTGAACTCAGCAACAGGTCTAAGATTCAATTAAAATTTTGAAAGTAACCAAACACCACTGGCAAGAGTATTCCGCCAATTTCTGGAGAATTTGATTGCGCTAGCAACATTATTGGTGTGTTTGTGTGCGTATCGGCGCGTGTAAATACGAGTTGTTCACAACTACATGAATCCATTTTATGCCTCACGTGTGACGCTTCGGCCGTTTGAAACTATCATTCTAGGCGTTATTATTCTAAGCTTGGGATCATTTCCGCCAAAGACCGATTTTGGCTAGAGTTAGGTTAGTGTAGGTTTTAGCTTTTTAAGCTGTTTTACCACTTAATTCGAATGTTTTTTTTTTTTTAACTTAATAAATTTTTAACAAAATAATACCTCGACAATGATATACTCGTATGCAGCATTGACTCCCAGTTCTCCAAGCAAAACATATTAAAAATAGTCAAAAACAAAACCACAATTTTAACAACTGCACGCCCAAGCCATCCCACGTACCACCGTAAAACGCGGCCATTACACAAAAATATTAATATTAATTCAGAACCACTAATAAAACGCAAACTGCTATGGTGGCGGCAATTTCATTTTACCGCCCTTTCTTTCGCATGTAATAAAGGTATTATTACCGACTTCGTTACTTGACTTTGTCCCCACAAGCGCTGACCTTACTAACACGAAAAGACATAAGGCCTCCGTTTCCGTATTCCTTTAAAAAAAACATATTATGACTAACTAACCGACCCAAAATGAGTCTTGGCCTCCGACACAAGAGCTCGCCACTATGACTAATATATTGATAATTTCAAACAACTTTTTGAAGTGAATACTCAATACTTTTCCCCGAGTTCTAGGTAGTAACATAGCTATTTTATGCTTTCATTGCGTGCAGTCGAAGATAAGTTGAAAAAACTAATTTTCCGCGTGAATTTTGTCGATTTCGAGTAGTTTTTGAAACAAAAATTATCAATGAATAATTCAAACTGTAGGTTTTAAATAAATATATATACCAATAAATCCCAATAGCCCTGTAAAATCAATATTATGTTAAGAAACTTGTTTGATCATAGAGAAAAATGTCAAAAAAAAAATCGTCCTTTTAAAAGGAAGACCTCTTAAACGGCCAACTGTCTTCAGGATAAGGGGATAATTCTATCAGAATGTCGTAACGTAATAATCTTTTGATTATATTAATGCCAGAAAGCTTTACTTGGAAATAATCTAGAATTTTATAATAGTATAGAAGACGACGCAATTTTAGGAGCCGGTACATTTCACCTGGAACCCTAAACAGCTTTCTCATTCGGATTATCTTTCTCTTTATGGTCGTAAAACAATAATATTATGGGTATTAACCGGTAATGAAGGTGGCGGTAAATTTGCGTAAAGTAATTGCTGGCTTTTTCCTATTATTACTGCATAGCTGATTTTCTATTTAAATATACTTTTAACCATCATATATTTAAAAAAAACCGTTCAAGTGCGAGTCGGACTCGCGCATCGAGGGCCGTACAATGTGATGTAACTAAAAATGTAAAGTTTTCGCAATTTTCCCTTTATCTGTGCTATAAGACGTTGCTTCGTACCAAACAAGATCCTGAGTTCACGGAAAGTACACTGTACCGAGTAGGTTTTGATTTTGAGTGTCAAAAATTTGCAGCATAAACGGCTGTGTCTTTTGATTGCGTTGGCTTAGAAGTTTGATTTTTTTCACAGCTCCAAGGGACAGTAGACTTGAGTATTTAGTATGGATTTCAACTTGATAACTCGACGCGTTCCTGAGAAAAAGGATCTGGACAGACAAACAGACGGACAACAAAGTGATCCTATATATCCTCCATAAGCGCTTATACAACCCTTATACTGCTAATTTAAGCTGAATAAAAGCTGTATCAGCGCTTATAATTGTAGCCTGTGTTCTACTTGGGTCCAAAAAAGGTGTCATAATTATTGCTTCTAATCAGCTTTTACCGCTTCCAGCTGCAAAATAGCATTCAATACTTTTTATTCAGTTTAAGTCTGATTAACAGCTGCATTATGTCCAAAAAGTATCATTCTATTGCCTCTATTCAGCTTTAAGACCTTTTACTTGAATAAGGGCTGTTTAACACTTTATACTCTCGCGGTTTGAACACATAATTAAAACTTATTGAACCGGGTCTATCGCGATATTTTGATTTACCGCTTCAACACGGTTTCACGTGCCGTGGTCCCAGGCGTACTGATGAAACAGCGAGACACGTGAAACCGTGTTGAAACGTCAGACAATGAAGGTAAATCAAAATATTGCGATAGACCCGGTTCAATAAGTTTTAATTAAGGGCTGTTTATTGGGTAAAATTATGCTTAGAGCGTTAAAAGGAGGTATTTTTGAAGTACAATTCCGCTGACTTTGCGGCTCGTTGGAGTAGCACCTATGTCTCCTGTCTCTAGTCTCAATCAGTTAAAACCATACGGTGTTAACACGATACATGTTTGGTTGAGTGGCGTACAACATCCGTGGTCGGGACGCCGATGTGATAAACGCATGCAATCAGCCGCAAACTGGTCACCTCGTGTACGTAATATACACAAACATACAGTAGGTCTATATCAATTATACCTGTATGTCGGACAATGGTGTCCCTGAGGAACCGTGCGCGGAGCCAAAACGTATTGAAGATCCTTACGTCAATTTTTTTTCTTTTATTTAATGAGTGCTGAGTGTTGCCCTTTTTTTCCCACAGGATACTCATCTCATCTCATAATGTTACCGAAGTGTATTTAATATTGTGCTAGAGCGTTACCTATTAAAAAATTTTAATGTCAAAATTAACGATAAAATCCTGTTTATTGTTTATATCCTTAATAGGTATTTTGTTTTAAAATAAATGTAAATGTAAATATAAATATAAATGTAAATGTAAATGTAATTGTAATTAGGCTAAAATTAAACAAAGTAAATGTGTCCCCCGTGATCAGCTAAGGTACTGTAACCGAGCATAAGGTGCAGGCTGAAAAACAGCGCTGTGCAGCCTACCCAGCTCACAGCATACGCTGAGCCTGAGCCTTTTGCCACTTGCCGAGTGAGATGGTACAAACGAGGACACAATCAACGTTATAATAAGGTTTATATTCGTTTACAAATGTAGGTACAGTTATCAGTGTCTTCGACTATGTAGTACTTATGGTTCTGTCATGTATTTTTGTTGTTCTGGTGGCAATAAATATTTTTTTTTATTTATTTATTTTATTTAAATGTAAGGTGTACACCGAGCGGATGCTTTCCTTGCCCATGTCATGGGACGCACTCAGAGACAGCACCTGCTAAATACAGGAACTATTCAATGATTTATGAAATCTAAATACATCATTTGGCTATAGGAATGAAATGGAAGACGGTGTGTTTCAAGTTATGAGTAACCTTAGCATCTATTTTTTAGGGTTTTCCGTAGTCACTAGAAACCCTTACAGTTTCGCCATGTCCGTCTGTCTGTCTGGCCGCGTCTTAGCTCCGTGATCATTAGTTCTAGACAACTGAAATTTGGTATGACTTTGTGTATGTATCACGGCGACATAACGGTAAAATAAAAACTAAAAAAAAAAACCTTTTTTCGGGTACCTCCCGTACACCTAAAGTGAGGGTGTTTTTTTTTTCGTTCCAACACTTACGTAGTGTGTGGGGTGTCGTTGAATAGGTATTTTAAAATGTCTCTCTGGGGTATCCAAACATTCTTTTTTGATAAAATAAAAAAAAATAGCGTCCCCCTACCCCTCTAACTTTTCAACCACGGGTCAAAAAATTATGGAAAAATTCATGAAAATGAGGCCTTATGAGTACTTTCAATCAAAACTATATTGAAGAAAATCGGCCGAGCCATTTTTGAGTTTTCGCAAAAATTCATAGTTTTCTTTAAAATGACGTTAGTTCCGCGCGGTGTCGTTATACCTCGAATGTTACACATATAAGTTAAGTGCCATACTATATTAAAACATTTCGCTTAATCTGGCGCGTATAATCGATAACTTCCAGAAGGTAATAAATAAGTAATTCCTGTTACTTTGGCGTTTACGACCTTTTTATAGAGCTTGAAATCTTTCTATTTAAATATTTCTCGTAATTTTCGTCTATTGTGAAGGATGGGCAACTACAGAACTCTACACTGAGCGTGGTCCGACATGCTCTTGGCCGGTTTTTATGATAAACAACAGCAAACGGATCCACTGATGGTAGATCCACTGATGGTAAGTAATTACCGTCACCCATAAATACCTGCACGGCCAGGTCAGTAACGAGTGCATTACCAGCCTTTCAATTAGGAGTAAGCTCTTTTCTTGAAAGTTTGAAGGCCTTATCGATCCGGAAATACCGTGAGCGCTTCGACCACGATTGGTCTTTAGTGCTCGTCATGTCTTAAATTTCTCAGTCAAAGTGCTGTTGTTGCAACTCTAGTACTTTTTGGCTCAGAGAAATTTGTTTTGTTCTGGCTAGATGTTAATTGTCGTCTAAGCTTGCCTGTACACTAAGCGGAACGGAGAAAATAAAGCAACCTGACTGCGTCTATGAACGCCAAAATAAATTTCTCTTATATCTGAGGAATGTGATTGGTCCATTTTACACATCTCCGCTTCAGTTGGCAAGCAGCATTCATTATTGTGTCAGTTTACTATTGTTACGGACAGCTTTGCGAAGCCTTATTAATTTAAGTAAATTAATAAATAAATATTTCCCTGTGAATTAGATATAAGATTTCGCCCATAAAAGTGGCAAACTTATTTAAATGTGTGTAAAATCACTTATTATACCGAGCTCCCGTCATGTCTTAATAAAGACCATGTAAAGACTAAGAATCAAAACAAAGATGATTCATAGGAACTTTCCATCCGAAAGACGAAAACAGATGAGTCATTTTTGTTTACATTAGATGCAAAATTTAAGGAAATTTTTTAGATTAATTTAAAATCTTTGTAGAATCATTTATTATGTTTAATAAAGTAAATTCATTTAATTTGTCCCGGCCGCAACCGTCCGAGAGCACCACAACGCCGAAAATAAGCGAACGCGCAGCGCGCAGCGCCATAAGAGAGATAAGGCAGGTGTATATCTCGGACGGTGCGAGCGAGACGGCCTCTTGCCGGGGACAAAGAAACACTAGGTATTTTCGCATCTAACAGTCTGACGGGAGCTCCCACGATGTAAACATGTATTTTATTTTGTGTATTCAAACGGCGTCAATCCGTAGAATAAGTTAGCTTTAAGCTCATTAATGTATAAATGTAGTAAATTAAAATATAAACACAGGGCGGGCGTCCCCCTGGACCTAAAGTCGAATTATATAAAAGGACGGCCATTTTTGCATACATTCACTTCCAGTTCTTGCTCTCTTGCATTAACCATCTTGTAACAGTGTAGCGTAGTACCATCGGTCCGCGAGTTTAGTTTGTTAGTATAGCGTAGTACCATCGGTCCGCGATTTAGTGTGTAAATTCATAGACAGAGACTATAATTAATTAAGTGTTAATTTAAGTGTTTCCGATCCGTTGTTGTTTTTGTTAATTTTGTGTAAATATATATCGTTGATTTTTAGTTTGCGTTTTCGTACTCGTCCGTTTTCGTTTACCTTAGCCTACAGTCCATTCGCTCCTTACTCATCGCTGAGTTTCGGAGTGCCCTTGTAGCCGATAGCCGACGGACGCGGTTGTCGTCTACAACTATTAAGCAATAAACCTGCTGGATTTGTCTCTCTTACTACCCAACCGCCCTAAAGCTGTTCGCACCATACAAATAAAACTTAAACACTTTGCTTACCAGTTTTATAAAAATGCCCGCGTATCAATTACGTGCCGCCATTATCGAGGCATTTCAATATGCAAATATCAACGTCAACAGGAGCGCAAACAGTCGCGCACTAAAGTTATGTAACTCTTAATTTGGCAGGGCACAAGTATCATCATTAAAGTCTGAGGTAATAATGTCCAAAAAAATCACCTAACATATTTAATGGGCCCAATGTTATTAAATTTAAGTCTCATATGATTGGGGGTTATAATTTTGGAACGAAATAACAAGCCACTAGAAAAAATTAAAAACAAATACATGCTGCACAGACCCTAAATAGAATAAGGAATACAAGAGAATGGTATCGTCACGGGAGTAAGAAGAGTAAGAACCGCCAACTGCGCAGGACCAATCAAAGTAGCACAGCGTGGGAAGGCGCCCAACAAGGTGGACCGACGATCTGCTTAGGATTGCGGGCAGAAATTGGATGAAGGCGGTGCAAGACCGATCGTCGTAGAGAACTTTGGGGAAGACCTATCCAGCTATTACTGATTCTATCTTCATTCAATTTAGTAATTTACTTGTATTGTAGCCCTCTATCCTGAAGTAAAATTTGCATCTCTGTCAGCATCGTCATTTCATTACTACGATCATAACTCACCTCGTAAGAATAATGGGTGAAATCAATTATTGTGGCATTAATAAGCGCACGGCTGACAACATTAATAAACATTTTCATTTTTTATCGCCGCTGTAGGTCAATAGTGCGCTGTAGTTAATTAGAGTCTGACCAGCGAGTCGCTGCACAAGCATTTTTACAGAATTCTATTTATGGCAACAATTTTACCTGTCAAACTAATTGTCAACCTCTGTTCGTACATAACCTAAATATAATCTGAGTGCATTTGTTACGGAAGTTTATATCGTGTTATAATGGCTAAACCGATCAGAAGCAGTGTTAGAAGCATGTTATTTACGATAATCTCTAACTACAATCAGGTTAGACGTGATGAAAATGAGAGATTTCTGAAAAAGAAACGAATGTTGGATGAAATCATTCAGGCGACCGGTAAGTTATTGTCAAACAATTTTGATGCTTCTCTTGGCACTCTTTTATTTACAAAATATTGTTGGCGATTGTATTATAATACTTTAACTTAATTCTTTATTTTGATTCTAGCTGGCGTGGATGATGAAAATATCAAACAATCTATTGAAAAGCTAGCCAAAGAACTGAAGATGGTTATTGATAATAACGAATCAGAATCAGGGTATTTGGCGAAAATATCCTCTATGACAGGTAATAATGATTTATATTTGCACATGTAGATTTCTTAATATTTGAATGTGTTTATTTCCTTTACTTAAGATGTCTCCTTTTTCAGGTGTTAGCATTAGAACGTTACGCTCAATTAAAAAAGAAGGTTCTATTAACCAAGGCGAATGGAATACGTCAGGGAAAAAACGTCCCCGCCCACCAACTGTGTCAAATTTAGACAATTTTGATGTGACAGCCATCCGTAACAAAATAAACGAATTTTATTGTGTCAAAAAGCAAGTTCCTACTCTAAGAACATTACATGCGTAATTGAAAGAATCTATAGGATTCTCAGGATGTTGTGAAACACTGAGGAAAATACTACACCAAAATGGATTTCAGTTTAAAAGAAATAAAGAAGAACGCTCCATTCTCATGGAAAATTTTGAAATATCTGGATGGAGACAAAGATTTCTAAGAACTATACATAAAAAACGACAAGAAGGAAAATTGATTGTGTATCTTGATGCGACATATGTCCACCAAAATTATAGGCCAAAGAAGTCATGGCAAGGGCCTTCTACTTCCGGTGTAGTTGAAAAAATTTCCTCCGGTAAAAGGCATATTATAGTACATGCTGGATCGGAGCAGGGATTTGTTCCAAATGCTTTACTTGTATTTAGCACAAAATCCAAAGCAGCTGATTATCATGATGACATGAATAGTACAAATTTTTTAAAGTGGTTACGTGAAATGTTAATCCCAAATTTGACCGAGCCTAGTGTGATTGTAATGGACAATGCAAGTTACCATGTCACACAAATAAATAAGCCTCCAACCATTCACAGCTTGAAGGCTGATATTCAAAAATGGCTAAGAGAAAATAAAATCCCATATGAAGACTGTTTTAAAAAAGAGGAATTGATGTGCCTTGTTGAAGAAAACAGAGTTGGTCCTGCATATGCAGCAGAGGAAATATTGAAGCAGCATGGGCATGAGGTCCTTAAATTGCCTCCATACCATTGTGACTTAAATGCTATTGAGCTCATATGGAGCCTGGCAAAGCGAAAAGTAGCGAGTAGAAATTTGGGGCTACATGGATCAGAAACTGAAAACCTGATCAGGGAATGTTTTTCAATGATTACAGCAGAAGATTGGAAAAAATGTACAGACCATGTAATAAGTGTTGAAGAAAAATACAAGTCCAAAGACAACATTCTTGACACAGAATTGGCGCCATTCATCATACAAGTTCGTGAAAGTGATAATGAAAGTGATTATTCTCTATCAGGCATTGAATTTCTCGAATCTGATTTTGATTATGACTCCTGAAATAATAACAGATTAAAATTGGATAAAACGTTATTGAAACTCTGTTTTCTTTCACCGTAATACCTTAAGCTCCAGTTAATCTATCCATGTGTGGCACCTTGCCCTTAAGATGACTTGGAAATATGTCACTTTATTATGATTACTAGTTAACCCTTATTAGGACAAAGGGAAACCATATGCCGAAAATAAAATCGTATGTAATTTTTTTAGCATGAGTCTATTGAATTTTTGTAGTTAAGATTTTTGTATTTGTAAATTGACGATCACTATGATAATTAATGTCAACTGACATAATTTTATATTTGCAAAAACATTATATAGTTGAAATAAATAAACTAAACTATTAATTAAGTATAGATAAATTACCGAGAGCGTGGAATTGCATAAGTGGTATTCTGTATTTAGGAATTCTATATTTGAATTGTTACAACAATAATTTTTAAGTCAAGGCTAGGCTATGTAAAATTCTGTATCATTAGAAATTATTATCACACCTCGTATCTTCTATATTTTTTGCTGTAATTTTAATGTTAAACTTAAATTTAGTATTCTAATTCTAATATTTAATGACTGAATTGTAAACCATATTTATAAGATTGCTGTGCCCTTGCAGGGTTCATGTTCCTGGACCTATCAATAATATAAGACCTTATTGTACAACATGAAACGCAATAAACGAATTGAATTTGAATTTGAATTTGAAATTTCCCTTTGCCCGTATTGTCAGCATAAACCTCTGTTTGTAATATATTGAAGAAGAAAATTCCAAAATAACGGCAGTGACAAATTCTAAATATTATTTACGTTGTGCGTATATTTTAACTGCTGATTTTATCATATTCTCACAATTTTCGAAATAATTTTCTCTAGGCCCGTACGATTGTGAGTTGTGAGTTACCCAGTTTTTGTCGAAAGTGAAGGAAATAAATATAGGTGTCAAGAACATGTCAAGAACGGGAAATGGATCGAACAACAGATTATAATATTATTATCAATACTTGTGATATCCCAGATGAAGAATTAAATAATAGCGAATGAAAGTAAAAAAGGACTGAGTAGGTATTATTTTACTTATTAAGAGAAGGGTATATAATTTCATTAAATTAAGAGAAATACTTAAGTTACTCTCCTTTTCTTGCGAACCGTAAACCACTACAAATGCAATTCTAAGCTCTCGCGAATTAATCTATTATGATTAAAAGTGACATATATCGTTCATGTACTCTGTAAATTTAATTACCTACATTATTTATTGACCGACGATTGTTCTAATAACCCCTCTAATTTAGTCTAGGTACTAAACATTAAATACAAAATATGATTTAAAATGTATTGACACCAATTATCAACTTTCTTTTTTCGTACTATGCTTCGTGTTACCAGCTAAAGATTTTTTGAATTAGCCGGGCTTTATTTGTGCAGCGACTCGCTGGTCAGACTCTATTTGTACATACGTCGAAGTTTGAGCATATATACTTATGTAATTTATACTTTTATAGTGACGTAATGACGTCTCAGATTATACTATACCTTTTGATACTGATAATTATCTTTTATAACAGTAAAAAGATTCAAGTATCAAGGAGTTGTATGGAAGATATATGTTCAGCTAGGTATAGCTGATACGTATAGATATAGCCTCACAAGGTGAACTGATGATTGAGTGAAGGTCGTTGGAGTCAGGTCTTTTTTCCGTCCGTTCTTTCTTATGTCAGTCAATATAGATAGAGTGGACCTTGACTGCTTATTTAAAATAGGTATGCCCCTATTTTAAATATTATTTTGACTGATGACGTCAACTACATTTTGCGTGAGTGTATTTTCAAAAAAACAATAAATTAAAGCTCCTAAAATATTTGGATGTAGAAAAAAAAAACACTGACGGTCACTAAACGCAAAACAGTAGCTAGCATTCTCAATAAAAGAATACATAAATAAACATCACAAAGTTTATTACTGTATCATTTAATTTTAAAGCAAATATCACGAAGTAATAAATAAACAATTTGGTACGCGATGATCCCTACATGCGCGGGAGTCGATTCGGCACGCTTTCGCGCCGAGGTTGTGACAAGCTTGTCATGGATCGCAATTATCTTTTATGTCAACCGTATATCTTTCGGACACGTATTTAATCGTACAGTTATTTTTGCGAAATTATTGTAGTTTTACAAGTCTTGATGGTTTTTACTGGTATGGATGAACAGATTATGTTCACAAGTGAGTTTATTTTTTCATTCGTTGAACTAAAAGTTCGCCAAATAAGTTACCTAACCTACTAACCTGCATTATCCTAAAAATAGTTAATTCTAAAATCAATTGTATTTTAAATATTGAAAGAAAGACACATAATTTTTTCCTGTACTATTATGTCTAAAATAGTGTATTTATTTGCGAATTCATGGATTCTTATTCAAATATTGTCAACTATATAAAAGACAACAGGAATGGATTTTTATTAATACTGTTATAGTGATTACTTTATATTAAGATATAACATCTTTATATAAAATTATATTCCATTAAATAGTTCTATACAAAAAATAAGCTATAAAATTGTATTCCATTCAATTACTTTACATACCCACAATAACGATTCCAATCAAATGGTGTAAATTACAAGTTCAATTGCCCATTTGGCGCCGTACTACAATTTGTATTATAAATAGTATATCATTATGTAAAACAGAGAATTACGTTCTAATCTTAAAAGGTAAACACACTTGGAATTACAATATAACGTGGGATTTGTAATCGCTGGTTAATATGTACCTGTCCCATGTAATTAAGCGAGGCATCGACAGTTTGACAAAGTGGATACAGGGCTTTGGATTAAAGAACCTTTTACATTATACCCTGCCTATTTGACATGTCGCAGAGACGATGACAGATGGAGTCAGCGAGCGCTAAACTGGAGGCCGACGGGTGGCAGAAGCGTTGGAACACCGCAAGCCAGATGGTCGGACGACATTAAAAAGACGGCAGGGCCGACCTGGAGTAGGATCGCCGCATCAAGATCAGTTTGGAAATCCATGCAAGTGGCATATGTCCAGCAGTGGACGCATATATGCTGAGAAGAAGAAGAAGAAGAAGATTTGACAAAGATAACTAAACTAAATTTTATCACAAAATCAGAATAGTAAATGTACTACTACTATCTAGGTACTCGTCTGCAAGCGTATGATGGTTCGATTCTCCTAATTTGTAGTCTCTAAAGAAGTCGATCCTGGGACGTAAAGGATAACTGGAAGAGATCCCTTAAAGGGATAAGTTCACCTATGTACATGCTTATTCTTTTGAAATTTATTTCTTGTTTTTGTGTACAAGAAAGTGTTAACATACTCGTACATACATACAATTTACCACTGAGCTGCATCCATGCTACACTTGGTGGAACGCACCTCCACCAATAATAAATACATCGCCGTTCATAATAACTGGTCTAAAAGGACTTTTAGCCCAGCTACATGCAAATAGTTAAAAGCAAACTGTTGTCAACCTGATTTAAACTTTATCTCAAGTTACGCGAGACTGGGAATATTTTAGCATAAGAGACAAGTATAAATGTGACATTATAAAACTGATTAGCCACGAAGAATAAGTAAATACCTAACCGAATAGGTTACACTTAATCGCTTTATAGTTTATGAATAAATATGTTGAGATTAGAAATCCTAATTTAGGATTAATACACATAGACGTAGTAATACCTACAATTAGTAAATTTGTCCACCCGTTTCGGCGTGATGAGAGGACAATGGAAATTATGCCCAACAGATAGCGCCAGACTGGCATGCTCATCGCCCATACAAAACAAAAGACGATCCTTCATCACGCTCTAAAGATTTCTCCTGAAATATATAGAAATCGATTTTCAGCATAAATCTAGAATTTTATAGAGTTACCGAAATTCACCCATCTCTCTCACACTGAGCGGACGATAAGGGGTAGGTAAGGGAGACAAGACAACATTTCTCACGTAACAAGAGTGGCGTGACCCAGTTGACGCTTGGTTGTTGTCATAGAACAGCTGTCTAGTCACTATCAGGTGACTGTGTTCGTATTATGGAGTGTAAAAGACAGGAGCGAAATCTTTCATTGAAGAATATAAAAAAAAACCAGCGGTTAGCAGGAAATAATAGTTCCAAATGTTCCAATGCCATCGGCAATAGCGCTAGAGTAGCAAGAAAGTGTGAAAATAATTCAAGTTTTAGACGGAGTGAAATTTATTTTAGGTGACCAGAGTAATTTCTACTTACTTACTTTCAAAGAAAAAATGTATAATCCAACTGTAGCTAAGTAACGGAATTACTTTCAGCCACAGTAGCGCCACCAATTTAACACCTTTCAGCGGACACTTCTATACTATTATAAAATTCTAGATCTGTGTTGAAAATATTTTTTCTGTTGAGAGGGATCATGATTTCAGGAAAAATCTTTTCATAATTTCCTTTGCCCTCGCATCACGGCGAAATAGCTGGACACATTTCAACCAATTTTGGTACAGGGATAGCTGGACAGTGGACATCCAATGATAGGGATACTTTTTATCCGTCTTCAGTACAGAAAATAAACACGCGGACGAAGTTGCGGGCCTATTTGGATATATGAAGATTTCGCTCCTCCCTTTTGCACTCCATAGTTCATATGACACACTCTACACACGCGGACAGTCGATAAACTAGCCGCTTCCGCGTTGACGACACCTTCAGTGTTCCTATAGAATACGCAGAATTGGCGCATTTTAAAAATTTGAAATGAATTGCTATTCATTTTTATAAAAAAAAACTCTCATTCCTCATCCTTTCCCAATTTGCTAATTTAAGCTGAATAAAGGCTGTATTGACGCTTATGCAGCCTGTAATCCTTCTTGGATTCTCATCCTTTAATACCTAAACTTACAGTCTGACCAAAAAGAGTAGAAATTAAAAACTGGCAATACTGTGTGTTCCCTTTTTCTTAGATTGATTAGAAATATGGGACGACACTACAGTATTGCCACTTTTAAATTTCTACTCTTTTTGGCCAGACTGTAGTTTGTAAGCCCATCTGTTTGAAATATCTCTGTTATATGATACGTATGTAGCTCTCCCCGACCACAACGCTGTATAACGGCGCTGGAAATATTAAATAATAAAATCGTTTTAATAATGTGTACAAACCGCGAGTGTTACCCATTATAAATTTTCACAATTTGACAACTTTAGCGATGTTCTTTATGTACCTTTTACATGCATCTTATTTTCATGAGTATAGAATTTAATAGGAAAGGGACGTATTTTCGTAATATGCTCAGCGACCTACACCCCAGGCCAGAAGTAGGGAAACAAGCTTATATCCGTGCCTGGCGTGAAGAACTTGATAACTCGACTTATACGTTTTTTTTTTATTGGAGTAATGGCTTTCTACGGCCAAGGTTTTGTAGGAAAAAAATTGACAACTCGATATCTATGATACTTTTGAAGATATGGCCTGTGACATCATATTGATATCTCGATATTTAGCGGATTTTATTTAACAAAACGAGATATCAGCGCGATGAGGCACAAAAAATATTGCATATCAACTTATCAACGTATATTCTCAAAAAAAAAAAAGCGTTCGTAACTTGACAAATCAAGATATTAGAATGAAGACAAGCACACTTTAACGATAACAAATGAATATATCGTTTTATCTCATTATACACAACTACCGTAAATTCATATGTCGATTTATCATTTTCAGGTTGATGGACACAGCAAATAATAAGTTGACATAATTAATTATTCATAATTTATCGAAATGTATATTTCGATTTGTCAAGTTATTCTCACATCTGAGGTGTACTCTGGTACAAAGGAAAACACTGATAACTGTACATTTGTGAACATAATATAAACCTTAGTACATCGTGTTAAGGTCCATGGGGTATAGTTAACAGTGTCTTCGTATGTATCATTCACATTACCGGTACCTTGTCAACCATCGAACAGTTTTATTTATTGGATCAGAAAAACAAAGATGTTGCCAGTTAAAAATAAGATAAATTCATCTAGTTTTTCTGTAGAATAAGTGCTTTTGCATTACTGAATTAAAGACGATTCATTTACTACAATTTATTCAATGTTTCTTTAACTTTTAATATTATTTTCTTCGGGTTTCGTGACTAAAATAAAACAATTCAAACGGATTGTATCATATTTATTCATTGTTTGTGCCTTTCTGACGTATTTGGCACCGAAAATTTGTGTTTTTCTCATCAAAAATAGTTGCCGAAACGTCAGGAGACTCAAACAACGAACACACGCGATATAATCCATTTAATTCGCCTTATATAAACAAAACAGGTGTATAGAAACGATAGAATTGTTTAATTGATACCCTATATTCTATGGTGAATATGTTGAAAAGTCTAATATCTCACAAAATACAATGATTCTACCAAAATATGTAAGATAATTGAAAATGTTGCATAAAATTACCCTTAAATCAATTTAGACATCTCAATTATACAGAAAAACTGATTTTTAGGGATTAAATTAAAAAACATTTTCACCAATTTGGGCACTAATGTATGGGGAATAACTTGATAAGTCGATGGTGAACTTGATAAGTCGATGGTGAATATGTTGATAAGTCTAATATCTCACAAAATACAATGTTTCTACCAAAATAAGTAAAATAATTGAAAAATTTGCATAAAATTACCTATAAATCAATTTAGACGTTTCAGTTACTATGAAAAACTGATTTTTAGGAATTAAATTAAAAAAAAATTTCACCAATTTGGGCACTAATGTATGGGGAATAACTTGATAAGTCGTTGGTACCTATGTTGATAAGTCTTATATCACAGAAAATAAGAGGATTTTACTAGAATACGTAAGGTAAATGAAAAGATCGCGGAAAATTATCCATAAATCAAGCTTTAAACACGAGTTAAAGATGAAAATGGATTTTGGAGAAAATGTCAAACTTTAAAATCGACGCCCTGAACAATTGCCATTTTGGACTTATCAAGTTCTTCACGCCATGCACGGATATAAACCTGTGATTTTCGACTATTTTTAAAAGACGACAATTTTTTTGACGTGACAACGTCTTAATTTAAGTTGCGCTCGGAGTCACACATGAAAAAATGTAACGCCCGCTCACGTCTGATGAGTGAGAGAGACAAAATATATTTCTATACTTAAAATTTGTGCAATTCTTATTTTCATTCATCGAGCATTACTGTAACAAGAGGGAAGAGGGAAGAGGGAAGAGGGAAGAGGGAAGAGGGAAGAGGGAAGAGGGAAGAGGGAAGAGGGAAGAGGGAAGAGGGAAGAGGGAAGAGGGAAGAGGGAAGAGGGAAGAGGGAAGAGGGAAGAGGGAAGAGGGAAGAGGGAAGAGGGAAGAGGGAAGAGGGAAGAGGGAAGAGGGAAGAGGGAAGAGGGAAGAGGGAAGAGGGAAGAGGGAAGAGGGAAGAGGGAAGAGGGAAGAGGGAAGAGGGAAGAGGGAAGAGGGAAGAGGGAAGAGGGAAGAGGGAAGAGGGAAGAGGGAAGAGGGAAGAGGGAAGAGGGAAGAGGGAAGAGGGAAGAGGGAAGAGGGAAGAGGGAAGAGGGAAGAGGGAAGAGGGAAGAGGGAAGAGGGAAGAGGGAAGAGGGAAGAGGGAAGAGGGAAGAGGGAAGAGGGAAGAGGGAAGAGGGAAGAGGGAAGAGGGAAGAGGGAAGAGGGAAGAGGGAAGAGGGAAGAGGGAAGAGGGAAGAGGGAAGAGGGAAGAGGGAAGAGGGAAGAGGGAAGAGGGAAGAGGGAAGAGGGAAGAGGGAAGAGGGAAGAGGGAAGAGGGAAGAGGGAAGAGGGAAGAGGGAAGAGGGAAGAGGGAAGAGGGAAGAGGGAAGAGGGAAGAGGGAAGAGGGAAGAGGGAAGAGGGAAGAGGGAAGAGGGAAGAGGGAAGAGGGAAGAGGGAAGAGGGAAGAGGGAAGAGGGAAGAGGGAAGAGGGAAGAGGGAAGAGGGAAGAGGGAAGAGGGAAGAGGGAAGAGGGAAGAGGGAAGAGGGAAGAGGGAAGAGGGAAGAGGGAAGAGGGAAGAGGGAAGAGGGAAGAGGGAAGAGGGAAGAGGGAAGAGGGAAGAGGGAAGAGGGAAGAGGGAAGAGGGAAGAGGGAAGAGGGAAGAGGGAAGATGGCGGACATAATTTTTTCTTAAAAATCGATATGGGTGTCATCTCCGAGGTTCCTCGGGGTTCCGATTACGAAAATGACATCCATTTTGAAATCCAAGATGGCGGACATTATTTTTTCTTAAAAATCGATATGGGTGTCATCTCCAAGGTTCCTCGGGGTTCCGATTACGAAAATGACATCCATTTTGAAATCCAAGATGGCGGACATTATTTTTTCTTAAAAATCGATATGGGTGTCATCTCCAAGTTTCCTCGGGGTTCCGATTACGAAAATGACATACATTTTGAAATCCAAGATGGCGGACATTATTTTTTCTTAAAAATCGATATGGGTGTCATCTCCAAGGTTCCTCGGGGTTCCGATTACGAAAATTACATCCATTTTGAAATCCAAGATGGTGGACATTATTTTTTCTTAAAAATCGATATGGGTGTCATCTCCAAGTTTCCTCGGGGTTCCGATTACGAAAATGACATCCATTTTCAAATCCAAGATGGCGGACATTATTTTTTCTTAAAAATCGATATGGGTGTCATCTCCAAGGTTCCTCGGGGTTCCGATTACGAAAATGACATCCATTTTGAAATCCAAGATGGCGGACATTATTTTTGACGTGACAACGTCTTAATTTAGGTTGCGCTCGGAGTCACTCATGAAAAAATGTAACGCCCGCTCACGGTTGATCGCTCACGGTTGATGAGTGAGAGAGACAAAATATATTTCTATAGTTAAAATTTGTGCAATTCTTATTTTCATTCATCGAGCATTACTGTAACAAGAGGGAAGAGGGCGGAAGAGGGAAGAGGGAAGAGGGAAGATGGCGGACATAATTTTTTCTTAAAAATCGATATGGGTGTCATCTCCGAGGTTCCTCGGGGTTCCGATTACGAAAATGACATCCATTTTGAAATCCAAGATGGCGGACATTATTTTTTCTTAAAAATCGATATGGGTGTCATCTCCAAGGTTCCTCGGGGTTCCGATTACGAAAATGACATCCATTTTGAAATCCAAGATGGCGGAAATTATTTTTGACGTGACAACGTCTTAATTTAAGTTGCGCTCGGAGTCACACATGAAAAAATGTAACGCCCGCTCACGTCTGATGAGTGAGAGAGACAAAATATATTTCTATAGTTAAAATTTGTGCAATTTTTATTTTCATTCATCGAGCATTACTGTAACAAGAGGGAAGAGGGCGGAAGAGGGAAGAGGGAAGAGGGAAGATGGCGGACATAATTTTTTCTTAAAAATCGATATGGGTGTCATCTCCGAGGTTCCTCGGGGTTCCGATTACGAAAATGACATCCATTTTGAAATCCAAGATGGCGGACATTATTTTTTCTTAAAAATCGATATGGGTGTCATCTCCAAGGTTTCTCGGGGTTCCGATTACGAAAATGACATCCATTTTGAAATCCAAGATGGCGGACATTATTTTTTCTTAAAAATCGATATGGGTGTCATCTCCAAGGTTCCTCGGGGTTCCGATTACGAAAATGACATCCATTTTGAAATCCAAGATGGCGGAAATTATTTTTGACGTGACAACGTCTTAATTTAAGTTGCGCTCGGAGTCACACATGAAAAAATGTAACGCCCGCTCACGTCTGATGAGTGAGAGAGACAAAATATATTTCTATAGTTAAAATTTGTGCAATTTTTATTTTCATTCATCGAGCATTACTGTAACAAGAGGGAAGAGGGCGGAAGAGGGAAGAGGGAAGAGGGAAGATGGCGGACATAATTTTTTCTTAAAAATCGATATGGGTGTCATCTCCGAGGTTCCTCGTGGTTCCGATTACGAAAATGACATCCATTTTGAAATCCAAGATGGCGGACATTATTTTTTCTTAAAAATCGATATGGGTGTCATCTCCAAGGTTCCTCGGGGTTCCGATTACGAAAATGACATCCATTTTGAAATCCAAGATGGCGGACATTATTTTTTCTTAAAAATCGATATGGGTGTCATCTCCGAGGTTCCTCGGGGTTCCGATTACGAAAATGACATCCATTTTGAAATCTAAGATGGTGGACATTATTTTTTCTTAAAAATCGATATGGGTGTCATCTCCAAGTTTCCTCGGGATTCCGTTTACGAAAATGACATACATTTTGAAATCCAAGATGGCGGACATTATTTTTTCTTAAAAATCGATATGGGTGTCATCTCCAAGGTTCCTCGGGGTTCCGATTACGAAAATGACATCCATTTTGAAATCCAAGATGGCGGACATTATTTTTTCTTAAAAATCGATATGGGTGTCATCTCCGAGGTTCCTCGGGGTTCCGATTACGAAAATGACATCCATTTTGAAATCCAAGATGGTGGACATTATTTTTTCTTAAAAATCGATATGGGTGTCATCTCCAAGTTTCCTCGGGGTTCCGATTACGAAAATGACATCCATTTTGAAATCCAAGATGGCGGACATTATTTTTTCTTAAAAATCGATATGGGTGTCATCTGCAAGGTTCCTCGGGGTTCCGATTACGAAAATGACATCCATTTTGAAATCCAAGATGGCGGACATTATTTTTTCTTAAAAATCGATATGGGTGTCATCTCCAAGTTTCCTCGGGGTTCCGATTACGAAAATGACTTCGATTTTGAAATCCAAGATGGCGGACATAATTTTTTCTTATAAATCGATATGGGTGTCATCTCCGAGGTTCCTCGGGGTTCCGGATACGAAAATGACGTCCATTTTGTGATTTTGAAATCCAAGATGGCGGACTTAAATTTTGACGTGATAACGTCTTAAATTAGGTTGCGGCTCGGAGTCACTCATGAAAAAATGTAACGCCCGCTCACGTCTGATGAGAGAGAGAGAGACAAAATATATTTCTATAGTTAAAATTTGTGCAATTCTTATTTTCATTCATCGAGCATTACTGTAACAAGAGGGAAGAGGGCGGAAGAGGGAAGAGGGAAGAGGGAAGAGGAACAAAATATATTTCTATAGTTAAAATTTGTGCAATTCTTATTTTCATTCATTGTTCCTATTGTGCAATTTAATAATATTCATAGCAATAAATATTCTACCGAGAATAAGACGTTGTCACGTAAAATCTTCCTTCGCCCGTAAAACCGACTTTACAGGCAACCATTTTTTTATCTTTTGGGGGTGGCCTAACTGTTACTAATACTTACACAAGGAATAATTATTGGAAACTTTAAATATTTAAGTGATAAACTTTGTTTCCATACTTTTGGCCTGGGGTGTACCTACACCCAAAGTATAAGATCAATCAAAGGTCCCAACATACTCGTATTGAACTGTGATAAAACCATAAAAATAAACCTGCACCTCTAGAACAACTGTGATACGCGACTCATTATCGCGCGAGAAATGAAATTTACCTATCTCCTATTCCCTGTACCTGGAAGAGAATGACGGGCGATGCCATGTCGCGCGACTAGAGTCGCGAAGCATAGTTGTGCTGACAGGCTGAATTTGTTGAAGTGACTCGCCGAGTAGAGGGAACATTACTTCCTTAGTTCTTAACCTCTTCTCTTGAGGTTTTTTCTTGAGATTTTTCTTTGATGTTATTAATGATAAAATCAGTTAATTAAAGAAGCGTTATGCTCAACAACTGTATATAGATGAGGAAGGGTATGATGCGTTTATCACTGATAAATAAGTGACGAAGCATCTGTCACTCACACTCGCATTTTGTCAAAACGTGGATGGATGCTTTTGTCACTTATTTATCGCTGATAAAAGCAACCATCATAGTCCAGCACCAGCGCTAATAAGAGGTGTCTCAACAAGAGATGTACCGTTCTCGAGAACTTTTCCCGATGTTTACGGAGAAGAAACATTCTCGAGAACAGCACACCTCTAGTCTCAACCAAACAAAACTATTCTAGCTCTACCACTTCTGATAGATCCCTAGCTCTACCAAATAGCCATCACCTTCGCGTAGGGTCGATAACACCGGATCGCACTGGATCCGTCAGGTTCAGACCACCACCGATTAGTTGACCTCTTAACACTATTCTCTGATCACATGCTTCCAATGATAACTCAATAAAAGTGCAGAATTCCTAGGTCATTTTCATATTAGTCTCACTCAACTGATGTTACCCTGAACGGGTGCTGCATTCTACTTGATTTCTGGAGTTCTTTACCCTGAAAAAGTAGGTGCTTAAGAAACTAGCTAAGCCACTTCTTATAGATGATCAGGTCTATGAAATAGCCTTCACCTTAACGCTGAAGGTTTAAGCGGAATGGGCCGGCTCTGTCGGGTTCAGACCACCGCAGATTAACTGACCTCTTGAAGTTCACGGCGGGAGTTGAGGCCCTGGGTTGTCTATTGTTTGACCGAAATTTATATGCAATAATATTGATTTGCTCGAATTTCACTTACCCGAATTTCATTTGCCGGAATGTTTCGTTTCCTAGAAAAGTCATTTGACATACTCTTGTATTCCCGAATATTATATGCCATAATGATACGTATGCCATAAGTATTGTTTACCATAGTAATAAGTGCCATAATATTGTTTGATAGAATATTTAAACGCCATATTAAATATTGTTTCTGTGCGAATCCAACCGGGCTATGCATTTGACATTGTCTCGCTACGCTTCGCTCCCGCCTGACCTTCTAACCTAACCCGGCCACGTCGGATCTGCTCTAAAAGGTTTTGGTCGCTCGCTTCGCTCGCTCGCTCGTTCAAATTTAGTAATCCAATCTATTTTCCTAGTAGTGGTTCGGTGGGTTGTTCTTGTATGTAAACAGTATGAATAATATAAACAGTATATATAATAAGCAAGCCTTTTTTTCGGGACGCAAAAAAAAATAACCTCGAAGGCCAGGCGGGAGCTCGCTACGCTTCGCTCCCGCCTGACCTTCTAATCTAACCCGGCCACGTCGGTTCTGCTCTGATAGGTTTTGCTCGCTCGCTTCGCTCGCTCGCTCGTTCAAATTTTGTAATCCAATCTATTTTCTTGGTTCGGTGGGTTGTTCTTGTATGTAAACAGTATGAATATAAGCAAGCCTTTTTTTCGGGACGCAAAAAAAATAACCTCGAAGGCCAGGCGGGAGCTCGCTACGCTTCGCTCCCGCCTGACCTTCTAACCTAACCCGGCCACGTCGGATCTGCTCTGAAAGGTTTTGCTCGCTCGCTTCGCTCGCTCGCTCGTTCAAATTTTGTAATCCAATCTATTTTCCTGGTAGTGGTTCAAAATATTAGTATGAACAAGGTGTATGAGTGTTGATTGTATGAGTTTTGATGATTATGAATTCTGATGATTATGAGTTAGATTAGTAGTGTAAGAAAATATATGAAAAAAAATATTAGTATAAACAAGTTGTATGATTAGTGATCTTATGAGTTCTGATGATTATGAGTTCCGATCGTTAGTATTAAAAAAATTTATGAAGAGTGACCATTATGATATTATAAAATTGTATAAGAAATATCAGATATCAGATATATAGATATCAGATTTCGGTTTTCGACCTATGTTCCATTTGGATAGCATATGAAATTATAGCATGTGACAATTATGGATTACAATCTTTATGGAAAATGTGATTATTGGAATTAATATTATGGGAAACAAAGATTCGGGCATAGGATTAATATGGCAAACAATGATTATGGGAAACATAATTATAAGAAACAAGATTCGGACAATTGAATATTATGGCAGACGAAATTCGGGCATTTGAAATTCGGGCAAGTGAAGGTATACCGAGGCCCTGTTCACACGTGGATATGGCCAATCAGTGGCCAGTGGGTCTTAAGTGACTCAGGAGAGTGAAAGGAAGAAAATTTGTCCATACACCAGTAGGCGTGTAGACAATTTTTTTTTGAGGATGTCAATCGATTCTATTTTTTATTGGGAATAAATGTTTATATAGGATTAACTACACTTAACTAGACTGCTCTAAAGGTCTGAAATGACTGTCAAAGTTCAACATTTCTATGGAGCGCTAAAAACGTTACATGCAAAGTCACTTACATATGACGTCATTTGTGGGTTAAAGAAGAAGAAGAAGAAAAAGAAGAATGTCTTATTTTCAGGTATACTTAAGTTTAGGTACAAGGTCTTATTGTACCTAATTATTACATAGTCCAGTATTCTATCGAACGATGTCGACATGCAATATCAAATCAGATTCACGAACTAAAACATGTAACATTAACAATAACGGTTGGGTACGAATATTGTGAAATTAATGCTTCATATACCGGGGGAAAAGTTATTTACAAGAAAACATTTAAAAACATTTAAACTTATATTAAAAGGTGGCTCAAAAAGTGGCTATTAAAAAGTGCTAAAAAACATGGCCCTTTTGGCAGCGTGCCCATCCCACCTATTTATGAGTCATTTGTCGGCAAAAGCTAAATTCATGCACCAAAACCTAATAATACTAACACCAAGTACTTACTCGCGAACTTAGTGACAAAGTGAGGAAACTTAGGTCGGTCTAAAGCATAGCAAACAAATTCGCACTAGTAAACATAATCTTTGAATTTATCGCATAATTTCAGTGCTCTGTAGATAAATGCGATTTATACATAAAAGGTTGCGCGACCCGAACGCTTACAAAACCGAATATCTAACCCTTGTACGGTCCATTGTAACAACGTAAATTTCACATACAGTACATTGCATCGAATAAATTAAATTATAAATTAAAAACACCCCCGGCACATGGTCATCATGAGACCCTCATTCAATGAGTAATATAGAAAATGCTACTAAACCTGAACCTAACTACAAAATTTGGAATTCTTAGCTTCGATCTTGTCACTTGTTCCAATTAAAGCGGAATATCTTGGAAACTACTGGTCTTATTTCCACCAAACATAGCTAACAACTGTGATGATTTTTGCTAAATGTAGGGTAGAATTATAGTTTTAATACATTGTGTAAAGGTTTTTGTAAATGCAGCGTAAATACTTCTTTTAAACATTATACATTATTTTGTGTTGGCCACACTGTCGAGTGACAAGACTGCAGAGAGAAAAATAAAGTAAGGACTGTCAGATTGGTTTTTACGCGGGATTGAAAAGAAACATTGTAAAACGACGAGAAATTAGAGAATTAAGCACTGAAAGAGATTGTACTTATGAACATGAATAAATATTATTGTATTCTGTTTCTAACTGAGTTTCGTTTTATCAAAACTCAGAAGTGGGATGAGATCTGCAGCCCATAAGGTACGAAAACATTCCTAAATGTACTTATTGAAAATTATTGTTGAAATTACCATTTACCTATTATATTTTTGCCATATCTGTTAATGAAGTGACTAATTTGTTAATCAGCGCAAGTATGCGAGGTTATTTTACTACAAATACAAAATTATTTATTGTTTGAATGTGAGTGGTTATAAATAGTTTTAGGGTTAGTATTGGTCATATCACAATCAACCAGAATTTGTACTACTTTGATTCTCAATATGCATGTTATTATAAACCAAGTTTTGCAATGTTACATTAAAATAGGTCTGGAGATAATAAATCAATGTCATGGATAGGTACAAGAAAATAAAGCCTACTACAGTAATTAATAATTCTTAAATGTCAAGATGATAATGATAACATAAAAAAAACACATGTTAAACAATGATAGTAAAAATAATAAAATTGATTCAAATCCACAAGTCATCACTTAGTGGTTACAAAGTGTTAATTAAACAGAGTACCGACCTAGAACATTATTCATAGATGCAACTTAAATAATTTGGTTTTGAAACCTTGACAATCTAAGCTTGACAAACAAAGAGACTTTTGTTGGATTAATTTATTGTTTATATAAGTAATTTGATACAATATGTAAATGGAAGTTATTTATGGATAATGGTTATCATTCCTCTGTGACTGGTAATAAAATAAAATTTCTGTACATGTAGATAATTAATTGTTATTGTTTTAAGAAATTCTGATTGGAGAGAGTATCCTTGATTACACTATATCATCATAAATTGAGAGTTCAGACAGATTTAATGTGTTAAGATGGGGTGATTATAATTTTAATTTTGAATAGTTCATGAATTCACTGGATAGAACTGCACCGACAAGAGTGAAACTCTTAAATAATAATAATAATAATAATAATGCATTCATTACAAAGGTGAATAAGATCTGATGTTGCGTTATTGTAATGAAAAGTAAAATATAGATATTAAAAAAAAAAAAGGTTTGAAATGAGTGGCTATAATATGATGGGTCCTGACGGCGCTATGTATGTTCCGAATTCACCCAAGACTATGTAGGTTTAGCAGGAGCTACGTATGTTCGACAACCAGTCCCAGGCTATTTATGTCTGGATCGAGCTATGTATGCTCTATCACCAGTATAGGACTATTTATGTCCTAACGGAACTAAGTACGTTCCGGTACTATGTCAGACCATGAGCGCCTATGGAACTATGTATGTTCCATCAGCGGTATTGGACTACGTACGTCCATCGAAGCTATGTATGCTTCGAAGCCACAGCAGGCCTCATGTGTTTCGATGGAGCTAAGTATGTTTCATCACCAGTATAAGACTAAGTATGTCTTAACTCGATGGAGCTAAGTATGTTTCATCACCAGTATAAGACTATGTACGTCTTAACAGAGCTACGTATGCTCCAAGGCTGTGTTGGACTGCGGGGTTCCTGATATACCAATTAGTATGATACCTATGTGATTCTATTATTTTTGACAGTCACAATACGAATTGATATCATTGCGACATTAATCAAACTTGTATTAAAATTTTCACCGCACAATAAAATATCTTAACTTATTAGGTAATCCTGGATACTTTCCTTAAAAGTTTTGTGAATGTTATATTATATTGTTAATGAGTAATTCTTAAATGTATGACTTCAGGAAACTGCCCAAATATACTTTATTTATTTATTAAAATTTTATTGCACTTTAAAAATATACAAATGTCAGACTTAATGCCTTAAGGTATTATTTACCAGTCAATCGCTGGGTTTAACAGAAATATGTAGACAGGGCAGGATTAGAGAGTAGGTACAAATAAAAAGATATTATACAGTTAGTTATACAGACACAATTCAGTCACTACTTAAATAAAACATGAATATATATTTTATAAACTTACATGAATACTTTATATAATATACCTACTTACATTACATATATGATATGTACCCAAAGTAAAATGTTTCAAAAAGAAGTTAATGAGAGGTATTGTCTGAAAGTTTCTTGCGCAACATGCGATTGAATGAGGATTTGTTCTAAGCTTGCCTGATATTGAGTGGGAGAGCGTTCCAGATAGAGCTTCCAAATCGGATGTTCGGGTATTCATTTTATCCGAATATTTTGTCAAATTATGTATCCAAACAAATAAAATATATATATATATATATATACTTATTCGAAATATCCGGTTCATAAAATTGTAAGAATATTGCAAGCTCTAGTTCCAGAGGCGTACAATGTATGTAGTATTACTTGCATGAAACAAAACAAGACACTAATTCTTTTCTTTTCTGTTCTTTCCGAGCAACAAAACAACGAAGTACTTATACGCACGCAGTTGCTCTCCAAGAGAAGACGCATTCTTACTGTGCTGCGGCAGCGTGGGTTCTATGAGAGTGGCGGCGTGTTATGTGGACTTCGAGCGTAACCAGCGACGTCTGTAGAACTACAGAGCATCCGACCCGAGCAAATGACATTTCAACATGAGTAATTGGTGATACGAGCAGTTAAGGCAACAGCCTGAAACGAAAACGGAATAACTGAAGCAGACAACTTCGCAGTGTAAGCGCCTGTTTATCCTACAGTCAGCTTTATTATGAACGAGGGGTTTGACATCCAAAGAACCCGATTCCCACCTACTAGCCACTAAGGGACCATGGAATACCATCCTCTGTTGCTACCGAAGAAAAAGTGAAAGAAGTTTATCCCGGCTTGCATTGAGTTTTGATTGGCGTCACGCGACTCGTATGTGAACACTCTATTGTGAATAAAAAAACAATTAGCCAGAAGTTAAAAATAATAGATATCTACACAGGTGAACTTATCCTTGTAAAGGACTTCTTCCAGTGAGTTTAATTATTATAGTTTATAATTATCTACTGAAAAGGGAAAAATAATACAGATAGTTACAGATAATTTATTAATAAAAGCAAATGCATTTTACAAGTCACATTTCAATATTTCAAATATAATCGAATACTTAATTAATTACAATATCACAGTTACCTATTATTAATTATTTTACAATGTTTATTTGAGGATTATTATTATTACATAAAATAATAAATTTTGTATTTGTGCTTTTACATTACATATTCAATTGAGAATTTTAAAAATACAGTTTGTAATAGTAGCTGCCTATTGCCTATCTACTTTATGTGTTTTATATAGCGTCTGTTGTGTTTGTTCAAAGAAAAGCTTGGATTAGGTAACACTTATAGTTATAATCGAAATTTAAGATTCGATTTCGAATCAATGTAGCACGAGTTTAAAGTGTTTAAAGGTACCGACTTTTGTGAGCTTTTTCTAAAATGTGTTTGCACTGTGAATTAAATGGGAGAGGTAATTTATTCAAAATATTTACAAAGTCTAAAATATCGAAATTGATTATTAATAATTATAATTAACAGTGTTTAACTAATTAAGAACACGATATGAATGTCAATCTCAATTAGAATAACTCAGGACTAGCTTAAACAGAAAGTACACTGTACCTAGAGCAATATGTATATTCTGCTTACTTGATTATTTTAGTCCCATGTTCAATGTATCTGAATGGTGCTCTCAGTGACATTTGAAATATGTTATTTTTTTGGCAAATGAGAAATTATTGTTGTTATTAGTTTTGTTTATTCTTGGAGATACCCACGGATCTGTTATCTGAATAGATAAGTCTCCTATTTTACTAGGGAACCCAGCGTGTCGATTTTTAAACTGGCACTGCCAAATGTCAATAGCTTGGTAGTGTAAGTACTCCGTCCGCGCAATACCGATTAATAGCATCCTACTCTATTCGGTCGATAATCGACTCCTATAGACATAGGTACGGTACGTAAGAAATGTTTGTAGTTTCATAAAAAAAAAACATTTATAATTATATTACGCTTAAATATATTTTTTAGATATTTTTATGTACAATTAATCAGTTATTTATATTTTGTGACTCGTGTAACCGCCCCTAAATATTTTTTAGTATGTTCGGTTAGTCAGTTCTAGTTGGTTCTAGTGCAGTCACCAGCATTAAAGTGTTTTCTTGGGAGCCAATTTTTATACTCCATCGCGTCTATCCATTTTTACTTGATATTATTTAGAAACTTCAATTTATTATGATTAATGTCATTCTAAAGAAATCACTAAATTATCAGAGCAACTGTACAACACTAGTGGTTGTGCATTTGAAATAAATTTAGCATATTAGACTGTTGTTTTGTATCTAAGCAACGAGTACTTAAATGATGATCATAATTTTATTTTCATTGCATGTTTAAATAATAATTAATCAGGCTTTATAACTTTTCAACGAAAATCAGCATCTTGTTATGTAACAGCTTTAGTAAATGTGCAAAATGTAAAATAATATATTTTGAATTGAATAACGATCAATTTAAGACAAAATATAAGAATATGTACCATTGCAAGGAAATATTTCCCTTTTTCGCGGCAATTATTATTGGAGGTATTCATGCAGCTCAATACAGAATAATTGGGCTTTTCTTCGGAGCCTCGTTGACGTTACGATCAGATAATAAATCAGGTTTTTATTATAAGGTATAATTTTGATACATAAAACATGTGACACTTTTAGTCTAGTTAGATAATATGTCTGTAGTAATCCCATCATCGCCAATATTTAAATTACATAATATAATTGTATTGTCATCGAAGCCACGTAGGCATACCAAATTTCAGCCTAATCAGTCCCCGAAAAGAAGTCTTGCAAAAGTCGTAAATACAAATGTGAAGCCGAATGAAAGTTTCTAAGAAAAGGCATCGGAGTCTATCAATTTCCATAGTTTGGCTAACAAATAATATATATATCTGTTTATAATAGAGAACCTATAGACCCATTTACAAAAATTAATACTAGAACTAAAAACATAATGGCTATTAGAAGAAGGTTTTGTGTTCGTAAGGTATATTTATAATTTCTAGACCAATGTATTAATTTTATAACAAGTTGCCTGTTTTAAAATGAACCTTCCCATTCTTTAAATAAATATTAAAATTATATATATAATGTAAAAGGAATATCATATAGTACAGATCTATCTGACAGAGATAAATGTATGGCCTGAATCAGAAACCAAGTAATTTATTCCTTAATATTTGTTCCATTGGACCTGACTAGTTTAAGGGAAGAAAACTTATAAATAAAAAAAATGTATTATATTTTGCCTTATTAATTATGATACAATAGGTATTATTATTTTATAGGTAGGTATACATGTTGTCGTCGAAAACTGCGTATACTTACTTAATTCAATTTTTTTAAGATATGTGTACTGGGTTAAGTACGTATTATAATGCAATAGTTAAGTATCCTTTATGGAAATTACTGACTCTTGAGTTCCTTTCGGTGTTTCTTCTCAACAGTCCTCTTGTGAAATGCAGATTGATTCTGTGTTGATAAAATAAATCCCTTATGGCACAGAATAATAAAGTTCATTATTTCATGAATGGTAAAAAGTTACACAAAGTCGATAATAGCAGGTATAAACTCTGTAATGTCCAGGAAAATTTAACTGGAAAAGGTAAATCGTTTGAAACTGTTGTTACTGGTGCCGAATAAATGTTCGTTTTAATTCTAATGCTCCGGTTTCCGTAGAACCAACCAGTTGTGACTGATAATAGCCTTCTTTTATTTGAACAGCAGCAACAACTTCAAGTAAGCTATTTAAGAGTTCGCTTAATTAATTAATTCCGAATGTGATGATTTAAATAGATTTAGATAACTTTTACAGTAGTTATACTATGGTCTTCTCAAGTGTAGCAAAGCAATGTAGTCACTGAGTTACTTTGTTGGTTCAGCAATGTGTTGATAATAATAATTTGTATGATAATAATAATTGATAAGTTTTACTAGTACAATGTATAATATGATGGAAATATGTACATAAATTGAAATGGTCAACCTGTAAACGAGAGACGTTTCCTGACAGATCAAATCAGCAATATTACTTTTCATGAAATTTATTGTCAATGGGTCAATCAATTTTTTCTGTTGCTTGTTGCCATGGTGATGTCCCCTGGGTTTCTCTTTAAAACTACGATTTTTGGCAGCAATATTCAACAAAAATACTGTAATTGCAACAGTTATAAAACCATTCTTATTAAGATTATCGCTTGAAAATTTTGAAAATAGAATATCTCTTAGAATGTCTCCTAGGTGACGGGACAGAATAACAACAAGAAAAAGTTGATCCGCCCCAATACTGGAATATATAAGAAAAATCATCAACCATTATGGTCAAATTGGTTTCTTTTATTTAGAGAATTTATTTATTTTGTAATATTCACATAATCTAAATAATAAATTACTACAGTGATTCTTCAGAATACATTTTTGATATTATTTTTAATTATTGTTATCGAATAATTTATATTTGACATTAGGGAATTAGCATTATCTGGCATTTAATTAATATCTAGAATTTGTCTTGATAACTTAATAATTGTCTAGTTAATTTTGAAAATGTGCATGTAGATAAGTAGGTATACACCGGGAGGTGCACTCGAGCGGATGGCCGAATGTGATGATTTTTGCTAAATGTAGGGTAGAATTATAGTTTTAATACATTGTGTAAAGGTTTTTGTAAATGCAGCGTAAATACTTCTTTTAAACATTATACATTATTTTGTGTTGGCCACACTGTCGAGTGACAAGACTGCAGAGAGAAAAATAAAGTAAGGACTGTCAGATTGGTTTTTACGCGGGATTGAAAAGAAACATTGTAAAACGACGAGAAATTAGAGAATTAAGCACTGAAAGAGATTGTACTTATGAACATGAATAAATATTATTGTATTCTGTTTCTAACTGAGTTTCGTTTTATCAAACAACTATCTCCACGGACATTTCTTTCGATAAAATAAACTGCACTCAAACTGAGCCATCCGTTTGCGAGCTACCATGCCACAAAGAGACACACAGATATGTTACTGATACACAGATACACATGTTAAACTTATAACACGCCTCTTTTTTCGTCGGGGGTTAAAAAGAGATCGAAATTACTGTGAAAAAACATAATAATTTCAGTGATTCTGCTAATTTGTAGTGACTTCTCCCTTCTCTCATGGGCCAACGTTTCTACAGTATTAAATATATAAGTTATGTAATCCTTTAAAATGCAAATATTTAAAGTATTCAAAATTTCATAATGCAGATTTAAAACTGCAGATGTTTAGTACAATTCACCATTTTGCACGAGCACTTTCACCTCTGAATGAAGGAAAGAGCCAATATGTTGTATTGTTTATCAATTTACCCTTATTTTATCGACTGACGTTTTATCAAATGGTCCATTTCGACGTGAAAATCAATATTTGTGAAAATCGTTAAAAATATTAGCCTAAAAGTAGAGAAACGGTACTGTGTATAATATTTATACTGTCAGTTATCTCTCACAGTAACTAGTGACTACTGTCCTGTCAGCGCTGGTGTTCGCAATGTGTATTACACGATCTTTCACAATACTACGCCTTTTTCGGCGACGTGAATCGAAAGTCTGTGAATTTGAATAGTTTATGCGTTGACTTGAGTTTCGTGTTTGCTTTATATTATAGTTAACCTTTTGAGCGCCAAGAGGCAAAACAATTCACCGTGCCACTGACGCCAAACCAAAAAAAAGTGCTCTAATATCAACAGAGATTGAAAAACACAGTCAGTGGTTTGAATTAGCATGTTTTTGACCATTTAAATTTTTGACGTCAATAGGCGTCGTTGGAGTCAGTGGCACAAATTTCCGATGACGTGATTTGCCGTCTTTGGCGCTGAATTGGTTAAGGTCGTGTTGAACCTGAAGAAAATAATTATAAATAAAAGGGAATATGTCTCTACTGAACGGTGCTCCATTCATCTTTAAAATACAACTCTGTGTCGCCAGTTAGTAGTAGTAATATTGTAGTATTTAAGGCCTATATGGAAAATGTATATTTCTTTCTTTCTTTCTTTCTTTGAAAGGCGAGAAATGGATTGAACTTGACCCTGTTTTAGTCAACATCGGAAATTTTGCTTTAACCTGAAACTTAAAAAAAACTAACCACAATGAGAACGTTTCGAAACGCGCAAAATATGCATTCGAGTGTACTCGAAAATGTTGAGGCTGTGACATTGTTCCACAACTCATTGCTTACTTTGTTGTAGGTTACTAACAAATCTTAGTAGATTACTATCACCACTATTTGTTGCTTTGCTTGCCTTTGCCTTATTTTGGTTACTTTACTCATTCCAACAACAAATTAGGATATACGACATACGTTGTGTAGTAGTTGGTGATCAAAAAATCTTTGAAGATTATCAGGATCTGTGATGGTTGCTTATATTAACTAATAAATAAGTGACAACGCATCTGTCCACTCTCGTATTTTTTGAAAACGTGACGGATGCTTTGTCACTTATTTATCACGTGATAAAAGCAACCACCGGAAAAAATTATAAAAATCATAAAAATATATAAATAATAAAAATATAACCGATGCGTTTGCTCTAAATGTTGCCAATCATTCTAATCGCTCATACCTTACTATGCAGTTAGGTTACAAATAATTCGTAGTAGATTATCTAAGGCCATTACTCCATTGGCGACACGTTGACCAACGGACTGTGGTTTGCCTTTAAGGTCGTTCAGTTATCGCGGATCTCGGGCCAGTTGCTGCCTGATTTGTAGCTGGTATGAAAATATACAGAATGATTTAGAAAACGGGATCAGAAAAGAAAACTTGCAAAGTGAAACGGGACTATGTTTTTGGTTACGTGTGCTGACTGGTTGGAAAATATACAGTGTGCTGAGTGGTGACTGGTAGGAAAATATTCAGAGTGACTTAGTAGGAACGGTATCAAATAAGAAAAGTTTCTCAACATGTGACGTAAATAATAATTAAGTATGACTGTTATTTTTACAATGTGTGAACTAACTGTTGTCCGGCAGTGACATCTGGAACTTCGAAACGTATCCTTTTATTGTTAACGATCCTTTTATTTTAATTAAGTATTATTATTTTCCACAAGTTTCCACAAAATGATTGCTATAATTTAATAACTTTAAAGTTAATGTCAAACCAAATTAATAATATACGTTTTGTGTAGCTGGGTATCTCGTGACCTTTAGGTCACAAGACACAATACAATTCACAATTTTACAATATTATTTATAACATACTATTATAATATTGTAGAATTTGCTATGTAACTATTACTAACTATAACTGTGAAAATTGACATATAAAATAACTACTAACTACATTGTAAATTTATACCATTTTGTAAAATTAACATATATAATGTATTTGTGCATTATGAGTATGAGTATGAGTTCCTTCGGCGGCGGTGCCACGGCAGTTATCTTGATCTATGCGTCCAAGTCTGTCTAACAACCTCTGACATCCTGCGTGACATTCAAAAGCCCACTCATATATTTCATGTCATTTTCTCGAACAATATTTCAAGCGCAAAATGACTTAAGGTCCAAGGTTTTCTTAATCAACCGTATACTTTGATCTCGTATCTGTTTTCCTGTGATCACTGAGAAACTACCCATATCTCATATGGAATAAAATGTATATTACAATCATTTTGATCCCATGAAAAGGTAGGTTTGGAAATTATAGTCTTCACAAGATAAGCCCTTATATATTAGTGGTTCAGTAGACTCAGCCATTAGTTGAATTGGCGTCGTTTGTCAAGACGCTTATAGGCGTTAATCAGTGCTGCAGGCTGCGCAATTTACCTGATAATAGTCGTTATGAAGTTATAATCACTGTCTTATCATGAGTTAATAGGTATAGTTTAGACTACAGAAGCTAAGAACTTTGGATTAAAAATATCTGACCAAAAATAACTGGAACGCAATAGTTAAAAACTAGTCTTAAAACGTGGGTAAAGGCTTAAACATACTCTGTAAATAAGTATCAGTTTTATGGTTATGTACTGTAAATCTGAAAACGTGTGCTAGAGCTGAGTTCACACACGTGCTTAGTGCTAAGAGTGTTTAAATTTTAAACAAAACCTGCAATTTTATTAGAAGAAGTAAAATGATAGGGCGAGATACATGCTTTCCTTTTGGCGAAATAAATAGAAAGCTCATGGAATATTTCCAACATGTATAGAATATTGAATATCCTTTTTTATATGCTATGGATTTAAAGTCCGAAATAAATGATTTGTATTTGTATTTGTATAGTATGAGTACTGTGTACTAACTACTACTTACAGCTATTTTTCTCAAACCGTTTTATTTCGCAAGTTATGTTATTGTTTGAAACTGTAAACATTTTAGAGATGTATTCGGAAAATCGCCGTAAAGCACTCCTAAAGCAAACAGTGGAAGAAATACAGTCTTGTCTCAAATACTGCCGTGCTACGGTAAAAAAGCCGTATCTTACTAAGAAACCCATATAAAGATACGACCTTTTAACCTACGACGGCAGAATATACATACGTACGAGAGAAAATATAATAAGTATGTTTCTCCAAGTACCTATACTGCCATGCTACGGTAAAAGGACGTATCTTACTATGACATCCGTATAAAGATACGACCTTTTACCGTAAAACGGCAGTATATATTCGTTTCGTCTTAAGTTGAAAGTCTATAAAGTCAGTAGCGGCGCCGGCGCGTGAGGCCGGCGCTTGCGCAGCTGACGGGGCGCTAACTATAAATACCTATAATCAGAGGAGTTATTTCAACTATTTTCCTTAACATTGCGGAAAGTACAACGATATAGTGATAGTGAAAGACTTCCGGTGCAAATTTTATTATAATGATTGGAATTCATATTATCTATGATAAGAACACAAAGTTACCGAATTTGCTATAATTAAATTGTGATTGCCTATAATAGGAATCTACACTTTTTTTTGCTACGTCTATGTCTTGAAACTATTTATGATTGTATAAAAAGAAACTTGTAACGTCTCATTTTTTAATGTGGGTACACACCACATTTTTTATTTAAACGATTGATACAAAGATCAATGCTTAAAGAAAAATTGAAAATGAGTTACTTGGTGGAAGAGACTGGAAATCGAACCCGGTACCTCTGAAATGCCGGTTCAGCGCCTTAACTCCGAAGCAACAACCTATCGAATTTTTCCTTATGCTTTGTATTGTTTATTTGAAAGGTTTTTACACCTTAGCTGATGATGATTTGATGATTTGGTGTAGGGACGCCCGGCCGGAAACAGGCGAGCTGTCGATCGCTTGGCTGCGTTCATTCAGCCAAATTCCCAATTGGAGCCAACGGTTACTGTCCCGGCGGCGCTCCCATACAGCCTTCTTCCTCGAATCTTCTTGTTCTCCTGCAGAAGGAAAGGACATCTTTAAGGTTAATGTCCCTCAGCTCTTCCTCTTCTAGTTTATCTTTTCTGAAGATGCTATAGCGTACTATCGCATACATTCCACACTCTGCTATAACATGCTTACTCGTCTCCTCCTGGCCACAGTGCACGCAGTATGGATCACTTACTACTCCCATAATGTGTAGGTGCCTGTTAAGGCTGTTGTGTCCCGTGATTATGCCTGTTAATAATCTGAGAGTTTTCTTACCTAGTTCCAGTAGATACCTGGTCCTTTTTCTGTTGATTCCTCCTAGGATCATCTTCGATTGTCGACAGTCCGTCGTCTCTTGCCATTGTCTGTTGGCCTCTTCCTCCATTAGCCTAGCTATAACTCCTTTCGTGACTTCTGCCGATATTGGCAGGGCAGGTTCGGGTCCTATGAGTTCCCTTTCTGCTCCTAGCCTTGCCATCTCATCTGCCCTTTCATTTCCTGTCACACCCTGATGTCCCGGTACCCATGCTACCGTAGTCCTCGTGTGTTCTCCAAGTTTGTTCAGGGCTACTCTGCATTCCTTTACCAAGGACGAGCTTACCATCTGTTTGTCTAACGCTTTTAGTGCCGCCTGGCTGTCTGTGTATATAACGACAGATCCCACTTCCTGTGAACATTCATCTATTATTTGTGCACATCTCATTATGCCGCATACCTCTGCCTGAAATACGCTAGCGTACCTCCCCAGAGGTATGTGTACCTTCTTATCCAGCTTTGGTATCACTATGCCGGCTCCTGCTAGTTTCGTGGATTCCCGCTGAGAACCATCCGTAAAGCAGATAGTCACGGGGTGTTCCACCTCTATTTTCCAGTTGTCCCTTTCTCCTATGTGTATCCTATATTTCTTATCGAACATCTCCTGTCTCTTTATGAGGTCGTTGTTTTGGGTAAGCATCCCCATCTTCGAGCCTGCTTCCCTCTGAATAAGTGCGTGTCCCTTGTCCACCAAGCTTCCTCTTCATTCCTTGCATGCTTTCATTCTGTACCATTGTTCCATGGCCTTCTTTTCCGCTTCTATTTTAAGTGACTTGAGACCGAGCATGATCTCCATTGCCTGCGTGGGCGTTGTTCTCATTGCCCCCGTGATCATAAGACATGCCAGTCTTTGTACTTTTGATAGTTCTTTATGGTATTCTTTGGTGTTGGCCTTATGCCACCATACTATGGCACCGTATAGTACTCTCGGTAGTACCACCGCCTTGTAAATCCAGTGTATCATAGCTGGTTTCAGGCCCCATTTTCTTCCGACCGCCCTCTTACACTGGTAGAGCGTTCTTATGGCCTTTGCCGACTGTTCTCTTATGTGTGTCTTGAATCTGAGAGTACTGTCTAACGTCACTCCCAGATATTTGAGCTCCTTGACTACCTCCAGTTCTTTGCCTTGAATGCTGATAGGCTTCATTTTCTCTATTTTCCTCTTATTGGTAAATAACATCAGTTTTGTTTTATCAGAGTTTAGATTCAGTCCTCTATCCCTACACCATACTAATATTTCCATCACTCCTCTTCTCATTATGTCTCTGACCACATCTAGTGCCACTCCTCGCACCAGTATGACTCCATCGTCCGAGTACGCTTGCACGTATAGGCCTCCTTTATTTGTCCTCTCGATTAGGGAGTCTAGAAGTAAACACCACATCAATGGTGATAAACATCCTCCTTGTGGAAAGCCCCTTTTCGGTCTTATTTGTCTCACTTCTCCTCCGAGTTTCGCCATTACAGCCCTTCCTCTTAGCATTTTACTTATCCAGGTCCCGATGGTAGGATTTATGCCATCTCTCTTTAGACTTTCTTCCACCGCTTCAAAGGTTGCCTTGTCAAAAGCTCCCTCCACGTCGAAGAAGCATCCCAGTGCGTAGTGTTTTGCTTCCAGTGATCTCTCGATTCTTACTGTCAGATTGTGTAGAGCCGTTTCCGTGGATTTTCCCGCCATATAGGCGTGTTGGTTTCCATGTAGCGGCTTCCCACTATTTCCTATTTGTGTTCTTACGAAACCGTCTATCACCTTCTCCAGTGTTTTCAGTACGAAGGATGATAGGCTTATACTTCTGAATGACTTCGCCTCTTGGTACGTCTTTTTCCCTGGTTTTGGTAGAAAGACGGCACGAACTTTCCTCCATGCTTTCGGGATATGCCCTAGGGCAATACTGCCTTTGAATATTTCCGTCAGATGCTCTTTTATCAGTTCGTAACCCCTCTGGAGTAGTCCTGGAATTACACCGTCTGGGCCCGCGGCCTTAAAAGGAGCGAAGGATTTGACTGCCCAGGCCAGTCTCTCCTCCACTACTACTTCCTCGGCTGTCTTCCAGTCCGGTTCATCATAGCCTGACGGCTCCTCTTCCTCTTCCCTGGCGTCTTCACAGTCTGGGAAGTGCGCGGTCAGCATCACCTCCAAAACCTCTCCCGGGTCCGTGATCAAACCATCGCCTGCCTTCAGACTTCCCAGCTGGCATGCCTTATCGCCTGCTAATAGTTTCACCACCCTTGCCCCCTCCGAGTAGTTATTTATCTCCTCTGTGTATCGTCTCCAGCCTTCCCGGCTACATTTCTCCCTCAGCCTGCCATAAGCATTCCGAGTTGCTCTGTACATGTCCCAGCTCTGAGTGTCATTCCTTTTTATGGCTTGTCTCATCGCCCTGCGTGTTTTCTTCCTTTGCTTTTGGAGGTCCTTGTTCCACCATGGTTGTCCTCTACCAGTCTGAACTGTTTTCTCAGGGCATGCTGTGTGGAATGCCTCCATAATGCTTCGCTCGAGTCCTAATGCAGCCTCTTCCAACTCCTCGATGTCCTCACATCTCCTTGGTTTTGGCGCGTTGGCTTTCAATTCTTCTTCATATATGGCCCAGTCTGTTTTTCGTGGGTTTCTTATCCTCATCTTCTCCATTTGGTAATCTATACTATAGAGTAGTCTCCGGTGGTTCGACATACTGTCCTCCCTGTCCTCCATCCTTTTATCCTTTCGGTAATTCTTCCCATGGCTATTGTTATGTCTAATACCTCCTTCCTTACCCTTGTTACGAACGTGGCGGTGTCCCCCTCGTTCAGTATGTCCAGGTCTTTACTTACTATGAACTCTAGTAGTGATTCTCCCCTGCCATTGGTGTCGGTGCTTCCCCACACTTCGTTGTGCGCGTTGGCATCGCAACCTATAAGTAGGGGTACTCTCTTACCTTGATACATCTGTACCGCCTCTTCGAGCTCCTCCGTTGGTGCATTGCCCTCTCCCGGTAGGTAGCAGGACGCCAGCGCCACTCTCCTCCTCTCCCCGTCCTGAGCGATGAAGCATGTTTCCACCACTACAAGGTCTCTGTAACATAAGGTCATAACACAACCCATGTTCTCTACATTGTTACTTACAAAAATGCATGCTCTCGGAAGTAGCTCACCATTCCTTTCGTAGTGGAGAGCCCCCCCCCAGATGTCCCAGGCCTGTCACTTTATTTCTCCATGCGTAGGGTTCTTGCAGCAGGGCTATTTCAACTTTATTCCTTACAACATACTGTCCTAACTCGGACATTGCATCTTTGCAGTGCTGTAGGTTTACTTGGCATATGCTTATTTGTGTTTGTGTTTTTGTTGTTTGTGTATTTTGTGTGTTGTGTGTAGTGTTCATTGTTATTGTGTGTCTGTGTTGCAGTCTTCCCCTTACTCGGTGGGTGCATCACTTTCGGCATCCGTACCCTCCTCTACCGTCTGGATGTCGACAGATCCTGCTCCCGCCTGTTCAGGTATTAGATTTCTTAATGGCGGAGTTATTTCATCCGCCATCTGCTTCTCCTTTCTCTCCTCTTTTCCGGACGATTGGGCCCTTATAATCCTGGCCCGGATTTTGGTGCACTGGAAGTAGAGGCTCCTGGTCCCCTCGTTCCCCCAGGTTTCCTCCACCGCCGACGGCACCGACAGGCAGACCTGGGTCCCTGCCTGTTGCCTATCCCAGGATATAAGGGTCCACTCGTCCAACTTCAACTCGGGCTTATCCAGGTTCTGCGCCCTCAGGAACCCCACAAACATCTCCTTATTTGTGTTCGTGTCCCCGGGGACCCAGACCTGTACCCTCGTCTGCTGCAGTCTCCTGGTCACCAACTTATGACCACCTACGATGCCAATGTCCCGGGTTAGGAGCCACTCCCTTGACTCCTCCGACACTGGTGTCACAAGGAAGAATCCTTCTGCCACCAGCCCCGAAGTTGCAAACTGAGGGGCTCCTACCCCAGTCTCCCCTGACAGGAATCTCCGCACCGCCGTCTCTATGAGGTCATTGACCCTGTTCCGGATGAGCTTTGCCAGAGCTTCATCCACCAAAACGCCATCCTCTCGGCACACAGCGACGGCGAGATCCCGGTGCGCCCTTGCAACGCTCCGTGGTCCCTCCGCCGCCGCCTTGCCTTGGTTCTGGCGCTTCGCTGGAGGACGCTCTGACTGTCCCTCATCCGTGCTCTGCCTTTTTATCTTAAGACCCCGCTTGATGGGGGCCAGGCTGTCGGGGGGGTTTCCCCCGGATCCGCCAGCCTCTCCCCCACCAAACGCGATCTTGGCTCTTCTCCTTTCTAGTTTAGCCCTCCTCTTCTCCGCCTTCGACTGGTACTTGTGGAAAGTACCGGTCCCTTCGTCTGCTGGTGCGTGTGCTCCCGCAGTCTCCTTCGACGGAGACTGCGGGATGCGATCAACTCCTCCTCCCTCAGTGACAGGCCTCCCATTTGCTCGTGGACATCCGGGGTGCCTGTTGCCTCTCTTCCTGCTCCTGACGGGGATCCTCCTCCACCTGAAGTGCTCGGGTTCCCTCCCGGTCCTTGCGCTGCCACTGGCGTTGCGCCCGTGGCCCTTCTGCCTGCTTCAGTGTTTACCGACATTGCTGGTTTGGAATTCATATTTATAAACTGTAATGGGAAGAAAACTATTAGAGTGGCAGCAGTGCTCCCGTACTACCCCCCAGCTACATTTGACGTACGCAGTGAACGCCACCTCCCCTGCGCACAGTCGTTCACGACAGCGATTGTGCCGAGTAAGCCCGCAAGCATGAGGTAGCAGCCCCTGAGTTGCTTTATGTGACAAGTTCGTTCAGCTTCCCAGTCCGGCTCCTCCCCGAGCCTTACTGTTCGCCTCCCTTCATCGTCACTCTGAAGTCCGGGTCCACGCATCGTCCGCTTCACCCCGAAGACAGTCACTAGTGACATCCCGGGGATCCCCGACCTCCGCGCTTCTCCATCCTCCGGATACACCTCAGGTCCTACTCCCCCTCCCCTCGTCCGCTTGCGAGCCCAATCCGCACCAACCTCCCGCTGCCCACAGCCGGCTGTGAGGGCCTTCGGCACGTCCTCCCACCTCTGACCCTGGGGGTTTTGTAGACACATTGCTATACCAGAACTGAGGTCTGATATGTCAATGTGTCCGTTGCACTCCTCTTTTACCCGGGCTTGTGACCGGCTCCATTGCTGGAGGCAGAGTTGACAGAGTTTACACCTTAGCGACCTCTATGTGTATTTTTTCTCTAGCTGTCTCTGCAATTTCCTTTAGATCATGGACTTACTCTTAAAAGTTCCTCCGGTTAGGCTGTATTGTGCCTTAACTTAATTAACATCGTTTGTTTCAAATAGTATGGGAGTGATATGGCCCTGTCGAAGAAATATACTGGCTTTAGAATAGCTGTACCTATTAAAAGCCGATGTTAATATAGGTTTTGGGTTTAAAGATCATTTATTCTCATTAAGAATTTTACAATTCACTTATTGCAGCATCGACAACTCTTAGTGCTATGAATTTTTGGTGGGCAACTGTCGATAGGTCTAACGTATCTATAATGATTGTATTTTTATTGTTGTAGCTACCTATATTATGATGGTATATTTGAATGAATTGAATGATTATTCTTTAATTATATCTTTTATAATGTAATTTGTTAAATCTAATCTATCAAGTCAATTTGTTCAAAATGTACTTAAAATCTTTCTTAAATAAGGTCACTGTACATGTTCTATGTTCTCTGCTTCCATTTGATCGATCTAAATGGCGTCTACACGATCAATCTGATCCTTCAAACTGCCAATCAGCGATCGAATCCAGAGCACGATTACAATCACAAATAGGCCATAGATCGACGAAGTCATAGCGAATTGAATTCCCAAAGCAAGTCGTGTAGGGGTGTGTCGTTCGCGAGTGAGTGATCTATATGTAAGTATCTTCTCATTCATATCAGTAACTCACTCACTCACTGAAGGATGAACCAACTCACTACATTACATCACGTTTCGTTCGCAACCACTCAAAATATTATGAAGTTATACTTATAAATAAAAGAAAATTAATTTGTCGAATATTATGAGACCAGTCACATTCCAATAGCAACATTCGTTAATTTTGCATACTTTCTCGATACTTCTCACGACGCATCATTCAAATGAACCACTGAAAGAAATGAAAGACATAAACGAAATGAGTATTATGATATGATGGAGCAGTTTGACTCTGTAGATCCACTGAACGAAAAGAGCGAAATGAACAAAATGAAATCCATGAATCTCCTTCATTTAAGTGCATTGACGTAATAATTGTAAATAATACCTCAATGTTTAAGTGACATAATTTGCTCATCCCTAGCTAGCAAATGAACTGTCAAACCTAGACAAAGTTAATCAGTTTGAATGGTTTGATAGTTCAGTCCCTTGGAAGACTTAGCGTGGTCTGATTCTAAAGTCGTGTATTTTCGCAAACATTAAGTATGATTTTGTGCTTGGTCGAGGTGCATGCACTAGTATGCATGCCATACACAATAATGTGACTTGTAAGCTCAAAGGTCGGGTCAGTGCTATACCATTTAACTATAGTAGCTTAGGTTACATTGGTTGCAAAATCTTCATGAATTTTGCAGATATTGTGCCATCAATAGGGCTATCTAGTTCATCAAATTGGCTAAGCGTAGGTTTCATAGCACAACCGTAGACGTAAGTATTTATACGTAAGTTTTATACCTATTCTTAGTAGGAATCTGACCTGAGATAAAACTCTGTTACATGAAATGGCCATGATGAAAATAGATCTTAAGTTTGTGATGTAAATTAATACAGCATACAGATTAGATGTGATTAGATGATGATGATGTTTGATGATGCCTTCCTTGACGTATCCGTCAACGGTGTCGAGTTGTTCACACAAATATTTGCCCTGGCCGGGATTCGAACCCTGAATGGCCGGCTCAGTACGCAGGTGCAGTACAAAATTCGCCAATCGCGTCGTCAAGTTGGTAGGTATATAAGGAACCACAAGGTTTTACAAATTATAGCTTACTGGTTACCCTTACCCGACCCTAGTTTGCTCTAAACAAGTGGAATTCTAAGCTAATCAGCTGTGAGATCTCGATTGAGATCGATCGAATATCAATAGAGATATCATTAACAGTTAATACCACAGACCTTAGTCATTACATTACCTGATCACGCGAATATAGCTCTTATTTCATTACCTTAAGATCTTCCAATCAAATGGTAAGCGCATGGCTGGCGCAATAAAATTTAATTGGCTGATACAATTAAGAGGTGTCATAAATTATAGCGATTTTTCAAATAGATCTTTAAGATGCTTGTGTAAACAGTTCTTCCGGTGGTTTGACATAATGACGAAATAAATAAGTATTTAGATTAATAAATAGTCAAAGTATAGCTTGACAAGTGTCGGTCCGGCCCAAGGGTAGCCATACGTCATATATTTGCATTAAGTATGAAACGTCAGTAGCGATTAGCTGTTTACCAAATTCAAAACATTGTTTACCGGAATGTAAATTAGTAGCACTAAAAATCCGCAATATGGCGTGGGTTGAAAAGCACCCTTTTGGGCTTATACTAGGTACCTACCTAACAGGGCAATGTATGTAGGTAAATACACTAAAATGTACTTGAAAAAATACTGAAGGTCGTCGGTCGACCTTGTTAGGGGTAGGGGTCTTCCCAAGCGGTGTCTTTCGGTCCGCTACATATAGTATCCATATCCATATCCATTTATTTAGTATTATTAGTCATACATTGTCAACAAGTGTAATACAATCAGCAATAGTAACTTAATTTAACAAGTATAAATATATTAATTTATATTGGAGTTAGATATTAGGTACATTATAATATGAGAAACAAGTTATTGAGTAGGGTCAATTTCATCTAAAAATTCATTAACTGAATAATAGGCCTTTTGAAGTAGCATTAATTTTAATTTAGAGTTCAAACCCCTAGTATCATATTATTTTTTCTAAAATTTATTGATTGAAATTTACACTTTAAAGTTAAATCATCAAGCGTCAGTCCCATCCCTAGTAGCATACAGGCTGTATGTGGCAGTTTACTGTAGTATCGTCACCGTTTTCTTATACCTATTCATTAGAAAGGGAGAACACTACAGTATTGCCACTTTTTAATTTCTGCTCTTTTTGGTCGGACTGTAATGCTTATACAGCCCTTACACAGCTGTAATAAGCTGAATAAAGGCTGTATTAGTACATTACGTAACAAGGGTGGTAAACGAGGAATTACAAACGAGTGTCTATTAGAATTAATGACACGAGTTTGGAATTCCTTTACCACCAGTCACGTACGACGTTTTTCATCACACTTTGGAGGAAATAAAACGAAAGTAATAACTAGTAGTCAATATCAATATCAATACCAAAATTACTTACCGCCCTAGGGCGTAATATTACCGCCCGGTTTTCTAGCATGTAAACCCCTAAAGTGTGATAAAAATTACTTACCGCCCTAGGGCGTAATTTACGACTTACTGCCCGCTTTTCTAGCATGTAAACCCTTGTTTACGAGCAAGTGTGATGAAAAATCTCTTATCAACATGTGTGCTACGTCAGACATGTTTCATTACCGGATTATGATATCAAGATACGTAAAGTTTCAGCTCAGTCAACCGGTAATGAAATCAATACCTACAGTCCTACATATACTTAGTACATAGTAAGTATATAGTTACTGGGCTTTAAGGCGCCACGCCGAAGCGAAGTAAGTACGATGTAGGTAATTCGATTGCTGTTCAATTTAATACAAATGTTGGTACGTATACAGGGGGACTTCAAACTGGTAACACATAATTAATGTTTTGAACTCAATCTAAACCCCTGTAATTAGTCTCATGCTTCTAAAATAATCAAAAACATCTTATGTTTATGTTTTAAAGGATTGCTAATGTTTGGCAAAAAACGTTTTCCAAAGTATCACATCGCAAACTTTGTTTCCCAAATTTTCATTTGGCAAAAACTCAATTGTCAAAACTACTTATCGCAAATTTTACAGTCGGCAAACCTCTTTTTTGGCAAATGATTGTTAAGCAATTAATAACATGGTCAAGTTCTATATTCCCAAAAAAAAATATTATACATGGAGAACCAACAGGTCACAATGCAAACCTAACCTAACCTACAGTTTTCGGTTTTGGGACCCATTTTGACCCACTACTACCACCCCCATCGTTATTTATCTAAGTCCTAAAAATTGTGTCCATTTTGGAGCCAATATCTCGGTAATTATCAAGTTTAGAAAAGATAACCATAAGAAACATTTGCTTAATAAGCATTTGCTTAATAAAGTTTTGACGAAGTGAAACTGCCAAATGATATTTTGACCAGATGAATAAGTTGCGAAATGTATTTTTGCTAAATATTCGTTTGGGAAATGAAACTATTGCGATTTTAAGTTATTTGGGAAGTCATATTTTGGAAACATAATTTGCCAAACGGAAGTACACCAAATGCTTCGTATTTACCCATTCATTCAAAGAATGAGATACTTATTCAAGAATGATTTAAATAAATTTCTTGTAAAATTCGACGTACGTAACTAACGTAAATAACGAGGAGTGGCAGATATTATGACAGTTAGCTATTGAATATTGGGTAAACATTAGGTAATCAATCAGACATTGGGACTAATTGACCATAGTTATGCAGAAAGCGACCAAAGATTTTTTTTCATAATGCAAAAAGCGACCAAACTCATTCAATTGATTAAGACTTAAGTCACTTTGACAAAAAATCTACGCTGGTCGCTTTCTGCATAACTATGGTCAATTATTTGTTTTGTTAGAAAATTAACGATAAGTACTAGAAATAGCAAATTTTAAAGATTAAAGATATCTCACTTAATACGGCATTTGATGACAGCTCAAATCAGCAACTCTTTATGAATTGTCAAAAACGATCTGTTAGTATGAACTTTCTATGAAGACACCGGCTTGTGACATCGTAAAAATCAGTAGTCAAAACAAGTTTTGTTTTTAGTTTTTGTTCAATTAAAAATACTATAATATCCAAAAGGTATTTGCTTCCGCGTATTTTGAATATTTGTTTAGTCGTTTCAATTACATACATATAATTTGTTTTCACTATAATTAAATACCGTATTGACATTTTGCAGACTGATTTAGAAAATATTTTAATTAATTTATTAAGTACTTGGGGTGGTTCTAGAATATCAAATATAAAAATCACTTCTTAGGGAAAAACATTATGAAAATATTTAAATCGGTTTATTTATGCTGTTCAATCGATGTTGGTACCACCTTACCTATATACTTTGGTAATTATACATTTGTCCTTTACCATAGTATGTAGCTGTGCTTAATGGATATGCTTAGTTTGGTAATCAACCAGCCGTTAATGAGTAGATTAGTCACAACGTGGTCAAAAGGCAATCAATGTGAACGCGGCGCCATGCATATAATATGCATGCAACATATGCGAAGCTCTCCTACACGTACCTTACGACCGTGCGTGACAACTTTATTGCGTACAAGGAATCAATTATTTCAGGCAACTCTGACCCAAATGTGCAAATACCCTAAAAACTAAATTAACATAATATATGTACATATTAAATTATTTTACCTACTCACCCGACAAGCCCTTTTTCACGGCTAGGCATCTCAAACATATGCAATGAAATAAAAAAAAACACAAGGGGTTAAATGGACAGAGTAGTCACTTCAATATACGACCTACATTTCATTATGTCACCACGATACAATAAGGTGAATGCTCAGTCGTTTACTACTGATCTGGGCTCTCGATACATTTCTCAGCGGGCACAGTGTACGCAGAGAAGTAGTCCTACAACCTACAACTAGCTTTAAGAGTGCGTCTCCATTGAAGCGAGGCGGAGAGGAGACATTGGGTAGTGGAGACATGCGGAATAGACCAATCACGTAAGTTGAAATTTGTATCTCAGCTTAGATCCACTTCTGTGATTGGTCGATTCCGCACGACTCCGCTCCGCTCCGTTTCAGTGGAGACGCACTCTAAGTGCTACATTTTCTAATCGTCTAGTTTCCTAAAAGATCAAATCAGGTACTTTTTATGAAGTGTCAAAGCGCTGGATAGAGTTTCCTTCTACCTACGTATCACGTTAATACTATAAAGGCGAAAGTCTGTTAGTGTGGTTGTATATTTGTTACTTTTCCACGCTCAAACGTCTGGGCCAATTATTATAAAATTTGGTACGAAGGCGGCCACCCTGTATTAACACTTAGGCTACTTTTTATCCCGAAACATGTAGTGTTTACGTGAGATTAGCGGGTAACACCGCGGAGTAATACAATATTTAGGTAAGCAAAACAAACATGTTTTTTTTTCTGCTATACGCAAATAGTTATGACAGAGCGGAATAGGTATATTACTGTACGCGTACTACTTAAAAATTACCTCTTAATTTTCTGTCATATTTTGTAGGCACGTGTACATTCACACACATTTTATATTTTTACTCATTGAGTAAAGTCACATTTAACCTCGCAAATTGTAAGAAAAATACAATTTCTGATCAGTTGTGTTACTGGAATATTGATACTATGCCCCGACTGATATATGAGGGCGGAACATAAACCAACAAGATAAGGGAGTGCCCTTTATTTCACTCCGCGGCTAGCATTGTACACGCACTGCGCTAATGAACGCAACAGGAAAACGAGACTGTTGTACAATGAGCTGCAAAATCGCATGGCCCATTTATGGATAAATTCATTCATAAATGGGCCACGCATTTATGCAGCCTATAGTACAAATAGAAGCGGCATTTTATGGGATACATTTCGGAGAGTGAGCGCGGTGGGACTGTATGAATTCATCCTTTTCCATTTCGTTTTCACGTAACTAGACCAACATTAATTCTTACAGTTAGATTATGACGAATACACACTATCGAATACTCTATTTGCGATTCGCGTTACGGCGCCTACTGCCTACCCTTCGCAACCTACGCACCAGCATAGCCTAGGGCGCTTGGATTTGCATCCCTTTTTGTCCGGGCAATTTGGAGCGCGTTCGTAACTAGTAGTACACTAGCGTCATATCGCATCTGTAGGTACCATTGCCGTGCCCTACAATCCATTGCGTCTCATTTTACAAACAACTAATAAAATGCAGTTTTCGTTTTCGAGACTTGAATCGATGAATTCTCGATGAACTGGCGAACTCGGATCGTTGCGAATTATTGTGGTAAGTATAAGTTAGGTTTGCACACTCTACACGCCGCGTTCCATAGCCCCATTACGTTTGATTTGTCTAGAACCATACGCTGCCATATAAGGATAACAGTAACAATTTAACAAACCAGTGAACTAACAAACCAGCTCGTTAACCCATGTTACAAGGATATTTGTGTGCCTCCTACGCTGAGATGAAACAAATTAAACGTTGCTCTTCATCGCGCGGATAAAAATCACAGTGCGTGAATTAGTAAGTATTGTTAAGTTTTGTAGTGAAATGGAAATTGGTTTTGTGTGAAATCAACCGGCTTGTAGACGTTGATGTTAGAAATATTAATATTATTGTATATATAAGGTTTAAGATAGGTTTAAGATATTTATTTCTCAAAAGATTACAAATCACTTACAGAGAAATACATTATATTCTTAATATCTAAAAGGAGAGGGTACTTTACAATAGGGTAGTAACAACTTTAACTTAAATAAGTGGGTAGCTTCTACTAGTTTATACAACGATAGTTTTGCAAGTAAGAAGCGCATTTGCGGGCCGGCTAAACTGCGTCGTTATGTCGTTAACTGACGCTTACGTTAGTTTGTTTAGTGGGAAGAGGGAGCCTTTAAAATGTGCTGTTTAAGGGCCTTTTTAAAAACGATTAGAGATTTGGCGTCCTTTACATCGTTCGGTAATTTGTTATATAACTGTGCCCCTTCGTAAACAATACTTTTTTTACCATAATTCGTTCTTGGTGGTCGTAGTAGTAAATTGTTTGCCTGACGTGTAATTCTTTTTTGTACCTGTGCTCTTTTAGTAAATGTAATATGACAGTGTATGTCCTTATTTATTATTTTTCTTACAAGTACGCACGTATTGTACTTATATGTTTGAGATAGGTTCAGTAATTTTGTCTCTTTATATATTTGGTTTGTTGGTGTTCTATGTTTATAGTTGAACAATAATTTAATTAACTTATTTTGCGATATTTGGAGGGAGGTTGTATTAGACTTGGCAGCATTGCCCCATATTTCTATTAAATAATCTATGTGGGGCTTTATCAGAGAATTATAGATGGTATAACGAATGTTTATTGGAAGACAGTGAACAATTCCACGCAAAGCACCTGTTAGTGTGGCAAGTTTATTTCGTAATTTTTCCATGTGAGGTCTCCAGGTTAGCTGTTTGTCAAGTATTAAACCAAGGTACTTTTCTTTGTCCGTTTTTTGTAGGTTGACGTTGTTTATAGTTAAGGGTAAGTGCTCATCAATGATTTTGTTTTTTGCTGCAAATATCATATATCTGGTTTTACCCTCATTAATTGTCAATAGATTCGATAAAAGCCAGCTTTGCATAATGTTTAGGTCGGTTTGGGCTTGCTCAATTATGGTGTTAATTTTATTTCCGAAGTAAAACAAACATGTGTCGTCAGCATAGAGTGTTACATGGCCTTTTAATCCTATTTCATGGATGCTATTGATATAAATTAGAAACAGGAGTGGTCCTAATCTTAGATTTCATAACATTTATGAAATCTAAGATTAATGTCTGAATTTGAAGATTATATACTAACTGCGGCCCTCGATGTTACCCGTTCATCCTCTAGCAATATTCAATTTTTACTGGATAAAAAAATAGCATAGATACCTACCTATATGTTAATCCAGGGTGGTCCAAATTGAATCAAAATTAGTCCAGCCGTTGAGCGTGTAAACTTTCACGTTTATAATAATAAGTAGTGTTATTTAACATTCCTGCGTCGATTAATACAAAATAATTGGTTTCATAAATTTATGAAACATGTAATTTTTCATTATTTTGAATGTGGGAACACCACAGGTGCATACAAATAATGCATAAGGAAAAATTTGAAAGGTGGTGTTGTGTTAGGGTGGTGAAGAGGTTAACACGTTGGACCGGTAATCCGATATGTAGATCTTTGCAATGTTCATTTGAAAGCCTTTACACCTTTGGGTAGACAGTTGTCATGAAAACGCAATAGGAATATTAAGCAGTATCTTAACTCGAGTCAAGACACCGATTTGCGTATTATCTAATACATTTGTAAACGCTCTACATTGCGCCACTAATTGATAGATTGAATTACTAAATCAACTGCAACCAATTCTAAATTGCACTAATTGGTTACGATGGCGGTGAATTTAATTTGATTTTCTCATTAATCCGGATTTTCAATTTAACTTCTTGAAGTTTAATTGATTTGGTTTAATTTTATAGACAGTTTATATAAATATCTATTAGCTTAAGATATAGCATTATTGCGAAATATTCTGAAAGCACTTATAGTGTCTGGCAATAGATGACATAGTTTTTAATGTTATTTATTTAAAACAAAATGTTTTAAAACTGGCCTTTGCACCCCTTGCACAAGAACAGTGGATACGCAACTTTTTTCGCGCGAGATATTCACCTATCTCTTTCTGTTCAATACTGTGCGAGAGTGACGGGTAGACGGGTAGGTCCAATTTAACCTACCCTTAAGCTACCTGTCCGCTGTAGTGAAACTTTATATGTGAAATGGACCAATCACATTCCTGAGATTAAAATTCACTCCTTTTGGGCTTCACAAAGACGCAACCTGATTGGTTCATTTTCTGCGCTTCGCTTCAGTCGTCTCAGACAATTTCTACTATAAGGTGGGGTAATTCTGTCACCGGGGAAGACTGCGACAGTCCAATAAATAACTAACTGTTAGTCTTGCCCCAATAGACAATATACTTACATTGGATTTTAATACGATTATCACTTTAAACGCCATAGGGACCCCTACCACCATCAGGCCACCAGTGACCCCCATGGCGTTGAACGTGTTAATCTAATATCTCCACCTTCTATTCGCCTATTCTCTTATAAAATCACGATATTGTCTAATGATTTTGCAGTCGTCATTTCCATGGCGCCAACACAGAATCAGTCATGTTAAGCAGCTTAGTCCATGCAACATAGTGATTTATAGGCACCATCTTATAAATTATCAGTAATATATACAATTATATCATCAATAAAAACCTCAAACCATGTACCAATAAGAGCTACATTGCAATGACTAAGTAAATAATGAAATATTATTAATAACATTAACGCTTGGAATCGACCAATCGTAAATCAGTTTCAGACAGAACAGGATACGTCAAATATGAAGCGACCAATCAAAATGCTGCATTCAATAATTCCATAATCAAATTAATTCAAAGTTCGTTACTTTAGCAACAGCCCATCTTAGTTGAAGTGTAGATGAATTCTGTTACTTTACGCTAATGGATAAGGGTTAAAATGAATAACACTTGAAGGGAACACTTGAAGTGAATATTTTAGAATGTTTACGTGTAAGGACAGTAGTTACAGGTTATTTATTGTTATGTTAATTGATCTTAACGACGGTCAGATTAGTGTTAGGTTAAATGCGTAGGCAAGTGAATCATAATACGTGGTTGTAATAAAATCGGTTTTATGTGTGGTACTGGTATTATAGCGTCGTAACTCGGAGTTTAAGGACACGTTATTGAATATCTCTTCTTCTTTGTTCCCGCACTTCGTGTGGTCACCAGTGCTTTTACCAGCTCTATATAAAGCACTAGATCCTTGGCTGTCTCAACACGAATTCCTTTTATTCAGAGCATTTTAGCCGTTTCGCTACTTAGACGCGTGTTTTTATTTTGTTCTTAGCACTGACCATTTAGGTAAGTTTGAGTACGGTATAAAAACTATTAATATTTTCGATAGTATTTTTTAAGTTCTAGAGAAAATAAACTCGTGAACTCGTGATCATCATTTAATAGCTATTGTCGGGATTCGAACCCGTAACGTTATATCGAATGTCTTTTATACTAATTGTAGGTACACCCAGAATTGGGCATTCAATAACAAATCATCACCACCGTCATTCAAGAATAGGTTATTTTGAATAGCGAGTTTTACAACAAATGAATAAATCAAAGCAGAAGAAATTGAGTGAAACTAATTTAATCGTCATTATCGTCGTATAATTGTTTGATTATAATACATTTTTAACCTACTTCAAAAAGAGGAAGTGTTTTTTACATCTTCGTCTTTTATAAACCGATACGGAAACTTATTTAACCGACTTCAAAAAAAGGAGGGGGTTCTCAGTTCGGTTGTATGTTTTTTTTTTTTTTTTTTTTTAATGTTTGTTACCTCATAACTCCGTCATTTATGAGTCGATTGGGAAAATTCTTTTTAGGTTCATTAATAGACATCTCAAGGTTGGTCCCATAAAATTTTGGTGAAGATCGGATGACGAGATGTATGAGGAATCGAAGGAATTCCTGAAATTTTATAGGCAGTCATAATATTTTTCATATATTTTCTAAAACTATTTAAGTATTTGCATATGGTAGTCATCATCTTCCAATGCTGAACTGATGATGGAAGGTACAACTCCTTAACGGTTAGGAGTTAGGAGATAATTAAAACGAGATGCATTCCTTCAAGACCTCCCTGATCACCCCGCCATAAGTATTTTATATGAATCACTAAAAAGCGAAAAAAAAAATTTTTTAACAAAAAAAAGAACCGACTTCAGTAAAACTAAAAATCAAAAAATAACCCGTTCACGTACAGATTACATTTGACTCACCCTTTGAAGTCGGTGCCAAACCTCACGTAAACTTTAATATATAAATATAATAACAGTGGTTTGGGATCGACTTCAAAGGGTGAGTCAAATGTAATCTGTACGTGAACGGGTTATTTTTTGATTTTTAGTTTTACTGAAGTCGGTTCTTTTTTTTGTTAAAAAATTTTTTTTTAAGTTTGAAATTTTAACAGAGGACCCTCCAGGATAGTCCCACGTCATTTTGGTGAAAAATTTACTGCGAGATATACGAGAAATCAAAGAAACTCTTCAAATATTATAGGCACAAATTTATAATGTCGATTTCTCTTTGAGGATCGAGTTGTTGGTGCGAAAATCGATCCTTACGATCTTCAGAAGGCGTTTCTAGGACCACATTTCCATATATGGCGTCGATTTTTTCGTCTATTAGTCTTGGAGTCCAGATGGCAGTGCTATAAGGAAGGATTGTAAATGAAATGAAATGAATTTATTTGCTGAATTTGGGTATAAGTACATAGGTGGTATAAAAAAAAATAGGTCAACCATAACCTGCTTAACTAAGCATGCAAATATCACATCACTTTCGAGAACATGCCAAGAAATGAGATGTGGGAATCATGATGTCACCTAATCACAAATTAAACATATATAAATAGGTACATTGCAAATCTATCGTCGTCATTATCATATCATAGTGCAAATAAATTGGAATAAAACAAATTAAGGCAATGTCAAAACAATACATATTTTACATCGTTATACAATAATTAATAATTGGAACTATGTTGTCATGAAGTTCTTAAAATTAAAACAACTAAATTAGAATTACAAAATGTCAATAGGTGCATGGGTATTTATTGTGCAGAATTATAATTTAGGTATTCATTTATAGAGTATAAGCACATGTCACAAAGCCACACAAATAATTCATTTTTAAACAACTGTTTTAAAGGGAGTTCTTTGATAGTTGGAGGTAATTTGTTAAATACCTTAACGCACATGAAGAATGAACTTCGAGCTGTTTGTTTAAGACGGGTTTTAGGCATGTGGAGAAGGTTCCGCTGTCTAGACACAAACATGGAAAGATAAGGCACTGCATTAAACGTACCTTTGTATTTTAGATTAGGTATCCATCTTTCCAAATCCTTCCAATCACTCCACTGCCGACCTTGTGATGATGCTACTCTTAATCAAAATAATCGCCATTCAAATAAAAAGTTATTTTCTCCATCAAACTAATTCAAACAACGTGTTAGCTGTAATCAGAATGACGTATTCTTGATTTATTCTATTTCACGCCATTCAAAATGACGCCCTCTAGAATAAATCACATTTGAAATTTTTTGAATGTGAATGACGTCTGGCCGTTCATTCTTATTCTCATTCAAAATAAAATCTGCCCAACTCTAATTTATACCCAATGATTTTATGGTTATTGTTGTTATATCTAGGTAGTGGAATTATATGAAACGTTTTTATATCCACACCCCAAAAGTAATCGGGTATACGTAGTGGGGCACCCTGGTTCGAGGGGCGCCTCTTTACGTGAAGTGAACTTACCCTGTCTGTATTTAGATATTTAAATAGAGGCTTTAGATCGCCTATATCCTGTCCCGCATCCGGTAGCCTTTTTATGCAACTACAACCCATAAAGTGACATCACATTTCGCTGACCCACTATTACAGGGTTCTATGTTACATTTTCAGGGTAAATAAAATGAGATTTTATGTCATAATGACAATGTTCAAATTTGAACTTGGCAAAAGTCAAACATAGAACTTTGTAATATTGAGCCAGCCATTTAGCGCCCATGTCACTACACAAATAATTACTAATTGACCAAACTTTATTAACCATTCAGTGGTTCCCAAATACTACATATTTCGCACCTCTTGCACGGCTTTGTACTCGTTTATCACGTCATTTGTATCATAAAAACGTATTTTATTTGGCTGCCGTTAGAACTGTCATTAAGGATGTCGACAGAGGCGGATCGGAGCGGAGGGCTCATCCAGAAATCATGTCCGAGAACACATCACGTGTAATTTTTTTACACAGTCGGAAAGTCAAGAAATAACGAAATATTATTTATTCAAATAATAATTATACATTGTACCACTTTTAAAGCGTAGCGTGAGCGTGACATGGCTTAAAAAAAAACATGCTATTGCTGTTTTTTTAATAAACTAACTTAATTCATACACGTGATCTTGAATGGGGGAGGAGGGGGTAGCGTTATAATCACCAAATATCACCAAGAAGGGTGGGTCAAAAGTAGGGCCAAATATGATCACGTGATTTCTGGACGAGCCCGGAAAAGTGTAAAATGGACCAGCCACAGTCATAATGATGTTATGGCTCTAAAAAACTTGTATTGTGTTTTTGTGAGAGAGCTCAATGAAAGGGCTAGAAAGTTACAATTTATAAATTGAAAATGTAAATTTCTTCAACAGAAAAAAACGCCGTCCGCCATTTTTGCCTTTTGCTTATCTGTGGCGTGACATAGAATATCGAGTAAATAAATAAAAGGACTACTCCGAAATTCGACCGTCGTATAGTGCCGTCCCGCTAAATATACCTACTTTGATAAGAGATCGAGAGGGACGGCACTATTTGGAGTCGTCGGAGCAGCCCTTCAGTTTTCTTTACGGGATTTGTGACGTCACTATCGTGAGCGAAAATGGCGGACAGCGTTTTAAGCATTTCAAAATACGAATAAAAACCATAAATGTTTTTTTTAGTCATCTTTTACTTTTATGAACCGAAAACTAGTAGGTACATTAGTTTAATACAATTTAACATGAGTCAACTAGCCTATTGTAGAGTACATCCAGATGCGTACACGCAGATTTACCTTGACTGATCCAGATATAGTACCAATTTCATTGAATCTTTAGCGCCTAAATCGACGCCCAGTGGGGTCCCGACATCCTCTGACCTGATTTGTTTATTACCAGTCGTTTGACTCCTTAGGGACTGTACTTACGTTGAGCATTGGAACTAAAAGGTAGTATAATAATAGAAAACCGGCCAAGTGCAAGTCGGACTCGCGCACCGAGGGTTCCGTACAAACACTTTCCATCCCTAAGTGTTTAAGTTAAGTTTGCACCTGGTATGTATAGCGCCCCATATAAATTAGGTGCAAACTTGCAAAGTTAGGTATTAAAAAAAAACTACTAACTAGATCTCGTTCAAAACAATTTTCGTTGGTAGTTTTTATAGTAATGTACATCATATGTTTTTTTTAGATTTTTCATTTTCTTATTTTAGAAGTTAGAGGGGGGGGGGGACCAACTTTTTTCCACTTTGGAAGCGTCTGTCACGCAAACTATTCGGTTTAGAAAAAAAATGTTTTAGAAACCTCGATATCATTTTTGAAGACCTATCCATAGATACCCCACACGTATGTGTTTGATGAAAAAAAAAAATTTTGAGTTTCAGTTCTAAGTATGGGGAGCCCCCAATATTTATTATTATTTTTTTATTTTTGCATCAAAATCTTAATGCGGTTCACAGAATACATCTACCTACCAAGTTTCAACAGCATAGCTCTTATAGTTTCGGAAAAAATGGCTGTGACATACGGACGGACAGACGGACAGACGGACAGACAGACAGACATGACGAATCTATAAGGGTTCCGTTTTTTGCCATTTGGCTACGGAACCCTAAAAAAAGGTAGTATGGGTGCGTAACAGCGACCGCTACGCACCCATAGTATCTTTTTGTAGGGTTCCATAACCAAAGGGTAAAAACGGGACCCTTCGCTTCGGGAGACTTCGCTGTCCGTCCGTTCGTCTGTCACCAGGCTGTATCTCAAGAACGGTGATAGCTAGACAGTTGACATTTTCACAGATGATGTATTTCTATTGCCGCTATAACAACAAATACTAAAAATAAAATAAAATAAATGTTTAAGGGGGGCTCCTATACAACAAACTTGTTATACATTATGGTACGGAACCCTTCATGCGCGAGTCGGACTCGCACTTGCCCATTTTTTTACAATATAACAACTAATGATATAACTATCTGCGTCGCGCGGTGTTACTCGTTCATCCCATGGGAACGCTACATTTTTCCGGTATAAAAAGTAGCCTATGTGTTAATCCGGAGTGTCACCTACTTTCATCATACCATTCAAAACGTTATGCATATTAAATAAAAATGTACCCATTAAAATTATACTTATTGTTGTTATACCAATTGAAACATTATATCAAATGTTGTTATAACTTGTGAAATTATATGAGACGTTGACATCTGGACATATGAAAGAATTTTTTGACAAGCTGAAACGGAGACATTTCGCTCGCTCGGTCTTTAAGTCGTTTAAGTATATGTAATTTTAACATATACAACATCAAACTATTGATACATCAAATCAAAGGGAAGAAAGGGAAGGAAGAGGAAAGGGATCAAAGCTCAAAGAAAAATGAAATGAGTTACTTGGTGGAAGTGACCGGGAATCGAACCCGGTACCTCTGGATTGCAGGTCCGGTTTGATCTTTGTATCAATGGTTTAATGTAAAAATTGTGGTGTTTACCCCAATTGAAAAAAATGAGACATTACATGCTTCAAAAATGTGTATACAACATCATCATCACTCCAATGATTTATATACATTTAATATGGGTCAAAAATAAAACATAAAAATAACAAATGTATGGTATTAAAACTAAAAATTATTCTAAGATTAAATTGTATTTATAAAACTAAGACCTCTAGGTAGGGTGCCCATGACGAAGGCAGCATTCCCACGCTGTATGTCTATGGAAAGCCTTTGCGCGAGAAAACTGCCCGCGCGTGGGTCCCCTGTTGCCTCCCTCAGGCGCTTGCTGCGCTCTCTGTGGAGTCCACGCGCACCCTGGCCCCACGGACCAAGTGTCTCGACGCCCAAAACGATGAAGCCGTATTGGGCGCCGAGACAGAAGTATTATAGTGAACCCCATTTGAGTCATACATCAGTTTCAAATTAGTCACTTTTAACGGACATGCTTTCGCAGTTTTCAGTAACATTACCGGATTTTAAACAAGGATCCGTTCGTCACTACGTACATTGTTCAATCAGTTAACGTTCCACAAACAAATTTAGAATGTGTAGCAGACAAAACCACAATGTTATTGACGTAACAGTTATGGATAAAAATAAACTGAATCATGAATAAAATATTTGCTCTAATCTGATAACTGGCGCCCGTCGTTTGATAATCCTGTTGATAAGAGACATATTTGCAGTTTTTGATGACGCGGCAGTAGGTGTGACTGAAGACAGTGATGTCACCGATCAACCTTATAAGGAAAATGATATATCCATTGTGGTTAATGATGCTATGAAGATAATAGATGAAAACGGGACAGTTTTCATCATTCATTAAGACTACAACTACATGCAAAAGCCATTAAACGTTCAGACATTATACAGTTCTACAGATTAGTGAGGACTTATGTTTATTTTATTAAGCTAAGGGTAAAATTATTGGTCATCAAATTAAGTTTAGTTGCGTAAGTAATTGCAGGATTTCACCAGTACTTTATATACGAATACATTACGTAATATTAAGTCAAAAGATATCACGAGTATTTAACTTAATGATAGGCAGCTTAAGCCACGACAGAATTTCTTTCATGACAGTTAAGTTATTTGAAAACTAATATTCTTCTTCTTCTTAAAGAAGCATTCATTTGTTAGTTACGTTAATACTTTCGACAACAATAAAGATTCTTTGAAACAAATGTAACTCTAAACCATGACTACAAAGATCAAAGCTTAAAGAAAAAATGAAAAAGGAGCTACCTGGTGGAAGGGACCGGGAATCGAACCCGGTACCTCTGGATTATTCGTCAGGTTTACGTGGAGCGAGGGTAGCGAAGTGGCTAACGCGCTGAACCGGTAATCCAGAGGTACCGGGTTCGATTCCCGGTCCCTTCCACCAGGTAGCTCCTTTTTAAATTTTTCTTTAAGCTTTGATCTTTTTATTCATGGTTTAAATAAAAATTGTGGTGTACCCACATTAAAAAATGAGACATTACATGTTTCATACATTTATAAATGTAACTCTTCTAACGAAATACCTTCTTCAAATTTCCATTTCTCCACCCATTTTGTCTTTCTAACCAATCACCTCGGACTCGGAAGTCTCCTAATTCGTATCGCACTGCTTCCCAAACAAGGTGGGCGTGATCAGCTTTCTATTAGAAGATTCGCACATGCGCATTATGAATTCCGGCGCCATCTTCTTTTATGGGGTTGTTGAAATGTCATTGGTTCGCCTAAGGCTGCCTGTGCACTAAAGCGGAAAAAGGAAATAAACCAATCAGGCTGCGTCTTTGTTGTGAAGCCCAAAAGAAGTGCAATTAAATCTGACAAATGTGATTGGGAAATTTAACACAGCAGCTCTTCAGTGAACAGGAAAGGCTGTAGAAGTTAAGTGTTGAGTTCCTCCATTAGTCCGTTCGCTATTTTCATGCCGAAAAAATTAAGTTTTGAATTAGGGCAGATGACTGGCATGCATATTACTGGTTTTAACCCTTTATCAAGTAAAGGGAATATATTTCCTACCATAAAACTTTGCATCTTTGTGATATGGTTCAATAAATTGACTATTTTTTTGTACACTCATGCCTTAAAAAGGGGTTAATATAAATAAAATAATTAAGGGACAATCTAACACAAATCGACCTAGTCCCAAACTAAGCAGTGCTTGTACTATGGATACTAGACGACGATATACATAATACAAATACATATAGATAACATACATGACCCAGGAACAAATATTCGAGTTCATCACTAAATATTTGTTCTTGCCGAGATTCGAACACAGGACCGTTGGCTCACTTGGCAGGTGCACTACAAACTGTGCCAACCGGGAAGTACAAATATATCCCGGATGGCAATGGCAGTCTCATTAAATGGTGGTTCTCCATAAATATGTTCTTCTGATAAACATATTTACGGAGAACCACCATCAGTCGTGCTCCAAAAACGCTGACATAATCAATTTAATTACTTGAGTTTGTTAATTACCTAGTTTTTGCCCGCCTGGAATTTTGATGGACTTCGAACACATACCACGAAACGACGCGTATCAGTTGTGAAATAATTCGTAATATCCAATCCAGTTTCAGAAGCGTCACTTTCATAATATTTCAATAATATAACGTTAGGTATGGCTAAAGGTGAATATGATTTTTGTTTACTATAATAATTACGAAAGTTTACTTAATAAGCGATTTCCAAAGATTTGAATTACAGTCTGACCAAAAAGAGTAGAAATTAAAAAGTGGCAATACTGTAGTTTCGTCCCTTTCTAATCAATCTAAGAAAACGGAGACGACACGCAGTATTGCAGCTTTTTAATTGCTGACTGTATACTAAGACATTCATTTTTCGCGACTGTTGTCGCGTCACTTAGTACCGCCCGTCACTCTCTCACAGTACTGCGAAGAAGAGAGATAGGTAATATTTCTCGCGCGAGAATGAGTCGCGTGTCACGGTTGTGCTAGAGGGGTTGGTCTTTTCTCACCCGCCCGTTTGAACCGACATTGCACATGTTCGTCGGTATGGGAGATCTCGTTTCGCCCATCGATAGTTCCATACGTGGTCGTGATTTTATTAGTATAGGTAGTTCATCTGTCTATATAGCAATCCACAGCTGGACATAGGCTTAGGCATCCTCGAGTACACGTAATACGTCATGTCAATAGCGTCGATATAGATCAGCGAATTTCCTTACACAAAAGAAAGAAGTCAATAAATACTTTCCCCTAGTATCCGAGTCGATCACGGGGCTCTTGGACACCAATCCATTATAGGGTTTTTACCCTTTGGGTACAGAACCCTAAATTTTTTTGACTATTTGCCCTGAGATATATAAGTCTCTAATCAACCCGACCCCGGGCTTATTTAATTTCCATTTCAAACTTCACCTTCGTTTTTTAGGACTCATGTTTCTTCCAAGGTAACACTCGCCATCTGATTTTTGTGGTCGCATAGAACAAATGATTGTAGATATTCAGAAATATATTGTAGGGACTCTATATCTTGTGACGTGTATAATAAAGTGATAGCCTATCTCTCTTTCCAGTACGGCGATGTGTGCGCGGCGCCCGCGCCGGTAGGCGGCGGCGGGCCGGCGGGCGGATGCGGCGACGCGGCCGGCCGGCGCCGCGTACTCTCGGCCGGCGCCGAGCCTCGCTACTATGCGCATGCCGATTGCCCTCACCACTCTGCTCGCGGTAAGTCACCGATGACATCATCACCATCATTATTATCATCATCATTATCATTGGAATTGTTCGGATTGATTCCGGTCGCATCTTTCCGTTCCGTTCTAAGCGTCAATCCTTTCTTCTTCACCACTTAGATAGGCAGTCCACAAATGTGCGTTTTTCTGGGAGTTTCTTGCCTCGTACGACAACATTGTGGAATGAATTGTCGCCTGCGGTATTTCCGGACCGATACGACCTTCAAGAAAAGAGCGTACTCCCACCTGAAAGGCCGAGAACGCACTTGTGGCTCCTCTGGTATTGCAGGTGTCTAAGGGCGACGGTCATCGCTTTCCATCAGGCGATCCGTTTGCTCTTCAGCTTATTTAGTCCATTGCTGGATATACGGCTCAGATCGGAGAGATATTTCGGCTATTGTACTGGTCTATTACGATCCCTGCTCAGACTTTGGACCTGTCCAGACCAACCCTTACAACTAAAATTCCCATGCCGAGTGCCCTCTACTCTCTTCTCGCGTTTAAATAAGTCTACAGCGTTTTGATGCTTTGAACCGATATTCCCGCAAGCAAGAGGGTCAACCATAAAAAAAATTACAAAATGAAGAAAAACATTTTTATGTTGTAACTGATAACGTCCGTAATTTATGAATGAAATATGAATTCACTGTGATTTGTTGAAGGCATTCGAGAACATATCGTAAGATTTTGCAATCTTAATTAAATGACAAACAGCATAAAAATGGGAAATATTAAAGATATTACAATCGTATTGGTTAGATACACTACAAACACTATTACCTATAAGTGGATCTAAATCTCTAGTTATTCAGGTTAAAACCGATGTACCCCAAGGATCAATACTGGGGCATCTCTTATTTCTTTGTATACACCAACGACCTCTACTTTTTGTAGAAACATGTCTCATATCGACCACTTTTGAAATTAACCTAATACGGCCTGGAAAAATCTTCGATCAAAGTCTGTTAATTAAAACAATCATTGGTGTCAAAATACAAAGCTATTATCATCGCCATGATACTCTTAATAGTTTTCACCATTATTACGTCATCGTTGAACCGACGTCAGCCATGTGATGACTGACAGACTTACTGTGTTTATCTCACGTACGAATAAATAACAATACCTACGTACATACTATTATCAGAGAGTATGAAATCAATAGAATATTGTTGTATTGTTATTAATCCCAAAATTACGCCATAAAAAAAAGATCTGATCACATATTTTTAACCGACATCAAAAACGAAACAGGTTTTCTTTGCCGGTATTGTGTATACATAAATACACATGTACCCCGATTGTAATTTTTTTTTAAAAGGCTGAACCGATTTTAAAAGTACTTTTTTAGTTTAAAGAATTCATCCCATTGTCAGATAAAATAACTTCGTTTCGTTGATTCCGGTTATAGTATACAATGTTCGCTATTCCCTATATAATATAAATGCCTTAGCAAAACTCCGATTCACGATTGACGATTGACATGCTAGGCGGGGAGAAAATTCACTTGCTGACCAAGGCAAGACGTAAGTAACACATGTTTGGCAAACAACGGCAAACATACAGGACGCAGTTATACGTTAGAGTGAAACGGAACTATGTCGTGCTCACTCTAACGTATAACTGCGTCCTGTATGTTTGCCGTTGTTTGCCAAACATGTGGAGCCGGCATAAAACTTTAGACAAACCACCGGCGGTAATTCATAAAGTCTGACCAAAAAGAGTAGAAATTAAAAAGGGCCAATACTGTAGTGTCGTCCCTTTCTAGTCAATTTAAGAAAACTGGGACTACAGTATTGCCACTTTTTAATGTCTACTCTTTTTGATCGCACTGTAAGCACCAGATCGCATATTATTTATGCACAAACACCTGCCATCTGAGACATTCACGAAAATCACCGCCCTAGGTACGTAATGTACCTATTACGCGCACTTTACTGACATGACACCTCTGGGAAGGTATAATACCTGCGCTATCGCTAACTTGCTCGTTGCAGTCTGAATAATTGAATTAATTATGTCAATAAAAACCGATTCAATGCTATTTGTCATCTAAATCTGCATTCCTGGCCGGTGACGTATAGAAAAAACGTGTTTGCATCAATACATTAATAACATAGTCTCGCTCGATACAGTTAGCTGCAAATTATTTATACTTACATTAATATAAATCAAAAATAGCGAAATTCAATTCCCTTATTGCTAATTTAATTTGAATGAGCAATGAGAAGGAATTAATAAATATAATAAAATAAATAAATAAATATCAGACAACCTCACAAAAATCGGTCTAGTCCCAAATTAAGCTCAAGAAGGCCTGTGTTATGGGTACCAGACGACGATATACATACTTATATAGATAAATATATTACTTAAAGCCATGGAAGAACCATGACCCAAGCACAAATATTCGAGTTCATAACACAAATATTTGCCCTGGCCGGGGTTCGAACCCGGGACCGCCGGCTCAGTAGGCAAGTGCTTACAAACTGCGCCAAACGTGTCGTCAAATTACCTACTATGAAGTTTTTTTTTTCAATTTATTGATTTATTTATTAAATCGTATGGCAGGGTTATACGTCAAATACAGCTTATATATTGCGATTGAGACTCATTTGCTCATTAGTAGAATCTCTAACAGTAGGTATTCGATTTATTGATGAAAAGAACCTTTATACCCCAAGAAGCACACATGCTATAATAAGAGCTTATACAGCCCTTACACAGCTGAAATAAGTCGCTGTAATAGTACATACCAGTTCTATAAGAACAGATACTTAATTACATCGTCAGCAAAAATAAAGTTACTAAACAACCTTAATTAGAAACTACACAACGTCAAAGTAATTATTTGTAATTTTTTATACCTTTTACAAAGTCAATTAGGCATTCGAATGTATATAATCTCACATACCTAAAAATTGCTAAAGATTATAGGGAATTTATTCATAATACATATATGACTCATCAGAATGAAGTTGCAAAATAATGTCTGTACATTCAATATCTATTTTACAAGTTTTGGTACACGCGTAGCTCGTTATTTGAAATGATTGAAAGTTGGGCATTGTTTACCCGACTACGCTAAAGCGAAAAAGAGGGTTATGGCTTCGTTTTGCCCGCTCGAACAACGTTGCAGGCGCTTTCTAGTTGGTTATTAAATGTTGATTTGGAATTTGAAGTGTAAGAATGATTAAAAATGGTGACCTTTGATTACTTTATCAGTTAAAAACCTATTTAAGATTCTTCCTAAATAATTTGCAATAAATACATTTCATCCTCTAGGTACAATTTAACGTATAATTTAAAATATTCAAATTAATTAAAGGTTTTTACAAAAGTTTTTGAGACAATTATATTAAAATTAAACGTAAAAGATAAATAATTAATTATTACAATACGTAGGCACTTATACTTTTTCAGATAAGACACCATCAAAGAAAAATAAATAATAATAATAGAGAAAAACTGTTATATCTCTTTACAAAATAATTATTGAAATATTCCTTAAATATCCTTAGCTATTCAGCCACATAGGTACGTTATTTAAATAACATTACCTACCCTATAATTATAATTGATACAATTGTAAAATTCATTAGAAAGTCCATCAGCTAATAATGCCATAAAGCTTAACAAAAGTTATTTGTGCAACAAGAGAGCAAAGTTGTTTTTTGTTACGAGTGCTGATTTTGAGTCCCGAGCAAGCGAAGGATTTCTACGTAAGAATCCTGAGTGTAGCGAGGGACCCAACAGCACGAGATGCAAAAAACTTTGCTCTCGTGTAGCACACACAACTTTTCACCTCATTAGCGAGAACATATTCGACATTTTGTGCTTTTTCTTCCAACGTATGTTTATAGTATTTGTTGCTGATTTCAATAATATTATTAATCAGGAAATAGATAAAAGCTGCTTAAAAAGGAATAACGATATAATTTAATTGAAATTATAATCAACCAACCAACACGGTTATTGTCATTATTTTATCAATTTGGAAGATTTAGCAGATACATGACGTGTTTATTTATAAATACACATTATATTACGAGATTTTGTTTATAAATTGATTAATATTTTTACTCCTAAAACACCAAACAAAATAAATGCAAAAGAAAGTAACAAATTACAAATTACTCGATATTTTTTGAGGTACGTTTCGAATAATGCATCTATGATAAATTGTGAAATTATAAATTATTATTATATTTACAATAAGTTGAAAGATCTTATTTTATTTGAGCAATGATCTATTGTTTTATATAAAAGGCACTAATACTTTTAATATTCGGTCGTTAAATAAAAATATTATAAAGAAAAAAAAATACGTTGCAATTAAAACTTTTTCGGGTGTTTTTAATGATTTTTTTGGTATAACGCGTATCCGAACTGTTCTCAATCGAGGTCGGATTCGAAAATCGAATTTCAAATTGATAAGTTTCTATCCCTCTCTTTTATATACATATGAAAGAAACAGAGTGCATCGAGATTCAAATGATTAGAATTTTATAATTAACCTTTGGCTGAAAATGACAATTCGTGGTCAGATATTGAAAAAATTAAAAAGCTACTTTCTACTCACGCTCGAAACAAAATCGCATTTTGTTCACTGTTATCTGACAGCAAAATCACCATGTTTGAGCTGGTGAGGTGAAAAAGTTTTAATTTATTTTTTTATTTCAGTCTGACCGACTATCGACATCGACATGACGATGACAATCTGGAAAATCTTTTATCAGACTCGTATTGCGGCGGTGCTCACCGGTGGCATTTCCAATAAGCCGGTCGTCTACATTTTATTCCCTCGACCGAGACTATGGTGGCAGTATGTTGCGCGCCGTGGTCTACGTTAGTCGCCTTAGAAAAAGTTACGGCTGACAGCTGTAGCCGCGCGCGGAACTGAAAATTTGAAAATGGAATATTTTTAAAATATCGTTATTTTTGTTTTTAAACTGTGATCGCATAGACTAAATAACTTTTTTATAAGGTTTTAAGTTAATAAAATATGTCACAGTGGAAGTTTACAGAGGTGCACGCGAGTGGTTAAAAATATAATTTTTCAAATGAACGGAAGTGTTGACCTCAAGTTTTATGTATGATTTATTCAAGACCTTGGACAAATTTAATTTTGCTCATGGCAATTAAAATGGTGAGTGAATTAATAGTATTTTAATGTTTAACGGGAACGTCTTAATTTAATTTTAGTGTCAATTACGATTGCTTGTTTTTAATCAACGACTTGATTAAATATTTCATGGCTACGTAATTTATGGCTGTTTACAATTTTTTAATCCTTCTAATTATGCTTTAACACGTCAAGTCTCGCCGTACAAATAAGCCACGCCGAAAAATGACAATATGTAGGTCCTATGGCATTTTAATATTACCACGTGACAGTTTTCGTGGTGTTTTTTTTTATGACAGCATTTATACAATGAATGCGGAAATTGCGGAACTTATTAAGTATACTTATCGCTAAAATGAGATTACGATAGTAATATTGTTAGAAACATAACAAGAATTGTACTGTTAATATAATGAAATGATTGTTAAATACAAAACGGCACTGTGCTAACATAAAGTCGATCAATCACGGTGAAAGAGAACAGTCGCATAAAGTCACATTACATTACAGTCTTATGTAAGTTTCATAATAACTCAACGTCAACTGAGAAACATAATAAAACTCGGAGAAATAAAGTGTAATCTTATCCGCACAATAGCTCGTATTGAGGTTCGATATTATGGGCAGCTAGTGTTGATGTAAAGTTAAGTTATAAATAAATATTAAGGGTCAATGTTACACCATATACATAATATATAAATACCCGTAAACAAATGTTCGAGTTCATCACACAAATATTTGCCCCGGCCGGGTTCCGAACCCAGGACCGCCGGCTCAGTAGGCAGGTGCACCACAAACAGCGCCAACTGCGTCGAGTGGTTGTAAGCCGTGGGCCTTGTGGTTTGTTTCAAATTTAAAAAAAGAATAAATTTTTTTAATTTTCAACCCCCACATCGCAGCTGTTTTAAGCCTTCGGAAAAAAAATAGTTATGTGTGCTGCCGTAAACTAAATAATGTCTACTAAATCATGCAAGAAGCAAAACTGGTGGAAAAATTCAATTGCTCTCGCATCAGGTTCGGTGGTCGAATAGATAGGACGCCCGTGTTGGCCCGGAAAGCCGTTGGAGACGCGGGTTCGAACCCCGCCTGAACCTATTTTTTTTTTCACTCCATTGTAAAGAAAAATCGGTATCCACAAAAGTGTTCTACATACTTATTGAACTTATTCACAAAATTTCTTGAGATTCGGTTTAGAAATGCGACCGCTAGGCGAGGTCAGCCGGTAATCATCTTGACATCCAAATATCGGGACGTTTTGAGTAGGGCATGCAATTCCGGAATTAGCTTAAATTACCAACTACTTTGCTTTCTTTACATACTTCTTACTTTGCTTAAGTTGTACTAACCAATTCCGGAATTGCACTAGTTTTAAGATACCTTATTTCTTTCATAATCTTTTTTTTTCATATTTTGACAATTATATTGATAATTTCAACTTCAAATTATAAAATTATTAAATGTTTGAAATAAATTATACTTTCCCTGAGTTCTAGAAAGTAACATAGCTATTTGATACTTTCATTGCATGCAGTCGAAAATATGTAAAAAAAAAACAGTTTCTCTGCGTAAATCATGTCTAAAACGAGTAGCTTTTGAAACAAAAATTTGTCAATGAAAAATTCAAACTGTAGGTTTCAAATATATACCACTATACCACTAAATCGCAATAGCCCTGTTATATATTATTATGTAGAAACATTGATGAGACACTTCGCTCGCTAGTGAAATGAAAATATAAGGACAGAAGTTTGTTTATCTATATATATAAAAGAAAGTCGTGTTAGTTACCATTTATAACTCAAGAACGGGTGAACTGATTTGGCTGAAAATTGGTGGAGAGGTAGCTTAAAACCAGGAGAAGGACATAGGATACTTTTTATCATTTTTTATATTTTTTTTTTTTCTCTACATTTATCGACTTTCAGGCGGTACAAAGTTCGCCGGGTTAGCTAGTTTAATATATAAAGAAATGTGTCTAAGATTCGTTCCCGTTTCTGCCATGACTGTTCTTCTCTTCCGCACCGATTCAGCATGCAATTTCTCCAAAAATAAGTTTCGATGAAATAAATCGTGATAGGTTAAAAAAAATACAACATCCCAAATCGATCACTTCCCTGTGTTCTAATAGGTCTGTTTTCCAAAGGTCAACGTCTCGATAAGCCAGAATCAGGCCATTCGATACACCGACCATTAAACGATTGCGACTACATTAATCGCTAGTAATCGACACTCCGACGGTCTAGTTTTGATTAACTAGTTACATGAAATCAATTCCAATAATGGCGGTAGAAGTTCCCGCCAACTGTAGGGTATAGTCAGCTTAATATAGTGAAAGAGCGACCCGCCCCGGCTTCGCACGGTGCAATGCTGATAAATTATGCATGCTTTAGACATATAAACCTTCCCCTTGAATTACCCCATCTATTAAAAATCGCATCAAAATCCGTTGCGTTCTAAAGATCTAAGCATACATAGGGACAGACAGACAGCAGGCAGCAACTTTGTTTTATACTATGTAGTGCTTAACTGCTATGCAAATAAAATGTCCCGATATTATTATAACAAAGCGGGACTAAATCGCGTTCAAAAAGTGTTTATTTAATTACCTCGACGTTTCATGGTCTCGAAGGGACTATCTATCAGCCACAGACGTCCACTGCTGAACATAGGCCTCTCCCATTGCCCGCCACAAAGTGCGATACCGTGCAAACCGCAACCATTGACTCACGTCTCTCAAAAATTTGTCTCGATATATTTGGTGGCTACATTTGACGGATATTTTGGGCAGATGGAAAAACTGTCTAACATTAATTTTAACATTTGCTTACGAGGCAGAGCGAAGCGTGAAAATTGTCCTATATATTTAAAATTTGACATTAGTACGAGAACACAGTGATCTCCTCAAAGCACTGAATCCCCTTTGAAAGTTGTAGAAAATAATCGCACGCATATTTTCCTTCGATATTTCAACTCTTGCCGGTATTCGAACCCAGGACCGTCAGCTGCGCTACCACTGTGCCAACCGCATTGTCGCTATCAGACTACACACAAATCCACAACGCTGTCTAGTAAACGTATTATGAAACAGTATACGAGCATGGTTCGACCATCTTATGCATAAAATTTGCATAAAACGAACGGTATTGGCGGAAAAATTGATTTCGTAACAGACGACGACGCCCATAAAGTTGTTTTATGTTGATTTTAAGGTGGATACCCATTATACCGTATCATTCTATGAACGTGCTATGAACGTGTCAGGCAAAAAAATATTCTTTGTATTACAAAGTATGAGGCTATGCATACTAGCCCGTTCCGTCACCAATCATACCCGTCGCGTGCCATGCACGGACCGTCAAATATTGTCGGCGAGGATATTTTGCCGGTGTCGAAACGCTCCGTGAATGGCACGCAACAGTGGTAGAACGGTGCGTGCAGGCGGCCAAACGGGTTAAAACCGCGTATGGACCGTTCTAAGCACGTTATAAACGCGTTGTCATATTTCTACCCGCTCTTACCAGTCTGATATCGTCAGTTTAGAAGACTCTCGTTATTTGCAATACTTATATATTATAGTGGATGTGTTTCTGTGAAATATGTTTCTTTCAAGTAAATATTTGACGACGCGTTTGGCTCGGTTTGTAGACACCTGCCTACTGAGCCGGCGGTCCCGGGTTCGAATCCCGGCCGGGGCAAATATTTGTGTGATGAACTCGAATATTTGTTCTTGGGTCATGGATGTATTTATATCTAATACCCAGTCGTCTAGTACCCATAGTACAAGCTTTGCTTATTTTGGGACTAGGTCGATTTGTGTATGATTGTCCCATAATATTTATTTATTTATTTATTTATATATATATAGTCTTTAAAACAATAATATTTTAACTGAAAATACATGAACCACATATTCATTAAAACATTTTCTGCGAAACGAAATTCTGTGAGATTTCTGTCTGCGAAACAAGGGGACACCGAAAATATGAATTCTGTTGTTTTCTTGATCTTCCAAGTCTAAGATAAGGGCACTAATTCCCTCATGGTAAATTTTCTAATAGGCATTGTAAAAGTATAGGTAAGTATAGGCATAATTTTCTTGTCAAAAGTAATGGATTGGTCTTCCAGATAGTCTCACACGAAAACACAGATGCTACTACATAGAACTGTAACGCCGGGTATGAACGCTTATGCTATGGGGATGATACGCGGACACGACGGTCACTAAACTCGCTTATGATATGCTACGGGGATGATACGCGGACACTACGGTCACTAAGCTCGATATGCACGGATATGAAATAATGTGGGCACGTTGTAGTGGGCATAGCGGTCCGTGTCGCGTTACATTCCGTGCCTGATACGTTCATATTACGGTCATAGCATGATACGGTATAATGGGTATCCACCTTTAGCATTATAGCGGCTGATTAATGAGTTGGGTACAGTCCGCGGCGAATTTGCTTAAGCAAATTGATTTAAACTCCCTGAAATATAGATTTACTAGAAGGTTCGCAGCTTCGTCTGCATGTTCGGGTAAAAAGTATCTATATCCATCTTTGGATGTTTAGCTATCCCAGTACATAAATTGGTTAAAATTCGTCCAGCCGTTTCGGCGATATGAACGGACACACCAATTTTTTACCAACAGATGCTGCTCTACGGCTGGCGATGTCGCCGCGCCCATACAAATCCTACATCGTGCTATTGTTTTCCTGAAATAATGACCAGTCTTCATAAAAAACAGATTTTCAATAGTATTTTAGAATTTACAAGGATTCCATTTTTTTGAAGTCAGTTAAAAATACTCTCGACAACTTCTGAAGAAGAACTTTGCCCACGCGCGAATGTAATTTCGAGAAATCTAGTCATAAATACAATGAGTTATAAAAAAATACCAATATATATCACTTAAACATGGTTTTTTCCGCAATAATGAGTATCGATCTATTTATTGTTATTAATAAAACGATAGCAAATGACGCGACAGACTGAGATAAATTATTGAATTGTTTTACGACTGATTTGATATCTTTGGTATGCGATTTTATTTGTATCTGATATACTTAACTGATAACGCAGACACACCCGCGGAACGGCACTAGTTTATTTTTATCTCTTAATGAGTTTCCTTAATAAACAAATTGCATTAAGGAAATTAATTTAATTATGTGCTTAGTCTTTCAACATCTCTCATTTGCTTGTATTTATTGAATTAAACTACTACTATACAATAAATGTTTGAGAATCGTACATCATGTACCTACTGACCCCTAAAAACTGATGGAATAATGTAAACCGTCCTTAACGTACCTAAATACTATGGGCTGTCCAAATGCATGGCCCATAATTTATGGATTCATTCATCAAAAGGCAAAAATTAATCTCACAAAGACTGCTAAAACAATAAAAAAAAAGACCGATTACAATTAATCTATAAATACCTACGCACAGAAACATATATTTTTATGATACTGATTATTGTTCAGATGTATCTTTAATTCTGTATAATAAATACTTTCACAAATACATGTGGATACATAGATACACCTAGTGGGTTTTACCCTTCCGGTGATATAAGGACATTTTTGTAATCTTTATTATGAACATATACCGGGATTTTCGGCGCACTAATGATTTAACACGAGGCCGACAGGTTTGATTATGAATTACACAAATACTCACGTGATTATTTATACATTTCCCATTTAAGTGATAAACCAGGGATCCGTCTCGTGCCTTCGTGGATTACAATATATGTATACCGGATGTCCCAAGACTGTGGGAGATCAAGGGAAAGTACCTTAAATATCGTAGATAGGATATTTTGCTGAAAGAAGACTTTTTGTTATTTTTAAAAGTTAGTAATTCTGCATATAAAGATTTTCCAAGAATTACTTGCTTCGTCTGGGAATCGAACGGACCTAACGTGAAAAAAAAAACCACAATTTTATGATGCCAATCGAAAGAATGGACATTAATAATTCTTCCTCAGTATCATAGTATCTTAAATGAAAGGAACAACGTAAATGTTTGAGTTAAATTTCAAGAAAATTATTTATTGCCGACGACAAATAATTAAGCAAGTAATTCTTAGAAAATCTTTAAATGCAGAATTAATAACTTTTAAAAATAATAAAAGTCTTCTTGCAGCAAAATATCCTATCTATACGATATTTAAGGTAAGTACTTACCCTTGGTGTCCCATAGTCTTGGGACACCCGGTATAGAGGTTATGTTTTGAAAGAGGAAGCATCATCATGGCTCATGTGTTTCCTCCTTCTTATACAGCATTCTTTATAAAATCTGATATAATATGATTTGAATTAGCTGGGTCGTTCTTCTTTTTAACCTACAATAGTCCGTCCTTCGTCTTATTATGGCATCTCAGAGTAATCATATTCGGTTTTATAATGTTCGAAAAATCATCCATATTTTTCTATCTATCAATATTATGTAATCTGTCAGTTTCTCTAACCAGCATTTTTTTTTCAAACGTTTGTTTATTATTTCGTAAAATGGCGTGACAGAGTGGTAAGCTAAAACGCGGTCTCCCCTTAAAAGGACCACTCTGTCACGCTATAAAAAAAAACACAATAAAAAAACTGAATGGGCTGTAAAATAAATTTTAATTAGGTAATAGTCCTAATAATAAAACAAATGCATTTTTTTTTTAATTCTACTCTGAAACCTCAATTATCGATAGTTCAAAAGCCCAAAAAACGGAAAACCTTCGATTTAATGTAGATAAAAAAGAAGAACGACCCAGCTATCGTTATCCTTAAAAGCAATTATGGATTAGTACCTTATCACGATTAGGTACGAGTATAAAATAACTGACATCACCGACTTATGACATTTACTCACTATTACGCATAATTGAAATATGCAAATTACCTCAGACATAGATAAAAAGGACGACGGAAGACGCAGCGTTGGAAGGCCTCCAACAAGGTGGACCGACGACCTGGTTAAGATCGCGGGTAGAAATTGGATGAGGGCGGCGCAAGATCGATCGTTGTGGAGAACTTTGGGGGAGGCCTTTGTCCAGCAGTGGACGTCTATAGGCTGATATGAGATAAAAAGGAAGTCTTTAGTTCGCCAATTAGAAAAAAAAACAAGGAAAACAGAAGGAGTTGTCTCAATTACTAAGACATTTATTCACCTTAATGAATCTAATAACGATAGGAAAATTAAGGACAACTCATATGGGAGATCAGTTAAAAACGTCTTCAGCTGTAAGCAGTAAATAATAGTTCCAAATCCTTCACAATGGCGCTAGAGCAGCAAGGAAGGCCTATAAATGGAGACATGTTTCATTTTTGTTGCTTATCGAGAATATTTGCCGCCATCGTTAAATGTATAGGTAAAGAGTAAAGTAATATTGGCGCCAATATCTATGTATAAGCAGTCGCTTTGTATCTACATAGTATAGTTACAGTCTAGTAGTTCACATGCCTCTTAACAAATAGTACCTTGTGTTATAAGGGTGGTAAGAAGGAGTACTAAGTTTGTAATCCCGTTACAGCCCGTCATACACACAATGTTGTTCATCACATTTGGGAGGAAATTAAAAACCCAAAAGACCAAAATTAAACATTAAACGACTATCATCCAACATTTTTCCTGTCCCATCTCTGTTGGTGGGTGGGGACGTTTCGTCCATTCTCCTTTAGCCATTCTAAAGCGCATTTTCACTTGACAGAAATACCACAGTATTGTGAATTGTGAATGATCATGTGAATGTTTAAGTAACGAATCCTATTAGACGTTGTAGATGTAAAGATAGGACCGCACCACTTGGCGTAACTACGAGTATAACTACGCGGCAGCGGACTGACGCGACGCGACGTGATTAAATATTCTTTGTATGACATTGTATGACACCTGCCTACTGAGTCGGCGATCCCGGGTTGAATCCCGGCAGGGGCAAATATTTGTGCAAATATTTGTTCTTGGGTCATGGATGTTATCTATATATGTATTTATATATTATGTATATCGTCGTCTCGTACCCATAGTACCTACAAGCTTTGCTTAGTTTGGGACTAGGTCGATTTTTGTACGATTGTCCCTTAATATTTATTTATTTATATATTATTTATGAGATAGATAGAACGCGGCAGTGGAGCTACGCGGCGCGACATCCTTCTATAAAAAAATATTTGGTCGCGTCGCGTAGCTACGCACCTTAAGACTCGGGCCCATAGCCAATATACTTACGAGTATACCTACCTCTTACTTCAATACAGATAGAGCGAAAACCACCTAAAACCAAATTACAAAAAATCAAACTCACTCAGTAGACAAACACACATTAGAAAACCGCATCATCCACAACCTTGTGAACGGTGTCCAAACCCCCATGTTGAACATTCCCGACATGTTTGAACATCATCCCTTATCTTGGACAAACAGGAAATGGATCTCCAATGGCCGGAGGCGTCGATCCAGAACTATTTGGTGTCCAATTGTTTGTACAAACGTTTTACCAAATATTGGCCCGCCACGGAGCCCTTTGATGACCTGTCTCCGCAAACATTGAGAAATAGAGTCAATATTCAGATGAAAATGAACTCCAAGGGAATGGTTCTATAATTATTTAGATTTTTTCAAGAGTTATTCATTAAACGACAATGCAACGATTTATCAAGTCTCGTTTAGCACTTATTTTCATGATAACTATCTTTTTCGAAAAGGAGCGATTCCGCATATCGATTTGAGCATTTGAAGAAAATTTTCCTTATTTTGACTTAAAATCCTGAGCACTATTCTGGTAGAGAAAAAAAGTGTCTAATGTTTTTCGATTCCACTAACGCTATGCTTCTTTTTCATACTAGGCTTTTTGAGATTTTCCTTGTTGGCAACTGGTTGCATAAGAAGAATAATATTCTTCTATCACAACTGGTTGCCGTGAAAGACTAAAAAATCCTCGTAGACAACTGGTTGTGAAAAACAGTTGCGATGGCGGCCGGAAGGCACATTTGTGTGGAAGTAAAAGTCATGGGGAAAAAATATAATACTAGGATACATAAAAAAAATATGATATTAGGTAGCGAAATTTTCTCCAAATGCAAAAAACAAGAAATTTAGCAACGATTTACGAAAACGCCCATATAACGTGACTGATATTATTTATAGAGTACATACAATGTTCGTACATTACTACGTTCACGTCAATGATGCCAAACGTTTTCAAAATAACATCAAAATATAGTGAAAATACCTAATTTAATTCTTATATTGCCGAATCGATAGTGGATAACAGAATCGATGGATACATCTATTAATAACATGAAATGAATTCGAAGAATTCACAAATTGTAAACAATTTCAAGTAGCTGATTGACACATTCCACAACTGACATGTTTACTGTTTAATTGTTTTAACCCTTTAACCGCCGTCAATTTTTCATCAAACTTGCTCGTGTCGCCGCCGATATATATATACATAGATATTTGTCTTATTTATCAGACTGTGGCGAAATGAGCTGGAAATGTTATGTCTTATATATCAGACTACGGCGGTTAAAGGGTTAAAGAACTTTTGCAAAATGTACTCGTTATTCTTGAAATATGTTTACTCGCCTTGTCATTTATCAATTATCATTTAGGTACATTGTTCTGAGATATATTTATATTTATTTATTATTTATTTACATTAATAAATCTACCAGCATTACAGCAATACGCCAAGGCACTGGCAAACTTAAGTTCTAAACTTAACTAACAAAATATCGACCTAAGACTACACTTTATAAAGGTTCAAAACAGTAACAGACCTTACATAACGCAGTCAATATAATAGATACAATAATAATTACAATAAGAACAGGAAACTTCTTTAACACAAAATCCCTTATACAAAGTAAAAACATAATACCTAATTATAATTATAAAGTTTGGGCATGAATTATACATTCCATTCACAATAACGCATCACTGCAAAGTGAAGTTCGCTCCATTTATCCGTAAACAAATCGCAACCTGGTTCGGAGGAAATAAAATTGTTCAGCATTGTCCGTCCACAGACAATTGGCGAGTGCTTGCGAGCTACCGTGCGTGCCCCTTCCTCCGCCAGGAGGCGGTGGCTACGGCCTCTGAGATAGTTGTTGGGAACAAATAGCATACACATCCTCGTGACCAAATCAGAGCAATCCGTCTCACCTCTCATAAAACGACACACAGTAACCATAAGCTCGGCACTACGTCTGACCTGCAAAGAATTATATCCCAGGATTCCCAGCAGATATTGGGTAGGGTAAAGGAAGGGATAGTACCCATACAGTTTCTTATAGAGAAAGCGAAGAAAAGCTTTTTGGATCTTTTCTAAGAGTAGTATATATGACTTCTCATGCGGGTTCCAAATTATCGAGGCAGATTCAATCTTACTTCTAACCAGCGCCGTGTATAATAATTGCGCTACCTTAGGATCCCGAAACTCTTTCGCGTTGCGCATAATAAACCCGAGTCTTTTGTAACAATCTCCCGCAAGTGAAGTGATGTGCTGGTTAAAAGTAAGTTTTGGATCAAAAGTGACTCCAAGGTCTTTAACAGAGTTTACACGAGAGATAGGACAGCTATCTAACAGGTAGATTTTATTGAGAGGAAAAAGTGCACGGGTGAAAGTCATCATGGAGCACTTTGATGTGTTAAAGAGTAGCTTATTCTTTTTACTCCAGTCAAGCACGGCATCGATATCTTTCTGTAGTAGAACACTATCCGCGATTACATTTACACAGCGAAAAATCTTGAGATCGTCTGCGTAGAGTAAGCAGTGAGAGTGACGAACCACTTTATCTAAATCATTTATCATCAAAATGAAAAACAATGGCCCCAAAATAGAGCCTTGACTCACTCCTGACCGGGTATGGTAGGGTGGGGAGACGTAGCAACCATGACGCACAAACTGTTGTCGATCTTTGAGGTAGTCAGCGACGAGTCTGAGGAGCTTTGGGGTGAAGCCTATCTCACAAAGTTTTCCCAGTAGAAGATCATTATCGACGCGGTCGAAAGCCTTTTGGAAATCAAAGTATATGACATCTACTTGGGAACCCTGGTCTAAATATCGCGATATTGTGTCGGTAAGAGACAACAAATTGCTATTCACAGACCGCCTCGTTCGAAAACTATGTTGGCAGTCGGTAAGATATGGGCTTATTTGAGCAGAGATTTGCTTGTGTAAAATTGACTCAAATATTTTTGGTAGGCAAGAAAGAATTGCAATAGGACGATAATTTTCTGCTTTTGAGGAATCTCTACACTTCGGTATAGGCTTCACACGTGATAGTTTCCACTGAGATGGATATTTACTAGTGAGTAAAATTAGCCTGAAGATGTAGTGAATGGGATAAACAAAAAAGTCCTTGCAGGCTTTAATGATGTATGGAGGGATGTTGTCAGGACCCACCGAACTTTTAGGCTTCAGTTTATTGATTGCATCAGCAATTTCTTCCAGTGATATTTCCTTAACGTCGATTCGGTTGGCGGAATGAGTATCATCATACTTCAATGCATGCTCAGCATTCAGAGACGGGATGACTGGTAAGAAAACACTGGAGAAAAAGTCTGCAAAGGCCACCGCGGCATCAACTCCTTCATACTCATTTCCTCGATATGAAATGGTAGCTTCGAAACCGCCCTTAGACCTTAAACTATTGACATGGTTCCAAAATTCTTGAGGTTTCGTTTTAATATTTCTTTCGACAAGCCGCATATGATCGTCGTATGCTTTTGCTATTAGAGTCTTAACGCGCGCTCTTAGACAACTAAATGAAAGGTAAAATTTCATATCGCCCGTTGACTTCCACAACTTATGTTGGGAGGCTTTATTATAAATTTCATTAATGATTTCCCTATGATTCCCTAGATATTCCCTAGATATCTGCATTACCGTGAAAAATCTCTCTTTAGGTTCTCTTGCAATAAAAATCGGTCAAGTGCGAGTTGGACTCGCGCACCGAGGGTTCCGTACAAACACTTCTCATCATAACTGGCTGGGTTAATTTAAGTTTGCAACTGGCATGCGGGCGCCGCATACAAATGAAGTGCAAAGTTAACGCAACCGATCATGTTTGTTGTATGAAAGCCTTACTTAAATATTTATTTTATATTGTTTTTAGTTTTTGTTGTTATAGCGGCAACAGAGATACATCATCTGTGAAAATTTCAACAGTGTAGCTATCACGGTTCATAAGATACTGGCCTGATGACAGACGGACCGCGGAGGTTTAGTAATAGAGTCCTGTTTTTATCCTTTCGGTACGGAACCTAAAAAAATCGCGACTAGCCAATTACTAGAATTGTTACATGTATACTATTGATAGTTAATAATAACTATCCATGTAAAAAGTTGACGACAAAACTATAATACTGGCGACAAAACGGCGCCAAACCTATAAATATAAAATAGCCGGCTAGTACGGAATGCTAAGACTAAACACCGCTGAAATCCTAGTCCTAGTCTAAACAGCAATTATAACTAGAGCCCCGAACCAGGAAACATCATTACCAAATGAAACTGATACACTAACATAATCGGCTTGATTCGCACGGCCACAACTTCAGACTTAGCGACGAGCGGCAGCGGTGTCCTCTTTTTTTATAGATAACACTTTACCGACTGCTTCATTTCATAGAATTTTCATTTCATAGACAGAATTTTCCTCGAAGGTCATAATTTTTTCAGAAATCTTGAAAATATCAACCTATACGTTAGGTAAAAAAAAATATATAGGTATATAAATATATGTATTTATTCAGTAAGACAGAAATTCAGCTGACAAACAGTGTTGGTACCTCTTTTTAAGTAAGTATTTAATATTTGTGTCAATCATTTAGCTGTGCATTGTGTTGTGTTTACACATAATGTAAACTTCCATCTGGAACCCCGATACATTTCCACAAATCATTCAACTTTCAATTAAGATTCCAGGAAACATTACCAAGTCGGGCCTGTCCAAACATGTCTTAACCTGCCCGCTTTATTTACCCTTCTGACCAATAAACTTTCCACCGAATCGCGTCGAACTATTTACACATAAAACAAACTTAAATTTACTATCGCAAGTCAACTTGCTAAACTGAATTACAAGCAATTCGAAGGTGAAATTTCAACACAAATGTTTCAGTGGCGGCAAAATAAATCTGGTCAAAGAATATGAGTCTAGAATCGGCAGTAACAAGATTGAGTTGTCAAGAATACATTTAGCTGTCAAGTACTAAGTTATGGCACTGCTGGTATATGAATGAAATGGTTCAAGCTGAAATGACTCTTGCACTATGTATTTTAAGACCACGATAACAGCAATTTTAGAATTGTGATTAACGTTTCGTTTTTGCTTGGATATGAAGTTTAAGCAGGATATGACTAGGGTTGGCACTTTTGGTGGCAACCGTGGGTCTAAACCTACGGAGTCACTAATTGAAAAAAATACAATGTCTAAAAATATATCACGTTATATTAAATATCATCATAGTTACTAGACTCATCTTCTTAGTACAAATAGGTTACAGCCAGTTGTTTTAAAAGTCTAAGTCTACACAGTGATTATAAAGTAATTTTTTTGCTATTAAAATTAATTACAGCATAAATCAAGTTGAGAGAATAGATGAGGATCGCGCCGCAAAAACTGCTTATCTGGGACGACCGAGTGGTCGCAGACCCGTAGGACGGCCTAGATATCGCTGGAGTGATGAAGTCCAAAAAGATCTCAGGGACCTAGGCATCCTTAACTGGCGAGAGCTGGCTCAGGATCGTGGAGCGTGGCGTGATCTGGTGTCGGAGGCCAAGATCCACTTTGGGCCGTTGCGCTCTGTTAGTTAGTTATCATGATATCATCTAACACATATATATATCGTCATATATTTTAAGGCTTTGACTTTGTTTTTTGCAATTTGCGACTCCATGGATTTTAGAACTACGCTTGCCACCAAAAGTCTCAACCCTAAACATGACCATTGCAAAAGAGACCTTAAAACAACATGCACATATGTCAACTAAAGGCATAGATTCTATATCGAAATGACATTTATAAATTCAAACAGGATGCTTAAAAAAAACTAGATATTGTGAAACATTTGATGAAAATTATTTGAAATATCGTTAAATAGTTATTACGTTTTTTATGTGTCGATAAACCGTTTCGTTAAAACAGTTTAATGCGACCGGTTAGTTAGGCAGGTTGATAAACAAGAAATTAAAGTGAATGCGTTAAAAAGTATAAATCTCATAACACTTGAGAATTAAGAAGTGTTACTGAATGTATCAATTAACAGAATGTTAACGTGTGTAGTTTGAATTAATTCGCCAATTTTAATACCAGACGAATGGAACATTTAAGAACACTAGCACTTTCTGGCCACAAAATTAAAAACCAAAAGAGAGATCTGTAATCTGAGACAGAGTAAAAATTTAAGCTTGGGAATTGCAATGATTAAATCCACTAGAATAACTGTATTCCACATTATTTTCAAACCAAATTATTCACCTGTCTGACACGCATTTTTTTTTAAATCATCAGAATTTAAATTAGGTACTTACAAATGGGTAAGGCGCAGGAGCGTTTCAAGTTACGAAATTAAGACGAATATAATCTTATTTTTTGATTCCACAATTCGCAACAAGCTCTCTAGCTGTTATTAGCTCACCAATTAACGTTTTTTTTTTTGCAAATATAATGTTATTTATTCGTGAAAACATAAGTCAAAAAACTTTTACTCCTGAGCCTTACCCAAATATCAAAAACTAACCGTAATTAAAAAATCGAAACATATATTCATATAAGTAACACTTTATTCACAAGTATATTAATAAAATGTTTATTAAGTAAATACCCCTTAAAGTTAACCTGTCTCAACTTAAGTATCGCCTAGACGATATTACGTGTATTCGAAGCTCATAATGCGTTGTTACAATGGGGGGAAATTGATTTATGTGACGCGCAGCTTGTCGGCTTATGCTCTGCGCTCGCGCCGCTTAGCTCGGGACAGGATTAAGAGACACCCCCCATTGGCGTTCTTTGGACGTCCGCGTCCTGCGAGCGTCCGCGTAACAGCCGCGCAACATTCGTTAGTGCAGAGCGTCTTTAAAAAAATTGTACATGAACTTTACTTTCTTCAAATGTATGATAAAATATTGACCCAGTTTTGAAACCAAAACTTTTTTGATAAAACGCTCTTTCGAACGAACGTCGGGGTCTTGCCAGCATCCTTCCGCCGCAGCGACGCTGTGCTAACAAAACGCTGGTAAAACGCAGACGTTCGAAAGAAATTGGAGACGTTGACGTGAGATGCTCGGGCGCTGCTGACAGGACGCCGGTCAAAAGACGCCAGTAGGGGCTCTCTATAGTTTAGCCTCTCTATCGCCAAAGAGCTACTGAAGCGAATTCTCGTCACAATCACACGTTAATAATTCTTGCACTGTCCGTCATAAATACGAGAAGAAGGACAAAGAAAGAAGTTTAAGTATGGCCTTTCTAATACTGAGTAGGTACTAAATATTTTAATCTGCTTTGACCTAAATGTTTATCTTTACATATTCTTTCAAAATTGTCCGTCACCGAAAATGGTGAGACTCGAAGTCTAATCATAAGTTCATAACTTCCTTTACGTACACGTACACGTACTTTAGAATAATTGACGACAAACATAATTTTGATAAAATCTCACGCATTATTTTGAATGTTTCATACTCATTCTTTCCCCACAACAACCAACTAACCGCCAATAATACAATACAATTAAAAAATGGGTCATCCATTTCTATATCAATTGATGTCACTCCGAAACTAGGTCACCGTAATAGGCATTTAGAGAAACTAAATTTATGTGACGTCTGAGTAAACTAAAGGATTACGGCTAATGGAAATAAATAATAACAGGAAAGCTTTATAAAAACTACCATTATTCAAAGTGGGGTTCGGATGTGACACTTCGACTTTTATAAAGATTTGTGTCCACACTAACCCAAATAGGAGTTAATCATTTGTTAATTATTGGTAACTAAATTCCATTTTAGTAACTAAAGTTAGCTTTCTACTTGGAATGGTTACTGTCGTTTTCGTAAGTTAACTGCATTGTTCACTATTATTGTCGAATGTAGTAACCCTTACCATGAGTTGATGTGACCGTTCTCGCTCGCGACAGCGTAGATTTGTACGGAGAATGCGACGCCCCTAGTGGTTCCTTTGTAGAACTACAATTCTCCATACAAATCGTTTACGTAATCGCTAGCGAGTACGGTCACTGTAAACTCATGGTAAGGGGTTGGGAGACATATTTTAAAGTGTAATATAGATAAATCAGGTTAGATATTTCGTGTTTACCGGTGTAGTATTAGTGTTGTGACACAGAATTAAATCAGCTCATTTGAAACGAATATTGTCTTACAGTTTATCTGACCAATAATGAATTTTTTTCTTCATAAAGGCTCGGAGCAACGACATCTAGTGGAATTATAGCAAAACTAATTTTGGCCCGGTTTATCTTATTCGCTAATTATAATTAGACAACTTATTTATGAATAATACACAACTAAAACCTAAAATAAAGTAAATACAAGTGATGATGAAAATTGGTCCCGAAGACGCTGGCAACATTTCCTCGCTGAATTGCAATGCTAATGCGTTATGCGAGAAAGCTGCCAGCTCTTCACTGAAAAAAAATAGCTTAACTGGTTTAACTACTCGAGAAATAGCCAAAAAAACTTATTTTGGTTACTAGTGTAGCCATCAGTTTGTCAGTCCTCCGATTTACGTAACAAGCAGCTAACATTTGAGGGTTAACAATATTTTTTTTTATTTGGTCCCCAGTAGATTCTACACGCCTTTTAATGAGATCTTTATATATATATATTTTTTTATTTTTTTTTCTTGTTACATACTTTAGCTAAGCTTTTTATATTCAAATTAATAGGATCTTCAAATAAAATAATATATGCCTAAAAGCTGTGTATGACAAAATTAAACATCTGATACTTTATAAACTGTAATCCGTTGGTTCTTAAGTCCCGATATTCAAGTCCTTAAGTCGAGTCCTCATTATAGCTGCCTCTCTGTTTGACATATTGATTAGTTACGCTATCTGACAGGGAGGGTTTAAGGCGATTACGGCCACTCAATGAAGTATAAAAATATTTAAATTACTTCAGTTATTTGCGCCAGCCGTATATGACCGTAAAAGGCAACATTAAAGTTACAAGTTCCTAGCGATTTTTTCTTTCACTTTTTTTCCAGGCCTAAATACCCTTCTTTTCGATTGGTCTCTGCTAGCCCAAAGGTCTAATATCGATGAATCGTTTCACATGAAATCTTAAAAAGTAAGTTAATTTGAAATCCTCTCCCTTTTCTTTCAGGGATAAATAAAAGAAAAATGTATTTTGTACTTTTGAATTTTGGTTGATGGCGGCTTAGTACCTAACCCTAATATTCCTATGGAGGGTAGAGTATAACCAGGATATCTCTGTATCTCCAAAAGTGCCCTTTGAAAGGCATTGGTATCCATTATTTTTGTCAATAATGTTGCTTAGCAACGGCTTCTATTTAATAAAAAAAAAAGTTATCATCAGGGTAAAATGCGAGCAGAATAGATTGAATTGACTAGTACCTCGAAGAATCTTGCTCGCATTTTACGAACCCTGGAATTAATCACGAACCAAATTACTTATGCGTTTTTTTCGTTTTAGTATACTTAAAGGAAAGTTTTTCAACTTGATACCTTTCACTTCGTCTAACACTGTTTTTTTCTCCTTGCTACTCTAGCGCTATTGTGAACGACATTGGAACTATTAGTTACCGCTGGACACTTTTTAATTATTCTGCCATTTAAGATATTACTTTTTATATTCTACAACCCATACCTATTCCTTTGCATACTTCAGCCTTTGACCGTACAGGGACCTATGACGGTTGGTTTTATCACATGATAAATAATCCACAAATCATCCGTCACGTTTTGACAAAATGCGAGTGTGAGTGACAGATGCTTTATCGCTTATTTATCACGTGATAAACGAAACCATCATAAGCCCTAAGTCCACAATTCTTTTGATAAAAACGCATACAACTTTTTTCTGTATTTAATAATAAAAAAGATATCAATGTCATTCATATCATGCCAATATCATTTTGAAGTCTTAATGCGTTTTTAAGATGCAACTAATCTGTCGGTGACTCATTCAATAAGTGTTATTGGTGTTATAAGTGTTACTTAAGAGTCTTACGCGAAGTGCTATCTTTCCATTCTGAATCAAAGATACGCTAAAAGCAGCGGCGAGGACTTTGATAAGTGTTATTTTAGGATTACAAAACCCTTATAAATTATTATAGGTAAGTATAGAATTTACGGCACGCTAAGGGTGGTCCGAAGTTCTAGGTTCAGACTTTTATTGGTGTTTGCGTAGACATAAATTGATAAAAGGATCGGTTTTTAATGTTAAGGATGTTATAAAATAAATTTAAAATACATTAAAAGCATTCCATATTTTATAAGGTCGCATCTCAAACATCTTGTCCGAATAATGTATCACCACTACATGTCATCTTTAGCGATGTGTTGCTATTTCCCTTTTTACATCTTGACAATGTCACTGTATCCAACTCGAATAGTAAAAAGGGACGTAAGGACTGCAAGGGTTTTGTCACTAAATAAGGACAACGCATCCGTCACGTTTTGACAAATCGCGAGTGTGAGTGACAGATGCCTTGTCACTTATTCATCACGTGATAAACGCAACCATCATTATGCCCCCATTTGTCCGACTGTTCACGCCTGCAGATCTCATTTCTCAACATATCATAAGAGATCGCTTTTTAGCGATAAGACCGCCTGTTGTCTACCGTTATTTATAAATTGTATTTGTCGTGGTGTGCAATAAAGTATTGTTGTTTTTTTTTTTTCATTGATTTATTACACAGAAAAAACAATACATTTAATAATAATGCAACGAGCAAAACCATACTAAGGTTTAACTGCCGTTGAATTCACTCACATCACAATAAGCAGGTATTAACTAGATAGGTATTATTAATAACGATCGGACTTACATCAGCTAAGGTACATTGCTTTAACAATTCGTTAACAGTGGTGTGGGGTTTGTATTGTTGTATATTCTCTTGAAATTTACTCTGATAATATTTTATAAAAATGGCAGCTGAAACAAGGTCGTATTAAAATCCTCACAGAGCTACTTTACTAAACACTTTAAAGTAGAATTTTGCCGTGACCTCACAATATGCTTAAATATCTCAATATTTGATTTAACATTGTATAAGGCTCCTTATCCGTTCAAAAATGTTGATTGCTTTAGACACTTTTCTCTATGATGAAACATGTTACTACTTAGAACAGGGCAAATGCGATTTATTGATATTTATTTGAAACCTACGGTCCGAATTTCTCATGGATAATTTTTGTTTCAAAAACTATTCCAAACTGTCAAAATTGACGTAGATGCTTAACTGTTTTTTTTCAACTTATTTTCGACTGCACGCAATTAAAGCATGAAATAGCTATATACTTCTTTCTAGAACTCAGGGAAAAGTATTATTCACTTTAAAAAATTGGTCGACCTTATCAATATATTTTGTCCGTTTGTCGTAATTATGAAAAAAAAAAAGGAATAAGGCCTAAAGTAGAATTTCGCCGTGACCTCACAATTTGCTTAAATATCTCAATATTAGATTTAACATCGTGTTAAACAACATTCCAAGTGTCACTTCAGAACCACGGCCACCGGAGACGTGGAAGCCGATTTCACGCCGGCTCAGACCACATTGCTAAACGCCGTTGCCATGACAACGACACGCTACCTGCAAAATGCGCAGTCGGATTTCACACTACCTCATAAATTGGGTCACAAGTTGCTTATAATAAGGTACATTCGGCTGACAAAACGGCAGTCGCAACCTACAAAAATAGCAGTGATACAATTTACATACTAAATCCGTCTTAGTAATAGTCCAACTGTAACATTGTCTGCGCTGCTGTGACCAATTACTTGTCGCCTACGCTCGTTTAAAATAAATAATATAATAATAATAATGTGGTAAAATGTAATTTTGAATCCTTTATTTGATTTTATCGCGAAAATTCAATGTTGTCCATGTAACGTTGACCCTCCCGTATATCATTGGCACAAACTGCAGTTTCAGTTTCAATTGTTTTACTGCTACAGCGCACAGATAAGGTATTTCACAGCACAAAACATTTTTACAATTTGGAATAGATTATCTATGTGCTGTAGCAGTAAATCAATTAAAACTGGCAGTGTATAATTGTGGGCCAATGTTATAAGGAAGGGTCAAAGTTACCCCGATTTACTGTAATTTGATCACTTACGTAAATTTTAAGAGAGTTGCTTATTGCACTATATTTGGGGGTAAAAAGAGCCAACACGTTATATTAAAAGCTTTTTGATATTAACTATGCTATAACTATTGATTGAAAGTCATTAATTAATGAAATAAAATGTTTACATTGCTTGATCGTTTAATGACATAATATAGCCTCTAAAGGAAAATAAATCATATTTATTTGCAATTTGGTCATATTTTACTGTGTAAAAATCTTATTACTAAAAAAATATAACATCAAAACGTTCAAATATTTTATGAACTAAAATACAAAAAAAAAATCAATACAAAAGACAGTTTTTAAAATAATAGAATTCAAACAGGTCTCAATCACCTTGTATATTGAAATCCAAGTATCCATACCATCTACAGCACAAGATCGCAAGGAATGGAGGAGGCTGGAGGAGGCCTTTGCCGTAGGGCAAACAGGCAACAAAATTTAAAAGATGGGAAATAGTGGAATTGTAATATAAAATGAGGTATGTCTGAAAATAAGGGCTATTGTTACTATTATTTACTTACAGTTCAGACAAATAATACAATTAATTAAGACCCCCGATTTCTACCAATAAATGAAACAAAACATGAAATAAAACCATATGTATTGTTAACTTTGTCAGTAATTATTTATCGCTCGCGATAGGATTTCCACGTCCATGATTTGTATTGTGTTTAAAGCTATTTGTCATTATGATATGACAAGCTTATTACACGATATTAGATTGAATGCACCGCGTGATGCATGGCTTTGTGTTCAATTGAGTAAATCCATTAAACAATTACCGAACGGTCATGATCATAGATTATCCGGATTATGGATAGGATAGAGGTACAAAATACCGTTTATACGATACAGGCATTTTGCCACTTGGGTAAGGCTTACGCGTTTTGAACGCTCCTTGACTTATGGTACGTTTTCTCAAATAAATAACATTATTTTTTCAACAAAAAACGTTAATTGGCGAGCTCATAACAGGCGCTTGTTGCGAATTATGATGGAATCCAAAAGTAAGAAATCAATTCGTCTAGATTACGTAACAAAAGGGAATGAGCGGTTGAAACGCTCCTGAGCATTACCCTAACCCTGTCAGGTGTGCACTGTGTAGCACTGTACAATAATGGAGTGCTGTGAAATGAAATGATAAAAGTAAAATTTTAAACTGGACTCGAAAAAAAATCCGAATAGTGCTCTAACAACTGAGCTATCACTTCGCTGGTACTTGCATTAAAGTAATACCTGATTGAAACGTCCAGTAGAAACAGAAAACCTAATAATTTATTAAAATAAGTAACACGCAGAAGTTAGAATGAAATCCAATTTGGCAGCACCCAGTAGCAAACATTTTCGAACTCTGGGAGCCTATGATGGTTGCTTTTATCACACGATAAATAAGTGACAAAGCATCCGTCACGTTTTGTCAAAATGCGAGTGTGAGTGACAGATGCTTTGTCACTTATTTATCACGTGATAAACGCAAAAGCCCTGCCGGCTTCGTAGGCATCCTCCTATCACAAAACTAACCACGTGGTCATAAATAAAAGCAAACAAACCGAAAAGTGGTGTTATATGCAAATCAAACCTTGTAAAGTTAATCTAATACGATTATCGTCTAATGTTACACAAATATCAGGTCAGGGTCAAAGTTGAATCTAATCCAAAACCAAAACGGTGTCCACATCGTAATAAAAATCAGTAAAATCAATTGACTTTTTGACCGACTTAGTAAATCACACTTAAATCACTCCTACGGTTAGAGTTTATCTTAAATATTATAATGAGACCTATAATAATAAATTACAATAAGCTTTTATGTTGCTAATGCTTAAATCGTTAAGTATTTAACATTTTTAATTTAGTGTCAGTTTAGTATACGTACTCTAAAAAGCATAATATTACGTATATGTACAAACCTACTACCTGACAAGCTTTTTTGTTCATAGGTGGTTCATATTTTTATGAAATATTTCAGAAATTGAAGGAAAGACGTTAACTGAAACTTTAAAATGAGTAAAGATTTTTTTGAAGTCTGGAAAAAAGTATGAAAGTTGTAATTAAGAGAAAATACGATCAATCTTTTACAATTTTTCCATAATAAACTAACAGAAAGATAACTTTTATTTATTACCAAATGATTACCAAGGAAAAACATTACACTAAACATAAATAGGGGGAATATAATCGGTAAACTTTAGGCAATAGATAATGTCGAGAAAATTTAAAAATGTTAACATACTTTTGTAAACAAAAAATTGTTTTTGGGATCAAGCATCACTGAAAATCAGCGACGTGACCTAAATACCAAAACCATTCTTTTCATCCCTCAAAATAATTTAAAGCTTGAACATAATTGGGTTTTTCGTCAGTTGCCATTGCGACTATACTATGTTGCCATTACGTCAACATAGTGGCTCCACTTCGCCTAGTGGTAAAGAAAAAGGGAAGCCCATCTTCATCAGCAGGAGAAGTGGAGCCACTATGTTGATCCAATAAAAAAAACTCTCACAGCATCTTTCGCAACCACTAGTCATTCCCACCGTCTCGTGTCATTCCCATACCGAATCTCGTCATTATCACGCTATTACTGTTCTGCGTCAAATTTCACGTGGTCACACTGAATGTCATTGAGAACCCGCTGCGAGCCGGCGCGGCGCGGCGAACAGTTCACAAGCTGGTATAACTGTAGTGTAACTATTTAAATTATTTATGAATGGCGGTAAAAAATACCAGATACAACCTTTTTAATTTAAACCATTAATACAAAGATCAAAGCTTAAAGAAAAAAATAAAAAGGAGCTACCTGGTGGAAGAGACCGGGAATCGAACCCGGTACCTCTGGATTGCCGGTCCAGCGCGTTAACCACTTCGCTACCCTAGCTCCGTTGTAAAGCAGTTAACACGCTGGACCGGTAAAAATTGTGGTGTACCCACATTTAAAAGAAATGAGACATTATATGTTTCATAAATGTATAAACCTTTTTTATATTACGACGGTGACAAACAAGCATGCGGCCCGCCTGATGTTTAGCAGTTACCATCGCCTATGGACCCTTGCGACGCCAGGAGCATTACACCTTGAATTTTATTGCACATTACTTAAAAGTCCAAATGGCTGACATAATGTTTTTTTTATTTATTTATTTATAAGCTTGTTGCTATAGCTATGTATATATAACGACTAACAGCGTTGAAGTGAATATACTAATAACATATAGATTATAGTCCGAAATTAAAGGTTTATAATTTTATTTTTATTCATAACTCTATGAGGAATTCTCTACCAGTCAACCATAGCCCATAAGGCCAAACAGAGAACAGAATTGATGCCGGAATTTGATATGGTTCAGTGACGTGACGTCAGATAAAAACCTCAGGACAATAGCCCTCCAGCTTAGGTTTCGATTACGTTATCTTCAATTGCCGTAGTTAAACCCTTGTCCATAAAAAATTGACTTAATATCTTTTTTTTTTTCATTATATATTTTATTTTATTAGCAAACGTCGTTGAGCTAGCTGCCGCCGTTAATAAAATAAGAGTCCACTCAAGTTATTTATTTTGATATATACCTACATATATAGATAATCATTCAGTATTGTGCTGATTACGTCACGAAAAAAAAACACTAACGATCACCATCTATATAACAGTGTTTGATGCCCCTTTTTTAAGTATTGAATAATATCTTCCTTAGATGGTAAAAAATATAGGTAAATTGAACATGAATAACATACTTACCTAGAATTCACCAAAATGTCAGTTACTAGGTTACGGTCCGCCGCCGTAATCCCCCATTCACATGCGTCCCAATCTGCATTTTTACGACGTCTAGTGTCGGAATCCCAATCATTAGTTGATTGCTATATCAATAAATTAACCAAATACCGCTTCCCGCTAATTACAAACTGACCAGTTTAAATCCATATCCAAAAACATACGAAACATAGAAAAAAGAATCTACAATTCTCGCTTTAAAGCTTATAATTTGCCTAACAAAATCTAAGAATGAAGTTGTCAACTGTGTTAAGAAAATGTGGTTTGTGGTTCCTGAGTCATTCGACTGTAGCTCTTAAATTGGAGTTCATACAATCTAAGTCGTTGAATATTATTAACTTTACAAACTGTATTAGAATACAAGATTTTGAAAAATGAATGTATAATGATTTCCCAGAATTCTCTTGTGTTTTACAATACTTATCTTTATCTGGTTCATATTCATATTATGCTTTGGTTTTATAGGTTTTATTGATATTTGGTTCTGTTAACTTATGTTCTTTTAATAAAAAAAACGTTCGTTTTCGATTCTTTATGACTGTGATTATTAATGTGATTATTATATTTAAATATGTAAAGTCTTATGTGACTTTGGGCGTAGATGGCGCATACGACAGAGTTCAACAGCGATGAAGGGAAACAAGGTGTTATGATGTATTTGTATAATTTAATTGAATTTGTTTTAGAAACTCAAGTATTAAAATTCCATTAAGGCTCCTATCCGTTCAAAAATGCTGATTGCTTTAGACATTTTGACGCAGAAAACTGGTATTTTCAACTTATTTTAGACTGCACGCAATGAAAGCAAGAAAGAGCTATGTTACTATCTAGAACTCAGGGAAAAGTATTATTCACTTCAAAAAGTTGGTTAAAATTATCAATATATTTGTCATAATTTGAAAAAAAAAGGAATAAGGCCTCTTAAGTATATTCACAAGTAATTATAGTTTTTCAGTCAGCAATCTTGAATCTAGTTCGCGGGATTCCGCGTTTTTTTTTTTTTTTTTATGTCATAGGGGGCAAACGAGCAAACGTATCGCCTGATGGAAAGCGATTACCGTCGCCCATAAACACCTGCAACACCAGAGGAGTCACAATCACAAGTGTTTGCCTACCCGGAGGACGAAGATAGAATGCCTCTATGCTAGTAATTTCACCGGCTATCTTACCCCCACACCGGAACACAACAATGCGAACATTGCTGTTTGGCGGTGGGTTAGCAGGCAAGACGGTAGTAACAATCCGGACGGACCCTGCACGAGGCCCTACTACTCCAAATATGCATGATTATGTATGATGGAAAGATATAGGTCGCATGAAACTAACTTCTGCGACTACTCGTGTATGGGTGTCATAACAATTTTGACGTCCCTTTACAATAGAAAGACGACGGAGCTTTGCGACATCATCAATTTAGCAATATCTCGGCTACATCATTATAAAAATACTTACTGTTGAGTTTCTTTCGACTTTCTTCTCAATAGAGGTCTCCTCTTGTCACCCGTAGATTCAAATTCAGACTTGTACAAGTGTGCTTAAAGAATAAACATTTACAGTGAGATTGTTGTCAAAATCAGCACTACGAACTGTATTAAGTGACACTGACATTCATTTAAAACTATACCGAGCATAACGCTAAAGTGGGCATATAGTGGCAAATATTGGTTATATATTGGAAGTCATTAGAACGTATCCTAAGCCTCTCATAGTGTGTGCCTTTGGTACCATAGCAACCAGGCGTTCTCAAACTGTACACCACGATGCCCTTGAGCTTGATAGAACAGAGAGTTAGTTATAACTTTCAGATTGAAAAAAATACTGCTATTCAAGAATAGCGTACTGTAAGGTGGTCCAATTTTTTCTATACTTCGGAGATTTAAGTACACTATTTCGACTACCTAGGGCGCCGAGACAAAAACTTTATCTGCATGTCTAGTAGTAATTCAAAATGTTGGTTTCAAATATACACCATATAAAATCGCAATGGCCCTGTTCTATTCTCAGTAGTACCATTGATAATATGTAAATAAATATGTTTGATCATAGAGATGAGCGACAGAATCAGAAATGAGGATATCCGCAGAAGAACCAAGGTAACCGACATAGTGCATAGGATTGCCCGGTTGAAGTGGCAATGGGCAGGCCATGTAGCCCGGAGAATGGACGGCCGTTGGAGCAGCAAAGTCCTAAAGTGGTGACCACGTATAGGAAAGCGCAGCGTGGGTCGGCCCCCGACTAGATGGACGGATGATCGTGAGGGTAGCGGGGAATCATTGGATGCGGTCTGCACAGGATCGCACTTTGTGGCGAGTCACGGGGGAGGCCTATGTTCAGCAGTGGACGTCTGTGGCTGATAGATAGATAGATCATAGAGATAAATGTCTAAAACCATCAGCATTTTTGAACGGATAAGGAGCCGCGAACTAAAAAGGTTGGAAGCCGGTGGTATAAACTGTTAACCTGTTTACAAAACAGAATCGCGTGACTTCAATGTGTCAGTCACATGAGTAACGCTTCAGAAATGTTTTCATAACACCTTTGATACCATTGTTTCTTTTGAAGAAAGTAGGTAGCGGTTGGCAGTAGATAGTTCATATTGCAAAAATAAGTTTGAAGAAGTCTGACGACGCGGCTGCCTTCTGAGTCGACGGTCCTGGGTTTGAATCTCGCCAAGGGCAAACGTTTGCGTGCCGAAAACGTTCTCGAAAATGTGTATACACATTGGGAAAAAAGTTTTCTCAACGTTTTTGAAACCGGTACATCTCTATATATATATATGGATGTTATTTATATTATTATGTATATCGTCGTCTAGTGCCCATAATACAAGCCTTGCTTTGGTTGGGACTAGGTCGATTTGTGTAAGATTGTCCCTTAATATTTGTTTATTGGTTATGGGTTTATGGGTTATAATTTATAAAGCACTAAAAATGAGTTTATCATTAGAAAATATTCCTAAATCTTAGTCACTTGTGTAGGGTGCCCATGACGCTAGCAGCATTCCCACGCTGTGTCTGTTATCTGTATCACATAGCGTTATGCGCGAGAAAACTGTACACGCATGGGTCCCCTTGTTGCCTCCATACTGAAAAAAATAAACAGCTCAACTAGTTGAACTACTTGGGAAATAGCCAAATTGTGATTATTATACGTACATAGTAAACATACTTAACTTCTTTTCGTTAGCCCTCAGTTTATCAGTCTTCCGATTTATGTAACTTGCAGCTAACTTTAACCAATCTTTAACAAATCTTTTTTTTAGTGCATTGTAATATTATTTTTATTACTTGATTTTTTGTAAGAACTTGGTAGTCATTATTTAGCCACCTAATGGAGTCTGAACCCAATCAATTTTGATAATATTAACCTATCACCCAATAAACGCATAATCAAGTTGGCATGATTACTTATCAATCATACAAATATGTTTTGTTGCTATGGCCAAATACAATGACGATTTAAATACTAATTCGACGACGCGGTTGGCGCAGTGGTTAAGCAACTGCCTACTGAGCCGACGGTCCTGGGTTCGAATCCCGGCAAGGGCAAATATTTGAGTGATGAACTCGAATATTTGTGCCTGGGTCATGGATGTTATTTGTATTTAAGTATGTATTTATCTATGTAAGTATGGTAATCATCGTCTAGTGTCCATAACACAAGCTTATACTAGAGCTTACTGTGGGACTAGATTGATTTGTTTGAGGTTGTCCGATATTTATTTATTTATTTATTATTTATTTAATTAGGGTGAACAAATATTTGATTGTTGATATATTTATTATTATAAAACTATCGTGAGACATCTGTAATAATTATAATAAAAACGGTTAAACTCACGTAAAAAATGACAACGTAACGTAACGATTAACGGCCCGTCGTGTTTCAAACTCGTATGGAGCTCTTCATCGGGGACAGCTTTCCATGCCGTTTCGCGACTCACGGCCCACTGCTCTGGTTGTCGCTCTCGACTTCACCCTCCGCGCCCGCGCAGACAGGTTAAATATATTGTATTTCAGATTACAACAATATATTTTTAGCTGTTGAAATACATTGTCTATAGCAGCAGTAGTGTAGGCCAATGGTATGCGGAAGGGTCAAAGTTACCCCGATTGACTATGCTCATAGTTAACCAAAAAATATTCACGCTTTAATTATATCGACTAGCGACTGAGTGAAATTTTATTCCGGCTCTACACTTATCGCGATGTTGGCCAAAGTTAGGTGAATATGATAGTGTGGAGATGTATTTCGCTGCAGAAACCCTTATCCCTTAACCCTTCGGCCAACTTCGGTCAACTTCGCGAGTAGTGTGGAGACGCTTTTATCATTCGTCGTCTACGGATATCTGCACCTCTAGCACAGTTGTCATAAGCGACTATTTCTCGCGCGAGATATTTGCTTGTCTCTTTCCGTGCAGTAATGTGAGAGGGTGGCAGGTGACGCTATGTCGCGCGACAAGAGTCGAAAAACAGAGTTGTGCTAGACGGGCTGGGCTAGCACCGTGAATCAGACGGTTCAGACTTATCATCTTCCCTATACAAGATTCAATCTCGTCATGGGTCATTCTCAAAATATTTGCACCGCCACCTGTCAACAGGTTTGTCTTAGAAGAAGTTTTTTACACCGCATTATTTTAAATATCCAATTATCAACACATATCGATAGACACTTTTTACATAGAGGCCAAATGCTTTTAATTGAAACTAAACTATAATAATAGACAAAAAAACGATTTAAAACTAGGTTTTGTCGGTCACTTGCCGTGTCCCAACGCGAGGTACTAATGTTTCGTTGTAATAAAAACATATATATTACCGACTTAGCTTAAGTTCAGTACTCCATTTTATTTTCATATATGATGAGGATTGAATACTACCATATCGAATAATAATACTATGCTTATGTTGCGAATTATTTGCAATTTAAGTTTGTCCACGCTATTTTTTGTCGTTCACTTGTCATGAGACAAACATTACAATTGTGCGACTGCTATTTCGTTTCCCCTGCCTCACCCCGCATAAATCGAGACCTTCAGTTGCCACCTAACACTGTCCAGAGTGACACGTCGTCAGTGTGCTCCACTAAAAAAATATGATACATACACTTACGCGAGCGGGAGTTTGTAATGGGTATGTAGTCTATATTCTGCCTTCCATATTTTGGTTGACGTGTGTACTATTGCATTTATTTTAACTTATAACGCGTAAAGTATGGTCTACTTTTATGTGTATAAATATGCAGTTCATCAACGAAATACTTTATTTGTTTTGATGACATAACTGTCATTTTGTCCATGTCCTGTATGTCGTTCACTTGTCTATAAAAAACAGGTGAACGACACATACGGCAGGCGAACGACAATTATTTAAACACTTTTACAAAATTATTTAAAAACCAGGTTTTATCGGTCACTCGCCGTGTCTCAACTCATGTTTCGTTGTTATTAAACCATATATATTACCGAAATAGCTTAGTTTGAGTATTCCATTTTACTTTCAAGCTGTCTTAGGAATCGTTAGCAGGCGGCGCTCGCACCAGATTTCGAAAGCATCAATCCTCTGCCTGTCAGCGGCTTTGAGCGTCCAGGTCTCAGCCCCATAAAGAAATATGGAGAAGGCAAGTGCACAGACGAGGTGCATGTTAGTCCGGTTAGGGATGTTTCTATTATTCTATATTTTGGCCGAGTTGGTTCATCGCTGTTTTGGTCATTCCGATTCGTCTGCGAATCTCTGGTTTACATGTGCCCCTACTTGTGACAATGGAGCCAAGGTACTGGAAGTTATCAACAGTTTCGAACTCTTGAAGCAGGTTAGTCTTTGTCAACTAGTAAATGGTCGACTATCATCAGCTCGGTCTTTTTTTTTATAAATATCGAGACCCATTCTGAGGCTGGTTTTGACTCATTCCAAAAGTTGGGCCACTTCTGCTTCGGGTGATGCAAAATAGGCGATGTCTACCACGTACCTTCAAGGGCTCCATATCTGTTAAATAGTATTGGGGATATGATGCATCCCTGTCGTACGCCTTTCCGGAACTTAAAGTTCTTGTATGTGACATCTCCTACCGTCACCATTCCGTATCCAGACTCGTAAAGGCTTTATAAAGTGTTACCAGATGTGCTGGCAGCTCCAGACAATACCTCCCATAGCTTATCCCACCTAACGCAGCCGAAGGCTTTCTCGTAATCAGATGTGAAGGAATTCCTCGAAGATGACGAAAACAGCAGTAGGTAACTCAGCGGGTAAGAAACAATATCTCAAAAAGGCAGCTCATTAGGATGCAGAAACGTTATTTAAATGATTCGCTGTTGAACCTTCATAAGAAATTTATAAAATCACGTGGTTATGCTTGAGTTTTGCACCTTTTGCCGGTTATGACCTTTCTGGATTGTACAGGCTTCAAAAAACCTCCTGAGAAATGTCCTTTGAGATGAGAATTAAATGCTTGTTTTATTTATGCAAATTACTAACATAAGGCAAAAATACAAATAAAAAACAATCAAAGAAGCACTAGTTGACAGTTCAACGTAGGTTTTATTTAAAATATCATTTACCTGCAACCGTCGTCGTTAACCTGCTAACAAATTCAGTTAAGTTGGAACATATTTGTCGCAAACCTGCACCCATTGTCGATAACCTGGTAACAAATGTCGTTTACCTGACATTGATGTCTTTCACCTGTCGACCTAAAATTTTAAACATCTATATCTTCTAAGATATTCAATTTAACTGCTTCCCTCGATGTGATATCAATTGTCTGAATATATTTCTAGCGATCCTATGAAAAATAAAAGAAGAAATCGCAACTTTAAAAAAAATGCAAAATTAACGCAGCGGTGCAAATATTTTGAGAACGACCCTCATATTCGTGTGTGTTAATTGTTTTCCAAGACAGTTATCAACACGAATAGCGCAGATTTACTACGAATAGCTCCGAATTTAAATAATTTCGCGATTAATCGTTTGACATGTTATTATAATGTTAAACATCTGAACTGTTACATATTTAAAAGACAATTTAATGTATTATTTATAATACGTCTGGGGAGCTGTAGTCAAGTCATTAGGAAGCAGTATTTTGATTAGAGGTCACGGGTCGGGTATACGGTAGTGTCGTCATTTTATATGTATATAGGATGATTTTTAAACCATGCGGCTAAAGTATGCTCTCGAGACAATCTAGTCGTTGATACTATTATTATTGTTTGTTTATATCTCGCTCTCGACTTTCAGACATAAAACAATCCATATTTATAGACCTTAACCTAAGAAAGAATACCAAAAATCGTATATACAAGAAAAATACCCCCTCGCCCAAATACTCAACTAACAATTCGTCACTACAATACTGTTATCATCATCATCATCACAGCCAGCCGTTACTTTATCAAAAAAAAAACCCATTTCCCTTTTTTACGCATATTTTTTTTTGCTATAATTCTATATCACAATATCACAATAGGCATAAAATATTGTCATAAACATAACTTTTTAACGCCGAATCCCCTTTTCGGCGAATGACTTACGCATAACTTTTGAATGCCAATAAAGCGACTTTTCTGACAGTAGTTATTTCATATTCTTTTCCGGGTCATAATTCTAACCTAGCCAAACTTATTTTCGGGCAGCATATTAGCCTCTAGGTAGAGGTCGAATTTGCAACTAAGTTAATTTCGGTAACGCGTATTAGGATTCAGACAAACGATGATTTCGCAATAACATTCAGCGGAATTAAATTATACGAAACGTGTGCGGAGAAAAAAGTTTCGTACGTAAAAGTGACACAAAATAGATGGAGCCCAAAAAAAACACATTATAATAATTATGTTTGTACCGGGACATTATATGTAAATTATATCCTAGAAACAGCGATCACAAATCAAACTCATTCACTCAGTCAAACACATAATCTTATCATTAATTGCTTAAGTGCTTCGAATGTAAAAGATAATGCAACCAGTCATAATCCTCTAAAGAATTTCGGATTAATCGAAGTCGCCATTTATTTACACAATGGAAAGTTTGCCGACGTAACAACGATCATTTGTAAACAAGATTTTATTGCTGACTTTACTATTTACACAAACGTCAATAGGGGTAAACTAGTTTTTGCAAATACCTATTTAAATTTTAAATTTCATCTTAATTCAACAAAACAATAATTGTAAAACAACCAACTTAACGCACTTTTTCAAGGTCAAAATGGCAACTTAATCATTTTTCCATACGTATATTGCTATCTTTTGAGGGTGATGACGTCAAGTCCTGCTAGCCGTATATGGGCGTTTTCAGCGCTCCATAGGAATGTCGAATATTAACAGTAATTAGGACTATACAATATGTAGATATTTGGTCAAACCACGATTTTAAGTGACGATTCAACATTGAATAACAGGAGTGCGACCGGCTGTAAAATATTGCTAGGTACTCGCTTTAGCAGCATGTAGTTAGCATATTATCGATAAATCCCATTCCCTTTGGGAGCGTAGATTCGTGTCCTACCGACTGCGCCATATGATATAGGCTTTGTATTAAAATATAAATGAATAAGCAACCAGTATCATGTTTGGTTTAAATACTGTTTTTTTAAGATCATATACGATGAAAACAAAACAGTGACATTTTAATATAAGATACTACAACTCAGTTGGGGGCTCAGGTATACAGCGCCTAAGGAACCTGTCAAGGGATAGTGGAATAAATAAGTTATCTATCCGAATAGCTTAAGTCATTAATTGTGTTACTTTTTTGAATTGGACGTTCATTGAAAAGGTTTTCCGTGGGTTGCCATTTGGAATGGCTAAGTCATTTGGGCTACCTTTATAGGACTTGCATTTAAAGCCTATCGCCGTGGAAAGTGTGGTTCGATACCTGTACAAGACAATAAAAGACTTGCCCAAGGCTAAGGCCGGCACTATCAATACTTCTAGTAACAGTGTGTTCTGTTTGTTCCAGGTGCTGTGTGGGGCAGGCGTGGCGGGCGACGTGTTGACAAACGTGAGCCGCGTGCGCCGGGCGCCTCGACCGCATCATCCGCACCGCGTGCAGTGAGTATTCACCTTTATTCTTTATTTATACATTGACAAACTGGTGATAGGTAAATGATATTGCATCCATCACTCTTGCACTGTTTGAGTTAGAGTTCTGAGCCATCATCATGGTAAAAATAAAAATTGAAACAAAGTATCCTCATTTGATTGTTGTACGTTCCAGGATTGATGAAGAGTGGAAGAAGGCGCACTGGCGCGAGATGCAGTCGATCCTCTGGCACGAGGCCAGCAACCACAGCAACGGGGTGGAGTGCTGCCCCACAGTCCACGAGATGACCGCGCCCAAGGGTGGCCGCACCCTCAGCGGCATGTTCGTAGAACTGTACAGAGACGGGGAAAACAAGCAACAACTCTACGACATCTCCTGTGCAAAAGGCGTCGTCGACAAACCCTGCCGGTTCGTCGATGCCCGTCTCTACAACTACTCGAAGTGCGTCCAGAAATACTCCTATTCTTACGCGCTCGTCCGCAATCCTGCAGCGGCAACCGACAGCCCGCATCGACACAGAAGGGAACAAATGTCCTTTAGAGATGGAGAAATCACTGTTCCAGGTGGCTGGTCCATGGACTATGTCCAGGTTAGAGCGGGCTGCGAATGCCAGATCACCCCGCCTCCACCTAAACGGACAAAACCCCACAAAAAAAAAGTAGAACGCCATAAGCAGAGCAGAAGAAATAAAGAACCAAGAAGGAGGTATGAAGAGGATGAGGACACCTGATTTTGGGACTCAGTGCTAGTGTAATCCAGTGGACTTTGAACAAATTTACGAGGAATTATCTCGACTTAGTATTACGGGAGTGTCTTCGTCTCTGGTTTCCGTGATGTCAGTCTGGCCTCTGGCGAGAGAACAGTTTAGTTTTAAGTCAATCAGATGCGGAGACATTCGATCTTGATTACAGGACGACACGACTCAGACGTGCCATCCGCTGCGTCATTCAAAACAAAGCATGGCGAAAGAAAAGTTTATATTGCGTCACTAAAGCAAAATGTGTCGTGAATTCCAAATGTATTTTAGGATTAAAACATGAAAGGATTAAAATATTATACCGACTATATGCCGTCGTTGGACTGAATATTTTCATTCTATACCAACCATACACCGGTGGTCTGAATATTTTCATTCCATACCCACCACATACCGTTGGAATCTGAATATTTTCATTCTATACGGTATACCGTTGGAGTCTAAATATTTTCATTCTATACCGACCATATACTGTTTGAGTCTGAGTATTTTCGTCCTGTAGGTTATGTTACCGATGCCGTCAAGTCAGCGCTTGGTTGTAAGAGCCTATCGGTTGAATGTATCTACTGTATTTATTTTCGGAATTTCGTCTATATAGTTACGCTTCTTGTTAGTATTGTGTAGTTAGTATCGATTGGGAATGAAATGGAACGATCTGTGGTGCCTTGTCTAACTCAAATGTGCCTTACATACATATTTTGTTACTAGCTTTGTATAATAATTAAATTGTATCGAAAATCTACAGTGTGAAGTTTAACTCGCGAACTCAAATAACAATTTCTAGCAGATTTTTTGTAAGTTGGTTAAAGAACATCACAATTTACAGTAATTATTATTATTATATAATAAGTAACCAAGCTTACTAGAAGTCAACGAATTAAATTTCACACTTTGTATGAAAGTCATTGTACTCCGATCATGGTATCAAAATCGATATAAGAATCTAATTTTACTGTAGTGGGCAATAACAATTTAGTTACAAAATGATATTGTAATAGATACCGAATTTGACTGGCAAATTGAGGTATGAATACTCGTGCATAAGTACCCTATGGTATTTAAATGTCTTTAATGTGCCTGTCAAATGTTCATTCTCAATACCACGAATGCATGGTGATTGACCCACGATTTTTGATTTTAGTACTACTTTTTTTACGCCACATATTCTCTATTTTCTTAGAACTGTCTCTTTCTCTGTATTGCACTCTCTGTTTTTACTGACCCGGTACGAGTTACCCGCACACGTGAGAAAAACAGAAGGGTCAATCGTATGGTCCTGCCCCTTTCAATCTCGTGTTATATAATATTTAGTTGACCGGGACGGCACTATACGACGGTAGAATTTCGAACATCAGAATCAGAACAACGCTGCAGTTTGTCCCTATTACGTCATCTATGTAAATACGTTTAGGCAGACCTACCCTTAAGCTGTGTACGCGCGAGCGAACAAAAATACTGTGAGCACGGAATCGTATAAACCGTCCTGTCCGTCTAGCACAATTATGCTTCGTGACTCTTGTCGCGCGACATAGCGCTACCCGTCACACTGTCACAATACTGCTCAGAAAGAGACGGGTTATCAGGCGCGAGAAAGAGTCGCCTGTCACAGTTGTGCTAGAGGTTCTGTTGTGTTCGATGTTCGTTAGTGGTACGCACGTACGAACAGTGTTCGATGCATGCTTTTGTTCGTTCGTCCCTACGACGTGGCTAAAGCATCTGTTGACATGCCTCACATAAATTTCTTTACTGAATATACTGTGCGATATTCTTTACCAGCACCAATCACACCCAGACACGTTCCACTGAATAATACGCTCTCTTCCTCTTAAAATTAAGAATATTTATTCAAAGTTAACATTTTAGATTTTTGTTATCATTGTAACGGTACTTACTACGTTTAGCATAAGTGCGAGTCAAAGATCTGTATTATTTTCTATTTTGTAATACTTTTATTGTATTTAAAACGTAGTTTAAGGATATTCATTTATTTATACTGTTTAATACGAGGTATTCCGATATTCAGTATGAATGTTGAATGCGTGATGAATATCGCTTCCATAAAATGTTATGAATGTAAATAATAACACAATAGTATTGTTGACTGAGATTATTTTGTGCATTTAGGTGTGTAATTTAATAGCAAGACATGACAATAGTTCCGATTTAGCACCATGTAGTGGTCAATTACAGAGCTTTAAATTTTAGCATCACTACTAATATCCGATAATTGAAAACAGCGCCATCTATTGACGAGTAGCTGTCCAACTTAAGATTGTATTTTGATGAAATTGCTTTTTATTGAATGTAGTGAACAAAGTGCTTGTAATCATATTTATAGACCGCATTCGTAATAAAAAGATATATTCCGATATTTTGATGTCATTAGCCTGTTGAGTTTGTATTGTTAATTACTTAGTATCACAAGACAGTGCCATGTTCGTAATTAGTGTAAGCCATTTTTCATTTAAATGTGAATTTTTCGTTTTGTACTTAGAATTATACGTACAATCAACTCTGCCACCGAATTCTGATAGATTTTAAATAAACATAAACTCTGATGCGTGAAGTCTAGACATACCTCAGTCAAATATTTTGTAAATAAATAAAGATAATCAATCCAGCATTATTAATACTTATACTGTTGCCGTCAAAATGAAATTTTAAATGAAATAAAAAACTGAAACAGACAATTTGTTTTATTTTTGGTACTTAATCATTAGTACAAAGTCAACTTAATACTTAATAAATTCGTCACTATCATAAAACTTAATTAAGTTGTCCCTATAAATGCTGGTACACCGTACCTTCAAAAACACCACTTGTGAAACAAGACCTAAATATTCATATTTATGTCAATAAAAAATCTAGTGCGTCATATACTTACTCCTAAAATAATCTAGCTTAAGTCTACTAAGCTCAGTCATGATCTGAAACAAAACAAAAAAACATATCAAGATCACTAATGGGTGAGAGTAAAAAAGTATAGTAATTTAATTACTAAGAAAATGGTTTATTTATGGTCATCTTACTCGGAATCGTTTGTACAGTAATCAGTAAACTGGAATGGAAGTTTTGGGTATATTTTTCTACAATAAACCAATTTTTAATTGGAATCAAAATACGCCTCATTCGTAAAATGTATTGTACCTACCCTAGCGTGTTTCGCGTACTAAACTTGTTTGGCGTGACACACAATACGGAATAGTTGTACCTATCTGTAATCATTATTACTTATCAATTTTATGATTTTATAATATCGTCGGCCGTAGGTTCAATTGGGGTAAGGGACAAAATACGCAAAATGAGTTGAATATACAGTTTTGTTCAGAATTTTCCGCTCTATCGAATGGTGTATATAAAAAAAATCTATCTTAAAAAAAATGTTCCTTACACTACTGATTTTTATGGGTTCAAAATCAAATCTGACCCACAAAGACCATGTATCTGTTTTTTATTTTAATAAAGCAACGTCAAATAGGGTAACTACTGCCACCAATCCACTTTGAATAAGGTAAAGGTCTTTCCAATTAAGGAATTACCTTTACATGACTTATTTTTTAAGACAATCTTATGAAACTGGCTTTTACACTAATGTTTTTTTTTGGATCATGAATAAATAACACCCATACCTTAAAAAGATTGCACGAGCTTAGAAAATAATGCTCCTTACCCCAATTTGCCACCTTATTTTTTTACAGTATGAACCTTACACCAATTTGGTTAAGACGATATTTAGGTTTGATCTGATTTATATTAAGATTCCGTGTCCGTTACGCTAATTTTCTCGTGAGAATCAATGAATACTTATCCCTGTTACCTTTATATACAAACACATCTAACTTCATATTATTTTAATCTGTTGTTATTAAAGAAAGTGTTATGTTGCAATAAAAGCAATCCAACACCGGAGATGTTGGAACAACGAGGCCACGCCGTTTCGCCGTTGAAATAAACATTGTTCGGTTCATGACGCATTGGTGTAAACTGTAATGTCATGTAATCTGTTTTTCAATAAATAAATAAATAATAAATAAATAAAAGCATCAGTTTTATAATCTTTGTTTATACGGGTATCTGTGTAAACTGGATGTTAATTTTTGGCTTTACTAAGTCATTGAAACTACTAGCGTAGTTTGACTTATTTACATGCAAACTTTCACGATAAATGAAGGTATTCAAATAAATTTAAGTAGTAAGAAAATTTCAAATTTAGTAATTAATCCACCGAGAAATGTAAGTGTCTATTTATGTTATTAGGTATAATTCGTCAGTTCGGCGACTCTTTGTCGACAGCTCGTGAATCTTATTCTACCCGTGAAGTGTTTTGTTAAGCGGATAGTTTAAAAAAGTGGGCTAAGATTGTCGAAAAAAACAATAACCAATGGAATACTGGAGGAGGTATTAACACGTTCTTCATTAAAAGTTTTTAATTAACTTTACACATTATATGTTAAAGAATATCTCAACGAAGATTAGATTGACTTTCCGAGGACTCCTCATGTACCTAATTTCAACTCAGCTGCTGAGTTGAAATTAGGTATATGAGGCCGGATAGTCGACATGGGTAAGACTTTATAGATAACTATAAGGTAATCCTACTGAGTTTGGACTTCTTAAAGTCGTCTCGGTACTTGATGAATTGCAAAGGAAAATTTTCACTGTCAATTAAAAGGCATTCCTAGGTATGACACACTTTAATAGTCATTATCTGAAATTCCTCTACCGATAAGTGTTGAGAAATCAAAGGATCTAACTAGAGTTCTTGCTATTCATTGACTGACATTGATGTTGATATTGATTATACAGCCTCATTTGACTCCTTAGGTAACAAGTTTCAAGTTTGAAAAGTAGTAATTAATTATAAAATACCATAATAAATAATAGAATAAGTCGTTTCGTTTCGTTTATGCATATCGTTCACACAGGTACAAGTCGTATTCTTTTGTTTATGCACGTCGTTTATAAGGATAATATTGGTGCAAATAAATTGAGTTATGTCTTTAAATACTCGCAAACAAAAGCTATAACTACAAAAAAACACATTTATAGGGCCAACACATTAGTTTTTTATTTATAAAATGAAAGCCTTATATAAAAATAAAAGGCTTTCATTTTATAAATAAAAAACTTATAGCTTGTATATAAATTCTTAAAAAGTTCAAGTTCTAAATATTATTATCTACTATTGAAAAATAGTTGTTTGTCTCTTCTGAAAAGTGCCGTTTTTGAGTTATCCCTTCTTAACTGGAGGCACTGAATTGTGAGCAACTACTATGTTGTCTAACATGACTCCTAGAAAGTACAAATGTAAAATGATTATTTCTGAATTGTATTTAATTACAGAATTAAATACAATTCAGAAATAATTTTATCGTTCAACACAAGCCCTAAACTTTTAATAATTTTGCTGTATAAATTACATTGGTTGTTTATTTAAGTATTCGATCATAGAGGCTGAGAAATAATTCATGTGACTATAATTAAAAAAAAAAAACATAAATTAAAATGTGGGTTATTCCACTCGATAGAAACGTTACCTGTAACGATACAAATATTGCATGTAACGGACACACAAAAAATGCTCACACGGTTTCAATACATTTATATACCTCTTACATTAATGTTTTAAAGATTTCCGGTGTTAAGATACGCCTTACGTCAAAGGTATGTACTCATTTATTTTTACAACGATCCCTTTACGCTATTTTTTCTTTCACACATAATCTCAACTAGTCCCTTACGCCATTTCTTCATCAATATAGTGGATACAATGAATAGGTAAATTTAAGGTAAAGGACGAGACTACAGAATACTTTGTCTGTAAGGGACATCAGCAGCGAAATAAGTTGGTGTAAGGGACATGTCATTTTCTATAATATCCAAATTATTAAAACGAGCACTACATAGATAAACAGAACACTAAAATACAAGATTATGTATGAAATCAGGCCCAAAAAAGGTTCACTACAAAAAAAGTTATGAACGATTTAGTTAAAAAAAAAACTTTGTCAGCCTCTCCTGAAAAATCGTATTTTGTCCCTTACCCCAATTGAACCTACGGTCGACGATATAATCAATTAAATTATTTACACTATTTCAGTATGTCACCGAATGTGTATTGTATTAATAACAGCGCCATCTGTCGGCGAGTAGCCGCGGCTCTTGGCAAGACTAGGCTGCGCTATCAATTGTACTCAATAGTCAATGAACTGGCAACACTTTCTGAACTGGCAAAAGTTTCCAATGTGGCGTAACAGATGTCGCTAGACCACTCGACCTTGATGAATGATGGTGAGATTCGTGTATGAAATAAGGCTATGTAAACTGTGCACTAGGATATTATATTATATTATATAACATGACACTACATTTTGTTAGAATATTGTATCGCACGTTATTGCGCATTCCTTTCAAACCTAAATAAAGCACATTCCAATTAGATTGGAGGTCAACTTACCCAAATATCTCGTGCTGAGATACATAGCCGCAAATCCGACCACCACGGCGGTCAGTTGTGCCGGTCCGCTCCAGCGTTTCTGCTCGTGGAAACGAGCACGTTCGCGAGGCAATACCTCGCTTACGGTCACGTAGAGAAGAGTGCCCGCTGCTAACGCCTGGAATAAAAAAAAATATTGTATCTACTAATTTTATTCGAACAGCAGTTTCATATCTATAGTTACATTCATCCATCACTCCATACATCCATTAATTTCTTTGTATAGATTTATCCATCATCTTCCATATATCTATAAGTATAATATCCATCCATCAATCCAAAGACACGTAATACTGATATAAGTACCCCAATATAAATGAGATATCCATTATAGAATTGGAAGCGCCAGTACGATTGGCATAGCGACGGAGTCCAGAAAGGTTACTCCGATTTTCGAAATTCGACCTCCGTATCGTTTCTTCCCGGTTATTCAAATATTGTTTGACACGAGATCGAGAGAGATGGCGCGGTAGAAACTTCGAAGTTCGTCCTTTTTTTCCATCTATTAGATTGCACCACTTACTAATTTACTGTAGTTGTCAATTTCTATCTTCGGAGTAGTTCTTCTGCATAGATTTCAAGCCAAGACCGAAAGCCGAAAAGAGCTACGCACTCGACATTCGCGCACAACGCTCGACCCGCCGCGCACAACTCCGGAATCTCCGGATCCAGACAGAAGTCTACCATGAGCTTCTGTCACTGTGCCCAGGAGGGCCATACATGCGTACATTATAACTCGCATACATCCAGCTATACATTAGCCCAAACAACCATCCATATGATTGTACGAATAAAAATCCATCCATACAATACAATCGTTCATACACACATCCATTCATGTGATTCATTTATTTGCACGTGCAATTAAAGTATCTATCTGTAGATATAGAATGTCACGAATTCAGTTTAGAAACATTTCTTACCTGCATAATAGGAACGGCGACAGAGTCCTGTATAGACTGCACGGACTCCAACCCAGCACCGACAGCGATGCCAGCCGCCGAGCCACCCGCGAATAGAGCCACGCACACAATGTGCGCGCACAGCGTACGACCCGCCGCGCATAACTCCGCACCCAAACAGAAGCCTACCACGAACTTGTGCGAGGCCACTGCGCCGAGGAGGAGGAGAACCTGGAAACAGGAGATAAGGAATTATAAAAAAAAACATTACACCAATTTCATGACATGACAGAGAACAAAACGGGACTAAATCGCGCTCAAAGTGTTTATATAATTACCAGGACGCTTCGAAAGTGATGTTACGTTCATGGTAAACACTTTTTGAAAGCGACGAAGTCCCGTTTTGTTATAACAATGTGTGAAAACATGTAAGTTTAAATCAATATATGACAGAGATGCTTAAAAGCACGTACATGATGCATCGAAGAATTTGCATGATACCGTTAGAGTATTATCTGACCTTTCTAAAGCGTTTGACTAAGTGAAACGTGATAACGAAACGTTTACAAGCTGAAGCACGGTCTGCCGTTTGAAGTTGAATGCTTGCAGACGTTGCTAGACAACAGAGTTGTGTCGAATGGTTCGTTCGACTGTAAATCTTGGAATACCACAAGGCTCAATTTTAGGACCATCTCTCTTTAAAGATTATTTTCCAATATTATCCGTGTCAAACAAAAATGGTAGACAATGGAATTACTGGGTACAAGTAAATGTTTTTATCTAGTCGATAGAAAAGGCGTTATTACTTGAACATTTTCATAAAATATGATCGGCGTTTTTCTTACTAAGTATCATAATGCTTAACCCCTATAGGGGATCAAATATTATTCCAGTACCGTGGACAAAAACAAGGGGGAATACTATAATGGGAAATAAAAAAGTATTCGGCTCACAACTTTAAAATATTCTCACGTATTTTGCTACTTGCGATCCGGATAATCCATAATGAAAATCAAACGCGTAATGACCCTTTTTTGTTGTGGTTTAGTCGGGCCAGCATTTGATGTTTGACGATCTGCATAAGTTATTATGCAAGAACATGACGAATACTACTTACGCATTCGATGTCAGTATGTTAACGAAGAATTGACACTAATAATACCTAGTATAGTTGTAGATATTTACTAATTTCCTTCTTAATTTAGGTACTCGTATATGAAATGAAATGAAATGAAATGAAATGAAATGAAATGATTTGAAATGATTTATTTAATGCATGTGGGAAATCGGGTAACATTTGCAGTCATCATTGCTTAATACATCGTATCACGAAACCCTACCTTTTCAGGCGTACATACATTTTAGAATAATAATATAGAAACAACGAAAACAATTAATTTAAATGTCAGTACAAGAATGTGCAATGCAAAATAATATCATAATTTTAATAAAATATATAATAGGTCAAATAACGTCATCCAAATAATCCTTAACACTATAGTAACATTTATGTACCAGCCATGTCTTAACATATTTTTTGAACAGATGTATATTTTGACATTTAAATTTGTCAGGCAATTTATTATAAATTATAATGCACATGCTGTATGCGTTTCTGGAGGTTAATGCTAATTTTGAAGCAGGCGTATATAGTTTATGTTTATATTGCGATCGAACATTACGTGTGCGTACCTGCTGCAATTCTATAAATTGATTTTTATATTTGTGTACAAATACAGACACCTCCAGAATATACAAGCATGGCACGGTGAGTATAGAGTTGTCTATAAAGTGCGGACGACAGGAATCTCGCCTCTTAATGCCAAATATTGCTCTGATGCAACGTTTTTGTACAATAAAAATGTTGTCTCTATCTGTGGAATTTCCCCATAAAACTAATCCATATCGAAGAGTCGAATCAACATAACCATTATACGCAGTCAAAGCGGCTTGCAAGGAGACAGTTTGTTTTATTCTTCTCAATGCGTATACGAAACTATTTATTTTAGAACACACACTATCTACCTGTTTTTGCCAGTTGCAATGAGAGTCTATGATTATTCCTAAAAACCTAGTATGTTGCACTTCTTCAATAGGATCGTTTTCAAAATGTATATTTAATTTTTGTGAGTGGCCTCGGCTAGTATGGAATTGTATATAATTAGTTTTACTTAAATTTACTTTTAAATTGTTGACCTTAAGCCATTCTATAGTTTGAGATAATGTCCGTTCAATATCAGAATTATATGTATCTAAATCTTTACATCTTACAATAATTGAGGTGTCGTCCGCGAATAAAATACATTCATGAGACAGATAGTTAGGCAGGTCGTTTATATACAATAAGAATAGCAACGGTCCCAAAATGCTACCCTGAGGTACTCCGTATTTGTTAACCATATATGAAGATCTATATGACATAAGAATCCTAGATTTTGCACAGTATTTTATAGTCTCCACACATTGCGATCGATTGTCAAGATATGACTTTATCCATTCAAGGGCGGGTCCTCTTATACCATATTTATATAATTTTGACACCAATCGCCTATGGTTAACAAAATCGAACGCTTTACTCATGTCCATGAATAAAACCGACACTGGTATCCGATTTTCTACTGCATTTAGTATGCTCTTCATTAACTTAAATGCTGCCAGGGATGTACATCTAGATTTCCGAAAGCCATGTTGTTCTTCATTTAATACTTTCTTATTTTCTAAAAACTTTATTAGCCTATTGTACATTACTTTTTCGTATACTTTTGAAAAGATAGGTATCAAAGTTATGGGTCTATAATTTCCCATTTCTGATTTATCTCCCTTTTTATAAGGAAATTGTTGCTGCTAACTTAATAATTAGTTAGCATGCTAACTATTAAGTTAGCAGTCTATTTAAGCTGTGCACTTGGTTATCAACACAATACCCACCCTTAAAAATGTTATCTTATACAATCTTAAAATACATTTGAGGTAATCCTCAGCATACTTAAACCGAAGCAAGTTATTGCTCGATATGGTTCAGGATTAAACACCAATGTTTTGCTTTGAGTTTTCCTGGTAGTATTATAATATATACCTATACTACCTAAGTAATGTCACGTAATGGTACCATCTTGAGAAGTACACTCAAAATATAAAGCTCTCTGTATTCAAAGTGCATTTCTCGCATCATTTTCTAGTTAGGTAGCGTAATGTCGACGTTTGCAAAAGTAACAGATATTTAAGGTCAAATAAACAGATGTTTAATGTCCGTGAACCATGTTACGGTAAGTTAAGTACAATACTAAAATATGATCCTGAACGTTGTTAGGTACGAGTATGTTAAGAAAGCGAAGATCAAGCGGTAATAGTACATTACATACCTAGGGCCAAGGGGGTTTCACTCCGCGCCAAGTGTCAAGAACGCTAATTAATTTCGGGTCACAATTGTGCCCCAGCCCGCCCATCGCCCAGCCTTTATTCGGCTTGGGTCGGCACGTTCGAAGCGAAGACAACGCATCGATTATATTTTTTATTTACATATATTATTGATTTTTATTATTTTTAACCGACTTTAAAAAGGAAGAGATTCAGTGTGTGTGCTAGGGCGACAAATTCGTGAATGTCCCAGATTGCAAGTGTTTGTGCCATAAATATGCGTTCTGGGGCTTTACGAATCTTTGTGTCAGATTCGTCTAAAGTTCTACGTCTTGCCTTGGCCAGGCAGTGTGAATTGTCTCCCCGCGTAGCGTCGAAACGAGTGTCTATTAGAAGCCGAAGGCGAGGGCTTTAATGACACGAGTTTGAAATTCCTTTACCACCAGAGTCACGAACGACGTTTTTCATCACACTTTGGAGGAAATAAAACAAAAGTAGTTGTAGTTAATACCAAAATGACTTACCACCCTAGGGCGTAATATACGATTTACCGCCCGGTTTTCTAGCATATAAACCCATAAATATTACTTTCCACCCTAGGCCGTAATTTACGACTTACCGCCCGCTTTTCTAGCATGTAAACCCTTGTGTCTTCAACCAATGTGTGTTACCAGTGATGACTTACGGCACCGAAACGTGGTCTTTCACTATCGGCCTCATCTCAAAGCTCAAAGTCGCTCAACGAGCAATGGAGAGGGCTATGCTCGGGGTGTCTCTACGTGATCGAATCAGAAATGAGGAAATCCGTAGACGAACTAAAGTGACCGATATAGCTCACCGGATTAGCACGTTGAAGTGGCAATGGGCAGGCCACATAGCACGCAGAGCAGATGGCCGATGGGGCCGAAAAGTGCTCAAATGGAGACCTCGGACAAGCAAGCGCAGCGTAGGACGTCCACCTACAAGATGGACAGATGACCTTATAAAGGTCGCCGGAAAGCGCTGGATGCAGGTCGCTTCCAACCGGTATATATGGAAGTCCAAAGGGGAGGCCTATGTTCAGCAGTGGACGTCCTATGGCTGAGATGATGAAACCCTTGTTTACGAGCAAGTGTGATGAGAAGGTATAAGTAAACAGCTGTGCGTAAATTTTTATCAAAAGTTGTTATGCGCTTCTGTTTATATTCTGTCCTACAATAGCGGCACATAATATTTGAAAGTAATTCACCTTGATATTTTCATCTGTTGTATATGTGTACTCTTATTGATGCGTGTTTATTTCTTTTATTTTTTAGTGTTCTCGTTTTCGCTCACTCGTAATTTTGCAACAGATATTAAATTTAACAGGAGCTGGCCATAGATCATACAAACTAGGTCTTGCTAGAACATCCATACTACCACATCTAGTATTATAAATCATTAATTGTCATATTGTCCATTCATAAACCTTGTAAAAGTAAAACAGCAGGCATTCTTCACTAAGCAAGATTTTTCCATCAAGCCTTCTTGAGCTTAATTTGGGACTAGACCGAGTTGTGTGAAGTTGACTGATATTTAATAAATAATTTTAAGTACTCAGTTTGGCGAGTAGAACCAAACTACTTTAAACCCTACTGTTTTAGTCATCCTGTTTATAAGCTACATTACAGATTATATAATTTAAACCTCTGACTATTATCTTACGTATCTCATGTTGTAGTTCCCCATATATTTGAAATGTACAATAACTATTTGTGTCGTATGCAATGCTCTCCAATCTAGACTCCACAATTTACGATTACACATTGCGAATATCATTACCACAATGGAATGAAAATGTGTAAACTATGTAGTTTGAATTATTTGTCTTTTCAAACCAATAGAATGTCGGCTCGTAATCGTAATGCTCATATTTATTCAAACAATCGTAGATTTCATTGTGAATCAAGATAATCACTCCAAGGAGACATTGTTACCGCTACTTATTAGAGTTTGTTGTTATTACTCTTTAGTCTGACTAAAGAAAAACAAGTAAAAAATTGGGCAAGTGCGAGTCCGACTCGCGCATGAAGGCTTCCGTACCATTTACAACAAGTTTTTTGTATGGGAGCCCCCATTAAATATTTATTTTATTTTATTTTTAGTATTTGTTGTTATAGCGCCAATAGAAATACATCATCTGTGAAAATTTAAACTGTCTAGCTTGATAGCTAGACAGTTTAAATTTTCACAGTTGAGACAAATTCTTGAGATACAGCCTGGTGACAGACGGACGGACGGACAGCGAAGTCTCAGTAATAGGCTCCCGTTTTTACCCTTTGGGTACGGAACCCTAAAAACTAAACAGTTACGCGTTTGATAGAGTGTGCCTTCTGTACTTGTATTATTCTATGCCGCACAGTAACGAATTCGTTAGCGGATCCTCTGTCTGACCTTCAACGACGAATTATTATCACTCGTTAACTCGTTATCAATAGCAGCGACGCATCAATGACCTATATGTGGGGCTGAGATAGCGATAAAAAGTGATATGGACACTATTTGTATTTAATTACACAAATAATTAAGGGAATGAAATTTTCCACTACCGGCACTAACTGCCTTAAGAGGCCTTATTCCTTTTAAAATTTATTTTTTTCATATTATGACAAATAAAGTGATAATTTCAACCAACTTTTTGAACTGAATAATACTTTTCCCCGAGTTCTAGGTAGTAACATAGCTATTTCATGCTTTCATTGCCTGCAGTCAAAAATAAGTTGTAAAAACTAATTAGCTAGGCGCGCTGTAATATTCTCCATACAAATCGAGCACATTCCTACGAGCCATGGCCAAACTGAAGTGTTTTCATCATTCTGTACCCAAACATATTGCTATAACTCCACAAAAGGTATCGCTGTGAATAACAGTCGCTAGTTGCATTAATCATGTTATATGTTGATATCGATCAACAATAATTTATTATATTATATTCTAGAAGAAAATTCTAGATTTGTATCAGGTTTCTATGGAAACGGGTCATGTTTTCAGGAAAAATCTTAATAGCGCGATGCAAGATCGTCTTTTGCTTTGTATGACCGTGCGGCGCCATTCCAGTCTGGCGCCATCAGTTGGTTATAATTTCTTTGTCCTCTCATCACACCGTAACGGTTGGACGAATTCTAACTAATTTTGGTACAGGGATAGCTGGACATCCAAAGATGGTTATAGCATTATTTTCACCCGACTATGTTAAAGAAGAAATAAACGCAAATAAATTTGCGGGCACCTCCTAGTACATAATGGGGAATCAACTTTTTCTTGTTGTTATTCTGTCCCGTGACCCAGGGGACAATAGTGATTAAACTTCTAAGAAAAGTGTTGATAATTTATATTGGTATTGTCAGGAGATAGTCTATATAAGAATGGGCTTATAATTGCTTAATTTAGTGACTCAGGGGACATCACCATGGCAACGAGTGGCAGAAAATAGTTGATTGACCTTTTGCTAAATATAAACACGGAAAATCGTAGGTAGTTTTAAAAAGTGACCCAGGGGACATCGCCATGGCATCGAGTGGCAGAAAATAGTCGATTGACCCTAATACATATTTGGTACCTTCCCAAAATTGTCAACATGTTTTAAATGACTAAAATACTAATTACGTTAAAACATACTCAGACATGATGTTAGTAGGTACACGTAGTAAATCATTGTATTGCACTGTTGCATAGTGAGTTTCCGAAGCTAAACTATTTAAAGTACCTACATAAACAGAATTGTGAGTTCGAACTCCCATCTGCACTGCAGCGGATCGAATCAAATTTTGGCTTCTTATTTATCCTTTGTAGTTACAAAGGATAAATAAGGTCCGGGTTCGATTCCCGAGCTAAGAACAGGTTTTTTTTAATGTTTGATTGCCGTTTATCTTGTTATTAAAATCGATGACAATGAAACAGATCTTCGTATGTTTTATAGTTTCAGACTTTCCCATACAGACCGATCTAAATGACCCTGTATATTGAAAGTAACTTTAGTAATGAGAAAGTGTTTACGGATTGACGCCTTTTTCAAGTGACAAACGAATTTACAACTTTTAGAGTGGTGAATTTACAGACAAATTATCAAACGCAACTTACATTTCATTCAATGCAATGTAAGTACGTTTAATAAAAACGTGGAAGTGGATTAAGGCAAAACGCGGAACGCTAAGTTCAAGGTTCACGGTCATCGAAGTGAAATAAACTTCGTTCTTGTCTGATTCGTCTTTTTACAAGCTTTTATTTAGCTTGCATGGTATGTTTAAAGTATGTATGTTCGGGTGAAATCTTGCAACTTAATTTTGAAGCAGATATCGTCTACCGATTGAGCTGGAATTTTGCATACTTACTTAACTTTGATGACAATACAATAATATGGTACCATAGGGCTGATCTGATGATGGAGCTGGAAGGTGGCCATAGGAACTCTATAATAAAAAAAGCAATCCTACCGAGCTTGGGCTCTTTAGAATCGTCTTAGTGAGCATTTGATAGATATCCAAAGAAAAGTACAGTCGGCTATAAAAGCTTGCCACTAAAATGTCATTTTTGACAGAAACTTTTAAGGTTCCGTACCCAAGAGCTATAAACGGGACCCTATTACTAAGCCTCCGCTTTCCGTCTGTCTGTCCGTCTGTCAAGAGGCTGTATCACATGAACAGTGATAGTTAGATAGTTGAAATTTTCACAGATGATGTTCTGTTGTCGCTATATCAACGAATACTAAAAACAGAATACTTAAAATTAATTTTAGGTGGGCTCCCATAGAACAAAAATGTACGTTTATTTTGCACCTCATTTGTATCCCGCGCAATACATACCAGGTTGCAAGCTTAACTTAACCCGGCCAGTCAAGATGGGATTAGTGTTGGTACAGAACCCTCGGTGCGCGTTCGACTCACACTTGGCCGGGTTTTTAGTAGGTGCTTCTTGTCTTATTTTCTCTCGTCCGTTTGATTACCTATTTTCGATGGCCGTATTTTTGAAATTCTATCAGTGTACCTACGCCATTATTACGACACGCACTCACTCGTATTACGACATGACGCCTTTATTAGCAACATTATGGAAGGAAAAGTGGAAGGCAACCGAGGAAGGGAAGACCAAGAATAAGTTACATTAAGACTCCTTATCTGTTCAAAAATGCTGATTCTTTTAGATATTTTTCTCTATGATCAAACATGTTTCTTAAAATATTATCAATGCTATTACTAATAATTTTAGAACAGGGCTTTTAAGCTTTATTGGTATATAATTTAACACTTACAGTTCGAATATTTCATTGATAATTTTTGTTTGAAAAAAAACTACTCAAAATTGACAAAATTCACGCAGAAAACTGGTTTTTAGGGTTCCGTAGTCAACTAGGAACCCTTATAGTTTCGCCATGTCCGTCTGTCCGTCTGTCCGTCCGCTGCTTAGCTCCGTGATCATTAGTACTACAAAGCTGAAATTTGGTATGAGTATGGGTATGTATCACGCCGAAAAAAGGGTACAATAAAAACTAAAAAGAATATTTTTTTTCGTGTACCTCTCGAACACCTAAAGTGGGGGTGAATTTTCGTTTCAACACTAGTGTCGTTGAATAGGTCTTTTGAAAATAATTGGGGTCCCCAAATATTATTTTTTGATAAAGTCAGCAGTTTTGTAAATATTTGCTCCGAAAATAAAAAAATAGCCCCCCCCCCCCCCCCCCCCCCTCTAACTTTTCACCCACGGGTCAAAAAATTATGGAAAAATTCGTGATCATGAGGCCGTACTTTCAATGAAAACTATACGACCTGTGCGGTAGTGTTGTAGACACCTCTAATTCTAATAGTCCTATTATGAAGTGATAAATTTTATCACGTTATGATGAAATTAGTATTCGTTAATAATTAATTAATGTATGTGTTCTTATATCAGACAATCTTATAGGTACAAGCCGTCCATTAAACTTTAATACCCACAAATAGCAGTGTGTGTGATCAAAAGTATCTGAACAGTGAACACACCTCTATAGTGTTAAAATAGAGGCGAATTGTCATTTTTTTTATAATATGTTTGCTCGTAATGAACAAGACTTTTCCTAAGATAACATATATCAATCATAGTTATGATTTAGGAACTTAAATCCGATTTGTTCACAGAAAACGACACGAGCGAAAAAAAAACAAATGCTTACAATAAATAAATACTTCAACTAAATAACGTCCAAATAACTTCATTTTCCTGCTTCTTGCTACAATTTACGCCTGTTCATAATACATATAAAATCTGGCCTTTTTTTACTTTCTAATTTTGCTTTTATTTAATAACTGGCCGAGTAGGTACCTACTGGTCATAAATCCATATCATGATTGAGGGCTATTAGCCACAAAGCCGAAGAAGTAACTTACTAAGTAGTTACATACAATACATTTATTTACAACAAACTTTAAAATACAAGTACTTAAGGCTGCTTATCCGTTCAAAAATGCTTGATTGTTTTAGACTATGTTCTCTATGGTCAAACGTGTTTCCTAACATATTATCCTACCTAGAACAGGACCATTGCGATTTATTGGTATATATTTGAAACCTACAATTTGAATTTTTCATTGATAATTTTTGTTTCAAAAACTACTCAAAATCAACAAAATTTAAAGGAATAAGGCCTCTTAAAAGACAACTCACCTGAGCTGAACTTTTCTGTAGCCCTATCGCGAGTCCTTCCAACACACTATGCACAAACAACGCACACAGCAGTCCAATAAAGCCCGATGAAGTCTTGTTACAAGGCTCAGTGTGGCTAACGTGACACATTCTATTGTTCTCCGTATCCCCACAGCATCTTCTAGGGTCTAGTTCATTATCTCCCCTCTCATCATGAGTTCGCAAGAGGCTAGTCTGCTCTGTGCCATACGTTTGAGTCTGTCTGTGATGCCCTTGGCTACCGCTCCCGTAAAAGAAGTGCACTATTTCATCCACACAATACACTATAAAGAATCCAGTGCAGAGAAGCAATTCAGAAAACTCTGGGAGATCTTCTCTTGCTTCTGGTAGCATGTGGACTAGAGACGTAGCTAGAAGTACACCAGCTCCGAAGCAAAGTAAGCAGGATATGGTTAAGGGATGCCGTTGTCTTGTGCTTTCTGATATACCAGCGGGTATCATTCCTGTTATGAAGGATCCTAATCCTAATGCTAGAACTGCAATCGCTTTGGCCGTTGCGATCTCCATTTCGACAATTTTTTAAACACTTGATGTCACTATCTTTTCTTTTGTGTTGTCCGTCCGATTTCTACAACTAAAGTAATTGAATAAACTTAAACATGTCTTCCGTAGCGTCGTAAAGGTGTTACAACATGCCCTATCTATTTGTACACACCGTTATCACTATCAAAACACAAATGTTCTCACATGTCCACACGTACTTTATATACACACTATAGACAACTTATAACGCAACGTCTGTCCCGAGCCGCGGTGGAATCATAATGGTACGAAATCATCAAAAACATTACGCTGTTCGCTAAACTCGTTTGCAGCGCAAACTAAACCAATTCTTATGACCAAACTTATAAGATTCATATTCGCATGAATTGCAAAAACAACTGCAAAGTTATAATTGCGTGGTATAAACATATTGTCCAATGTAATGTGACCCGTCCAGTTTCGCACAAACCAAGAATTGTCTAGGAAGAATCAGTTCGTAATGAAGTCAAGGAGAACTGGTTTATACACTAGAGGAAGTAGGTACCCCGTATTAGCAGTTCTTTGTGAATATGCCGTGTTATTATTATGACTAGTTCTAATTTTTGTCTCATTATGAATTATATTACCTACTAACAGAAGCATGTTTTATCTTGTTAGTATAACGATCCTATTATTTTTTCGTGAACTAGCTGTAACGGTAATTTTATACAAATCCGTGTAGGTATATCTATCTATAGTTAGTGTGTATCTACATGATGATGGGACGTATCATTGTTTACAGAACATAGATAATGTCAATGATAACCTTAAATTATATTTTCATGTGTATGACTATGAATGAATGAACTGATTTAAATAATGTGTATTCAAACCTTATTAGATTACATTAAAATATTGAGATGTTAGGTGGGAGTATAGTTGCCGGCAAACTTTTAGAACAACAAGTGCGTGTCGGACTCACGCACAAAGGGTTCCGTACCATTGATTTATGAAATTAAAGGCCTTTTGTTTATTTTTATATTTGAGTTGATTTAATGAAACGGTTTACGATTTATATTATATAAAAAAAAAAACTACTTACTAGATCTCGTTCAAAATAATTTTCGTTGGTAGTTTTTATAGTAATGTACATCATATGTTTTATTTAGATTTTTCATTTTCTTATTTTAGAAGTTAGACGGGGGGGGGACCAACTTTTTTCCACTTTGGAAGCGTCTGTCACGCAAACTATTCGGTTTAGAAAAAAAATATTTTAAAAACCTCGATATCATTTTTGAAAACCTATCCAATAGATACCCCACACGTATGTGTTTGATGAAAAAAAAAAATTTGAGTTTCAGTTCTAAGTATGGGGAGCCCCCAATATTTATTATTATTTTTTTATTTTTGCATCAAAATCTTAATGTGGTTTACAGAATACATACCTACCAAGTTTCAACAGTATAGCTCTTATAGTTTCGGAAAAAAATGGCTGTGACATACGGACGGACAGACGGACAGACAGACGGACAGACGGACAGACAGACATGACGAATCTATAAGGGTTCCGTTGTTTGCCATTTGGCTACGGAACCCTAAAAATGGTGGATCTGCGCATGTACATTTGTACGTAAAGCGGCTACTGCGCAGTCAAGGTTATGCTCTAAAAGTTTGCCGGCAGCTGTCAATATCTGGGCGTTTTTATTCCCCACCCCACTTATTTTAAATTTTGGATATTTCAGGTATTTTCTACTCACAATCACGAGCTCTTTCGATCTAGTTAGAAGAAAAAAAAGTGTCCCAAAATGTTTCTTACTTATATTACTTATTCGTTTTTCTATTCCGTTTCCGCTATATAGAAATGGTAACGAAATGGATCGAGAATAATAAAAGAAAATATTGAGACCATTTTTTTCTCCAAAAAGAAAATATGCAATAATGTAAAAAAAGTGGGTCTAAAATCAAAAAATAAAATGGTCGACCGGCATAATTCGGCGATAAAATCGCAGGTACTTGCGCCCATAGCGGCAACTACTATAACAATGATTCATCAAGAGACCAACAGGCCGGGCCCACCAGTGACGAATAAATTTATTTTGAAGTGCTATACGAATACTAATGTTCCTAAAGTCGCGTATACAATGCGCATCGCAAACTATCAAACGTCTAGCTTGCGCTGTATGCGCGCAGTGGATGCCGCTTTTTTAAGTCCTGTCTTGGGATTGGAACACCTTAGGGTTTGGGGGCTTCGGCCAGTCCATTGAATGTAACTTATGTAACCAAATAGTTATGAATGCTTGAAGTTTTGTGAGATGATGGATAAAAGACAATCCAGTGTATTGGCATGATGTTTTAATGTTAAAAATTTTTGATGTTACGTTTACTGTTGAACATATTGTAATTTAGTTAGTTACAATTTATGTTATTTTAAGTTTCACAGTGAATTAGTTTTAAGACTGTAATACTGTGTAACCTAATTAACAAATAAATATTACGAAAAATTAAGCAGAAAAAGTCGTTTATTTCTAAGCACTACCAACTACCAATACCTTATAAATCTCTTATAGATACCAATTTAAAATGTTTTTTACACCATTGATATCATATTTATATAATAATTTGCCTGTGTTTCGAAATTAACGGATCTATATCTGAATCCCTAACGTTTTTTAACCTATTTTTACATTCCCTATGTCATAATCATAATTATCACTTTGTCCTAACACTCATATGCCCTAATTTTGGTTTCCCTAATATATTTCCTAATTTTACTTGCTTGCCATATTGATCATTTTTCCTAATGTCATTTGTCATAATGATCATTTGTCCTAACACTCATATGCCTTAATTTTGGGTTTAAGCGCTTGGCTCGAGTACTGTTGTGGCCGAAGTTCTAACCTAACCCATTAAACTACTTTACTGGTAGCAGTTCCGTGATTGCAAAAGGGGCAGGCACTTTAAAAAACGAAAATTGATTTTAGGGATTGCGAGGAATATGGCTAAAAATATTAGGGATATTGATGTTTCGGACAAATGAGTTTTAGGACAACCATTACGTTATGGAAAATGATTGTTATGGCAATTGATCGTTAGGGCTAATGCCCATTAGGACAGAACAGTTCAGCAAGTGATTTTAGGACAAACGATGTTAGAAATCGTGAGGGAGACCCCGAAATGTCATGTAATGATGTAACAAACATCCTAGGCTGTGACAGTCAATTCCAAAATGTAAACTATCCATACACTTATAATATTGAGTCACGCTTCGGTAATTTACCTCAATTAATTGACACAATTTCAAGTACTTGCTTGTAATGTTTCTTTATCACATAAGTATTTAAGATAATGGGCAAGTGGCTATTTATGTATTTAAACATACATTACAAATATTTTCGAATTGAAGCCTTGGGGAACTCTACCAGTTAACCAAACCAAATGTTTCATTTTGGATTTTACAGTGACTAAATCTGAAAACATTATGACACTCAAACGTCACATTCTTCAAAATACCCGATCACACCTCATTACTAAATAATCGGTTCTTGAGAAATGTGTCGGTATTCATAATCACCTGAGTTTACTTTCCTCATTAACACTATATAACGGTAAACCGGGCGATCATCAGTCAGAAGCGGATTTTCAATAACAAATTCTGTTATTTTTGGTCACTAACGCACAAAGTTACATAGTACATATGTAATGAAGTAGATAAGATAGAAAGTACCACTCGGCAGGTTGTTTTTTCCCATAACACCATAGAAATAGTTATTTGTTATACAAGGGGGAAAGTTGTATTTTACCCGCGAGTGTTTATTTGAAACACGAGCTAGCGAAAGGATCCTATGATTGACCACGAGCGAAGCGAGTGGTTCAAAATAGAATCCTGAGCGTAGCGAGTGTTTCAATACACGAGACGTAAAATAACTTTCACCCGTGTATAACACAAAACTTTTCACCTCACTACAGCGAGGAAAAAAGAATAAGGGTTTGTACTATATCTTTGAAAAATATCTGCAATAATCAACCAATTTGCCATTTATTAAAACTAAGGTCTAATTAGCTTTCATGTAGGTATTTTAAACGGGATTTTTCAGAAAATAAGCTCATGTCAAATTTTACTTTAGCTGCGTTGAAACGTCAAAACTCTTTCTCCATAAAAAGCGATTTTCTCAATAGATATCAAACAAACAAACTGGGCTTTCCGAGCTAGTGAGGTGAAAATACCTTTGTAACCGCACAGTACCTTTACCATGAGTTTACAGTGACCATAATCGCTAGCGACTGAGTAAACAATTTGTATGGAGAATTGTAGTTCTACAAAGTTACCGCTAGGGGCACGCTGTACTATTCTCCATACAAATTGTTTACGCTGTCGCTAGGGAATATGGTCACGTTAACTCATGGTACAGGTGTCGATCGCCGATCGATAGACGATGGTCGATCAATCAGCAAATAAATTCATTTCATTAAGTAAACTAGGATCAAGCGACATTCGATCGCCATTTAAATGGTTTAGCCTACGAGTAGTATAGTTGAAATTTGCTAAGTTTGTTTTCACTGTATAGCTTGTTTCTTATTCTAAAGTGAGCGCTATAACGACAAAAACATTGTCCGGTAATGTTTACAAGATAAGTTATCAAGTGGAAACGGACAGCCTAGAAAACTTCAACTGCTCAATCCAAATTGGGGGAAAACGAAAACTATAAGATATATGGAACACTGTTCTTAGGTTTTTTTTATATATAATTAAAATATACATAACCGGGAATTGAACCTGGTTAAAATTATGTAAGTAAACGCGTGTCGTATTGTAACATTCTTTACAGCGGTTTTGACCGGGTTATGTATGAGATTTATACTAAAATAATAATGCAGCTCTTATTAAATCTAAAATCGACGCCATGGTTCCTAAGAACAGATTTCCCTATCTTTTATAATTTGTGACTTCTCCCTACTGACAAATTTGGATTGATCACCAAATATAACATTACTTTAGATGAATGGCACAACGTGTTACGTCTACGAGTTACCCTTACGTCACACGTAAGAAAACCCTATCTGATCAGAATTGGTATAAACTATGACGCCAGTTTTCTAAACTGGTTTCATTTATCGTATTTTTAGCCTGGTGGGTAAGAAAGCACATCTGTTTATTTATAAGGAAAAATCATCTCATTTATCTGTGCCTACAAAGGTTAGGTATTAATATTTTGAGTGTGAGCGTCAAGCCAAGTGTGCCATCAATAGAACCTATGAGTAATTGAGCATGGAGTGTAGAATGGAGGAAAACTATTTTTATATATTCAAAAGTGACCATGAAAATAGTAGTTTATGTGACTGTACATAATGAAGGGTATTAAACATGAATGCGGGTTTATGAAACGAGCCGAAGGCAAGTTTCATAATAACATCACACGAGTGTTTTTATGCCTAATTTATGTACAGTTACATACTCGTACACTACTTTATCTAGCCACATATCATAAGCCTTCATGATGCATTCAGGAGCCGCACATTATGACAAATTTCACCCGGTACTGGCGGTAATGAAGTTTTCTGGCAGCTGTCATAGTTTTTTTTTCAATTCAAAAACAAACTAGAGTCGGCCCAACTATCATATCGTTTGATATCTAGACACGCGGCAGCGTGTCCAGCCAAGTTCACCCCAGGAACTGGTGGGCAGCAGCCGTGTGTTATATTGCACGAACCGTTTGGAGCCACTTTTGACCCCCCAATAACTCCAAATCTATTTAACATAAAATCTAGACACGCGGCAGCGTGTCCAGCCAAGTTCACCCCAGGAACTGGTGGGCAGGAGCCGTGTGTTATATTAAACGAACCGTTTGGAGCCACTTTTGACCCCCCAATAACTCCAAATCTATTTAACATAAAATCTAGACACGCGGCAGCGTGTCCAGCCAAGTTCACCCCAGGAACTGGTGGGCAGCAGCCGTGTGTTATATTACACGAACCGTTTGGAGCCACTTTTGACCCCCCAATAACTCCAAATCTATTTAACATAAAAACATGATATTTGGCATATATATATTTAGATCCTTTAGAACAACTAGAACTCCAAATTTCATAAATATAGGTTAAATAGTTATTGAGATATTAAAGTCCAAAAAACGCTATTTTTATCACTGACTGACTGACTAGTAATCAAAAACCTAACCCACTTCCAGGTGACCTAAAAGGTGAAATTTGGCATTCAGCTTGATAATTGTGTGTGTACACATAAAAAAATCGAAGACAGTTTTTTTTTACTTTTATAATAATTATTATTATTTATGCTTCTTGCCTCAGAACTCCGTCATTTATTAACCGATTTGGAAAATTCTTTCTTTGTTTTAAAGATGTACTAGCATAGCATACACGTTCTCTCTCTCTCTCACGCACACACACATACACACACACACACACACACAAGAATCCAACACGTACCAACCGATTTGGAAAACTCTTTGTTTGTTTAAAAGATGTACCTACTAAAATAGCACACACACAAGTAATTAATAATTAAGTAATTTACACATCATAATAATTTCTGTACAAAAAGTAATGATATCCCATCAAAAACATAGATGTTAAATGAGAGCCAAGTTCAATATCGCGTGCAACGTTGTCGACTTCGCCGACAAAAGAATTGACATCTATATGGGCGCCAAGTTCTTTGCCCTAAAATGTTTAGATACAAGGACATACGACATACTCAATGCATTTATTTTACTTGGGGTGTAATTCAATATCAAGATTTGACTTGGCTAGTTTTCACAAACTGACTAAATTTTATAAAATTAACATAGTAATATTATCAAGCTAACAGTATAAGTAACAGGACGTACACTAACTTGCGTACTTACCTTTACGAAAATAGGTTAATAAGTAGACAAATATAATATAAATTTATATGTAAAAACTAGCCAAGTCTTGATATTGAATTACACCCCAAGTAAAATAAATGCATTGAGTATGTTGTCGCGACGACTCGCGATTATATTCATACTTCTTTGACAACGTCTTGGCTTTCCACGTTACTGACTCTTCTTAGATTGTCTATGGTGAGATATTTGAATTTCTTATTTTTACTATTCAATTATTTTCTTTGACAAGGCAATTTAGTTTGTTTTTGGACCCTTGGAGTGCAAACGTATTAATTCTGTGATTGCTCAGCTCGCCTGCTCTATCAGTTAAGTTTGTGGCCTTGTGTTACTTATTGCCAATATAATTACACATTATTTGCAGTTTTATACGCATCGCCCAGTCAGGCGGATGCTTTCCCGGGCATGTGATAGCATTCGTTTTGACCGGGGACGCATTGGGAACGGGTAACTTATGTGGAGAGATATTCTCCTTACTTATCTATTTGTACCTAGTTGTACCTATTTATTTGACCGGAAGATTGACGAATCTGATGGTCCCTATATGCTGGCTTAACATGCTCCTCGTATCCCCTCAACGCTCTGTCGCAGTCGCAGTCGAGTGATTGAAGTTCGTAATGGATGAGATCAGGTCCAATCCTCGTAAATGGTGTATTCCTTGAGGACTGTGGGGAACTGACTTCATACTGTACCATATGTTTTAATATATTAACTGCAAGACGTTACACAGAGATAAATAGTCTGGTAATGTCAATTTTATGCTAAGATACAAGGCGCAAACAATACATGACAATGGAAGTCATGTATATACCTTTTCCAGAAAGGAGACGACAATCTTGTGAGAGGAGATTCCTGTGAGATGAAGGAACACAAATAATGATACTACACGGATGTGAGGATAGCAGCAGAGTGGAGCGAGCTTGTAAATTAGCAGGTATGAACTATTGCATTACATCTGACGCATTCCTATTCAACAAATAGGGCTATTATTTCAGTAGCGAAGCGAGTTACAGGTTAGGTTAAATACTATGAACCCGGGCAACGTTAAATTAGTTTGTTGTCGCAGTAACCCCTCATGCTGTGGCGACAAATTCTGGTGAAGAACAGTGCTGGGATTCTGGTGGCACTTTGAGGGAAGTGTTGTTAGAATCACTGGCCGTAGTTTAGAATTCGGTATTGCGATTACTTGATAAATTATGGTATAATTTTCAGCCTAAATGTGTCAGATTGTGGTGTAATAGTTTTCATACAAATCTTTAGTAGCTAGATTGCCTAACCAAAATTATTGCGTATTTGAAAGTAAAGTGGTGAGTCAGACGTTTACTAAAGTATTACAATTCGTATTATACTCAAAATGAGATAATCAAAACCGATTATAGTTCGTGCGGACAAATCACGACGATTCGATAGTTGTAACGAATTCTAGAATGTACGGTGATACTTCAAATCGATACTTGATTTTAATAGATCGATTCGAGGTATGAATACGACGCGTCATATTTGCATCATCGATTGTTTATTCGGATTATTTCAAACGAGTCAAATATGATATGAACAACGATTTATTCACCGAGTATCGAAACATCGGTGATTTTATTTTATTCACTATATTTTACGTCTTACGATTATTATGCGATGAAGTCAACACCACTTCGTCTATGCTATTTGAAAATAAATAAAGTGTTGTGTTTATTACCCATTTACCACCAAATAAATAACATTTATTGTTCGACGACAAATTTGATCGACTGACAATTCGATTGCAGCGTATAATCGAACACGCCGCAGTTGTACGCAGCCCTAATGTCACTTTTACCAGTTGTTTAACGCCGCCAAATTGTACCTTTCGAAATCTTTTATTCAGATATGGTGATAAATAGTGTTATTTGGTGTATATTCATTGTGATTACGATGAATAAATGTATAAAGTGATGTGTAAAAAGGGTGTTTATATCATTGACTTATTAAATCGTGAACATAAGTTGAGTATTTGTCGTACGAACCAAATATCAAAACAATCATGTTTATCAACATTTATGAGATATTTCTCTGATTTACTTTCTCGTTTTATATATAAAATATGTGCTCTAACTATATTATACTCGATTCTATACCGATCGTATCAAACTAGGTTATAAATTATCTTGTTAAGTATCCAAGTTTATTCTGAAACAAACTCGCTACAATAACAACCATAGGTTATATAAAGTTGAATAGAGATGCGTCAATAAAACAGATTTATTTGAATATATTTCACAACAACGTTATAACTGCATATATTTAGGAAATGTGTATTATTGTCATAGGTTTACAATAAGGAGAGATTTCTACCGGATAATTCCTATGAAGTTATAAACCAACAACAATATTTATGATTCTCATGAACTTCGAGACATCCATAAAACTTATGAATAATATTTAATACAGGTAAGTCAAACCATAATCTCTAGTTTCCAAATTATATGAAAGAGAGAATTTTCATATAATTTTCTGTCCAATTGTTTACTTTCATGTTGCAATATAAATATTACAAATATTATTCCATTCTATAACAATTATAATGCAAGTACAGTCAGCAGTATAATTTATGAAATATTTTATTATTTTTGTTTTGACATTTAAACAATTTTTTCAACTTACAAATATAATGTAGGGATCTGTTAACAGTTTAAAGAGAACCTTTCTTTCTTTAAATATATGAAAACATTTTATCAATTAATTAAATAACTTACAAATAATTTTATACTTTCTGCTAGATTATTGATAATGTCAATAACTTAATAATGAACATTGCGACTTTAAATATCATGCATCAATGAATGTGTCAACTAGATACTTAAAATATTTTCAGAATTGAATAAACATGGAGGGAATTTTAGTCAGTCGTCTGAATACCTTTGCGTCAAGTATTTTAGTACTGTCAAAGGAGGCAGAAACATTGTGTGTGAACCGTCCTTGGGATAATGAGAAGCGAGAACAGAGTGCGATCAACGCCTCAAAGCTACAATCAATGCTTAATCGCTTCAATGCTGATCTCTATCAATATTTTAATGTCAGTAGTACACCGAACGCGGACGAGATTTCAAACCTTACTACTTCTCAATTGCAAGGTGAAGAAATGTTAGCGGAACTTAACGTAACCATTCAAGCCGATAAGAACTCACAAGTGAAGGAGCCATCTACCTTCTCGGATAATCGCAGTAAACTGCCTGAATTGACTTTGCAGAAGTTCAAAGGAGACATTATGGGTTGGTTTCCATTTTGGGATCAATTTTATTCGAATATAGGTCAAAGAAACCTACGAGATGTGGACAAGCTTCTATACTTGAAGGCTTCTTTGGATGGAGAGGCAAAAAACATGATTGAAGGCTTGGAGACTACCAACGAGAACTACCAAATAGCGGTGGATACTTTAAAGGGAAGATATGTGAAGCGTGAACATGTCATAGATGCCCACTATGCCACTCTTTACAAAATAAAGCCAGCGGTTAGATTTGAGGATTGTCGAAAGACTCTAGATGAAATTGAGAAACATCTGCGTGTCTTACAATCTATGGGAGAAGATACATCTCATAATCACTTACGATTCTTGATTATGGAGAAATTTCCGGAAGATATACTGTATGAAATGAGATTAAAATCGGAATCTGAATCTATTGAAGCAATGAGAAAACAACTAAACATCATTATCACGGCAAAGGAAGATGCAAGAGGGTTTAATCACAAAAACGGATCCGAAGAAGTCCGATATACAACTGATGCTCTACATATTAGATCGATGAAGTCCAATAAACGGTTTAATAAAACAAAGCCCAAGTTTAATAGAACGGAAAATCGTTTCAACAAAGTTGGATCCTTTTTCTCCACATTTGCAAGAACTCCAATGCCAATGAAAAGGAGATTCGAAGGTCAGAGAAATGAAACATTCAATGTTAATCATCAGAAACGAATGAAAGTGTCGTGTGTCTTTTGTCAAGGTGACCATTACAATGATAGATGTCAGGTATATCCTACCTTAGAACAGAGGAAAATGAAACTAAGGAATAAATGTTTTCAATGCCTACGAACTAACCATGGCACAGTTCCATGCGAGATCATAAAGTATTGCCCACATTGCAATTCAAGGGGAAAACATAGATCACTGTGCCCTAAGATGTTCGGTACAAATACCTTATGACCCGTTAATAGTTTACATGTACATCCTTTCAATCTTCTTATGAAAACAAATGGACTAAGAGGTGGATCACTCTTGATAATATTAGCATACAACATTTATGGGATTTAGAATCAATCGGTATTATGGACTCTCCAAGTATGAACAGGGAGGAGGAAGCAATCAAAAACTTCAATGAAACTACGGAGATCAGAGACAACCGTTATTATGTCACTTGGCCTTGGAAAGAATATCCTCCTGATTTACCAACTAATTACAACTTAGCTTATGGTCGACTAATTGGTCTAATGAAGAGACTTGACACAGAAACTCTGTCAGCTTACAACAAAACGTTGAATGATCAAATTCAAAAGGGAATCATTGAGTTGGTACCTGAATCAGAACAGATTGATCATCCTATCCATTACCTACCTCATCACGGAGTCTTAGTACCAGGAAAAGCTCTTCGCATTGTATATGATGCATCCGCGAAAACAAAAGATACTAAAAGTCTAAACGAATGTTTATACTGTGGACCAAAAATGTTGGAAGACCTAACAGGACTGCTAATAAGGTTCCGATGTCATACCATAGGATTAACTGCTGATGTAGAAAAAGCTTTTCTTCAAATGGGTTTGAAAGAAAAGGACAGAGATGTCACTAGATTTTTATGGCTTACAGATACTAATAAACCAGTTACTGTGGACAATCTTTTGCACTATAGATTCACTAGAGTTCCTTTTGGAGTAATTAGTTCGCCGTTTCTATTGAATGCAACCATCAGACATCTATTGCTGAATTCAAATTCAAAACATGCAAAAGATATAGCTAATGACATATATGTCGATAATCTTTTAACTGGTACAGATAGCATCGAAGAAGCAATGAACTTGTATAAGAATGTGAAACAAGTGTTTCAGCAAATTTCAATGAACATACGTGAATGGAGTTCTAACTCAAAGAAATTTATGAAACAAATTCCAGACATTGGTGATGATAAAATAGTAAAAACTTTAGGATTAAACTGGAACTTAAAAGAAGATTCACTTCAACTGAGGGTGAAGAATAAAGAAAATCCATACACTAAAAGAGGAATATTGAAATCTGTTGCATCAATTTTTGATCCATGTGGATTTGCTGCACCTATAACTTTACCTGCCAAGATTCTTTTCCAATCTCTATGGAAAGAGAAGAAACTAAATTGGGACACAGCGTTACCAGAACAAACGTCAGTTCAATGGAAGAACATTTTAAAGGACTTTGATTTAATCAAAGAGATCTGTTTACCAAGAAACATATTGAACAACAAAGAAGTTCAACTACATTGTTTTACAGATTCTTCCACTAAGGCTTACGCTGCTGTAGTTTACCTAGTGCAAGACAACAATATACAATTTGTCATGGGAAAATCCAGATTGACACCTTTGAAGGATCTGGAGAATTTGAAGATTCCTCGTTTAGAACTACTAGGAGTTCTCATTGGAACCAGATTGATTCAATTCATCACGAAATACATCAAAGCAAACGTCACACAACTAACCTTGTGGTCAGATAGCCAAATTGCGATAAATTGGTGTCAAACTGATAAACTACTGGATACCTTTGTATCACGAAGGGTAGACGAAATAAAAAGAATTAAGTCATTGGTAATCAAATACATACCTTCGATATTTAATCCTGCAGATGTAGCGACAAGACCAATGAAAACCAGTGAAGATCTGAAACGATGGTTATATGGTCCGACATTTCTATCCATGAAGTCAATCAAATGGCCTACAGAACTAACTACGGACGCCATTCTTCTGGCGGGGGAGGTTCTTCCGAATACGTCAGAATTTGAGCTACATTCTGAAAAGGAAGACCAAGTTTCAAAGGAAAATAATACAGAAGATGCATGTATGGAAGAGTCTAATGAACTCTTACCTCAAGATAATCTTACAACACCTTCGACTATTCAAACAGGAACGAATTCGGAGATACAGGAAATAATAAAATTACAGAAACAGTTTTTTCCAGATGAATCAAAAGATAAAATAACTAACCTTACTAGAAATCTAGGATTGTTCAAAGATGTGGACGGTGTTATCCGGTGTGATGGTCGTTTAACACATTCAGATTTATCCTATGATGCTAAACATCCTATTCTCTTACCTAAGCAATGTGAGTTCACCAAGGAAATCATGAAGACACATATCGAGAACTATCATGTTGGTGTATCACATACCTTAAGCATAATAAGCAAGGTCCGGAATTCTTCATAGCAAAAATCAAACATTGATAGGGTTCGACCAAAGTGTTTTATCGACTATCGATAAATAGTTTTCACTTAACGAAACATTGTTAAAGTAATTAAAATCAGACTTTTGGATATATACAGTGGCGTTCAGCCAATTAGGGACATCATTATTTTATTTCATACAACTGCGTATAAAATATCTTTTGATGAAAAAAAATTGGTTGCCTGTAAAGTCGGTATACGGGCGAAAGTTTTACGTGACAACGACTTTGAGTGGTAAAATAATTTTAATGTGAATATTCATTCGTATAGTAGGAAGAAGGATGAAATAATAGTAACAATTTAAAACATTTATTTATACACACTACACAATAGTTTTACAATTAACTGGCAACGTGTAAACTTGTATGCAGGCGCCTAAGCGAAATAGAAGCGCAAGACATGAACCGGTGTGTATGCCTATCTCTCTCACTCTCTCCCTCTCACTCGCTCTCATTGTGAGCGCATAACGTGAGCGGAGCGTAACGCAGTTTCTTGAAGTGTCACCCGGCAAACCAATTTATAAGACGTTGTCACGTCAAAATGTAAGATGCGGTTGACTATTTTTATTATTATGTTATTAATAAGTATAAGTATGGGTGTTTAAACAAGGTTTACTATAGGGAAAATAAAGTTTCTATAAAACATGTTCTCTAGAAACTAGACATGTTCAAATTAACACTTTTAACAACTTACAACTCCATACTTTAATAAATTAGAAACGGAATACACATATGTCTATTTTCTAAAAAATATGTTTTACAGAAATTTTATTTGCACTATACTAAAACTTGTTTAAACACGTGTACACCATGTTATCTATACTATTATAAAATTCTAGATTTGTATTGAAATGATATTTTCTACGGAAAGGGGTCACGATTTCATTTTTCATTTTCGTGATGCACGGTCGTCATTTGTTTTGTATGGGCGCGCGACGCCATGCCTGCCTGGCGCCATCTGTTGGTCATAATTTTCTTTGTCTCGGATCACGCCGAAACGGCTGGACATATTTTAACCAATTTTGGTACAGGGATGGCATCCAAAGATGGTTATAGAATACTTTTTATCCGTCTCAGTAAATAAAAAAATACGAGGACGAAGTTGCGGGCGTCTCTTTGTTAATAATAAAATTGGCAAACGTTGTTCATAGAATTTCTAAAGTCATATTTTATATGCATTTGTATGGAATAAAATAATGATGTCGCTAATTAGCTGAACGCCAGTGTATATATCCAAAAGCCTGATTTCATTACTTTAACGATGTTGTGAAAATTATGCATCGATAGTCGATAAAACACTTTGGTCGAACCCTATCAAAGTTTGACATTTGCTATGAAAAATTCCGGACCTTGATAATAAGACATAAGTTCTGGATTCCTCAGGGACGAACTCAAGTACAAAGAATCCTAAGCAAATGCCCACAATGTGTGAAGCATGGTGGCGGTCCATACGCTTTACCAGATACACCTGCTTTACCACCAGAAAGGGTGAAATATACTTCAGCATTCACTTACGTAGGAGTGGATTACTTCGGTCCAGTGTTAGTAAAATCAAACAAGGATCAAGAAAAACGTTGGATTTGTCTATTTACGTGCTTAGTAGTTCGAGCTATTCATCTCGAAGTTGTAAAAGACATGACAGCAGAGGAATGCGCTCTCGCATTTCGTCGGTTTATAGCTTCCAGGGGTATTCCTACACTGATATTATCATATAATGCACTTCAATTCAGATTGCTATCAGAGATACTAACAGTGAGAGAACTCACAGAAAAGGGGATTAGATGGAAATTTATACCTCAACTAGCGCCTTGGCACGGAGGTGTCTATGAACGACTTGTAGGAGTAGTGAAACATTGTCTCAAACGTTCCCTACAGAAACATCTTCTTAACGACAACGAGTTGCTATCTATCATCAAAGAAGTTGAAGCGATAGTCAATACTAGACCGCTAACCTATGTGTCATCTGAGTTGGATCACATACTGAAACCTGTTGATTTCCTAACACCAGGAAAATGCATTAACCTGCAGAACTTGGAAGATAACATAGCTACAGGAACAACATCTACCAAACAGCGACTCATAGAAGGATGGAAACGGGGAGAAATAATAATGAACGAGTACAAGGATATGTTCATAAATCAATACCTATTAAGCTTAAGAGAACGTAGCAGTCATTCACCCAATCAATCGAGAATAAAATCTCACAATGAACCTTGCATTGGTGATACAGTTCAAATCAAAAGTGATAGTAAAAATCGGGGAAATTGGAAAGTAGGTCGTATATGTGAATTACTGCGCAGTACAGACGGATTGTGTAGAGTCGCAAGAGTGAAAGTGGGAGACACAATATTTACAAGATCTATTGGACATTTATACCCACTCGAATTGGATAAGCCCTTGCATTAAGTTAACTCGTCGCATGGCTCTTTAGATACAAGTTCCGAAGTGGAGCATAATGTATCAGTACCATTACTTGAAGATTTACCTCAGCCATCAAAGGACATGGATGTTGAGACAGCTGATATTACTGACACAATTGACCTTTCGAGAGACGCACACACAATAGATATTTCGATGACAGAAAATACTGAAAAGGACAACGCAAACACAACATCTGAAGATGTCGTAATTGATGAAGTCGAATCTACATCTACACTACCTAGAAATGAGAAACTTAAGAGAGCTGCCGCAGTCCAGGCAATGGATAAAATCAAAGAATGGACTCAACACTTAATGACTACACTTACTATTCTTCATTAACTTGCCGCGGCGGGAGTGTCGCGACGACTCGCGATTATATTCATACTTCTTTGACAACGTCTTGGCTTTCCACGTTACTGACTCTTCTTAGATTGTCTATGGTGAGATATTTGAATTTCTTATTTTTACTATTCAATTATTTTCTTTGACAAGGCAATTTAGTTTGTTTTTGGACCCTTGGAGTGCAAACGTATTAATTCTGTGATTGCTCAGCTCGCCTGCTCTATCAGTTAAGTTTGTGGCCTTGTGTTACTTATTGCCAATATAATTACACATTATTTGCAGTTTTATACGCATCGCCCAGTCAGGCGGATGCTTTCCCGGGCATGTGATAGCATTCGTTTTGACCGGGGACGCATTGGGAACGGGTAACTTATGTGGAGAGATATTCTCCTTACTTATCTATTTGTACCTAGTTGTACCTATTTATTTGACCGGAAGATTGACGAATCTGATGGTCCCTATATGCTGGCTTAACATGCTCCTCGTATCCCCTCAACGCTCTGTCGCAGTCGCAGTCGAGTGATTGAAGTTCGTAATGGATGAGATCAGGTCCAATCCTCGTAAATGGTGTATTCCTTGAGGACTGTGGGGAACTGACTTCATACTGTACCATATGTTTTAATATATTAACTGCAAGACGTTACACAGAGATAAATAGTCTGGTAATGTCAATTTTATGCTAAGATACAAGGCGCAAACAATACATGACAATGGAAGTCATGTATATACCTTTTCCAGAAAGGAGACGACAATCTTGTGAGAGGAGATTCCTGTGAGATGAAGGAACACAAATAATGATACTACACGGATGTGAGGATAGCAGCAGAGTGGAGCGAGCTTGTAAATTAGCAGGTATGAACTATTGCATTACATCTGACGCATTCCTATTCAACAAATAGGGCTATTATTTCAGTAGCGAAGCGAGTTACAGGTTAGGTTAAATACTATGAACCCGGGCAACGTTAAATTAGTTTGTTGTCGCAGTAACCCCTCATGCTGTGGCGACATATGTCGTATGTCCTTGTATCTAAACATTTTAGGGCAAAGAACTTGGCGCCCATATATATGTCAATTCTTTTGTCGGCGAAGTCGACAACGTTGCACGCGATATTGAACTTGGCTCTCATTTAACATCTATGTTTTTGCTGGGATCTTACTTACGTGCGACATTTGTCAAATTTAATTGCAAATTGACAATTCATTTCGAACTAAACGTCATCTCGACTGTTATTAGAATAGAGGTCAAATCAAATTTCTTTGTTTTTCAGAGATGTTCGAAATTTTAATGAATAATATTATCTAAATCGATGTTATTATTTAGCAATATGTAATAACATTTCTACAGATAAGAAATTTGTTCTAGCAAAACATTCTATTTTTATGGTGGTCATAATCAAAATGTACGGTTCTTGAACGCTTCATGGAGGGTTTATGATATTTGGATAGATAAAGGCGTTAAATAGGTGGCGCTACTGTAGTAAACAGTAGTTACATAATATACTTGGTAACGGTTTATTTTTAAAAGTTTACCAGAACTAATTATGCGTTTTTCCTGTATACAGGGTGTGTCTGACCGCGGGGCTTTAAATGCACTGGTTTACTTGTGCTCCAATCTTAAATCTCTCTTAGCATATTTGGTTCAGCAACTTTTTAAAAACATCTCCAGTCTTAATTAGGTTTTTTTCATACAAGTAAAACGTTATTTTCAATGTACGCAATCCAAAGCTAAATTGACCGCATATTTTGATATTCTACTACTAATTCTAATTTTAAAATATGGCTTCCATCAGGTTAATGATGATTTCGCCAATTTCAAGTTTGCTCGTAGAGCATGCCGTTGTTCGGTGAGGTTTTGCTTTTTGTAAATTGATAGCGATTTACAAAAAACCACGCGGTCTACCGGGCCTTGACCCAAGAAGGGCTATGTACGCTTCAAGTTGAATTCTTCATTAACCATTCACTCATACGTTACTTCACTGCACAATAGGCTATCAATACTACACATTGAACAACCAACATGAATAAATAACGAACAACTAAACTTAAAGGCATGCGGCCATCTTAAGTCACAAACCGGAAGACTATTTTGATATTAAATGTTTAGGTTTTAGAGAAGTCAAATTCAAATGTCAAATGAATGAACAATCGAAATTTACAATACACTGACGTTACGATTAAACTTTGAGGTCTAATAAATTATCTAAATTATATATTTTTTATGTCACATAACGAAACTAGATCAGTTAATTAAGTGAGTAAAATCGAACTTTACATTTAAAGCCCCAAAGTCAGAGGCAGGATGTATACATAAAAAAAAACTAAATATGTCCTAGTCTGGCAATTATAAATAAATCATTTTCTAATTCACACTTCACTTCGTCTAAAACTTATTTATCCTTAGTACTTACTGGGCTGTTTTTAAAATTTTGTCACATGTACGATTTCGCCCCTTTTACTTCTACACTCCATATTTTTAACAATAAAGGCACTAGATATCGGATAACAATATATTTTAGTATTAAAGTACAATCGATCGTAACATTGATCCGTGACGTGACGCTACGCTATCTCTGGCAGGCCGCCATTGACAATCCACCGTGTTGCCAACATACGCCTCAAATATAAGGCGCGTTCAGAAAGTCGGCTAACAGTTCGGTCATCCTGACAAAACCTTCGTCCTCGAAGGTTATTTTCATCAGCATCCTCTTCAACTCAGCCATCAGCACCGGCACGCTCCACGGCGCCAACTTGACTGCAGCGTATGGCCGCAGTTATCGCCGTTGTCCACTACTCTGCGAGAAGGCCAAATTTACTCAATTTTAGGCATAACTAAATAATGCATTTTATTTTCTTTTCCTCGAATTATCAAACTTCGTTGTAATTTGTACTGGTCCAACACTAGGTGGGAAATCTCATTTTCGTTCCTTTAGAGCAAAACAGATGATACTCTGTGATAAGGTGTAGTCACAATTACATATATAAGCATTGGGGTCTAGAAGAGTCACGACGTTTGCAATTCAATTAAAACATTACAGTTACTTTACGAATAGTAAATTCTCAGCTAATTCAAATCTATAATCAATCATAATCCTTATGATCGCAGATCAGTTTGAGTTGCTACTTGTGAACAATTAATTCTATTTGTTTCTGTCTAGTTTACAATACTTGTTAAAGCTACATCTTTCGCGCACTTCAAGGTAAATCCTATCAAAGACATGGAACGAACTCACAGTTTGATTCCAGTGCAGAAGACACGATTGTAACGTATTATCAGTTGAGTCTTGCTCCTTCCACCGAGAGCCACACGAACAGCTCGCACAGTCTATTACAGCGAGCAGTCGGTAGGTGTACCCCAATACAGCTCATGAAAACGAAAAGGCACTTGTTGCATATTTAACTCTGTAACAGACATAATGAAGAATGGTGGCTAAAGGTTCTATAGCCTTTGACATCTTGCTATTGAATCTGAAGACGTCCACAGTTAGGCAACCTCGGTCACACCTGGGAAATCTATATAACACTGAAGACCAATTCGGTGACTGCATTGTAAATGGAGCCCATCTGATTTAACACTCGCTTAGGGAAAAAGTTCGTACAAGCAGACATTGCAATGTGTAGACACAGAAGTAGACTATGTTTTGGTGGTAATAATGATGATTTTACATTACCTTTCGTTTTAGTTACCCTTTCACAACGTCCTCTTCGACTTGGCGGTGAGTGCTCCGAACGTGACATTCTGTCGTCACCGCCAGCACCGAAATGCTCCGAACGTGACATTCTGTCGTCACCGCCAGCACCGTAGTGCTCCGAACGTGACCTTCTGTCGTCACCGCCAGCACCGAAGTGCTCCGAACGTGACATTCTGTCGTCACCGCCAACACCGGAGTGCTCCGAACGTGACATTCTGTCGTCACCGCCAGCACCGAAGTGCTCCGAACGTGACATTCTGTCGTCACCGCCAGCACCGGAGTGCTCCGAACGTGACCTTCTGTCGTCACCGCCAGCACCGTAGTGCTCCGAACGTGACATTCTGCCGTCACCGCCAGCACCGAAGTGCTCCGAACGTGACATTTTGTCGTCACCGCCAGCACCGTAGTGCTCCGAACGTGACATTGTGTCGTCACCGCCAGCACCGAAGTGCTCCGAATGTGACATTGTGTCGTCACCGCCAGCACCGAAGTGCTCCGAACGTGACCTTCTGTCGTCACCGCCAGCACCGAAGTGCTCCGAACGTGACATTCTGTCGTCACCGCCAGCACCGGAGTGCTCCGAACGTGACATTGTGTCGTCACCGCCAGCACCGAAGTGCTCCGAACGTGACCTTCTGTCGTCACCGCCAGCACCGAAGTGCTCCGAACGTGACATTCTGTCGTCACCGCCAGCACCGAAGTGCTCCGAACGTGACATTCTGCCGTCACCGCCAGCACCGAAGTGCTCCGAACGTGACATTCTGTCGTCACCGCCAGCACCGAAGTGCTCCGAACGTGACATTCTGTCGTCACCGCCAGCACCGAAGTGCTCCGAACGTGACATTCTGTTGTCTACGCGGCATGAGAATTCCAACGTGCTTTCCTAACATTACACCAGCACGTGAGAGAACGGTCATTTCTCAACATCAACGCAGCATCCGGACGCCGACGTCATTTTTTTTTAACATCATCACCAGCATGGTAGTGCTGACATTCGTGAATCTCTAACGTTAACGACATGAGACCCTCCCATACGGTCGACTGGGGACCATGGAGATACTCTGTTCACAGACGGACATAACCGATCCGACATCATCGCCGTATACATCATGTGGAGATAAAACATTGCAGTAGGAAATTTCATCACAAGCCTTACTGTACCATAACTTCAAAAGCACACCTCACGTCTCCTCTGGCAATAATTATCGGCGACCATATCCACAGCGCCATATAAAACTCGACATCATCATGGTAAAATTCATTAACATCCAAATGTGGCTATAACAACACCATGGAGCGTTACCATCAGTCTGGTACTCTACGACCATAATATTAGAATCTCTCACCTGGACCCAATTACTTCTACAAGTCTAACACTAATTCCGCTCTTAACTGCAGTTCTTACAAACAACCTCGTCTTATTCATGATAGACATGGCGTTATTTTCTTAATACACAGCGCGTCTAGGTGCTTATCAACATGTTTGCTATTGTCTTATACATGAAATGCGTTAGTGTATGTATGTATGCCTTTCACGAGTGTGTCCACATGTGTACAATAATATGGTGTATAATAATATTACCTATCGTATCAGTACCACTCGTACCAGGCGCATATGGCTATTACAGATGCATAATATACATACTGCATTCGAAATTATTAATTTCTTGTCAAATATTCATACTTTGATTACATCTGTACCCATAACTAGTGGCCACAAGATTGTCCAGATTACGCCTTTAAAGGTTAGGCCTGAATTACTAAAATGCGTCTCCACATACAATCAATGTTCTGAACACTGGCGTGACAACCACTATTTACTGTTGTAAAAGTACATAAGCTGTTATCGTTTTCAGATGATAAAGTCATCTTTAACCACTGCTGCTTACTTGTGCTTTTTTTTTTTCATATTCATTAGGTATTACCTACATGTAATGGAATCAAACTAAACATGACCAATGTCCTTCTTAGTACCTACTTCACTGGTCTTGCATAATATCAAAACTCTAAAAAGTAGTATGGGTAAGCCTTCACAGCATCATCAAGTTTTACTCAGCAATAGGCTGCACTGTCAATTTCTAATCCATACTGCATTTCCCAACAAAATGTGCTAAACTATAGGTACAAATAACCCTAGACATTCAGATTAAAATAGGATAACTTGTTTTGTAAAGTGTTGTTTGATTTCATTCTTACCAGATCATCAGTCCACCCAGAGGTAGGATCCTTTTACACGCAACTCCAACAAGTCTCCCAAAACATACATAAAAATAATCCTATTAGTTTACATCACATAGGTATTACATATGTGAACACTCAAAGTTCTTTAGATGCTAATAGTATAAGTTATTTCTGTGCCCCATGAGTAAACATGCTAGTTCTGCCATGGACACTGGACAGTCAACTTGTTAGTTACTAGAATAACCAAAAATCATCTCAAATGCATGAAACTCAGTATTTTCAAATAATCATAAGAATAGATAATATGTTACCATATTTTCCCTTTTAAATCTCTTATCAGTTGAACAGATAATTATCCCATGACAGTTCCAAAAATGTATTGTGACACTATTGACTAAAACATAAATACAATCATCAATTAAATCTTTCATGAGTCCTGATGACTAGCTCCATATGAGTTCAAAACATGTTGGGCCGTTCCTGGCAATTTCACATGAGTGTAAACCGCACCGTACAATTAATTGACAACATTTTATAAGCAGTCCTTACTTTTCAAACATCATGTTGATCAATATTCCATGTGAATGTGAAACATACTTAATGGACACACAATATAACTTTGGTAAAACTCAACAAGCTGAACTAGCTTAAATCATTAAATAATGTTAATTTTTCAGCTGATCAAAGCAGATTGTTCATTGCTCTGTAGCCAACTACTTGATGGTTCACTTTCATCTATTCACTCATTTGGAATCAATCTCAAACAATTTATAGGTATTCAACAAACCTCAAATACACATACATTGACAAACAACTTGTATCAGTTGCAGTCAATATTCCATTGCTTGCTTGCACTATTTTGCTTTTTTTTTTCTAAACTTTCTTCCAAATACATTGTATTTCACATACAAAAATACAAACTTCAACAATCCACTTGACATTAAATCATCAGTGCATGACGTTGATCATATTCCCACACACTTACAATAACAGGGATAAATGTAAACTTACTTGTCATATTAACAACAATACTTACATGACAACACGCTTTCTTACCATATTTTCATTTTTTTACCAGTTGAAGAGAGCTTGTCCATCGTTTTTTTTTTTTTTAACCCATCTTTCCTTTCACACATCTGTCGTTTTGTCTGGACTCATTCAGTAAAAACTCTCATCATCTTATATCAATACCTGTCCACACCATTCAACTGTATTTAACTACCAGTTTAACTAATAAGGTAGTCATCTGAAATCATATTATAGCATTAAAACTTAAAATCACTATTACTTTCCTTAACATGATATGCGGGCTTATCACAGTTTAACAGAACCCTCCGCTGAAGTTTTATTATTGACCGTACCAAAATGCTTCTTTATTCTTTTTGGTTTCCAACTAGTCATAATAATCATAACACCTTTTGCCATAATAAGCACCTGAAATCCTTTATCTGTAAAACTTAAGCAAACTAACACAATAGTAGCCGAATTTCATAATACTGTTAGTCAATTAGTTACTTAAGAATCTCTTATTTAGACTGCAAACCAATTTTCACAATTAGGATACCTGTGGTATAATTCTCAATTTAGATATCTATGTGCATTATTCATAATACATGTTTTTATTTTATACTAGCTGTGTTACCGCTCATCCCACGGGGACACTAAACTTATTCGGGATGAAAAGTATCCTATGTCCTTTCCCGGGTCTCAAACTATCTCCATACCAAATTTCATTTAAGTCGGTTCAGCGGATGAAGTGTGAAGAGGTAACAGACAGACATACACACTTTCGCATTTATAATATTAGTATGGATTGTCTTGATGGTATAACACCAAGGTATTACCAAATTTTCAGAATTAATCCCATTGAAACTCAATACTGCAATACTAATATAATGGTATTAATGTAATATATTGGTTACTTGAATGAGCAATAATAAATGAACAACTCATACCTGGTTTAATGCACAATTCACTTACAACCCAACTCTTACATCTTCGGACTACAGTTTCATCAACATCCTTCCTGTCCTGGGTATTAAGTATATAAAATGTCCATGTTTCATTCCTTCTGTGAAACTCAAAGGCAAAACCACACCACACCAAGTTATGTTAGTACAACCTGCATTAGGTACATGCATATTATGAATACTCTTGTAAAACCCACACTAAACAGTTAAGTTGCCAGCCAGTCATTTGTAATAAAATCAATATGTCATAATCATAATACATCATACAACACACCAAGTACCAAGATCTTAATGCCACACTCAAATGCGAAAAGTATCTTGTTAGACAAATAATGCGATGCTGTTTATTCATCGTAGAAATGATACCTTTTGTAGTCTAAATGGGAATAGTAGCGACACACCCACATCCAAGGAACTATAAAATGATACATTACCAGCTTGTTTTAGGTGCACAAAACACCGGCCATTTTCTCGTCTTTTAGATACGACTAAAGACTTACCACGAACTTCGTCACTTACTTTACATCACGTCTTAATGATTTAAGAGAATCACATATTATATAAATACTCGTTAGTTGTTAGTTAATACCCGTTGCTTAATAAACTATCCAATAAGTAATGCCTTTACCAAAATATGAAATAAAACAAGAACGCAAAGCGTCATACTTTTGTTTTACGAGTCAATTAAGATTTCAACGTGAAGTGATTAACTAGACCGAAATACTTTGTAGGCATGAATAAGTAGGTAGATCTCGCTTCTGAACTTTTAACAATAAAGGCACTAGATATCGGATAACAATATATTTTAGTATTAAAGTACAATCGATCGTAACATTGATCCGTGACGTGACGCTACGCTATCTCTGGCAGGCCGCCATTGACAATCCACCGTGTTGCCAACATACGCCTCAAATATAAGGCGCGTTCAGAAAGTCGGCTAACAATATATATACACAATATGAACTTCCACATTAGAATTTGATGCATATGAGGTTAGTGATAGTATGTCACTAAGTGCCAAGTGGTCAAATCGTAGACAGGGTCAAGTGGTGAAATTATTGCGGTTTAGCGTCACATCAAGCATTGAGTGAAACGCAAATAAATAAAACTTAAAAAATGGAGATAATGTGGCAAAGCAGCTAGTATGCGACCCAAATTTATCAGTTATCACCGTAGTCATTCTTTTTCGTTTTGGAGATAAATAATATCTACCTATACTATTAAAAGTGTGTGGGATTAAAAAAATAATAATGCAGTTTTTATTAAATCTAAAATCGACGCCATGGTTCCTAAGAACAGATTTCCCTACCTCTTATAGTTTTGTGACTTCTCCCTACTGACCCATTTGTAGGGATCGGGAATTTGGGTAGATATTTACCTAAAGTTAACAAAATTCCATTGCTATCTCACTCATACGTCAAACAAAGCCGCCTATACCTACAACTGAACAACAAAGCTGCCGCCAAAGTTTAAAGCATCCGATAATCCGATGCCTACCCATTTGTATTGAGCACCCGGCACTTTAGCACGTTTTAACTCTGCCATATGCCTACAAGTAACAACCATCCATCGAATGTCGAAGGTTTATCCTCTGATTCGTCAAACCACTCTCTTTCCATTGTCTCGCGTATGGTTTCAAGGTCATTCACGTCACGACTTACTCATAAAGCAAATTTTAATTGTTATTAGAAGGTGCCAACTTCGTTTCCGTAACTTTTTTTCTACCGTAGTTGGGTAAAAAGTATTCTATAGCCGCCTTTGGATGTCCAGCCGTCCTTGTACTAAAATTGGTTAAAATCTGTTCAACGGTTTAGGCGTGATGAGAGGAGATTCAGATGGCGTTGAACGGCTGGCGTCCATTCAAATACCGGATCGCCCTTTTATAATTTTTCTTGAAATAATGACGTCTTTCTATAGAAAATTTACTTTCAATACAATATTAGAAAGTTATTACAACTTAACCTCCTAAGACCCAACGACCTATTTTAAAGACCAGAGATCGTATTGCGGCCCAATGACATGTATGAATTTATCAAATATCCACCCAAGGTCCTAGAATTATGACACAATGAAAATAACAACATAAAATTAGGTCACTAGGTCGCTATTACAAATGTCCTAAAAATAGATTGGGTCTTAGGAGGTTAAGTATAATATAAGACACCACGCCGGGGGACCGAAGAGCTGGCAGCTTCCTCGCTCAACGTATTAGCGTTGCTATCCAGCGAGGAAATGCTGCCAGCGTCTTCGGGACCATGCCAAGGGGGTCCGATTTATAAGTCGTTTTTAGTTAGTTAAGTTCTTAATTTATGAATGGTATTTTAAGTACTGTATTATTGTTATTACTTATAAAACAACGTTTATTAATATAACATTTATTTAAAAAAATTACACAAACTTGCTTATAAATTTAAATCTGCTATACCATGTCCAATGCAAATGTTAAATAAAACAGGTTAGTTTTGCGCTTTGCTTGACGTGAATTTCAGTTTCCACAAATAGTTAATGTGACGAATGGGTGTTTTATACAATGCTTCTACCGTAACACGCGATCGTGATATAAAATGTATAAATAAAACAATCCGTGGGCCCACGTGCATAATGGACCCTTTTCTAGACTGTAAATGGCCAATCCTTTCTCAGACCTGACAAATCTCCCCCGTTCTCAACATTTTGGGTATGCGCTATGCAATGGAAAAATATGTCTATACAGGTGACTTCAAATTTGTAATACAAAAAAAAATGGTTGTGGCTCGGTTAATAATGATTTGACACAAATATTAATGGTGTGGTTCTTCGGTAATGACTGTACTTCGCGATGTAAAATAAAAAATTGGGCAAGTGCGAGTCCGACCCGACTCGCGCATGAAGCGCGTTCCACGACTTCCACGCGCGACCGCGCTCATCAACTCCCTACTCTTAGCACAATCTGAATGCGATTTGTTTGCGGATGGGATAGCGAAATTGATGACCGAATGGAAGAGAGTGCTAGAGAAAGAGCAAGATAACTATCTTGTAGTTGTAAGTTAGTTAGGTTTTAGTTAAGTATTTAAGCTTAAGAATCCGTGGAACGCTTTGGTGTATGAACTGTCATGTTACTTTTTATGTGATTCAATAAATAAATGAAGGGTTCCGTAGGTACCATAATCTATAACAAGTTTGTTGTAAGGGAGCACCCCTTAAATATTTATTTTATTTTATTTTTAGTATTTGTTGTTATGGCGGCAATAGAAATACATCATCTGTGAAAAATTTAACTGTCTAGCTATCACCGTTCCTGAGATACAGCCTGGTGAGTGGTGACAGACGGACGGACGGTCTATAACAGGTTTGTTGTATGGGAGCCCCCCTTAAATATTTATTTTATTTTTAGTATTTGTTGTTAAAGTGGCAATAGAAATACATCATCTGTGAAAATTTCAACTGTCTGGCTATAACTGTTCTTGAGATACAACCTGGTGACAGACGGACGGACGGACAGCGAAGTCTCAGTAATAGGGTCCCGTTTTTACCCTTTGGGTACGGATCCCTAAAAAAGAACACTATCCATTCTTTGAATACTAATGTATACGAGGTATTTAAACAAAAATCAAAATAAAAAAAAAAACAAAAGTGACAATTAGGTAAAGTAAGTAATCAAAACCTTGGTTTTTAAATCATAACCGCGTCATCCCTAAAAACTTAAAAGTAAGATACTTCTGATTATATTAGAACCATATTAGACTAAGTACAGGGGTTTATATTAGGGTGATGTGTCCAAACACTAATTTCCAAAATTAAAAAAATAAATTAAAAATAATCCAGTTGAAAAAAGGCATCAGTGGCGCTATGGTAGGTAACTTAGAAGAAGGTAACTTAGAATAATAATTTTTTAAGACTTCTTCATAGTCATAAAAAGCTTATCTTATAAACAGTAACCCCAAAGTGGTCCCCCGATTCCTTTAAAGCTTTATTCTTAATTATGCCCGATAAATTCTATACATTGGTACCATAGATACAAATTTTTCTTTTCGATGACTAGATACAGTTTATGGTTTATGTACAGTTTACTATGTTTTCAACTTGTCACTAAACAAAATCTGTCACAGTGACAGAATGAAAATAACTGTTTTTCTTGCTTGTATTTTATGAAAGAGCACAGATATGAATGAATTACTACAAAAACATGGTTGCTCCAACGTATTTACCGTACCAGAAGGACTTAAAGAACTTATGTCCGATATCACACGAGAGGTAAAACATATACTGATATAAAATTCCTCGTCCAAGTCTAGATGAACCACGGCAAATCACTACATAGTATAAAACAAAGTCGCTTTCTGCTGTCTGTGCCTATGTATGCTTAGATCTTTAAAACTACACAACGGATTTGGTGCGGTTTTTGTAAGTACCTAGATCACAAATCTTGGGATTTAGGTAGCCGACCCGATTGAGAATTCATTCTCAAAAAATGGGACAAAGGCTAGGAGAATGATGATAGAGTGATTCGAGAGGAAGGTTTATATGTATAAAAAATGCATAATTTATCAGCATAGCACCCGTGCGAATCCGGGGCGGGTTCGCTAGTTATATTCATAAAATAAGAATAAGAATAATATATTTGTCAAAAGAAAAGTTTCTACATTTAATTAATTTAACAGTGACTTCCACACTAAGCATAGCCTGTATCCTTAGAATAAATATGGTGTAATTATTCTAAGCCTGTATCATTGAAGCCGGATCATACACGACAGGTTCGAAAGCAATGCGGCAAATAGTTTTAGGTACCTCACTTTACAACCATCCATAACTGAGGAGTGTCTTTTCAAAAAGGCTTCTTTTTAAATATATGAGTCTCATGAAGAAAATAAGCCCTTTTCTAAAGACACTCCTCAACTGAAACCTTCACACGTGTATTCAATTCATTTCTTATTGCGGACTATTAGAATCGACCGAGCGAGCAAAGTGCCAATGTTTCAGCTTTGCCAAAATTTCTTTAGAGTATGTTTGGATTTCCGGCCAATCAGGTCAAATTTCTCAACTGATTCCCACAAAATGTTACGGTTAGATACATGTATAGATTTTTTATCGATTCAGTGTTTTAATTAGAAATATGAGAGTTGAAAACGTAAAGAATTGAAATTTTCAGCCATTTCGAAACAAATTCCCGAGGTCTACAGCTCACTCGCTGATGAATTATATGCCTCGGAATACCACGATTTGATGAAATATTTACGCCTAGGAATATTGTCTTTGGTAAATTATATGCCTTGGAATATTACGATTTGAGGAATTATATGGCTAGGAATATCACGATTTGATTAATTATATGGCTAGGAATATCACGATTTGATGAATTATATGCCTAGGAATATCCCGATTTAATGAATTATATGTCGTCTTTGGTAAATTATATGCCTTGGAATATTACGATTTGAGGAATTATATGGCTAGGAATATCACAATTTGATGAATTATATGGCTAGGAATATCACGATTTGATGACAACAGGGCAGTGTTACAAGTTATTCAAGGTTACAAGTTCAGTCTTCCACCTCCAGGTCCTTCGCGCCCAGCCACCAAAGATATTCGACTTCATAGCGAACTATCTCTCGGTCCTGATCATCACACGGGAGCACGGCGTGATGGCAGTCAAGATCCTCGCAGACCTGTGCGACTGCCGACCCTCGTTGACGGAGCATCTTGATGCTGTTGGAGTAGCTCCGATGTCGGATGCGGCAGCCATTGCTGCTATTATACAGGAAGAGATAGAGAAAAACGAACCGGAAGAGGGGGATGGTACGGATTGCTTCGTTTTAACATTGAAAATGTTTGTTTTCCTGATAAAGTGTAGTGCCAGGATTTATGTAATTGTGACACGTGCCTGTAGTTTTGCAGATATGAGAGGTATGCGGTTGGGCTATGTCGAATCTGTGTGTCGATCTCATAAATGTATGATATCAAATGTAAATTGTTATCCAAAATTAGGCTCAAAACATTGTATTTTTATTCCTACCAGCCAATCAGTATGCAGAAGTCTAAAAATAACTATTCACTTTGTACGCATTTGCGTGCGCGAGCGACATTCTTGGCCTCGACCTTTCATTTTTTCGATGTGACTCAACGCACTTGGCATACACAGAACTTTGTTCGTTGTACCATGTTTCTGCTATTAGCTAAGATCCCACACCGTAATATTATATCGTATGACGGCTCGTTGACACCACGGCACATCTAGCATAATTGTGACACACGACTCTTTTTGACGCGACATCATACTACCTGTCACTATTCTGTCAATACAAGGTGAACAAGACAGGTGAGGCTAAGTCGCGCAACAAACGAAGTCGTCGCAAGATATGGTAGCTCTGCTGGTGACCAAAGGGCTGGCAGCTTCCTCGCTCAGCGTCTTAGTATAGCAATATAGCGATGTAATGCTACCAGCGTCTTTGTCTATACAATGCCACGGGGCCCATTTTTAGACAAAGTTTAGTTTTAGATTTAGTTTAATATTGGGACTATATGTATGTATATATTTATATATATATATATATATATATTTAGATAGACTAATTAATTTTAATGAGTTAATCAGTTGTGTTGTTTTATAAATAAATTAAGATGACGTATGTGTTTAGGTATGCAAGAAAATGTGGTTTAGGGTGGATACATTTTTTCTTGTTGTTATTATATCCATAGATAGTCCATATAACAATGGGCTTAAAACTGTTGCTAATATATAGTTTTTCGTAGATATAACCACCATGGCAATGAGCAATAAACTGAAAACATATCATTATGATTTAGACCTTATGACATTGGTCCAGTGAAGTAGTCATAGGTTTAGAAATAGAGTTCCTTAGCCTAAGTGTGCCTAATCAATCACACAGTCAAGGAAATTGAAACAAGTACATTTTTCACTATTGTCTCAATGACAATAAGGGTTAAAAAGGTACGCAAGTCACGTAAATTCCATTTATACGTGTCGTTTGTGCATTGATACTTACCTAGGTATTTATCTAGTCAAAACTCAGACCAAGAAAAAAAGATAGACATGACAGCACGAACAATCTAATGAAGCCATTTTATACTACGCCACATTAGTACTTACATGGCTCACGCACACAAATACAATCAAAACTACGTCAACTGCTCCTCAGTACGCGGCGCACAGCGGTGAAACTGACATGTTGAAAAAATGGTCTCCTGCGTTGTAAAAGGGTGTACAAAACACAGTGCGTCAACCAAAAAGTCGGACGGAGTAACTTATCACGTATAAGTATCAAAATAACATCTTAAAAACATTTTTAATAAACACTGAAAACCTCAACAGTCTGTCGAAGTGACAAAGCATGAGTGTTACCAGAGTAAGATTTCTAATTACCCCAAACGATTACGAACCTTACATGAAGTCGTTGTCAGCGCCATATATACTTACCTCTTTGGTTTGCTATCTCTGTACCTACTAATAATTGTTTATGTTACTGTCACTGTCTTTCAACAGCCGCCATCCATCCGCAAACAAATCGCAGGAGTGTTGCACTGCACTGAACTAGTTAAGGGCGTTAAAGAAGAAATCATAGACAATATATAGAACTCTTTAGAGAACTTTTAACATATCACCCAAATTACATGGAGCTTTTCTTTCAGGTGGCAACTCTTACACGCACACACCTTTAAAAAACCGGCCAAGTGCGAGTCGGACTCGCGCACCGAGGGTTCCGTACAAACACTTTCCATCCCTAAGTGTTTAAGTTAAGTTTGCACCTGGTATGTATAGCGCCCCATATAAATTAGGTGCAAACTTGCAAAGTTAGGTATTAAAAAAAAACTACTTACTAGATCTCGTTCAAAACAATTTTCGTTGGTAGTTTTTATAGTAATGTACATCATATGTTTTTTTTAGATTTTTCATTTTCTTATTTTAGAAGTTAGAGGGGGGGGGACCAACTTTTTTCCACTTTGGAAGCGTCTGTCACGCAAACTATTCGGTTTAGAAAAAAAATGTTTTAGAAACCTCGATATCATTTTTGAAGACCTATCCATAGATACCCCACACGTATGTGTTTGATGAAAAAAAAAATTTTGAGTTTCAGTTCTAAGTATGGGGAGCCCCCAATATTTATTATTATTTTTTTATTTTTGCATCAAAATCTTAATGCGGTTCACAGAATACATCTACCTACCAAGTTTCAACAGTATAGCTCTTATAGTTTCGGAAAAAAATGGCTGTGACATACGGACGGACAGACGGACAGACGGACAGACAGACAGACAGACAGACAGACATGACGAATCTATAAGGGTTCCGTTTTTTGCCATTTGGCTACGGAACCCTAAAAAGTGACTTCATTAGATTGTTCGTGCTGTCATGTCTATCTTTTTTTCTTGGTCTGAGAGTCAAAATGACAAAATGAGGGTAACCCAGTGAACGAACTTCAGAATTCGAGATGGGATCTCGGGCTATCTTTAGTACCTTCAATACCATAGTGAATTAAGTTGAAACGTAAAATCTATTGTATTTTCAACTTTAACTTGACTAAATTGTATCTATATTTACAGTAGCTTGGTAAATGCCTTGGTACTCTAACTGGTCTGATGAAGTACAGCTTGTTCAAACCAGTCCCATTATGACTTGGACTTCGCAAGCCTTTTTATTGTTTTATAAACAAACAATACCAATCAGTTTGTTTATTTTCGAACCTGATGCAAAAGGTATCATTCTACTTCCAATCATTTCCGTATCTGTTAGTTAATAATTATAATCTTGCATGCTCAATATTATAAAATGTGCAAATTTATGAAATGTGAGAGTTCTATATCGAGTAATCAAAATATAATTTTCAATGCTATGTTTTTCTTTTTCATCATATCAGCCGATAGACAGTCACTGCGTGACAAAGGCCTCCCCCAAAGCTCTCCACAACGATCGGTCTTGCGCCGCCCTCGTCCACTTTCTGCCTGCGATCCTAACCAGGTCGTCGCCACACCTTGTTGGAGCCTGCGTCGTTCGGTCCGCGGTCGCCGCTCAAGAACCTTTCTGCCCCAACGGGCATCGGTTCTACGAGCAATGTGCCCCGCCCACTGCCACTTAAGTTCGGCGACTATCTGAGCTGGATCTACAACCTTGGTTCTCTTGCGTATCTCATCATCGGATTCGATCCCGCAAGGAAACTCCGAGCACAGCTCGCTTCATTGCCCTATGAGTAACTTTGAGCCTTCCTATAAAACTGCTTTATCTTATTACTTTTTAAGTTTAGTAAAGTCACTAAAAGAATATATTTTTATACTTTTCCCGTGCGGTGCTTACCTCAACTGGCCTTCCACATAGTATTGTTAGGCTTGCAAACGTTTGTATTTTTAAATCTATCTATTTATCAGCCAGAGACGTCCACTGCTGAACATAGGCCTCCCCCGTGACTCGCCACAAAGTGCGATCCCGTGCAGACCGCATCCATTGATTCCTCGCTACCCTCACGAGGTTATCGGTCCATCTAGTCCGACCCACGCTGCGTTTTCCTATACGTGGTCACCACTCTACGACTTTGCTGCCCCAACGGCCGTCCATTCTCCGGGCTACATGGCCTGCCCATTGCCACTTCAACCGAGCAATCCTGTGAGCTATGTCGGTTACCTTGGTTCTTCTGCGGATATCCTCATTTCTGATTCTATCGCGCAAAGAAACTCCGAGCATAGCCCTTTCCATTGCGCGAAAACATAATAAGGTGTACGAATTTGTAATTTGACTTACTTTTCAGAGACCGTGCGAGAGAGACAGATTCTGAAGAAGATCCTGCGAAGTTATCCCATAGACGAGGTTTTGACCGTCAAAGTGATCCAGGTGGCTCGGAACGCCTACCGCGAATATTGGTATAGGAAGCGGTTACTTGAACAGGTTCGTGAACATGTATTTAGGATCTGCGGGTCTATGATGGCTTCCTTTTACCACTCTATAAATACGTGACAAAGCATCCGTCACATTTTGACAAAATGTGAGTGTGATTCATAGATCTTTGTACTTATTTATCACGTGATAAACACAATCATCCTCTGATCGTACACCGAACCGACCAGGAACCAAATGTCATACATCCCAGTGCAGTAAATCACACTAATGTATTACTGTCTCACTAGGTATTATAAAGGTGAAAGTATGTATGTTTGTTACTTCTGTAGGTACGCTCAAACGGTTGGACCAATTTTGATAAAATTCAGCATGGAGGTAGCTGACATTGATAATTATACTTGACCCTGGATTAACACATAGGCATTTTTTTATCTGATGATGATGATGTCCTCTTCATGCATCGGGTCCGATTACAGCGACTTCAAGTTGTAGAGCGCGGATATGACTCGCAAAACCCAGTTTGTTGGTGAAAATCCGGTCACAGCGCGGGCAGTGGAGCTCACCACGGACATTGTAAGTCTGATAAGCCGGCGGTAATACCGCGGGGCGCCGCAGCTCGTAATAAATTAATATAGGACAACCTCACACAAATCGACTTAGTACCAAAGCAAGCTCGAGTAGGCATAACGTTATCGGCACTACATGACGTGATCCATACTTATATCGATATTTATATAACGGAAAACGGTCTTTCGAGTTCGCATGAGTATTCATCAAAATTTACTGTTCATGTATGTCTTTACTTTCAACTGTTTTGACATATTGAAATTATCGCATTCCTTTTGACGTGACAACGTCTTATAAATTGGTTTGCCGGGTGACACTTCAAGAAACTGCGTTACGCTCCGCTCACGTTATGCGCTCACAATGAGAGCGAGTGAGAGGGAGAGAGTGAGAGAGATAGGCATACACACCGGTTCATGTCTTGCGCTTCTATTTCGCTTAGGCGCCTGCATACAAGTTTACACGTTGCCAGTTAATTGTAAAACGATTGTGTAGTGTGTATAAATAAATGTTTTAAATTGTTACTATTATTTCATCCTTCTTCCTACTATACGAATGAATATTCACATTAAAATTATTTTACCACTCAAAGTCGTTGTCACGTAAAACTTTCGCCCGTATACCGACTTTACAGGCAACCAATTTTTTTTTTTACTGCGACAAAGTTGAATGATCACTTGACGTTAATTGTACCTTTAGATTACTGGCCTAGCTATGGTGTACCACTTGAGCCCCTTTATGACACTCATAATCCCACTTTGCATTCCTACTACAGCAATGTAAACCAACCTAGAGAGTGTGTTTTTTTGGGTTCCGTACCCAAAGAGTAAAAACGGGACCCTATTACAGAGACTTCGCTGGCCGTCCGTCCGTCCATCCGTCCGTCTGTCACCAGGTTGTATCTCGAGAACGGTGATAGCTAGACAGTTGAAATTTTCACAGATGATGTATTTCTATTGCCGCTATAACAACAAATACTAAAAATATAATAAAATAAATATTTAAGGGGGGCTCCCATACAACACACTTGTTTTATGGTACGGAATCCTTCAGGCGCGAGTCGGACTCGCACTTGCCCAATTTATTACAATTGCCTGCAACTTTGTCCACCCACTTTGTGTAGCCGGATAGAAAGTATTCTATAACCGTCTTCACTCACGTCATTATCTCTGTACCAAAATTGGCTAAAAATCCGTTCAGCCGTTTCGGCGTGATGAGAGGCCAAAGAAACAAACTGCGTGCCTATGATTGTTACTTTTATCACGCGATAAATAAGTGACAAAGCATCCGTCACGTTTTGACAAAATGCTAGTGTGAGTGACAGATGCTTTGTCACTTATTTATCACGTGATAAACGCAACCATCATAGGCTCTCTAATGACTAATGACGCTGTACACAAATAATGAGCCCTAGAAAACATTCAATACAATTTAAGAATTTTAAAATAATTTGTGTTTATAATACAATACAAGTACTCATTATTGCACACCTCAGAAAACAAACAAGAGAAATAGGGTAAATCGCCACTTACTGGCCACCGTTCAATAACTGGCCACCTCATACTAAAAATGAACTCTGTTCATCTGCAAACAGAATTACTTTTAGTATAAGGTTATAATTACTGGCCATCCTTTAATAACTGGCCACTTATACTAAAATGAATTCAGTTTGCAGGTAAACAGAGTTCATTTTTAGTACGAGGTGGCCAGTTATTGAACGGTGGCCAGTAATTGGCGATTTACCAATGCAAGAAATCACAAAGCGAGGTAAACAACAGGCAGTGTTTAACGTGGGTTAATTTATGTTCCTTATCCTTGCAGTCATTAAAGAAAGCGCCTGAAGAGCCGTGGGAGAAGGCCGCAGAGCACACTCTGGAGATTTACAAGCGGACGAACCCCACCTTCAGCGAGCTCGCCCGGGCCACAGAGAAGATCCAGGTCATCGTCATTTCATTACCTCATCATGCATAGCCATAATTTCAGCCATAGGACATCCACTGCTTGACACTGGCCTCCTTAATAGAGATACGGCATGGGCCTTAACCGTAACCAGACCGGGTAACCAGGTCTTGCGGGTGGCCTTCCTACGCTGCGCTTGCCGGTCGAGAATCGTTCTGCCCCAACGGCCATCGGTTCTTCGAGTTGAGTGCCCCGCCCATTTCCACTTCAGCTTACAGTCTAGTTCATTTACATCTACACACTTACGAGAACAAAAATATCTGAACACGATTTTATGCTCCTGACAATAGGGTCGTGTTCAGATATTTTTGTTCTCGTAAGTGTGTAGATGTAAATCATCGTTCCAATGCTAAACTAACATAACTGCAAAAAACTAATTTTACAGGGGAGCGATTTTAAGTTGGTAAAAATTTTGTAAAAAAAAAATATCGGTTGTTTTTGTAGTTATAATAGAACTGTCTTCGCACAATGTTTTTAAAATGCATGTTTTATATTATCAATGGGTCATATATGTATTAATTACTTGGGTTTAGAAATTAAGGCACATTCGCAATTTTGCAGCTCCATAGAAAGGAACAAAAAAATAAGATTATTCACCATAGTAAATTTACGAAAGTGCCACTTTCGCAAGTTCGAAATGTATTTTTTATTGTTAAGCCAAAGTAAACTTACGAAAATGCCACTTTCGTAGTTTTCGTATGGTGAATGTACATGCTTTTCCTTTCATTTGCTATCAAAATAGGGTTGCGAATCTGTACTTATTTTTGTTTCCAATAACATAATACTATTGTACATTGTATAAAATGTATCGCATTCGACCTAGAAATAATGTTCGAATTTTAAAATGTGAATGTTTCGAGCAAAAGGTACCATTTTATCACTTACCATAAGGGCGCGTTGACAGGTTGGTTTAAACATGCAAACAAATTTCCCGCTCCTGGTAAGCTACACAGAGGACTATTTTAAATCAAATTTCACAAATGTCTTTGCTCCAGCAATTAAAGTATAGACATCACTGAAGATAGGGCAGTAATTAGTCTTGACATTTGTGTTCATTCCTAATCTTTAAAGTAGGTACTATGACTATGAGATTCTAGCATTTTTTTTATAAATAAAAAAACAACTTGCTAAATTGTGTTTTGATCAGTGTTGTATTTACAAAAATATTTACGAAAGATTTATAAAAGATGAGAGAGAGAGAGAGGACTTATTGCGTTGTATTAAGTGAGTATTTTTTTTTTTTTTTTTTTTTTTTTTAATAGCCGTTTAGGTGTCCCACTGCTGGGCAAAGGCCTCCCCTTCTTTTCTCCATTCGGTCCTATTGCCAGTGCGGTTCTGCCATTCTTTGCAGAACGCGTCCAGATCGTCCCGCCATCTCCTTTTCGGCCTGCCTCGGTTCCGATATCCATTTTGTGGGATCCATTGGGTTGCTATTGTGGCCCACCTTTCCGGATGCATGCGACAGACATGTCCAGCCCAGTCCCATTTCAGTTTTGCGGTCTTGACACCCACATCCACTATACCAGTTTTGGAGCGCAGTTCCGTGTTTCTGATTCGATCAGTCCTCCGAACACCTAGTGACACACCAAGTGAGTATACATACTGTAAATCAAAACAGTACCTTCAGCGTTTATTGACATTGTTACTCTAAGGGCTATGGGGATTCAAACGAGATAAAAGTTGTGTAAGTAAATTTGAAATAAAATTATATGGAAGTACTAAGATTGATGGTTACTCTTTGGTTAATATTGCCATACTTAGTTTTTATGTGATTGGCAGTTCTGTTCCTTTGCTTGGAAGAGTTACATATTGTGGTTCGACTCTACACTTTGTGATCGGGGATACTTTCGAAATTAAGAATTAGTAATTATTTTATTATTCTCGTAACTTTAGAAATTTATATTTATAGATTTAAAATTGTATTCCTATACATTTGACTTAATGTGTAATCATTTTTTAGAATTAATTTGATTATGTAAATTGTACCATAAATGCAGTATTAAAATTAATTAATTTTGACTATTTCATTCATGTGAATGTGATGATGTCAACATATTGCTTATAAATCATTATTGAAATTATTATTTTTAAGATCATATTGGATAATGTTCATATTGTGTCAAATGCAAACGCACTTAGTATTATTATTATTAAGTTTGATTTGCTATGAGAATTTCCATTGACTATAAATAACATGACCTAATTTGTAACGTGTTTTGGCAAATAAATATTTTTCTTTTTATTTTCCAGTGTCATCGGTGACAGATAAGAATAAATGCATCTCTATTATTGTTCGAAATATCGAGTTCAAATTGTTTAGCAAACTTTCAAGACCAACTTTACTCCATTAGGGCTATTTTTTAAGATGATAATATACACGCAATCGCAAGATAATGTAGAAGATAACGTTACTTAAAGAAGGCCATGTTTCTCATAAAATTCCGCTTACCAATTAATTACTTATTTTCTAAAAATGCTGAAACCGTTTTCTTAGTTTTTGACGAAGAACCTATACTCGAAATGTTTTTACTCTTACTCATAAATCTCACGTTCTTCATACAAACTTACACCTCTCATTTCAACCCCTTTAATGGATAAATTTTGTCACACATTTAGGTTTTTTTTATCGGTCTTGCTGCAACGTCTTTATAACTTAGGGTTTTATATGCGTTCCCTCTGATACGTTTATCCCTTTGTTCATACGCAAATTGCATGAATTTTATTTTTTATAATAAATTGGCAATACTTAATTTGCCAAACTTCCTGATTCTCATATTTACTTTAAGTTTCACCCTCTACAAAAGCATTAGTCACGATGACAAACTAACAAAAATGCTTCATTTGTAAATGTCTGTAGGCTACCGATGTTGGTATGTTATAATCGCCACTATAGTAAATTACCGAATCTGGCAGATTCGCAAGTTTGCAAAGGCTACTTATGTGAGCAGATCGTAATAGCCACCATAGTAAACTAACCAATCTGGCAGATTCGCACATTTGCTATAGGATTGTTATATGAGCAGATCATAATAGCCACCGTAGAAATCTAACGAATCTGGCAGATTTGCAAATTTGCTATCGGTTATCTGACCGGTAAGTGATAATCACCATAAAAAGTTAACGAAAATGTCAGATTCGTTAGTTGACCTACATTTTGTAAGTTTACCATGGGGGCAAAGAAATAAAAGTTCAGATTCACAATATTGTAACTCTGGAACCTTAAAAGATAGAGCTCTATAGATTTGTGACATTATGCGGGGTTATATTAGCTACCGCTTTACATCAAAAACTCAATTTTGACAAAATGGCAGTTATGTTAGTTTAGCATTGGAACGACGAAATGAACTCGACTGTACAACATCGGTATAAGGTTTCATTGACTACAGAGCGGTATACTACAGTGACAAAGTTTATTAATAGAAACTGGAGATTTACAAACAGACCAACCTCACCTTCAGCTAACTCGTCCGGGCCACGGAGAAGATTCAGGTCATCATCATTCTAGTTTCGCCACTCTACCATGCATTCCATATGTCTAATTCCATTCCATTCGTCTTCCATTTCATTTCATGGTCAACTCGTTCAGCTTTTGGGAGCAAACTTACATTGAGTTGATTGTTTACTTCACCTAATTTGACGAAGGGATATAGTGCGTTTTTCGATCTGTCCTCACCATTCAGGAACACAATTAATTCAGTGACCCTGCAGTGATATCTTTATATCGATTTTACTGTATAATACCTCTGTGTCAGGATTATTTAGACAAGAAAAACATTTAATGGGTTTATTTGAATGAGTTTTATTGCAGGCAGCGTACAGAGGGTACCATGTGCGCAGAAATTTGCTCGCCATCAGAAACAAGAAGCCAAAGATTGGACCGAAGACCGATCCTCCCGGCCCGCCGCTGGATGTAGCGGGGTCGAGAGAAATAAACTTGGGACCCGTTATAGTATGCTTTTATATAGTAGGAAACTTACTCCTAATAGACATAATTTATTATATGTATTTGGTAAATTACTCGGTTAAATGTAATAAAGTGTTAATATCGTCGGGGATAGTGCAATACCGCGTAAATAACAGCTGCCGATAAAGTTTTCATTTCAATAAAATACTTAGCATTTGTCTGAATATTGATTCGTATCCACACTTGTTACTTACGCGGTATTGCACTATCCCCGACGATATAGCTTTATCACACGAATATTATAAAGGCGAAAGTTTGTGAGTGTGTTTGTACGTATGTTTGTTACTTCTTCACGCTCAAACTGCTGGACCAATCTTGGTAAAGGAGGTAACTGACACCCTGGATTAACACACAGGCTACTTTTTTATCCCGATTTTTTTTAGTGTTCCCGTGGGATGAGTGAGTAACGTCGGGGGTGCAGCTAGTTATTAATATATTTATTTATTTATTTAAACTTTATTGCACATACTGACAAAAAGTGTACAAATGGCGGACTTAAAGCCGTAAGGCATTCTCTACCAGTCAACCATTGGGCTAAACTGAAACATTTTATGGTGCAGGGCCTGTCAACTATCAACATTATACCAAAATATATATTATGGAATCAAAAGCCCTTAAAGTTACGAGCAGGAAAAATCACAAAGATTCTAGTATAAACAAAACAAGTAAAAATTTAATCGTTTGACTGGAGTTCTCAATTAGCAACTTCGTCGATTTGAGAGCCACTGTATGATACTAAAAGTTCTAACTCTAGTTATATCCTTTCCTGGTACATTTCTTCTTTGTTAGTTTATAGCAGGACTGTAACTAATCACATGTTTATAGAACCTCCAAGTCCCGCCAGCCAACGTCAAGTATATGTTCGAGACCGATGAGAGAAACAAATTGGGAATCCCGTACGACACGACACACTTGCTCACTGTTACCGGCGATGACAACAAGAACGAATGCGCCTGTGACCCCATCCAATCAGGTACGACTTCTCTTTGCAAAAATCTGTTGAATATCATCATTACCATCAGCCTGTCACACCTGCGATTCTACGTATGTATAACGTCGTTCCATTACCCTTAAATGCATGATGATGTATATTTACACGTTACTGAAATAACACAAGTCAAAATCCAAATATTGTCAATAAAGACTTTGTCAAGATTGATGTGGATTTCATTGGTAATTACGTCATTTCAGAATTAAAATTAGTGTAATTGTACCTATGCATTTAAGGGCTAATGCTGTTTGCTGGTTTGCAGCCTTCCCTATATAATATGTCTACTGAAAAGGTTATCGGTTCTGTTATGTGATTGGCCCATTGCCAGTTCAGCTTGCCAATCATAGTATTTCTCTCTCGACACTCTATGTCCCAACTCCACGCGTGCCCGCAATATCACGTGAATAGTCCCCCGACATTTCCTGAAAACAGATGACTTTTTTAACTGTCCAATGGGGCGCCTATTTATAGGGTTACCTGAAGGCCAGCATGCTTTAGGCTGCGTTTCCACCAGAGATGTGTAGCGAGGGATATGTTTTGTTAACCAATAGATTCAGCTGCGCTGAGTGAGGATAAGTAAATAAGGTTGAAGTTCCATTGGTTAACATAAACACATCCCTCGCTACACATTAGGTGGAACCTTAAGAGGTGGCCTTAAGACGGCACAGACACTGTTGCTAACCCGTGAGGCGATCATTCAAATAAATCATGGAAAAACGTTAGATTAGGTATCAATAAACAGGATTATATACGTGATATAAGGGAAGAGTAAGTGTATTGTGTGTGTTAGGTGCGCTACAACCAAAATACAGGACTAAAATTAGAAGAAGAAATGTATTAATAACCATGTTAATCATAGGATTTTTAGATCGGCGTACAGATCCATACACGCCATTCTCAAGCGTGGCGTCCAATGAACATGTACCAGATGTCAACGACCCTCAAGAGAAAGAGCGGCTCTACTCGAGGATCTCGTTTGCACCGGTATGAACTATCTATATTCATATTGCGGATTTTCAGTGGTACTAAATTATTTCACTGGCAACGACAAAATTTTGTTAACTGATGTTGAAAGTCGGTGAATGTCACTGATGTAAACAAAGAGGAAACAGGTCTAAATATTCCTCAAATTTCAAGTATTTTTTGCGCAATAAAGCCAAAACTATCCACAGTGATGAAAGTCAAGTTTTTTTGGCCAAAACACAATTAATATCACAACATCGCATCGTCGTACGACGCGACATCGTGCCACGATGCGACGTCGTGTCGTGGAAATGCATAAATCCAAAATGAACTTTATCTGCATGTGAAAAGATGCAAAATTAAAATTAATTTTAGGTAGGTACAATCTCACGACGTCGCATTGTGGAACGATATCGCATCGTACGACGATGTTTCAAAAACAACAATGTTTTGAATTTAATAATGCAAAATACGACGTATGCACATTATTGCCATGTGAAACCTGTCTAATTCTAATTCGAATTTTAAAATATGGCTTCCATCATAGTTAATGATGATTTCGCCAATTTCAAGTTTGCTCGTAGAGCATGCCGTTGTTCGGTGAGGTTTTGCTTTTTGTAAAGTGATAGCGATTTACAAAAAACCACGCGGACTACCGGGCCTTGACCCAGGAAGGGCTATGAACGCTTCAAGTTGAATTCTTCATTAGCTATTCACTCCTACGTTAGATCACTGCACAATACGCTATCAATACTACACATTGAACAACGAAAATGAATAAATAATGAACAAAGAAACCTAAACGCATGCGCCACTATCCCTGACCGATCGTCGCTTGCTAGGCTATATTTATAGACATCTATACTTCAACCTTTAAATTTAATTTAATTAATTGTACCTACCAGTATATCCAGTGACTGAAATGCCATACGATAAATAAAATAAATCTATCTAATAGATATCTATCTAATTTGATATAAGCCAGTAGTAAATTTGACAGTTACTGATGATGATCGACCAAATTGTTTGCATCAGACCACACCAATATCTCTGGGCCAGTTTGAGAGCGAAACATTAAAAGTGGAAGAGGAGCACGCACTAGTTCCTGCCCATGACGCAAGTGACGACGAAGTCGATGAAGATATAGTCGGTTAGTTTATGGGACATCTACCCATGGTATAATAAACAAGGTATGGCAGTCCGGCAAGTAAGCTTATAGGTATAACGCGCACTACTCAAACGTCGCCCCGGGCGAAAGCTACTCGCGGATTGGACGAATCCATTGCTGCACCGCAAGAGCTAATCACGGCTCAGAATCGTGCCGTACCGCGCGTGAGCGAACGGTTAGAAATACGTTCCCCCCGCTCCCGCGCAGTCCGACAACTGACGCCATACAATTAATGTGCCTTAAAAGTAATACTGTGTTAAACAAGTGTATTAATTTTCTAATAAGTTTCCCATGTGTACTGTGAGGTGCAACTACTTATTGGAATAAACTGTTATTCACATCTACTTGTGTTGTATATTCACTTCACATAGCCGAGAACCCATTCATCGAGCTAGCCGGCGCTACATAGGGAAAAAAATTATCGTCGCCAGTGGTACAAAAAAATTTTCATGTTCTGTGAATAAATATTATTTTGTCGTAATAATTGATTTTAAACAATCACGATTTTATGAGATTCATACAGGTCACAAGGGAATCGGGGAGTATTATGATACACCACTCAGAAACGGATTGACAGAACGTTCCAACCAATCCTAGCGTGAGTCTCGCCTGTCATTGCGGAGTGCCATACCTTGTTTTCTTATGAATATCATCATCAAATAGCCTCATGTTACGGTAGGCTCATATTTTACTAGCGACCCGTTCCGGCTTCACACGGGTGCAATGCTGATAAATTATGCATGTGTTATACATTTAAACCTTTCACTTAAATCACTATCTATTTAAAAAAAACGCATCAAAATCAGTTGCGTACTTTTAAAGATCTAAGCATACATAGGAACAGAAAGCAGGAAGCGTCTTTGTTTTATACTATGTAGTGATAATTGATATCACTTCTCTGTCCTGCAGAGCACACGCACCCTGAAACCGAAGCAACTGCGACTGTCTCTGTCTCTGTTGCTAACCAGTCTGCCACCACTGATGCAACCGATGAAGAGGGCACCGAACCAGGGCCTTAGGCCGAAACACTTTTGAGCGTCTTTTATATATTGTATGAAGGGTCCACGGAAAGAACATGTCTTAGTCACAATAGCAACGTTTAGTGTTATCGAGATTTGCAAGTTTGGAACTTAAATAACATAATTTAGTTCTGGATGACTTTTATTAAAAATGCATAAACAAACAGTCGCTAAGTATACGACGTAACTACTGTTTACTACAGTAGCAACACCTATTTAACGCCTTTCAGCGGCCACTTTTGAATGTATAAAGATAGTGTTCCTCCTTTCTACACTCCAGTCACAAGGGAATCGGGGAGTATTATGATACACCACTCAGAAACGGATTGACAGAACGTTCCAACCAATCCTAGCGTGAGTCTCGCCTGTCATTGCGGAGTGCCATACCTTGTTTTCTTATGAATATCATCATCAAATAGCCTCATGTTACGGTAGGCTCATATTTTACTAGCGACCCGTTCCGGCTTCACACGGGTGCAATGCTGATAAATTATGCATGTGTTATACATTTAAACCTTTCACTTAAATCACTATCTATTTAAAAAAACCGCATCAAAATCAGTTGCGTACTTTTAAAGATCTAAGCATACATAGGAACAGAAAGCAGGAAGCGTCTTTGTTTTATACTATGTAGTGATACCTATCACTTCTCTGTCCTGCAGAGCACACGCACCCTGAAACGGAAGCCACTGCGACTGTCTCTGTCTCTGTTGCTAACCAGTCTGCCACCACTGATGCAACCGATGAAGAGGGCACCGAACCAGGGCCTTAGGCCGAAACACTTTTGACCGTCTTTTATATATTGTATGAAGGGTCCACGGAAAGAACATGTCTTAGTCACAATAGCAACGTTTTGTGTTATCGAGATTTGCAAGTTTGGAACTTAAATAACATAATTTAGTTCTGGATGACTTTTATTAAAAATGCATAAACAAACAGTCGCTAAGTATACGACGTAACTACGGTTTACTACAGTAGCAACACCTATTTAACGCCTTTCAGCGGCCACTTTTGAATGTATAAAGATAGTGTTCCTCCTTTCTACACTCCATACTCTTGGGTTCTATTCATGGCAGTTATGACACATGGTCTCCAAAATAATACCTAAACCTACTTGTAGGTACAACTATGAATGAGATTTGTTTTCCTTATAAATAAACAGGTGTGCTTTCTTACGCACCAGGCTAAAAATACGATAAACGAAACCAGTTTAAAAATGTATAAATATAACTGACGTCATACCAATTCTAATGAGATAGGGTTTTCTTACGTGTGACGTAAGGGACTCTCGCAGACGTAACAGATTGTTCCATTCCATTAAAGTGTTATTTAGAGCGGGTGACCAATCCAAATGGGTCAGTAGGGAGCAAACGAAAACTAAAAGATGTAGGAAAATTTATGGTAAAGAACCATGGCGTCGATTTTACATTTATTAAAGACTGTATTTTTGTATTTTTAAATAATATAATATTTATGTGATTCAGAGATTCGGTCAAAACCGCTGCAAAGAATGTTACAATACGGCATGCGGCTACTTACAGAATTTTAACCAGGTTCAGTTCCCTGTTATGTATGAGACTTATAAAAAAAAAGCAGTTTCTATTAAATTTAAAATCGACGCCATGGTTCTTAAGAACAGATTTTCCTATCTCTTTTAGTTTTTGTTTTCTCCTTTCGCTTTCTCTTGTGTTAAAAACCACAAGTTACATAAAAATTGGTATCTGTAACTGAGTGGTAAGAGGCGAGGGCCTTAGCTTAGCGCTTTAGCCTAATGATACGAGTTTGGAATTCCTTTACCACCAGAGTCACGTACGACGTTTTTCATCACACTTTGGAGAAAATTAAACAAAAGTAGTAAATGGTAGCCAATACCAAAATTACTTATCGCCCTATATCGTAATATACGACTTATCGCCCGGTTTTCTGGTATGTAAACCCTTAAACCGTGATAAAAATTACATACCGCCCTAGGAAGTAATTTATGACTTACCGAGCGCTTTTCTAACATGTAAACCCTTGTTTACGAGTAAGTGTGATGAAAAAAGCAATGACTAGACATGTTATTTCCGTGTACCGTTCTCCCTTTTTTTGTTTTGATCCAAATTAATAGTTTGTTTTTGTTGTTAATCGATGCCACCGATTGTTTGCACTAATACAATTATGTAAGTCGTTTGCAATTATATTATTTTGTTTATCTGCAGCCTAGGCTAAAAAACTTGACAAAAAATTATATATTTATAAGCATTTTATTTTAATAACGATTGTGTTTATCGATAACTCATCGATGTAAACGTTCAAACGATGTCATAGCTTACTTGATCCGTTAAGATCGTTTCACCTGTTGTCATTAGTTTGCTGTTCAATTAATAAATATTTTTCTAATAATGGAAGATTTATTACAATCACAAATTCGAGACAGCTGCAGACTCGCTCTACCCGAAGGGCTGAAAGATTTGATGGCGGATATTTCTAGAGAGGTAAGAATTCTTTTATCCGCTTTTGGTTGTTCCTTACTGTTCCTAGTCGACAAAGTAAAGAGTTCACACAAGCGTGGGAGCGGATGGTCCAAACGCATTGTCTCGCTCGCTCCTTTGGTTGCTGCCGCCCGCCGCAGACCGCGGCAAAGATCATGACGTATGCGTTTCATGATAATATTCGTTAGTTTTATGGTGCAGTGGTTCACCTTTTGCTTTTCTTCGGGTAAATTAGCGCATGATCGCAGCCAGCCGCATAACCAATAGTGTTGCCTTTTATTAGAACTTTTACCCGGATGGCCAGATTATATCTGACTCTTCTCGCTAGAGGTCGCATGCAAAATGGCGGGGATATGGGGTTGAAAATGTAAAAAAAAATATATTTTAAAACACTCGTAACATAAGTAGCAGGCCATCTCATGATCTTGCTAACTTCTGTCAGTATTCAATGAGTGATATAGAAAATGCTACAAAAATTGAACATAAATACAAAATTTGGAATTCTTAGCTTCAATATTGGCTGAGGATCTTGTCACTTGTTCCAATCAAAGCTGAATACCTCGGAAACTACTGATCGTATTTAAACCAAACCTAAAAACTATCTCGACATACAAGTTTTTCTATTAAAGATGGAAGCCACATGATGCCACAGACAGACACACACAAGTTATAACATACCCTCTTTTTCGTCGAGGCTTAAAACTGGCAAATTGTAGCAATTTCAAAACAAACTATTAGAAGTCTACTTATAGCTCGCGGATCCACTCGTCTGTTAGTGGTCAATAAAATTGATTCGTCGTTTTTATACTATACTATCTTAATTTTATAACAAAAAATATTATTTTGAAGGTACTACGCGCGCAGCCTCAAAACCTCTACCAATTCATCGCTGACTACCTCTCAGTGCTGTTAGTAGCGCGAGAGCACCTGTTCATTGCGTCGCGAGTATGCGATGACGTGTGCAAAGACCAATGCTGGCGTGACTTGGACGACGAACTGCGCAGATTGTCGCTAAGCGAGGAAGACGTGGAGGAGATTTTGAAAATTGTTGTAAAGTACTTTTCTCGTGATGAAGGTTTGTTCAGAGTTGACAAAGAAAATAACAGACAGAGTAAGGGTATGCTGTTGAGAACGAGAGAGGGATAGCTGATAGTCGTGTCTTAGTCAGACTTCTCCGTGCTCTTGTAATGCATACTCACCCAATCAATATGCAATGAGTTAGGCATTTAAATTGTAATGTAAATCTGTACCTATCTCATACTTTATTTCGAAACACTGTTATGTTTTTTGGTTATTTTTTTTTTAAGTTGGTATATTAATATGTTGTTTTTTATTGCTATATACATAGATACACAGATCAGCACCCAAAGAAAAATTTAATTGCACTCATACGTGGTCCACACCAGGACTCGAACCAATCTGTATATTTTTTATCAATCTGTATATTAAAAGGTTTATCTGTGTATAACATGGAAAAACGAAAAACTTGAATAGCAATTTGAACGCTGTTACTACCCAGCTACCCATCTACATCCGAATTATTTGTAATGTAACGTTAAGTGCTCTCCCGTGGTGCAGGTAATTAGCATGAGTCATGCCCATACAACTCGGACTGGACAGATTGAGAAAAAAATATTTTTTATGCATTAGAGAGAACACATTACTTCTATTGATGACTTTTCTGTCACCAATGATACCTATGAATGCTAAAGTATGGTCGTGAATGATTTCAATATACCTAAAGCTTCTATTACCCAAATTGCAATTGTTTTCGAAAATGCTTTTCATACTGAAAACACCAGAACTGATGTCCAACAAAACTAAACCGGGAAACACACACACACACAATGAGGTAACAATAACAACAAGGGTGTATCAATAAGGCCGGCCACACAGTCTGAATTCCGGTCCGGTTTCAAAACGGAATGACGTCAACAAGCGAGACATCGCCATAATATGACAGACAGAGACGCTTTCTGACGTTATTCCTTTCGGAAACCGAACCGGAATGTAAGGGTGACGTGATCAACTGTGATTAAACCCTTTATATTTTAATAAAAAAATAAAACAGGCCGTGTGTTTTTGCTATTTGCAGTGAACGAGGGTAATTTGCTGCAGAAACTGGTGCAGAAGACAAGTATAGGACAGAAGGAGCTCCCGGCTGTGCAAGACGCGATTCGACGCGCTTTCTTGCGGAATCGCGTTAACAAGACGGCTTCTGATGAGGTATAGGATATGTACAGAACTAAAATTTTGCAAAAAATACCGAATTAGCTTCAGAAGTTGGTGCAGAAGACCATATAGGGCTAGGGCAGTAAAAGGACCAATATAGATGGAATTCCCGGCGGTTCATACGGTATCGTTTCAACAAGACGGGGGATATTAGTATTTGGCACAAATAACCCAATAAAGAAGCTGACATTTGTCCATTAATAACTTTAAACCGTGACACTTTGCGACTATAAAATGTATCATAAATCGCAACCTTCGAGACGTTGTCGCAAAGAAGCGAAACTAGCATTCGGCACAGTATCAATTTGATTTGATATCCCAATGTTATTTCTCTGAATCTTCAACATACAGGGTTCGAAAATTAAAGATTAGGTTGTCAATTTGCCTAAATTTTTTTTAATGTGTTTTATGCGATTATGCTGCCCATTGTGCGATTATCTCAATTTTTTTTTTGTTTGAAACAGTTCACTTCTAAGACGGTCCCATAGTCAACGTGTCAGGATCTGATGATAGGATCCCAGGAAAATCGAGGGCAACCCTCAAATATAATACTAACAATGTTTTTCATGCATGATGATAATGGAAAGTACAACTCCTTAATGTTTGGGAGTTACGGGATAACTCTAAAATATGATTGGTAGGCTAAAGCCGTTAGTAGTATTATTACAGTAACTCGTTCAGTTGTTCTCGAAAATACAATTTCTTCTCGTGGAAGTATTTTTTTAATGATTATACATATTGTATTTCAGTCGCCGTCAGCGGACGAGCTGGACGAGACAACACTAGCCGCGAATCATACTCTAAAAATATACAAGAAGGCCACTCAAAAAGCCGACGTCAACTACGATTGCGTCGCATCAAAAATACAGGTAACTGGGCGTTTTCCAAAACAAAACCCGAATCCCTGTTTCTTCCAGATCTTTTCTGCTCTTTTTTTGGTTCATCTTGTAGAAGCGTTTTCAATGTCAATCCGTTCCGTTACGTCAAGTTTGAATATGAATATTTTCACGAGCGTTAGGTACGTAGTGGAAATTCAAATTCCCATACAAATTTTGGGACACTTTTTTCTTCACATTGAATATGCTATCGATTCTAGATAGAATGAACCCAAAATTGTCAAGTTCTGAAAGAAACAGGGTACGGTTTTTGTTTTGGAAAACGCTCAACAGATTTTATAACGCGCAAGCATTTTGATTTCTATTTCACCAGTCTTTTTTCAAAGATAAATGAGCTTCGTAAGTAAGTGTTTTACAGACGTAGATGACAGATGAATAATATTGTACTATGTAGATACTGCAAGAACCAACAAGCAAGTTCAGAATAGGGACTATACTTAGTGAAGTGAAGCTGTATTGCGGCTCCACATTACTCGTCTAGTTGACAGAAGTTGGCCGAAGTATGGGTTATTCAGTTTTTCTCCACACCTATCATATTTGCCCAACTTCAGTCAACTTCGTGAGTAGTGAAAAGTTACTGTTTGACAACTGATGGGTGATTGAGCCTATACGTGACGTACGTCTTGCGTGTCTGCGTGCGGTATAGCCCTCAGCTGATGCGCACACACTTCATGCGTCTGTCACAGACTTCGAAAACCATGCCATACATTTTCATACAATGCACTGAACTGACCATTGTCGCATCAGCCACGCGCGTCAGTTGCACGCGATTGATCGCGTGCGTTTGCGATCGGCCGCGACGCGATGCACGGTATTGCACCTTTACTTACTTACTAGTCTGGCTCAGTGACCCAAAGAGGATCTTGGCCTCTGACACTAGAGAACGCCATTCTTCTCTGTTTTGCGCCTTTTCCCGCCAGTTAAGCATGTATTTAGGGCGTACAGATCCTTGTGCACTTCGTCTTTCCAGCGGTATCTAGGGCGGCCGATCGGACGTTTTCCACTCGGTCCCCCTGAAACGCTCTCTTTACGGCCCGATCGTCTCCCATCCTCTCCAGGTGACCCAGCCAGCGGCAGCTTCAACTGCCATCCTCATTTCTTATTTAATTGGAATTGCATCTTTAGGTTTTGTTTTTTTTTTCAGGCCGCATATCGTGCATACAACGTTCGTCGTAAACGCGAAGAGCCAACTCATTCCAGAAAGTCGAGTGAGAAGGTGCATTTCAAAGACAAGGTATGCCACTAGTTACCATATTTTATGACATATATTTATAGAAATCATAAATAGAAAGAAAAATGTAATGTGATCCACCGCAATATAAGCAGGTCACGATCTTGCGACGTTTTCGGCGTAGTGCTCTCCCAAATGAGCTATCACATAGTTACGTCAATCAAACCAATTTGAATCCATAATTCTACGTTGATGGAGCGCTCTCTGCGTCAGACGTGTTTAAAATGCTTAGGCGCATTAGCCATACCCTAGGATGTGCGTTTACAACTTTACACGCAGGATCCCCACTCCCCAGTCCCCATTGCTTTGCAGTAAACTTTAAATTTTTTGTTAAGTTCAAAACGTTTGCGAAGTTTGCAAAACTCAGATAGTTGGAAGACTAACTTGATATAAGAAATCTGCCAATAAATATGATTTAATTTTCTATCATAGACTATAATGTCTATAATGCCTAATTATAATGCAAGGGAACACAATGATTACCATAAAACGTAGTCTACAAAGTTATACCTACATAAGTACGCGAATTATATGCGACAATAATATTTGAAATACCTACTAAAAATCTAATTAGATGATAATGCAGATCAATGTTTGACTGCAGTTATATCGGAAACTGATTCAACAACGTTTTCAAGCCAATGCGAGAACGGCATGTGCGATCACAGGCTTGGCTTTGATTGCCTGCCTCGTACGTATAGGAGACGACACACAAATGGGCCATGCATTGGTGCAGCCCATAGTACAAGCCAGCCTGCACAGGAATGGTTTGCGCGGGGTGAGCAAGGAACGAACTGGATGCTTTTGGCCATTCAACACCATTACAGTTATCTTAGAACGTATTACTTGAATATTTTAGTAGCTACATTATGTTCTTGTATTTCTGGTGACAGGTTATTAACTGACTTTTTATCAACAGAAGGAGAAGCTGGCAGCGGAATTAGTTAAAAGGTGTAAGTGCCTAGTCGAATTATTATTATTTCAGGATCTCGGCCAATAACGAAGCTAAGAATGCTAATTATATGTGACTTCGTTATGTTTATTTAAAGCAGCATTTTTTTTCGGTATTAGGCATTTCTCCCTTAAAATTACCTTCGTCCATATCGTAATATTTCTATAAAGAGTGAAGATCGCGGCGGCGCGGGCGGACGGCTAAAACAGTGATGTGATGTTAATTACCTGCGTGACATCAATGCAATGTGCTCTTTCCAAATTTCAACTATGTCTCCTCGTGTTACTGCCGCTTACGTCATTGAAACCTATAAGATTACCAATTTTCAAATCTCCCAAAAAACCGTTTGTTGACAACCAAAACTCACTAAGTAACAAATACCTACTTAAAACGAAGCTCAAAATCAGTGCCAATCTACAAACTAGACACAAGGTTTGAAGAGTAGTGACAGAAATTTTAGAGAGTTCTGGCTGTCACCCGGCGATATGGCACCCAAATTACTGAATTATATAGGCATTATGAAATCCCGTAATAGATCAAAATTACATAACCAGGTGCAAGCAAATGCTCTTCGATGTCCCTTGCTGGTTCTTTCGTCTCGCTTCCGCTGTACTGTCCGTACTCCGGGCTCTCCGAGCGCCAAGGTACCGGCGAGGTTGATGAGGTTGGCGTGAAAGAGAGAGAACGAGCCAATATCTATTATACTGGGCACGCCGATGCTCGAGAGCAGCAGGAGGTAAGAACAACCAAGTTCTATGGTTTACTTAGTTTTGAAACTGAGACCACAGATCACGACAAGCTAACTAAAGTAAAGACGCTTAGGACGCTAAATTCTGTACATTGACCCCCCATTACCTATGTATATAGCGTCGCACACGCATAATATTACTATCGCACTCGTGGCTCGTCGGTCCGGGCCACTATGAGAACGTGACAGCAATATACTAAATTAAGAGAGTTATTGTTACAGTTAGAATAGGCCTACTATAATATCACTATTTGGTGATAAAAGACCTCGTTTTTAGAAGTTTTTGTTACTTGAAGACCTAACCCTAGCTTACACTACTTGCGAAGTTAGCCGAGGTTAGACGAATATGATAGTGTGGAAAAGCACTTCGCTGCGAAACCTCATACTTCGGCCAACTTCACCTCAGTCAACTTCGCGAGTAGTGTGAAGCCGCAATAAGACCTCGTAAGCTAAACTAGATCGCGTCATGGAATAGAAATTCGATGAACATTTCAAAACGCTCGATTCATAGGTACTTTTAGACTAAGGAAACAATCCTTCTCCAAGAAAACATTTCTTTGTAACTTAAATAATTTTATCACAAAAAAATGAGTGTGTTCTCCCTTGTACGAGTTTGGTACGTTTTTAAGTCAGTAAATGTAGTGCAAGATTGTCGATTTAATTCGTGAAAGGGTCCATTGCAAAAAAAATGTTTATCAAATTTTAAGTATAAGAAATGTCTATTTCCTTCAATACAATTCAAGCATAAATATTTTAGCTGAATTTTATTGAAAAATAAGGATGCATATCATTTTTGTTCATTTGACAGGACGCAAATAAAAATGACAGAAAGACCAGTTTCCACAATCTGCCAAAAGTGGTAGAAGTGGATTGCCATGAAGTTGAGGATGAAGTAGGTGAAGCTGATTATCAGTTTGACGATATTGACGAAGAATTGGGTGTAGTAGACGAAGGAATAGATGAAGTTGGTGGAAAAGATGGAGAAGATGGACGCGTTGATACGGATGAAAAACAAGGCAATGGCAAAGACAGGGCAAGAAAACATACCGTTAGTTTTAATGAAGTTATAGGTGGAAGTGACAGTTCATCTGCAGATAGCCATGAAGATCTTCTATTGTCTGAGATGCAAAGAATTTTTCAGAATCTGGTGGTTGATGAAGAGACAAACAGCTATGAGAATACTCAAAATACAATCGCCGGAAACACTGAAGATGGAGGTAACCAATTTAGTCTCGAAATAAGGCGCGATGGTGATGATACGAATTTAAATCAGCTCGTGAGGGCTGTGTCTAGTGAAGTAGAGATGATAACTGAGGGACAGGTAGTCACGACCGTTGAAGGACCATCGACCAAGGGTCGCGACCATTATGACCATGCAAGGGACACGCCAAAGTTTTATGGGCTACCATACTAAGACGATGCAACCATTTAGATTCGTTTTAAATCTTGAAATAATTCAGTAGATATCTATATGTTATTTTCAGCATAAAGCAAACTATATTGTCAACATCAATTATATTTATATAAAGGTTTTAATGGACATTTTACGAATTTTATATTTTGATAGAATGCTACAATTTTGATATATAAGTAGGTGTATTTGTTATTTGGGTCAATCAATTTTTCTCTATTGCTTGTTGCCATGGTGATGTCCCCTGGGTGACTCTTTAAAACTACGATTTTCTGCGGCAATATTGAGCAAAAACTTTGTAATTGCAGCAGTTATAAGTCCATTATTATTTAAATTATCTCTTGAAAATACCCATATAATACATTATCAACACTTTTCTATGAAGTTTAATCACCATTGTCCCCTGGGTGACGGGTGAGAATAACAACAGGAAAAAGTTGATTAACCCATTTCGTTTTCAATAAACGTCTAAAAACGGTATCTCAGTTAGTCGGGGAATTGTTATTGATTTTTGTATAAAGATTTTTATTGTCACTTTACTAATTTTATGTATATTTTGATAGAATGCTACAATTTTGATGCATATTAGGTATATTTGTTATTGCATATTAAACTGACGTCATAAAACGGAGTGTGTTCTATGTTCGTCGGGGATTTATTTTTGTTTTTAATTTTTTATATAATATAATATGTTCCCCGATTTTTGGAAATCGGCTGGATCGATATGGAAAATTATTTTTTGTTTTAAAGAACATCCATAACTTTGTTTTGTTAGCGTCGGTTATTTTTTGTGTTATAGTGATTTTATTATTATATGACGTGTTTGATTTTATGTAAGAACTTGTTTAATAAATTTGTATGACATAAATAAAATGATTTTATTTCAAATTTGTACCTAACACTAGTTTAGGGCATTTTGATCAACAGAGTAAGAATTAATTTATTCAATAAACAACATTATTTAATTACATAGAAAAAAATGGTGTGTATTTTTATACACACTAAATACCCTCCAATACTATAAAAAAGGGTCATAAAAAGAATACCCCACCCAAAAGGTCCGCCATATTTTTTGTAGATATTTGACAAATTAACAGATTTTTTTAAAATTACAGATATGTCCACCTAAAACTGCTGTAAACATGGATTTACATTTACAAGAATAGAAGTAGTTTTCTTAGACAACGATATTTTACCCATTTCTAGAAAATTTAGCGATTTCTATCTAATTAATTAGTACAATCACCATCAAAACTAGCCGACCATTTAAGTATGCAATTTGACATAACGTCGGGGATAGTGGAATACCGCGTAACTCGCGTAAGTAACAAGTGTAGATACAAATCAATATTCAAACAAATGCTAAGTATTTTATTAAAATGAAAACTTTATCGACAGCTGTTATTTACGCGGTATTGCACTATCCCCGACGATAAGCCAGCTCCAAAACAGGGAATGTGAGTGTCATCATCAAAAGTAGCAGTAACATTCCTACTTTTGATGATGACACTCGCATTCCCTGTTTTGGTGCGCAGTTCTGTGTTCTGTGTCGATCTATTCTTCAAACATCCCATGTACTGCGCGACGCGCTTATACCTAGGTACGTACACTTAAAAAACCGCTCAGTTATTGAAAAGTGAGATGCATTTCGTTTTCGTTTATTTGACAGGACGCAGATAAAAAGAGCTATAATAAGGTCATCAGCTTCCACAGTCTGCCAGAAGTGTTGGAGTTGGATGACGTTGGGGACGAAGCTGATAACGAGTCTGAGGAAATTGAAGAAGATTTAGGCGACGAAGAAGGTGCAATAGAAGAAGGAATGAACGAAGTTTCCAGTAATGATGTCGATGAACAACAAGACAATGATGGTGACACACCAACGAAAGAGTCTCTTGTCATTGAACTTGCGGATGATGAGTCAGATCTGAATGAGGGTTCGTTTGAAGATAGCGGTGATAGCTATGATATTCAGCAATCTGATATGAAAGAAATTTCCAAGATGTCAATGATCCATGAATCTCATGATTTCCCGGCAAATAGCTATGACAATGACAATGACGAGGCAGATAACCAGTATGGAGAATCTAGTTTCGAAATAAAATCAGCAGAAATAGATGATTATGTGTCTTCAGATCAGTTGACGATTACCTCTGATGAAATAGAGGAAATAACTGAGAGCCAGGTTAACGAATAAGACAATTGTTAGTGTAAAACTATATGTAAGAATTGTCAAAGCAAATAGTGCTAGTGTTGCATTTTTGTCTTATTAGTTTGCTTTGAGGGTATCGTAACTCTCATATAAGTTTTACAAACTACTGTTATTCTTAAAGTGGAGGAATATGAGTTCTTTTAATATTTCTAAGACATTGTACTTATGAAAAGTCATAAAAATGTTTCACATTTGTTTCATTTTTAAGTAACCTTGGCATAATTCTAATTTACGCTGTTTTTTAGGGTTCCGTACCCAAAGGATAAAAATTGGGCAAGTGCGAGTCCGACTCGTGGATGCAGGGCTCCGTACCATAATCTAACAAGTTTGTTGTATGGGAGCCCCCCTTAAATATTTATTTTATTTTATTTTTAGTATTTGTTGCTATAGTGGCAATAGAAATACATCATCTGTGAAAATTTCAACTGTCTAGCTATCACCGTTCTTGAGATACAGCCTGGTGACAGACGGACGGACAGCGAAGTCTCAGTAATAGGGTCCCGTTTTTACCCTTTGGGTACGGAACCCTAAAAACGGGACCCTATTACAAAGCCTCCGCTGTCCGTACGTCTGTCTGCCCGTCTAACACCAGGCTGTATCTCATGAATAAAAAAGCGGGTTTTATTTGGTGTACGGAACCCTTGATGCGCGAGTCCGAATCGCACTTGGCCGTTTTTTTTTAATTACAAACAAACATGCTATACATTATAATTTTATTATGTACGTTCTTTATAAAACAGATCTTATAACTAATGAAGGACATTTTTCAACGATATTTTTTATATTTCATATTTTTGGTCATTAATATACTTTATAATATTCTAGGAAATAATATATAACTTATATTCTATGTGTGTTGGACAAATAGTGCTTTCACATACTATACATAATTAAATTATAAAATAAAATAAATGCCTTGATGTCATATATAAATCCCATGGGTATTGATTCAACTGCGATTTATAACAAACTTAAAATTATCAAATTAACAACAAATATTAACAAATACCTACGCATAAAAAGGAAACTATACACAAAAGAAAAACGCACTGAGATAGTTATTATGATTTCATATAGTTTTATATAATTTAGTTATATTTATAAGTAATTCTAATGATGTTAAAGAATGTTAATAAAATATCGTGAACTAGGACGTACAGACACTTAAATACTCGAAAACTAGGCGCTTATTACTTATAAAGTGTATTATAGGAATACTGTAAAGCTAGATTTTATTAAAAGAATATCTTAGAAATAAACAGAAATCACAGCAGATTTCAATAATCACTACGCATATAATTATTATGAAAAGTTTTATTGTGATTGAAATTATGCGCTTGATAAATCGAATAGTTTGATATTTTTGGCAAATATGTACTTAAAAGTAAATTAGACTAGTGGAATTAACGTAAAATAAGTAAAGGTAAATTGTTCGATTGGTTATTTAAATAGTGTGGGTACAGTCACATCGAATAACGATAAGGATGAGTCATAATCGTAATGATAAAACATATCGAAATTAGTTCGTCACTTATTAGCATACCTGTGCTAACTCGGGGCACATACTAGGGATTTGATATCGATAAAAAATATGTCGATATATATTCATACATCTCATTGAAAATTCTCGATTACTATAAAAAGGTTCGATATCATGTCTGATAAAGTGGATATTTTCATATAGTAGACGGCAATATTTAATACCGACGAATATGGAAAAAATATTGACTGTATTTACTATGAAAACTATTTTAAAATAAACAAAATAAATACCTGCACGTTTTAATTAGTTTATTGTCTTTGTTTTAAATGAAGAGAAAAAATATATATTTATGTTGATTTAACATTTAGATGTAGACAGTAACATCGATATATTTTTTGGTCGATAAAATAGTTTGCTACGTCACTTTATTGTCAGTGCCCCGAGTTAGCACAGTTATGCTTATTAGACGTACTTAAGTGGCTATCTTTACTCCGAAACATTGTTTCTCTGTAACGTTTCGCCAAATTTTCATTTGTCCGAAAGTACCAATGTTTTCCTGAAACGCGTAATATTTTCAGGAGTTTATAAACATTGTTTTAAAGAACCCATTAGGTTAGGTTAGGTTTGTTCATTAATTATTCTAAAAAAAAAATCTTTAGGACAAATTAAAATTGGCGAAAGGTTACAGATGGTAACTTAACTTAAGCGCACCTGTGACAGTTTCAATAAGTACAGTCAGTAGCAAATATAGGTACGCATAATAATTTTATGAAAAGAGTTTTAAACAAACCCTACCTTCTTGGCAAAGGAATCGTGTGCATTTTTAATAATTTGTTCGCGTAGCAGCTTTTTGGCTAAATGTGCGTCAATTTTGTGAGTTAAAAAATCTGTCTGTTTTCTAATTAGTAATAACTATACCTTCTCGTTAGGAACGCTGACTGTACCTCGTTTTACATTAATAATAAATATATATTTCAATCTTAACAACTCAAATAAAAAAATAAAAGTCTTAACAAAAAATAAAAATCATACCTACAAAATAATGATCTAAATTCTGGTACGTTACAAGGTAAACATTTAAACTATATCCATCATATTTGAGCGATCAATTTCAAAGAGATCTCGTAACTTACACTTTGGTATCTTCCCAATAGTTTTCTCACTTTTAGCCTATACTAATAACCTGAAGTAGACATAACTGGATAGAGAGCTTGAATTGAATAAGCGGTACACTCTATTTGCGGTATTTAATCCTTAGGCACCGATCCGAATTTCAATGTGATTAGCAAAATTTTGACATCGCATACGAGGGGTTAATGCATGTTTATTCTAAAACCGCACAAAGGAATATTAAAATATGAGTAAAGAAGAAAATATTAAGTATTTATAAATAAGGTTACTTAAAAAACACCCATTCATGATTTTTTACTAGAAGAAAAGTTATTAAATTGCTTTATAGATACATAAATCAACTCTCAAATAAAAATTAAATTGCGCTCATACGTGATCCACACCAGGACTCGAACCCGGTATCTTTGGATTGCTGGTCCTATGTCTAAAGCTTCTGACCAGAGACGCACTATACGTACGCTTTCAATTTCACCATCCGTTTTGGTCTCTGTACCTATTTCATTTTGTGAAAGGTATTTAACATTTCGAAAAACATAATTGTGTTTCGGAATAGAATATTGAAAATTGCTCAGTCTCAATAGCACAGTGCTGGAACAGCATTGACTTATTAAAACATAGGCTTCGAAAGCCAAAATAACATTATACCTACTTAAAGATTGTCAAGACAGCAAAACTTTCTTGTTGGCTAGACTATAAGGTACGGCGAGGTAAGACTATCACCAGGAGAAGACTTCCACAGTCAAATAACGAACGGTTGGTCTTACCCCATTAGACACTAACCCACCTTACCTTAGGTATGTAGGCTGCGCTTCCCATCAAGACGTGAGCGAAACGATCCGGGATTTGACCCTTAGCACTGCACAATGGATAGTTAGGTTAAATGATTATGTCACATTCAACAGGTTATTGGCATAGGCCGTTACTTATCTAAGTATTCATCGAATGTCATGGAGCAAGAGACAGCGAAGGTAGGTTATATAGTGTCAACACCGCCGCCGTTCAACTTGTTGCCGTATTCACTCAGCACCTGGACAGACATACAACATTAGTCTAGAGATTAGACACAAATTCGCATGGGGTGCGGCTTAATAAGGAAGTAAATATGGCTGTGGGCAGGAATAAGATAACAGGACACTTCCGCCAGTCTTTTTAAAAAAAACCAAACAGTTCGACTATCGAACTGTTTGGTTCCATCCGGAATAAAGGTAATAATCAATGGCCAATGGATTGATAAGTGTCGAGGGGCAATTAGATGGAAGACGCCGCGTAGATCGATTTCCCACTAGATGGACCGAAGACCTAGTGTTGAATCAGGTCTTCGGTCTATCTAGTTCTGTACACATAGTCTCCCTAACCATAATCACGATATAGTCCTATAAACTTAGTCTATTATGGGCTCTGATATGGATGGGCAGGCCAAATTTCACTCTTGCACGCGTGACAGTTAAGTTGGCCAGCCGAGTTGTACGTGTATAATAGGGCTTTTTTTCTTTGCAACGCTGCCGTTTTGTGTCTAACGTTGTGCGGCGGTTTCCTCGCACGAGTACCGTATAGAAAAGATCCAGTGGTACCAGATGAGGTTAAGGTCGCCCGAAGTCGATGATTGCGGCAAGATAATTGGGGGTCTTATACACAGCAGGATAAAAGTACGTTTATGGATTGAAATGAAAATGAAAGTAACCAACCTTGTAGAGGAAAATGTAGTGGTGCCGGTTGGACAGCGAGTGCGGGCGCTGCGCGCGCAGCTCGCGCACGACGCGGGGCACGTCGGCCGCGTGCGCGGCGAGCGCGCGCGCGCATATGTCCAGCGCGATCAGCGCGCACGACCGCCCTGCGCCCGAAGCGCATACCACCGTGCATGGACGGACTCCTGGAATTAAGAAGTAGTAAGAGTTACAATACAATACAAAATGCTTTATTGCATACCAAAAAAAGTTAACAAATTAAACACAGAAACAATATTAAGAGTTAATGAACTAGAAGCAAATAAGTTTCTGTCAGAAATTCATTATTGTGACAAAATTTTTATTTCTGACGTGATTACTCAACTCAGTAGGTTTTGATTATTTAATACAGAGTTCCTATTTCCCTCATCTGGCTCTATCATCAGGCCAGCTCCATCGGAACATATTATTATTGCACACAGGGGCAAGCGAGATTAATTAAAAAGTAGATGGTATTTGCTCTTCGCCTCAGTTACCAAGAGACTACTTTGTGTTGCTTTCAGCGGACAAGGAGAGACCAGCATTAAGTCAGCCTTTCGGCTGATAAATACAGTTCTATAGAGGACATTGAACAGCAATCCAATTTTACCTTCGATCTCAGATGCTGCCTTCATCCTACTAAGTGTACCATTGGTGGCCTGTCCCCTTCGCATCATCTCCTCAGCCTTGGCTGGAGAGTAAACGTTGACACCGTTCCCTGGGCTGCCGTCTTCTCGCAGCTTCGTCAGGTTGCCGAAGGAAGAGCGGCTGCCGTCGCCGTATATTACTTCTACACCTGAAAATAAATAGAAGATGCAGTTGAATTGTGAGGTTTATCATTTGAGGGAATATGGAATGGTGATTTGATATAGGACTTTTGTCTGTTGTCGGTAAGGGCCTAATAACAGTCTACAATATGGTCTTAAACACAAGGTACATTGTATTTTGCATCAACATTTTGTTTACCAGCTATATACCTAAATAATTAACATAATACTAAAGTAATCCATATTAGGTACTATAAAATTAATCATATATTAGTGACCACATAGTTTTGTTTACCGAAATTAGTGACTTGATCGCTGGAGGGACAGTATGATTAGCAACTCTACCACAACTGTGACACGAGATTATTTGTCACGCGACAAATATTGTCTATCTCTTTTTTTTCTATACGGCGCGACAAAGACGGGTGATACTTTGTTGCGCGACAAGAGCAATCGCTGCTAGATGTTCTAGCCCGGGAGGCACTTCGTTCAGACGGACCACCATGGATACCATCGAGGCACAATCGAGGCGAACTTAGTGTTCCTCAATAATTATCATTATCAAAATTCATCATTATCTCTCAAAGAATCCTAAAGTAAGTAAGATCCTAAGTCTCTTGTATCCTGTGAACTTCAACTACATTCATCAGGTCATTAGTTCACCTTGTGAAGTTACCTACCCTGTACTGTAGTTCCACTCGCTATCAAATTCACCAAAAACTTTGCCAGATACCCTAAAAACCCACCTTCTTCATCATACTCCTTGTGTGTCTGCGACACCTTCATGAAACTTCTCATCTCCGACAAGAAGTCCAGCACAGAGTCATAGTCATCAGGCACGCCCTTCGCCGGCCAGAAGTACCAGAGCTGCGTGACCTCGCGCCAAGTCCTGAAGTTAATTAAATTATTTATTTACTAAACCATCCAGTAAGTTTATCATTTCTTACAAGTTTAAATAAATAAATATTACGGGACAATCTTACACAAATCGACCAAGTTCCGAAATAAGCAAAGCTTGTACAATGGGTACTAGACGATGATATATATAATATATAAATACATACATAGATAACATCCATGACCCAGGAAGATTGCCACAAAAACGAGATTAGAACAGCAGTTAATGTACCAGAACGTAATGTCAACATACATCGCAGTAGGTAAGTGGCAACAGGCCTGAGCCTGTTAGCTTGCCAGCTCACAGCATACGCTAAGCCTGAGCTTAGCGTATGCTGTGAGCTGGTAAGCTGCACAGCGCTGTTTTTCAGCCTGCACCTCATGCATAGTTAGTTACAGAAGCGGAAAAAAAATATCATATTGGTGTATTTGTACGAAATTTGTCCATATTTATTAGGTATAGGTACCTGGTAGTCAGGTTGATAACCTGGACGCTGGAGACGGCGTACTTGTCCCGTTGCTCGCGTTTCTTGAGTATGATCTGGTACTCGCCGAAGGTTCGTTTGTTGTCCGACACTTCAGATGGGGGAAGGTATTCGTAGCATTTTTCCTGTAACGAAAATTTAAAATTGAAAATTAAAACTCACTATATCTATACAAAATGTTTCAAACTCCTGTCTGTCCTTGATGAAGCGATGAGTGGTGATGGTGAGTGACATCGACGCTAGTCTCCAAAGCGAGGATGACAACCACGAACGGGATAAAGGAGCGTTGGCATACCCCCCGCTAGATGGAGAGGTGACATAGTCAAGGTCGCGGGAAGGGAGTGGATGCTAACGGTTCGAAGTCGCAGCGCATGGAAAATGCGCAAGGAGACCCTGATCCATCAGTGGCTAGATACAGGCCGCTGATGATGATGATGATGTAAGAGTGATGGATGTCATTTATCAACAACTCCACTCCGCTAGGAAAAAAAACGGAATACTCACGACCCCATTCTCCATGTACTCGGTGAGCATGACGATGACTCTTGAGTTCTGCTCCCAGATCATACGCCAAAAGTCGATGACGGTGTTGTGGAGCGGTGCCTGACATGCTATGTAGTAGTTACGGATGTTTCCGGGCCCCTGGAATGGGAAAAAACCTCGATTAACAGACTTGCCACCATCTCGACATCATTATTACCATCGCGGTCAATATTACCGTTGTTTACATAATAATTTCAACCGAAAAACAGGCGCCATGTCGCCAGTTTTTCCCGCATCCAAATGGTTTCTGCGTCTCCTGTCCTAACTGTAATAGGTTTCATGAGAATGGTGCCTTTGTGGCCTTTTATTTGGTTTGGTGTGGTTGATTGGTGCGTTACATTGTTCTAGTTTGCAATTTCAGCAGACTTTAATTCCGAAAATCCCGAAAATTTTGGGATTATCCAATATCCATACTACTAAAGAAAGGCGGTTCGATTTAGAAACCCCGGGATTTATTGAGGTCTCGTCAGATTTTACACTCACCGTTATATAATTGGCGTTAATATACTCTGATGTGGGATCATTCCCGATCCTCTTCAACGGCACCCTGGTCTCAGGCAGTGGCAGCACATTGGAGTATCTGTTCTTGTCCTCGCAGCCCGGTGGGACCTCATCGGGACGGACGGTCACCGACGGAATCTCAGCGAACTCGGTGCTCATTGAATCCATGTCCAGAGCAAAGTTGGCCAGCGCAGCGTAGTTCATCGGGTGGGATGTCACCTGGAAAAGAAAGAAGACGAAGTTAATACGATCCACACCAAAAACTTCAGGATGGTTGCTATCATGCACGTCTGACATAGACTCTTATATCAAACTAATATGACTGTTACGTTTCTAAGCCTTGTCACCGTACGCGAAATTGCCGTAGCTTAGTTTGCTAGTCGCTGGTTGCCCCTGCGGGGCTCGAATAACTCTTTCCAAAGTAAGTATAGGCTTCCCTGAAGTCAAACTTTGGGCGTATAAGTTCGATAGATTAAGGTGGGTCTACACTTGTGACATGATGACAGACCGGACTCCGTGGTATCGCTACAGGACATGTTACACTAAATGTGGACGGTCTAGGTTTTGCTGACTCGGTCACAAACCATGTACGATGAAATGTTACAGGTCTAGACGCATGGTGTCGAACTAGACTGCGTGGCACGGCATCGCTACAGGAGTCGGTCGGTGGTGTCAGTGTTCGGAATGGATTGAATCGTACTGCATCTTGTGACAATTATTCGCGTAACAAAAAGACGTCCACATTATCGGTACTGACACGTGTTTCCGATACGGTCTCGGGATAATGTTCGGCAAATTGTCACAAATGTGGTACCTTTAGTGACTCACGCGCCCACCTCGCCCGTAAACGCTGGTTTCTCTTAGGATGTCCAACACCGACGCTGTCTAGTGTCTAAGCTATATACATCCAACGATACAGGTGCGCAATGCGATTCTTATATTCAAACCCCATCATCATACGCTGGGTTGCTATAGCTCTGTTTACTAGCCCTAAAATTGTTGATCGTGGCCCTTCTAACGCCCAACACTGTGTACTCTGTGTGTATATGAGACCAAAAGTACCAAAAATAGCCGTTGATTACCTTTCCTGTCCAACACTTCCAAATAATTATACTGGAGTTCAACGCTGCGCATAAACTCTGCTAATCTACCACGATTGCTTTATTTCCGACTTACCTCATCATCATACGCCGGGTTGCCGTAGCTCCGTTTACTAGCCCGCAGCCGCTGGTTGCCCTTCCTGTGTCCAACGCTGACGCTGTCCAGACTGTACGCATCCAGTGAAACAGGGGTGCAACGCTGCGCGTATACACCGCGACGCCCACGCCGACGGACCACGAGCTGGAAATAAGGGACCTGATATTATGCTTTATTACAAATTCAAAACATAAATAAAAAAACATCTCGCTGCGTGGTAAATAAATATAAAGACTTTTGTAAGTTTATGAAACCCCATTAATATTATAGAATATTAATTTTAGCCATAGGGCTATACATATCACACTAATATTTCAAAGGCAAAAGTTTGTCAGTGTGTTTGTGTTGTGTTTGTTACGTCTTCACGCTCACCAATTTTGATAAATTTTGGTATTAAGGTAGCTGACACCCTAGATTTACACATAGGCTACTTTTTGTCCCGAAAAAATGTAGTGTTCCCGTTAGATCAGCGGGAAACACCGCGCGGCGCAGCTAGTATAAGATAATTTCCTTTGTCCTCGCATCACGCCGAAACGGCTGCACAAATCTTAAACAATTTCGGTAAAGGCATAGCAGAACACCCAAAGGTGGTTACAGGATACATTTTATTTATCTACGGTAAAGAAAAAAAATACGCGAACGAAGTTACTACTATAACTTTTAATACGTCAATGTTTGGAGTGTATAACTCTTCATGGTAATACTTTGTAACCAGTGTTTTGTAGACCAAATTATTAAATATGATAAACAGAGAACAACGAAGCTCTTTAACTTTTATAAGGAACGGATACCGTAAGTGCTTAGCTGTTAGGATTATCGCAATTGGGCAATTTATTTTAAACATCAATGTTAATATTATTATGTTTCAAAGCGACTGCCTAGGTAGGTAAGTAACATAATGAATTTAATTTTATGTCGTGGATATGTCGAAATTATACCTTTATAACATTGTAAGAACGAGGAACGTGAAGTAATTCACCGTATGGTTGGGCTATTTGAAACCAAGAGGCTATTTGGTAATTTGCATTTGATTCAGGAATCGTGAGCAGGAGTTATAGGGGTGATCAGGGCCACACTGAGTTACTCTTACTATGGAATCAGTGATGAATTCGGTTTTTTTTTATATTTAATTGCTAGATAATTGATCGCTAACTATGCGAAATGTATGGAACGGCTGTCTTTTGTTTTGCGATTTTGTGGTCGGCGGTTGGCCCTATAGTGCAAGTTCCTCAGTGTAATCCGCCCCATCACCCTGTATAATATTACTGACTGTATTAATGTCTTATAGGTACCTAAATATGTGGGTTCCTAATATTCTAAACGTAAAAAAACGGAATTAAAATCATTTTTCTGCTTATTATGTACCCGTCCTAATTTTACCTAAACCCATCTAGCCCCAAACTAAACTTGAAGCTTGGTGTAATTATTTATGTAAATAAATATTTCAATATGAAAAAATATTTGCTTATCATTAAATAACAAATAACTTCACTAGTAGACACTACAAACTAGGCTAGATGTGTCGAGAGGTCAGTTTGAGATATTGATTGTCAATTTGAATTCATCAACTATTTTATTTCTAAAATTTAATCCAAACAATAATTACGACAGTGTTTTTGTTTATACGATTTTTTAACGAAATATACCAGTTCGGGACGACGTTATATAAAATTGATTTATTTACTTTCTCTCCGAAAAAATCAACCGATTTTAGATAGATAAGCAAATAAAAACATTATAAAGCAGACTATCTCGCAAAAATACGCAAGTACAATGAATTATATTTTTTTATATAGGTAAATATTTACTGTCACTATGCTCCTGATAAAATAATCTCAGTCTAATAATCTTAATAACCTTAAGTAATTTGAACTGTCAACAAATTCTCCAAAAATGCTTACGAATAGCAGGTACTTGAGCGGCCGTGAGAAGCAGTTGGAGACTCAGCGCTTAGTACCACTTAGCTATGACTTATGAAGTGCCCTAGTATGGGCCGTTCTCCATTGCTGAATACGACACGACACAACACATACCGTACGGATACGGACTATCCTGGGTGATCAATCCAAATGGGTCAATATGGAGAAGTCACAAGTTTGTGCAAATCTGTCACGCACCTAGTTTAAGTGTAACGTGTATTTTCACAAACTTCACTGTGACTTTATTTTAGTTTAGTGCACAGGGTAATCAATTCAAATGGGGTGGGGTGGGTGGTTGAAATTAAGTTTTTTTCGTTTCGTTTTGTTCAGTAGCCTTGTATCCGTATATTCGTCAGTGGTTTATCATTTACCAATCACTCTATAAATACGGCTTTCATAAGTATCATAATACGACTATCATCATCTGCTAAAAATTATTACTTGTCGGACATCTCTACTATAATGAATTCTTTGTCCACTTATCACACCGATGTGGCTGTGTCATGTGTGGATTAAAATTCACGAAATTGGTTCAAACTAATTCTAAATGGACATCCAAAGATGGTTATAGGATAATTTTAAGTCAACTACCGTAAAGAATAAACTTGCGTGGTCGAGGTTGCGAAGGAACCTTCTTTGAATGTCGTCATATGCATCGTGACCTCTCGTATGACAATGGACACGCACACTACCGGTCCGTCATCGAGCTTTGTTTATAATTCGCGTTGTAAAAACATCCTCCAAGCGATACGGCGACACTTACGCTTAGCAAAATATCCAGCACAGCACTAAGAAAGTACCGGCAACGCAGGGTTGACACAAAATTACTATTTTCATACTGACAATATATCCATATTTATCACATCACATCAGGTCCAGAAACCTACATATAGTTTACTTATCCTATAAGCCATTTTTTCCCGAAAACTGTTAATTTTTTCAGAACAAACCTAATGGGGTTCTTTAAAACGATGTTTTTTAAAATCCTGCATATTTCGCGGGTTTCTGGAAAAAAATGCTTTCGGACAAATAAAAATTTGGCGAAATGTTACAGATCGAAAACACTGTTTCAGAGTTGTGATAGGGTACCCTATATAAATATATCTGGTACCTAGTCCTTATATTTGCAATTGCCGGTGTAATCATAGGATATATTGTCTGGTCAGTGCCATGGAAGACGCTTAGCGTTGAATAGCACATAAGCCCATAATTAAGCAGCGTTTCAATCAATAGAGAATAGAAAAAAGATATTTTCATAATATAATTCTTGGATTAGGACACTAAAAAGCGTTTTAAATTCTGCGTAGAATAGTCTGACGCCCGGTGATATCACGGAGCACGTGTGAGCTACTAAGTTCATGAATAAACCATTAAATGTATACATAATTATAATTTATGATTACTGGTTCATATTTTTTTATTCCCTTTCATTGTCTAACGATGACGCAGGTACATATGCCGTGGTCTCCCACGTACTGGTGAATCAGCGAGTTGTTACTGACTGTTGTCAAACAATGAAGGTACTTATTTATTTATTTTACTTAGATAAAAATATCGCGATAGACCCGCTATAACAAGTTACAGTTACTTATGTGTATAAACCGCGAGAGTGTAAAGTGTTTTGTTTAATTTACAGTTGTAAAACATGTATAAAAAACACGTTTATGTGTAAAAGAAGAAAGAGTATTGTTAGTTCTACTAAAGGCAAAAAAAAACGGGTAAGATTTCTGACTTTTTTGAAGTAAATATTATCAACTGGTTGAAAAATTCAATGGCTTTCGCATCAGGTTCAGTGATCCAATAGGTAAGACGAGCGTGTTAGCCCGGAAAACCGTTGGAGACGCAGGTGAAAACTCTGCCTCAACCATTAAAAAAACCAACCAAACAAAAAGATCAAAAATAAGCAAAAAAAAAAGTTTTCGCTTCATTGGAAAGATTTAGACTTTAGCAATTTGGTGTACTGAACTAGTATAACTACCGACTTCATTCACAATTACTCCCTATTACAACTGCAGCCACCCCTACCAAACATCGAGCTCGACATTTTCGCGTAGCCATACATGCGTACGCGCAGCCCTAGCACCGCGCCCAACGCCCTGAAGTATGCGCATACCTTCGACCGGAACCGAGCAGGTCGCACTGCTCCCCAAAACAATACAACATTTAAATAGAAACAAATATTAATGTTTTTTCACACAAGCAATTTCTAATTGGTGCAATTTAATATTATTAAGAAAATAATAATATTTAATTTGGACTAAAAATGTCTCTATAGTTTTTTTTTTTTTTTCATTTAATTTTCGTTTAAGGTAAGGGGGGTAAGACCAATAATTAGTTAGTTATTGGACTGTGGTAGTCTAACCTCGGCCGTAGTCTTATGCTACGTTACCTTACGATTTGTGCTGATATAGAAAAAAAATGTTTTTGGGAGCAATTAATATATAGTTTAAAGTGATAGAATATATTATTTTTAATTTCAAAGTGTCTCTTATGGCGTGACAGAGAATGGATCGGTAAGTTGTATTTTTTATCGTTTAAAATTTCCTTATTCAGTTACATTTTCTGGCAGTTTTTAGCAATTATTTTATAACTTGTAATTTGGTCTTCGGTCTTGTTTCTTTACGCCTCAGGCAAAAATTACATGCAATCATTTATACCCATATTATGACTATGACTGTTTGGATTAACTAAGAGGCCAACAATCATAATTAGAGTTTTCAAGTCCGCATTATTTAATCAAAATATTACATCTCACTAATATTATAAAAGCGAAAGTTTGTGTATGTGTGTGTGTTTGTTACTAAAGGGTGGTTTCCGTAGGAAATACAGTTATTTGGTAAAGTAAGATGGCGTTAGTAGTATAATATCTGTAGTTTTCGATATACAGGGTGTGTATATTACGTGCACTTGTCCGGACCTACCTCATCAAAGTTATTTACCTACTAATTAGTAAATGTAAGCAAAGGATAAATAATTTACCTCTATAATAGCTGGCATTACTATTTTTATTTTTCTCCATATATTTGCAGTATTTTACAGGCTTATACAGGGTGATTCAGGATTCATGAGCGGGAGTGATAGGGCCAATAAGATGAGTCACACTGAGCAACTTTTACTATGGGACCAAGCATAAAATCACGAAAAAATAAATCTGCCGCTTCATACATTTTGGATAGTTAGCGTTCAATTATTTAACTATCCATAAATTTTTAGTTAAATCATTTATTTTCGCGATTTCCCCGCTGGCCCCATAGTGAAAGTTGCTGAATGTGGTTCTCCCCATCAGCCCTGTTACTCTTGCTCATGACTCCTGAATCACTGTATATGTCACTATCATTGCTATGTCACTGTATTTGCGGTCATTTCAAAATATGTTGCTATTTCACCAAAATATAACTTTTAGATGGAATATGAAAAAAACGTAATATTTTTACTACAAAACACAATAAAGTGCTCCTGCTTTTTATCCCTGTTACTACGGAGACAACAGATTTGGGTTTCTTACCACGTTTTTATGCTTAAATAACTTCGTCTTGGATGTTAAAAAAAAATGATTTTAACAATTACATCCAGGGCGTTTTAATGAGAAGAACATTTTAAAAGCAACTGTTACGTAATTTTCTAACACTTTGATATAAACATACCTACTCCTACACAGGCCCAAAAACCATTATTTACCTAAATATTTGATTACTAGTAAAGTTAGTAGACTAATTTTTAAAATATAAGAAAAATGTGAAAAAAGCTTCACCTAAGAATCGGTTCACTAGATGACATTACCTTGTGGAAAATTTGACACTCACAACACACAAAAAGAGTACTAGTACAATTTCCATACTAAATCCGTCTTAATAATAGTCTTATTGTATGATTTTTTGAGCTGTGATCAATTACTGGTCGCCTACGCTCTCATGAGGAACTTTTCTAAGGAATTTTTCAATCACAAATTGGGATAATTACAAAAATGTATAAATGGGGTGAATGAAAATGACCACGACCCTCAGCAATGAGACAACCGACGCTAGGAGGAGGATGAGGAATAAATGGGGCAATGTTAATTTTTTCATCCTTTATTTGATAAAAGCCCGGTTAAAAAAAATAATGTTGTTAATTGGGTGGATCAACTTTTTCTTGTTATTCTGTCCCGTCACCCAGGAGACAATGATGATTAAACTTCTTAGAAGAGTGTTGATAATCTATAATATTGGTAATTTCAAGCGATATTCTAAATAAGAATGGGCTTAATGTTTACAATCAAGCGAAAAGTTGAAAAATTTAATGGTTCCAGACAGGATTCGCACCTGCGTTTCCAACAGCTTTCCGGGCCAACACGTCCTGTCTGAACCATTAAATTTTTGCAACTTTTCGCTTCATTGTAAACATTTGGTTTACGTTAGCAGACGTTACTGCTTTAATAAAAATAAGAATGGGCTTATAACTGCTGCCATTACAACATTTTTGTTGAATATTGTCGCCGAAAATCGTAGTTTTAAAGAGTAATAACCATGGCAACAAGCAACAGAAAAAAGTTGATTGACCCAATCAATTGACGATATTGTTAAAGTCCCGTATTTGGAATAAGATATGTCTATCTGACGACGCGGTTGGAGCAGTGGTTAAGCAACTGCCTACTGAGCCGACGGTCCCGGGTTCGAATCCCGGGAAAGGCAAACATTTGTGTGATCAACTCGAATATTTGTGCCTGGGTCATGACTGTTATTTGTATTTAAGTATGTATTTATCTATATAAGTATATTTACCGTCGTCTAGTGTCCATAACACAAGCCTACTAGAGCTAACTGTGGGACTAGATTGATCTGTGTGAGGTTGTCCGATATTCATTATTTATTTATCTCTCATATATATTATAATAATAACAACTTGGTTAGCAACACGTTTCTTTAGGGCCCGCCCCCTGACCGACATTCTGATCACCCACCGTTTCCCGCTAATCATAACCTTATCTACCGTCTCCAATGCATTCATTAGCAGATTCGGGTTACGCGCGGAATTTTTATCGACAGATAAACAAACGACAATCGTACAACATACACAGCCGGTGCACTTAGTTCATACACAATTGAATTCATATTTGCTTGCAACGAACGGTTTATACACCACTTGAGTTTACCACGGTTTAACGGTTTGAGATCGTGTTCTTTAGTTTTAAGGTTGATGTTTCTTTGCCCTGTTGAGTTCATGTCATTAGTTATCTAATGAGCTTTGGTCGGAATGCCCTTGCGCATTGAGTTACTTCTTTTTACGGCGAAATTCAACCGTATATATTTCCTTTTCATAACTGTTTCGCGACTGTTATCGGTCTGACGGTGCTATGGTCGAATTTTGAGGAATAGGGACGTAGACTGATGTTGAATTATAAAACATACTGTCGTTGTATAAATAAAGTTAGCTCAATATGTCATGAAACAAAGAAAAAATAATAATAATGATATGTTTTGAAATACGTGTCTTCAAAAGTACGCATTTTTTTATAATTTTATCACGAAGAAATTGTTTTCAGTATCCTCATAATTTAAGAAAATAATTCTATGACAACCGTGAACCTTGAGCGTTAAAAGCACTGTTTACACTTGTCTCCATATAAATATTGGTATCCATAACATCACGATTAGGTGGCCATTTGTATGGATGGACCGTTTTAGCGCAAAATCCACAAAAAATATATTATCAAAATTTGGTTATATTCAGCAGCGTATTATAAATGTGACACTTTTCGTCAAAAAGTAGGCTTTTCAGGACCCTACGGTACTGGTGTAGGTAATTTTCGATTTAAAAAAATCCTCAAGGGATGAGATGTTCAAATTCATTCATCGAGGATTCATAGTACCGAACCAGATTTTGATAATGATAACGACGTGTAGACATTTTTTTTTGAGGGTGTCAATCGATTCTATTTTTATTAGGATCAAATGTCTAGATCAAGATCAAGAGTCCTAAAAAGTACTTTTAGTATTATGACAAAACGTGTTAAAAAAATAACCTACGCTACGCTTGGTGGATTTTAATATATTTTACACTTTTTTGTCGGATAGTTTATAATTACCACCCGCACTTGAAAATGTGATGGTAAAACTGAAAACCTAACGCTAATATTGCCAAAAATCACCTTCGCTTTACAAATTACAGGACTAAACTTGCCGCTACGTGGGCCCGCTACAAACCACGTGAATCATCAAGGAGATGTTATGTAAGTACTTACCTAGTATATATACCCAAGGAACATTTGATTCCTTACAAATCGAGGTATCTTTATCGTCTGTTTTCTCCTTCCAAAAATAACAAAATAATATTACGAAATTTTAGGAACTGAACGGGAAAGATATTATGTTCAGTGGTAGACCGTTTGGTTTTTTTGCGCAAATTATTATAGAATATGTGTACTAGGTGGCAATTGCGACGAAATTTTGGCCAAAACAGACCCCTAGTACACTACTACTAACTGTATACTCACAACTTGAGGGAGAGCGGTGTTCTCTTAGCACAAGTACATCTTGTATACTTAAAAAGAGGCACCAATGCAGATTTGTAACCTTACTTATGATACCAATAAAGTTTTTTTTTTTTTATTGATTTTACTAATTTCATAAAATTGTAAAATATTAAAGATTTTAAACTTTTTCTGCTGTAACGGTTACCGTAATAGGACTTAAAATTTTCGCATAATCCATATTACTATAGCGGCTATAACAAAAAACTAATATAAGAAAAACAAGCTAGTTTTATTTCTGTTTTATCTGACTTTGCATTTTACGACTCTATTTTATGATGTTGTATTTGAATCAATGATTATAATTAAATTGTATGTTTCTATTGACAACCATACTATCAAAATTCTTGTAGATTAACTTAGGATAATTTATAATGTTATTTGCTATTATGAAATAAATAAATCTAAATCAAGCGATCTTAATATGTTCTCAAAGGTAGACACTTGTAATAATTCAAAGTGTCGCGGAACCCTTCGGGCGCGAGTCTGACTCACACTTGACCGGGTTTTATATTCATTTTGTAAAAGAATCTACCCTGAGACCTAAATACATGAGCAGAAATATGGATAAAGTTGATCGAAGGACCAATAAAAAAAATTATATGAAAATGCATAAACTTCCAGGTTATCCAACAGAAGACGCGGGCTTAATCTGCAATGGTCTCCAAAGTAGTGAACGTAATTTATCGTGAGGCTGTCCAATAGATATTATGCTCATTACTTTGGATATCTTGTATGAATATACTACGGGACAGGCGAATACAGAAGACCGAAACTGATGGAGACCACAGCAAGGAGACCTGGTAAGAATTGATTGTTAATGTTTCTTTAATTGTTAATGTATTGCAACTATGTTCCAACGATCTTATTTTTGGGATATTATTTAAATTAAATGTCCATTCGCTACTATTTGTAGGTACTCGTAATACTGTCTGTCCGTAAAACCTCGTACATAGCTTATTTTTATCAAAATTGAAGTTCCCGCCTAGTTTTTAAGTTAGCTACAGTTCATGCGAGAATTCGACGGATGAAAAACCATTTCTTTTTATTAGTTTTAGTTTTAAGTAGTCTAAAAGCTATACGGGAATTTGAACTTTTATAAAAATAGGCAATGATAGGTATCCCAGGTGAACTTACCGCATTTTACGTACCTAATAAACATATCTAATATTTTTTAAGCACAATCGGTCAACTGGCGGGTTAAGTTTTACAAATATTTGGGTAGGCATATCTTAGAACATACTCGTACATGTGTAGGTATGCTATTTAGCTAGTTTCATCAGTTTTATCATGGATTGTGCGCAATCTTCTACGAGTAGTGTCTCTTAACCTACACCTACGACTTGCTTATGTAAATAATATTATACTCGGGTACTAGAGACACAGTAGCGCATTTCCAATGTCGATTTTTAAAGATTGCGAATAAAATAATTAAGTGCACAGAAATCCAAGAAAATATTATACGCATATATCAGTGTCCCAACTATATCATTTTGAATCATTTGTAACATTCAACAGTTTCATATAGCAATGCATAGGCAATTTAATTTTGCATCCTTGCAATTATTTGTTTAGTCTACCGGTATCTAATTATAAGAAACTCATAATTGATTGAGATAAGAGATTGGTCAATAGGTACTATATGTACATGATATTATGTATATAGCTGTTTAAGGTCTAAAATTATTATAAGTTTTCATAACCGCAAATAAATAGAATTTTTGTCAAGCTTAGATTTGGTATAATGAAACATTGCTTTTTACTTTCGTTTAATTTTTCTTCTATTTTTCGAGACTAAAGAGAGAAGTGAAGGCGGCCATTTAACAATATTTATTTTATACGCAAAACAATTTACTTCATTGTTACATTAGTTGGATCTGCCAACGCCATTTTTAACGTTAGGTTGTTGGCCCGTTGAATTTATCCATGCAACTCGCTTATTATGCTATCGTATGGCTATCCTTCTCTTCAAGCATCTGCTATAGATATACAACAATACAATACAATACAACAATACTTTATTGCACACCAAAAAAGTTTACAAAAGGAAACAAGATAAATACAATTTATAAATAACGGTAGACAACAGGCGGTCTTATCGCTAAAGAGCGATCTCTTCCAGACAACCTTTGGGCAGTGAAATTGATGAAAATTTTAACTTAATACAGAGTAGGTGCAGCGAAAGGCGAAGGGAGCACATAACTAGATACTAACAGAAAACAAGTACGCATATGGGTAAATATACACATACATAAATAGATATACATAAACTTACACATACATATACAATAATATAAATAGACACTAGACATATATAAGAATCTTATATACTTAACACAACGCAATACAATCAATTTTATTGTGCGAGAGATAGGTAATGTTCTTTAATCTTATTCTTAAATATAGACAGAGAATTAGCACTTCGCAACTCAACTGGGAGCGAGTTCCATAGCAGAACGGCTTGGACAGTAAAAGAATTGGAATAAAATTTAGAATGTGCGGGGGGAACAGTTAAAAGGAAATTTTTAGCGCACCTTGCAGACGAGAAATAACTAAAACGCTCTTTAAGGTACTGTGGAGTTGCTGGGTTAAAGAGTATGCCAAATAGAAGAGTTAGAATGTGAGAGTTACGCCTATGACGAATAGGGAGCCACTTGAGTTGAGATCGGAAACTAGAGATATGATCATATTTGCGTAACCCAAATATGAATCGTATAGAGATATTTTGAATGCGCTCAAGCTTATTAAGTTGCTCTTCTGAAATATCGAGATAAGAGATATCAGCATAATCTAGAATTGGGAGAAGCAACGTTTGGGCGAGCGCAATTTTAGTAGCGATGGGGAGGAAATTACGAAGCCTTCTAAGAGAGCCCACAGCGGCAAACATCTTCCTGCTCACTTCACTCAATTGTTGCGCCCAAGAAAGAGTGCAGTCCATAATGACACCCAGGTTCTTAACTTGGGAAGAGTAAGGGATCAAGACGCCATTAAAAACAACAGAGGGAATATTAGCTAAGTTGATTCTGGAAATCAATTTAGAACTACCAATGATGATAGCCTGAGTTATCTAAATTGTTTAAGACTATTAGACGGACTTCATAACGAACATCTATAACTTAGTATTTACTACCATCTTACTACTACCACATTGACACTAATGACGCAAGAGAGACTTCCAAGTAGGATTCACGGATAAAAGTTAGAAGAAGCGTTATCCAATGTTAATATCATAGAGGATTAAACAAGAAAATACTTACCAATAGTCCAATAAGCAGTATCAAAGCTATAACTCCTATAGTACTGACAGCAATAGCTACTGCTGCTCCAGAGCCTGCCTCGTCCATCGGCGTCAGCTTCTCCGTCGTGACGTCACCGTAGCTTGAAACGTCTTCCAATTCACTAATCGATTTTGTTGTTGAGTCGGTTGTCGATTCAGCTGAGTCTTCTGATGTTTCTATGATTTTTTCATTAAGCATTGTTGTGATATCTTCAGAATCTGTGGTGGTTTCTTCAGACATTGACGTTTCTTTCTTTTCTTCTGTAGTTGTAGGTGCAGGCGTTGACGTTGTTGAAGTAGTAGTAGTTGTCGTAGTAGTTGAAGTAGTAGTAGTTGTTAAGGGTTGGGCCATTTTTGTGGTTTCCATTGTTATGACTTCATTGCTTCCGCTACTATCCTCAGAACTAGTATCCTTATCGTATATAGCGCTTGGTGGTGTTTCGGAAGTCTCTGTACTAACGGGAGCCTCAGATGCTACTGTTTCTGAAGATTTGTCGTTTACTACTTCACTACTGTCATCGGTTTCTATTGAGGTAACTTCTGGAACGTTAGTGGTCGTTTCGATTGATACTTCTTTTTCTGTAACAATAGGGGTAGTGACTGGTTCCTTTGAAGTAGATTTATTATCGGCTTGCGTTGTTGTTGTTAGAGGTGCTTCAGATTGTATCTTGGTTGCGTTATTAATTACTAGGGATGATACCTCTACAAATGGAGTTGTTTCGGGGACGTTTGTAGTGATTTCTTCTTCTACCATATCTGTTGTCGTATAATACATAGGTCGATACGTAGTTATAGGGCTGTCTTTTATAGTAGTTGCTTTAGTTCTGGTAGGAGCTACAGGACGCGATTCACTCGCGGTGGTTAATTCCTCCTTATCAGTTACCGCTTCAGTAGGAACATATGAAAATCGGATTGTCGTTATTTCATAATCAGTAGTGGCTGGCTCATCAGTGGTAGTAGGTTCAGTGACAATTTCATTCCTTTGTTTGGTACTCGAAACAGTCTCATCCAGCGGCGTTGTTACTCCCTTAGGGAATTTGGTAATTGAAGCAAAATTGGTGGCTGAATTTCCTTCACCTTTGGAAGTTTGATCTCCTGAGACTGGTACCCAAGAAGGTTCAGACTCTGCTTTAGCTGTACTTTCCGTGACTCCAGATTTTACGCGTTCAGTAGTCGTACCTGGTTGAGGACTACTCTGCACAGAAATATGACTCTCTGCTGGCAACCGTTCAGATTTGGTCTCAGTTGGTACAGCCTCCGTCTTCATCTCTGGGTCGGGTGACGCGTGAGGAAGTACTGGCCGCCAAGGCAATCTGTTTTGGTCAATATCTGTAATCTTCTTGGTCGCTAAGTTATTGGTTTCAGGAGCAGATGTTGTCGTGGTCGAACTCGTGGTTATCTCGTTCTTGTCTGAAATATAACAGGTAATCATGTAAGATTATCATATAATTATGCCGCAGGCCTATGAAGGTTGCGTTTGGAGCGTAGTTAAATTAAATTAAGTGAATAAATATCAGAATACCTCACAAAATCTATCTAGTCTACCCCACAGTAAGCTTTAGTAAGCTTGTGTTATGGGCACTAAACGTCGACATACATACGTATGTAGGTAAAACCTTACATAGACAACATCCATGACCTAGGAACAAAATATTCAAGTTCATCACACAAATTTGCCTTTGCCGGGATTCGAACCCGTTGGCTCAGTAGGCAGCTTCACTACAAATCCAATCCAATCACGTCATCCAAAAAAATAAAATTCCTCCGTCACTTATCTCGTGTTCAGTCTATCGTACTAAGACCAACGAATGCTTATCATAAATGATAAGCATTGCTTAGTTTGGGACTAGGTCGATTTGTCGAAGATTGTCCTTAACATTTATTTATCCATTATTATATAAATCTGTGGCGCGATAATAGCAACCATCACGAAACCGTAGATATTTAAAAAAATGTAATAATTTCCTATATTTCAATGAGGCACCGTAAGAATGCTTACTTCCATGATACTAGAGGGTCGAGGGAGGGTGTTTTCGTTTAGTAGTAGTATGATAATGGTTTAGTTAAGAGCAAATAACTTATATATTGAAGGAGTTACTGTCAGAAATCTAAACAAACTTTATCACTTAAAAGTTTTAAACCAACCTGCAATTTCATTGACTTTCTGCAGCTCGTTTTCGTCGATGCTCTTCTGCGTTGAGCTGGTAGCGTTTGCCGAGCTGCCCGGGGGGCTTCTCAAACTGGCGAGAGCCCACGCCGTCAGCGTCGGTGGGATCTCCAGCTCACTACCGCTCACCGTCTCAGCCTCCGCAGAGTTCGCCGTCGTTGTCACAAACTTCGTCGATCCCCTCTTCCACAGCGAAGGTATGCTGTTGTCAGATATCGTTTGAGACTGCACTACCTTCTTCACGCCGCTCACATCGCTTTGTAATACTGGATCTATGTCTGATGATACGGTAGTTAGAACAGTCTTGTTTGATGCTTTTGGACGAATCGTAGTGGATGTTCTGTCTTTAATGCTGAAATGCTCAGCATATATAGTAGTAGGATAAGTAGGTTTTGGATAAGATTTAGTTATATTACGCCTTGGACTCATCCATGTTGGTTTCGATTTTGGCGTCGTGTAGTGGAACTTTCTGGTTGAGTTTCTAATATTTTGAGTCTGTACATTGTCACCTGTCACAGTAACGCTGTTTGGTGAATCTTTAGCTCCAGTAAATCCAGTTAACCTTTTAGAATATGCTCTGTTTCTATTATTAAAGCTGTTAGGAAACGGCCTTGTTGCCTTTTCAGTGGATGATATGGAGTTTTGGGTAGAAAATGGGATTGAGCCTGGTGAGCTGAAGAAGGATGGCAGTGAACTTGAAGATGGCAAAAAGTTAGAAGATATGGTAGAAACGAATTCCGGATCAGGGAATAAAGGTTTTGTAGAAATAGGAAATAGATTGGATGGCGTTGCTTTAATCGATGCCAATTCATCTTCAACGAGCGTCTGAACTGTAGGTTCCGTAGGCAAAGTATCGTTGTCACAATCGTCTTCATTTGAATTATTTATAGCATAAGTTTCAGTGGATAGCACAGACATTTCATAATAAATACTTGTACCGTGTACATCAGACAGCTCTTTGTTATTAGTTCCAGCTCCGTCATTATCTATAAGGCGAGTTTCTTTGGTATTCTTTATAATTATAGTAGATTTATTGCCTGGTTTAGTATTGTTTGAATCTAAACCTACATTTGTATTCATTATTGTATGTACATTTGTTGTATTAGGTGGCGGCGATCTGGATTTTATAGCATCCAAGTTTTTGATAATACTTGAAGAAATATCTTGATATTTTTTATCAAAGAAGTCATTCTTAGGTGTAGTTAATTCAGTATCAAAGTCGAAGAAGTCTGATTTATAGGGCGAATCATCCTTAGGCAAGAAACTAGAGAAGGAACTGAACCCCGTACTCGTGTAATCGCTGTATCTATTACTTGGACTTTTCTTAGAATCCTTTGAATAGTCATCATCAAAACCGGGTATAGTAAAGAAATTGCTATCATGAAATTTGCTAGTAAATTTCTCAAACGAATCATCGTCATCTTCATCACTTTTAGTGTCTACTGTCGTGCTGCTGGTGCTAACAGGCATTTTTGTTCTCTTATAATTCCTCATGCTATCTATTATCTGCCCTGGCTTTTTTACTTCCGCCGTCGGAGTGACTATAATAACTCCTGGGATCGACTCAGCCGTAGAAGCTCGGACCCTTCTAAGGGGGCTCTCTGTGGTTGAGCGTGGGTTGTACCTAGCTCTTCCTCTATGTTTGTACTTGGCATTTTTTTCCGTGTTTTCCTCTGATACTGAGCCTTTGGGTTGTAATTCGTTGAGGGCTGTGTCGAGGTTCCTGGGCCTGCCACGGGGCCAGGTGGCGTTGAGTCGGGCGGGCCGGGGCCGGTCGTCCTGGACGGCGGGTGTGGTGTCGAGCGGTAGCGCGTTGCCACTGGCTGGGGTGCTGCTTAATAGTAGCAGGTATGCTACTAATGCCGCACCTGGAAACGTTAAGGAAAGCATATTAATTTAATTCTATTCCATTTTATTTTATTTTAGTGCTGCAAAGTGAGAACAAAGATGGCAAGCCTTTGACTAACAGTGGGACGCTAACGACTGTCTTTAGTATTACTAAATTATCAAATTGTATTAAAATTAGTTTTCTATGGATCTTTTGATTCTATTGGTTAAAATTTCTTTGCCCCGTCATGCTGAAAGCGTTAGATGCATTGTAACCAGTTTTGGTACAGGGGTAGCCCAACGAAGTTGCCCGTCGTCTAGTAGTAACATATAAATATAGTAAATATTGTCTACTTTTATAACTATAGGTAATAGGTAATTTTGATGTATTTTGCATGTTTCAAACCTTTGCAATTAGGATCGCAGTGTGTTATCAAAGGTACAAAAATTAACTATAGATATAATATTCTGTTTAACAATATTACAAACATTCTGCATGCGAGATTACAAAAAGCATCATTAACGCCATCTTACATGTAGGTAACTATAGTTAGTTGGCAGAAGATGGCGTTAGTAGTAAACATCTGTACGTTTCGATATTTCGAGATGAACTGAACGCTTGAACCGACTAATATCAATACATATATTTAATCATCTTTTTAATAACTAATAATCCTGAACCATTGATACAAAGAATCTATTAAACAATGGCTAGTGGGAAAACGTTATTACTCAGTAAATGAATATTTTTCGGACTCTTAGTGTATAAATATAAATATTTTTATAATAGTTATAATATTTGTTTGACATGTTAATTAAGTAAAAAAATTAAGTATAATATAAAATAAATAAACTAATTTCAATTCCGGCCTATTGATGCGAAACATTAAGTAAAAATTCAATTAATATTTTCCGGAAATCTCTTAGTGTTTTTTTTTCTTATAATGTAACTGTTATGTGTATCTGTTTGTCATATCCATACTAATATTATAAATGCGAAAGTGTGTCTGTCTGTCTATCTGTCTGTCTGTCTGTCTGTTACCTCTTCACGCTTAAACCGCTGAACCGATTTAGATGAAATTTGGTATGGACATAGTTTCAGTCCCGGGGAAGGACATAGGATACTTTTCATTCCTAATAAATGTAGTGTTCCCGTGGGATAAGCGGGTAACACCGCGGGGCACAGCTAGTTAGTTATAAATTTAAATTCTAATTATGTAATGTGTACACTTGAAAAGGTAAGATTTGGCTGATCCAATGCTTGCACCAGTAACCGCAAAATGTAAAAATGTTAACCTAAATGTCTCACACAAAAAATATTCATATTTCTATTCATTACAAATATCAACGCACAAAGAAAAATTGAAAAAGCGTAACCTGGTGGAATAGACCGGGAATCGAACCCGGTACCTCTGGATCACCGCTTCAACATGTTAACGTCTCCACCACCTTAACGCCACATAACATTCGAATTTTTCCTTATGCTTCCATGGCCCCTTACACTACGTTTACTGATTCGTGGCCTCCACTCTAGAACTCTTTTGCCCCAGTGCTCATCGGCTCCACGACAGATATGACCAGCCCACTGCCACTTCAGCTTACTTATTCGCTGTGCTATGTCGGTAACTTTGGTTCTCTTTCGAATTGTTTAGTGAAATATCAAAACTCGGTTGCAATTTGGTCATCTGCAGTGGATTTATCAAATTCTGGGTGTTACCATTTCACTACGACATAAATAAATCTTGATTCCTGTTGAAATATACACATATACGTCAGTCGTACGCTTTGCATTGTTTATTATAATATAATAATCCTGTTTGTTACTATTTCGAAGTTTTTACATTCTATTTATAAATATTTTCTAAATGAATGACACTCACCTAAGGATATTCTTACTGGAGACTCCATTATGACTTCATTGTGTTCCCTGTGTCGAAAATATTCAATATCTTTCCAGAAGCCCGCGTCCCATGTTTATCCTGAAACAATAAATAAACAATAATCTTAGTAACACCTTCGTGAGACATAATTAATTATTGTATTCAGCGGTTTACACTCGCGTGATTTTTTTTGTTTACACTCAGCAAGTAAAAATCAGTGACGAAGCTACCGCGCGGCTATACGGGTAGCAGTCCCTGTTGAAGAGCTCCATACGAGTTCGAAACATGTCGGGTCCAATTTCAACGTGAGTGTAAACAGCTTAATATAATAATTCAATAGATAAACAACGAAAATAATGTATAAATAAAATCGTTTCGTTGATTTTTATTTTAATATGAAAATATAACATTAATCCTAAAATTATCATCATTATTAATCATTAAGTTATAAACTTTCTTTTGAAGTGCACCGCTACGTAAAGGTTGTCTGGAAGAGGTCGCTATTTAGCGATAAGACCGCCTGTTGATTTAACGTATCTCATATTGTGTCCGAAATGAGGTGAGATATACAATAAAAAGTATTTGTTGTAATTCATACTAATTAACCGGTAAGAGAAGTCGGTTACTCGTTATTTACGTCGACTTTTTTTTATATGGAATATAAAGTAGAAACCAAAAATCTCTATATTTAAGGAGCTGGATCAAAAATAAGATTAACCACAAACAAGGCTCTGGGGGCCTATGATGGTTGTGCTTATCACGTGATAAATAAGTGACAAATCATCTGGCACACACTGGCATCTTGTCAAACCGTGACGGATGCTTTGTCACTTATTTATCACGTGATAAGCACAACCATCATACGCCCGCTGATGGTAAGTAAGTAAATAAACACTTTATTGTACACAAAAACAGTTAAAAATACATTTATTACAAATAACATATAGGTACAAAGGCGAACTTATCCCTATAAGGGATCTCTTCCAGTTAACCTTTGATGGTTGTGTTAATCATGCGATAAATAAGTGACAAACCATCTGTCACTTTTTGACAAACTGCGAGTGTGACTGTAGGATGCTTTATCATTTATTTATCAGTGATAAACGCAACCATCATAGGCTCGCTGTTGGATTCAAAACCATGTTGCACATTCAACATACTCTCGTAATTCAATTACAATCAGGGAAGTCAGTAACATCAATTACAAACGATAAAATAACCCTGCACAAATCTTATCGGCGATATAAAACTCTAATCACGATTCTATTATAACGTTCTCGATTAGTTCCGTGTTTCAACACGCGCTTAATCGCTAACCAGCTGTGGAGCGGCTATATAGTCCGAGAGAGCATCGTCGGTAACCCGTTTTGATTAGTTACCAACATGGCTACAGACCCAATGCCCATGACGAAGCGAGTAGTAGCTTCTCGGCGGCGGCGGGGCATCCATGGCGGTAAGCAACGCTAATCACGATTCTATTATTACGTTCTCGATTAGTTTCGTGTTTCAATATGCGGCTTAATCGCTAACCAGCTTTAGAGAGGTTACGTAGGTAGGTAGTCCAAAATACCCTCTACGGGAACCCTATTAGATTAGTTGCCATCAGACAGTAACGCTATATACTCACTTATCGATGCCTCACCCCTATCCTATTAGAACCAAAAAAGTGTGCTCCAAGTCTTGTTCGTAAAAATGTAAGTAATTTAAATATAAAATTAAACAAAACGGTAACTTAATTATGTTTTTGTTTTTTGTTTTAAAATGATATTATTTTCAGTGTTTATTTTAGGATTATTTTCTCATTTACTCTACTTAAAATAAACGATCAGAATTTGTTTAAACTTTTCCGGCGTTAATGGTTAGTACTTATAACCTAACGACCATTTTAACTATACTTTGTGTAACCTACCAACATCAATGTCTCCAAAATAATATTAAAAAAATAAATACACACCTGCAAATAAAGCTGTAAGCGATTACTAGTGTCGGGCGACTTCCAGTATCAAATAATGTTACCGACGAAAAGATTACCTCGCGGACTACAATACAAGCATTACGTCACCGCCGGCGATTCCCATGACTTTATTGACATTAACTAGCAAATTAAGTGGCGACGTGCTTTCATTGTCTCGATAGTGGAAGTGTTAACTGGGTGATTGTGTTCTTTCAACCGCAGATTGTGGTATATAGTGTGGAAAAAAATTATGGGCACTGGTGTTTGACAAACTGTGAGTGTGTGTGACATATGCTTTATTTATTGATTACATGATAAACGCAACCATCATAGGCCCGCTGGAGAGAAAGAATCCAAATAGTTATTTAGCTCATTTTACTTGAAGGAAACATTCGTTTATTTTATTTAAAGGAACAAAACTGCATTAATAGATTTTCTATTCGCTTGTTGCATCCGGGAATCGAACCACGCAATTAAGTTAATGTATAATATAGTAGTAATAGTATAATATCTGGAAATTTCAATATTGGTAGATACACTTGTCCCGACTGACTCGATAGGTAAGTCATCATAATCATCATATCAGCCGATAGGCGTCCACTGCTGGACAAAGGCCTCCCCCAAAGTTCTCCACAACGATCGGTCTTGCGCCGCCCTCATGTAATTTTTGCCCGCGATCCTAACCAGGTCGTCGGTTCACCTTATTGAGGGCCTTCCCATGCTGCGTCTTCCGATCGCGTTCGACACTCAAGAATCATCGGTTTTACGAGCAATGTGCCCCGCCCACTGCCACTTAAGTTAAAGCATGGATTAAGAAAAGATGATATGACACTCCGGAATGACAGGCAAGTTGGTCGGTTCTGTCAATCTGTGTCTGTGTTGCCAGTGGTGTATCATTATACTTTCCGATTTGTTACCTGTATGAATCTCATACAATCGTGAGTATTTTAAATCAATTATTACGACAAAAAAAACGTAGTCAATGAACGTGACAATTGTCATGTATAAATAAACGCATAATTATAATTTTTTTGTCCGACCGGCGGTACACAGCTTTTTCCTTATAATTATTTTGTTACCATAAAGCGGCATTTAATCAGTGATCTAGAAAGTCTCAATAGCCAGAGTGTCATACCTTATTATAGGTAAAGCCTTAAAACTCTATCTAAACCGAATATGCAAGTACTCAAATACGACTAAATGTAAATCATACCTCATTTCTTTTGTCTGTGTATGATGTACTTACATCAATTCAAATGTTGCATGAAAGCTAGCGCTTTGAAAACTATTATTCCACAGTGTACTAGTTTAATCTGAATAGCAAGTCCTTACAAGCATTATAAGTTGAAAGTTAGTTTGTTCCACTTTCCCGACTTTATTGTTGCTTCTGTAAAATTTTCTTAGTCATATTTGGGTCGCTAGTCACGACAATGTTGTCTGTTATGCTTTTATTCCACAACGCGGTTGGCGCAGTTGGTAGGGCACCTGGCTACTGAACCGGTGGTTCCGGGTTCGAATCCCGGCTAGGGCAAATATTTGCATGATGAATTCAAATATTTGTGCTTGGGTCTTGGTTGTTCTATGTATTTAAGTATATATAAGTACGTATATCGTCGTGCGTCTGCCCGTCTAGCTAAACTATTGTTCGCGACTCATGTCGCGCGACATATAGCACACCCGTCACTCTCACACGATATTGTTAGAAAGGGATAGATAGCATATCTCGCACGAGAAAGAGTAGCGTGTCAAAGTTGTGCCCAGTAGTACCCACAACACAAGCCTTATTGAGCTTAATTTGGAACTAGATCGATTTGTGTGAAGTTGCCTAATATTTATTATTATATATTATATATATTTTATATTATATTTATTTATTATTGGTTCGTAAGTGCTGCACTTTCTATGAATCCTGCTTAAATCATCTTTTATAGATGCAAGAGGCCAATGATGATGATGATGACGATGATGATGATAATAATATGAGGTATATATTTTATCCATAGTTCACTGGTTCAGATCTGGTTCAAAGGACCAAAAATGTTGTTTATTTAATACAGAGCTGGTTCGGAATCACACACACGGACAGTTGCGCACTGTATTTATTGGCAGTGACACGTTAAACATTTTAAATATAAATAATGCCATAGAAGCTATGTACCATGCAACACGGCTCGGACGCCATGAGAGAGAAAAAACGATGTCTTCTGTCATGTACGGAGCAATATTTATTATTCATTTTAGACTGGTAGTTAGTGGTCAGGTTTGCTTAATTTTTCGGAGTTTGATGGTCGAGATGAATCCCTCGGCAGAAACCTTTGTGAACCTTTTGAACCCCTAAATATTTTAACACTTCCTCGGATAGTACGTCTAAAGGCGTAAATTAGGAGTATCGTGATTCCACACCACGTCTGTGGTCGGCCTTTTATATTCGCAAAACTCCGCACTTTGTCTATAATTTTTTTCCTAAAAGCTTTGCATGCAATTTAAAATGTTCCTGTATCCGTGAACGGGGGCCTATGATGGTTACGTTTATCACGTGATAAATAAGTGAAAAACCATCTGTCACTCAGACTCGCAATTTCTCAAAACGTGGCGGATGTTTGTCACTTATTTATCGCGTGATAAAAGCAATCATCATAGGCCCGCAATGAGGCATTATTACACTCTTAAATACTCATCTACTCAGCAAAATGGGTAAATCTACATTACTAAACCTCTTAGCCCCCTTTTTAACCCCAATCTATTTCAACCATCAAATCACAAACCATATCGTCTGTTGCCAACCAAAACTCACAAAGTAACAAATATCTACTTAAAACAAAGCTCGTATCTCATTATCAATCTACAAACTAGATACGATGTTTTGAGTTGAAGAGCAGTGACAGAAATTTTAGTGAGGTTTGGTGGTCAGGCACAGGCGCCACAGCGGCCTATCGGTGTAACTCGGGCGTCGGTGACCTTGTAATACCGAATCCTTCGACGAGGCATTCACGTGAATGCCCTTCACCACCGCGCGCGTCCCGCACTCTCCCGCGCTCGCCCCTCGACACGCACACATAGCCGTGAGTTTTGTTACTGCACACAAGGGTCGCTGTCGTTTCATTTTACGTTAGTATTATATGTATACTAGCTTTTGCCCGCGACTACGTCCGCGTGGAACTTGGAAGTATGGAAACAACCTCGTACAACACGATAGGATATCCACCTAATCACCTTAATTAATAAAAGGGATTATTTAAAGCGCCTAAGCAAATGTAAGAGCAATTGTGCTTTTGGTCTAACCATTACATTTCCGACAGGGTCATCAATGTCATCATGAATTACTTACTCACTTTTCAATCTTTTTAGGGATAATTTCCAGGATGAAAACTATCCTACGTCCTTCCTCGGATCTTGAACTATCTCCATGCCAAATTTCATCAAAATCGATTCAGCGGTTTAAGCGTGAAGAGGTAACAGACAGACAGACAGACACACTTTCGCATTTATAATATTAGTATGGATATGGATTAGTATGGATTCTTTGAGTCAGGCGATATGAGAATCTACAATTATGTCAAATTTGGTTCACAATGTTGCGCCTAATGTCAACTTTATGATTCACTGTGACCCGCTTGCGCCGAAATTACCATAATCTTGCTTTACCATCGTAACAAATTCATTTGAGACAACTTTATGACCAATAGTTAAGGATTATTATCGTTTGGGCGATGTGTATGTTTACATTGTAGAGGGTCATTATCAAAGCCAGAGGTGCGAACCAATCATGTTTCAGAAGAAAAAGGTGTTAAGTGTCTTTGAAACTCTTTGTTTCCAATACTTTCATTTGATGCTAATGTTACAGCAATTTTGCGGTAATTCGGGGTAATCGAAGGATAATTTATAGGTCAAGTAGTTTACTAACTAGAGCACAAGGATATTTCTTTTGATGATAGGCGCTCTAGTAAGTTAAGGTAAGGCTCCTTATCCGTTCAAAAATGCTGATTGTTTTAAACATGTTTCTCTATGATCAAACATGTTTCTTAACATATTATCAATTTTAATAATTTTGAACAAGGTTTATTTTTATTGCGATTTATTGGTATATATTTGAAACCAACAGTTTGAATTTTTCTTTGATAATTTACGTTTCAAAAACTACTCGAAATTGACCAAATTCTTGCAGAAAATTGTCGTTTTTTTTTACCTTTTACAACTGCACGCAATGAAAACATGAAATAGCTATCTTAATTAATACTTAGAACTCAGGGCAAAGTATTATTCACTTCAACAAAAAACAAAAGTTGGTTGAAATTGTCAATATATTTGTCATAATGTTTTTTTTAAAGGAGTAAGGCCTCTTAAGCACAGTAAGATTGATCCGAATAACCGACATTGTAGCGAGCGGAAACTATGCAACTAAAATCTCATATTAGATTTGATTGAGAAAGCGATATCTCAATCTTATTTAATGGTTCTATGAGACATAATGTTGAAAGTTTCTGTTTCGTTTCTGCAGTGAACGAACTAAAAAACTGCTACCGCATGAGTAGATACCCTTTCTCAGTATATTTTACGAAATACTGGCAAAAAATACACGTGAGATGGTCAGGGGGAGGGGAAGTAACAAAAAACCTCACCAAATATCACCTGGGTGGGGGTCAAAAAGTAGCCGAAAAAACCTCGCGTGATTTGTGCACAAGCCCATTGTCATTGCGATACGTTCTTTAATAGAGCAGCTCTCGTTTAGCTGCATCGTACGAAGCGCCAGAACCGCACTACTTTAGGTTAGGTTAGGTTAGAACTGCGACCACAACAAAGCACGACCGAGCGTAGAGTGTATCGCGGCAGCAGGCGGCGAAGCGCCAGAGCCGAACTGCTACCAGTAACGTAGGTTAGGTTAGGTTAGGAAGAGGCGAAATAGATAGATATCTGTGCTGTACGCTACAGTCTCTTTGCAAACTTAGGAATAGCTGTATAACATGAAGGTACAGTGAACTGTCAGAATGCCATTCGCGTTATACCTGTCTCGCTACCTCTTATGCAATACAAATAAGAACCTCTCTGTTTCCAAGGAGCTTCTCACTCTTTACCAAGCTCAAGTCCATTCGTGCATGGAGTACTGCTGCTATCTTTGGGACGGCTCTGCCAAGTACCAGTCGGCTGCCTAGGATTCAGTAGAACGTCGAGCCCTAAGACTCATTTGTGATGCTTTGCCGGCTGGGGCCATCTTCCAGAGCCTCGAACATCCCCGAAAAGTTGCCAGCTTGTCAGTGTTCTATCGGATATATTTTGGAGAGTGTGCGCAGGAATTGCACGATTTAATTCCACCATCCCCGTTTCACCATCGGACAACCAGTCCAGGGGAGCGATTTCACCCTTATATGTTGTCAGTTTACCACTCATTCGCACGAAGCGATTTGCTTCATCATTTCTAATGCGAACTGCTAAGGAATGGAACTCGCTCCCATCGTCGTGTGTATTTCCAAAAAAATATAATTTAGGTATCTTCACGGTAAGAGTGAATAGGCTATTACTGAACCGGCGAGCTACATCCTTGACCCCGTAGTCACTTCCCATCAGGTCATACTGAGGTCAAAAAGTTTTCACCCAAACCCGAATCGCAATCAGAGAGCTCCCGGACTGTAGACGAGACTATAGAGATACACTGTCTAAGACCTTTTAACTCCATACTCTCTCGCTCTAACACATGATGACCTTTTATTAATTATAATTAAGGCTACAGAATGGTACCACTTACTGTACGGTCAGAGAAATTTAAACACGTATTGTGACCCTTATTACGAGAAGAGCGAAAAAGGTAAGTGTTTCAAATTCCTTGACTATAGATATCATACAATACCTTCAAAAGCTATAGCTGTATACTATCAAGCAAGACGCTAAAGTCCGATTTCTAAAGGCATCTTGCATCAGCTTAGTGACTGGTATAAAAGGTAAGGGCATGTGTACACAGCGCATGCGCCTGCATAACACCACGAATTTGTGTCGTGTTCGTGCGACACTCGCGCGCAAAATAGTTTCCGTATAACTACCCAAATATAGTCCAGTCCACACAACTATGGTCAAATTTAATCCGAAAGTTAATCGTTAATATAATGACAATTATAACGAATAAACTCTAAAGTGAACAACATAATTAAACAAACTTTAATAAAATCGTATAAAATCACTGATAGAATATAGATTTTTATAAAAATAAACGAGTCTGGTTTTAGACCATAGTTGGGTGATTGGACTATAGTTGGGTAGTTTTACGGTTCGTGTTATTTTGACCCCGGTGCGCGACAGTATACAACGTGAGTTGTATTGAATTTATGACATCGGCACTGAAATGTGGTCGCTCACAATGGACCTCATTTGAAGGCTCAAAGCTCAAAGTTACTCAAAGGGCAATGGAGCGAGCTGTGCTCGGAGTTTCCTTGCGGGATCGAATACGAAATTATGAGATACGCAAGAGAACCAAGGTTCTAGATATAGGTCAGACAGTCGCCAAAACTTAAGTGGCAGTAGGCGAGGCACATTGCTCGTAGAACCGATAGCCGTTGGGGCAGAAAGGTTCTTGAGCGGCGACCGCAGACCGGAAGACGCAGCGTGGCAAGGCCCCCAACAAGCAGGCAGAAATTGGATGAAGGCGGTGCAAGACCGATCGTTGTGGAGAACTTTCTAGTAAATATAAGTATGACTTTACACTGCGAGTGTACATGCTCGAGCGTCGGTAGATCCGTACTCGTTAGGATTCCATTGGCGACACGATGTTGTGTCCATACTCATTTCAACTTATTTACGAGTACTATGACAGTGTGATAATAAATCTAATGCTTACAGAAATAACGTTAACTTTAGACTAAAACAATGAAACCTATAAGCCTTTTCTTATCTCAGAAGACTGTAAATGCCGCATTGTAGGGATTCGAACTTTACATTACTTAGATTTTATTGTATTCCCTTTATTTATTTATTTTAACTTCATTGCACAAAAAAGTGTAGAAATGGCGGACCAGTCAACCATATCGCTAAACAGAACTATTTTAATGGTTCAGGGTCTGTCATCTATCATCATTATACCAAAAGGGAAACTTATTTGAGACCCCCTTTTTTGACCCTTTGTTGAGACCTGGGCACTAATTCCATGTAAGTATATCGCTCTGATATCTCAAAAGATTTAGTCTTTGGCAACCAGCGAGCTGATGATCGAGTGTGAGTGACAGATGCTTTGTCACTTATTTATCACGTGATAAACGCAATCATCCTAGGCCCCCTGGTCGCTGGGTTAAGTTGACTGTATCGATTTTAAATAATAATAAATATAATCCTAATCATAATAAAATCGCAGGAATGAATTAAAGTCTAGTCATGTACATTTCCAGGCTCCAAGAAAATTGTACAATTCAACATACTCGTAATCATAATTTTAATTTGCTACCGTATCCATTTTAATATATCACAGAATTTCAATTCATGCTTCATGAAGTAACTAACCCGTGTAATGCATTGTTCACAAGTCAAGGCTTGTTCCATATACCATCGATATAATTTAATTCAAACGAAACAACATTTTCCCATCACTACGACTGTATAAAATGAACGCAAGCGCATTATGTCACGACCCACGATCTGACTCCGTCTTTACCATAATAAACCCATTACTTTAATACCATCTCTATAATATAATTATATACACTGCGTACTTTACACTTTATCTTCAAAAAGGTATTACTCATTGAAACAGCAATGGATCATGAATCTAGCGAAGTTGCAGCTGGAGTTCTTTATTTAAATGTTAACCACAACACGACTAAGCCATTCGTACAAACTCGTTCAATTTATCTTTAATCTCAATATTGATGGATGCGATGTTAATCCTGACGATTAATGCATATGAGTTAACTTCCAATAACTATATTTAGATTAGTAGGTGAACTAGTTGTCAGTTGTATGACATCAATTTGTCACAGACAGACTCGATGAATATGTTCTGATTTCTAACTACGATTGTATGGTACAAGTGAAAGATGCACCATTGAGAAACTTTTAAGCGCAACTCTTCGTCAAAAATAGCATTTTCTTACTTCTGGGTTCATAATATTGAAATATAATTTCGATCTTATTTCACTACTGACAAAACTTTTTCTTTTTCATTTGTAATAAAAAAACAATTTTTATGTCAACAACTACCTTCTTTAGAAATGATCGCCAACAATTTACTTCATTGCACATTGACCGTGGCAAGCGCCCTTAGGATTGATATTTTGACAATAAGGGAACATCTACTATACTTACTCGTATTGTTAATAGCATTCTTTCAATTTAGATTTGCTTTAATTAAATTTCCATGTAGCTATCGCAATTTTTTTATTGAATCATTGAATAAGATTTTAAAGACACTTAACAATTTGGTTTAATATCGGTTCATAGCACTAGCATCTACGTTTGGTTGCAGTTTGTGGCTATATCACCAATACACGCTGTATATAAAAACATGAGACACAAAAACAATGCACGGCAAATAAAAGGATTCTCTGGAATCGAATAACTGATTACGCATTCGAAAGTCGTCCTGTGGTTACTTTTTGATGCGATGGATCCTGCGATGGTCATATTGAAGTAGACGGTTACTTTATGCTATCTATAATGACAGGTATAGTATAGTATATAGTACCTACCTATAGTACCTACCTACAGTACTGACAAAACATGTTGTTGTTCGACGACGCGGTTGGCACAGTTTGTAGTACACCTGCCTACTGAGCCGCTTGTTCTAGCTTCGAATCCCGGCAAATATTTGTGTGATGAACTCGAATATTTGTTCCTGGGTCATGGATGTGATCTATATAATGAAGGCATGCATCTCGTTTGAATTATCTCCTAACTCCCAACCGTTAAAGAGTTGTACCTTCCATCATCAGCTCAGCATTGGAAGATGATGACAATATGCAAATACTATACCAAATGTTATATATAACACAAAACAACACAGATATTTATTAAAAAAACGTACTTATTACTTAAACTAAATACCTAATAAACAACTAAAATACAATTAAATAATATATAATTATGTATTTGTCTAGTAAATACCCATATTACAAGCATTGCTTAGTTCGGAACTAGGTCGATTTGTGTAAAAATTGACCCTTAATTGTAATTGTAATCATTTATTCTAATATTGTGAGTTAGTTTTATAGGTCTTATATCAAGTTAGGGTACATCACAATCAACCGCAACTTAATATTTACTTATTTATTTATACCCTGCTGTATGGAGTGTAAGGTATGAATCTAAGTATATACTCGTACCTAGATTGACGGTGGCGACTTAATTTTTGAGAGGTAGGTACGTTCGTTACTAATGGTATGATATATCTAAGCCCGTACTATACGGATTGCCCGTACTCAAAGTACCAAGGTACCAGAAGTAGGGCGCCGTGGGCGTTACGAAGACGTCGAGGCCGGGACCTCACAATACATGCGTCTGCGCAATTCTGCCGTGCTACGGTAAAAAGCCGTATCTTACTATGAAACCCATACAAAGATACGACCTTTTAACACAGGACGGCAGAAATGTGAGTGCAAGGTGAGCGCCAACATTATGGTTCATGGGTAAGAGGTCTTATTCCTTTTAAAACATTTTTTTTCTTTCAAATTATGACAAATAAGGTACTTGCGCCAAAGATGGCCTGGATCCAAAGATAGCCCACTTCAAATATTTAGTTATAACCGTTCGAACGAATTAAAATTTCGCGCCCATGTTCGACATGTACTAATGTCGAACATGGGCGCGAAATTTTAATTGGCATGTATTTAAATCGATATCTGTATATTCCCTTTTTTTGATCAACATATTTGAAAGTTTCACCAAAAATACTGACTTGCACACTAATTATGCACACTAAATAATGCGATATCAATCAATATACTATTTAAAGGTATTTGCAAAACTGATTACTGGATATAAAAAAAAATATAAAAACTAACCTAACCTAACCCGGCCGAGTCGGATCTTAGTGTGCAGTGCGAGGATAATTAGTGTGCAAGTCAGTATTTTTGGTGAAACTTTCAAATATATCCGATGTACGAACCATATTTTTGGTGCGAATTCGGTTAAAAAGGTCATCTCGTTTTGTATGATGTTTAAGTTTTTTTTGTAGGTCATGTTCAGTTAATCAATTGTTTTTTTTTGCACAGCATTAGTTTTTCTGGTATGCATTCAGTTAATTAGTGGAGTTACCTAGTGTACTGAAAAATTATACAGATGTGCATTTAAATATATCCCATTTTAATTCGTTCGAACGGTTATCTATAAAATTTTGAAGTGGGCTATCTTAGGAACCGGGCCATCTTTGGCGCAAGTAGGTGCCTTATATTGATAATTTCTACCAATATTTTGAATTGAATAACACTTTCTTTGAGTTTTAGAAAATAACATAACTATTTCATGTTTTCATTGCGTGCAAGCGAAAATAGTTTTAAACCAGTTTTCTAAGCGAATTTCGTCAAATTCGAGTAGTTTTTGAAACAAAAACTATCAATGGAAAATTCAAACTGTAAGTTTCAAATATATAGGTTCCAATAAATCGCAATGGCCCTGTTATAAGTATTTACATTGATAGTGTATGTTAAGAAACATGTTTGATCATAGAGGAAAAGGTCTAAAAGAATCAGCTTTTTGACCCCGTAGTCACTTTCCATCAGGTGATACTGAGGTCAATCGCCGGTAATTTGTGAATAAAAAAAAATTAAACGCATGTCGTACAACTGCATACCTACCTGGTTTCCCGCGATACAGGCCTTGCCTTCATATATGTATACATAAACACAGTTCGAGTAAGTGGCTGTTTAACGAAACCGTTCCAATGTCATCAACCGAAAAAAAAAACAAAAGTCAGCAGTTATTTGACGTTTGTCCCGTTCCATAACATTCGTAATTTCACAGTCATGGACACATGCCTCCACAACGGTACAAGTAACCCATTTCAATCTCTGTGGCTGTACGATGCAATGCCATAGTCCGATTAAAAAGTACAATTAAATGTGCAGTTTCCCGCTGTGACAGCTGAAATTGGTTGAAATGTTGTTTTTGCTGTTGGCAATGCTGCGGCTACGTTTAAGGGTACCGCAACTAAACTGAACCCTTGAAACAAACTTCGTCTGTCTGTCCTGCATGCGTCTGATAGAGTTGAACCTTTGGAAGCGTAATAGGTAGAGGTGTGTATTACTCTGGCCGCTATAACAAACAAATGATAGAAAAAAATATCGGTCAAGTGCGAGTGGGACTCGCGCACGAAGGGTTCCGTACCATTATCTGTAAGTTTGTTGTATGGGAGCCCCCCTTAAATATTTATTTTATTTTATTTTTAGTATTTTTTGTTATAGCGGCAATAGAAAATCAAAATTTCAACTGTCTAGCTATCACCGTTCTTGAGATACAGCCTGGTGACAGACGGACGGACGGACGGACGGACAGCGAAGTCTCAGTAATAGGGTCCCGTTTTTACCCTTTGGGTACGGAACCATACAAACATGTTTTTTTTGTTGATGGTACAGCACGAGATCGACCCGCACTTGGCCGGTCTTGAATGTTTGGGACAAGTTCCAAATTAAGGCAGTAATTATTATGATGATTGCAATAAGTCCCTTGTTTGGGAGTAATTACCATTAATATCAGTTTTTACAATTCTCTTCATATTAAGAGCTTCAAATATACATTTCTTGGTACTTATTCTTTAACCAATTACAATCAAATAAATATGTTACGGGCACTGAAAACTCGGGTATCATTGACCGAGCGAGGGACGCGTCAAAAACTTTTCGTATGTTTGTCTGGATTTCCGGCTCTTCTCGCCTACAGACAGCATTTCACAACCGTCTTTCTTGAAATTTTGTGAGCCGGTCCAATAGGTAGTTTTATATTAGTACTTGTTTTCGAGTCAGTTTTTCGTTTTTTAGGGTTCCGTACCCAAAGGGTAAAAACGGGACCCTATTACTGAGACTTCGCTGTCCGTCCGTCCGTCCGTCTGTCACCAGGCTGTATCTTAAGAACGGTGATAGCTAGACAGTTAAAATTTACACAGATGATGTATTTTTTTTTATGGTGGAGATATGAGAATTGAAAACTTAAAAAAGCCATTTAAAAAAAAATGCGGGATCGACAGCTTACAGATTCTGTATATTTCTATACAATACCTTAGACTAGAAGATATTGTATCTAATATTGGATTATTCCAATAAAGTTCCTTTTATTATGCTATGCATTCACCTGATAATTAAGTAAATATTCAATATAACCATCCATCTAAATAACAGTTCGTCGAACCCCAAAATCTCTTTAGTCTATCACAAAAAGACGTATTAAGTCGCTATGTCGTTACATAAATACGACCTTTTGGAAATAACAGATGCGCTCCAGTTACGGCAAATTACTTAAGATATCATTTTCACTTTTCTTTGCCAGATGCTCAAATTAAGCGAAAGTGAATTAATCTCATAATACATATGAAGGGAGCTGTTTGTAATTGAATTCTACGAGGAATAATTATTATGTAGTTTTGGCCGTTCTGGTGATGATTTAACACTTTCATTGGCTTCTAATTTTCTTTTCTGTATCCCACAGACCACTTAACCCTAGTGGTCTGTGCTGTATCCTTATGTGAGTTAAAGAGACAGTACTCGCGAATCTAGCGCCACTTTCGATTTTTTTCTTATACCTTCATAATCTGATATTTTTTTAGAAATAGCTGAAGTCTAGGAGCTAGCAAAACACCTTTAATATTTATTAAATGACTATATACAATTTGTTCACTGTAGTTTACCTTACAAAACTTGTTCACGTCAAAAGCGGCCACAATAGTTTTGGGCAAGTTTTTAGAGGCAATAAAAGAACAAGAAATTGTGTATAATGATTTAATAAACACTAAACGTGTTTTTCCAGCTCCTAATATCTTGCAATTACTGAAAATTGATCTGGTTTGGGAGATATAATAAAAATTCGTAAGTGGCGCTAGTTTCGCATTACCCGTCCCCTTAATGATGTGTATTATGGAGAATAGTACAGCGTGCCCCTAGCGGCAACTTTGTAGAACTACAATTCTCCATACAAATCCTTTACGCAGTCGCTAGTGAAGTGTCACTGTAAACTCAAGGTAAGGGCACTGGTCACTATTTTAAACCGGACCTACTTAGGTACGAGAGTACTTACTCTCGTGAACAATAATGAAAGTTTGCGCGCGTCAGATTTCTTACAATTAGTATATTTAATCACTTTCTATTAGATACTCGTACGTTTATTCGATGTCTACCCAGTGGAATTTCGTAGGTAATTATTTCTGCAGGGTTATATTTACAGAAGCACACACTACTACAGATGTCTGGGTGCAATATGGGGAATGGGCAATTCTGCGTAAATGCAATGAAAGTGACACCATTTTTTATTAAACTCGTATAATATATACGTAGGCAAATTTAAGATAACAATTTCCTTTTGCCAACTGGATACGTTTAATTGTTTTTTTCTTGGTAAGTATTCTGTGACGACATCACTATTGACTTGACCTTTACCTACTTAAGTTGAAGTCAGTGCAAAAAAGTCGTTAAATTTTATATGAATAACGATGCGATATAAGGACTTTATCACACTTGCAATTTACGAGCGAATTTTGTATGAAGGCGATCACGCATCCAGTTCGCCGCGACTGATATTTTTCTTAAGAGGCCTTATTCCTTTTAAAATTTATTTCTTTCATATTATGACAAATATATTGATAATTTCAACCAACTTTTTGAATTGAATTATAGTTTTTCTTAAGTTCTAGAAAGTAACATAGCGATTTCATGCTTTTTAACCGACTTCAAAAAAAGGAGGGGGTTCTCAGTTCGGTTGTATGTTTTTTTTTTTTTTTTTTTTAATGTTTGTTACCTCAGAACTCCATCATTTATAAGTCGATTTGAAAAATTCTTTTTAGGTTCATGAATAGACATCTCAAGGTTGGTCCCATAAAATTTTGGTGAAGATCGGATGACGAGATCCATGAGGAATCGAAGGAATTCCTGAAATTTTATAGGCACTTATAATATTTTTCACATATTTTATAAAACTATTTAAGTATTTGCATATGGTAGTCATCATCTTCCAATGCTGAGCTGATGATGGAAGGTACAACTCCTCAACGGTTAGGAGTTAGGAGATAATTCAAACGAGATGCACGCCTTGAAGACCTCCCTGATCACCCTGCCATAAGTGTTTTTAACAATCACTAAAAAGCAAAAAAAAAAAAAATTTAACAAAAAATAGAACCGACTTCAGTAAAACTAAAAAGCCAAAAATAACCCGTTCAAGTACAGATTACCTTTGACTCACCCTTTGAAGTCGGGGCCAAACCTCACGTAAACTATAAAATATAAATATAATAACTGAGTGGTTTGGGATCGACTTCAAAGGGTGAGTCAAAGGTAATCTGTACTTGAACGGGTTATTTTTGGCTTTTTAGTTTTACTGAAGTCGGTTCTATTTTTTGTTAAAAAATTTTTATTGCGTGCAGTCGAAAATAAGTTGAAAAAAAAAACAGTTTGTGCGTGAATTTTGTCTATCTCTAGTAGTTTGTTTCTAGTTGTTTTTGAAATAAGAATAAGAATAAGAATAAGAATAAGAATAAGAATAAGAATGATTTATTGCAAAACTGTGTACATAGTTAGGTCGACAAAAAAATATACATTTGTTCCAACAGTTACCTGTTTCAGGCATGTAATACTTAGTTATTTATAAATTAGTACAGCTACAATCGAAGAATTCTTTTAAGCTATAAAATGCCTTATCAATGAGCCAATTTTTAAGATTCCTTTTAAACCTGTTTCCTTCTAGAGCTTTTATGTCTGACGGGAGGTGATTGTACACTCGGATTGCCATTACAAAAGTGCTATTCTTATAAATAGAGGTATTAATTTTCGTTAGCTGGATATTAAATTTATACAGTACTGTGCTCTGAGGTTACATTTTGTAGATGACAGTCGTGTAAAATAATTGGGTTGATTTCTTACAAACAAGCTAACCTCCAATATGTATATACCAGTCAGTGTAAGAAATCGCTTTTCTCGAAAAGCTTGACGAAGAGAATCCCTGACGTTCATACGATAAATAGTTTTGATACATCGTTTCTGAAGTACGAATGTTTTATTTATATCTACAGAATTACCCCAGAAAAACAAAAATTACCAATAAAAAATTCAAACTGAAGGTTTCAAATATATACTAATAAATTGCAATGGCCCTGTTCTAGGTAGTAACACTGATGATATGTTAAGAAACGTATTTGATCATAGAGAAAAATGTCGAAACCAATCAGCATTTTTAAGGAATAAGGACCCTTAAAACACGCACGCAACTCGCAAGTGTGATAAGGCTCTAAAAGCCCAATCCAAATGGTATGTCGAAAAAAAATGTATACTCCATTGCCCAGTTGTTGATTGTCACCAAGAAGACATAGTTCGATAAGAAATATTCACTTCAAATCTCGGTACGGTAGTTTAAATAGAGCGCGTTGATGGGTTTTAATCAAAATAGATCTCAATGATAGCCTGTCCATCGAGTTAAGCCGCGAACGCTTCGCATGTGGAATGAGCTCCCTGCCGAGGTTTTCCCCGGGGGCTACAGTATGCGGTTCTTCAAGAGGGGAGTAAATAGGTTCTTAAAGGGTCGGCAACGCGCGCATGATGCTCCTGGCGTTGCAAGCGTTCATAGGCGGCGGTAACTGCTTAACATCAGGAGGGCCGCATGCTTGTTTGCCACCGTCGTAGTATAAAAAGAAAAGAAAAAAAAATAGTTATTCAAGCAAGAAAGCGACGACGGCATCAGGAGATTCCTAATAATACATCAGTAGGTACATGTGCAAGACAAAAAAAGATACGCATGTCAATTTGACAACTGGAACACCAGGTGAGATACAAGTGCGTTAACGGCCTTATATGAAAGTACGCTCTTTTCTTGAAGGTTTGAAAATCGTATCGGTTTAAAAATACCGCGAGCGACTCTGCATTCTTCTGAAGAAACGTTGAAAATTACCAACCAACAAGTGATTAGGATGGAAAGTTGCCAAAAAGCAACAACGAAAAACAGGGCTGCTGTTGGAAAATCTATTTTTTCCTTTCATATCGTATCACCAATGTCAAAATTAACTCCTATAGCTTGTCTCTGATAACATCAATACAATGTACGCTATCTCTCACCCATACAATTTGTTGTCCGATGACGTGGAAAGTCTGGTGTAATTGGAGAGCCATCCGCCCACAGCGGCCATCTGATGATACGCCGATTAGATTCCAAGCTAATAACGTAATAACATGTCCAGGTATTTAGCAAATACCGAGATCTTATTGAAAAGATTTGTGATGAAATTGGAATGTCGGGAGAGTAGTTATTGCCGGATATGAAAGAGTTGTGTCCATGTTTGTTGTGTCCTCATTTGCTGATAATCTTCCTAATCAATGTACTTCTTATTTGGTAGATTAGCATTGATTTATAGTTATGGAACTCTTGGAAAATCTTTTCCTTTATATTTAATTTAACATATACAAACATAGAATCACGCCTTTTTCCCAACGGGGTAGGCAGAGACTACATCTTTCCACCTACTACGGTCCTGACATACATCTTTCACTTCATCAACATTCATTAATCTCCATATGCATACTCGTCGGTATAAAGTACTACTCTTGATTTGCCCTTTTTCAGAACGTCTCCAATCTGATCAAGAAACGTTCGTCTAGGCCTTCCTTTTCCAAAAATTCCATTCACATTCGCCTTGGTAGATTTGTTTCGTGAATCTTCTTTCATGCATCCTCTCCACATACCCAAACCAACTAAGCATGCCTTTCTCAATTCTAGTGACACTTTATATTTAAACAATAGAATAAGACAGACAACACAAACACAACTACAAATACAACGCAATATAAAACAAAATCAGGAGAAGACTTTCATTGTATATAATCATAAAAATCATCATAAAAATATTGCACGAATTATTTGTTTAAGATAGTAGATTTGTCTGGGAGTTACTCGAGTTCTCAATTTCATTTGACGTTATCGCTTATCTATCTGTTTGGAATCGGGTTCGGTAAATACTTGGGAGATTAGCCATTCATACTTCTCTGGAACAACATACTTAATATAGCCTGTAGCTATATCTGAGTTGACACATCTTAAGAAATTTATCGAAAATAAAAATCGAAGTTGACACTAAGCAAAATTAACGTAAATAAAATATGCAGTTACGAATTATATAAAAACCTATCATCATCGAAATTGAATGATTTTTACTAGTCCTGTTGGTAGGTATTTTATAATATTAATATTAAGTCTCATCAGTTTTGCTATCTGCCATGTTGTTTGCAATTATACTCGTAATGATAGTAAATTTATTATGTACGATTTTATCATGAGCATCACCAAAATAGTAGAGTTACTAAGCCGCGAAATTGTGCGCATCGGGTTACAAGCATGAAATTTTTACCACACATAGAGCGTTCCGCGGTGATTATTTTCAGATGTAGAGGGAAGTCAGATTCGTCCCCTGCGTGGCGGGAGAGCGGGGTGAAGAGGACCAAGTACTGCTCCTTTTCTTTTTTTGATTACTGATCAGTTAAGACCATTAGGGCTTGTGTGGCATCATTTTCGTGTAAAACAGATATCAGTTATTCATTTTTTATGTTATTTAAGAATAGTTTTATATAAAAATTTGGGTTTATTGCCGAAAAGGTAAAAATCACTACAAGTTTTTTTTTATTCAGAACGATAAATTAGTTATATATCCTGAATATTTACAATTTAAAAAAATAAAACTAAATAGAAAATTTAATCTTGTTTTTAAAACTGTATACATATTGGTCACATCTAATACAAAAAGTACCTTGAAAAAAATGTTGATGTTAAGCTTAGCCTACGTACTCTAGTACATTTTGCTAAGTCGCGAAATTGTGTACGAAATTTATACCACAGGTAGAGTATTCTGCGGTGATTACTTTTAGATGTGAAGGGAAGTCAGATTCGTCCCCTGTGCGGCGGGAAAGCGGGGTGAATAGGACAAAGGAGTCCTCTTTTTCTTTTTTTATTACTGATCAGTTAACGCTACTAGGGCTGGTGTGGTATCGTTTTCGTGTAAAACAGATATCAGCAATTCATTTTTTATGTTATTTATTCATAGTACCATATAAGAATATGAGTGTATTTCCGAAATGGTAAAAATCACAACAAGTTTTTTTTATTCAGGGACATAAATTACTTATATTTCCTGAATATTTACAGCTAACAAAAATATTGCAAAACAGCAAATTTAATCTTGTTTTTAAAACTATATACATGTTGGGCACTCTTCATACAAACAGTAACTTAAATAAATTGTTGATGTTGAGATTAGCCCGTGTGCTCGTGATACATTAGCAAAAAGTTTTTTTTTAATTACATCAATTTGTTTTTCTAGGACGTATATGGTAAATATTATATGTAAAAGCATGTTAATAATCATTATTTAATGTATTTAATGAAGCGAAATAGGATGCGTTCGGAGATTTGCATTGGTTATTCCGACTTAAACATATATTTTAAACTACTGTTTGTATGAGAAGTTCCCAACATGCAAATATTTTTAGAAACTAGATTAAATAAGCTTTTTAAAATAATAATAATAATTTGAAAATGTTAACGAAATTCAAATAATTTACCTCACTGAATAAAAAAACTTGTTGTGATTTTTACCTTTTCGGCCGTACACCAATATTTTTGTATAGAACTATACAAAAATAACATAAAAAAATATTTTCTGATATCCGTTTTACATGGAAACGATACCAGACAAGTCCTAGTAGACTTAGCTGACCAGCAATAAAGAAAGAAAAGAGATATACTTCGTCCTATTCACTCCGTTCTCCCGCCTCACAGGGGACGAATCTGACTTCCCTCCACATCTGAAAATAATCACCGTGGAACACTCTATCTGTGGTAGAAATTTCATGCTTGTAACCCGATGCGCACAATTATGTTAGAAAACAGCGGACTAACAACTCTACTAAAAGGTTAATACTGTTGCACATGTACAAGGGAAAGACCATTAGTGCGGCCAATTTTTTTCTCTCCTTTATGTAATAAATTGAAAACTGAATAGGAATATTTAGTACTTACATTTTTGCGCCAATTATTATAGAATTTGTGTAGTAGTCGTCCGTTTGCGGCAGAATTCTGGGCAAAAACAGACGCCTGGTACACAAATGTTATGAATAAGCGCAAAAATGCAAACGGCCCCACACAGAATATTTTCTTCCTAATTAGTTTCTAAAATTTCGTACCGATTGGTTAAGCTTTGGTGGAGGAAACAGACGAAAACGAAACCTCGATTGATATAAAGAAAATAGCACCGGAACAGAGTTTCCCTCACTAGTGTATAGTGACGTCACTGTGAATTATGTGCTGGTTTCTAGTAATTTAGAGCGTCTATTGTAGGCGCTCACAACGTGTGTCTAATGATAAGAATAGAGGAAATATTGTTTTTTTTTTTGCCGAATTGATGAGTGATGGTGAGTTTCGTGAAGGTACAATTCTGAGGCTAAATGATTTGCTTCTAATCTATTTTTGTCTGAGATCTAGCTGTCTCTACTTGAATAATGGTGACTGACAATAACTCTGAAATTGAGATGAATAATATATTTATGCACCTACTATTTCCAGCTATTTGGTAGAAACCCCGGACTTCTAGAAAGTTTTTTGTTCGAAATGATGACTGCGGTACAGGAGGTCCCCTAGATGACCCAACCCGCACTCTCAGACCGCCTTGCAGTCGTAAGACTCAGGCCCATCAGCTATCAAATAAAAAACCGGCCAAGTGCGAGTCGGGCTCGCGCACCGAGGGTTCCGTATAAACACTTTCCATCCCTAAGTGGTTAAGTTAAGTTTGCACCTGGTATGTATAGCGCCCCATATAAATTAGGTGCAAAGTTAGGTATTAATAGGTATTAAAAAAAAACTACTTACTAGATCTCGTTCAAAACAATTTTCGTTGGTAGTTTTTATAGTAATGTACATCATATGTTTTTTTTAGATTTTTCATTTTCTTATTTTAGAAGTTAGAGGGGGGGGGACCAACTTTTTTCCACTTTGGAAGCGTCTGTCACGCAAACTATTCGGTTTAGAAAAAAAATGTTTTAGAAACCTCGATATCATTTTTGAAGACCTATCCATAGATACCCCACACGTACTCGTATGTGTTTGATGAAAAAAAATTTTTTGAGTTTCAGTTCTAAGTATGGGGAGCCCCCAATATTTATTATTATTTTTTTATTTTTGCATCAAAACCTTAATGCGGTTCACAGAATACATCTACCTACCAAGTTTCAACTGTATAGCTCTTATAGTTTCGGAAAAAAATGGCTGTGACATACGGACGGACAGACGGACAGACAGACATGACGAATCTATAAGGGTTCCGTTTTTTGCCATTTGGCTACGGAACCCTAAAAAGGGAGTACGGTAGGGTACTGTACTGTACCCTTACTATGAGTTAACGTGACACTAAAATTCTCCATACAAATCCTTCACGTAGTCACTAGCGAGTACTGTTACTGTAAACTCATGGTAAGGAACGAAGTCACGGGCACTGGATTAGATGAGCCACTTGCGTAACCGTCTAGTCGTCACTTCCTTATTAGACCCGCGTAGATTCCTTGCCATGCTTTCCCTTGTACTTTGACATGTAACTCGAACGGAATATACCATTTTTTACGACCTATGTTAATTCAAAAACCATTTCTGGGAATAGGGTTCTTATAGCGCAATAAACAATTCGATTCTGACACTATGACACCTGTGAAAAGTTATTCATATTAAATTTTTCGACTTTCACTTGTTCTTGGGGTTTTGAGGTCCGAGGCAAGTCAACTGTGACGTCACTAAGAAATACTATGGAGAATAACAATTAAACTTATCTAATTGGCCTACGGATGAAGTTCTTTTCCTAAATTGGCCAATATAATATAATATTTTTAATAAAAATTGGGATCTTTATTTTGTACTAGATACTAGACTTTAAATACTAGACATACGACTTCCATAGAACCCAGTTCTCACCGGCTTGTTTACTACGTTTTAGAAGACCTTTGTACTTCAATAATGCATGCTCTTGAATGAATAATAACCAGGATCCACTTACAACAATAATACGTCTTCTACTGTGTGCTTTAAGAAAGACAGTGTAATACGAATACCAAAATAACTGGCAATAATCCTCGTCAAATTGAAGCGAATAAAGATAACCCACAGCACATACTTAATACATTATATGCCACTCTACTCTAAGACTGCTTGGATGTTGGATAAGTGTTTACCCAACATTCAGCAAACGAGTCTCTGTCATTGTTATTCAATTTTCACTTCTCAGTACACTCTATTTTTGGTAGGTGTGACAATTCACGCGACAAACATGGCATAGTTTGATCATATACGCATACATAAGTCGTCCAGAAGCAAACATACAACGTGATAGTAAATCCCCTTTATTTATAAACCGCAATTGCAAAACTATCAACTAAAAATACCTCAAGAAATCACTTATGGTGTGCGGTCCTGGAATTTTTTTGTATAACAGTCCCGGGAATTCAGTACATTTGCTAGCCCTTAAGCACTTTAAACGAAAGTTGAAGTCACATTTGTTCAACACCATACAGAAGAGGAGAGAGAAGATGTTTAGTCACCTTCACAGGCAGGGGAGGGCCAAGAATAAGCTAAAACAAATACAAGAGAAGGTTAATGTCATGTATAGAGAAATCAAGGAGGTGACTATGGATAGGGATAGATGCAGCTACACCAACTAGAGTTTGACTCTAAATGATAAAAGCACTTTTTAATGCTAAACCAATGTCAACTAGTGTCCCGATAAACAAAGCACAATACCTAAATATTCATTTCCTGTCGTGCTACTTGTCACATTATAGCGATAAGTAGTACTAGATTAGATTCATAATCAAGTAATTTCATGCTTCAAATTCTTTTACATCTGCCTATTTTTTTATGAATCCAATCCAATCTAATTCCAATAACAGAAGATGATGTCGCCATCGAAACTATAATCGCGTCTTCTAATAGGTAATACCTATATTTATTTTTTCTACTGTCGTCGTCTTCACTTTTAACATGTCTCTCAATAACCTAAAGGTCCGATTACACAACAAACCTTAACCAAATCATTTGCGTTTTCTAACTTTGCTCCTCGCTATGCCATGTAACAGTTTGCGCAATTCAGACCTAAGCTAAAGCGGTGATTGCGTTTATTAATCTTCGGAGTGCGTTTGTGTAATTGGCCGGTAACGCACTTTGATCGCTAGATTCATAAGTCCATGGTAGATTCGTTTCAGAAGTCCGAATTAAACTATGCGGTCAAATGCCGAGGTTCATCTTTTGACCTCTTACGTTGACAGTTACGATTTGTTTGATGTTGTCTATATTTCTTGATCTATATTTTAGAGTAAAAGCAACTTCGTTGTTGTATTCTTTGTCGTCGTTTTTCCATACCGTAGACGGGTAAAAAGTATCTTTGGATGTTCAGATATCCCTGTACCAAAATTGGTTAATAGCTGCACAGTCGTTTCGGCGTCGTAAAATGACAAAGAAGTTATGACTTATGACCAACTGATGTTGCCAGACTGGCATAGCGCCGCGCGTCCATACAAAACAAATGAAATCTGATTTTGAAAATAAATCTAGAATTTTATAAAGATGACAGTTGTGTCCGAAGTCTGAACTAAAGAATCCAAGTTGAAAAGCCACAGAAAATTGCATTGTTCCATCTCTTGATCACTTCGTTTAGATTGACTTCGTCCATCATACGTTTCCTTTCTAAAAACCTCTTAATATGGTAACATTCCCTCCTTCCACCAATGTTCTATCTCGTCCACCCATTCAGATTCAGGTATAGTTTTTCACAATCAGAGTTCCGCGGTCCACAAGGTTCAAAATATGATCCGCGAACGCTTTTAAATTCGTAAACGTCGACGACTTCATTTGGGCATGTCTCTTAAATAGGAATCTTGAACATTTTAACAAGTTTGGAATCCACATTAGGTGAAATAAGAAGAGCAAGATGGATTCAAGAATGTGAAGAAACGAATTTGACAATTCGGGAATGGAACGTGAAAGAAGTGGGAATGTTAACGAGCGAAGAAATTTACAAAATGGATAAAGTGAGCTATCTAAATTATAACCGCGGGAATGTCCCCTGGATTATCAGCACTAAATAACCATAGTTTTACAAACTCATTATTACATTGTAAACCATCTAATTAGTCTACATGTCGCGCGTAGTTAACTAACACCGTTCAAAATGCCATGTTACTTCGTTCTGCGTTGGAAATAACGTATAGCAATTATCAGAAATCAGAAATCAGAAATCAGAAATTTTATTTGTCAAACATAGGTATAAATATAGTTATTGGTGTTGAATACAATTTGTTTTGACCTCTATGTTTTACCCATAAGTATGGATGTACAAATTTTACACACTTAGAGAAAAACTAACATGCATTTTATGATTAAATTACAAAATTTGCCATAGAAACACAGTCGTACGGAAATAAACAATTTGGTGCAATGAAATAATGAAATTAAAAATATGTCAAATTGAAAAACAATAATTATGAAATCTAAAATTATGTCACATCATTTAAATAATCTTTGACCGAATAGTAGCATTGTTTGCTAAGGTAGGATATAAGTTCTTTTTTAAATTGGACCATATTTAGATCTTTCAATGAGTCTGGAACTTTATTATATATCTTTGGCGCCATACCTAGAATACTATTTCTCATCATTGCCGTGTTAGTTCCATGTCCATCTCTCAACTTGCATTTATACTGCGGACGTGTTGGAAATCTGCGACCGTCTGCAACTTTGTTAAATAAGTCAGGATTGGCTTTGACAAATAGGCTTACTTCAAGAATGTACAATGAAGGCAAAGTTAATATATTAAGAGATCTGAAGTATGGTTCGCAGCTGTCTCTTACAGATAACCCGCACATAGCTCGTATACAGCGTTTTTGAGCCTTGAATGCCATATCTTTATTGACTGAGTTGCCCCAAAAGATTATCCCATATCTCAGCAACGAAGCTACAAGTCCATGATACGCCGTTAAAACTGCTTCACGGTTTACTATTTTTGATAGCTTAAACAGTGCATATGCTGATTTACACAACTTATTACACAAGTAATCTATATGGTGTTTCCAGTTAAGCTGGTTGTCAATCATTAAGCCCAAGAATTTTGTCACTTCCACATCATCTATCTTATTTCCTTCATACGCAATCTTTAATTGCGGTATTTGTGTTCTTTGGTGAAAGTGCATCAGATTAGTTTTATTTAAGTTAATTAATAAATTGTTGTTATTCAGCCATTCAATAATATTTTTTATTACTGTATTTATGTCCTGTTCATAATCTTCCATAATATTATCATAACATTTAATAATAGAAGTACTGTCATCGGCGAAAAGTACCATAGGATGCTGGATATTATTAGGCAAGTCATTAATATATATAAGGAAGAGAAGTGGGCCCAGTACACTTCCTTGAGGGACACCAAATTTAACATATTGTTTGTTTGACACATATTTATATTCTCTTTTCCTGAGGGAGCAAATTCTTGATATTTCTGTGTATTGCTGTCGTCCGCTTAAGTAAGATTTTATGAGATTCAATACATTGCCTCTGATTCCGTACCGGCTCAATTTACTTAACAGCTTGTTGTGGTCTACATAGTCAAATGCCTTTGTCATGTCAGTGAACAGGGCGCATATTGGCTTTCTTTTATCTACATTATCTATAACAAGGCTAATTAGATTTTTCCTAAACCCCCTTTGTGCTTCACATAGTAAATTAAATCTAGTTAGGTAATTGTAGATCCGTTTATATATTGCCTTTTCAAATATTTTGGAAATAATTGAGATCAATGCTATTGGGCGATAATTTTGTGGGTATTCTTTATCACCCTTTTTAAATAACGGCTTTATAATGGTAGTTTTTAGGGCATCTGGGAAAATACCTGCATCAATGCTTAAATTAACAATATGACTAAGAGGTTTATCTAAAACATCACTAACAAATTTAACAACTTCTGTACTTATACAGTCAAACCCTACGCTTTTTGTATTTTTTAGTGTATGTATGATAGTTTTTATCTCTTTCGGTGTTGTTGGTGACATATACAGAGAATTTTCATTATTTAGAATATTTTGTTCCATCCTATTACAATGCGATGGTGTTTCTCTATGTACAAAATGATCATTAAAAATTGTGGCTATAATTGTAGGATCTGTGACAACAGTACCAGACGAGTTTTTTAGTTTTAGTATAGGTTCTTTTGGACACCTTGCCTTACAGCTGTTAATAACATTCCAAGCGGCTTTAGATTTATTATCTGAAGTTCTAATCTTATGATTATTCTTTGCTCTTTGTGTTAATTTTATAATTTTTTTATATTTTTTTGAGTATCTCTGTAAGATTAACTTATTAGCTACAGTTCTCGACCGTCTATATTGCCAAAGCAATCTTCTTTGATTTTTACTACACATTTTTATACCTTTAGATACCCATTTAATTTTATTTTTTGCTTTAATTGTCACCAACTTTACCGGAAAACATAAATCATACAATAAACGAAAATCTTCAATAAATGCATTATATGCCACATTTGGATCCAAAGCACTATACACTTCAGAGAAGGATAAACAGTGAAGATGCGATCTGAAATTGACAAGATTTTCATGTGAGTAGTCACGTTTTTCGACCCGCCAGAGTTTTAAATTATTTGTCCTTTTTATCGGAACTTTCAGTATTTGAGCTGTATGGTCCGATAAACCGAGATCGATGACTTGGTTTATTTGACCTCGTTTTATGTTATGAGCAAAATTGTCTAGACATGATTTGCTAATAGGTCTTGTCGGTTTTCTAATTTCCAGGAATAAACCGTAGCTCTTTAAAAAATATTCAAATTCTAATGTGATTTTATTACGTTTTAATATGTCGAAATTTAAATCTCCGCACATGATTACTTTTCTGGTTGAATTATTCCTAAAAATTAATCTTAAAATTATGTCTAGTTTTTCGTAAAACAGTTTTAAATTTTTGAAGCCTGGGGCTCTATATACACATATCAAAACAATTTCAAAGGACGTAAGTTCTATTGCACAGCATTCTAGTACACCTGTAACTGATTGTTTGGAGATCTTTTCTAGCGTCGTGAAAATTAAGCCGGGCCTGACTAATATACATGCTCCTCCACGTTTTGAGTCCTTCCTTGAGTAGTATGCTGCCAAGTGGTAGTTTGGTAACGTTAATACATCTTCATGACCAGCCATCATAAAGTGTTCCGTTATACAGATTATATCAATATCAATCTTTTTTGTATTAAGTTCGGTCAAATTAACTGTTAGGATATCCGTTTTATTAATTAGACCTGCTATATTTTGGTGCATAATATTTATATAGTTATTGACGAAAAAACTCTTGTTGGTCGTTCATCTCTAAATTTGATACTGACAATTTGCTGCTTGATTGAACAGGATCGATAAACTCATCATAGTTTTCTTCTACTGTAGACTGCTTGATGTTTGAGATAGCTTGGTTAATGCACATAAAAATATGTTTCATTCCTTTGTTCTTTAACTCTCCTGATCGCTTGTGAAACATGTCATAGTCGTAGGATAGAGACTGATTAGAATCCAGAAAATAAGCGTAGCAATGTGTCAAAATGTCCAAGTACAATAGATTGTTAAACATTTCGACGCGCCAGTTAAATAAATTGCTACTATCACCACATTTGTAGGTCGGTGAGCATATTATAAAGTTTGTATGCTGCAATTTTTGAAGTGTTTCTCTGATGTAGGTTATTAGTGAAAAATAATTTTTAGTTGTTTCAAAATCATCCTCACCCAGAAGTATAATGCAATAGTCATCCAATGTCATATCTTTAGTTTTTTGGCTAACATCTTTTAATAATTCTTGGATACCACATTTTGGCGTTAGGTAATGAAGAGTTTGTAAGTTTTCTGCTAAGGTGGTATTTGCAATTCGTAGTATTTGATTTTTTTTGTTAGAGCTTAAAATAGTGACCTTGTTCTTTTTGTTACTCGTTGAAGTTGGCGAAGTGTTGGCGCTGTAGTTTGTCAGTATTTTCTTTTGAGAGTTTGTTTGGATGACATTTGATGACGTGATATTTTCTATTGATGTGGTGTTATTTCCCGATGGCTTTTCTTCCTCTTGCTCACTAGGCTCTATTTCCGTTAAGACCATTTGAGTGCTACCCGTAAACTTTTCCGTTCTCAGTGTGGGTGAGTTAATATGACATATTTTGTTTAAGTTTTTTTGTTTTTTGCAAGATCCCTTTGCTTTTGTTTTGTCGGGAGTAGTATCGTATAAAACTTTTTTGTATGAGTTAATATTCGTTTGGCAAGTCTGTATAGTCTTTTTTAACTCACTAACCTCGCCGTTAAGTTTTATGATTTCCTCGTGCGCACTTGAGAGCTCTGTTTTTAGATTATCAATTTCATGTTTTAATTGTAGAACCTCTGAATTATCCATAGCTGAGATGTCAGGGAGACTTCGTGATGACTTAGGGCTATTTGCGGTCCATAGGGTAGAGTTTAGAACTTCACTTATATTATTAGAGATGTTCAATAGGTTTTCCTCCGATAAATGTAGTTGTTGCGCCTTTCGCATTGTGATATTTTCTGTATCAGAATTGTTAATTTTGTGTGTTAAAGGTACAGTTTGGTCTTTTATTTTTTGAGTAGAGGTGCTTGGTTTATGTATATTCTGGCTCACATTTGGTTTGCGTGATGCACAGATATTACAGTTCCATTCCTGTATTTGCTCTTCGGTCATTAGTAGGAAGCGCCTAGAAGTAAGGAATGCACACTTTATATCGAATGTTCGTTTGCACTGCTTACATTTTATGTATTGATTCGAAGTGATGTTGTTTCCGCACTTTTTGCAAGTTTTTTTTTCGGGTTCCTTCAAGTTTCCAATCTTATTCACACTTAAAACCGTAGTGTTTTGTTTGGATTCCATTTCGCAACTTTATTTTTGTAATTAAAAGAATGGAAAAAGAAATATAGTTCGCTAGGATTCGAACTATGTGCCTTGGCTATTCGCACGAACTAGTTTAAGCGATCAGTCGTAAACCGCGCTACGGCGACCGTTACAGAAGCGGACGAAAAATGTGCATATAGCGTCTTCTTGGGTTCCCTAGGGGTAAAATCTTCGTAGTTCACTTAGATCACGTAAGATGGCGCTGGCGTATGACTGTGTAGTTCTGTCTAGTTATGATAGATGTCACTGTACCCGCAGAGTTTCGTATGTTTACCCACTATGAAGAAAAAATGATTAAGCACTTTTGAGTGTCTTATAATAGTTATTCATACACTAATTAATTGACGATTCCACACCGTTTGTACGAATTGTAAGTCCAAATAGCAGTATATTATAGTTTTGATATTAATATGATCACTTAACTGTCACTTAATTTCTCCGATTTTGCTAATTTTGATTTTCACTGTTTTTGTTGTTCACATATATATTTAGTCACTGTCCACACTAAGTGTAATGCATTGATACATTTATTATTAATTATTAACACTTTTAATGATTTTAAAACGCATTTTATATTTTTAATTACAAAAAAACTGCACAGCTGATGTAAACAAAGGCACAGTGGCGCCACTAGCGATCATATATCATGCACACATGCACAGTTTAATCTGTCATTCAAAAGAAAGTTTTAATACTGGGGAATAAGATTATTGGGTCGTAATAGTCATACAGGACAGATAAATGACAACGATATGGGACTAACTGTCGGGTGCTCTAAATTACTACTTTACCGTACCATTCAGAAACGTCAGATGCGTTTGATGTTTCGAATGTACATAAGACATTTTTGAACGAAGCGACAAGTATATGGTTTATTGAGTGTAGTAAAAGAGAGAATTCTGGTACTCGGATGTCATTAAGTTATTTGATTGTAAAAGTCTAGAGCGACTGAAATATAAACTAGTTTTCCTGTAAATGGAACTTGGATAACTACACAGCGCCAAAGAATACACAACGATAAAATTGCCGATGTGCTCCATTAACCTTTAAAATAAATGACAACATTTGTCATTTAATACAGCTCGAAAACCCAAAATCGATGCCATAAATAGAATAACTTTTCTTAAAGGAATACGAGTTTGGACTAAATACGTGTAAGTATTCTGAAGTTCGACTGTTGATCTTTATCTGATGATTTTTGTACTGTTTTTTCGTGGCAGTGTTTAGAATGGTTATAGATGTACAGTCTGACCAAAAAGAGTAGAAATTAAAAAGTGGCAATACTGTAGTGGCGTCCCTTTCTAATCAATCTAAGAAAACAGAGACGACACTACAGTATTGCCACTTTTTAATTTCTACTCTTTTTGGTCGAACTGTAGAGTTCGATCTACATTTCTATACACGAGTAGTATATAGGTCATTAGATAATTGAGTTGGTGAAGCAACTCTTCTCTCATTTTGGTGCCCTTTTCTTATTATAAAAAAAAAACCGGCCAAGAGCATGTCAGGCCAAGGTCAGTGTAGGGTTCCGTAGTTGCCCATCCTTCACAATAGATGTGCTTAAATTAGGTACGAGAAAGATTTCAAGCTCTATAAAAAAGGTCGTAAGCGCCATAGTAACTCTAATTACCTACTTATTACCTTCTGGAAGTCATCGATTATAGGCGCCAGATTGAGCGGAATCTTTTAATGCAATATGGCAGTTAACTTATATGTGTAACGTTCGAAGTATAAGGACACCGCGCGGCACTTACGTCATTTTAAAGAAAATTATGAAATTTTGCGATAATTCAAAAACGGCTTGACAGTACTTGAAAGTACTTATAAGACCTTATTTTCATGAATTTTTCCGTAATTTTTTGACTCGTGTTTAAAAGTTAGAGGGGGGGAGACACTATTTTTTTTATTTTCGGAGCGAATATTTACAAAACTGCTGATTTTATCAAAAAAATATGTTAGAAGACCCCTATCTTTTTTAAAAGACCTATTCAACGACACCCCACACACTAGTGTCGAAACGAAAAAAAAAATTCACCCCCACTTTAGGTGTTTGAGAGGTAACCGAAAAAAAAATTTTTGGTTTTATTTTACTTTTTTATCGGCGTGATACATACACATACTCATACCAAATTTCAGCTTTCTAGTACTAATGGTCACGGAGTTAAGCCGCGGACGGACGGACAGACGGACATGGCGAAACTATAAGGGTTCCTAGTTGACTACGGAACCCTAAAAATGATCATTCCATAGTTTTATTGCCTAGTACGCCAGGAAACGTAACAATACCTACCCCTTTGTAAGCGTAGATTTTGTCTTATTGCTGGCTCGTGTTAGGCCTTATTAGTCTGCTCGCCATCAGATCTGTGGAAGATTTAACTAGCTAAGAGACTACCAACTAGTTAGTCACCTAGGTTTACTAGGGAAACGTTGTGTGTTTAAAACAACTAACGTTTACAGAAGGGTTGAAACAACTGGTAAACGCTGAAATGTTCCAACTCACACCTCCCAGGTCTTAGCTCAACTCACTCATATTTCTTTTGGTTGAATTAAAGCATTTCGTAGTGATGCATTTCGGAAAATATATCCTGCACATCATCAGACTTGGAAAAATGGGGGTGGTTTGTCGCAGAGATGCATTCCCGATTCTCAGTTCTCAAATAGAGGCTAACTTTCTGGTAGGGAGGACTTACATACCAACCTGTCCAGTTCTTTTCAATTGTCTAAATTGTTGAGAGTTCCAAACGATGGATGGAAAACTGCACTGGATCATTATTTACTCAGGACCATTTTGAAAATTGCATGATGTAACACAGATGAAACTCATACAAAAAATTTTAGGCAAAAACGGCTCAGGCCGTTTGCTTTTATATAAAAACTATGAGAAAATGTTCGGCTGTAAACGGAGCGATAGGTTTGCGAAGATAAAACACATAAGTTCACAGACATGGTACCGTATTACGAAGGTCCTAACTTACGTTTTTCGGTTTGGAGCAACTCTTCTTCTTGATCTTTACTAAATTTTTCCAGCCCATTCTCCTTCTTCAATTAAAGAGTGCGCTCTTGTCGCTGTAGCAATCGCCAGCTGTTTCTTTCTTGGGCTTTCCCTTTAACTCCTTGGTAAGATATGACTTATTAACCTTTTCTTTTATTTGCTCAAAGTTATTTCGTCTTGGCTTTCTTCTACCTCGTTTTCCCTCGATTTTTCCTTCCATGATATTTTAGGAAAAAGTCTTATTAGCTTCTATTAGCGTTAGTAGTGCCCTTTTCTCTCCTATTCTATCCAAGATCTCTTCATTAGACATTTTTTCCGTAGCCATTACCCACTTTTATTTAGCGTTAGTAGTGCCCTTTTCTCTAGTATCCTATTCAAGATCTCTTCATTAGACATTTTTCCGTAGCCATTACCCACTTTTATTTATTTAGAGTATTTTGGAATACAAGCATCGCATGCGTTCGTGCGCGCGCGCAGTAGAAAGCGTGGCGCTTGCTGGAGCAGAACCACGCGGCTCTCGCGTGAGGGCTGCCTCATTAGAGATTTAGTCTAAATATAGTCTCAGGCTCTGGACCATTTTTAGCCTTTTTAATAAAGATAGTTTTGCGTCTTCAGAAACATATAAGGCAGAGAGAGGGCTGTAGGTGTAGAAAGCCCGGCACTTGGTGGATCAGAACCACGCGTTCTCGCATGAGGGTAGTCGCAGGCTCAGCGCTTCTCATGCCAGCCGTAATAAAGAGCTAGTACTAGTAAGTATCTCACGTCATGAGACCTGTGATTTCTTAAACTCTCTTAAGAGGCCTTATTCCTTTTAAAATTTATATTTGTCATATTATGACAAATATATATTGATAATTTCAACCAACTTTTAGAAGTGAATTTATACTTTTCCCCGAGTTAGTACAGTCGAGTTCATTTACATCTACACACTTACGAGAACAAAAGTATCTGAACACGACCCTATTGTCAGGAGCATAAAGTCGTGTTCAGATATTTTTGTTCTCGTAAGTGTGTAGATATGTAAATGAACTCGACTGTACCAAAGCTGTTTCATGCTTTCATTGCGTGCAGTCGAAAATAAGTTGAAACAACAAATTTTCCGCGTGAATTTTGTCAATTTCGAGTAGTTTTTGAAACAAAAATTATGAATGAAAAATTCAAACTGTAGATTTCAAGTATATACCAAATTACCAATAAATCCCTAGCCCTGTTTTAGGTAGTAACATCAATAATATGTTAAGAAACATTTTTGATCATAGATACTTTTTTTTAAAACAATCGGCATTTTAAAATTAATAAGGCCTCTTAATAGGTACGTTTATCTACTCGTACGTAGGCGTTTACTTTTTTTTTTTTTTTTATGTCTTTGGGGGCAAACGAGCAAACGTATCGCCTGATGGAAAGCGATTACCGTCGCCCATAAACACCTGCAACACCAGAGGAGTCACAAGTGCTTGCCTACCCGGAGGACGAAGATAGAATGCCTCTATGCTAGTAATTTCACCGGCTTTTCAAATCAGTCTCATCTATACTATTATGAACAATAATAATAATATGACAATCATTCCGCTATGGAGAGAGGTCATTATTTCAGCGCGATCCAGTATTCATACGGGGTGTATACAGCAACATCTGTTGATAAACATTTCTTTGTCCCCTCATGATGCCGTAACAGCCGGACAAATAACCACTTAGGGCATTATCACACTTGCGATTTGCGAGCCAGTTTTTATACAAATAAGCGGCAAACTCGCCGTATGATCGCCTTCATACAAAATTCACTCGCAAATCACAAGTGTGATAAGGCCCTAAACTGTTGAGTAAAGTAAGCATCACCTTGTCAAAATGTATTATTGACACACTATGATTACCAAACCGCGATGAGAATGGGATTAAAGCAACTGTAATTTCATATACATTTTGACGTATGTATATGGAATAACTGTCATTATCCAATCCCTTTCTCATCGCGGTTTAATAATACGTGTGGTGGGCACAACAACATATATAGGTACAGTCAACTAATTTGATTTCTAGGCCACTTTAGACCTTGTCACAATGACAATATGAGAGTTCAAGCGGCTTTCATATTGACGTTCGCTGTAACAAGGTACGAAATGGCCTAGGAATCAAATTGGTTGACTGTACATATTATGTGGGTTACCTACTATTGCTGTCCTTTTATTGTTTACATGTTTAATTGTAGTTAGAGCATGCAAAATAAATTACTTTATGTAAGTACATGACGGCCGGAAGGGGTCAAGTAATGAAGATAAGACATTAACTGAGTGCACTAACTGAGCTATCAGTTGACAAAGTGTAAGCGTAATTTCTTACAATTGTAAAATAAATGTAATAGTACATTACGTATCAAGGGTGGTAAAGAGGAATTCCTTTGCCACCAGAGTCACGTACGACGATTTTCATCACACTTTGGAGGAAACAAAACAAAAGTAATAAATAGCAGTCAATACCAAAATTACTTACCGCCCTAGGGCGTACTATCCGACTTACCACCCGGTTTTCCAGCATGTAAGCCCTTAAAGTGTGATAAAAATTACTTACCGCCCTAGGGCGTAATTAATGACTTACCGCCCGCTTTTCTAGCATGTAAACCCTTTTTACGAGTAAGTGTGATGAAAGTAATATTTACCTCCCCGCCACGTATCACTCGTCAAACATGGCTTATCTGAAACAACAAATTGCTCATTATTAATGCGCACGACATATTGAAGCTCAAAGCGATCAGCTATCACAATGTACTCTATCGAAATTACCGGTAAAACCCTTCCAACTTCAAAATTATAGGGTCACAACAACCATGGACTCTTTACAGAGTTATAACGTTTTGAAAATAAGGCAGAGTGATCGATCGTGTAACTATGAAAGGTCGTAAGTGGTTGAAGAATGTACGCCGGTACCCCTACCATGAGTTGACGTGACATAAACGATTTGTATGGAACTACAATTCTCTACTCATGGTAAGAGTAGGGGTGTTTTATGTAGTTGTGTCGTTTTGGAACGGGGTGATAGATTGCGTGACAACAGTGTCAACATTGGGAATCGTTCACCTTTGGACCGGGTGAACTACCCCGATGACCGGTAAAGCAGTGTTCACACTGAGGATATATTCGACCAGACTTTTATTCCGAAGGGACCAGGACACACGCGGCTATTCTCGCACATTTTGACTTGAATTGAATTTCAGGGCTGGTCTAGCCCTCACTACCAGTAGATGGAGTTTGTGTGAGAGTATAACCCGCTAATGGGATTATCTCCGCGCCTCAGGAGTAATTAGTCTCGCACAAAGGCTTTCCATAGTCATACAGCGTGGGAATGCTGCCTGCGTCATAGGCAACCGAGGGGTCTTAGTTTTAAGAATATTTTTTTATCTTAGTTTTTTTTGTTTTACTATATACCCATAAATCTGTTCTTATGCTTTTATTTTGGCCTATAACAAATATTTTATCCTTTATTTCGAGAATGACGCTTACCATGTCAAAGCCCCATAGTTTGACATTCCTATCTGTACCCTTATCATGAGTTTACAGTGACAGACAAATGTATATTATAGCGACTGCGGAAAGTTTGAGAAAAGCACTATACATTCCTTAGCCGTGAAAAGGGCTTGCCGAGTTGCCGGCTTCGTATCACTATCCTACTCAGCCGGTAAGCACTTATTTCGCGGCGTCTGCAGTAATGTACTAAAATTGAATGGTTAAAAAACAATAAGCTGTCGAAGACCTATTCGAACTTAAGCACATATTTTGCTGACGAAAAAGTCGCATGGTCTCGAATTAGCTGAAGGCTTACTGCTCAAAAATAATATAAAAAGGCTTAAGTTATTAGATGATATCGGCTATTTCGGTCACTTAATCCTGTAATTCAATAACGCCGCCTTATAGGATACTGAAGTACTTTCAAACTGAATACAAGCCCACGCAATACATTTTAGGTCTTCTTGCGACGTTTATAGAGTTGATTAATGATTTTTCAGTTGTTATAGGTGATTGACATACTGATGTTGACCTTACGGGGAAGTTTACAGCCTGAATTGTTCAGGAATAGTAAAATAATTGCCTGTATTATAAATTTACAAGTTAATTGAGTACCGTAGCTATGTCACAAAACTTATTTAAGAGAAAATAATGGTACATTTTTACAAAAGTATTTTTTTTTTTTTGGGGAATTGGATAAACATTTTCAAACTGCTTCTTGTATCATTTTACGGGGCCAGCACCTCTACAAATGTGATACGCGGCTCTCATGCGAGATATTTATCTATCTCTTTACTGTGTAGTACTGTGAGAGAGTGACATTAAAATGCTATGTCGCGTAAGAGTCGCAAAGCATAATTGTGCTAGACCGGCCCGTACAGGGAGAAAACATTATCATATATTTTACTTTTTCTAAGCTACAGAATAATCTGTTTGATAATTTTCTTCCACTCCCCATATTGTTGGGAAGCTTTTCCTAGAAACATGAAATTTTGCATATAAGTCATTATAAATGCCTACTAAGTATACGTATTTCTTATACAGTAAGGAAAAAAACTTAAAATCTATCCTCAACAAATGATAATGGGTCTAAGGGATCGACATAATAGGTTGCCCGAGGATATACTGTGGGATTTTGTATCTTTATCATTTACTAGCGACCCGCCCCGGCTTCGCACGGGTGCAATGCTGATAAATTATGCATGTATTATACATATAAACCTTCCTCTTGAATCACTCTCTCTGTAAGGAATGCCTCGTCGGCCGGGTCCTCACACTGACATCTACGATAGCTCAGAAGTAGATAATAATAAATGAGATGATAGAAAACACAAGGGTAAACGAAACGATATATATTTAAACACAAAACAAATTAACACAATTAAAGATCGGAGCGTAAACTAACACAGAAAATTAACACACAAATTAAACCGCGAATTTAAACTAGATCTTAACTAATGAAGTCCTTTATCTTTCACTACGCACTAATTAACTAACAAGATGGTATACACGTGAGTAAGAGACTGAACGGAAGTACTGGCGGATCGCTGATCTACGCACTGAGTAACAGAGTGTGGACTCGATGTTAACTGAGATTGTACTACTGAACTACTACGGAGTCGTAACTCTACGCAGGCTAAAGTGGTACTACTAACTGACTACGGAGTCGTAACTCTACGCAGACTGAGGTGGTACTACTGAACTACTACGGAGTCGTAACTCTACGCAGGCTAAAGTTGTACTAAATAATGGCGGAAACGGGCGTCCTTTTATATGATTCGTTCAAGGTTTGTTTACATTCTTGGCGGGACGCCCGCTCTGTTACATTGCACTGATTTTTGGTTAAATTACAATATTTCTCTTAAATTTATCTTATAGATAACATGGAGGTTCGTTTATAGAACAAAATTACATATGTGATTCTTATGTGAGAGTTCCCGTTTGATTACAGCGATATAAAGTTTATTCGTTTTCTTTGTTCCGGCTCAGAGGCCATCTCGCTCGCACGGGTCGAGATATACACCTGCCCGTTCCCTCTTATCGCGGCGCGCGCGGCGTGCCGTGTTATTTTCATGTTTGCCGTGCTCGCAGCAGGTTGCGGCCGGTATAATATTAAGAGAATTTACTCATATTTCTACAAGGAACGTTACTACAAAGTTTCAGAGTTATTAAATTTTTTATCCTTAAATTTTACATTCAATGTAAACAACATGACTCCTTTGTCTTAGACTGTGAGCGGAAAGTTACCAGGATGAGTCATACTTGTTTATTTTAAGACGCCGTGGTCTTTTAACTATCCTTCATACATTATATTTGGGAGCTCTCTTACAGTAAGGTTTTTAGGAAAATAAGTGTTTTAAACACATAATATGGCCGCTTTTTAGGGCATTTAGGAACATAAGGAATAAATTATTTATTTCGTCTTAATTCTAATTTTAGCTAATCGTTTACAAATATATTATTTATTTATTTATTCTAAGTTCGCCTAGCTGTCCGTAACACTCTCTATTTAAAAAAACCGCATCAAAATCCGTTGGGTAGTTTTAAAGATTTAAGCATACAAAGGGACATAGGGACAGAGTGATTTGACTTTGGGTCACTAACACTATAGGTATGCAAAAATAACATATCTCCACATGACATGGTCACGGCAGCACGGGACGTAGTATTAAACCTAAAAGATTTTACGCACACAAAGGCGCTTAAACAAAATGTATATTACTAAACCAAAAAAAGAAACTACCAAGGTCATTTTAATTACAGTTTGAATAAAAAAAGGCAAATACACGCGTAACGAATCCATCTAAATAACTTTTGCAATGAAGTACCAGGCTCACATAAACAGCATGGCGTTGCGACAGAGGTTGGGCAATGCTGCAATTACAGGCCTCTACTGACTCCTCGTCTGGGTTCCATGCCTCACGACGTGGAATTATCATTGGAGACGTAGTGTTTATATTCTCTTTGATTGGAGAATGCAAATATCCAAGTCAGGAAGTTGTGACCTGTATGTATGTAGTTATGTCGATTAACTTACCCGGTATCACTACATAGTATTAAAAAAAGTCGTTTCCGTCTGTCTGTCACTATGTATGCTTAGATCTTTAAAACTACGCAACGGATTTGATGCGGGTTTTTAGGGTTCCGTAGCCAAATGGCAAAAAACGGAACCCTTATAGATTCGTCATGTCTGTCTGTCCGTCTGTCCGTCCCTATGTCACAGCCATTTTTTTCCGAAACTATAAGAGCTATACAGTTGAAACTTGGTAGGTAGATGTATTCTGTGAACCGCATTAAGGTTTTGATGCAAAAATAAAAAAATAATAATAAATATTGGGGGCTCCCCATACTTAGAACTGAAACTCAAAAAAATTTTTTTCATCAAACACATACGTGTGGGGTATCTATGGATAGGTCTTCAAAAATGATATCGAGGTTTCTAAAATATTTTTTTTCTAAACCGAATAGTTTGCGTGACAGACGCTTCCAAAGTGGAAAAAAGTTGGTCCCCCCCCTCTAACTTCTAAAATAAGAAAATGAAAAATCTTAAAAAAACATATGATGTACATTACTATAAAAACTACCAACGAAAATTGTTTTGAACGAGATCTAGTAAGTAGTTTTTTTTTAATATTTTAATACCTAACTTTGCACCTAATTTATATGGGGCGCTATACATACCAGGTGCAAACTTAACTTAACCACTTAGGGATGGAAAGTGTTTGTACGGAACCCTCGGTGCCCGAGTCCGACTCGCACTTGGCCGGTTTTTTTAAATAGGTAGAGTGATTCAAGAGGAAGATTTCTATATATAATACACGCAAAATGTATCAGCATTGCACCGGTGCGAAGCCTCATCATCATCATCATCAGCCCGGAGTCGTCCACTGGCTGGACATAGGCCTCCCCAGTTCCCCAGGCAACCTAATCGCGATTGTCAAATCTTATTAATCCCATTGCTTGGTTTGTTTCATCGTCGTATCTATTTATATATATATTTATTTATTTAAACTTTATTGCACAAAATAAATAAGTAAAAGTACAAATGGCGGACTGGCGGACATGTTGTTTGATGCACCGCCTACAATTTCTCTGCTTCGCTCTAAGGTTGACTGGTAGAGAATGTCTCATGGCATTAAGTCCGCCTTTTGTACGTTAAGTTTTTCTTTTGTGCAATAAAGTTTAAATAAATAAATAACGCAAGCCTTCTTGAGCTTAATTTGGGACTGGATCGATTTGTGTGAGGTTGTCCGATATTTATTTATTTATTTATTAGGCGATCGAAGCCGAATAATTTTTTCTAAGCTAAATAGTTTGCCCGCCATCTTCTTTTTGGTTTGCTCTTACTACGATAGAAAGGGCACATTCCTAAAGGGACTGGTCAGATCTTGCTCAACATAGGGAGGAGTAGAAATGTAGAAACATGACCACAAACGCTAATACCAGAAATCATTTCACAATACTTAATCTATATAATATATTTTTTAAAACATCGAATGATAAATGCAAATTACGGTTGCAGAATTCAAAATTACACTTGATAAAGACGTTTTGGCCGAGAGATAAAACTTACCCACTTTGAGATAACGAGGGTCAGTTTCACCATAAAAACATGTTTAGTTCCAAAGTAGCTGTCATTTGAGTACTTTGACGCAATAATCACATAAATACCGCGGAATTTCAATACTGTGTGAATTTAGTAGGTATTTTTTTATTCTGTAGTTTTCAGCTTGGTCAACATATTTTTTTTATTATTATAGCCGTTTAGGTGTCCCACTGCTGGGCAAAGGCCTCCCCTTCTTTTCTCCATTCGATCCTATTGCCAGTGCGGTTCTGCCATTCTTTGCAGAATGCGTCCAGATCGTCCCGCCATCTCCTTTTCGGCCTGCCTCGGTTCCGATATCCATTTTGTGGGATCCATTGGGTTGCTATTGTGGCCCATCTTTCCGGATGCATGCGACAGACATGTCCAGCCCATAGTCCATTGAATAAAAAGTTTTAGAGTGCGTGAGTTAGTAACGTAAGATGTTTCTTCGGAAACATGTCAAGAGTCCCTAGGTAATAAACATACTAAAACCCCGGGACACTAGGAGGAGCCCCGGAGTGGGGGGAGGGGGGGAAAGGGTCCATTTTTTAATTTTTCGCTTAAATCTCAAAAACGGTACATGTTAGAGAAAAACTTTCAAGGAAAAGTTGAAAGGCCATAAAATTATCTACAAGTTGTACCTAAATATTTTTTTCCTATATCCTACCGTTTCTGAGTTACACGCAGTAAAAAATGATTTTGGCTCAAACAATTTCCCCATACTACATACCCATGTTTATCACATCAATCGATCAAAAAATATTTCTTTCTTCCAAAAAACTCAAATGTGCAACTTGTGACCGGTACTGATAGATTGCTCTTAATTAGGTCTATAATTGGTAAAGTAAACACATTCCTCCATGGAAGCCTTTAGGAGGAATCGATTGTCAAAATATTATATTAGGGTAGTTTGAGTTACTGAACTTGATCTTTTTATTTTTTCTTCCAAAAAAACTCAAAAGTGCAACTTGTGACCGGTACAGATAGATAGCTCATAATTAGGTCTATCATTGATAAAAATACCAGATTCCACCACGGAGGCGTTTACGGGGAATTGAATTTTATTAGGGTAGTTACGATACTTGAACTTTTTATTTTTTTTCTTCCAAAAAGCTCAAAAGTGCAACTTGTGACCGGTACTGATAGATTGCTCTTAATTAGGTCTATAATTGGTAAAAAAAACACATTCCTCCATGGAAGCCTTTAGGAGGAATTGATTGTCAAAATATTATATTAGGGTAGTTACGCAACTTGACCTTTTTATTTTTTTTCTTCCAAAAAGCTCAAAAGTGCAACTTGTGACCGGTACTGATAGATTGCTCTTAATTAGGTCTATAATTGGTAAAAAAAATACATTCCTCCATGGAAGCCTTTAGGAGGAATCGATTGTCAAAATATTATATAAGTAAGGGTAGTTTTCGAATTTTTCACCTTTCATGGGATGTAGCTCGAAAACGGCTGCGAATAGAAAAAAAATATTTAGGTACAACTTGTAGATAATTTTATGGCCTTTCAACTTTTCCTTGAAAGTTTTTCTCTAACATGTACCGTTTTTGAGATTTAAGCGAAAAATGAAAAAATGGACCCTTTCCCCCCCTCCCCCCACTCCGGGGCTCCTCCTAGTGTCCCGGGGTTTTAGTATGTTTATTACCTAGGGACTCTTGACATGTTTCCGAAGAAACATCTTACGTTACTAACTCACGCACTCTAGACCCCCCTTGGAGGGACTCATTCAATGGACTACCAGTCCCATTTCAGTTTTGCGGTCTTGACACCCACATCCACTATACCAGTTTTGGAGCGCAGTTCCGTGTTTCTGATTCGATCAGTCCTCCGAACACCTAGTATACTGCGCTCCATCGCTCTCTGGCAAACTTTCAGTTTAGACTTTAAAGCCTCAGTCAATGACCAGGTTTGAGCACCATACGTTAGTATGGGCAGTATGCACATGTCGACGAGTAGTTTGCGCTTAAGACACAGAGGAAGGTCACCCTTCAATAAAGCCTTCATGGACCAGAAGCTTTTCCAGGCGTTTGCGATACGTCTATCGATTTCTTTACACTGCCTGTTTTCGAAAGAAGCTATCTGGCCCAAGTAAATGTATTCGTCGACATAATGCATGCCCTGCCCATCCACCGTGACATTATACTTTGCTCCATTGGTCATCAACTGAGTTTTCGCTCTATTCATTGTGAGTCCTACCTGAAAGCTTGCCGTGCTGAGATCTTGCAGCATTTGTTGTAGCTGGGATGCCGTGTGGGAGAAAAGAACAATGTCATCGGCAAATCGTAGATTTGTTAGCTTTTTACCGCCAATTCAATGCCCATTTTCTCCCACGAGACCGCCAACTGTTTAAATATTTCCTCGAGGCAACTGGTGAACAATTTTGGAGACAGCGGGTTTGACGCCTTTTCCGATACTAAATGTTGGACCGGGTGCATGTAGTTTTATATTTGCTGTGCTATTGCGGTAAACGGTTTCCACGAGTTCAACATAGTCTATTTCTTGATTCTGCATGGCAGAAAATATAGCAGAATGTTTGATGCTGTCGAACGCTTTGCTGTAATCGACAAAAGCGAGATACAAAGGTTTGTTGAACTCGTTGGATTTTTCAATAACCTGGTTCAGAGTATGAAGGTGGTCTGTTGTGGAGAAACTAGGTCGAAAACCAGCTTGTTCGGGTGGCTGATGTTTGTCCAGTAATGGGGCAATCCGGTTCTCGATTATTTTTATGAACAATTTGTAAATGTGTGATATCAAACTAATTGGCCTGTAATTACTGATGTCGGACTTATCTCCTTTTTTTGTGCAGAAGTACAATATTTGACATTTGGCACAAGTGAGCTGGAAATAATTGCCCTAATTGCGCTGGAATCGCTGGACGGATTTTGACCAATTTTGGTACAGGGATAGCTGGACATGAAGATCAAATTGAATTCCCACCTAACGCGCGCGCGAGTGACTCTCACTTTGAAAAATCCAAAACTAATTTAAAAAAGCTCAGTCTGAACGTAAATCTGCATAAAAATATCGTGAAGAAAGTGACAGGGTTCTTCAAAGAAAACAAACTCGAAATTGGAGGATGCAACCGGCTGGCTAGCTTATATACAACGTCCGTCTCCTGGCTCCACCAAGTGTGGTAGGATACATTTTTTCTCTGATTAAGGCTTGACCGTTCAAACTTGTTGATTATTTTAGACATTTCTCTCTGTGATCAAACAGTTTTTTCTTCTTTTACTTCGAACAGGCTATTGTGATTTATTGGTATATATTTAAAACCAACAGTTTGAATTTTTCATTGATAATTTTTGTTTCAAAAACAAATCAAAATTTACAAAAATAATAGTTTAAAAAAACTAAAAAACACGCTTTTATAGCTAACCGAACTAAAAATTAGAAAATAATTTTTAATTTCAAAGAGTTTATAATACAGTAGTAGAAGATCGAACAATCAATCAGAATTATCACCTCAAAATAAAATTATAATAAAGTTTAAGTTATTGACAAAAGAATTCAATTCAGAGTAAACAGCGTGGGGTGCTTGATATAGTAAATGTAACAACCATTCAATTGGCAACTATCTATGAGAGGAGAGTTATGAAAATTAGTAAAAAGCACCCCACGCTTTTTACTCTGAATTGAATTATTTTGTTAATAACTTAAACTTTATTATAATTTTATTTTGAGGTGATAAATTCTGATTGATTGTTCGATCTTCTACTACTGTATTATAAACTCTTTGAAATTAAAAATTATTTTCTAATTTTTAGTTCGGTTAGCTATAAAAGCGTGTTTTTTAGTTTTTTTAAACTATTATTTATTTTTAATTTTTTAGTTCGATTTATCTGTTAGCTATTTGTTGACATGTGGTATTGAAATTTCTCACAAATTATTTCGCAATCTCATCATTATTTCATTCAAAGCTTCACTGTTGCATGGGGTTTTTCCTGTTAACTTAGAACAATCAAGTTCTTCAATCCGAATACCGTCTAAAGATCTTACACGACTAAGTGCTACATAAGCTTGTCCAGCAGCAAACAGTCGCGAGCCTAGATAAATGACTGCATGATCGACTGTACAACCTTGCATCTTGTGGACGGTCGAAGCCCAACTCAGGATTAATGGCAACATTCGTCTCTCAGCAGTTCCATAACTGTATTTTGCTGGGAACTGTATCGATATTGGTTTAATCATGTGCACACCATCTGATTCGAAATCGATACGGGCTGACGGGATGTCTTCCGCGTATAGTTGGCCTCTGCGAAAATTTGGCCAGATAATTTCTGTGATAAAACCCATATTGCCATTCACTAAACCTTTCGACACATTAATGTTCGTCCTCAACATCGCTTTAGCTCCTACGAATATTTTCAATACATTCGGAAGACCTCCGGTTTTATTAATATCACTAGGTATCACAGAATCTAAGTCCTTGCTACCTAGATTTCGAGTAGCATCAATGAGTTGGTCTTGTGCTTTTATTGTATAAATAACTGTCCCTTTATTCTTAAAACTCTGGAGAACTTTTTCGTTGTGTCTGATCATTCATTGGTTCCTTAGTGCACTCTCGATTGAGAATTCATTAGTCGCATATGTTGAAACTTTTTCAAGTAGAATTTCAAGATGCCTAGACGTCATTTCTTCAACTCTAAGGGCGTTAAGCACATTTATAAATGTCGTGTCTCCTTGTTGACGCATATTTTGTTTAAGTTCAATCAGACCGAACTGTCGCCACAAATGTGTAGCTGGCTTCATGTGTTCTGGTTGTTGAAAAACTTGATGTCCTCGAACAACTGCATTAGATCACCAAAGAGAATCACGTTTATGCCTCCAAAACTAGCGTCTGAGGTTTTCAGCTGTCGCAAACGAGAGTCGATCATACAAAGCATCTCATAGGGTACCATAGAAATTTCATCTATGAACAAAAACTCAACATTTTGCCATAATTGACGCATTCCTCTCAGATAATTACCAGTAAGAAGTGCCATACAATTACTCCATCTTTTTGTACTGGTAGCTTTAGCAGACGGTGTAGCGTTGACCCACCGATCAACCGTGCTGCAACTCCAGTTAGAGCACCAACTTTTACCACCGATTTTCCATAACATCGGTTCACTTGATTTCTCAATAGATTAAAGAGGAATGTTTTCCCGGTGCCTGCTCCACATAGAAAATTAATATTTCTGCTGAGATTTTAAATATCTTTGAAAAAGAAAAGGCTAATTTTAAACGAATTTCTTCTGAGATAAATCAAATTTTTAGATTGTACGAAGATTATTAACGTTGAAATATACATTCCAGGTTCGCTTTCAAGTGATTAATTTCATTTAATAGCTTGTTTTTATCTCCGTTGTACTGTACCAAAAATGGCGTGTACTGAGTCTCTACACTCCATAGTACCAAGTGCCCGAGCGAAAGAGTACAGTAAACGGCGATAAAGAATGCACATCGGCAATCATCGCATTTCCGAATACAAACGAATGCTTATTTCCATGTACATCAATTACTAGATTAATCGTTCATCAGAATTTGAATTTAGAACTAAGTACTTTATTGTTGTTTTGTTTTGATTTTACGTGGAATATATATAGAGCTGTAAAACTCGATGTAATTATATATATTTTTTGCTATAATGTTCTTGTTGGGGAAAAATAATATACTTATATATATATATATATATATATATACACGATGATTTTTAATCGGTGATCAGGAGTAGAAAATTATTAATATCCAGCTAAAATTAAACTAAATAGGCGAGGTCTCATGCAATTACCTCAATGTTTAATCAATTAAAAGTTGAAACATAATTAAAACTAATAACCACTAGATGCATGGTCATTCTACATAAATTATTTAAGTACGATATACCTACGTCAAGTGTCATCGCTTTGGCGGGAAATTTTACGAAATTTTCTACTACTTTGTATAGGTAATGACAATGACAAGTTATTACTCAGAAATACGTCATTGCCATTAAATTATTAAAAAGGTTGTAAGCTTACAGATACAGATTAGTTGGGTGACAAGGAATTTAAAACAATATTGGTTTCAAAATAAAAATTATCATAGAAAATTAAAAAGTTTGTTTTCATGTAATTACGACTTCAACGTGACCGCCATCATTTACTGAGTTAGAAAAGTTGGTACCTGATCACCGATTAAAAATCATCGTGTATATATATAAGTATATTATTACTGATGTTATACTACTAGAATACTTAAATGTGGGTTTAAAGATCGACAAAAAGTGTAATTACTTACATTAACATTCTCATGTTTTTAAATTGGTCGGCTTCAGTTACAAAATATTTATAAACATTGTAGATAATTTCGCGTGACTGGCAAAGTAACGGCTTACCTTTAATTTTGTGTAAGTTTTAGCAACTCTATATATATATTGACTTGGATATGCGACTTAAAAATCATCGTGTATATATATAAGTATATTATTACTGATGTTATACTACTAGAATACTTAAATGTGGGTTTAAAGATCGACAAAAAGTGTAATTACTTACATTAACATTCTCATGTTTTTAAATTGGTCGGCTTCAGTTACAAAATATTTATAAACATTGTAGATAATTTCGCGTGACTGGCAAAGTAACGGCTTACCTTTAATTTTGTGTAAGTTTTAGTAACTCTATATATATATTGACTTGGATATGCGACTGCACTCTCTCGCATATCCTGGCGGTCCTAATAAGGATAATGGGAAACTGTTATCAAATTATTGCATTGTCATCGGTCCCTGATACGTATGCAAAGTTTCAAATTAATCAGACTTCTGGAAACTGGTGAAAATTATGCTCAAAGATTCCGTTACATACATACATACATAGTTACAACCCAAGCTAATAAAAGCGTGTTAAAAATAACGTTGGAAAACTGTTTTTTAATACTTATTTTCGACTGCACGCAATGACAGCATGAAATAGCTATGTTATAACTCAGGAAAAGAATATTCACTTTAAAAAGTTGGTTGAAATTATCAAAATATTTGTCATAATATGAAAAAAATACATTTCCACATGTATAAGGCCTCTTAAGCTAAAGAAAAAAATATGCGTTCGAAGTTGCTTCTAACTTTGGATCAAAATACGTAATGGTGGTTCCAATAAGAAGCGCGGCATGCTAAATTCCATGGGAATTGGCTTTATTCTTGAACCGTGAAAACCAAACAACTTTCGCTTGACTGCTACAGAAAACAAAAACAACATTGGAAGGAGTTCAAGCTTTGACAACGGCAATTATAAGATGCCGAAACGTCAGGGAGGCTCAAATAATGAACATGCGCGATATAATCCGTTTTAATTGTTCTATTTAAACAATTGGATTTGACTTTTTTATATGTAACTTAGAATAATGACTTGTAAAAGACGCTTTTGACGACGCGTTTGGCTCGGTTTGTAGACACCTGCCTACTGAGCCGACGGTCCCAGGTTCGAATCCCGGCCGGGCAAATATTTGTGTGATGAACTCGAATATTTGTGCTCGAGTCATGGTTGTTCTATGTATTCAAGTATATATTTATCTATATAAGTACGTATATAATCGTCTAGTACCCATAACACAAGCCTTCTTGAGCTTAATTTGGGACTAGATCGATTGGTGTGAGGTTGTCTGATATTTATTATTTATTTATTTATTATTTTCATTATATTATGACAGGTGGAACTTTGTACCATGTACGTCTGGCGGCAAACATTTTTTCCTAATTATTTTGTTACCATACAGCGGAAACGTACAGTGACGTACAAAGTGTCACTAGCCGGAATGCCATACCTTGCTTTCTTATACCATGGCTCCACCTTGTAGAGTACGTGTGTCAAGGCAATCCAAGTATTTTAACTATGTTTACAATGAAGCGAAAAATTTAAAAATTTAATGGTTCGGACAGGATTCGAACCTGTGTTTCCAACGGCTTTCCGGGCCAACACGGGCGTCCTACCAACTGCACCACGAATCAGATGTGCTGGTTTACGTTAGCAGACGCTTTAATAAAAAAATAATAATATTAACTATGTTCAGATAGAGGAATTGCTGGTATACGAAGGCTAGTCAGAAATACACATACACGCACACACACATATTCACATGCACACACACGCATTTAAACACATATTTACAAATAATAATTATAAGTTAAATATATTATAAAATTGTATAGATCTAGACCTAAAACAAAAAATTGTATAGTACTTGTTAACTTGTATATGTACACGGAAGAGCGGTGGACTCCTGGCACAAGTTATTTAATAACTTACAGGGAGACGCCGGCCATTTGTAATATTGTATTTACTATTTGTTACAGTAATAAATAATTTTAATTTAATTTAAGTATAGCTTGCGCCTGCGGCTATCCTCGCAACTTGTCCATATTGTTCTGTCTAATAAGCATGAAGGAAGGCAACGCGCACGGCCATGGATATTTCCGCCGCTTCCGCTACGAGATATGAGGTTTGGGAAGCCATACAACATTCATTGCATGTCTTTGCATTGTCTCATACAACTATTTTTCACATACAGACACTAGCAATGCGTACATTTTAGAAGATTTTCTAAGTTACAAAATTTTTTCAAAGTGTATTATAAGAAATCATAATAATAGAAAATAACATGAGAATTCGTTACACAGAAAATGGGTATGTCAAAATTCAAAGTATCGTGAGTATCTCCTTAGGGGATTGTCAAAATGCAAAAACTTAGATACTACCTGACTTAACTTACAATAGACACTATTGTGAAATACGATAACTAACTCCATGTCACAAATAGTTACACTCCTTCCATGAAAATAGTTACATTCATTCTCAAGTTTAAACTGGGAAAAATAATTAACGTACCGGTAATTTATCGGAAATTCGGTAATTCAGGCAATGTAGGGTAGTATCCGCACCAAGTATATACGTCAATCATGTCATGAATCATGACAATTATTAAACTTAAAACCTTAAAACAGGTTTATTTTTAAACGCATTCAATGTGAGTATTCAAAATATAATGAGCGCGTTCTAAACTTACATCTTAGTTTTAAAATTAGTGAACAATATAACCACGTAGATTGGAGTAACATGCAATGAAATGTTGTCATAACGTGCGTTACAACAGGCTTCAAAGTATCACGTTTCGGGGGGAACAACTCGAGAGAACTGTAAAGGAATTTCGTTCAAAATTGAAGGCCTAGGCCGGAAAGTATTTTATTAAACGTGGCATTTTTTGAGTGGTGTATTTTGTGAAAGGGTTTGTCGGCTTCGTATCACAATCTGGCCTCCATACGATCGGCCTCACCCAGTAAGCCCTTCCTTCCCGGCGTCCGCAGTAATGTACTACTAAATCACACCACTCCATCCATGAAAATTCCAATCGACAGAGCATTCCCGACTGGCGGAGTTTCCGCTTCTCCGGACGAGATTAAGGGTTTGGAAGCCATACAAGTTATTCGAAGAGATTAGAGCGTAAACGCTTCCAACTCTTTATGTAGTGATCGCTAGATACCTTCGAGTACTACCTACTCATTATTATTATTGCTATCCCTATCGAACCTATTAAAGTTGAACAGTTACATAGTATAAAGTAAGGAAACTTAACTCCATTGCCTTAAGCTTCTTATAAGACCAGTTATCCATTATCCAATAAACAATCTCAGATATCGAATAATCCATTTATTTACATCAGTAGGTATCTCAAGCAGAATTTTACCGCATCATATAACGCTAGCCTTGACTTTTATGTGTTCTTCATTAAGATCGCCACAGGTCAGCTGTCTTGCCTTCGATATTATCAATTCTAATTTATCTTCTCGTTCGATGCACAATCAATTGATGACCGTTATTGTATAGCCTAATGAGCGTCAGTCCGGCCCAGGGATAGTGGCGCTACAAACAGCTTTCATATTATGGCCATAATGTGCATACGTCATACATTTGCATTATTAAACGTCATACATTTGCATTATTAAACGTCAATAGCGATTTGTCTAGGATTTATCATTAACCAAATTCAAAACATTGTTTACCGAAATGCTGCTCAGTCCTTCGGTCTTCTTGCGAAATAAATACTGAAACCGATGTTTCTTTTTTTTTACGATAGGTACTCAAAGAAACAATCCAACTCTGCTGATTCTGGCTCATCATAATTTTCAATTAATTACAATACATTACAATTTGTGTGAACAATTTGGAATTCTATATCCATGGCACCAAATGGAAATACTACCAATGATGATGCAGATAATTATCTTCGAGTACATTTTATGCAAAAAATCTCTAGATTAAATTAATCACTATTGACAACATTTCACCAAATAAGTACATGTCAGTAGCCAGGGATCGTCAGCGATCGAGCGTGGCGCGCGGCGCACGCGCGCTCATGAGTCGGCCATTTACGTTTTTTACTCGAAAATACTTTTGCTTCTCGAATTACAATGTCATTAATGAATCGTTATGTTATGACTGTTGCACTTTCTTCGGAGAAAAGTTACGTAGCTTGGTAATTACTAATTAGTAAAGAAGTTTTTGTTGCATTATTAATGAAAGTACAGAACGCATGATCAGTCCGGAGTAAGCTCTTTCTCAGAACCGATGTTAACGAATTTTTATCAGCTTAGGTAATAGATGACTACCGATAGATCCAGTAAAGGGCTTATCTATTTTCAACTGAACATAAAGGACTGACTTTGATAGTAAGATAGGTAGAAATTGGTGTCCTCTTCAACTGTAAAACTCCCGATGAAGACCAAGATCCTCAATCATAAGAATAAGAGGTTAACCACTTACATGATGATGGCTAAACTGTACATTTCCGAATACTTATTGCACAGTTTCTGTTGCTATTCAACTAATATTAAGAAATATAGAAAGTGTATATTGTTATGAGTGAGAAGGAACGTTTTGTTGATGCACTTAAATTATTTTTCCATGCATGCAGTCTTCCGCTTACGTCGTCCATGCTCAATGTAAACAGACTCGAAGATCAAAAGCGAATTCTTATATACTTTGCACTCTACAAATTCTAATTTGCTAGAAACACGGTAGTTTTTGCTTATTATTCATTTTGGGATGCAAATAATATTTTAAATTTTCTTAGCGTTATAGTGTCTATAGTGATAGTCTTCACCGAAATTATTAGATAATCCAAACGGAACGATAAAACTTAAATCCGCAGAATGTAATTGACTAATTCGTTATGGTCAGTCAAATACTAAAACAAGTAATCTACGTAAACAATCATATTTAAATCGCTGTTACGACGAATGATATAACTAAACTAATGCATATTCATCACTCATACTCGTAGGAACGTCCCAGATTTTATTTATTGCACAAGATATACGTAACTTTGCGAATTTTTAAATCTATTTCATTTCGAATTCAGTACCGTGAATTTTAATCAAAAGATAAGGTTTAATTTTACATAAATAAATGCAGAACTGCTCTTGCGAATGGTAGGAGTAATTCAGTACAAAAGGTGCAACTTTAATCTGCCTGAGTTTAAAAATGGTGAAACAATATTTCCCTTTACCAACTAAAACTAATCTCCTCGAAAGCTCCTCGACATCAACTATGTTCAGCAAGAGTGAGTTCATATTAATCATGAGATATATCTTACGATAACTTAAAAATTTGCATCATATACATCAAACCACTAGTAAAATTCGTAATTTGATCCTCGATTTTTTTTTTATATTTATATGTTTCAATGTTCTCCATTATCGCCGGTCACCTGTATAAAAATAACAAAGAGTCCGCGCGTAAACAATTTTTGTGTACAATGCTAATTCGTGAGTAAATCACATGTTGAATTCGTCTCAAATACTAAAGAAAGAAAGCCATTTAGCTATAAATATGCATAACTGATTTCTCTCGCCGCACGCCACGCTCAAGAAACGCACGCTGGAATTGTATAACGATTTTTTATTGTAAATACTTGAGTCGATTAATCGGTGGAGATGATTAGTTTAGGTCATTTTGCTGCCTTATGCAAGCTGCTGTGGAGGTTAAGATTGTTTGCGTGCTATATTGTCTGTATAGTTTTTTGATGATTCATCATGATTTTCATATTTAAAATTTAGTCTTCTGTTTATGGAACAATTCCCATGTTCTTCTTACCCATCATTCATAATTTTTAATATTCTGATACGGGACACTTTTTACTTTTTCCTTGTTTTGGCCTGTTAAAGACCTAGATCCCACTCCCTTCCTCTTTCCCTCAAAATTTTCTTCTAGACGGTTTATATGTATCTAATCGTCGTGTCGTAACATGTATCAAAATAACTTACCCCTCCTATTCTCAATGGTTTTCAACACGTTCTTCTCTCGTTTACCATCTCCCTCAAGCACCTTCACTTCTATACTACTTGTTAGAAAATACTAAAATATCAGTATTTTTGGACGCGCGCGCTATCTCGCTGTATTTGTCTCTCATTACGCCGAAACATTTACACCTGGAAGGATTTTAACCAATTTTGGTGGAGAAGCTGGACATCCAAAGATAGTTATTGGATACTTTTTACCAGACTGCGTATATGTTTTTTTTTTTACGCGGACGAAGTTTTCCACCTTCTAGTAAATAATTTAATATTCGGCGTTAAGTAAACTTATACATTATGCCTGGGATTCATGAAAATTATTAGGAGAACCGACGGCGTGAATGGAACGTGTGTACCTACTGAGTATATACTCAATTCGTCATGAATATGTTTCACTGTTTGGCGAAGTGTGTATTTACCGAATAATAAAAAGGTTGGCATAATAATTTAGTGTCATCAACCTTTTTAGAAAACAATAGATTGTTTGTCGCGTAAGATTACGCAATCCCTGCATTTCTCGCGATCGCAGTTCACCGTGCTACATTAAAAGGTCGTACCTTTATATTAATTCCATAGTAGTATACGTCTTTTCAACGTCGCCTGGCAGTAGTAATTATCTCTATTCAATGTCGCAGCAAGATTCACGATCTTTGCATATTTATGGCACCTTTGTTGCAATAACTCTGACAACAGAGCATATATATATCATGATTTAATTGCACGGTGGAGTAATGAGGCATTTTGCACGTGTGCACGTGCGTTTTAACAATACATAAAAGTCGGGGCAAGTAAGTTAACGGGACAAACGCGTCTACCATATCGAAATATCAAAAAGTACAGATATTATAATGTTAGTATTATCTTATTAAAAATAAGATGGTGTCAGTTGCATAACATCTTTTTCTTCAATTTAAAAGCTGTGATCTTGTCTGTACTGTAGCAATCACCAGCCGTTACTTTCTTGGGCTCTCTCCATCAGTTCTTGGTAAGGCATGCAACCTTTTGCTTTTATTTGCTCAAAGTAATTTCGCCTTGGCCTTCCTTTGCCTCGCTTTCCCTTGATTTTTCATTCTATGATATTCTTGAGAGAAAACTCTTGTCTTAGCAGATGCCCAACCATATTGGTCCGGCGCGCGCTGTCATAGACGCAACATCTATACCAGTTGCTCCTTCAAAATAAAATTAAAAATGGTGCAAAAAGTATTTGTTTTCCATATAAACTTATATTAACGTGAAGTGTATAAACAGTGCTTCAATTTAGTGAAAAGTGTTTAAAAATCGGTCTGAGATATCGTGAGTTATAGACGAAATAGTTTTAAAAATAATTAATAACGGCTAAGAGTGCATAACGTCCCGCAGCCCACACGGTGAATCACTTGGGCCAAGCAGCCAATCAACGGCGGCGCTGCATTCATCAGTTATCTACGTGCACTACCATCTGTCTATAGATGCCTTATTTTCGAAGCATCCTCAAGAGCCGCGACAGCTGTGCGTTAAGAACCTGTGACTGCTAATCAAGAGACGGAGGATCGATTCCCAGCGAACACCAATCTTTTTGTATTTTTTTGTTTTATTTAATAATCAAATATTTTTTATTGAAAAATTAAGTAGCAGTTTCCGGTGAAAATGTCTTCAAAAAAAGACCCCATCACTTGTTTCAAGTGCAAAAACATTATAAAAACTAGGCGATTTCTTAAATGTTGTACGTGCCTAAATATTTATGACGTCTTATGCACAAGCGTTCCTGACAGACACTTCCGAAATTCCATGACAAAAGAAGAAAAAGAGGCATGGAAATGCCAAGTTTGTCAAAACATGCCAAAAGATTTAAGCCATACGCCAAAACACGCCTATTCTTCGCCGTCGAACAGCGATACCGCTGCCGCAGAAGGGGAAAAATACGAATACACAATCTCAACAATTAATTCTTTTGAGTCATTACCCGTTGATGGAGACCTGGATTCTTCGTCCTCATCTATGTCATCAAATAATCCATCTAAGCTAAACAGAAGTTGTCCTGAAATTGGAGAAAACCTAACTGACAAACTAACGTCCATGAATAATAAAATTAGTGACCTACAAGAAAAATTAAAAACAGCAGATCAGGAAATTGTAAAATTGTTAGCTGAAAATAAGGCGCTCAAAAATCAAATAAGTGATTACAATATTAAGGTCACTAAATTGGAACACATTTGCCGGTCACATACCAAAAAGTCTACTCCCAAGAAACTGAAAACATCAATCAAATCCCCACTATTTTGTACACCGAAAGCGAACGAAACTAGGCAAAAAGATGACGAAAATGAACGAGATATACGTACTGTCACCGACTTAGTCTTGGATCTTGACATTGAGCCCAGATCATCATCCGGAACTGATCAACGCGAATTCATATCCTCACTCCCAAAAATTGTGAAATCAGCACGTGTTAACGTCGTGCAAGAATTGTCTTCCACGCCAAACGCCGCCGTCCGGAGCAGCAGTGATGCGTCGCAAGTTAAGAATAAGATTTCCATTCTGAGCACTAATAACCAGAATAAAATATTGCAAACAGCTAACAGTGTGCTAGGAGATAACTTCAACATTTGCCATTATCTTTATCCGGGTGTTGGTATGAGAACCCTACTTTGTGACATCGAGAGTAAACTGAAAGATCACGGCAAAAACGATTTCTGTATTATTTTTATTGGAGAAGATGATTTTAGAAAGTCTCAGAATTATGATAACTTAGTCTTATATATCAGAAATACTGTGGCAAAACTTGCACACACTAATGTTATTATAACCTATCCAACATTTAATATTAATCCATTATCAAATATGTACAATAGAAGAATTGAAATGTTCAACCATTTGCTATATATTGATAATGTTAAATATAATTATACGTACTTACTGGATAGTAATCGTAACTTAATATATGATTATGATATGTTCTATCGCAAATCAGGCCAAATAAATAAAATAGGCCTGAAAACATTATTCACTGACATTTATAAATTAGTATCCATAATCCACATCGAGAATGAAACTGCACATGCACCAATTGTTTGTCCAAACCATGACGCTTTGCCTGATAAATCAGCATTTTTTCGTGAAATCAAATGAAGTTTATGAAGTAGATAATACGTGTTCTAATAATAATTTTCGAATACTTCATCAAAATATAAATGGTTTGTTGAACAAAATTAATCTATTGCAAGTAGCGTTACATAATTTTGGTAGTAAAAAAAAGGAGGTTGATGTAATTTGTCTAAGTGAAACTTTTGTAAAGCGTGACTGTGAATGCAATATCAAACTTGACAATTATAAATTGGCAGCATCTTATTGCAGGGAAGGCAGCAGAGGTGGTACTGCTATACTAGTTAAGAAAGCGATAGAGACAAAATCAATTAAATTGGACCCGAAATTAGGTACTAACTATTATTTTGAGTGCTGTGGAACTGAAATTGTTGGATTAAATCTTATAATCGTGGCTATTTACAGAATACCGAAACAAACTAGATCTCATGTTGGTTTATTTATGCATAAGCTTAACATTTTATTACAACATCTAACGTCGAAACATAAGAGAAAGAAAGTAATAATTTGCGGCGATTGGAACATTGATATTTTAAAAGACAGTATATTTAGCCAAGACCTGAAGAGTACATTAATGAACTTTAACTTTGTCATGCACATAAACACACCTACAAGACGAAAAACTTGCATAGACCAAATTGCAAGCAATATAAAAAAAGTAGTAGCTGAGACTCATAACCTTTGTCTATCTGACCATGACAAAGCGCAAACATTAAGTATTGATGTACAAAGGTCTGATAAATGCATTCGCTGGTTCGAGTTCGTAAGAGATTTTAGTGTTGAAAATATTAAAAAATTCTCCGAATGCATCGCTGCACTGTCTTTCTCTGATATCCTGAGTATTGAAGACTGCAGTGAGGCGTTTACTGCCTTTTACGACCTGATACGCCTATTTTATGATTTATGTTTCCCTTGGATTAAGATTAAAACTAGTAATCGTCAAAACAAAATTAAGTGGTTAACCAAGGGAATTCGTAAATCTTGTTACACCAAACGTAAGCTATATATAAAATGTAGAACCTCAAAATTTAATAAAAATGAAAATAAACGTTTATTAAAATCCTACAATAGTATTCTCCGAAAATGTATTTTTACATCACAAAGGTTTGTTAATAAACAACTCATTTTAAAACATAAAAATAAATGTAAGGCGACTTGGCAAATAATTTCATCAATGACATGTAACGATAATCATAGTAGCAATCTTGACTCCATACAATTTAATAATAAGACATATACGGATCCACAAGACATTTGTAATTTATTTAATAATTATTTCATTAATATAACTAATTCCAGTATAGATCATAAGCGAACATCACCTCATGTAACCAGCAATCTGGTTAGTCAAGTTAACTCCATGTTTTTAGAACCAGTTGATGAACATGAGATTTTCAAACTCATTATGTCGCTGAATAACAGTAAAGCTTGTGGATACGACGACATTACTACAAATATTCTGAAATTAAATGCAATATACCTGACCCATCCGTTGACACATATCATTAATCTCTCATTTACGCAAGGCGTCTTCCCAGAGCAACTAAAGCTATCGATAATTAAACCTTTATTTAAAAAAGGCAGTCGCAAAGACTTGAACAATTATAGGCCTATAACATTAGTCCCAGTTTTATCAAAACTATTTGAAAAAGCTATGTGTAGGAGACTAACATATTACTTCGAAAAACAAAATATATTACAGCCCAATCAATATGGCTTTAGAAAGAGCCATTCCACTGAATTGGCTTGTTTTCATTTCATTAAATATGTCACAGAATCTATTAACAACAAACTTCCCATAACGTCTATTTTCCTTGACCTGAGTAAGGCTTTTGATACTGTTAATCATAGTATACTTTTGAGTAAGCTAGAGATTTATGGCATTAGAGGATCAGTACTTGATTGGTTTAAAAGTTACCTGGGAAACAGACAGCAGTGCACGGAGGTCCTGCAATTGATTAGTCGGGGGAAAAGTTTTGTGAGGCAAAAGTTTCGGTCTGATTTTCGCGAAAACAGGTGGGGAGTTCCGCAGGGCAGTAATTTGGGGCCATTACTGTTCCTCATTTATATTAATGACCTTCCCCAGGCAACCGCACACAAGTGCATATTATTTGCGGATGATACTACGCTGATAATTAAGGGAGAAAATATATTAAATTATGAAGCTGACATAAATAAAGCCTTAGCGGATATTGCCACGTGGACCAATAATAATTACCTAAATATTAATCTAACAAAAACAGTATACACTCAATTTCATTCTTATCAAGCTAATCCGTGCAAACTTGACATTAAATATAATAATAAATCAGTAGAAAAATCAGATAGTGTGAAATTCTTAGGTTTAAATATCGACAAGAACTTAAGTTGGAAAGTACACGTAGAAGCAGTTTGTTCCAAACTTGACAAATTTGTGTACGCTCTTAGGAAGCTCAGAAATACGGTGTCTATTCAAGCAGCAACAACAGCTTATCATGGATACGTATCTTCTACACTTAACTACGGCCTCTTATTGTGGGGTAATTCTGTCGACATTGAAAAGGCGTTCATTCGGCAGAAAAAGTGCATTCGTGCTATAGCTAATGTTTGGACCACGGATAGCTGTAAGCCGCAGTTCAAGAAATTTAATGTTTTGTCCTTACCGTGTATGTACATAAAAAAAGCATGTCTGTTTGTTAAGCAACACCCTGAACTTTTTAAAAAGAGGTGTGATGTGTTTGCAGGACATCAGAGAGCGCAATACAAAGATTTATTATATCAGCCTCCTTCTCATTCTTCGCTATACAATAGGAATGTGTATAATATGTGTATAGTTTTATTCAACAGCCTTCCTGATGAGTTAAAACAATTGGAAGGTAGCCAATTTAGCAAGAAGGTTACACAATGGCTGTCTGAAAATTGTTTTTACAGTGTAAGGGAATATTTAAATCACAAAATTATGAGCAAATAGAATTTAGAAACGTAGCATAAGTATTTTCATTCTTCTTGACATTTTAATTAATTAAAATTATAAATTTATGTAAAACAATGTATGACATCCATTTTGTAATCCCTTTACTGTGAATTTTATTATAACTTGTAAATTTTAGTTGTCCCTTTTTTGTACATGTTAAATTATAATTTATTGATAACATTAACTATAATAATACATTAACCTAGTAACTATAATGATTGATTATGTATTGTGAATTTTTTGAATTCCAAATGATTTGCATGTCGTGTTTTCGACTGAATACTGATACATTCAAACATCCTTTGTCACCTTGTACCTTACGTATTCTGGCAAATAAATACATTCTATTCTATTCTATTCTATTCTATTCTATTTCCTCTTCTTTTTCCTATTAGTGTTAGTAGTGTCCTTTTCTCTCCTATCCTATTCCAGACCTCTTCATTAGGCATTTTTTTCTATTCAGCTTATGCCTTCCTTCTCCAGCACCACATCTCAAACGCCTCCAACCTCTCCCTACCTTTCAATATCAGGGTCCACGTTTCACTAACACATCATACTTACCGGTATTTCGATATCGATATACCTATCGATATTACAGGCATACATTAAACTTCAATATACCTGTCCACTTTTGTGTCGGGATAAAAAAAGGAAATCAATTTGTGGGCCTATAATGGTTGTGTTTATCACGCGATTATCTGTCACTCTCAAACTCACATGCTTGTCAGATAGTGACAGCTGCTTTGTCATTTATCTCTCGCGTGATAAACGCGACCAAACCCCTCAAGCTATTCGTTCAGGTGCGTGAATGAATGAATGAAATAATGCTCAAGATAGACTTATAGATACACGCATTAAACTTATAATGCCTATTATTCCCTTCTGTAAACCAACAATATTACGGAAAACCTTAAATTCACAGTACCGACGACCCTTCTATTATTTTACTGTCAATATACACTCTTCTATGACTGTCAATACTCCATTTGTATTATGTGACGTTGTCCGGCAGGGCTGACAACGTAAGCAACAATGATTACTGCAATTTGTGTAATGAGCCTTGTAAGGCCGAGTCCACACTGCATGTGTGGGATTAAATCGATCTAATCTGACTTTGAGTCAAATCGAGCCAGACAAAATAAAAGATTTTTCGGATTTTTTGATTGATTTTAGACTGACTTTTAGTTATTGTATTTTAGTATTCAATGCATGCCTCTTTCGTGCGGCAAATATTATTTATCGTGCAGTGCGATGGAGACAAGTGACTTCAAACATAACAGAATCCATTGACTTAGACATGGTGTGATGATGAACCGAATAGTATGTTTATCACATTAGATTTAAGAAGTCAAATTTACTGTTGAGAATTAACGGGTATTAATGAGTCAGGCGAGAAAATATTTAAGTGTAGGTGGTTGTTCGATGACAAATCGGTCAACGTTCTTTCTAACTAATACTGTTTAAGGTTACGTAAAGCACGTGAGCGTGACCCGGTTTTCATATACCATAATTTATCACTTTCCATAATATTCATTTGCCATAAATCTATTCGTCTCTGTAAGCTGAAACTTTTCGGGATTTTCATAAATCAAACCTAACCTAACCTAACATTTTATCATGATTTCTCCATGAATAGTATTAAAGAAATCCTGAAGAGTTTATGATTTATGAAATAAAAAGTTTATGGCAAATGAAAATTATGGCATGTGATACATTTATGACAAATGAAATTCGGGGAAGTGAAATGCTCCCACTTAGCAGGTACTAACCATTTGAGCGATGTACTGATGGCGATTTCCTGCCTGATATTCATTTATTTATATTGATAAATACATACTTATATTGATAAGTATAGTTAATTATATAGAACATCCATGACCCTGGGATAAATATTAGCGTTCATCACACAATTTGCATGGACAGATGACTTTAGAAACGTGGGATTTTTAGGGTTCCGTACCCAAAGGGTAAAAACGGGACCCTATTACTGAGACTTCGCTGTCCGCCCGTCCGTCCGTCCGTCCGTCTGTCACTAGGCTGTATCTCAAGAACGGTGAAAGCTAGACAGTTGAAATTTTCACAGATGATGTATTTCTATTGCCGCTATAACAACAAATACTTACTAAAAATAAAATAAAATAAATATTTAAGGGGGGCTCCCATACAACAAACTTGTTATAGATTATGGTACGGAACCCTTCATGCGCGAGTCGAGGCACTTGCCTAATTTTTTAAACAATCGGTTTGAAATTGCCCTAAGCATGACATTTTTTAGATATTGTGTGTCCACAGCCTTAGAAATGTGCCTATAACTATAACTACACACCTCGCTACAAATAAGTTAGAGAAAATGTCATTACACTGATACGATGGCAGCAATTTTAGTTTGTAAGTTTTCTCTTTCACCGCGGTTATCATGCTTGTCTGAGGATTGACGGGAAAATTTATGAAAACATGTTTATGACAACGGGCATTAAAATATGCAGTATGCACTTAGATAATAATTTATAACACGTTCAAGAGATCGACTCATGCGCTTAGCATTTTAAAAACAGAAAAATACAGAGGGCGCTTTAAAGCGGAATGAGAAGGCATTATTCCACGCTATCCATGTAGCGATCCAATAGCTCAGTGGTGAGAGTACTGCTCCGGGCAAGCAGAGGTCGTGGGTTCGATTCGGTCCCCACTTGCACTTCAGTAGATTGCGTAAGAATTTTGGCTTTTTAATTATCCTTTGTATTCATGGTAAAATGCGATCGACGTTGAATCCGTTCAATATTTAATGGTCAATTATTAAAAATAAATGCACTAGTGCATAAAATAGAAACTTACTTTCTAAGTTATTCATAATGATTACAGATTACATATTAGGGATAACAGTTTGCTGTTGCACACCCGGCAGCGTTTATGTTTACCGAATCATTATATGTACATATTATTATTAAAGTAAGTAGTTCAGTACATTTTAAATCTTTTTTTATTTGATACTAATAGCAGGGACAACCTCGTTCGCGTGATGGAAGCGTGGAAGAAATAGTCTACACTACTCGCGAATTTGACCGAGGTTGGGCGAATTACATAGCGTAGAGAGCCACTTCGCTGCAAAAACTCATACTTTGGCCATTTTGGCATCTGTAAACTTCGCGATAGTGTGGAGTCCGGATAACGCTCTTCTTTGCTTCTCCGTAGTTGGATAAAATGTAGGTATCCTATAACCCGTATACATTTTTTTTTTATTTTATTTGTCCAGTTGTCTAGGCGTTATGAAATGACACAAATATCATATTTACAATTTTATAATTTTAGGTACAATCATCAAAAGATGATACTAGGACTTTTGATGATGGATGCAAGGAATTTGTTTACTTATCCCTATCCCTTGGAACCTCTGCATCCGGGATAAAAAGTAGCCTATGTCATTCAGCTAATTTCAGATTAGTTGTTTGCGCTTCAGTAGTAACAATAATCTTGTTTTTAATACAATGTTTTGTTTCTAAAATCCTTTCATCCCAAAAAAAACAAGATCGAACCACACTAGTAATTACGTACCTATTAAAGGAAATTGCGTTGAAGTAATCTACGTATCACTGACGGACAGATTGATTTCATGTCTCCTTCCGGACTTTCCTTTCTGTAGTTGTGGATAAGTTGTTATTAAGTGGATATATACCTATCCTCAACTCTTAAATGTCTAAGTGCTGATATGTAATCTAAGATGCTATTTTGAACTTTCTTTCTTCTTTTTAAATTATTAAGCGATACTCTGGCTCCTTCCCATCTCCATGGAACATCTCATAAGCCAGGCGCGGCGGCCGAAGCGGCCGAAAAATTAAAAGCACATAAATAAATACAGGGGTCTCAGAATCTGAATACTTTATTCCGTTCGGATTTGAGACGCTTGGTCCGTGGGGGCCCAGTGCTCAACAACTATGTAAGCAGATTTTAAAAAGACGGGGGACCGAAGAGCTGGCAGCTTCTTCGCTCAACGTATTAAGCGTTGCTATTCAGCGAGGTAATGCTGCCGGCATCTTTGGGACCATGCCAAAGAGGTCCGAGTTTTTAAAGTCTTTTTTAATATTAAATTAAGCGGTTTATGTGAAATTGTCAGGACATGTTTCGAACTCGTATGGTTACTGATTCAATCAGTCATTTTTGCTGGCCGCCGTGACCGTACAGTTAAGTAGTTGTCCCTGATGAAGAGCTCCATACGAGTTCGAAACAAGTCGGGCCGCTCCGGACAATATCATGTGAAGGCACGTGTGCACAGACAACCCCCACTAGACGGAGCATGTAAGGCGACCCGCGCGCACCAACGATATTGTACGGCAGAACATTAAAGTATGAACACGGCGGCCACCATTTAGTTGCGTCCTTGTTTATGATCCATGAGTACGTCAACGAAAAAAGAAATTAAATAAATAACATGGTAAATTGTAGTGTTAAGTGGTGTAGAGAGACCTCATAAACATGGACGCAACTAAACGGTGGTCTTTAATGTTCTACCGTACATATCGTTGGTGCGCGCGGGTCGCCTTACATGCTCCGTCTAGTGGGGTTTGTCTGTGTGTGAGGGTAAACCGCTTAATACATTTATTATGCTATAAAAGGCTGATTGATTTTTATCTTGGCTAATTCGGGACTTTACTCTATTACAGAAAAATGTCTGAGAAAACAGAAGACAATACAATCACAGCTCAGTAAAGTACAATGACAGCGAAAAAACTAAACGGACATCTTTTTTTATAGGCCATTATTAAAAAGATCAGCATTTAGAAACATACCGGTCACCAATGAGATTTGTGACTCGGCCAATCTACATGTAACCATTTCTGATTGGTAATACAATGGAGATTTGGTTGGCAGATTCATTGCCATGTGACTGTTTGACTGGTAGAGAGCGTTTATGAACAAAAAGTCCGCGCTCCCAGCCGGTGGCATTGTGTAAACAGTATCAAGGTAACGAGCCTGATTCCGATTATAATGCTGCAGTAATACTGCACGCAGACTTAATGGAGTGAAAATCTTTGGGAAGACCTGTGTATGTGCAACGACGTAAGTTTATAGGTTACTACGGAGACGAGTAAAACGTATCCTGTAACCATCGTTGGATGTCGAGCTATCCCTGTACCAAAATTAGTTAAAAGTCCAGCCGTTTCGGCGTGACGAGAGGATAAAGAAATTATGACGTGGCATGGCGCCGCGCGCCCATACAAAACAAAAGAAGATCCAGCATTGCGCTATTAAGATTTTTCCTGAAATGACCCCTCTCCATAGAAAACATTTTAAATTTTAATACAAAGAATTATATAATGATATTTATTTATTTATTTCTATAATCAATAACTTAAATTCACATTACATTCTATTGTGGAATTCCCTTCCGTTAGATCTGAGGAAGGCTAAGTCACTTTCTATTTTTAAAGTTAAATTAAAAGATCACTATTTGTCGCTCCCGTAGCTTATTGTGTGCTATTGGTATTTTTTTTCCTGCTAAGTCTGATATCAGCTGTGTTGTATCTATTATTTTTCCTGTTTTATATGTGTATGTGCCTATGTTATGTATGAATATTATATAATATATTTATGTATATATATTTATGTATATATGTATGTTTATCTTTAAATATATTTATTTAAGTTTGTGTCTTTTATATGTTATTTATGTTGCTGAATTTTTATTTTTTATCTCACCACCTACTCTTTTATTGTTTATTTTTGCTTAATCCTCTACCCAAAGGTTGTCTGGAAGAGATCGCTCTTTAGCGATAAGACCGCCTATTGTCTACCATTTACAATTTAAGGCTTCGATTGTAATATTTTTCTTGTTGGTGTGCAATAAAGAATTGTTGTATTGTATTGTTGTAAATCTATCATTACAGGCAGCCCCAATGCAATAGATAAGCTAAATAGGCATTAACACATAATTTCAATTAAAAAAACACGAAAAGAAAAGAATAGTAATAAAGTCATTAGATAAAAAGGAAATGCAAATAAAAATTATTACAAAATTAAAATAATAAATGTCGATTGTCGAGGTTCATTAGCAAATTATAACATAACAGGTAATACCATTATTAAAAATATACAATGTGATATAGATAATGATGTTAATGATGATAACGTTGTTACAATAAGAACTTTGTTTCAGTCAGATAGGTAATTATCATATATCGTTGGGGTCCTAATCGCCACGCTGGGCAAATGGGTTGATGACCTCGTTAAGGTAGCGGGGACTCAATGGATGCGGTCTGAACTGAACGGGATCGCACTTTGAGGCGGGGAGGCCTACGTTCAGTAGTGGACATCTGTGGCTGATAGACAGAATAGAATAAAATACTCTTTATTGCACACCTCAAGAAGAAAGAAATACAAATACCGATAACACTTAACATTACAATAGAGGCAAACAATAGGTGATCTTATCGCTAAAAAGCGATCTCTTCCAGACAACCTTTGGGTAGCGGATTAATATAAATAAAATGAGATGAAGTAGGCGATGCAAAAAGGCCAAACCAGAATCGTAAAGTTCTGCTACATTTCTACTCATAATCAGTTGATAATTGTGCTAAGTGTTGCGTTCTCTCACCAATCGCGTCTAACCTTCAAATTATCGCACTTAAAATGACAAGCCTGTTAACAATCGCTTGCAATTTGTCTTTTTCTATTGTCGCGTGTATGAAACTGACTTATGAAAGAGAACATCATTGTACTTTAATGGAAGTTACGGGTCAATGCGAGATCTAATTTGTTAAAAATTTAATTTTAACGTTGGACAACAATATATTTTAGTACTAGCTGCGCCGCACGGTGTTACTCAGTCATCCCACGGGAACACTAACTTTTTTCGGGATAAATAGCCTAATGTGTTAATCTAGGGTGTCAGGTACCTTCATACCAAAATGTATCAAAATTGGTCCACGCGTTTTAGCGTGAAGAAGCAACAAACATACACATAAACACACTCACAAACTTGACCTTTATAATATTAGAGTGATTTTAGTACAATCGATCGTGTATTGATTCGTGACGCTACGCTCTCGGCGGGCAGGGCCGCCATTGACAGTGTTGCCAACATACGCCTCAAGTATAGATAAGGCGCGGTCAAGAAGTCGGCTAACAGAAATAGGGCATAAGGCCTTGTGTACATAGGTAGACCAAATTAAACCTAACCATCAAATCAATTGTTACTTTGCAGCCAATGAACCTAACGGCTGAGTATTGGAAACCCAAAGGCTGACGTAAGGACGTCCGGGGCTGTCTACTGGGTAAAAGTGCCGTTTTTTTATTTTTACTTAAATTATTCAGATCTTAAACAAAAATGAAGCGTTTTCCTTAAAATATTATATTTTAATAAATTATATTCCAATAAATAATCTTTTTTATCAATTGGTCCACACAAGTAAAAATTAGAGGAGTTTGAACTCGGAACTTTCGTTAAAAGGCTGACTGAAGCCTTTACTAAAGATAAAACATTGGGCAGACATTGACAGTCATAACGGCTACTTGTTTACAATGATGCACTTCACGTGGGCAGCCTCCGTAACCGGTTCACATCCTGACCCACTGAACCGACCGACAACCGTCGTGATTCATCCCACGAGGAGGTACCGCTAATTACCTGCTAATTCTTATGCATGGCTTTGTTACAAAGGAAATGCAGTAGTTCCATTGTGGTTATTTTGGTTTACCATTTGGACATAGCTGGTTAACATCTATATCTATGTTTCTCTCTATATATCTCTGTTCAATAATGGATACACGTAAACGGTCTTATTTCGTTTTTGCAGGCTTCAAATTGAAATGCTCCAGTAATTAAGTCATTACTTCATTAGTTACCAAATAGCGGTGGCGCTTTACCTTCCTGGCCGCAACCGAACCAACAAAAAACCTTATTGATACTACATAATTATACAATGTACTTTTTCAATAATAAACGTTTCCGTTTAAATGCAACCGACAGAAAGAAGTATAAAAACCCAGTTTTTGTGCAAAAACTCATCCATAACGAAATAATAATAAATAATAAAAGAAAAAAATGCGTTCTTGCAACGCCTCGCCTTCACGGCGTACGGGCTTGGCCTGTTTTGCGACACTCGAATGATTGCCCATCGTTTCTTGTTGAATCAGTGAACTTGCAAAAACATTGGAGCGACTCCAACTTGATTAATTATTAGGCAAAACGGGAACTAAGGTAATTTGACAAAACACTGCTCAAGGTGCAATTGGAACTGCCAATACTCGTCGCTTTTTGGTTGAATTGATTAATATTTTATTCAGACTTGTTACACTTTACTTTCAATTGAACAGCGAACACTAATCGGCTATTAAACACAATAAAACTTAATATTAGGCGTAACAAAATTGGCTCGCCGATTTGATTTAGATTAAGCTACCCATTCAGTATTTGAAACTAACTAAATTAGTTTCTCGAGGCAGAAAATGAATTAAAGTACTTGCTATCTATCGTATGGTTAAAAAAGCGACCTGAGAATACCATAAAATAAATAAAAATAAAATAAAATATTAGAAAAAGCCTTATGAGAATACCATATCTTTTCATAATTTTTTACATAAAACATTCGTCACTTTTCAGTCGGCGACAGTTTGCCAAAGAGGCCTCATTCCTTTTAAAATGCTGATTGTTTTAGACATTTTTCTCTATAATCAAACATGTTTCTTATTGATGTTACTACCTAGAAAAGGGCTATTGGGATTTATTGTAATATTTGAAGCCTACAGTTTGAATTTTTCATTATAATTTTTGTTTCAAAAACTACTCGAAATTGACAAAATTCACGCGAAAAATTAGTTTTTCAACTTATTTTCGACTGCACGCAATGAAAACATGAAATAGCGATGTTACTACCTAGAACTCGGGGAAATGTATTATTTACTTTTTAAGATGGTTGAAATTATCAATATATTTGTCATAATATGAAAAATATAAATTTTAAAAGGAATAAGGCCTCCTCTATTTAACGCGTAATAAACGCAATCCTATCAAAGGTTGAGTTTTGACTTTTGGGCTTTCTCCGTAACCCAAATCATCACTATTGGTCGGCAAGAGCACCTATGTTATTTTTTTTTTTGACCTTTGTTTACTTAATACTCCTTTTGTATTGTATGTACAGTCAGCATCAAAAGTAACTGGCAATTTTTGCGTCCAATTTGACATATTCTTCTTAAATTTTAGAGCTGCTCTCTTGTCGGTGCGGTGTAGCAATCGGCAGCCGTTTCTTTCCTGATCGTTCTCCTTCACTTCTTGGTAAAACATAATTTTAACCTTTTCTTTTATTTGCTTAAAGTAATTTCGGTTTGGCCTTCCTCTACCTCGCTTCCCCTCGATTTTCCTTCTATGATATTTTTGAAGACACAGCCATGTCTTAGCAGATGCTCTATCATATTTCTCTTATATTTTCTACTAGTGTTAGTAGTGTCCTTTTCTCTCTTATTCTATTTAAAGGCCTCTTCATTTGACATTTCTTCCGTCGAGTTTATGCCTTCAATCCTCCTCTAGAACCAAATCTCAAACGCCTCCAACCTCTCCCCTTCTGTAAAATTTCCACAAGGTGTGTACTCTTTTGTCTTGGGCTATTGGCTCATAAATGTCACCTATGCTGCCACCCGTCCGGATTTCCCCGGATTTGTCCTAGTTTGAAAGCCGTCCGGGGCCGTCCGGGGGGTTTTCAAAAAGTGTCCGGAAAAAACCGGGACACTTTTTGTGTGAATGAAAAATAAAGCGATTGTTTTTTTTTATATTATTTTCGGATACGTCCAGGGACAAGATGCTATTTATGCCAAATGTCCGGGTTTTTTAAGTCTTTGTCCAGGTTCGGCTAATTTAGACCTGTACCTAAGTACATCGGGTCGGGCTCGAGCGAACATTAACTACTATGACCTAATTGACGGTGATACTTCTCGATCCACGCGACTGCCCTTGCAACTGCTTTTTGCCGCGGGATGAAAATCGTAAAAACATTCTGATGCAATGTTATTGAACCAGTCATATTTCATTTTTATAGATTCCGTTTATTTTATTTTTGATAACCGACAATAACTCGCAGTTAACTGTAATAATATTTATACCCAATGCTCGTTACTTATTCGTGACTGCTTATGTGTGTCAAGTGGTAAATATCATCAGCTTTTGATAACTAATGAAGTACGGTGGAATTTGACGACGCGGTTGGCGCAGTTTATAGTACACCTGCCTACTGAGCCGGTGGTCCTGGGTTGGAATCCCGGCGAGGGCAAATATTTGTGTGACGAACTCGAAAGTTTGTTCCTGGGTCATGGATGTTATCTATATGTGTATTTATATATTATGTATATCGTCGTCTAGTACCCATAGTACAAGCTTTGTTTAGTATGGGACTAGGTCGATTTGTCCCTTCATACATATATTTTGATTATAAAAAAAAAATTTAACAAAAAATAGAACCGACTTCAGTAAAACTAAAAAGCCAAAAATAACCCGTTCAAGTACAGATTACCTTTGACTCACCCTTTGAAGTCGATCCCAAACCACTCAGTTATTATATTTATATTTTATAGTTTACGTGAGGTTTGGCCCCGACTTCAAAGGGTGAGTCAAAGGTAATCTGTACTTGAACGGGTTATTTTTGGCTTTTTAGTTTTACTGAAGTCGGTTCTATTTTTTGTTAAAAATTTTTTTTTTTGCTTTTTAGTGATTGTTAAAAACACTTATGGCAGGGTGATCAGGGAGGTCTTGAAGGCGTGCATCTCGTTTGAATTATCTCCTAACTCCTAACCGTTGAGGAGTTGTACCTTCCATCATCAGCTCAGCATTGGAAGATGATGACTACCATATGCAAATACTTAAATAGTTTTATAAAATATGTGAAAAATATTATAAGTGCCTATAAAATTTCAGGAATTCCTTCGATTCCTCATGGATCTCGTCATCCGATCTTCACCAAAATTTTATGGGACCAACCTTGAGATGTCTGTTCATGAACCTAAAAAGAATTTTCCAAATCGACTCATAAATGACGGAGTTCTGAGGTAACAAACATTAAAAAAAAAAAAAAAAAACATACAACCGAACTGAGAACCCCCTCCTTTTTTTGAAGTCGGTTAAAAAAACATAGCGTAAGCAGCTAAAGATACTGAAAACTTACTTATGTACCTAAGGACTTAGGTACTTTTGGAGCTCACTTTGGTACTCACATAGTATAGTAATTAGCTGTTATGTGCAAAACAATTATATTGTCACTGCACAATATGCGTAGAAAAATCACGAGAAAATAAATCTAAGCTATTGAGTAGCAGTACCTATAACAGTTGTATTCTAGTAGTTTCCATGAAAAACCTGCATCAGACATCCGGCCGTTACTTTGATTTCTTAAAATTAAACCAAATCTTTCTTGTCGAAACATTTCTCATCGTCGAAACATTTCGCGAACTCAGGAAATTAACCAACATAACGGCAATAGTGCCCTTTTCAAACTAGTTTCGGACTTCACCGTAACTCACATCCGTCGGCGATTACCCAAACTTGATGACCAAAATATCGAGACCACTAATTTGAAACCACCGCTTTCCAATTAAGGAGCTTTTAATTCTGGTTATCTCAAAGCAGTACGGCCGTATGTGACCTTATTCTACTTACGGCCCGATGTCTAGAAAGAGACCTTTTATACAACGCTTGAATGATCAGCACATGAGTCATGTTTGTAGTTAAGAGGAAATACTACTGCAATGTTTTCATACGAATCGAGGTTTTGTTCGTCCTCCAAAACTCAACAAATGTTTACGAAATTTTAGGACCTGAATGGGAAGAAAATTTTCTTAGTGGGACCGATTCGATGTGCTTGTTATTATACAATTTTTATAGTAGGCGTCTGTTTTTGGTAAACTTTCAGCCGCAAACGGACGCCCAGGGGAATATTTTGAAATTTGACGCGCCGGGTCAACAAGTTTCGCCGCCCCAGAAGCCAATGAAATATTTATTTCTATGTACCTAGTATAATGGATAATGGTAGTTGTATATATCAAGCACGTAGATAAGCAAGTGTAAGTGTTGCACAACACAACCAGATGAAAACGCGAGCGCAGCAAGCACGAAATTCTTCGGTGCGGGGGAGCGCAGTCAATCAGATGAAAACGCGAGAGCGCAGCGCACGACGAATGTTGTTATTGTATTTACGTATACTTACGCCTCGCTCCGGAAATATAAACAAAACTTAATAGAACCTACAAGCGTGTTTTCGACCAAATTTTTTTGTTTTTTTTTACGTTTATTTTAAATTGTGGAATTACAAGAAAAAATGAAAAAGGTGAGAAGTTGCCGGTGCCGGTTTGGCGCCCCGGGCCGTGGCCCGTATGGCCCTAGGGTAAATACGCCCCTGCGGACGCCTAGTACACAAGTTCTGTGCAAAAATCAAAACAGTTCGACACAGAACATTTTTTTCCCATTCAATTAAGTACTAGAATTTTATAAAAATTGGTCAAGTTTTAGAGGAGGAAACAGACGAGAACGAAACCTCGATTTGTATATAACCCGGTTACGATAGGTTTGGACCTCATTTGTATGCGACGCCATAGTTACCAGGTGCAAACTTAACGTGACCTGATAGTATGCGAAAAGCAGTGATATATTCCCTTAATGTATGATTATGGACCTCGATATTGACATAGTTTTCGACAATGAGGAGATGCAATAGTACGGCATTGGATTCACCATATTTACACTGTTTAATGATGCTCAACAGAATACTACACAGGTTGAATATTAACTTGGGAGTTCTAGGTTCATGCGTAAGGATAAGAGTAGCTTTGAGACATTGGGATTGGATTAGCAATTGTTATGTCTGACCAAGAGAAAGATCTAGCACCCTTGGGGGAAGTGAGGAAGTCTTTATCCAGAAGAAGAAGAAGACGTATTTCGGATTATATATATCCACGTTGGCGAATGATTATCAATCTTAAAAAAAGAAAAAAATATTGTAATTGGTTTGATGTCACACTTATACCTAAATAATACTACAAGAAATTTATCACATTTTGTGTAATATCCCAGGGATCATCATTCGCCATATGTACAGGTAATTATTTAAAATGACAAGCCAAATCACTTGAAATTAATTAAACTTTATTGTTGCTTGGTTTTCCACGATGATTCAATGATCCTATTTGTACTCGTATTGGCCTAAATGAAAATACCTAAGTAAAGACTCTTGACAAAATATATCTGCCGCTATTAACACAATTGGCCTCTTGTTTATAGCCACTTTATCCAGATGAACAAGTGTTGTAAGTACGTCATGGCAGTATCCACAGCTGGGCATTACAAGCATAGCATGTGGCAAACATCGATTGAGTGTGTACATATGTAAACAACAGATTCGTTGCAGATCGCAGATGGAATAGGTATACCTACAATCTCATAGTAGTTATGAACATAGATGTTTTAAAAAAAGGAATTTTTGTTATAATGAGTTTTAAGTAATAACCGTAGTTACTATTCTTCAATACGCAATTAAGTAAGGTATGTTTAAAATGTCGATCCCTTCTGATCTGCTTAGGTAACAAATCAAAATCAGAATCAGTCATTTATTTGCTCAAACATGGTACATACAGTTGTTCTTAAATCTACTTAAAGAACTACATGTTTTGTCACAGAGATATGCAAATATATCGATATGTTATGTGTGTCACATGCATAAATTATTTAAGAATTATTAACAATATCATTTAAATCGTTGCTATCATGTGCTACATACATTGAGGTACCTAACCTCAATGGCTACATATCATTACAATAGACATGTTGACTAATATTTTTTGAGGATGTCAATCGATACTATTTTTTATTCTTCTCAAATGTCAATATGGGACTGACTACACTTAAGCTGCTCTAAAAGTCTGAAATGACCGTCAAAGTTCAACATTCCTACGTAGCGCTAAAAACGCTCCATACAAAAGGCGTCCAGGCTAGTGACGTCACAGGCCGGTATAGGTACCAATAATTGTATGGAGAAATTAAGAAATTTGCCATTTTCACTGTGAAAAAGTGAGTTTAAGTTCATGGTTGTCATTAAATTATTGTTTTGTAAAATTATGAGGATTCTGAAAACATTTTCAAAATTTCTTTTGGATTAAAAAAATATATTATCATAAAATTTGCGTACCTTTGTCACATATTTCCAAAAAAGGTTTATTTTGTAGTTTTTTCTTTGTTCCTGATATATTTAGCTAATTTTATTCATATACTTAACTACAGTACGCTGTAGAATTCAACATCAGTCAACATGTATATTACCAGTATGTCTAGCATATCTGTGACACGCGAATCTCGGTAGCGCGACAAACACTATCAGTCACTTTCCTATCAGTACTGTGCGAGGAGGACAGGTTGCTGAGTCGTGCGACAAGCGAAATCGTGGCAAGATACGAGTATGCTAGCCCTACTGGTACAAGTATATATTACTAGCGACCCGCCCCGGCTTCGCATGGGTGCAATGCTATATTATATATTGAGCATGTATTATGCATATAAACCTTCCTCTTGAATCACTCTATCTATTTAAAAAAACCGCTTCAAAATCCGTTGCGTAGTTTTAAAAATCTAATAAGCATACATAGGGACAGAAAGACAGCAGGAAACGACTTTGTTTTATACTATGTAGTGACAGTGAAGGTCCAAATTGAAAAAAAAACAAGACATAATGCCTTATAGATTTCAAGATACGCATATTATTCACGATTCAAGTACACTGACCTGCCATCCAATAATAGCGCAACAATGAATCAATCTCCGTAATTGCTACCAGGGCGACATGACCAACCAAGAGTTATCAGCTGTGTCTGTTCGCTATCGCATTCTAAAAGGTCACATCTGTATTCGCAGTTCAATGGGCATGCGTCATTTTAGATTTGTGTAGCGTATCATGTTCATGTACGATTCGAAGAGTCACGTTCGATATTCGAATTTCGTATAAATAAAGTTATTTTTAATTTAGCATCGTAATGACAATGTTAGCTAAGGTCAGTACGCGTGTTTGGTTACCTATTATGGATTTGGTCGTATTATGACTATGACATTGATTCGGCCCATTAAAGTGATCGTTTGTCACTGGCTAATACATATATTAACTTCTAGTCGAGGTCATTCGTCATTATTTCAATTATGACCCGTACAATTTACTCTGCGTACAAGTTCTAAATCTATTTTATGAAACCTTACTGTCTGTACCTATTGAAAATGTAGTAGGAGGATTTCGTCTCTTAATAAATACACCTATTGACATAATATTTTGAAGTTATGAATGGAAAGATCTATCTCAACTATATTTTCACTTGTGTACAGAGCACCCTACCACCATAACGACACAAAGGACAGAGGTCATAATTTCCACCTACACGTGACGTCATGGTAAGTGTGTCGTCTGTCGCAACTCGCTCCCGGATCGGTTCCTTATACGCGCAGTACACGCGTCAGAATTAATTCATTATGCAATGTCCTAAATGTCACTATCTAAAGGTAGGTAGGCTCAATTATTCGTAATCATACCTAGATTTCACAGTTGCCTTCGTATTGTTAATTACAATTACAACTTTACGTGTACAATAATAACAGGGACGACTTAGGTGCAATTTAATGCAGATATTCAGAATGACACTGCAGTACTCAATGAAACCACAGGCCTAGACCCTAATTAAACACGTCACGGTAAAAGCGTGTCAATCGCAAGCAAATAATATAAGTACTCAAGAGGTCGCGAGTGTCCGGGCTTCCTTATACGCGCAGTACACGTGTCGACACGCGCTCCGGACGGACGCGGAAATTATTCATTACGTTACGACACATGTGCTAATAGTTTGTTTATTGGTCAATGTTTATAATTTCTATAGACTATTTAGCAATGATGTTAGAGACTGATTTTGGAGGCTTACTTACAATGTCTGCGAGTAGTGTTAACTCTATATTATACAACGTTTTGAACTTGGATTTAAAGTTATAACTTTTTACAAGTTTTTATTTAGCTTCTTCTATATATCATTTCCGTCTCTCTTCCTCACTATGTATCCCACATGGCGGTTGGGTCAGCCTTTCGACATCTTCTTCCTCCACTTCGACCTATCTATGATGGCGTCTTGGAAAAATCTGCCAGCCAAACATTTGTCCAGGTGGTCTTAGCTTAAGTCTCCTTTAGGTCTGTTTCCAGAGACAAGTTTAACTACAAATATTATTAAATCACCGATTTCCGGATCACTAAGAGCATCCATCCTAATTACTCAAAGTATGGTAAATATTTTCACAACAATATTGATATAGGTGAACGCTGTAAACCTGACCGAACCACAACAAAAGGTCATACAACACGACATTGCACGCAGTGCCGTGACTAACCATCCATCCATCAATAAAGCGAGGAACGTGCCGTCCACCCATCAATGTCCAATTAAATAGTTCGGCAGACTCAGTTTGAGCTAACCGTCGAGGTATTTTAGCCCATAGAAGCAAGTGCGTCTTTACATGACATTATATTGTGCAAAAGTAAAAACGCAAACCTGGCCAAAGCACAACAAAAAGGTCATACAGCACGATACTGCATGTATTTATGTCATAGAGGACAAACGAGCAAACGGGTCCTCTGATGGAAAGCGATTACCGTCGTCCATAGACACCAGCAACACCAGAGGAGTCACAAGTGCTTTGCCGGCCTTTCAGGTGGGAGTACGTTCTTTTCTTGAAGGTTTGAAGGTCGTATTGGTTTGGAAATATCGCAAGTGACAATATAGTCCACAATGCAGTCGTGCGAGGCAGGAAATTTCTAGAAAACCGAACAGTTGTGAACTGCCAACTAGCTAACTGGTGAGAATGAAAGAATTGTCGCATAGAACGACTGAGCATCCATCCATCAATAAAGAGTCAAACAAGTCGTCTATCCTACAAAGCCCCATTAAATCGTTCGGCAAATTTAGTCTAAGGTAACTGGGACATTTGCGTCTATCGAAGCAGTCTTTAGATGACATTATATTGATGACGGCTGTCTCCAAAAGCAAGAACGTAAATCTGGCTAAACCATAACAAAAGGTGACACACGCGGCATTGCACGCACCGCGGCCGTGATCGTGACTGACTATCCATCCATCAATAAAGCTTTGAACGTGTTGTCCATCGAGCAAAGTTCAATTAAAACGTCCGGCAGATTCAGTTTAAAATAGTTGAACCATTTTTAGAAGTGAGAGACTCCAAAACAGCTTCTTCCTCGCTTCCTCATGACTGAGGGTCGTGACCACTTAAGGTCCTTCTTTTTTGCACAAAAGCTCTTCACTCCACACAGTTTTCCGCCTTCCGGATTGACGCCTGTAGTTTCCTGACTTTTTTCACGGCATCGGTCCATCGGGTCAGTTATCTCCCATAAGCCTTTTTTCCTACCACCAAAACCAGCTAAACTGATGGATATATAGATGACGAATAGGAAAATATCGCGCATAAATTAGCTTACAGTAATAGCCGAGCAACATGTAAAATATACCACGTTGAAAATGTACCACATACAAAATACTTAGAAAAATATATTGTATATTCTATAGTATTCTTTATAGTAACGGCTACGGAATCCTATATTAAGCACGAGCATTTTTTTTCACACACAACACGTCTCGAATCGGCGCCGAATCCATTCGACATAGCTAATTACACAATACTGTTACCGTTGTTACTCAACGGATGCACTTGATACTCGTAACCACTATTTAATAGTGAAATGTTATGTTGTATCACTTTGCAGTAAGAGTTAATGATAGGTGGATAGAGCTATAAATAGTCGTATTGAACTGTAATTTATGAGAAAGTGTGAATAAATATGATTTATTCGCCAAACTAAGAGGCAGTGGGGCACATTGCTCGTAGAACCAATAGCCGCTGGAGCAGAAAGATTATTTTTCAAGAACGGACGACGCAGCGTGTGGAGGCCCCCAATTAGGTTGACCGACGACTTGGTTAGTATCGTGGGCAGAAATTGGATGACGGCGGCGCAAGACCGGTCGGTGTGGAGAACTTTGGTGGAGGCCTTTGTCCAGCAGTGGACGTCGGCTGATATGATGATATTGATAAATGTTCTCGTAATTGTTATCTAGTGCGCGTGTGCGCTAAGGCGCTTTACGATCCTGCATGATAATAGTACATTATAATACAAGTGTGCTAAGTTGGTCATTACAGTCGAGGCGGGTTTGCTGCCCGAGCCGAAGACGAGGTCGTACTGGATCCCCATTACGCCCTCATAAAGGTAGTGAGGGCTAAACAGCCCTGATACAATTCTAGTCATGCTTAAAAAGAAAATAATAACGATAAATTCACTGACATGGTGTAAGTCACTTTACAGTTCTGTATCATAAAATTATATCGGTATTTGTAGCCGCTTTCTAAACACCTGAGCTATGCTTACAGTTTTAAGATTAATAAAATAACTTCACTTAGAAAATACATAAAATAAAAAATAATTATGGATAACTATTATCGAGCATCGAATTTCTAATGATAGATTCGATAGCATGGCTTAAGTCGCTTTACGATCATTCTTTTATCATATAAGTAGATACAGTTTTCTGATCCGCGCTTTCTAAGCTGAACATAGGGAATCTATATTCTTATACAGGGTTTCCCAAGACTATGGGACATCAAGAGGAAATACCCTAAAATATCGTAGATAGGATATTTTGCTGAAAGAAGACTTTATGATGTTTTTAAGTTAGTAATTCTGCATTTAAAGATTTTCTAACAATTACTTGCTTTGTCTGGGAATCGAACCGACTTAAATGTGAAAAAAAAAATCACCCCTATTGTTATGATGCCAATCGAAAGAATGGACAAAAATAATAATTCTTCCTGAGTAACATAGTAGTAATTGTAGATTTGTATTGAAAATCAATTTTCTATGGACTGGAGAAATGTTTATAGTGTGATGAAGGATCGTCAGTTGCTTTGTACGGGCGCGCGGCGCCATGTCAGCCTGCGCCGGTCATAATTTCCATTGTCCTCTCATCACGCCGAAACGGCTGAACAAATTTAAGCCAATTTTGGTACAAGGATAAGTAGCTGGACATCCAAAGATGGTTACATTTTACACCTATACCTACACTAAAGAAAAACAAAACGCGGAAGAAGTTGCGGGCGCCTCCTAGTTTTAAAGATATCTCTCTCTCTCTCTCTCTCTCTCTCTCTCTCTCTCTCTCTCTCTCTCTCTCTCTCTCTCTCTCTCTCTCTCTCTCTCTCTCTCTCTCTCTCTCTCTCTCTCTCTCTCTCTCTCTATCTCTATCTCTCTCTCTCTCTCTCTCTCTCTCTTTTGCCGTGATACAGTAAAAAGTCGTATCGTACTATGAAATCCATATATAGCATACCTATATCATAGCACGGCAGTCTTATCGTTCCCTCATGCCTGAGGATCGTGGTCATCCCAAAGAGCTGCTTCCAATGAGTCTACTATCTTGGTCTCATGTGGAATATTTTTTGTGACGGCACGATAAAATTTCATAAAACGGATATTACCTATACCTGCCTGTCTAAATTTATCTAAGTACTAAAGTTTGCCAGCCATAACTAGTTTACCAAGGCTAGCCAGCAGGTGCACTGGAAATGCTTTACTCTTTCCTTAAAATTGCCTCACCCGTAGACTGGCACCAATTTTATACAGGGTGGAACAGATTGAGGGACTCTTAAGCAAACAGGGAATTTTGCAGACTAAATAAGTACTTCACTTTTCACCAATGAACTATGTAAATATTTCTATCCATTTTTGAGATACAGTTTGTTAAACATTAGTGTAAAAATCTGCACATATCAACCCTAGCATCTTTTGAACATCGCTTAAGTTAAATACAGGTGTCATTTAAAATGTAAATAAAACCTTTGAATTAGTAGGGTTGTCACTGATACTATGGTATTTTATTTTAATGACTTTTTTTACTTTTAAATCCAGCGTTACAATTATAATAGGTCGATTGAAGATCACTCAGATGACACTATCCTGTCAGCCCAGTCTTTATAAATGTTCCTCCCTGTATATGTGTCATTTCATAATCGTACCAGATGTGGACCTTATTGATTTTAAAAAATTTCAAAAAGCGTAGAATTGGGTTGAATTGAAATCGTAAAAAACGTCATATTTGAGCCAAAATTATTACAAGGTCTACACTGCTGCTCACAGACCTATAAAGTTAACTTTTTTAACATTAGTCCATCCATACAAAACAAGGCAACTCTGTAATATTTTCTTCGGTTTCTGCGACTGCCACTGTCGGTTACCGTCAGGGAGGCTCAAATAATTAAAATACGCGATATAATCCGTTTAAATCGTTTTATTTAAAGGCTCTGTGCTCTCTATTAGTATTTAGATACGCAGTTTTGAAACTACGCAATTCATTTGCTATTCGAAACATTAACAGTGTATTGGGAGTACGCAACACGTATCAATCCTCAATTAATTATGTATGCAGATCGTATAAGAAGTCATATAAAAAGCGGTCAAACTAGATTTTATTTTTATTTACTTTTTATAATTGCGATGCGATGCTTGTTATAAGATATTTTAAAACACACAGTCCAACTAAGAATCTCCTCCTTTTGTGAACTCAGTTAAAAAACAGTTATTTGTTCCTACAAAGTCTGCGTCTGCTTTTGAGAGGACGAGGCCGATCACTGACTCGCTGGACCGACCTTATTAAAAAGACCACACGGAGCTCCATGGTACAGTGCACTCGCTCCGCAGACAACCGGGTAAAATGGAGACACATTGCTGTCTGCCATAGGAAGGATGAGGACGAGAACCCAAATGTGGACACCATTGCCGTAACCACGACCACTCTGCCAAGAGTGAACGACTGATGATGATGATGATTATGCTTTTGAAAAATGGAATGTTATACGAAACTAAGGCCTATGAAAAATTAACCAAGCAGGCTGCGTGTTTGTGAACCCCAAACGAAATATATTTAAATAGGAGGAATTGTTTCTCAGATACACGCTTAGTCCATTTTTAAACTCCGCTCCGCTCCAGTGGACAGGCAGCCTAAGAGTGCGTCTCCATTGAAGCGAGGCGGAGTGGAGACATGCGGAGACCAATCACCTGAGTTGAAATCTGTATCTCAGCTCCGCATCACTTTTGTCATTGGTCGATTCCGCACGTCTCCAATCCGCATCAGTGGAACGCACCCTAAAACAAAATGATGGCCGCGTTTCTTTTTTCTTCTTTGTCGGTCACATCAGGGTTGTTAGCTAGCTTTACAATCCGTCGCCATTCCTCCCGTACTGTAAGCTCTTCTTGTGCATTCGTGGAGTGGACCATTGAGTGTATTCTTGACTTGGTCGGTCCATCGCATCGGTGGCCTGCCACATGCTCTAGTGCCTTCGACTTTACCCTGCACCACAAGTGTCAGAAGACACAGAAGTGTCTTCTCGACGTGTGATATGTCCGAAGAAAGTGAGAATACGACATTAATACGGCCGCGTTTATCATGAGATAAATAAATGACAAAGCATCCATCACTCTCGCACTCACATCTTGTCAGAAAGATAATTGTCATCTATGTCATGATAAAATCAACCATCATAGACCCACTCTGGTCTGATTATAAGCGCGAGGATAACGGATGCTTTATCAGTTACATATAGTCGAAATATAGTTTAAGTCCCAATAAGTTACTTGTAACTATACCTTATAATACACATATATAAATTTTATTGTGTTTTTTCCTAACCTGAATGCTTTTTTCTTTGATAAATCTGCTTATAGCCTTCGTTCTTATAGCAAAGCATACATTTTTATCACAGGGTTTAGAGTTCAAATGTTGCTTTGGATTTCCCAGCGTCAAAATTCAACATGATATCGTGGAGGTTGGCTGGAGTGTAGCATAATGAACGTATCTAATGCATAAAAGTGAAGGTCAGTGCCAGCCAATAACACCGGTTTGGTAAAACCCTCGTGCAAAGATCTGGTGTTCATCTATACTATTATAAAATTCTATATTTGTATTGAAAATCAGTGTTCTATGGAGAGGGGTCATGATTATAGGAAAAATCTAAATAGCGTGATGCAGGATCGTCTATTGTTTTGTATAGGCGCGCGGCGCCATGCCAGCCTGGCGCCATCTGTTCTCATAATTTCCTTTATCCTCTCATCACGCCGAAACGGCTGGACAGATTGTAACAGGGTTAGCTGGACATCCGAAGATGGTTATAGGATACTTTTTACCCGACTACAGCATAAAAAAGTACGCGTACGAAGTTGCACCTTACCACTAAGATGTTTGTAGAAGTTTGTTTATATCCTTGAAAGAATGTAGTTAGACGACCAGTATGTTTTACTTTACTTGGTAGAGTAAGCCCCATATTTTATCTTATTCCACGTAAAAAGAGTTTACCGCCGCTCTTTTTACTTGAGCCTCTAGTGCGTTTATGTACAGCGGCAGAATTGCATGGCCCATTTATGAATGAATTGATAGGCCCTAGTTGTTTGAACAAGATTTGTACATAATATTTATTAGTCAGAGACGGCAGGAAGAACATTCGGTAGATTGGTTTTCTTGTAGGAAGTGTTTAGCTGTTGTTGTTCTTGTAAAGATATTAGTGGTCGAAAACAAAATAATTTAAAGTCAAATTATCGAAACGGGATATTAATATGAAATATAGTTCATTTAACAATAACATAATCTATACCTAATAATGTTTCCACATTTCAATTACGACATAAAAAGCTATTGAATTTAATTGCACAAAATGGTTTTCCCACATTATCCATATAATGTTATGTTGACAAAATGACGACAAACGATCTCAGATACTTAGTAAACAATAGCTTTATCATACGAACAACTAGTGGGAAAAAGCGAGGCAAAAAGTACGTAAAGGTGAGATCCGACTGACGAGGCACGTGCTTCCAACACTAAGGGTGCGTCTTGACTGGAACGGAGCGGGAACGTGCGGAATAGACTAATGACCTGAGTTGAAATCTGTATCTCAGCTCCGCTTCACTTCTGTGGTCAATTCCGCACGTCTTCGCTTTAGTGGAGACGCACCCTTAGGCAGCAGTTACACTCTCAGTCTGATGTCAGTTCAGTTCATCGCTCTGGTCAGAATAAATCCATACTTAATATTATAAATGCGAAAGTGTGTGTCTGTCTGTCTGTCTGTCTGTTACCTCTTCACGCTTAAACCGCTGAATCGATTTTGATGAAATTTGGCATAGAGATAGTTTAAGATCCGAGGAAGGACATAGGATACTTTTCATCCCGAATAAATTTAGTGTTCTCGTGGGATGAGCGGGTAACACCGCGGGGCACAGCTAGTAAATAATAAATAAATATCAGACAACCTCATACAAATCGATCTAGTCCCAAATTAAGCGCCAGTTATTAATTAAATTTATTAAATAAAATTAATTAATTAAATTGTGAAATGTTGACATTTTATTAATAAACGAGTATGAGTATGCTCAAGAAGGCTTGTGTTATGGGTACTAGACGACGATATACATACTTATATAGATAAATATATACTTAAATACATAGGAACAACCATGACTCACGCACAAATATTCGAGTTCATCACACAAATATTTGCCCTGACCGGGATTCGAACCCGGGACCGCCGCTCAGTAGGCAGGTGCTTGCAAACTGAGCCAACCGCGTCGTCGCAAGAATGATGAGAGAATGAAATTAAATGGAACAATTTATTCAGTAAGTACGCCACAAGGGCACTTTTACAAGTCAGATTGTGAATCCGGCATTTCCCAAGAGGAGACTGCTGTTGAGAAGTAAGCCAAAAGAAACTCAACAGTAAGTCATACATAAACAATACTGAGATGCGACCTTTGTTTCAAGTAGTAAGTACCTACGTGGTTTACAACAAACGATATGTTTATTATTTGCAGCAATTATGCCATAGTTTTTGTGTGTACTCGTATTTACAGTATAATAATAAACAAATCCAACATGTTTAACAAACAATTACACTCACGGCACACTAAATACGCTTGTACACGTAAAGGAGACGCATACTCTCTAAATCAATGTTAAGTGAATGATAAGTAGTGTAGCCTTTTTGAACGAACGGACTGACGGTCCAGACTAGTGAAAATGAATGAAAGACAGTGAACTGACGGTTCAGAATGATTGACAGAACTGACGCCTGAATGAATGTGTAACCGCTATCCAACCGAAGTTTTATAATGTGAATGATTTGCTTCATTCATTCAGTATTTTTTTGATTAGACTGCTGAATAGGCGCTGGCAGTTGAAGCATTCCTCCCTTCGATTTTTCTCTATGCTCATTTTATCACTGCAAAAACATCAGTCATAATATTTTCTTCGGTTTCCGCGACTGTCACATATTTAAATAAAACAATTTAAAGGGATTATCTTGCGTATATTAATTATTTGACCTCCCTGACGTTTCGGCAACTTTCATGTTACTGTTGTCAGAGGTTGACTGAGAAAAACACATTTTTTCTCTGTCAAAGTTACATTTCAACGAATCCGTTTAAATTGTTTTATTTATCAGTTCGTAAAATGCGAGTCGTCACTAGTCATTGGTAGTAGAGTTGCTAAGCCGCGAAATTGTGCGCATCGGGTTACAAGCATGAAATTTCTACCACACATAGAACGTTCCACGGTGATTATTTTCAGATGTGGAGGGAAGTCTGATTCATCCCCTGTGTGGTGGGAGAGCGGGGTGAAGAGGACCAAGTACTGCTCTTTTTCTTTTTTTTATTACTGATCAGGTTAAGGCTATTAGGGCTTGTGCGACATCGTTTTCGTGTAAAATAGATATCAGCTATTAATTATTCATGTTATTTAAGAATAGTTTCATATAAACATTTGGGTTTATTGCCGAAAAGATAAAAATCACAACAAGTTTATTTAATTCAGAACGATAAATTAGTCATCTATCCTGAATATTTACAATTTAAAAAAATATTACTAAACAGAAAATTTAATCTTGTTTTTAAAAATGTATACATATTGGGCACATCTGATACAAAAAGTACCTTGAAAAAAATGTTGATGTTAAGCTTAGCCTAGTACGTTTTGCTAAGTCGCGAAATTGTGTACATCGGGATACAACCACGAAATTTCTACCACAGATAGAGTATTCTACGATGATTATTTTCAGATGTGGAAGGAAGTCAGATTCGTCCCATGTGCGGCGGGAAAGCGGGGTGAATAGGACAAAGGAGTCCTCTTTTTCTTTTTATATTACTGTTCAAATAACGCTACTAAGACTTATGTGGTGTCGTTTTCGTGTAAAACAGATATCAGAAATTCATTTTTCATGTTATTTATTCGTAGTACCATATAAAAATATGGTTGTATTTCCGAAATTGTAAAAATCACAACAAGTTTTTTTATTCAGGGAGATAAATTAGTTATATTTCCTGAATATTTACAACTAAAAAAAATATTGCAAAATAGCAAATTTAATCTACTTTCTAAAAATATATACATATTGGGCACTCTTCATACAAACAGTAACTTAAATAAATTGTTGATGTTGAGATTAGCCCGTGTGCTCGTGATACATTAGCAAAAAAATATTTTGTTTTAATTACATTAATTTGTTTTTCTAGGACGTATATAGTAAATATTATACGTAAAAGCATGTTAACAATCATTATTTAATGTATTTAATGAAGCGAAATAGGATGCGTTCGGAGATTTACGTTGGTTACGCCGACGTAAAGATATATTTTAAGCTACTGTTTGTATGAGAAGTGCCCAACATGCATGTATGTTTAGAAACCAGATTAAATGAGCTTTTTGAAATAATAATAATAATTTGAAAATTTAATTTTTTAATTTTTTAATTCACGAAATTGAACTAATTTACCTCACTGAATAAAAAAACTTGTTGTGATTTTTACCTTTTCGGCCACTACACCCATATTTTTATTAAGAACTATACAAAAATAACATAAAAAATGAATTCCTGATATTTGTTTTACACGGAAACGATACCAAATACGTCCTGATAGACTTAACTGACCAGCAATAAGGAAAGAAAAGAGGGATACTTGGCCGTATTCAATCCGCTCTCCCGCCTCACAGGGGACGAATCTGACTTCCCTCCACATCTGAAAATAATTACCGTAGAACACTCTATCTGTGGTAGAAATTTCATGCTTGTAACCCGATGCGCACAATTATGTTAGAAAACAGCGGACTAACAACTCTACTAAGGTTGTCATACGTAATTTCAATCGAATTTGCTCGCATTTTACGATCTGCACCTCTAGCATAATTACGCGACTATTTCTCGCGCGAGATAATTACCCGTCTCTTTCTGTGCAGTAATGTGAGAAGGTGACGGGTAGCGCTATGTCGCGCGATAAAAGTCGCGAAGCATAGTTGTGCTAGAGGGGCTGCTATAATAACATGTTATGTACGTACAATCGCCATGCTAGCACTTAGCTTTGTTTCCTCCGGATCGTTTAATTTTTTGCTTCTGTGATTTTTATAGCTCGCAGCGTTCGTAACTTGTGCCTTCGTTTTTGCGCGCTGGTTTTACGATGTTCATTATTTTCGCCTTAATTCTATTTTATTCTACTATATTTTTTGTCGACAAAATCAGATATAGATTCTGCACTGACTTGAAGGCTCGAAATTAAAAGGAATACCTTATAACTGCAACGACTGATTTGGAGATTAGGTTCAAATAAAACTTTTGCAGATGTTCACTTGTCTTCACAAGCAAAAACTTTTCGTAGTTTTCAACCAATTACTTAATTTCTTATAGGTATGCCATATTATGGCATCGTAGTGCCATATTGTTGAAAAATTCGATGTAAGGCTATGTTGTTGAAAAATTCGATATATAGAACAATAATTGTGTGATATTAATAAAACTTTAAATTAATTAATTACTGTTTACTCGCTATAAACCGACGTGCTCCCGTACCGAGACAGGTTATCACAAATTGGAAGGACCTAAACAAAAGAGTCATACAATTTTTCACCTCCGCAAACATATAGCGTTCCGAAACCTTTAAAAATCCTAGTTTCAACGTAAGTACACACCTATTGTTTATAATAAGATGTATACCATACGTAGGCAGATTCCCATAATATTATAAGCCTTACTGCATCGTGATATAGCTCCATACAGCACAGGTTGAGTGATGGTAGAGATATCGCAATGCACAAAGAGATCGAGATGAACGATTTTAGTTGAGGATGCTGCAATTGCCTTTATGTAACCGAGGTACGGTGTTAGTAAGGAAATTGGTACACAAGTTGTGAAGCAAACATCGGTTACTATTATCCTATGAATGGAAAACTGTAGGGTGTGTAGTGTCTCTAGGTTAAGTTCATGAATAGCGCAATAGGTACAGTCCAGGAAATTGGCACACGTAGGTACCTTATCAGTCATCACAAAGATAATAAATGTCAAAAAAGTACTTTAAATATTGTGGTTGTTGTTAAAAAAATGATTATACTACGACGGTGGCAAACAAGCATGCGGCCAGCCTGATGTTAAGCAGTTACCGCCGCCTATAGACGCTTGCGATGCCAGGGGCATCACACGCGCGTTGCCGGCCCTTTAAGAACCTATTTAATCCCCTCTTATAGTACCGCATACTGTAGCCCCCGGGGAAAATAGTTATGAATTAATCTAGTCAGAGTCTACCTGTCTAATCTTTAGATAGATTCGTGTTTTCAGAGGAAAATACACAGTCTTGGGCACCATAGTAATCAACACTGGTGAATTAGAAAGATTTTTCCTTTAGGCCTGAAATTTTATGTGAAAATCTCAAGTTTCTCAAGTTATTTCGTATCCTTCAATTTCGGTGATTAAGTTGAGTAGTCAATCCAGAAACTGAACCAAAAAATGTTTTTTTTATCACCGTTTATGGAATCATTCTAGTCTACGAAGTCCTTACAGATTTACTTTTATGTCTGTGCTATCATTTCAGCATTTATATTTATGATGACTGCTCTATGTGTTAAAATATTTTGATATGCTTCATATATTTTATGGGACAGACTGTGCCATAAAAGAACTTTCGCGTCCATAGAAATTATTATTATACTTAGACAATAAAAGTAAGTAAAGCAGTGGAAAGTTGTATTTGCATTAGTTAATTAGCATTCTAATTAGGTGCAAGTGATTTAATTAATTAGGAAGCACATAAAGGGTGAATAAGCAGCTTAAGATTACTATCGTTCACTGTCAATATTACTGATGTAGATATTTAATTATATATTTTTGTTTAAGTAGGTATCTCTAATTATAATTTATTGCATTGTATGTCTCCTGTATAATGAGGTATGCAATAAAGAGTACTTTTATTAGAAAATATTTAAGAAACTAGAAGGTACTTGCTGAAATATTTTTGACAATAATTCTAAAGACGATAATAAAAGAAAATCTAATACCACATTTTTTCTGATTCCACCAATGTGTCTAGCTTAATGTGGCTGATCCAATGCCCTGGCCTGCAAAATGTTAACTCAACCTGTAGGTTTTTAAATAGAATCTTTATCTTTATATCGATTCAGTTTTCATGTGGAAATACCACATTAATATTTTTATAAATATTGACGCAAATAATGCGCATAAGCAATATAAGCATTTCAAACACATAGTGGTAACAGCTATTTCATGCTTTTATTGCTTGCAGTCGAAAATAAGTTGAAAAAACTAATTTTCCGCGTAAATTCGGTCCATTTCGAGTAGTTTTTGAAGCAAAAATTATATAATGAAAAATTCAATCTGTGGGTTTCAAATATATACCAATAAATCCCAATAGCCCTGTTCTAGATAGTTACAGTAATTATGTTAAGAAACATGTTTGATCATAGAGAAAAATGTCTAAAACAAACTTCATTTTAAAAGGAATCTCTTAATAGCTATATTATGCGATAATCCATATTATTCATTCCAATAGGCCGCTCCAGTTGCAAACAAAATTACAGTCACAATGCATCTTCAAGGATGCTGGATCTAGTGCAATTATGTAGCGCGGAATCAACATAACGGGGCTGGAATCGAACGGCGGAACGCGCCGCGGACCATAACACCCACCCATAGTCTCTACACCATCGTAATAAGACACGTTATAGCACGGAATTCGGGCCTTTAAAGTCACTTTTATGCAACTGTGATTAGGCTCATAATGGTGCACTAGACGGCTTTTTTTATTCGATCGCTCTTATTTCATTTGTAATTAAGACCATAGTTACATTAGTTTAGTCCGAAGATTCATATATCATATCGTACTGCAGTTATTCAATTAGATTTGTTTGCTACTTCTAATAGATACTCTATTGAGAATTGCGATGTTACGTGATGCTTTTTTTTTTATTGCGTGAATAGATGGATGACGAGAGAATGTAAACATATGACGCTTGTTTCTCAAATGTTCGTAGCTGTTTGGTGGAAATAGGACCAGTAGTTTCCAAGACATTCAGCGTTAATTGGAACAAGTGACAAGATTTCAGCCAATAATGAAGCTAAGAATTCCAAATTTTGTAGTTATGTTCAGTTTTAGTAGCATTTTCTATATCACTCATTTAATGAGGGTCTCATGACGACCAGCTATTTGTGTCGGGGTTGTTTTACATTTTTGATTTAGGTAATTATATTTTGATATAGTAGGTGCTCTTGTTACATTATAAATAAATAAATATTAAGGGACAATCATACACAAATCGTCCTAGTCCCAAACTAAGCAAAGCTTGTACTATGGGTACTAGACGACGATATACATAATATATAAATACATATATAGATAACATCCATGACCCAAGAACAAATATTTGCACAAATATTTGCCCGGCCGGGATTCGAACCCGGGACCGCTGACTCAGTAGGCAGGTCTACAAACCGAGCCAAACGCGTCGTCAATGCCCAGAATAACCTTAGTTAGTTTGTATGTTAGTTAGCCAAGTTATTCTGTTTATTGTATTAATTTGTTTAAAGCATATCTGTGCTGGCGGACGTGCTTCAATGTGCTAAATAAAAACAGCAATTAATGAAATGTCACGTCTGTATAATGTTTGTACCTTCGGAGCAACCAAATAATCTATAATCTTATTAATCGAGGAGGTGATACGAATTCTGGATCATACCTGGTCTTGTCCAGCGTATTTCTTCGCGGTAGCTCAGTGTTTAGAGTACTACTCTGGATATGCATTGCAATGCCATAAACATTGAAATTTAATTAAAAAATGTGTTTAACTTATTATATTTGATTATAGTAGCTCGACACGAGATGCATAACTTGCAGCGTCCACCATTAGTGCGCACGCGACGCGTGTTCGCGAGATTTTCTTGCAAACTGGCTTTCCCGCCATTTTCTTCGACCACTGCTGCAACCTACTTAGCGAATCTAGCTTGTGCTTGTATTCGTTTAAATTTATACGCATTGTAGATTACTAGTAGTAGTAGTTTGACGACACGGTTGGATCAGTTTGTAGACCTGCCTACTGAGCCGGCGGTCCCGGGTTCGAATCCCGGCCAGAGCAAATGTATGTGTGATGAACTCGAATATTTGTGCTTGGGTCATGGTTTTTAGGGTTCCGTAGCCAAATGGCAAAAAACGGAACCCTTATAGATTCGTCATGTCTGTCTGTCTGTCTGTCCGTCCGTATGTCACAGCCATTTTTTTCCGAAACTATAAGAGCTATACTGTTGAAACTTGGTAGGTAGATGTATTCTGTGAACCGCATTAAGATTTTGATGCAAAAATAAAAAAATAATAATAAATATTGGGGGCTCCCCATACTTAGAACTGAAACGCAAAAATTTTTTTTTCATCAAACACATACGTGTGAGGTATCTATGGATAGGTCTTCAAAAATGATATCGAGGTTTTTAAAACATTTTTTTTCTAAACCGAATAGTTTGCGTGACAGACGCTTCCAAAGTGGAAAAAAGTTGGTCCCCCCCCTCTAACTTCTAAAATAAGAAAATGAAAAATCTAAAAAAAACATATGATGTACATTACTATAAAAACTACCAACGAAAATTGTTTTGAACGAGATCTAGTAAGTAGTTTTTTTTTAATACCTATTAATACCTAACTTTGCACCTAATTTATATGGGGCGCTATACATACCAGGTGCAAACTTAACTTAACCACTTAGGGATGGAAAGTGTTTGTACGGAACCCTCGGTGCGCGAGTCCGACACGCACTTGGCCGGTTTTTCTATGTATTTAAGTATATATTTGTCTATATAAGTATGTATATCGTCGTCTAGTACCCATAACACTAGCCTTCTTGAGCTTAATTTGGAACTAGATCGATTTGTGTGAGGTTGTCTGATATTTATTATTTATTATTATTTATTTATTATTAGTGTACTGTGAGCTGTAGACCTTTCTCGACCAAAGAAAATGGTGGAGATGTTGCTACCATTTTTAAAAACTGGATCGACAAATATCACACTAAAATTATAAACGCGAAAGTTTGTGTGTTTATGTGTATGTTTTTTACTTCTTCACGCTGAAACGGCTGGACCAATTTTGATACATATTGGTGTGAAGATAGCTGAGACCCTGGATTAACACATAGGCTACTTTTTATCCCGAAAAAAAATAGTGTTCCCGTGGCACAGCTAGTATTTCAAATCGCCGGGTGACAACCAAAATTTCTGTCACTACTCTTTTAAACCTCGTATCTAGTCTGTAAATCGATACTCAGATACGAGCTTTTTTTTGAACAGGTTGTATTCAGTGAGTTTTGTAGATCAACAGACAATATACTTATCGAACCTTCTCATAAAATTTCATGAGAATTGGTTGAGATATGCGAGCTCTAGGCAAGAATAGCGGACATTAGGACATTCAAACATCAGGACATACAAAAGAATTTTGGACCAAGCTGAAACAGTGACGAGACGCTCGCTCGGTCAATACGTGCGTTAAAACAGGCTTCGAAATGTCACGTTTCAACGGAACAATTCGAGAGAACTGTAAAGGAATTTCGTCTGTGTTCATGTATGGACTAAACAGCTGAATTGTTTTCTTGAGTGGTTTATTGTTTTATTTCATTGCATATGTTTGAGAAAAGCACTATACATGCCTTAGCCGTGAAAAGGGCTTGCCGGCTTCGAATCACTATCCTATACCTACTCAGCCGGCAAGCCCTTAGAGGCCTTAATCCTTTTAATTTTTTTTTTTTTCATATTATGACAAAAATATTGATAATTTAACCAACTTTTTGAAATGAATAATACTTTTCCCCGAATTCTAGGTAGTAAAATAGCTATTTCATGCTTTCATTGCGTGCAGTTGAAAAAACTAATTTTTCGTGTGAATTTTGTCAATTTCGAGTAGTTTTTGAAACAAAAATTATCAATGAAAAATTCAAACTGTAGGTTTCAAATATATACCTACGAATAAATCCCAATAGTCCTGTTCTAGGTAGTAACATCAATAATATGTTCAGAAACATGTTTGATCATAGAGTAAATATCTAAAACAAACAGCATTTTAAAAGGAATAAGGCCTCTTATTTCCCGGCGGCGTCTGCAGTAATGTCACGTAATGTACTATTTCAATGTGCTGCACCTGGGTATTTTATGTAGAGTCGCATACTCAATGTAGGTAGACAATAGTGATAATAGATAAATTAACAGATAATGTGGAATTTTATCATCACTGTGTCAATTTAAATGTGTTTTGTCCCAGACTTATCAGTCAAAACCAAAGTTTTGAAGGTTCACCTTCACTAAGTTACGAGATATTATAATAATAGATAAAGTAGACTTATCTAGATGTCTTCGATTGGAATAATTCGTGTTAAGATATCTTATCACATTATGTCCATCGTTATTGATGTACGAACAATATTAGTTGCTCTATGTATGTATAGTACCTATATGTGTTCGTCACCAGGATTTTTCCTAAGGATACGAGGAATCCGAAAAAATCCAGCAGGCAAACAAATTTCTTTCTTAAAGATGTTTTGAATGTAGACTTATAAAGGACCCAGCACAAATAAAAGATGTTATTTTATCTTCCAAAGGTAAAATAAAGAGATTGCCTTCACCGGTTACCTTCGTGAAGCCACAACCTTCAATTTTGACAGGGAAATCCGCCAGACAAGGAAAGGTTGAGCATGCATATTTAATTCAACACTTTATAAGCATGGGAATTCAGGTTTTACAGCCAATATAGACCATAAAGTTAGGAAAGTTCTTATATCGATTTTAGTATCCTGTTTTATGGCTATGGAATGTGTTGTTCAGCTAAGTTAATTTGTGTCTACGATAGCGGTCAATGAACTAAAAGCATATAGCGCACTGATAGTTACCTATTATTTAGGTCCCTAAAGCGCCAAATGCAGCCTTTAATGAGAATATTACGTATTTGTACTATACTATAATTATAGTGTCAATTACAACTAGACATCATTAAGAATGGTGCGGGCAATAATTTAATTTCATCTTTTAACTAGATTCAAATAAATCTGTACAGCAAACTTGCGTTTAAATTACCTTAGCAAAATTATGTCGACCTTGTGATACTGTAGACTCTGTAGAGAATGTAATTTCGTATTAAACATACTAACTTCTAACTTGAAACGTGCCCACAAATAAAATTAAGTAAAAGTATTACATTACATATTTCTAAATTAATATACTTAATTCAATACAGGCTGTATTATCAAAAAAAAGTAACCAATACAAGTGTGTAAAGATGTCAGGATTGCCCAAATCATTCAGCCGGTTGCGGTTAAATGTCAATTTGCGCAACTTTAATAATACCTTACTCGGGTCAGAAACTCAGAACTACAACAAAAATGTTTACAAACAGCCAAAAACACCAAAATAATAAAAAAGAAAACACAATCATTACCTCATCCGTTTGATCCGTCAATTAAAAACAAAACACAAGCACAGTTTCAATAATCCACAGTCACTTTGTTTTTAAATGTTTTGCGCGGGAAGTTTGACAGTTGTGGCTGAACGCGCGCCGCGACTGACGCTCGCGAGGGAACTGAGACCGGTGTGTAAGTATTTGTAATCTGTGACTGCCAGTGGACGCGGCCCGAGAAGATAATGGTTGCATTAAACGGAGTTAGAAAACGAATAAATCGCGGGTGCGGCCAATGAATGCGATCTAACTCTCGAATAGTGCAATACGAAGTGAATTACTGGGGTAGGTATATGATTGGAATTCGTTTTCGCTTTAGAGGATTGTGATGAAATCGATATGCGGCTTATCATCTTTTAGGGTATAAGCGGTTTTGCTAGTGAAATTGGGGGGCGTAGTATCGGTAGGTAGAACACGCGCAATTGGTGCACATCCATATCATGCTCTTTACTTTTACTTTATTATTTCCGTAAATTACTATAAAGTTTGTAAACTTTATAGTAATTTACAGCTGTAGTCTATAGCTGTCATGCTGTGTACAGCATGACAGCTATAGACCATTGCACCGAGAAACGCTATTATATAACAAAAAAACTAAATAACTACACACATATATTTTAAATCCTCAATGTCATCCATCATCTCGCAGAAACGAAGACATTCACGGCATACAGCTGCCCATCTCCATGCAAACAAATCACACTCAGCCCGTCTAGCACAACTATGCTTCGCGACTCTTGTCGCGCGACATACCGCTACCTGTCACCCTCTCACATTACTGCAAAGAAAGAGACATGAAATTATCTCGCGCGAGAAGAGTCGCTTGTGACAGTTGTGCTGGTGATGGTGCTAATGTCAGGAGAGCATTGAGCATTGCCTGCGCACGGAGCAGCGGGGAGTACCTGCGCGACACTGTCCTTGCCGGAAGCACACACAGCAGAGGGCGCACCCATGGTCTAAGGTTTATCCTCGGAACGTCAGCAACATAGCATCACTACTCGCGGCAGTCGCGGCACGAGTTCTGGACAATCAGAATCACCTCGTAATATACGACAAGCAGTGACCAGCCAAATATTACTTCGCCTTACCTCTAGAATTAAACCCTAAACAGCCAAGCAGGAACTTTGTTGGATATAGAAAGGAATAAAAACCGTATCTTTATTATATAAAAACCTAAGAAAGGCTTTTTGAACCGAGATTTTAAGTGGACTCGTGAGGGCTCCAAATGAGAGAAGAAGCCTCTAATTTGCTTCTTACAAACGCACAGAAAAGTAACTTTATCGCCCAAAGATCATGAGTCTGCGAAAACAACTGTTTGCGAGGCTTCGAATATGCTCATGAAATGTGAGATGCGAATCGAAGACCACGCCTTGATCTTTCACGGAGCAAACACGCTGAATTACATCGACATCAAGTGTGTATCGCGCATGTATAGGAGCAGAAGCGCGACTAAATAACACAGCACTTAATATTATATAGACGCGCGATTAAATATTATAAATGTGTCTGCCTGTTCGTTACCTCTTCATACTTAAAAAGCCACTTGTCCGTTAAGAGAGTGAACAGAGGGATTGAATTTTATGTATGCTAATAACCGCTGAATGAATTCTCTTTTAATGAGCTATGCGCCAATTTAAATGAAATTTGGTATACCATTTTGGTATATTTGCATACCGGGGAAGGATAGCATAGTTTTTATCCCGGAAAACATATCTGAATAGGATGAAACGGGAGGTCAAAGTCAAACATTTATAGTAGGTACATTACATCATCTACACTATGAAACTATTAAGGGAAGCCGCAGAGGTACAACTGCTTAAGGTGGTGTATATGGCCCTCAGTCAGTCCATTCTAAATTACTGCATCCTCGTGTGGGGCGGTTCTGCTAAATCCCATTTGTTATCCTTGGAGAGAGCCCAAAGAGCGGTCTTGAAAGTTGCTTTACGGCATCCGCGACAGTTTTCTACTTCCGAACTCTTCAAGGAAACTCAGGCTTTAAGTGTTCGAAGACTGTTCATACTGCGTGCCACTATGTATACCCACATTGAAGCTCTGAGATCATCTGTTCACTCTGCATTAGCAAGTAAGAGAATTTACAAAGTTCCTAAAGTTTCTGTCAGGACCGCCTTTGCAAAAAGGTTCTCCGCATTCCTTTTCCCCCATATCTATAATAAAATTGTGAAATGCTGCTGCGATATTAGGTACTGCCTAGGTAAGGAGACTAAAGTTAAAATTCTACAACTTTTGTTAACCTGGGACTATAGCACAGCTGAGGAAATCCTTCTTGTGCAATCGTAGTGGACAGTATATTGCCGTCCGATCCCTAGAAATTGAAAGTACATTTCGTAGGGCTACTTCTCCCTTTTTTTCCCCTTTTGCTCTTGCGCTTACACCCACACAGACACACACACAAACACACACACTCACACATACACGCACACACACAAGCACTCATGCATATTATAGTGAATGTGTAATAGTTAATTAGTTATTATAGGCTGATAATCCTTTTAAATATAAAGCTAACACCCTCTTAAACTTGTTTGTAAGTACCATTAATCTTAAGCCGCACTGTATGTTAAATTCTATCTGAAATTGAACTCCACGACACAGGCATTGCCTAGTGTGGAGCTCACTGATACCTGTAATATGTAATAACATGTCTTATGGTAAATAAACTATTTTGATTTTTTTGATTTTTGACATAATTTTGATGGAATAATTGAAAGGTATACATATGACACCCTGCAAGGGCACTGCAACATAAGAGGGCACGACAATTTAAATTTCAAATAATAAACATTAACATCTTAACATCTTAAAGTTACAAATTATATTTAAGGCAAGAGCTATCAAAGTATATTCAATTTATTTCTCATTAAAAAATTCGTCCAGACCAGACTGTAGAAACATTTGCCGATTAAATATTTTTTGAAATGTTTATTAAATTGCTCTATCCGTGTGATGTTTTTTTATAATGTTTGGGATATGATTATATATTTTTATTAGCATATAATGTAGGCTGTTTGAAACTAATTTTAATTAGGAAAATGTTAGTTTTAGTTTATTTAAGTTCCGATCGATTCTTTTTACTAGCGTTTTAGGCGGAAATAGGTCAATGTGTTTCTTGACAAATTGGCATGATTCAAGTATATACATAGATGTCACAGTGAGTATCCGAAGTTTATTGAAATGGGACTTCCAAGATTTCATTTGGTTTATGTTTGCCAATATACGGATACAATTTTTTCGGAAGATAAATATTTTATCAATGTCCGGGCAATTTCTCCAGAGTACCAGTCTATATGATATTCTTGAATAAGCGTATGCGTAATAGCTAGTGCGGTTCCTAAATCCGTTAATTTTTTCATGTGCTGTAATGCGTAAACAAAAGAGGACAATTTTTCTTGTAGCTTCTGTACATGTGATTTCCAGCTCATATTGCCGTCTAGGTTTAAACCTAATACGGTCGCTGTATTCACAAATTCTAAGGGAGTGTTATTGTAGCTGTAAGAAATATGTAGTGCAGGTTTTTAATTTGATAGGGTTTCAATTGTAATAGTTTTGTTTTACCCAGGTTAAGTTCTAAGTTATTGGATTCTAGCCAATTTACTATTTTATCCATCGTTGAATTTAAATTTATTACCACTTCATGAATATTAGAGCATGGAAATAACACGGATACGTCATCTGCAAAGAGTACGTTATGTTGTTCTAGCCCGTTAGGGACGTCATTGTATATTAGAAAAAGTAGACCACAAGACGCTACCTTGAGGGATAGAGCCCGTCGATAAAACTCTATCGGATCTGCTTTTCTGTATTTTACCTGTCGCAAAGTCTATGGTTTCGATCTCGACATATTGGATGCGATTCTTAAAATATGATTTGAACCAAGCATCGGCCAATCCTCTGCTTCCAGAATTATATAATTTATGTAGAGGCACAGATTAATATAATAGTTCTTCGAACAGATACCCATGTCTGAATAAAAAGGCAAATACCTACTGCTTTTCATGCCTACTCAATTTAACAATGGAGCGACCTTGAACGCGCGGGTCGTTGGCCGCACGTGCCGGCAAAACGAGGCTAGGGTTGACACTGCTTAGAAACGGTTTTATAAAAAGTCAAGATAAATGAAAATACGATCGATTTATTTAAATTTATTAGTCAAATTTAATTATCATTAGGTACCTACTAGAAATAGGTATTCACATGCGCTGCGGCACACCATCAAAATCGTTTAAATTTCCGAGTAGGTATATCGGAATCTTACCTACCTATTCTATCTGAACATACCAGAAACCTGAAACAGTAACAACTCTCTGTGTAGGTACCTAAGTAACCTAAATATATCCCGATGACAGTAGGTACTTACTAAATAAAGTTTGGTAGGTGCCTATATATAATGTGTTACATATTGTATAATACTAGCATTACAAGCTTCGAAACAGTCACTAGGTACAAGTTGTTTTATAATAATCTGATCACGCGTTTTATCTTTGCGAATGCATTCCTTTCAAAAGGTCCTAAGTGTCAAGAACAACGCCGACGTTTACGCCCTTTTTAGGCCGTGCAATGCACTCTCCCGCCACATTCTGAACTGATTTGGTAAATATTAGATCTTAGTGAGTAAATTATTGTCACTTGTTGATATAAATAGGTAGTGGATGTTTTCTATGAATTTAAGTATATTAAGTAGGTAGGTTTATTTATTCAACATTACATGTATCTATTATAACAGTGTATGCAATGCGTTTCTAGGTAGGTGCTTATTAAGTTCTAAGAATTTTTAGTAACATTTCATCGTCTGTCGGCAAAGAAAAAAAGGATAAATGTCTGTTGCTTTTATGTTTTTACACCCCGCAACACTGCAGCGCGTTGGTCTCATTCGCGACGAAGTAATTTTTTTGGTGATTTAATAGCGCGACCGGCGGCGTCCGGCCGTGAGCGCGTGTGGCAACCGACTGGCTAAGCGTGTCGGCCACGACAGGCGACGTGTAGGTATCGTTCTGGGTTCCCACGGTACAGATGGGGGGCACTGGTAGAGGTCGAAGATTGTATGGGGAAATCAAATATAATTTAAGATAACTTAGATTTTATTAATTTCACTTTTCATTCCTATCCTCGATACGCACGATGAAATTATCCACGGCTTTCATCATTATATCGTATTTGACTCTCAGTGGCTTGGCCCGGTCCTCGGCGGCCATGTTGGCTGGAGGCAGCAGCTTGTACCGGCGCAGCAGGTTAGCCAGCCCCGTCTTCATGGACATCATCGCGTAAGTAGCTCCTGGAACCAAATACGTGTATCTGAATCGGTGAAGAACATTATGAGCTAGCGAATATATGCAGTAAACCTAGAAATTTATCTACTACTCTCGAGTCAATGTTATAAAGTCAAACAAAAATGATAAACCAATTAGAATTAAAATAACGTGACGCAATCCCGTGTACGGGAGCAGGCTTGAAATAGCTCTCGTTTACCATCCTTCAAGGGAAGCCGCGGGGTTAAAAAGCTGAAGTAGCTTGGAAAAATATCAATGAACACAATAGTAATGCGATTTATATTATATAACGCCCTTTCAGTACTACTACCGGGAGGCCCGGGCCACAGTTTGAAAACCTAAGATTGTACATTCAGTGTGTCATTTATTCATCATAGAGCTTTTCTGAATCAACATGATTGTTAATAATTATGCAATTGCGATATTTTATCAAGAGAGGAATCATCCATACGTTTCAGATACTTTAACCGATGTAAGTCGTCAAAACGCCGTGAAACCCAGCTCAACCAACGCAGAAAAAGACGTTGATTATAATGATATAACAAAATGTATTCCAAAACGGTTTCCTCGGACATCTTTTCCTAGAATTAAATAACTCATTTGAATTAAACACTGTACACGGATAATTTCACGTATGTATATTAGTTGAAGTATGCTCTCGACGTATCGGAAGGTTATAGCTGCTGTAGTTACAGGGTAACTTGAGAGGAACATGTGCCAACTACAGTGCAAGAAATTTAAAGACGAAGCTCTGATCAACTAAGCTACAAGGTAAAAACTGGAATAGGCTGCACTGGTGTACAATGAATTAATACATCGGGGTTTTCGGAGCACGAATGATTTAACACTACGCCGTCAGTAGGCGTCAAACCATTCGTGCTCCGAAAACCCCGATGTATGATTGTTAAGTTATTGCAAAATGCCATGCTTTTGGGTTTGTGCTGTGTGCGAGTCAAAGTCAAGTCAAAGGATAAAACGATAAAAATATTAAGGTAAGGCTGGGTAAGATTAACATAGTTTATTGCCTAATAAGATAAGACTAACAGTTAGTAATTTATTGGACTGTGGCAGTCTTCTTATATAGTGTTTTCTCTGCTACTAAACGATTTACCGGAAGCTGTCACGGAGGCCGAGGTTTATATGTATGCGGACGATGTGGCGGCCGTGATAAGTGCACCAACCGTAAACGAACTGGAACTGAAGCTTAATAAAGCGACAGAACAGCTATCGGATTGGTTCGATGTAAATGGACTTGCACTTAATCTAAAAAAAAACCCACTTCATGCATTTTAGATTATCAGGGCGGCCATCGAGACAGCTCTCGGTGTACTCGAAAGGAATAAACGTCGAGCAGGTTGAAGTCACCACCTTCCTCGGCTTTGAGTTGGACAGCGGATTGACATGGGAAGCTCACATAAATAAACTGTGCAAAAAGCTTGGTGGATCCTGCTTTGCCCTGCAACGGCTGAGTCGGGTGGTGCCAACAAACATCGCGCGAGCGTGCTACTTCGCCACCGTGCACGCGCAGCTGCAGTACGGCGCGGAGCTGTGGGCGCGCGCCGCCGACTGGCAGCGGGCATTCCGGATGCAGAAGCGCGCCGTGCGGGCGATGGTGCGAGTGTCGCGCGACACCAGCGTCAGGCCATACTTCAGAGAACTAGGAATTCTTACACTGCCGTCGTTGTTGATTTTCCAGGTAGCGGTTTACGTCCGCGAAAACTTAGAAACGTACAAGACGTGGAGTCAAGTACATAAATATCCGACTCGTAATGCGAAAAAACTAACACCGCTCCCTGGAAAATTAGCAAAGACACGGAAGCTAACGCACGTCATGGGGCCGGCGGTGTACAACCGACTGCCCGAGGTGGTCACATCGGCGTCCACCGCAACGTCGTTCAAAGCGCAATTAAAAAAATGGCTTATCGAGCAAACATTCTACACAGTAGATGAATTTTTTAATGTAAATTAAATATGTATAAATTTTTTTGACATGTAATTGAATAATTATCAATAAATGAGTTTATGAGTTTATGAGTTTATGTTTATGTTCTTCAGTCGAAAACAGGCGAGAAACTGCGCAGGATCGGGACAAGTGGCCTGCTCTCGTTTCGGTGGCTAAAATCCTGTTTGGGTCACTGATCCAAAATAGTTAGCTAGTGATAGTCTTACATCAAATAACCTTATCTGAAATACTAACCCAAGCAGTTTCTGACGGAGTAGCTGAAGGGGATGAACATGGCCGGGTGCCGCAGCGGGCCCTCCAGGAAGCGCTCCGGGCGGAACAGCCCCGCGTCCGCGCCCCAGTACGCGGGGTTGCGATGCGTGCCCCAGGTGTTCAGCAGTACTGAGCAGCCCTCCACCAAAGTCGTGCCTGATGCTGTAACATAGACTTAGTGACTGACAGTTCAAGTCTGCTACTTTTCTCGAAATCTATTTCAGTAACTTCTAATAGTAATTAGTGGTTCTTAAAATAACCTAATTTGAAAACTGAAAACGCCCGCGGCATAAGTAGCCGCTTATCACGAGACCCTAATTTATTGAGCGATCTAATAAATGCTATTAAAATTTTACATACGAGGACTTAATAACACAATTTGGAATTCCTTTTGGCTGAGATCCTGTCACAATTTCCAATGAAAACTAAATATCTTGAAGACTAAGTAGAAACTGCCTTTGATTCCACCAAAGGTTAGCTAAGAACCATCTGGACAGACAAGGCGTTTGATGAAAAAAAGCAGATGTCACAGACAGACACAAATGATAAACTCATAACACCACTCTTTTTTCATCGGGGGTTACAAATACATTGTAGGTGACATGCACAAATCTAACAGCACTTAACTTCAAAGTATATATATGGGGTCTTACGCAGCAACACATCTTCGCGCACCTCCCGCCCAATTACTGGGACCGGCGGATAAAGACGGAGGCTTTCCTTGATGACCGCTTCCAAATACTTAAGTCTAGGCAAGTCCTCTGGAGAGACTTCGCGGTCCGAGTCGCCGAACACCTCTCGCAGCCTGGAAATAACAGTCATAGAATAGAATAATTTATTTACTTATAATAAACTTACAATGTCAAATATTCAATTATTACATTTTCAGTCTTAAAAAAGAATAATACTTAAGTCGAAAGAAAATAAAAGAGATACGTATTACCAATTGTACACAAAGAAGCCAATGCAGCAGTTATCACAGATCATTCAGTAAATAGACGTTGGAAAAACAGTAACTCGATTAAAGTGGAGATGAGTGGCATACTTAACTAGATCAAACGATGGCAGATGATCATGATCAAAGGTCACGACAGAGTAGTAACCGAGACGACTACACCAGAGATGAGAGTGGGAAGACCACTGGATCAATAGTCAGATGATATTTGGAAGGAAGCATTGAAGTGAGAATAGCGCAGGACCGGCAAAGTGGCGTGAAAATGAGAGGCCTTTACCCATCAGTAGGGGAATGTAGGCTGAAATGATTATGATGATGACTGCTGAGAACTGCTGTTAAATTTTGCTTGAAACTTACTCTTGGTAGACTCTGTCCTGCACTCCTGGGTACCGGGACAGCATGACGGCAGTGAAGCTGGCGCCCACGGCGGAGGTGTCGTTTCCCGCTATTACCATGACTATCGCCTCTTCGCGTAATTCTTCGTCAGAATATCCTTTCCCTTTTCCTCCGGAATATTGTATTACCATGTCAAGGAAATTAGTCCAAGCTGTCTTATTGCAGTCTAGAAAAGGGGATTTAATAACCAACAATGAAATAATAATAAGTATGATAAGAATAATAACTGTTTTTTTGTACCCAATGTTAAATGGCTTTTGTTTGATGGCTGAGATATGCGTCATGTTCTTGAACGGGTGCTGTTTATTTATGGGGTCCGGTCTTTTCATACTAGCAAGGGCAAAATTTGTTGAGTAGTAACCTGTACTCGATTGAAGTTATTATTTATTTTTAATTTTTTACTTAAAACTCTCAGAGACCATACATAATACATCTTTGAGGAATAAAATGAAACTATTATCATATTTTTTATTTATTTATATTGCATGTCGTGACGCCTAGAGACCTTCTGTATCTCTGAGATATTCACTTTATTTTCGATAATTATTACTGTCAACATTGATCCTATCAAAAACATAAATGTTAAATGAGAGCCAAGTTCAATATCGCGTGCAACATTGTTGACTTCGCTGACAAACGAATTGAGATCTATGGGCGCCAAGTTCTTTGCCCTAAAATTTTTAGATACAAGGACATGCGACATACTCAATGCATTTATTTTACTTGGGGTGTAATTTAATATCAAGATTTGAATTGGCTAGTTTAAAACTTTTTACGTGGCAATAATATTTTCAACGCAAACGTGTCAAATGTCACTTATTTGCTGTATCAGTTGAGAAAAATATTATCATATTTTTTATTTATTTATATTGCATGTCGTGACGCCTAGAGACCTTCTGTATCTCTGAGATATTCACTTTATTTTCGATAATTATTACTGTCAACATTGATCCTATCAAAAACATAAATGTTAAATGAGAGCCAAGTTCAATATCGCGTGCAACATTGTTGACTTCGCTGACAAACGAATTGAGATCTATGGGCGCCAAGTTCTTTGCCCTAAAATTTTTAGATACAAGGACATGCGACATACTCAATGCATTTATTTTACTTGGGGTGTAATTTAATATCAAGATTTGAATTGGCTAGTTTAAAACTTTTTACGTGGCAATAATATTTTCAACGCAAACGTGTCAAATGTCACTTATTTGCTGTATCAGTTGAGAAAAATATTCTTGACGCTGGCAGAATTTTTCCAATGAAAATATTACGGTTGTCTTCGACGCATTCGTGTGAATCATGAACAAAACCATTAAAAGTAATGCGCGTCAGTGACTTTTCAATATGGTCAAGAAATATAAAGAAAAACGAGACGAGCGAGAATTCATTTCGGATATGGAAGCGGCGTACTTTATACAGGGTGTAACTGACAGCGTACCGAAAACGAAAACTGTAGTTTTAGACCATAATCACGAACTGAAAACGAGTGTTCATTTTCTCGGAAAACTCAAGTATAAGATTTTCCAAAATAAATTATAAAACTCGACGCGCAATGTATTGCGTCCAATTCTCTCGGGAGCAGACGCGCGGGGAGGGGAGCACAATCGGTTGTGCCAAAGAGACCATTATTTATCAGCGAAGACCATCTTGATAGTTTAATAGTTACTGTTTCCAGAATCAGTTATTACTGATCAGTAATATGGATCACACCAAACCGACAATTTTGAATTTTAACAATGTCATGTCAACCTCAACGTCATTTCGTTTTTATTAGAAATCGGACTAAATGGACTAACTAAAGTAACCGTTCCATTGTCATAGTTTTGGTGGTGCCACATTTTAAAATAAGTAAGTATGTATAAATTAATAATAAAATAAATAGTTATCTCAGAGAAAATATAAAAACAGAGATCTTTCTAAGCAGAATTCAGAAAAGTAATAAAATTGTAGTCTTAAAAATATGAAATTTTGTCAACTTCGAACTTCGAGTAAGCAATCAAAACTAACATAACCAATGATGTACATACCTTTTCTTTGTATTCCGTTTTCTTCGACTTTATTTCGTTTTCTTTGTATAATCTGCAATTTTAATTTACTGTTACTTGTAATAAAAAAGTTGACTGTAAATTCATACACGTGATTTCACATATCAACGAGTTATTTCTATATTGTTTATTAATTTCAGCAAATAAATTAAGAACTCATATAAAGTGCAACTCTGTCATATTTTGCGAAGGGTCAACAACTTAAATGCCATAAATGTTAAATCAGTACATGAATCTCATAAGTACCTCATCAACATAACCATAAAGCTGTTGCAGATGGAATTCAAACAGTTTATGAATGGCAAGCCTCTTATATATGAAGTCAGGGTGCAGCCACGGCTGCAAGAAGCGCCGGGCCACCGCGTGATTCACTTCGTCTATTGCACGGAGTACAAAGTGGTCGGGATTTTCTTGGGAGTTTATTTTCATGCCAAAAGCAGTTTCTGAAAAGAAACATGTTATTATAAATATTGACACATAAGTAAATTATGAAAGATAATTGTAATGTGATCTACTGCAATGTGAGCACCGAGCTTATGACGGTTGCTAATATCAAGCGATAAAAGTAAAGCATCCGTCACGTTTTGGCAAAATTCGAGTGTGAGTGACAGATGCTTTGTTACTTATTTATTTATCTCGTGATAAACGCAACCATCAAAGGCCCCCAGGACTTGAACCTGCGACCTACATTTCCGGCGTGCTCTCCTTGAACTGAGGTATTAGATCGTTACGTCAATCACACCATATCTTTGAGCGCTCTCTGCATTACGAGTATATGTAGTTTAAAATGCATTAGCCAATACCCTAGCATCGCATAGCAATTAATTTTTTCTCTCGTAATTTACCTTTGTGTCAATATTTATAAGTATTTGATTATTTAAAAATCTGTGTGTGTATTTTCGGAAATATACATGATTAGTAGGAGGAAAGTGCCCAGTTATATTAATATTATAAATATCAAGGTCTGCTTTACTAAATGTAAGTATAGTTATAAATAGTTACCGCCAACTGTGTCGAAAGTGTACGTGGTCATATATTTCCATATAGGGAAATCCCCGCGCCCAGCCTCCGCCCGCATCAGGTCGGCCATGATGGAGCTCTTCTCCTGGAACAGCGGCACCAGCTGATTCAGGTTCTTCAAGCTGAAGAAAGGAGCCATAATTTTGCGTCGTGGATGCCAAATCTGCACTACGAAAAGATAAGTAGGAACAATGATTAATATTTAAAATAAATTGCCTGAGCATAGGTAAGCTAAGCAGAAACTAGATTTCTGTAAAATTAAATAAATAAGTGTAGTGAACGTCGTAAGAGAAGATGCCACAAGCATTTTTTGACCTACTTATATTACGTTGCATAGAATACTTTATCTACGATGTTACAGTCGAGTAAAAAGTAAAAAATAAACAGCAAAAAGTAAGCGTGTGACACGCATTTGTTAACAGTGTCCTTGGATTCCGATGTATAAGACTATAGCTATATACCTAATATTTCGTGCTCTATAGCTATACGAAGGAGTCACTTATATTTAGATTTTTTGTTTCGCTGGGTCCTCTCCTTTACAGTAGGCTAAATTTGAAACTGGATATACGCTTAGCTACGACAAATGTAAGAAAACACTCCGGAAAGCACTACTCTTCATACGAAGAAATAGATACAAGTTACTGATTGTTTCAGTTGTTTTTTTATGAATTCATTCAGATTTAATATTATTGTATGCGATATATAAGAACTAAATTATTTTGTTAAGTAGAATGTCTTAGTCTATAGTTAATATTACTGTGAAGTTATTATTCATTCAGTTAAAAAAGAAATTCATAATATGTATTACTAGTTAAAAACATAAACAAAGTACAAAATCATCCAACATGTAATGTCATTTGGTAATTAGACAAGTTGTTATTGGGCATTCCTATATTCCTGATTTACATTTTACAGAAACAGCTCTCGTTATGTTATCAGGTCCAGTATGCTTTTCTACGATTTTACCCAAAATCCATTTTGCAGCAGCGTCCTCTTTCAATATAACAACATCATTGATTTCAGGCTCAGTAGTACAATTAGAATTCCATTTATATCTCTGATTTAGACTAACTAAATATTCCTTGTACCATCTATTCCAAAAATCTCGTCTTATCTTATCTCACCTTATTGTATTATCTTATCTTTTCTTATATTATCTTCAGGCATCCGATAATCTGATCGATATTTAGGTACCTAAAGTTGCCAAATCGTATTGCTATGTCACTCAGACCTCAATCAAAGCCGCCTATACCTACAACTGAACGGCAAAGCCGCCGCCAAAGTTTAGGTAGCAATATCGATCCGATTATCCGATGCCTGATTATCGTACACTGACACACACCACACTGCACACTTAATATTTTACGGGTAGTATTTAAACGCACATCAAAAACCTTTTTCTATGCAAGAAAAATAAAAAATTATATCAAAATTACTGATTGCACAGCAAATATTGCACTCAAAATCTTACTAAATATACTACAATTTATATTTGTGGCGTGCATCTATTTATTTAACAGTAAAGCATATTTAAGTAATGTATAGCTAATAATGACTACCGCACATTATGGAGCGTTTTTTAGGGATATAAAAAAAAACTAACCTAACCTAACCCGGCCGAGTCGGATCTGCTCTGAAAGGCGATCATGATTAGATGGTTACCTATATCTGAAACACTAATTTTTGTTTCCCATCTGTAACGTTTCGCCAAATTTTCATTTGTCTGAAGTGTATTTTCTAATTATCTGCAGTACAATTTTTGCTAGGCATTTATTTTATTTGCTGTGAAATAATTAATTTGATGTAAAAAGTATATAATTGATGAAAATAAATGGATAAGCGATTATTTTGTTTGCTGTTCCATTAATAATATCCCATATTTTACTAACCTGGAGCAAATACTAAACCATTGCCTGTCAACGTTCGTAGATGCTTGTGAGTGAATTCATCTTTGTCCAGGCAAGCCTTCGTGACCACTTCTATGGCCTTAGGTTCAGTCAGACCTGGCGAAAAACATCTAATAGGTATTTTGAGAAAATCCGAGGTCAGAAATTGCTCCAATATACATGGTGTTTGGAATAACGATGCGGGAACATTTGGAGGTGATACAGGGGACTATTTAGAAGAGTTTGTAACCCTATATGCCTTAGTCCAATCTGTGATAGCTTTATTTTAAATCGAGTTTTTCAAAAATTTTCAATGCGTACCAAAAATTTACATGAAGTTACATTTAAACTAAACTATGCATTAAATCAAATTTCTTTTTTCTAATTAACATCGCTATTAATTTATAACCAACTAGCTTTTGCCCGCGACTACGTCCGCGTGGAACTTGGAAGTATGGAAGCAACCTCGTACAACACGACAGATATCCATCTAGTTACCTTAATTAATAAAAGAGCGCCTAAGCAAATGTAAGAGCAATTGTGCTTTTGGTTTAATCATTACATTTTCTACAGGGTCATCAATGTCATCATGAATTACTTACTCACTTTTCAATCTTTTTAGGGATAATTTCCAGGATGAAAACTATCCTATGTCCTTCCTCGGATCTTAAACTATCTCCATGCCAAATTTCATCAAAATCGATTCAGCGGTTTAAGCATGAAGAGGTAACAGACAGACAGACAGACAGACAGACAGAGACACACTTTCGCATTTATAATATTAGTATGGAAGTATGGATAGTATGGATAAAAGTTCAACCTCCCACATATCATACATTTTTTTACAGCACTTTGTTCCTCGCCATGAGTGATTTCTGCCAAAAAAATAAACTTTAGCAGGCTGTACAAAAAATACTCAGGATACCTACTGACGTTCCAACTATTTTTTATATAGTTCCAACTATATTATATCTATATTTAAAAAAAATATGCTTGATTTGTTTACTGTACATACACAGAAAAACTATGGCATAATTGCTACAAATAATAAAAATATCGTTTGTTGAAAAAAAAGAACTCACTACTAAAAGTACATACTTACTACTTGGAACAAAGCTCGTATCTCAGTATTAATCAAGCAACTAGATACGAGGGTTTGAAGAGTATTGAAAGAAATTTTAGTCAGAAATCACTCGTGAATGATGAGCTACAAAAACGCTTTAAAAAAAATACCGGTCGAGTGCGAGTCGGACTCGCTCACCGAGGGTTCCGTACAAATACTTTCCATCCTTAAGTGGTTAAGTTTGCACCTGGTATGTATAGCGCTCCATACAAATGAGGTGCAAAGTTAACGCAACCAATCTCGTTTGTGGTATGGGAGCCCCCCTTAAATATTTATTTTATTTTATTAGGGTTCCGTACCCAAAGGGTAAAAACGGGACCCTATTACTGAGACTTCACTGTCCGTCCGTCCGTCCGTCTGTCACCAGGCTGTATCTCAAGAACGGTTATAGCTAGACAGTTGAAATTTTCACAGATGATGTTTTCTATTGCCGCTATAACAACAAATACTAAAAATAAAATAAAATAAATATTTAAGGGGGGCTCCCATACAACAAACTTGTTATAGATTATATATATGTATAGGTACGGAACCCTTCATGCGCGAGTCGGACTCGCACTTTGCCCAATTTGTTTTAGTATTTGTTGTTATAGCGGCAATAGAAATACATAATCTGTGAAAATTCCAACTGTCTAGCTATCACCGTTCTTGAGATACAGCGTGGTGACAGACGGACGGACGGAAAGCGAAGTCTCAGTAATAGGGTCCCGTTTTTACCCTTTGGGTACGGAACCCTAAAAATTGTGGTATGTAGGAGGTTTTACTTTTTTTTTACGTTGATAAATTAAATAGCGATGATAATCAGAAAGAAACAAATTTGATTTAATGCATAGGTACCTACATACTTTTAGTTTTAAATCTTACTTTTCATGTAAATTTTTGGTACCTATGAATTGAACGTTTTAGAAAAACTTAATTAAAAACAAAACTATCACAGATTGGATTAAGACATTGGGTTCAAACTCCTCCAAATAGTCCCCTCTATCACCTCCAAAAGTTTCTACATCGTCATTCCCAACAAAAAGTCTTATACTCGTATATATGTGAAATTTCATTCATATTTACGACCCATAACAAAATTATGTAGGTTAAGAGCGTTTATTTGTGTACATATATTATTTATGTACATACTTAATCACCTACGCACATTTACTTATTTATTTTACTATTTTATGTTAGTATTGTGCCTATTTGTTGGGATGTTTACTTATTTATTTTACTATTTTATGTTAGTATTGTGCCTATTTGTTGGGATGAATATAGGAGAACCTGATGATAAGATCCATGAGGTATCGAAGGAACTCCACAAATGTTATAAGCACAGCTATAGCGATTTCTGTGTTTCTTAAAGTAGAATCAGCCCACGAATAAAGTTACGTTCTGTTATGACATATGTAATTTTAGTAGGTACTTACAAATAAACAGCCTATTGCTCAGCCACACACTGGAAAAGCCGCCTTGCAAATTTGCTACTCGAGCATACTCCTGGAACGCGTGTATCCGATCTGACACAAGAATAAATGCAATTAGGTACTATTTAAACCTACGTGATTCTCAGTGCTCGGTTGGCCGCCGCCGCGACTCATCGGCTCTCCTGATGATGAATCGCGTACCGATTCGTAACATGTCGAACGATATTAAGAATAAATAAATAGCGAGAATTATTCGAGAGGCAAAGCTCGGAGCATTTGTTTACACTGTGCGACCATATTGCCTGGAAGAAATAGCCGCTCGCTTGCGAGAAACTCCCGCTTTATTGTGGGTTGCTTGCGGGACACTCAGGCCTCGACAGAACACACAAGAGAGTTCAGGCAGACAGAGATAGGCGGCACAATAAAAAATCGATGTTTTTTGTCGGCGAAACAAGAAGAACCCCTATGATCAGTCGTAACGGTGGCCAAACGCAAACCCGTGTTTCAAATGTAAAAATATAATCTAAGCCAAATGAGAAAAATGCTAAGAATGAATATTAATCCAGTTAATAAAGGAGTTTGACCTTACAAACGGTCCGGTAGTTTTGAATTTTTGATATGTTGTCTAGGATCAGATAGTGTTTAAAATGCAAAATGCACAATTCCCCCCAAGCTCTGTTGTAGCTAAAATGCTCCTAAACGAAGATAAAATCCAATAGTTTGTTTTTGAGTTGTAAATTGCGATTTTTTACGTTTTTTTAAATGTGCATATCACCGTAACTATCTGTCCTAGAAACAAAATATAAAATGCAAAATATAGTAAATTTAACTCTCTATAACATTGTCAAATCTTTTTTCTGGCTAAAATGTTCCTAACGGAAGATATGAGCAAAAATATGAAGAAAGTGCCGGTTTTTTCAATATGGCGGTGGGCGCGGGGGGGGGGGGGGGGGATTGTGCATTTTAAACACTGACTAACAATCCTAGACAACATATTAAAAATTCAAAACTACCGGACCGTTTGTAAGGTTACCCATAGTACTTTAGTCTCTATTCACCGAACTAATCTATACTATACCTTCACTGCTGCCAAGATACATATACGCATGTCCAACTATCGGGTACTCCTTCAGTCCGGAAGGTATCTCCCTGGCGAGTCGGTACAGCCGCCGCCGCGACCACCTGTAGTACGCCGCGCCGAGCACCGCCGCCGCCACCACCAGCTGCCACAACATTACACCACAAGGAAACCGATAAATTATCACAAGATTAACACGATAAATGAACAAATAGCTATTTTGTAGAATTCATCTTCGCCCGGCAGTAGAGCTTGAAATGTATTCGATGGGATTCTTACCTCTGCTTAAATAATGATGCAAAGGAAAAAAGGTCAAGGAATACTTTTTACGCGAAACTAATTAAGCCCGCGTGGTTCAAGTAGTTAAGTGAGTAAGTAGTAGACTACTGACTAGATACTGTATATAGTATAAAATCTGGTTTCAAACTGCGATACTTATTTTTTATTGCTCCTTGCCAATGTCTCCAAGAATCGCTTAGTTATTTAATCCAATCGAGCCAATCAGAGTCCAGCCTATGATGGTTGCGTTTATCACGTGATAAATAAGTGACAAAGCATCTGTCACTCACACTCGCATTGTGTCAAAACGTGATGGATGCTTTGTCACTTATTTATCGCGTGATAAAAGCAACCATCATAGGCAGGCAGGAACATGAAAAGTGGTCAACGCAACAAGTAGGAATCAGGTCGAGTCCAAGTACAGCCGAGTCCTCATAAAAAAAATGAAAATAAACACAGAAAGCACTTAATTACCTAATACTGGAAAATGAAAACAGATAAAATATTACCGTTATATTTGGCAAATTCGAGCATTATAATAAACTAGCTTTTACCCGCGACTACGTCCGCGTGGAATTTGGAAGTATGGAAGCAACCTCGTACAACACGATAGATATCCACCTAATCACCTTGATTAATAAAAGGGACTATTAAAAGCGCCTAAGCAAATGTAAGAGCAATTGTGCTTTTGGTCTAATCATTACATTTCCTACAGGGTCATCAATGTCATCATGAATTACTTACTCACTTTGAATCTTTTTTTTAGGGATAATTTCCAGGATGAAAACTATCCTATGTCCTTCCTCGGATCTTAAACTATCACCATGCCAAAATTCATCAAAATCGATTCAGCGGTTTAAGCGTGAAGCTTTCGCATTTATAATATTACTAGCTTTTGCCCGCGACTACGTACGCGTGGAACTTGATAAAATTGATTATTAAAAGTGCCTAAGCAAATGTAAGAGCAATAGTGCTTTTGGTCGAATAATTACTTTTCTTACAGGGTCACCGCATCCCAACAGAAATGTTCACTGACTTTTCAATCTTTTTAGGTATAATTTCCAGGATGAAAACTATCTTATGTCCTTCCTCGGATCTTAAACTATCTCCATGCCAAATTTCATCAAAATCGGTTCAGCGGTTTAAGCGTGAAGAGGTAACAGACAGACAGACAGACAGACACACTTTCGCATTTATAATATTAGTATTAGTATGGAGTATGGATAGTATAGTATGGATATGGATAAATGATTATCTTGTAACGTTATGAAAGAATAAGTTTTGTAGATCTGGTTCCGTCAATTTGTTGTTTTTAATCTGACAGATAAGGTATATTTTCGCCCTTTCTTTTTTCAACTATTGGCGTTTAAGCCACATTTTGACATGGGAGGAAAAGCGTTCAAAAGGTTAAATATGGTCGGGGATATGCTGTTACAAACATTTGGATTTCTCACTGGCCACAGTAAAAACGATCTGTGTCTTACCTATAATCAGCCAGTAACAACCCTTTTAATCATGGGCGTATTTAGGGGGGTGGCCGGGTGGGCCCTGGCCACCTTTATTTGCTCTAGTGCCCACCCCAGGATTTTGGGTTACCCATACAAAGTCATGACTTCAACTCATAGGCCATAGCCAGGCGCCTACCTAGGCCCCACCTGAAAAATAATCTTAGATACGCCAATGCTTTTAATTGAAACCTGCCATACAACTTCTGCAAAAATATGCGATATTTTTGCTGGGACAAGCATGATCGGCATGGCCGACTAGTCAGCCGACTAATCGGCAATTTTTAAGCCGATTTGTCGGCTAGTCGGCGGAAAGCCTAGTCGGCCTATTTCTAGTAAGAAGCTATGAGCAAGGTTTTTTCTTTCAAGTTTTCAACCAAGAGTATTAAGGGGCCAGGTTAATATTACTAAGTATAGACTTAGTTACATTCTAACTACGAATTAAAAAGGATTAATAATGAAGTACGTTATATACTATGCTATCTTATCCTATCCTATGCTTTAGGCAAATTACGAACACAAAAAACAAGTGAAGCGCTTACAGACATAATATTATAGTTTAATTGATGAAGATGGATATAATAGGTACATTTGGATATAAATAAACTAACTTGCGCACGACTTTGTCTGCGTTGAATTATTTGATCTCCATAAGGGATAATTATCTTATCTTATCCAACGTTAACTTATACAAAAGCTCCTAGATCGCACTTCCATCGTAAATTCCACCCCCATTTTCACCCTCTCGTGAGATGATTTTCGTAATAAACATTATCTTATGTCCTTCCCCGGGACTCAAACTATCTCCATATCAAAGTTCATCCAAATCGGTTCAGCGGTTTCAACGTGAAGAGACGACAGACAGATACACTTTCGCATTTATAATATTATAGAATATACCATTAGACATTCCCTTAATGGAATATTTTACCTGCATATTGCTGTTTGACCTTTTTGTGAGACTTATGTGCATGTAACAAAGCATTGTAAGTAGTTAGAGTCGGACTACAACGACTCTTCCAAGCAAATTAACTGTCAACATACATAAAAACTAAGTAAGTAAGTATGGCAATGTTTTGTACTTGACACAGATGTCAAGTTGTTAATTTGTCATAAGTGATCATACTGTTTATATTCATTAGTTTTTTATAATGAAAGTGTTAATTATGGAAAAACCATAGGAGGGATAAAATCGCTCGCAAAATTATAATTATCTTATCCCACCTTAAGTTATACAAAAGCTTATGGATTATCGCTAGACCCTGACATTTGTCGCGATGATGACACAATACGAGTAGGGTAGTTTGGGGAGTAAACGGACCGGTGTTAGGTAATTAATACAATAAATTACATAAATAAATTAATATTCTTTAGTTAATACAGTCTATAGGTCAATTGACAATTGATTTTTTTATCTTCGTTGTTATTTCGTTAACGTACGTAACAAAAAAATAATATTGATCAATTAATTCAATTAATTATGTAATTTTTGTCGTAAATTATTTAAATCTATAAACATATACAAAAACAAAAGCATCTATAATATTATAGATTTTAAATCTTTATTGTTTATAATTTAATAACAAGTGGAGTGTATTGCTTAAATAATAAAAAATACTAAAAAATTGTTATTATCATTTTGAAAAAAAAAAAAAGTTAAAATTTATTGGGTTCAAAACTGTTAGCTTTTCCTTATTTATTAACACAGGTCTAAAAAGCAGGTATTTGTTGAGTGCATGTTGATGAGTTGCTGTTTATGATCTACGAGGGGCGATTAATAAATTCTCGATATTAGAATGAAAAAAAAAGAATATGAAAGGTGTGTTCTATTTTTATTGTTTAATGTACTGCCCCCTATGTTTATACACTTATAAGATCGGTCAATTAGTTTTTTTAACCCCTCATAAAAAGTCTCCCTCGATAGGGAGAAATTCTCCCTTTACTTATGCTGGCAACACTAGCCAACTTAGTAGGTACAGAATTCAAACCGCTAGTCAATATTTATATTGTTTTAATAATTAAATTGTAATCTTAAATAATATATTGTAAATTTATGAAACATGTAATATCAAATGTGTTTGATGTAGGTATACACCACAATTTTTATATTAACCATTGATACAAAGATCAAAGCTCAAAAAGTATTGAAATGCGTAACCCGGTGGAAGTGACCGGGTATCAAACCCGGTACCTCTGAATTGCCGATCCAGCGCGTTAACCCACTTGGCTACCTACACCAAGAAACCTTTCGAATCTTTCCTTATGCTTCGTTTGTCGAACTGCATTGTTTATTTGAAAGGCTTTGCACCTTAGCGACCTCTATGTGAATACGTTAATATTCACATCTTACCGCACTACTTTACAGCAGTGAACGAGTGAGCGAGAGAGGGCGCTGTTATCCCGGTCTCTTCCACCAGGTTACGCATTTCCATAATTCATAATTCATAATTCATTTATTGCATGTTAATCATGTTGTACATTAGGTCTTACTTAATTACAGATATGTCCAATACATGAACCCTGTTAGGGCACGGCAATTTACTTATAGCTAGGTTCTTAATAATAATAGTGATTTTAACATATACTCATGTATATGTACCTCTATCAATTTACGAAATAATTAGTAAATATTTAGTCACTCCAAGATTCATCATTTAAAAAATCATCAATTGAATAATAACATTTGTGGGTTAACAGTGTTATCAGCTTTTTTTTAAATACTGTGTCTTTAGTTTTCCTCTCTAATTGACTCTGGCACTTTGTTTGATATTTTAATACATTGGTAATAAGGACCGTTTTTATACATCGCTAGTTTATACACTGGTAATTCTAATTGGTTTTTGTTACGTCTTTGCGATTTAACGACCTTTTTTTAAATAAGTGTGCATTTTTCCTGACGAAAAGTGCTGCTTCCAAAATATATATACAGGGCAATGTAAGGAGCTTATGCTGAACAAAGTGAGGACGACAGCTATTGGGCACCTGAGTGTTGGTAAGGATGCGGACACACTTTTTCTGCATAACAAAGAGCTGATGGGCGTCGGTACTGGAACCCCATAGAATTACGCCATAATGAAGCCACGAGTTCGCAAATGCATAGTACGCTGACAAAGCTGTTTCAAAGTTTGTATTTATTTTGAGAACACTTAGGGCATATATAAAACTGGATAATTTGGATTTAATATTCTGTACGTGAGATTTCCAGTTAAGGCTTGAGTCAATTTTTATTCCTAATAATTTATATTCGCTTACTTCTTCAATAATATCATTTTTTTATTTTTAGGCTTATTTGTAAAGGTTTCTTTTGTATGGGCTTAAATTGAATTATTTTAGTTTTTTTTAGGTTTATCTCTAAGTTATGATCTTCAAGCCAATTAGTGACAGTTGTAGATATCTGTTGTAAATGACTATTGCACTCCACACTGTCCACACCATTTAGAAGTACGGATACGTCATCTGCGAACATTATACACGTTGCATTTATTATCTTCGGCAAGTCGTTAATGTACGCTAAAAACAGCACACATCCTATCACACTCCCCTGGGGAATTGAACAAGTAATACAGCGAGTTTGTGAGTTTACTTCCATAATTTCACCCGATTTGTCGTTGAACCAATCAATTTGTACATACTGTTTGCGGTTTTTCAGGTATGATTGCAACCAATGATGAGCGTTTCCGCGGATTCCCATACCGTACAGTTTTTTTAAAAGGATGTAATGGGAGACTCTGTCGTAGGCTTTGGACATGTCGAGAAGTAGCCCCACTCCATATTTTTTGCAGTTTATTAGGCCCAGTATTTCCTGAATATAGTGATAGACAGCAAGTACCGTAGACCGTCCTTTCCTGAAACCAAATTGGTTTTTGTCTAAAATCTTGTATTTTTCAAAGAAGTTATAAAGTCGGTTTGTCATCGCTTTTTCAAATATTTTTGAAATACAAGGGAGAAGAGCAATAGGTCTGTATTGACCAGGGTTATCAGCAGCACCTCTTGGCTTTAATATAGGCCTAATTTTCGAGACTTTTAATAACTCGGGGAAAACGCCCTCTCTAAAAGATTGATTTATAAGCAATTTTATTGGCATCCCAAGCTCGGTGTTACATGTCTTAACTAATACCGAGGGAATTTCGTCTACACCATAGCTTGTCTTCGTCTTTAACTGACCCATTAATTTAAATACTTCATACTCGGTGACCTCACTAAGCATTAAGGAATTAATAGTAGGTGAAATCACGGGGCTGCCGGGTGCAGTTGCTGGCGCACTTGCGTTTTCTGTTAGTGACGACTCACCCACGGTCGCAAAGTGCTCGTTGAGAGTATTTGCCATCTGTTTGGGCGTGTCTAAAATAAGACTTCCTTTTCTCAATTTCATGTTCTTACATTGAGATGCCCTACTGCATGCTGTAGTTTTTTTTATTACTTTCCACATTGTTTTCATTTTATTTTTTGACTGTTGCATTTGTTTTATAAAATTCAATTTCTTTGATTTGCATATGCATTTTTTTAGAATTTTTTCATACTTTTTGTAGTAAGATAGAAAGTGTTTGTTTTTAGTATGATTCTTTACAACCCTAAGGAATCTTTTATTCTTACATGCAATTTTTAGACCCTTAGTAAGCCATGGTTTTCTATTTGTGTCACGCTTAATTTTAATATACCTAATAGGAATATATACTTATTGAGTAAATCTTTTAGCTTGTTGTGGAAGTTATTATAATTTTAATTAACATCATTGCCTGGCTTAATATGATCGTCCCAATTGACTTGTTTCAAGGCAGCTTTAAAGTTGTGCATATTTTTATGACTGAAAATTCGCCTGTAAGTGAACCATTCCTTATTCATTGCGTGTAAGGTTTGTTCTTGGAAGCTAAATAATACACTCCTGTGATCGGAAATACCGTCATCCTTCACAGCTATTAAATGATCTATTATGTTGGTAAATATTAGGTCAATACAGGTAGAGGATGTACCGATCACTCTAGTAGGATCACGGACTGCCTGTTGCAAGTTGTACATACGCATATCATTTAATAGAGTCTGTACTGACGGTGTATTTGTTTGAACATTAATGTTAAAATCTCCCCCAATTATAATACGCATTTTTTGTTGCTTAGTCTTAAGTATTGCCAAACATTTTTTTAACGTTTCAAAAAATATATCTATTTTTCTATCAGCTCTGTAAATGTTAATAACGTACAGGTTATATTGCGGTATTTCTACTGCGCAACATTCTATTACTGACTCAACAGATAGTTCTGCGATTTCTTCTTTTCAATGTAATGCATGCCGTGTTGCATCAGAATCGCCACTCCACCACCTGAACGGTCTTTTCGATAATAGGCCGCTGCAAACTCATACCCATTAATTTTAATTAAATTTTTTTGTTGGTCCGATATCCATGTCTCAGTTAAACAAAGCACTTGGTAATTTTTATTGATTAGTAATGATTCTAGTAAACACGTTTTATTTTTTAGGCTTTGCATATTTTGAAACCATATATTAAAACAATTTTCAACATTTTCTAAGTTTTGCACAGCAGTAAGGTTCGTTAAAGCGCTCTGATCTGATAAATTTTGTATTTTATTATTGGTTTCGAAATAAACAATTATTTTCGGGCGGAGTAACCTTGCCTACACTTTTTTGGCAATAAAAATCCGTAATCTTTTTTTGAGTAACACAATTTTTAGGCGCAATTTTTAAGTTTGATCCATGTACTTCATGAGCTTTGGGCTTTACAAAGTAATAAGGTATTGTACCCTTCTTGTAAAGTGTGCTTTTAGGATCTGATGATATTTCACCTATTTTTTGCATTGCACCCTGCTTAAAACTAAGGTATTTCTTGCTATAGTACTCTGTATCTATTAGAAAATTGATTTTGAAACAAAGCTTACGCATAAAACTACTATCAGAGTGGTGCAAATCGTCCACATGCAGAAATGCACAGTTCTCGACATTCTTACAATACAACCTCAGTTTCATTGAGTTTTTTTTCATTTAAACATACACTATTTATTACTCCCGTTACTATAATTAATGGCTTAGGATGCATTTTCAAAAAACAACTTAGTTCAATAGCTAATTTTGTCGGGTTACAATCATAGTCACCTACATTAATGATAATTACATCGTCCCCGGTTGTATTCAAAGTGTCCGATGATATTAATATGTCTTCGCACGCGCACCAGGTTTTATGAACGACACTATTTTATATTTGCCATAAGGCGTATTTTCTCTTGTACGTATTAGTGAGGACGCCAAACCGCTGCACATAGCTCCTCCGAGAATGTAGATGCTCCTTTCGTCACAAGTGTCCTTACTCGTTGTATCCTGTAGCTCAATTTCAAGTCTTGTATCAGTGTCCTCTTTCGTTGTATTATTTATGTTTTTAGGGGTCTGGTTTTCTATATCCTGCTGGATGTTATAGCTTCCTGAGTATTTCACTTGTTCTTCTTCTACGTTTTTAACATTATTAAGTAAGGGTGTTATACTCATACTGCTTAAGCACTAATTAGTCATTTTTTTAGATGATGAAGGAGTAGATTTGCAAATCAGCTTTAATTGCTCGATTTGGAGAGTGAGGTGTGAAATTTGTTTCTTTAAGTCCTCGTTTTCTAGGAGTAGCTTTGTACCAAAGGTGTCCGATGCCACTAGTTTTTCTTGTAGATACTCAATTTTCCCTTTCATTGCTTCTGCTTCGCCCTTGTAGTTTTTACTTAGATCTGGGCAGCTTCGATTAAGAGTGTCATTGTGAATAATAGCACTATGTAGGCCCTCTTCGTCAGATAACGAGTCGAACGAGTTTCGAATAGGGATGTTGTACCTTCAAACAGTAATATTGTCGTAGGATTTACGAAATTGTTGTTGTATGGGCTCCGAGGACGTTGGTGAAATGTTATCGACAGTATTACCTGCTGACATTTCATGACGATGATATCGCGGAGATGAAGAAATCTCTTGCAGACTATTTTCAAAGCTTTTCGCTGCATCTCTAATGCTTTGACTGGCAGGTTGAAATAGATTTGAGGATGAGGCAGCTATTCTTTTTAAGGGAATAGGTGTACTCGTACCCTTTTGTTGCGATTTATTTCGCCGGCATTTAATGCAAGTCCACCCTGCTTTACTTTCTCTGCTCATTAAGTTGTAAAGTTTATCAGCATTAGCGCATTGTAGATCATAGGAATTCTTACACTGCGAACATGTAAGATAATGTTTACCTAATATCTTCCTGTTGCATTGTGCACAAGTTAGTTTAGATGACATTATTAGGTGACCTCGTACCACGATATCACTGCTTACGTTTACGGCGGTCGCGGCGCCCACTAATTGCTTCGCTTAGTCACTCAAAACTCGCACCGGCACAGTTTCTTGGTACAGGGCGCGCAGTGACCCAGCTGATTTGAACACTTCGCCGGCCGGTTTACCGATATTCCATTTTCCTTTGAGCTTTGATCTTTGTATCAATGATTAACATATTGTAATATAATATAGTAGTAGTAGAAATGGCACCAGAGAAGGGAAAATCTATAACAAACGCAGTGGCGGCCGTTGACAGGTTGCTGGATTTCACTTTAAATTTAAAGGACGAAATATGTGAGAAAGGCTAAAATGATTTTGTCATGACATAATACGCGAGCAATAAAAAATATTTACCAGCCAAACAGACGTGATCCAGGTGATCCTCAGGGTAATAACTAGCAGTGGCTAGTTACTAATCTACTAGTGGTAATTTCAACCAATCAGTGAACAGGAGCGTTCTTATTTTTAATCAAATAGGTATGCTGATGTTCTCTTTTTGAAATTATTTGAGTTCAGTAGAGAGATGTCTTATGAATATTGAAGTTCTGTAGCGGTTACGATAGAGTATAGAATTTTAGTACAGGATTAAAAAGTGCGTTATTGTGATTTTGTCTTGAAATTATAATTGACAGATTGTACGCGAGTATAAAAAGTTACTTTTGACCTTATTCCTAATGATTGCCTTAATTGACATTGTAATGTTCAGCGTTATTTTTACCGAGTTCATTTTTGTATTTTGACAATCCATTTAGGAGCTTCTTTGTCATTTTTAGTTTGTTTAAAATTTTGACATGTAATTATTTCATCTGTTTTATAATTAATTTCGCTGTTTTTATTATATCAATGTCATCATATTATTTTATCTCTTAGTATGAATATATGTGACGATCATAGTATAAGTGCATGTAAATTGACTTAGTGTAATTTATATTGACATTTTATATTATGAAATAAATAAATCTAAATCTAATCTAAATCTAGGGTGAAAAGGGAGATTGAAGGTTGTATAATGAATTCAAATATCATTTAAGATAGCTTATTTATTCATTACTATTATCCATTTCATTCCTATTCTCGACTCGCACGATGAAATTATCCACGGGTTTCATCATCATATCGAATTTCACTCTCAGCGGCTTGGTCAGGTCCTCGGCGGCCATGTTGGCTGGAGGCAGCAGCTTGTACCGGCGCAGCAGGTTGGCCAGCCCCGTCTTCATGGACATCATCGCGTAAGTAGCTCCTGGAACCAAATACGTGTATCTGTATCAGTAAAGAACATTATGAGTTAGCGAATGTGTACAGTAAGCGTTGAAATTGATATACCAATTTCGACTCAATGTTGTAAAGTCATAAGTATTTTCAATATAACAACGCATTTTGGAAGCTGTTGGGACTGCCCAGGTGGTATAACGCCTCATTAATGTTTGCCGATACCCGCACGGACGGTTTTCCAGCGCTTATGCGCAAGAAAATTGACTCGATGCTGAGCAGGCTCAGAGGGAGTTCCAACGGCAGCCTGTGTGTCATTGCTGACAGGTTTGACTGTCCTATTTACTGTCGTAAGGAAAGATCGGGTATGATTAACATGGTTTATTGTCTAATGGGTTAAGACTATAAGTTAGTTATCTATTGGACTGTGGCAGTCTTCTTTAGTCGAAACCTGGTGAGAAACTGCGCAGGATCGGGACAAGTGGCGTGCTTTCGTTCCGAAGGCTAAAATTCCACTAAGCCCAAATAGTTAGTTAGTGACAGTCTTACCCCACCTTACGTTATCTGAAATACTAACCCAAGCAGTTTCTGACGGAGTAGCTGAAGGGGATGAACATGGCCGGGTGCCGCAGCGGGCCCTCCAGGAAGCGCTCCGGGCGGAACAGCCCCGCGTCCGCGCCCCAGTACGCGGGGTTGCGATGCGTGCCCCAGATGTTCAGCAGTACTGAGCAGCCCTCCACCAAAGTCGTGCCTGATGCTGTAACATAGACTTAGTGACTGGCAGTTCAAGTCTGCTACTTTTTTGAAATCTATTTCAGTACCTTTCAATAGCAATTAATGGTTACAAAATAACCTAATCTGAAAACTGAAAACGCCCCCGACATTAGTAGCTGATCATAGATGCTGAAATGCCATTAAAATTTAACATACGAGTACTTAATAATACAATTTGGAATTCCTTTTGGCTGAGATCCTGTCACAATTTCCAATAAAAACTAAATAAATGTTGAAGACTAAGTATGTAGCTAGTAAGGAGGGACTTTTGATTCCACCAAAGGTTAGCTAAGACCCATCTGGACTAGGGCATGCTGCCAGTTCTGATTTTGTATGGCGAGAACCGGGTATTCCCGGTTCCTGTACTGGATTTGTATAGAAAATGAGTACCGGGAGCACACCCTAATCTGGACAGACAAGTTTCAATGAAAAAAGCCGATGCCACAGACAGAGACATAGATATACCAAACAAACAAACTCAGAACACCACTAGTTTTTCGTTGGGGCTTAAAAATACATTGTGATACCTATATTGGTAACATGCACAAATCTAAAAGCACTAAACTTCGAAGTATATTTATATGGGGTCTTACGCAGCAGAACATCTTTGCGCACCTCCCGCGTCGTCACTGGGACCGGCGGATAAAGACGGAGGCTTTCCTTGATGACCGCTTCCAAATACTTGAGTCTGGGCAGGTCCTCTGGAGAGACTTCGCGGTCCGAGTCGCTGAACACCTCTCGCAGCCTGGAAATAACAGTCATAGATCATGGAGTAAATGGCGTTGAAGAAACAGTAACTCGATTAAAGAATTTAAAGTGGCACACTTAACTAGATCAAACGATGGCAGATAATCATGATCGAAAGTGATCACAGAGTAGTGCCCGAAACTAGACCAGAGATGAGAGTGCCAAGACCAATGGATCGAAGGTCAGATGATATTTGGAAGGAAGCAGTGAAATTGTGGATGAGACTAGCGCAGGACCGGCAAAATGGCGTGAAACTGAAGAGGCTCTTACTCATCAGTAGGTGAATGTAGGCTGAAATGACTATGATGATGACTCTGCTGGGAACTGCTGTTAAATTCTGTTTGAAACTTACTCTTGGTAGACTCTGTCCTGCACGCCTGGGTACCGGGACAGCATGACGGCAGTGAAGCTGGCGCCCACGGCGGAGGTGTCGTTTCCCGCTACTACCATGATTATCACCTCTTCGCGTAATTCTTCGTCCGAATAACCGTTCTCTTTTCCTCCGGAAGATTGTATTACCATGTCAAGAAAATTTGTCCCAGCTGTCTTATCGCAGTCTAGAAATTGGGATTCAATAACCAACAATAAAAAGTCAGTACATAACTATAGATACCGGGAAAATGGGGATTGCCTGCCGAGTAGGGAATAGGTAATGGGACTCATGAGGCGGCTAAGAGTCACGCAACGTGCAATGGAAAGGGCAATGCTCGGAGTTTCTTTGTGCGATAGAATCAGAAATGAGGATATCCGCAGAAGAACCAAGGTAACCGACATAGTGCACAGGATTGCCCGGTTGAAGTGGCAATGGGCAGGCCATGTAGCCCGGAGAACGCACGGCCGTTGGGGCAGCAAAGTCCTAGAGTGGCGACCACGTATAGGAAAGCGCAGCGTGGGTCGGCCCCCGACTAGATGGACGGATGACCTCGTGAGGGTAGCGGGGAATCATTGGACGCGGTCTGCACAGGATCGCACTTTATGGCGAGTCATGGGGGAGCCTATGTTCAGCAGTGGACGTCTGTGGCTGATAGATAGATGCGAATATTCTTTTTTAAAAGGCTTCCTTCCTACGAGAAATATTGTATAACAGAAAAGTGAATACATTTTTCACCTTACACCCATGTGTATGTAGCGAAATGGCCAAGCCACATATTTTGACTAAGGTGTAGAGTTTGTGAAGTTAGGCCTTGTAGAGTTAGGGCGTGTAGAGTCAGAAGCTTGGCTCTAAATGTGATCTGATAACTTTTTGACAGTGCGAGTCATATGGTACCGTCTTGCTTGGCATCATTTTACGTGATAATGTTTTTCGTGGGATTTATTTAATAACTTCGAGTAGGCAATCAACACTAACATTACCAATGATGTACATACCTCTTTTGTGTATTCCGTTTTCTTTCACTTTATTTCGTTTTATTTTTATAACCTGCAATTTAAATTTTTTGTCACTAAGATCATTATCTATTCTATCTCTATCTATTCTATACTATTATAAAATTCTAAATTTGTATTGAAAATAAATTTTCTATGGAGGGAGGTCATGATTTCAGGAAAAATCTCGATAGCGTGTTGCAGCTTGATAGTTGTTTTGTATGGACACGCGTCGCCGTGCCAACCTGGCGCCATCTGTTTTCAAAAAAACCTTTTTCCTCTAATGACGCCGAAACGGCTGGATAAAAAGTTACCAATTTTCGTACAGGAATAGCAGAACATCCATCCAAAGATGGTTATAGGATACTTTTTATTATGATTAATATTTATCTCTGAAAACATAAATTCCATGAAATATTTTCCTTACAATGTGTAATGACAACGTTTGTGATTTTGAATTTAGAACGACGCGACCCCCGCGTGGCTCTTACGTGTACAAAAACTAAACTAATTCTAATTTTAAAATATGGCTTCCATCATAGTTAATGATGATTTCGCCAATTTCAAGTTTGCTCGTAGAGCATGCCGTTGTTCGGTGAGGTTTTGCTTTTTGTAAAGTGATAGCGATTTACAAAAAACCACGCGGACTATCGGGCCTTGACTCAGGAAGGGCTATGAACGCTTCAAGTTGAATTCTTCATTAGCTATTCACTCCTACGTTAGATCACTGCACAATACGCTATCAATACTACACATTGAACAACGAAAATGAATAAATAATGAACAATGAAACTTAAACGCATGCGGCCATCTTAAGTCACGAAACGGAAGTCTCCAAAAACTAAACTAAAATCCACAGACCTACGGACTAAATTGACAAATGACTGACAGGTAAAATGATACCAGGAACAGCAAAATAAAAATAGTGAAGGGTATATGTCGATAACAATATATCGACAAGTTGTTAAGTACAAATAACAGACTAGTTTAAATCAATAATAAGTATATTAGTTTCAAATAAGAGGTACAAATTTTGGTTTGTTTGATTTTCGAGGTAGTGGATGGATAAAATGCGTTTTTACCCACTAGTTTTAAAGCTTAAAAAGGTTTCCGAGCCTGTAGGTAAAAAATAAAACACCTTGTCCGACGATAACTAGTCTTTATTATAAAATATTATTCATTCCCAGGCTCCGTTATTTCGTCATCTTCATCATCATCATCAGTTACATTTATAATAAAACGATCCGAAACATTGTCCACTAAATGGTCGAGTTGTAACATTTTGTAAACTTCTCTTGTTCTTTGTATTCCTTCAAAACTTTAAAAACTTAACTTCTCGAAATACCAAGTATTTCGGATGATTTCATGACACACTCGTTTTTATTGACATGAATGTCCTCTGGGATATCTTGTTCGTCCCGCAATCTGTCTACCATCTCATTATAAATATAAACGTAAACTTGATGAATCGTCTCTTTTTCAGTTTCACTAATAGATTTTTTTCTCCTTTATCGGAGGCGAACATTTTGATGAACATGGTTCTGGTCCCGAATCTTGCGAATCCATAATAACACGTAACAATTTCAATAAACACTCGTAATAGCAATGATAACGTATATCGTTAGATACATAAAAGTAGTTTGTAAACAGCCGTCAACTGTTTCTGAAGATACCCGCTTTTTTTTGTTAAAAAGATGGACCACATTGTTGGGAATTCGAAAATAAAGAACAATAATTTTAATAATTCATTTCATTAAATATATGTACCTATTCAATAAACTATCAATTATCATAAATATATAATTTTCATGTACATTATTGCTGGTTTGACATTAAATTTTTATCTCTAATTAGGGGTCTACAGACCATTTGATCTGTCAAAATCACTGGAAAAAGTTGGTATATAGATTAGCCGATCAAATTGCCAATTTGATTGTCCCGTCTGGGTGGACCTTAAACCTACGATGTAACAATAATTTTAATATCGATGAGAACGACACTGGCCAAACTGTGGCAACATTTGTTCATACTTACTTGTCAATTTAGTCCGTAGGTCTGTGGATTTTACTTTAAAAAGTATGAATTCGACTTAATACCTCCGCGCGGCCCACCGGTATTAACAATAAGGTTAAGGTTCTTTAAGGCGTTGAGTTACGGAAACCGTGTTAGATAGATAAAATAGATGGCACCAGTTACCAACCAACACAGAGGAAAATATAAGTGCAATGTTCGTGGTAAATTGGCTCATGCTAACAAAACAACCAAACATAAATTTCTTAAAAAACACAATTTGCGACAATAGGAAAAAAAAATCTAACAAACGTCAAAATGTAAGTTAGGAGTTCATGGTACTTCACCGTCGATATATTAAGTGGGTGGACGTCTTCCCTGGGACGCTCCGCACCTTCGGTGCTAAGTTACTTAATATAACCGTTAGTAATTTAATGCGAGGCCGTAGGCCGAGTTCCGCGTAGCACCGAAGGGGCAGAGCGTCCCAGGAAGCCGCCAACTCACTTAACATATGTTTAAGTAACTTAATAGGCGGCTTCCTTGGGACGCTCCGCACCTTCGGTGCTACGCGGAGCTCGGCCTGCGGCTTCGCATTAAGTTACTTCAACTTATATTAAGTGGGTGGGCGGCTGCCTTGGGAGGCTTCGCACCTTCGGTGCTACGCGGAGCTCGGCCTTCGGCCTCGCATTAAGTTACTTCAACTCATATTAAGTGGATGGGCGGCTTCCTTGAGACGCTCCGCACTTAAGGTGCTACGCGGAGCTCGGCCTTCGGCCTCGCACTAAGTTACTTCACCGGAAGATCAGCGCTGGCTCTCACTCGAGCTAGCATTATTCTGAGGTGGAACCTTTTCGAGGCACTTCAGAATTAGCATTATAGTTACTTAGCTTATAATTTTTTTATCTTTGTTTGTAATAAGTAGTACTATTTATGTAATTATGTTTTATTCCCGAATAAATGTTTTTCTTCTTTTTCTATGGCGGAACGATGCGAAGATAATAAAAAGTAGACTGTAAATTAATACACATGATTTCACATATCAACGAGTCGTACATCTATCTGACTTACTAATTTCAGAAAATAAATTAAGAACTCATCTGAACATTTGCGAAGGGCCAACAAAGCCAACAAAAATGCAATGACATCAATGTTAAATCCGTCTATGAATTTCATAGTACCTCATTAACATAACCATACAGCTGTTGCAGATAGAATTCGAACTGTTTATGAATGGCAAGCCTCCTAAAGATGAGGTCAGGGTGCAGCCACGGCTGCAAGGCGCGCCGAGTCACCATATGACACAATTCGTCTATTGCACGGAGTACAAAGTGGTCGGGATTTTCTTGGGAGTTTACTTTCATGCCAATAGCAGTTTCTGAAAAAAAAACATGTTACACAATAGGCATCGGACTTTCGTTAGCACGGTAGTACTTGTGATGGCTATGTAGCCGACATTAACATTACCTAATATACAATTCATCTTCATACTCATAGTCATTCATCGATTCCATTCCAAACTGCCTTTATGGTTATTGTGGTTAACATCCCCCAAGCATTAAATGACTAAAGTAATAAATAAAATATTTTTTTGCGATGTTAGAAACTCCCAGATTTAACTATATTAATTGTCAATATGTCATTTTCTAGTCATCATTGGATGTTCGATCAATATTGAACCCAAATTACTCCAAAAAACATGGAAAAAGTCGCAAATATTTACGTGTTTTATGATGATGAAAAATACAATGCCTGCACAAATCAGGTCTTTGTATATTCTTCTGACTTTGTCCTTGACTGTAAAATTTATATATTATTGCAAATGAAATACACTTATGAGTATGAGTATGAGTATCAATTTTATTTTATTTAATGTTAATATCGGCTCCATAGCTCTCTAAAGTCCTACCGTGCTAACGAAAGTCCGATGCCTATTATAAATATTGACACAAAGGTAAATTATGAAAGATAAATGTAATGTGATCTACTACAATGTAAGCAGGACTCGAACCTGCGACCCTAGGCTTCCGACTTGGTGCTCTCCGAACTGAGGACTGAGGTAAGTATTAGATCGTTACGTCAATCACACCTAATCATTGATTCCATAAATCTACGCTACTAGAGCGCCCTCTGCGTCATATGTTCTATATAGTATTTTATGCTATCGTTGCACAATGAAGGTTCTTAAAGTCGAGTACCACGTTTAGGACACGAGGCTTGCCGAGTAGCCTAAGTAAGGTACGAGATTTTAAGACCTAATTGTGTAACCTAATTGCATACAATACTTTTTAGGGTTCCGTAGTCTACTAGGAACCCTTATAGTTTCGCCATGTCCGTCTGTCCGTCTGTCCGTCTGTCCGTCCGCGGCTTAGCTCCGTGATCATTAGTACTAAAAAGCTGAAATTTGGTATGAGTATGTGTTTGTATAACGCCGACAGAACGGTAAAATAAAATTTAGAAAAAAAATTTTTTTTTCGGGTACCTACCTCTGGAACACCTAAAGTCGGGGTGATTTTTTTTTTCTTTTCAACACTGGTGTGTGGGGTGTCGTTGAATAGGTCTTGTAAAAATAATAGGGGTCTTCTAACATTATTTTTTGATTAAGTCAGCAGTTTTGTAAATATTCGCTCCAAAAACAAAAAAAATAGTGTCCCCCCCCCCTCTAACTTTTCAACCACGGGTCAAAAAAATTCGGACAAATTCATGTTAATGAGGCCTTTTACTTATAAGGCCTCATGAAAACTTTCAATGAAAACTATATTGAACAGAATCAATCGAGCCGTTTTTAAGTTATCGCCAAATTTCATATTTTTTCTTTAAAAGGTCGTAAGTTGACTTCCAGAAGGTAATAAGTGATTCCAGTTTCTAGGGCGTTTACGACCTTTTTAAAGAGCTTAAAATCTTTCTTAACGTAAACCTCGGGCTTAAAACAGCAGTTTATTGTGAAGGATGAGCAACTACGGAACCCTACACTGAGCGTGGCCCGACATGCTCTTGGCCGGTTTTTTTTTATTTTACGAGCAAAAGCAGTTTTTTACTTTAATCGTCATTCCCCACTATGAATGTATATTTTTTAATTTTTTGGTGTAAACTTTTTCGTTCGACTCAAACTGACCATTTAAAAAAAACATGATCGCGATGGTCATGGCGGGTGCCTCGTAATTGGTTAAATCTTTGGAAAAGTAATTTCAACCAATCAGGGAACAGTACCGTGCTTTTTTTTAAGCTTGCCGGTATTCGAACCCGGGACCGTCGGCTCAGTAAGCAGTTGCTTAACCACTGCGCCAACCGCGTCGTCGATTTATAAATAAGTATATTTTGATTATTTAAAATCTGCGCAAAACAATAGATGATAAGTGTGTATTTTCAGATTGCATTTAATAGTAGGTAAGCGAGACATAATTTGTAGTCACTATTTGAAAGTGCCCAGTTATATTATAAATATCGAGGTCCATTGGCGTATCTAACATTATTTTTCAGGGGGCCCTGGGTGTGGTCCTGGCCATGGCCTATGAGATGATGAAACCATGAATTTCTATAGGTAACCCAAAATCCTGGGGTGGGCTCTAGACCATACTGGGGTGGGCACGGCCCACCCGGTCACCCCCCCTATATACGCCAATGTCGAGGTCTGCTATAGTACATTACTGCCGAGGCCGGGAAAAGTCAGTTCGTGGATGAGTATGATTTTGAAGGACGAGGCGTAGCCGAGTCCTTCAATAATACGAATCTGCGAACTGACATTCCCGCCGAGGCTTGTATAGTGCTTTTCTCCAAATATGCTTGGAAATAATCACCAATCTACATTTTTAATTGAATATATCAGTGCCATGAAGTTCATTTGGTACTTATTTTTTTTTAGGAAAATGAAAAAAATCGGGACCGAATCATATGTTTGATTTCAAACAAAATATATGAATAAGAATTAAAATTATATAAAACCACAATAATAAAAACACAATAATAAAAAATATGCACATAATTATTAATTTTAGTTAAAAACAACAACTTCTAAACGCACTGGTTTTTTTTAGAAACTATACCATATTAATCATTCAGAGATCACAAGTTCAAAATAACTTTTATATTGATTTGGACACAATCATTTCTGTTATATTTTTAATTTGTTTGCGTTTGGAACACTAATTATTTTTCTACTCACTCATTTAATACCATCATATTATTAAAATTAAAACTCGTGAGAAATCTCTAATAAATAACTAAGAATCATAAAAATAAATTAACCACAAATAAGATTATTATTTAAATTGTTTGTCCGTTATTCGAAATTTGTCGACATTTAAAATACATTGACAGTAGCAGAGCAGAAAATGTTCGGTGGAAGAACTAAACGCAGAGAACAATTAAAAAGTTTATACTAGTTTTAAGGGTTCCGTAGTCAACTAGGAACCCTTATAGTTTCGCCATGTCCGTCCGTCCGTCCGTCCGTCCGTCCGTCCGCGGCTTAGCTCCGTGATCATTCGTACTAGAAAGCTGAAATTTGGTATGAGTATGTGTATGTATAACGCCGACAGAACGGTAAAATAAAAATTAAAAAAATTTTTTTTTCGGGTACCTCTCGAACAACCTAAAGTGGGGGCGATTATTTTTTTCTTTTCAACACTAGTGTGTGGGGTGTCGTTAAATAGGTCTTGTAAAAATAATACTGGTCTCCTAACATTATTTTTTGATAAAGTCAGCAGTTTTGTAAATATTCGCTCCGAAAACAAAAAAAATAGTGTCCCCCCCCTCTAACTTTTCAACCACGGGTCAAAAAAATCGGAAAAATTCATGTAAATGAGGCTTTATAAGAACTTTCAATGAAAACTATATTGAACAAAATCGGTCGAGCCGTTTTTGAGTTATCGCCAAATTTCATATTTTTTCTTTTAAAGGACGTAAGTTGACTTCCAGAAGGTAATAAGTGATTACAGTTTCTAGGGCGTTTACGACCTTTTTAAAGAGCTTAAAATCTTTCTTAACTAAAAACTCTGGCTTAAAACAGCAGTTTATTGTGAAGGATGAGCAACTGCGGAACCCTACACTGAGCGTGGCCCGACATGCTCTTGGCCGGTTTTTATTTTTTAAATTTAGTGGACAATTGTCTGTACGGTGAATTATCAAAGTCTTTGGAAAAATGTAAAGTAAAAATGCAGTAACCAGCCAAATTAAGAGTACCCAGGCGATACGTTTGCTCGTTTGCCGCCTATGACATAAAAAAAAAAAAAAACCCTCATTTGTATGAGACGTCATAAACGGAAGGTGTGTTTTTTACTTAATCGTCTTATTTAAATAATATTGATTTCCCGGCTAAGGCCAATAATACATATTTTTTTTAATTTGTGTTAACGCCTTATAAAAATAATAAACGATTTCGCGGTCCAGTTTTACTACATTAATGGGAACATTTCCAAGCAAGTTGGAGAAAAGTAATATATAGTTACCGCCGACTGTGTCGAAAGTGTACGTGGTCATATATTTCCATATAGGGAAATCCCCGCGCCCAGCCTCCGCCCACATCAGGTCGGCCATGATGGAACTCTTCTCCTGGAACAGCGGCACCAGCTGATTCAGGTTCTTCAAGTTGAAGAAAGGAGCCATAATTTTGCGTCGTGGATGCCAAATCTTCACTACAAAAAGTAGGTAGGTACAATGATTAATATTTAAAATAAGTCATTATGTTAAGCACATTATATTATTATGCAACCGACAACGGCAGTTGCCTGAACGCAATCTGAAACTAGATTTTCGCCAAATTAAATAAAATAACACATTTTAATAAATCACTTTAAACACACACAAATACATAATAACATTGAAATAATTACTTCTAATCAATAGATACCATAGAAGACGAGATATCCTTTGTTCGTATAAGGTCCGCTCTAGGCAAGGGATTTTTTTAATCATAAACATAACAAATAAATAAAATAAACGTTAATAAAATCGCATAAATAGTTGCATGCCTACTCGAATGCGCCCTTTTAAAGGAGCGTCGTAAGTAAGGCATAATAATTTGTTTATTTATTTCCCACACTTACTTACTGGACTTAAACCTAAAATAATAAAAATTGTTAAACCTTAGAATCATCAGAATCCAGTCAATCAATCAATCTTCAGAAAAACTTTTGAAATAAGTTTTAACAGTATATAGAAAATTTATTTTGTAGAGTTGCTTCGCCGCAGTTTTATTTAATATCATTGTATCCGATATATAATTAAATTAAAACTATTTAATTACATTTAGTATTTATCAACTTTAATATTGTAAATATGTTTTTTTTTGTTTATCTATAAATAAACTGTTGTTCTCATTACAGCTAAATTATTGTATAATGTGTCTCGAATATTTGTGCTTGGGTCATGGTTGTTATATGTATTTAATAATATATTTATCTATATAAGTACGTATATCGTCGTTTAGTACCCATAACACAAGCCTTCTTCAGCTTAATTTGGTACCTACTCGATCGATTTGTGTGATGTTGTCCGATATTTATTTATTTATTTTTATTTAATGTGTTTATGATATTATTTATGTAAACGTTAAGTCCTTTTTATGCCTGAAATAAGGCATATTTCAAGTCAAGTATAATCTTAGTCTATAGTTATTATTACTGTAAAATAAGTTATTATTCAATAAATATCTCGTCTTATCTTATCTCGTGCATTATCCTATGTTATATTTTCTTATATTATCTTATCTTAACCTGACATACACTGTACACTTACTATTTTACTAACCTGGAGCAAATATTAAACCATTGCCTGTCAACGTTCGAAGAAGCTTGTGCGTGAATTCATCTTTATCCAGACAAGCCTTGGTGACCACTTCTATGGCCTTAGGTTCAGTTAGACCTGAAGAACACATACATATATTTTGAGAAAATTCGAGGTCAGAAATTGCTCCAGTATTTACAAGGTCTTATATGTGAAATAGCATTCACAACCCATAACAAAATTAATTAGGTTTATAGCACATTACTGCAGAGGCCGGGAAAAGTAAGTTCGTGGATGAGTATGATTTCGACTCGGCTACGCCTCGTCCTTCAATAATACGAATCTGCGAACTGACATTTCCGCCGCGGCCTTGAAAATAATCACTAATCTACATTTTGAATACCATATATCAGTTTCATAACGAAACTGATATATGGTATTCAACGAAGTGGATATTTTTATCTAGACGGGCAATCTTTAATATCGACGAATATGTAAAAAATATTGATTGTACACTTACTATGAAAATTATTTAAAATAAACAAATAAATACACGCTATAATTTGTTTATTGTTTTCATTCTGAAATGAAGAGAAAAAATATATATTTATAATTATATAAATATATATTGTTGACAGTACCATCGATATATTTATTTGTCGATAAAATATTTTGCTACATTACTTTAGTATCGGTGCCCGATTTGTTAGATCGTATTCCCAAAATCGATATTTCATTGTAGTAAATATTCCTGTAGCGTATTTTCCCATTCAGTTTTTTGTTAAAACGCATATAATGTCAGTATTTTATTTTAATTGTGGTAAATATTTCTAGTCGCATTTTTTCCTAATCGCAATTGTTTTTTGAAGTATACTTTCGCAGTAATTAGTTTTCATAATCGTAAAAAATCACTTTAGCTTTTTATCTTGTCGTTTTTTTTTCAGTATCAAGAATTCTGTATGATGTTTTACCCTTACGCATTTTTTCCTTCAGATACAGGCAGTCAAATCTGTTTCTTGAGGAGATCAATTTATTTAATGGCCATGTATTTACAGAGGATGTTTCGAACAGTCTTACAAACAGACGCGGCTTAAAATAAAATATAAAATAATTAAAATTACCAGACCTTTTACCACAGCAAACCAGAATTTTATTCTACCACTTTGTCAGTGTGACTAATGTAGAAAACCGGCCAAGAGCATGTCGGGCCACGCTCAGTGTAGGGTTCCGTAGTTGCTCATCCTTCACAATAAACTGCTGTTTTAAGCCCGAGGTTCAAGTTAAGATTTTAAGCTCTATAAAAAGGTCGTAAACGCACGGAAGTCAACTTACGACCTTTTAAAGAAAAAGTATGAAATTTGGCGATAACTCAAAAACGGCTTGACCGATTTTGTTCAATATAGTTTTCATTGAAAGTACTTACCTATAAGGCCTCATTAACATGAATTTTTCCGATTTTTTTTGACCCTTGGTTGAAAAGTTAGAGGGGGGGGGACACTATTTTTTTTTGTTTTTGGAGCGAATATTTACAAAACTGCTGACTTTATCAAAAAATAATGTTAGAAGACCCCTATTATTTTTACAAGACCTATTCAACGACACCCCACACACCAGTGTTGAAAAGAAAAAAAAATCACCCCCACTTTAGGTGTTCGAGAGGTACCCGAAAAAAAAAAATTTTTTTTTTATTTTACCGTTCTGTCGGCGTTATACATACACATACTCATACCAAATTTCAGCTTTCTAGTACTAATGATCACGGAGCTAAGCCGCGGACGGACGGACGGACGGACGGACGGACAGACGGACATGGCGAAACTATAAGGGTTCCTAGTTGACTACGGAACCCTAAAAAAAGGGGACGAACAGTCTCTGAGCTAAGCTGCGGACAGACGGACGGACATATAGGGCTAACTATAAGGGTTCCTTGTTGACTACAGAACCCTTAAAAGGGTATATCTTTATCGATAACATGATATTATTAATATAATATTTTTCTTAAAATAGGAGATCTGTCACCTAAACTGAATCACCAAATAATATCAAAATGAAGGTCACAGGAAGGTCTTGTCAGGTGTACTAATGACCTGATGAAGGTCACAGGAAGCTCTAGCTATGTGGACTGACAACCTGATGAAGGCCACCGGGAGTTATCCCCGGGAGAACTGATGACCTGGTGAAGGTAGTCGGACGGTCTCCTGAAGTGGACTACTGATCTGTTGAAGGTGTTTCCATGTGGTGGTGTGGTGTGAATTGGTAAAGGTCGCCAGAAGGTCTCGTCAGATGGGCTGTTCTTAAAAAAACTGCAACTATTATTCCGAAGAGACATTGACCAATTTAGCCGTAGTCGGAACAGTGGGCTCAAACAATAATATAAGGCTCATGCGACTCGCTACGCAAAAGGAAAGTAATAATAATATCACTGTAGATACCTATGCATTAATGAATATGAAAATAGGCTATCGAGAATAAAGGCGTCTAGAAAATGCACTATCAGGGAAAACAGATATTGGAAATATTAGTGCTAAGGAAAATTGGCTATCGAGAATAAATGCGCTTAGGAAATACACGATTGGTAAAAAATGCGACAAAGAATATTAGCGATTATGAATATAACGTACAAAAAAATACGATACAAAATATAAAACTGAACGGGAAAATACGCTACAGGAATATTTACTACAATGAAATATCGATTTCAGGAAAACGATCTAACAAATCCGGTGCCCCGAGTTAGCACAGGTATGCAGATCATAGTTCACGATACAGTCGACGCGCCCACACAGATGAAGTGTCGTTAGTAATATTTGCTTGCACTCACATATCTAAATCAACTAGCTAAAGTATACGTAGTGGGGTGGGGTTGGGCTTAGTCAATCTCTACTTATGAATAAGTTACGTTTTGTTTTGATATATGTAATTCTATTAGGTACTTACAAATAAACAGCCTATGGCTCATCCACCCGCTCGAAAAGCCACCTTGCAAATTTGCTACTCGAGCAATTTCCTGGAACGCGCGTATCCGATCTGACACAAGAATTAATGCAATTAGGTACTATTTAAAACTACATCTTTCTGGAATGTCGCGCGACAAATGCTACCTGTGACTTTCATTTCAAAACTATGCGAGCAAGACAGGTAATGCTGAGTCGCGCGACAATCGAAGTCACGGAAAGATATACCTATTATGCTATGCTGCGGTAAAATAACAGAAATGCGCATTGAATATTTTAAAATACACCAACTTTAACTCACGTCGTAGAAATCGAATACCGCTCGCTCTGTGCTCGGTTGGCCGCCGCCGCGACTGATCGGCTCCCTTGATGATGAATCGCGTACCGATTCAAAACATGTCGAACGATTTTCCATTTCTACGATGTGAGTAAACCCGTTTATGTATTTTAATATAGAAGAGTTAAGTATGGCGAGCCTTCAAGTAGGACTTCAAATGAACCGCCTGAAGACTCAAATTATGACCAACGGCACAAAAGGTAGGTTCGAGGTAGATGGGCAGATTATGCATTACGTCGACGAGTATATTTACTTGGGCCAGATAGTTTCTTTCAGCAACAGACAAGACAAGGAAGTCAAAAGACGGGTGTCAAACGCTTGGAAGAGCTACTGGTCCATGAAAGCGATGATGAGGGGAACCCTTCCATTAACACTTAAGCGCAAGCTCGTCGACATGTGCATTCTGCCTATCCTAACCTACGGTGCTCAGACATGGTCACTCACGGAGAGTCAGAAGTCCAAGTTGAAGGTTTGCCAACGCGCAATGGAGCGCAGCATCCTAGGTGTGAAAAGGACAGATCGCGTCCGAAACACTAGGTACGCTGAGCTCCAAAACACGCATAGCTGATGTTGGAGCAAAAACCGCCAAACTCAAGTGGGACTGGGCTGACCACGTTAGCCGCATCCACCCGGACAGATGGGCTTACATAGTCACCAAGTGGGTGCCGCAAGACGGGCGGCGACGCCAAGGAAGACCGAGACGGAGATGGTGGGACGATATATATATATATACATATGTATTTGAGACTCACGGTAGTTTTCTATGTAAAATAATTAAATATTTAACAAATAACGTAAATTAAAAATTTAAAACGCCTCCGAGACAAGTAGGTGCAATGGTCATCATGAGACAATGTTTAATGTGTGATATAGAAAATTCTACTAAAACTGAAAATAAAAACAAAATTTGGAATTCTTAGCTTCAATATTGGCCAGTCGCTTGTTCCACTAAAAGCTGAATATCTTGTAGACGAGAGCTCCGATTTTCATCAAAAAAAGCTAAGAACCATCTCGACAAACAAGGCTTTCGATTTAAAAAACCGCACTCAAATCGGTTCACTCGTATAGGCGTTACAAAGTCACAGACACACACACAGATACACAAACACACATGTTAAACTTATAACACTCCTCTTTTTTCGTCGGGGGTTAAAGACAAGTATGCAATAGTACATTATGATACAAGTGTGCTAAGTTGGTCATTACAGTCGAGGCGGATTTGCAGCCCGAGCCGTAGGCGAGGGCGTAATAGAGCCGAGAGTGTAATGAGCAAATGCACACGAGTTTCATACGACGTTTTTCAACACACTTGCGAGGAAAAAAACACCCGTTTATATAACTGAAATATTTAATTATTAAAACAAATTGTGAAAGTGCAATTATTGAAATGATACACAGTGGATTTCGATCGCATTTGTACAGTATGTTTTTTGCATTCGTCGAACGTAAATTTTCGTATTTGTTTTAACTATACAATACAATACAATACAATAAAATACAAGTACGCTTTATTGCACACCAAAAAACATTTACACAAGAAATCACATATAAACAAATTAAAAACAGTAGACAACAGGCGGTCTTATCGCTAAAGAGCGATCTCTTCCAGACAACCTTTGGGTAGTGGAGTTTATGCTATAGAACGTTTATTGAGTAGGTGATACAAAAGGCGAATGGCACACATCGTAAGGTACAGATATCTAAAACATAAATAGAAATGAAAGAATAATATGAATGTGAATTGGGAATGATCGTGGTATTTTGTTTTTAGTGTTAGTAATTTTACTAACAGCATTTTGCCGTGATTTTCTATGTCTTTTGCACCAATATTACTCAGTTCCTGACGTCTACATGCTCCAGTAATACCGAATATTAACGAGACCTGAAAGTAAATAAAATCCCATCAAAAACATAAATGTTAAATTAGAGCCAAGTTCTCGCATGCAACGTTGTCGACTTCGCCGACAAAAGAATTGAGATCTATATGGGCGCCAAGTTCTTATATAGCCAAGACTGGACTTGGCTAGTTTTTACATATAAATGTATATTACATTTGTCTAATCATTAACCTATTTTCGTAAAGGTATGTACGCAAGTTAGTGTACGTCCTGTTACTTATACTGTTAGCTTGATAATAATACTATGTTACTTTGATAAAATTAAGTCAGTTTGTGAAAACTAGCCAAGTCAAATCTTGATATTGAATTACACCCCAAGTAAAATAAATGCATTGAGTATGTCGCATGTCCTTGTATCTAAAAAAATTAGGGCAAAGAACTTGGCGCCCATATAGATCTCAATTCTTTTGTCGGCGAAGTCGACAACGTTGCATGCGAGAACTTGGCTCTAATTTAACATTTATGTTTTTGATGGGATATCATTACTTTTTGTACAGAAATTTGAATTGACTGGACTTGGCTAGTTTTTACATATAAATGTATATTACATTTGTCTAATCATTAACCTATTTTCGTAAAGGTATGTACGCAAGTTAGTGTACGTCCTGTTACTTATACTGTTAGCTTGATAATAATACTATGTTACTTTGATAAAATTAAGTCAGTTTGTGAAAACTAGCCAAGTCAAATCTTGATATTGAATTACACCCCAAGTAAAATAAATGCATTGAGTATGTCGCATGTCCTTGTATCTAAAAAAATTAGGGCAAAGAACTTGGCGCCCATATAGATCTCAATTCTTTTGTCGGCGAAGTCGACAACGTTGCATGCGAGAACTTGGCTCTAATTTAACATTTATGTTTTTGATGGGATATCATTACTTTTTGTACAGAAATTTGAATTGACGCCCCACCTGTCTTGACTAGAGTGACGCGGGGTAGAGGGAGGGGCCGGACCGCTCCTCGCCACGCCGCGCTCCCGCGCTTCGCTATCCGTCCCCGCGCCACGGCAATTTATTAACCTTCTCTGTGTGTGTGTGTGTGTGTGTGTGTGTGTGTGTGTGTGTGTGGTGTGTGTGTGAGAGAGAGAGTGCCATCTTACAAACAAAGAAAGAATTTTCCAAATCGGTTAATAAATGACGGAGTTCTGAGGCAACAAGCATAAATAATAATAATAATAAAACTAAAAAATATCACTGTTTTTGATTTTTATATGTGTACACACACAATTACCAAGCTGAATGCCAAATTTCATCTTTCTAGGTCACCTGGAAGTGGGTTAGGTTTTTGATTACTAGTGAGTCAGTCAGTCAGTCAGTGATAAAAATGCCGTTTTTTGGACGTCAATATCTCAATAACTATTTCATCTACATTTATGAAATTTGTGGTTCTAGTTGTTCTCAGGGACCTAAATACATAAGCCAAATTTCATTTTTTTCTGTTGAATAGATTTGGAGTTATTGAGGGGTCAAAAGTGGGTCATATGTAACTAAATATGTATCTAGACACGCGGCAGCGTGTCCAGCCAAGTTCACCGCAGGAACTGGCGAGCAGCAGCCGTGTGTTATATTACACGAACCACTGCCTGCAAATTAAGCATGTCTGGGCGGATGTCCAGTTATTTTTGTAACAAAAATATTTGAATCAGTCTAGTCGTTTAGATTTGATATGGCTGCCAAACAATACATACACACTTACCTACATGGATATGAAACACATATAAAATAGTTGAGTAGCCTCATGAGTAGTCGTTTCAATTTTTTATAAACATAATCATTCAGTGTACAGAAATTTCATATTTAAAAAAAATAACAATTTCAACTGACCTTTGTTGCTAGGGCTATCCGGGTCTTCTTTCAGAAACTTTTCGATGTCCTTTGAGGACAATACTTTAGATTTTTTACTTCTGTAACCATCTGAGCGCCTCTTCAAGAACGCAATCAGATTGGCATATGTTTTTATGTCAATACCATTTTTGTTCCGAACAGTGCTTTTTAACATGGAGTAGATAGACCACAGCGAGGTAGGCTTATATTTATTTGCTAGCTCATGAAAATAAGCTAAAAATACGTTTTCCGAGAACAAATGGGCTTTTTGCTGGATTTCCAATGAATAAAATTTTCATAGGCTATTGGATACTTTTCTTTAGATTTCAATGGCAATAGGCTGTCAGTAGCATTTTTTGCATCATTAAGTATTTCCGGAGGCATCAATTCCACATCTAAATCTTCTTTATTACTAGAACTCGACATTTTTGTAAATCTAATCCGTCACAAACTAACACAACAAACAAACAACAAATTTTATGCAAAACAAAATGGCGCGGAGATTTATTTTTTACGCGCCTTGCATTGGTTGAATTAGTTATGCGCGCGCAGGTGCAAAATAGAAGCAATGACGAAACCGTCAAACAGCCAAATATTAAAAATATAATAATATATATATTTAATTAGGCTTGTGTTTAAACGCCTACCAAATATGATTAAACGCCTACCAAATATGTTAATAAATTACTACCAATAAATTCTTAATGCTTGCCAAAACGGATGAATGCTCACCAAATAGTGTATCCCAAACTATTCTATAAATAAAGCTAATAATTATTTTTCTTACATGCTATAAAAATATATGAACACCGTTAAAGTTAATCTATATTATTGTTAAATGGATGTCACCAATATTTTATATTATTACTTCCATTTTAGTCATTTTTGCTGAGGCAAAAAACTAAATGCTCACCAAAATGGCTTTTTTCACCAAAATTTCAAATTGGTGCTAGGTGGCTAAAACTCGGTATCAGGGGGCTCTCGGGGCTCAAAAATATGAATCTGAAATCTTGTCCGAAAATTCGGTCAAATTCGAAAAATATCGAAAAAAAAACGATTCAAAATTTCAAATTGGTGCTAGGCGGCTAAAACTCGGTATCGGGGGGCTCTCGGGGCTCAAAAATATGAATCTGAAATCTTGTCCGAAAATTCGGTCAAATTCGGAAAATATCGAAAAAAAAAACGATTTATATGGAGAAAATTTCAAATTGATATGGCATAGCTAATAATGACTACCGCACATTATGGAGCGTTTTTTAGGGATATAAAAAAAAAACTAACCTAACCTAACCCGGCCGAGTCGGATCTGCTCTGAAAGGTGATCAGGATTAGATGGTTACCTAGCTGAAACACTAATTTATGAAAACAATATTTGGTGAGCAAAAAATCCATTTTGGGAAGCAAAAAGATATTTTTGGTAATAATTTTGATGTTTTATGAAAACAATATTTGGTGAGCAAAAAATCCATTTTGGGTAGCAAAAAGATATACTGACTAAACATAAAATTATTCTGGTGTAATGTATATCGATTTTGGAATACAAAATGATTTAATTTGGGGAACACTGTATAGGGTTTAATTTATATGGAAGCAATTCATTTTATTTGGAATTTAGTTTTGAGGTATAAAAGCCATTTTGGTGAGCGTTTAAATTATTCCCATTTAATTATACATAATACAAATTAGTGTCAATTACATGACAAAATTAAATAATTTGATGAAAATAATTGTTTAATTATTGCGTAATGCATCACATAAGTATACTTTATTCACAAAAATTTTGCTTATTATATAAAAGTAAAAACTATGTTGTAAGTAAAGACACTAGTGCGTAATAGAAAAATTCAAAAGCACGCGTGTTTTATAGGATACTTTACGGCCATAAAAACAGTTTAATATACGAGCATGTGTGTTGAAAAATAAGTTAAACGGTTTATCTACTTAAAGATATGCACATTTTGTAAATAATTACAATGAGACGTAATTATTATAAAATACATATGAATGAAGCGGGCTTACTCGTACTCACGTTTCACGTCGGTCAAGTCGCAGTCGAATATCGTTCGACATGTTTCAAATCGCTTCTCGATTAATTTTGCATGAGCTACGCTGACTTGTTTTATCGACAAACGTTTTGTGGATTGTTTCATTAATCGAAAGCAAAAATATTTGAAAACTCCTTAAAATATTTGAGATTGTTGTGAAACAAACCTAACCTATTTAATCAAGATTTTTGTCAGCAACAACTGGCGATGGCGGTGTAAAGTAAAATCCACAGACCTACGGACTAAATTGACAAGTAAGTATGAACAAATGTTGCCACAGTTTGGCCAGTGTCGTTCTCATCGATATTAAAATTATTGTTACATCGTAGGTTTAAGGTCCACCCAGACGGGACAATCAAATTGGCAATTTGATCGGCTAATCTATATACCAACTTTTTCCAGTGATTTTGACAGATCAAATGGTCTGTAGACCCCTAATTAGAGATAAAAATTTAATGTCAAACCAGCAATAATGTACATGAAAATTATATATTTATGATAATTGATAGTTTATTGAATAGGTACATATATTTAATGAAATGAATTATTAAAATTATTGTTCTTTATTTTCGAATTCCCTACAATGTGGTCCATCTTTTTAACAAAAAAAAGCGGGTATCTTCAGAAACAGTTGACGGCTGTTTACAAACTACTTTTATGTATCTAACGATATACGTTATCATTGCTATTACGAGTGTTTATTGAAATTGTTACGTGTTATTATGGATTCGCAAGATTCGGGACCAGAACCATGTTCATCAAAATGTTCGCCTCCGATATAAAGGAGAAAAAAATCTATTAGTGAAACTGAAAAAGAGACGATTCATCAAGTTTACGTTTATATTTATAATGAGATGGTAGACAGATTGCAGGACGAACAAGATATCCCAGAGGACATTCATGTCAATAAAACCGGCCAAGTGCAAGTCGGACTCGCGCACCGAGGGTTCCGTACAAACACTTTCCATCCCTAAGTGTTTAAGTTAAGTTTGCACCTGGTATGTATAGCGCCCCATATAAATTAGGTGCAAACTTGCAAAGTTAGGTATTAAAAAAAAACTACTAACTAGATCTCGTTCAAAACAATTTTCGTTGGTAGTTTTTATAGTAATGTACATCATATGTTTTTTTTAGATTTTTCATTTTCTTATTTTAGAAGTTAGAGGGGGGGGACCAACTTTTTTCCACTTTGGAAGCGTCTGTCACGCAAACTATTCGGTTTAGAAAAAAAATGTTTTAGAAACCTCGATATCATTTTTGAAGACCTATCCATAGATACCCCACACGTATGTGTTTGATGAAAAAAAAAATTTTGAGTTTCAGTTCTAAGTATGGGGAGCCCCCAATATTTATTATTATTTTTTTATTTTTGCATCAAAATCTTAATGCGGTTCACAGAATACATCTACCTACCAAGTTTCAACAGTATAGCTCTTATAGTTTCGGAAAAAAATGGCTGTGACATACGGACGGACAGACGGACAGACGGACAGACAGACAGACAGACAGACAGACATGACGAATCTATAAGGGTTCCGTTTTTTGCCATTTGGCTACGGAACCCTAAAAACGAGTGTGTCATGAAATCATCCGAAATACTTGGTATTTCGAGAAGTTAAGTTTTTAAAGTTTTGAAGGAATACAAAGAACAAGAGAAGTTTACAAAATGTTACAACTCGACCATTTAGTGGACAATGTTTCGGATCGTTTTATTATAAATGTAACTGATGATGATGATGAAGATGACGAAATAACGGAGCCTGGGAATGAATAATATTTTATAATAAAGACTAGTTATCGTCGGACAAGGTGTTTTATTTTTTACCTACAGGCTCGGAAACCTTTTTAAGCTTTAAAACTAGTGGGTAAAAACGCATTTTATCCATCCACTACCTCGAAAATCAAACAAACCAAAATTTGTACCTCTTATTTGAAACTAATATACTTATTATTGATTTAAACTAGTCTGTTATTTGTACTTAACAACTTGTCGATATATTGTTATCGACATATACCCTTCACTATTTTTATTTTGCTGTTCCTGGTATCATTTTACCTGTCAGTCCTTTGTCAATTTAGTCCGTAGGTCTGTGGATTTTAGTTTAGGCTCGGCATTGTCGTAGGTATCTAAGATTATTTTTCAGGTGGAGCCTGGGTGGGATGAATTTTTATCGGAGACCCAACGTCCTAAGGTAGGCACGTTTCATATGCAAAGATATAATCAAAGCCAAATGAGAAAATTCTTAACGAATTAATGTCTATACCTTCACTGCTGCCAAGAAACATATACGCATGTCCAACTACTGGGTACTCCTTCAGTCCGGAAGGTATCTCCCTGGCGAGTCGGTACAGCCGCCGCCGGGACCACCTGTAGTACGCCGCGCCGAGCACCGCCGCCGCCACCACCAGCTGCCACAACATGATTATACCACAAGGAAGCCGATAAATTAAGACAAGACAGTTTAACACGATACATGAACAAATAGCTATTTTGTAGAATTCATCTTCGTCTTGCAGTAGAGCTTGAAATGTATTGGATGGGATTCTTACCTCTGCTTAAATAATTATGCAAAGGAAAAAAGGTCAAGGAATAATTTTTACGCGTGACTATGTATGCCCGCGTGGTTCGAGTAGGTAGGCGGGTAAGTAGTAGAGATGGGCCGATATTGTTTGTATATTACAAAATCTGGTTTCAAAATGCGATACTTAGTTTTTAATTTCTCCTTGCCAATAGGTCTCCAAGAATCGCTTAGTTATTTTATCCAATTGAGCCAATCAGAGTCAAGAAACATACAATGTGGTCAACGCAACATGTAGGAATCAGGAGTGCAAGTATAGCCAAGTCCTCATAAAAAAAATTGAAAATAAACACAGAAAGCACTTTGTTACCTAATACTAGAAAATGAGAACAGATAAAATATTTTTTCTACTCCAGCACTTTTTTCTGTCATTTATATAGTTGCTAGAGTCTGGCTAACGAAATATTACTTGAATGTTTGGCGGGAAATTTAAAAAATCTTGGGTTATCTCGCTTCGTGTACTCGGAATTATATTTTTGATGCTAGAAAACATTTTAAATATTCTGTCCACACGTAAGTTACCTAAGGAAATGAGTTAAATAAGTCAAACTAAGACTAAACAGCCCAAGATTTTTGAATTTCCCGCCAAACATTTGAGTAATATTTCGTTAGCCAGACTATAACTCTAATATAAAGACATAAATTATGAAAGTCTGTAAAAGTCTTTACTCTACTGCCCAAAAAAACACTGCTAAACGATGTTATAATGACGCCAAAAAAGCATTACTTAGTACCACAGATTCAAAATAAACAGCTGCATTCACACAATTTGCAATTTAAAAAAAACTTATTGTACTAAGGCATTGCTGCCAACTTAAAAAAAAAGTTTTATCTTCTGTGCATGGATGAACCAAAGGTGCGGAGCGTGCCAAGGTAGCCGCCCACTAACTTAACATAAGTTGAAGTAAGTTAATGCGAGGCCGAAGGCCGAGCTCCGCGTAGCACCGAAGGTGCGGAGCGTCCCAAGGTCGCTGCCCACCCACTTAACATAAGTTGAAGTAACTTAATGCGAGGCCGAAGGCCGATCTCCGCGTAGCACCGAAGGTGCGGAGCGTGCCAAGGAAGCCGCCCAACCACTTAACATAAGTTGAAGTAAGTTAATGCGAGGCCGAAGGCCGAGCTCCGCGTAGCACCGAAGGTGCGGAGCGTGCCAAGGTAGCCGCCCACTAACTTAACATAAGTTGAAGTAAGTTAATGCGAGGCCGAAGGCCGAGCTCCGCGTAGCATCGAAGGTGCGGAGCGTCCCAAGGAAGCCACCCACCCACTTAACATAAGTTGAAGTAACTTAATGCGAGGCCGAAGGCCGAGCTCCGCGTAGCACCGAAGGTGCGGAGCGTCCCAAGGTCGCTGCCCACCCACTTAACATAAGTTGAAGTAACTTAATGCGAGGCCGAAGGCCGATCTCCGCGTAGCACCGAAGGTGCGGAGCGTTCCAAGGAAGCTGCCCAACCACTTAACATAAGTTGAAGTAAGTTAATGCGAGGCCGAAGGCCGTGCTCCGCGTAGCACCGGAGGTGCGGAGCGTCCCAAGGAAGCCGCCCACCCACTTAATATAAGTTGAAGTAACTTAATGCGAGGCTGAAGGCCGAGCTCCGCGTAGTACCGAAGGTGCGGAGCGTGCCAAGGAAGCCGCCCAACCACTTAACATAAGTTGAAGTAAGTTAATGCGAGGCCGAAAGGCCGAGCTCCGCGTAGCACCGACGAAGGTACGAAGCGTCAACACCGCGAGGCCGGAGGCCGAGCTCCGCGTAGCACCGAAGGTGCAGAGCGTCCCAAGGAAGCAGCCTATTAAGTTACTTGAACATATATTAAGTGGGTTGGCGGCTTCCCTGGGACGCTCCGCGGAGCTCGGCCTACGGCCTCGCATTTAATTACTAGGGGTTATACATTTATTAAGTAACTTAGCACCGAAGGTGCGGAGCGTCCCAATACAAGTTTAAATGTGTGAGCGGCTTCCCTGGAACGATCCGCACCTTCGGTGCTACGCGGAGCTCAGCCTACGGCCTCGCATTAAGCTACTACTTATATTAGTGGATGGGCGCCTTCCCTAGGAAGCTCCGCACCTTCGGTGCTACGCTTGTAAACATCATCTTGGTTTAATTAAAACTGAGGCAAGACTTATGTTTAAAGGATCGTTTTTAATATTTATTGTCTATTCTTGATGTAAATAACTTAATGCGAGGCCACCCACCCACTTAATATAAGTATAAGTGTGTGAGCAGCTTCCCTGGGACGCTCTGCACCTTCGGTGCTACGTGGAGCTCAGCCTACGGCCTCGCATTAAGTTACTACTTATATTAGTGGATGGGCGCCTTCCCTAGAACGCTCCGCACCTTCGGTGCTACGCTTGTGAACGTCATCTTGGTTTAGTTTAAATTGAGGCTACACTTATGTTTAAATATGGCTTCGAATATTTATTGTTTATTGTAGATAACTATTCAAAACACCTTGAAAAATAATTAGCATTGTAGGCGAAGTAATGTATTGTCATCTAAATAGATGTCGTTAATATATGTTCAGGTAAGACTAAGAGCTAATTATTTTTCAATAGTCCTACCTGAACATATATTATAATAACGACATCTATTAAGATGACAATACATTACTTCGTTCAGAGATACTTTATTCAGAGATAAATATTAATCATAATAAAAAGTATCCTATAATCATCTTTGGATGTTCAGCTATTCTTGTACCAAAATTGGTAACTTTTCATCCAGCCGTTTCGGCGTTATTAGAGGACAAAGGTTTTTTTGAAAACAGATGTCGCCAGGCTGGCATGACGCCGCGCTCCCATACGAAACAAATGACGATCCTGCATCACGCTATCGAGATTTTTCCTGAAATCTCCTGACCTCCCTCCATAGAAAATTCATTTTCAATACAAATTTATGATTTTATAATAGTATAGATTAAAAAAAATATTAAACTAGTCCCTAAATATGGTCGAGAATATGCTGTTAAAATCATTTGGATTTCTCACCGGCCACCGTAGAAACGATCTACATCTTTCCTGTAACCAGCCAGTAACAACCCTTTTAAGGCCTTATTCCATTTTTTTTTCATAGTATGGGAAATATATTGATAATTTCAACCAACTTTTTGATGTGAATAATACTTTTCCCTGAGTTCTAAAAAGTGACATAGCTATTTCATGCTTTCATTGCGTGCAGTCGAATTAAGTAAAAAAAAGGGTCTCGGCTCTCAATACCACTTCACCGCATTTGGTGTCGAGACCCTGGGCCCGTGGGGTCCAAGCGCTAGAATTATTTTTAAAGAGCTTGCGAAACGGCTCATCGACACCACTGGTGACCAAAGGGCTGGCAGCTTCCTCGCTCAGCGTCTTAGTATAGCAATACAGCGAGGTAAGGCTGCCAGCGTCTTTGGTACAATGCCACGGGGGCCATTTTTAGACTTAGTTTAGATTTAGTTTTAGATTTAGATAGACTTATTTTAATTGGTTATTGTTTATTTTGTTCTATTATATTCTGAATAAATTTAATGATAATTCCTTATTACTTAATATAAAAATCTTTGACAGTAAAAAAATCTTTCTTCGTGAATTTCGTCAAATTCGAGTAGGGGAGAGTGCGGTTCAGTGAATCATGGGTCAGATTGGATTGATTGCTATAGTTTTGAATTTATTGCACGCACACACGTAAGCGCGCTTTGTTGCTGTTTTGTCGTACCTCCGTTCGCCAAACCAGTTAGCCACGGAGTAGCGAAGCGGGGGTAGCGTCGCAAGCGCACCTTCAGTAGGTAAGTCCGAAAGTCATTTTTTACGTATTTTTTCAAAATGTATAGTGTCTCATTGAGTTGGATCTGGGTTAGGTGGGTTACATGTAAATGTTGTCGAATGTATGAAAATTAATGTAAATGGTCTATTTTTGAATCAAACTATTTCTTTTTTTAGTATATTTGTTTCATAAATTAACGTGAATGGGGAACAGCGAATCAAAATAGTTTGGGTTTCAGTGGATCAAGATCCACTATGAGCCACAACAATTTTAAGAACTTTATTGACCAAATTTTTTTTTAGAAGAAATTCTTCGAAACAGTGTGAGATCCCAACATAGGCCTCCGCAAGGAGGCTGATATACGAGCTGCCTTACAAATTATATCTGGGAGTCAGATAATTAGAGCTGTATCAAAATCAACCAAAATCCCTTTCACGACTGTGAGATTGAGTGAAGGTTAAAAATAAAGATATTGAGTGTTTTTTTATAGTTTTAATACATGTTATATACTCATTTTTCAGTGAGCCTCATATGATTCATAGTACCCCAATACTTTGATTCATTGTAACCCATAGATGGGTCACAGTGGATCAGTTTCCCTTTTTTTATAGGGCACTTTTTAGTCGTTTTTATGGATTTGAAGCCATTTGTGTCATTGATTATCATAATTAGATAATTGTCCTAGAGTTTTATCGAAAAACTAGCCATTTAAAAGATAACATGTAGCCACTATATCACTTCCAAAAAAAAGACAAGTGCTCCACTGTACCCCACGTTACCCTAGGTAGTATTTGAAACAAAAATTATCAATGAAAAATTCAAATTGTAGGTTTCAAATATATACCAATAAATCGCAATAGCCCTGTTCTAAGTAGTTACATTGAGAATATGATAAGAAACATGTTTGATCATGGAGAAAAATGTCTACTTAAAACAATCAGCATTTTTGAACGGATAAGAAACCTGCCATACAACTTCTGCAAAAATCTGCGATATTTTTGCTGGGATAAGGATGATCGGCAATTTTTAAACCGACGTAGTCGGCAGAAACCCTAGTCCGCTCATTTCTAGTAAGTACCTAAGGCTTTTGAACCACGGGGGACCACGGTTTTTTTTTTTCCCGTAGACCCCACTGCAATTTTAAGTTATTTTTTTGAATACGAAACTTTCCGTGGGCCCACGGGCCATTCCTCGGAAAATTAAAATCCCCGTAGTTCCACGCTTCAATAGATATGTCAATATAGAGTACGGAATTTTTACGGAATTTCCATTTAAATCCTTCGGGGGATGAATTTCCAAAAATGCTAAATGTTATTTTGTTATTGTGTATAGAAGGACATACATATAAACGAAATATTACCATTCTTACTCAAGGAACCCCAAACTCTTCATATAAACTTTTACCTTCCAGTTTACCCCATTAGGGGTTGAATTTTCAAAAAACGCTGAAATCAATATTCTCAACATTTGACGAAGCGTCCCCCGTTGCACCCCTTCCTCAAAAAGGCCACGCTTTTTATACAAAGTTTCACTTTCCATTTAATCCCTTTCGGGGTGAATTTCCAAAAACGCTGAAAGTTGTTTACTTATATTATAATGAAAATCCAATACACGAATTATTATCTTTCTTACTTAAAGAATCCCAAGTTCTTCATGCAAACTTTCACATCCCATTTAACCCCTTTAAAGGATAACTTTTCCAAAATCCTGAAATTAGTTTTCTTGTTTTTAGATGGAGAATCTGTACACGAACTTTTATATCTCTTACTCAAAAATTACACGATTTCCATATAAACTTTCAACCCCAATTTGACCCATTTAGGGGATGAATTTTAAAATGTCCTTTCTTATTCCTTGCCTCCATTTTATACTTGATCTTTTTTACAAATTTGAAGTTCCTAGGTTCAGTAGTTTGGGCTCTACGTTGATGAGTGAGTGAGTCAGTCAGTCAGTCACTCAGGACTTTTCCGTTTATATGTATAGAAGATAACAACCCATAATCTTCTTATCTGCAAAATATGACAGCGGTGGTCAACGGGTAAAACACAGTTCTTTTCAATTACCCGTAGTCCCATTTCGGTGCAGTGGGTCTACGGGGAAAATAATAAACCGTGGTCCCCCGTGGTAAAAAAACCGTGGTACCACGGTTTAAACAGGACTTTTACATGTCGGAGTCTACCGGCATCTCACAAGAGGAGAGGAGACCATTGTTTAGAAGAAACGCCGAAAGAAACTCATTCTTATTACGAATCAAGAAGGATTAATGATGAATTGCGTAATATCCTATGCTATCCTATCCGGTAGGTACTATGTAAAATATGAACACAAAAAAATAAGTGATGCGTTTACAGACATACGCAAAAAATAGTTTAAATGATAAAAATGGATAATAATAGACAGATTTGGATGTAAAAATAAACTAACTTGGGGAACGACTTCGTCTGCGTTGAATTAGTTGATCGCCATAAGGGATAAAATTAAAAACGCCATAAAATTAATACAATACAAGTAGCACACCTCACACACCTCACCTCATAAAACATACAGGAGAAATACAACGCAAGAAATTACAAGTAGAGGTAAACAACAGGTGGCCTTATCGCTAAAGAGCGATCTCTTCCAGACAATCTTAGGGTAGTGGAGAACTTGAAAATTTTATTTAGTTGGTAGGCGGTGCAAAAATCTGAAAAAGGAATAATATGTAAACAAAAAACTATGACCTACATAAATACAATTATAAACACTTAATAAATTCATATGTACATATATTATACATACATACATTCAGTGAAAAATGGGGAATGGGATGTTAATTAAAAAACGAATTATGAGAGGAATCGAATTAAATGTTACGTAATTATCTTATCTTATTGCACCTTAACTTATACAAAAGCTCAGAGATTATCGCACTTCCATAGTAAATTCGTACCTCATTTTCACCTTCTCATGGGATGAATTCCGTAATAAACATTATCTTATGTCCTTCCCCGGGACTCAAACTATCTCCATATTAAATTTCAACAAATCGTTTCAGCGGTTTCAGCGTGAAGAGACAACATACCTACAGATACATTTTCGCATTTATACCAATATAGGCACTTCCTTAATGGAATATTTTGCCTACCCTATTGCTGTTTGACCTTGTTGTGAGACTTATGTGGATGTGGATACAGTCTTACAAAAAGGTCAAACAACAACTTGAAAAACAAAACATTGTAAGTAGGTAAAGAAGTCAGAATACAATTTTAGCTCTTCCAAGCAAATGAACTCTCAAATTAAACTAAGTAAGTATGGCAATGTTTTAATTTGTACCTACTTGACACAGGTGTCAAATTGTTAATTCGCAGGGAGCGTAAGTACAGTTCATGCCGACGACAGGCGTATGACGTCAAACTAATACAGGATGGAAAAACTAATTGTTGGTTTTCATGACTATTTCTTTCTTTAAGAGGCCTTATTCCTTTTAAAATGCCAATTGTTTAGACATTTTTGTCTATGATCAAACATGTTTTTTAACATACTATTGATGTAACTACCTAGAACAGGGCTAATGGGATGTATTGGTATATATTTGAAAACTACAGTTTGATTTTTTTTAATTTTGTTTAAAAAACTGCTCGAAATTGTCAATTTTCAGGCGGAAAATTAGTTTTTACAACTTATTTTCGACTGCACGCAATGAAAGCATGAAATAGCTATGTTACTACCTAGAACTCGGGGAAAAGTATTATTCACTTCAAAAAGTTGGTAGAAATTATCAATATATTTGTCATAATATGAAAAAAAAATTTTTTAAAGGAATAAGGCCTCTTAATTATACTTGCTATTTAGAGATAAATTAATTAGTTATAATTTATATACTAGCGTAATAGTTTCTGAAATATAAAAAATTAGTATGTAATGGGTTGTAAACAAACAAACATAAAATAGTCATGAAAACCAACAATTCGTTTTTTCCATCCTGTATGTAGCTTGACGTCATACGCCTGTCATCGGCATGAAATGTACGCTACCTGGTTATATTTATTTATTTATTAGGAACTTTACGATTTCCTTAAATCTAGATACATTGTCCCACAAAACCAGTGGCTGGTTTGACTGTGGGATCTTTGTGGAATCACTAGTTTAGGTAGGTACAAGGTATGTATTACGGTAGCAGTGTGAAAGTGTTTTTTTTAACATTCTTTTGATCTTGTTTTTTAACCCCCGACGAAAAAAAGAGGGTGTTATAAGTTTAACATGTGTATCTGTGTATCTGTGTGTCTGTCTGTGGCATCGTAGCGCCCAAGGGGATGGACCAATTTAAGTGCGGTTTTTTTATCGAAAGACTTTTCCGTCGAGATGGTTTTTAGCTATGTTTGGTGGAAATAGGACCAGTAGTTTCCAAGATATTCAGCTTTAATTGGAACAAGTGACGAGATCTCAGCTAATAATGAAGTCAATAATTCGAAATATTGGCTAAATATTAAGTTTTATTAGTATTTTCTATATGACTCACTAATTGAGGGTCTGTAAACAAGTGTAAATAAAACTGGGAATCCACGGTAAATAATTAACTTTTATTAAACTATAATAATTTGTAAAGCAATCAATTAAGAGAGATGTTCCCGTGACGAGTGCTAGTACAAAAAAATCCGCGCTCAGCCTGGTGCGTCGGTTTTGTTCTCCGAGGTGGCGCCCCCAGTCGGCCGGATGCGGTGACAGGAGTTTTCCCGCCACAACGTTGGCTTGAGCACGGTGTTGCCAACACGGCCATGCTGCACGGTGTCAGCCCCTGACACCTCACATGCCGCCAATATGATTCTGAAACATATTAAGGAATGTATAAGTACGTGAATGTGCAAGTCTCTTCATTACGTGTATGACCTGTTAATGTAGTATTATGCACACTCACCAATTAGTGCAATAACGACCAATGTGACCCTCGCACCCAAAGAACAATCGTTACACTTGAGAGACCGAGTTGATCTAATTGATTCGTTATTGAAAGTTACTTTTACATTTGGAGTCTCTTACACTTAACGAGCGAACCGCTACACTTAAGAGTATCAACTTCACCCCAAACATAAAATACATATTATGTTGGCTTGTGTGCAAATATCTACAGAACACATAAATATTTACAATAAAGTGATAATCGCAGCACTAAAGTGACATCTTTGATTAACTCTGTTATAGTTATTATTATCTGAAATGGAAAATTATGGAACAATATAAGAAATAAAATATTAAGTAGTTTTGCATTGTTATTTGTATAATTAGATCTACTTCTTTGCCAACACGGAATACTTACAATTTTATTATTCAGAGGACCAATCATCAATTTTAATCCACAGCTTCATATTTTCAGCTGCTGCCGTGCCAATATAGTTCTTAGTACTACGTTCAGTGCATCTTAGATCCGTCACCTCATAGCGATCATTGCCTAGCACGCTTTTAACTTGAAATGGGCCTTTAAAAATTGGCATTAACTTCGTGCTTTGCCCGTCGTTATTTTTACTTTGAATTTTAATGAGGACCAAGTCACCCACCGAGTATATTTTTGCCTTCGTTCGTGAATGGTCAAACCTCTTTTTTTGGTCAATTGCATTGGCTTTAATATTTTGATCAACCTTCTTACGTAAATCAGTCATGTCGGTTAACTCCCCGTTATCAAGCTCAGACTCAATCATACTATCTTTGTCTGTTCTCAAGCGATAGCCGAAAAAGACTTCACTAGGAACTGCTTTTGTAGTTTTATGAATAGTGGTATTAAGCCCTTGTTGTAACGCCGTCACGTACCGATCCCAGTCATCCTCGTCACTATTGGCACCTAAAGTTCTCATGGCCTCGAGAATAGTCTTATTAAACCGCTCAGCTTGACCATTGGAGCGGGGCATGCCGGTAGCAACAATATGTAGGCGAATATTTTTGTTAGTACAATATTGTGAAAATTCTTTGGATGTAAAGGCCGACCCAGCATCCGATATTATGCGTCTGGGGTTACCGAAAGTTTTGTATACCTGATCTAATTCTTTTATTACATCAGCAGAATTAGTAGTCTTTACCGCGGAGATAAAAACAAATTTCGTAAAAGAGTCAACCGTGACCAGTAAATACTTGTTTCCGGATTTCGACTTTACAAACGGGCCTAGGTGATCCATGTGGAGCGTATGGAACGGCTGCGCGTACTTCAGCAAAGGATATAATTCGCCTTCCTTGGGGCCACCTTTGTTTTTATAGTAAATGCAATGTATACAGTTTTTTATATATTTTTTTACCGTATGTCGTACTCTCGGAAACCAATACATGTGTTCTATACGCTCCACAGTCTTGTCTACCGAAAAATGACCCAGGTCGTCGTGGTTACTTTTTATGATTTGCCAAATGCAATTTTTCGGCACCAGCCACCGACGACCTCGTGTTGTTCTTCGGTAAACTTTATTACCTAACAGTTCGTATGTATTGAAAATATCTTTATTTTCATCGGCCTGTCCTGACTCTAGTATTTTCTTAATCTTAACTATCTCTGGGTCCTGTAACTGCACTGACATTAACCAGTCTGCCTCAGTTATAGATAGAACTACCTCTGACTCTGGTTTTTCCCCGGATGGCACTGGGTTTCGGCTTAACGCGTCAACATGCTGCATACGTGAACCCTCTCTATGAACTATTTCAAAGGCAAATTCTTGTGTTAACAGTACCCATCGTGCGATTCGGGGAATAATGTCCTTTTTCGTAAGCGCATATCGTACAGCATTGCAATCAGTTATTATCTTAAACGGAGAGTCCAGTAAATAAAGCCTAAACTTTTGTAATGATGAAATTATCGCAAGCAATTCCAGTTCAAAGGAATGATACCGTTTTTCGTCATCTGTAGTCTGTCTACTATAGTAATGGATGGGTTTTTCACCCTCGTCTGTTACTTGCATCAGAATACCAGCTACCCCCTCCCTACTGGCATCGGTATACAAAACCTTTTCTTTCGACGGATCAAAGATAGATAAAACACTACTGGATATCAATTTCTCTTTCAATGTCAAAAATGCCTGTTCATGTACACTTTCCCACACCCAGGTACAGTCTTTTTTTAGCAACTTCGTAAGAGGTGATGAAATCATGGCACAGTTCTTAATAAATTTACGGAAATAACTTATTAATCCCAAAAACTGCCGAAGTTGATGTACAGACTTGGGTGTTGGGAAACATTTAACAGCCTCTAATTTAGCGTCATTTGGCATAATCACGTTTGGTTTGATTCTATACCCGAGGAATTCAATTTCAGTTTTGAAAAAGTGACATTTTTTCAAGTTAAGTGTCAACCCGTTCTGTCGAAAAATTTCCAGTACCTGCTCTAATAATTCTAGGTTCTCTTCAACGGTTTTCGTCACTAAGTAAACATCATCTAAATAAACGATCACTTTTCCAAACCTCAAATTTCCTAGCACTTTATTCATCATTTCCTGAAAACAACTTGGCCCATTGACCAAGCCAAATGGGAGCCGCAAAAATTCCCAGTGACCGTCTTCAGTAATGAAAGCGGTTTTAGGGACGGAATCAGGACTCATTAAAATTTGATAATAACCGCTTTTTAAATCGAGGCTAGTAAAACACTCGCTACCTTGAAGTCTATCTACCAAGTCTTCAATGCGCGGCATTGGGTACTTGTTCTTTACGGTTACTTTGTTCAGAGCGCGATAATCTATACAAAGCTTCTTTTCGCCATTTTTCTTATTAACTAAAAGGGCGGGACTAGCATAAGGAGAATCACTACTCCGCACTATATTATTAGCTACTAGTTCGTCTACCATGTCGCGAATGGTTTGTCTGTCAGTGGGGGAAGACCTAAACGGCCTACTTTGAACTGGACGCGGATCAGTTACATTTATCACCATCTCGTGGTTATTTACTTTACCCAATTCCTTTACACTATTCGCTATACAATCACTATACTGCGTAAACAAACTCAATAACTCGGTATGATGCGAATCAGCATCAAATTCCACCTCTCCAATAGAATTGCAAAATTCATTAAATTTATCAGCATAATCAAACCTTAGAACTTCGCCTATTCTAGAATATATCAAGTCGGGACGTTCCGTCACATTCCGTCCGATAAGGATATCACAACCTGTCAAATCATCTATGACGTAGAAATCAACATCTTTCACAAGCACCGAATCAAGTTTTAAAGCTACCCTCAAAAATCTGGTAACAAGTTTCGACGAATCTTTGGAAAAACCTTGCAATGTCATCGGGGAGGGTAGTTCGGCGGATTGTAAACGATGTTTTTCTACCAGCAACTCTGATATTATGGAGCAACTACTACCCGTGTCAATAAATGCGTCGTGATTCAACGTGTCATTTATAACGACTTTTTTCACAAACTTGTTTCGAGAGTTCGAGCACGAGACAAATTTTGTCTCTGGTTTCTCTGATTTTTGTTCCGATTTTATGTACTTTTTTTTATGACATGTTGATTCAGTATGACCTCGTATGCCGCAGAAATCACATTTTATGTCACACTGCATTCTTTTGTGATTTCCACCACATAGAAAACATTTAATTGCTTTTCGTGCTACTGATTGTGTATTTAGTTCTCCTGTGGAACTTGACGGAACGACTCGGTTTGACGTCGCGGGTGAAGCTACATTACTAGTGATATTAGGGGCCACGGACTGAGCTTGATTTGCTTTGGGTAGTTGCACAATTGATTGCTTCTTTGTCTTGTATGTGCGACTATGCAAAAAAACTGGCTAACTGATCACATGAGGAAAAAGTATTCGATTCTATATTTCCATCGCCAATGTTACCGAGCACTATTGAAATAATATCCTGATCTGAGAACTGTAAACGCAATCGATCGATTTTACACTTTTGGTTAAAGTAAAACTCGTATAACGACTGGTTTTCGGTTGGTTTTCGGTCTATAATTTCTCTCAACAGTTCAAACATATTCCTTTGAATTTGAAAGCTAACTGATAACTTAGTATGCCAATCTGACCACTTCCATGACGGCCAGAGGTGATCAGTACGTAACAACGAATCATACCACACTTTAGCGGAGCCTTTAAGTTTATTTAACGCTTGATAACGGGTAGTCTCATCAGACCAAGATAACGTACTTGCATATGATTGAATGATGCGAAGCCATGCATTAATGTCATCTTTAAGAGGGTCGAACTCGGGGATAAGGTTGTTCAATGTAAGTGAATTGGTTTGACTTACAGTTTCAGCTCCATTTTTCTGTGAATTCTTACTTGACAGGCCTGACATAGTCTCCTTGTGCCTCGGAGGCGGGGTTGTACTCGTAGGGCTGCTGGACAATCGCTTTCGCTTCCTGCTGCGGCTTTTACGAGGTGGAGGTGACGGTGTCCTAGCACTCTCACTGTCAGAACTTGTACTAGAACTACTGGGTGATCGAGCACGTTTATTTTTACGTTTTTTTGAGTGTTTTCCCATGGCGCGTGGACAAGAGAAAAGATAAAATAAATTAAAAACACTTCTGATGTAAACAAGTGTAAATAAAACTGGGAATCCACGGTAAATAATTAACTTTTATTAAACTATAATAATTTGTAAAGCAATCAATTAAGAGAGATGTTCCCGTGACGAGTGCTAGTACAAAAAAATCCGCGCTCAGCCTGGTGCGTCGGTTTTGTTCTCCGAGGTGGCGCCCCCTGTCGGCCGGATGCGGTGACAGGAGTTTTCCCGCCACAACGTTGGCTTGAGCACGGTGTTGCCAACAGGTCTCATGATGACCAGCTAGTTGTTAATGGATTTCAGCCAATATTGAAGCTAAGGATTCCAAATTTTGGTTAAATGTTAAGTTGTATTAGCATTTTCTATATCACTCAATAAATAAAGGTTTCATGATGACCAGCTAGTTGTTAAAGGATCTAAGCCAAGAATTTCTAATATTGGTTAAATGTTAAGTTTTATTAGCGTAATCAACAGATTAATAAATTTTTGAAAGTACAATAATTTGGCACCTTGGAGCTGAAGATGGCCGTAGGAACTCCTAAACAGCACAAGTTAAACGCATGGTGTTTGAGCTCGTCTGATTGTTCTTGATGAGCAATTAACATTTGTGAAAGAAAGTACAGTCAGTAATAAAACAGTCTCAAACAAACTACAAATAGCAACACCCTGCAAAATTTCAACGCGACTAAATGACACGTAAGCTTTAGCAAAAAGTACTCTTGCCTAAGTGAATAACAGCTTTTTAGGATTTTGTAGTTTTTGTCAGTCTGTCCACAGCTTAGCTCAGAGACATAGTGGTTGAATACATTTTTAAAATCATTTTTTTGTGTACCTTCCCTACACGGAACCAAAGTGGGGAGGTTTATCCCATGGTGGGCGGTATCGATGATTAGGTCTCTCAAAACTAAGTCAAGTTACCTAGCACCAACTGCAATTTTATAGAGCTAAGTAAGCCACCCGTACCTACTATTTGGATCATGTAGAATAGAAACCTGGTTCTGTTTTAGGCCATAAGTAGCAGGTTCTTGCGACTCATGCAGTGCATTTAAAGTATATATTTTGATTGTCTTGGCTAATACCTTCGCTATTTTGCAATTATAAGCATTAACTAGTTTGACTTTAACGATAGTTTCCCAGAATGTTACTTAAGGCTCAAAATATATCCTAACTTCAATCTTAGAGAAGACGGCATTCATTACCACTGGCTTGGGATCCTGTTGTACCTACATATAGTCAAGGATCAAGCTCGACGAAAGATTGGAAACCCTGGACCTTAAAAACGGTATAAAACAAAAATAGTGTCAAAAGAAGAAAATTCCGGGACGAAACTTCTGTTTGTTTAAAAAATATGAAATAAAAATAAATTTTGAGATTTAAAAAACCCCCGACATGACAACCAATAAAAAGAATGAAATAAAATCTACGAAATGTGGCTATACAATGAACAGTAGAAAAAAAATCCAAGCTTCGTTGCGTCGCGAGACCGCTAAGCAAATGAAATGCAATGTACCTACTGAAAATCGTAAAGTGGGAAGCCCAAATGCATACATGCAATTTTGCGTTGTAAAATATATTTCATTTCATTTAGGTAGGTACTAAGTGGTCCCCCGAACGCAACGAAGCTTGGAGTCTTTTTCTACTGTTCATTGTATAGCCACATTTCGTAGATTTTATTTCTTTCTTTTTATTGGTTGTCATGTCGGGGGTTTTTTAAATTTCAAAATTTATTTTTTATGAAGTCATTCAGATTTCATATTATTGTATGCGATATATAAGAACTAAATTATTTTGTCAAGTAGAATGTCTTAGTCTATAGTTAATATTACTGTGAAGTCATTATTCATTCAGTTAAAAAAGAAAATATAATATTTATTACCAGTTAAAAACTTAAACAAAGTACAAAATCATCCAACATGTAATGTCATTTGGTAATTACACAAGTTGTTATTGGATCGTTCCTATATTCCTGATTTACATTTTACAGAAACAGCTCTCGTTATATTTGTTGGAATTCTCAAAAACAAATCCGTCCTACTCTAACTTGTGTGCTATATGACTTTCTCTGTTACTCACATGGAGACTAGTCTACACTGTCAAATGTTCGTTGTTTTTATAAGTACCTCTATCCTAAGAGGTATGCATTGGTTTAGTTTATTATTGATCACGCTGTTTAGTTAGTAGTACACGTCTCTCCTAACAGTATATTAAAATAAATATTATTTTAATTGATTCTATTGTTTATGTTAATATCCCATAACCAACAATATTATCAGGTCCAGTATACTTTTCTACGATTTTACCCAAAATCCATTTTGCAGCAGGATCCTCTTTCAATATAACAACATCATTGATTTCAGGCTCAGTAGTACTATTAGAATTCCATTTATATCTCTGATTAATACTAACTAAATATTCCTTGTAGATGGTTCTATTCCAAACATCTCGTCTTATCTTATCGCACCTTAATATTTTACTGTATTATCTTATCTTTTCTTATATTATCTTCAGGCATCCGATAATCTGATCGATATTTAGGTACCTAAAGTTGCCAAATCCTATTGCTATGTCACTCAGCCCTCAATCAAAGCCGCCTACACCTACAACTGAACGACAAAGCCGCCGCCAAAGTTTAGGTAAATATCGATCCGATTATCCGATGCCTGATTATCTTACATTGACACACACTACACACTTAATTATTTTACTAACCTGGAGCAAATACTAAACCATTGCCTGTCAACGTTCGCAGATGCTTGTGAGTGAATTCATCTTTGTCCAGGCAAGCCTTCGTGACCACTTCTATGGCCTTAGGTTCAGTCAGACCTGGCGAAATATACATCTAGGTATTTTGAGAAAATCCGAGGTCAGAAATTGCTCCAATATACATGGTGTTTGGAATAACGATGCGGGAACATTTGGAGGGGATACAGGGGACTATTTAGAAGAGTTTGTAACCCTTTATGCCTTAGTCCAATCTGTGATAGCTTTTTTTTAAATCGAGTTTTTAGAAAAAATTCAATGCGTACCAAAAATTTACATGAAAAGTTAATTTTAAACTAAACTATGCAATAAATCAAATTTCTTTTTTCTTATTAACATCGCCATTAATTTATAACCAATAAAAAAAGTTCAACCTCCCACATATCACACATTTTTTACAGCATTTTTGTTCCTCGCCATGAGTGATTTCTGCCAAAAAATAAACTTTAGCAGGCTGTAAAAAAATACTCAGGATACTGACGTTCCATCTAATTTAAAAAACATGCTTGATTTCTTTACTGTACATACACAGAAAAACTATGGCATAATTGCTACAAATAATAAAAATATCGTTTGTTGAAAAAAGAACTCACTAAGTAACAAGTACATACTTACTACTTGAAACAAAGCTCGTATCTCAGTATTAATTATTGGAGGTCGTATATGTACTGGCTACATATTAAGTTTAATCGTATTACACATGACATGCTTGTCATAGAATTAATACAAATTGTTCTTGCGACAGACTTCCTAGAAGTTGGACGTAAGTTAATAAAAAGCCAAAATAAAGCACAACCAGCTCACTGCCACTCTAGCTGATGTTATTATAACATGTCTTTCCTTTAATTTAGGCTTTGTACAATCCAAAATAGAACCGTGTTTGTATCAAAAACAGCTTAAGAACAACAAGAAGTTGATTGTTGTTATTTACGTTGATGATCTCTTTATATTTGGAAATTGTGAACAGGAAAAGCAAAATTTAAAATCAAAATTGCTTAATAAGTTTAAAATTAAGGATTTAGGCGCGGCTAGACATGTTTTAGGCATGAGACTGAGGAGAGATAATGAAGTTATTTATCTCGATCAGCAGCAGTTCATTACGGACGTATTGAATGACTTTAACATGGCTGACGCGAAGCCTGTTACCACCCCGATGGAAGTGGGAATGAAACTAGAAAGATTAACTAGTTCCCATTGTAATCTGCCGTATCAGAGTTTGATAGGTTGTTTAAATTATTTAGCCTGCTATACGCGACCGGATATAGCACACGCAGTTAGTGTACTTTCTCAATTTAATTCATGTTACGATGAGTTACACTTCAAATGTGCGAAACGGGTCTTAAGGTATTTGAAAGGTACGTCTAAGCTATGTCTCACTTTTCGCAAGTCAGGTGATACAGACTTACGTGGTTACGTTGATGCAGATTGGGGCGGGGCGCTTGATAGAAAATCTTTTACGGGGCTAATTTACAAATTAGGACAAAATATTGTTTCGTGGGAGAGCAGGAAACAAGCAACCGTATCCTTATCCTCCACAGAAGCAGAGTATGTAGGACTGAGTCAAGCTTCGAAAGAAGCGCTCTATTTACGTAGTTTACTGAACAGTTTGATAACTGTGGATAGTAAGGCCGTAGTAATTTACAATGACAATCAGTCGGCGCATAAAATTGCAACCAACAAAATGATGCATAATAGGACGAAACACATAGACATAAAATATCATTTTATTCGTGAGTGTGTACTGACTGAAAAAGTTGAGATAAGGTACATGTCAACTGATAAGATGATAGCGGACATCTTAACTAAAAGTGTTCATGGCCCGAAGCTTAAAGCGTTTTTGAAGGATTTATCCACAGACCATACCGTGGATTTATCCCTATCAAATTATTCCATTAAGGGGGCGAACTGTTAGTTAGTGATGTTTTGATACTCTATGTATGTTTTTTAAGCGTCGTGTAATAGAATAATTTTCTACATATTTATTTGGTTATGCATGTGTTAATTTTGTTAGATTTCTTCTGTTTTTGTGTTGTACTTCTGAGTATAGCGATGTACAGTCAAACACAAAAGTGCTAATCATATAAATGATTTTATGTGTCAAGTACAGACAAGTACAGAAGTGTTTAGGCATATGTGTAATAGATTAAGGGGGCGTATTGGAGGTCGTATATGTACTGGCTACATATTAAGTTTAATCGTATTACACATGACATGCTTGTCATAGAATTAATACAAATTGTTCTTGTGACAGACTTCCTTGAAGTTGGACGTAAGTTAATAAAAAACCAAAATAAAGCACAACCAGCTCACTGCCACTCTAGCTGATGTTATTGTAACATATGTCTTTCCTTTATTAATCAAGCAACTAGATACGAGGGTTTGAAGAGTACTGAGAGAAATTTTAGTCAGAAATCACTAGTGAATGATGAGAGCTACAAAAACACTTTAAAAAAAAACCGGTCAAGTGCGAATCGGACTCGCGCACCGAGGGTTCCGTACAAACACTTTCCATCCTTAAGTAAGTATATGTAATTTTTGTCGTAAATTATTTTTCATCACACTTGATCGTAAATCAAGGGTTTACATGCTAGAAAAGCGTGCGGTAAATCGTAAATTACGCCCTAGGGCGGTAAGTAATTTTTTTTTTATTGAAAATCTTGACGTTTAGTTCTATGATGTAAGACCAAAAAGTTTATATTAAAAAGTTACTAGGTTTTAATGTAATGTTTTATATGCTTATTTAAAGAGCAGAGTAGATAATAATTATCATAAAAGTATATTAACTCGTTGATATTAACTAATATATTATATTCATTTGTCTTATTGGACATTGTAAATTTATATTCTAATAATTATTGTTCGTATTTGTATTGTCAATCATTATCCAATATCCAAACGCAATATTAACATTATCTGTGGACAGTCTACAGAAACGGCCTCTAATTGGTCGGCGGTCTGGCATGCCAACATGGCGGCAGAAATTAGAAAAAATATGTACTACATGTTACTGTAATAGTGATTTGTTTTGATTTAATGGTGAATTTAATCGCGTTGTGTATCTTTTCGTCGTTGTATTTCTGTAAAAATTTAATGAATTGACTATGTAATCAATACCATGAAATCATATAAAAGAATCTCTACTATGGAAAGGATTCCGCTCGAAATTATTATCAATGCAGCAACAAGGCGGCAACAATTTAAAAAAAATGCATCCTTAAATAATTGGAATTTATCAAGGATGAATATTTAACAACGAAGGTAAGTCGGGAATACTTAGCTACATAAGTAAATTTCAGCTTATATTTTCAAGTTAATCCTTTTGATTTAATTGTCTTTCATGAAACAATGCTAACAGTACAGCGGATGTAACAACAAAAAATAGAAAACTTTGTATTAAAGAACTAAATGAAAATATGTTTCCGTCTCAATGTATAAGTTAAGTAGGTACATAAATATGTGCGAAGATTAATTTAGTTATTTGGTTTCAGGTCGCCCTTATAATTGGAGTTAATTTTGTTTTCTGAAATATCTACCGCCATGTCTTCTCAATTTACTCTGCTACGAGAAATTCGTGTTGCTAAACGTATATATTTTATTCCTCAATTCAAGAAGGTACAAACGCCGCACTTAATAAAAGTATTATCACCATGAGCTGGACAAATATTAAATTGTATTAAATATTGTAGTTACATAGTTTTGTTCTATAAATGTTTGGTATTGACTGCTATTTATTACTTTTGTTTTATTTCCTCCCAAGTGTGATGAAAAACGTCGTACGTGACTCTGGTGGTAAAGGAATTACAAACTCGTGTCATTAAAGCCCTCGCCTTCGGCTTCGGGCTTCTAATAGACACTCTTTTGTAATTCCTCGTTTACCACCCTTGCTACGTAATGTACTATAAGTCTATAAACATATACAAAGACAAAAGCATCTATAATATAGATTTTAAATCTTTATTGTTTATAATTTAATAACAAGTGGAGTGTATTGCTTAATAAAAAATACTAAAAACTTGATATTATCATTTTTGAAAAAAAAAAGTTAAAATTTATTGGGTTCAAAACTGTTACTTTTTCCTTATTTATTAACACAGGTCCATTTATTCCTCAAACTACCCTATTGTCACATGACTGCGACGAAAATCCGGGGTCTAATTATCGCACTTCCATAGTAAATTCCACCCCCATTTTCACCCTCTCATGGGATGAGTTTCCGTAATAAACATTATATTATGTCCTTCCCCGGGGCTCAAACTATCTCTATATTAAATTTCATCTAAATGGGTTCAGCGGTTTCAGCGTGAAGATGCAACAGACAGAGAGGCAGATACTTTCGCATTTATAATATTATGGAATATTTTAAGATGGAGTAAGACTAACATAGTTTATTGTCTAATGGGTAAAACTAACAGTTAGTTATTTATTGGACTGTGGCAGTCTTCTTCAGTCGAAAACTGGCGAGAAACTGCGCAGGATCAGGACAAGTGGCGTGTTCTCGGTTCGGAGGCACGTTGAACGTAGACCAGGTGCGTATCATGTTTTTGGCTGTACCTGTACCGAGGAACGAAATAATGGACATTGCTTGTGGCGCCGCTGGGGAGCTTACTCTGCAGCGGAGCCACTTAGAACTCATTTTTTTTTTTTTTTTATTTGCCTGTGTTTGTGACCCACTGCTGGGCAAAGGTTTCCACAACTCCCTGTTCGGTGCTATTTCTGTCCAATTATTTAGGGACGTGTCCAGGTCGTCCCGCCGTCTCCGTCTCGGCCTGCCACGTCGTCGCCGCCCATCATCCGGCACCCACTTCGTGGCTCGATTAGCCCATCTATCAGGGTGCATGTTACGGCATACGTGACCTGCCCAGTCCCAAAATAACGTGGCAGTTTTTTCGGTTCACTAATGTTTGACGAAAAAATTATTGACAAATGGTCATTTGACAAACAACTTTTCAACAAATATTCATTAGGCAAACGAGACATTTAACAAAAGTATGATCTTACAAAAACTCACTTAACAAATGATTAATTTGCAAACACTACACTTGGTAAATGTGTTAAATAATAAAAAGTCAATTGACCTTTTTCCATTTCACCAAATAATACGTTTCGCAAATTGACAATTAGTCAAAATGTCATTTAACAAAATGTTATTTCATAAAAATGGGCAAGTGCGACCCCGACTCGCGCATGAAGGGTTCCGTACCTATACATATATATAATCTATAACAAGTTTGTTGTATGGGAGCCGCCCTTAAATATTTATTTTATTTTATTTTTAGGATTTGTTGTTATGGCGGCAATAGAAATACATCATCTGTGAAAATTTCAACTGTCTAGCTATCACCGTTCTTGAGATACAGCCTGGTGGCAGACGGACGGACGGACGAAATCTCAGTAATAGGGTCCCGTTTTTACCCTTTGGGTACGGAACCCTAAAAAGTACTTCTTTTCCAAACATTATGATTTAGTCTGTAATCTGTAGTTGGGTAATTTATTCCGCTACTATCTTATTGTTTGTTTTTGTTGGGGGACGCAGTTTGAACCTTAACCTAACCTAACAACCTATTTTTTCTGCCAGCAGTTCGTTTTTGTTGGGGGAGGCAGTTTGAACCCTAACCTAACCTAACAACCTAATTTTTCTGCCAGCAGTTCGTTTTTGTTGGGGGAGGCAGTTCTAACCCGAACCTAACCTAATAATAAATAATTATTTTCCAAACAATGTGTAGGTATCAATTTGACCCATATCATGTCTATTATTAGATTTATTAACAAACGAAACACTTGTCAAATAATACATTGTACCAAACGTTTTTAGACCAAGAGTAATTTTGTCTGACAACTCAGTTGCTAAATGATCATTTTGTCAAATGATTATTTATAAAATGTAAATTTAACTTCTGATCATTTGGAGAAGTGAGTCATTTGTAAAATGACTTGTTGTAAAATAATCAATAGGCGAAACATTTTTTTGTAAAACGTTGTTTGTCGTCGAAAGTGTAATTTTGCGAAATGACTTTTGGTCCAACGGCAGGATTCCAGTTTTTTCTCCAACTCCGGTATTCCGGACTCGATCCGTCCTTTTAACACCTAAAATGCTGCGCTCCATAGCCCTTTGGCAGACCTTCAGTTTGGACTTTTGACTTCCTGTGAGTGACCATGTCTGAGCACCGTAGGTTAGGGTGGGCAGAATACACATGTCAACGAGTTTGCGCTTGAGTGTTAGTGGGAGGATTCCCTTCATAAGCTCCTTCATGGACCATAGCTCTTCCAGGCGTTTGCAACTCGTCTTTCGACTTCCTTATCCTGCCTGTTGCTGAAAGAGACTATCTTGCCCAAGTAAATATACTCTTGACATAGTGTATAACGTGCCCCTACCTCGACCCTACGTTTCGTGCTGTTTGTCATGATCTGAGTCTTAGTGCGATTCATTTTAAGTCCAACTTTAAGACTTGGGACACCTAGTTCTTGAAGCTCAAAAACTCATACATAGAAATTATATTAGCTATGTGTTTATGGAAATTGATCTACGAATGCTGTTCATTATGTACGTTTTGATAAGAATCATTATTAATAAGTGATTGTAATGTGCTCTTTCCGAATATCCTTAAATTCGGAAGTACAGCTGCATGTATGTGTTTTATCGTGATTTCCACTAGGTGCCAACTTTATGTGTTAGAGGCCAATAAATATAAATACAGAAAAAAAAGAAACATGGGGTAAAATATTCAGCCTTTAAAAAAAAGTATAATTAAGATATTAACAAATTATATATGACATGTGTGATAATGTTATTAAAACTATCGTGAGACATCTTTACTAATTATAAAAGAACGGTATAAACATGTCGGGCCGTTCCTGACAATTTTTACGTGAGTTTATACCGTTCTTTTATAATTAGTAATGACATGTGTGCTTTAAAAATCAGGTATTTATCGAGTGCATGTCTGCATCTTACTGTTCTACGAGGGCATGCACTTATAAGATCGGTCAACTAGTTTTTTCACCACTCATAAAAAAAAAAACATAATAGGGTGAAAAGGAAGGTCGAAGGTGGTATGGGGAATTCAAATATAATTAATGATAACTTAGGTTTTTATTAATTAGGTACTATTATCCATTTCAATCCTATTCTCGACACGCACGATGAAATTATCCACGGCTTTCATCATTATATCGTATTTGACTCTCAGCGGCTTGGTCAGGTCCTCGGCGGCCATGTTGGCTGGAGGCAGCAGCTTCTACCGGCGCAGCAGGTTGGCCAGCCCCGTCTTCATGGACATCATCGCGTACGTAGCTCCTGGAACCAAATACGTGTATCTGAATCGGTGAAGAACATTATGAGTTAGCGAATACACATTCGCAGTAAGCGTTGAAATTGATATACCACTTTCGACTCAATGTCGTAAAGTCATAAGTATTTTCAATATAACAACGCATTTTGGAAGCTTTTGGGACTGCCCAGGTGGTATAACGCCTCATTAATGTTTGCCGATACCCGCACGGACGGTTTTCCAACGCGTATACGCAAGAAAATCGACTCGATGCTGAGCAGGCTCAGAAGGAGTTCCAACGGCAGCCTGTGTGTCATTGCTGACAGGTTTGACTGTCCCATTTACTGTCGTACTGGATCAGCCAGATACTAATATTATGGAAGAAGGAAAGATCGGGTAAGATTAACATGGTTTATTGTCTAATCTAATGGGATAAGAATATAAGTTAGTTATGTATTGGACTGTGGCAGTCTTCTTTAGTCGAAACCTGGTGAGAAACTGCGCAGGATCGGGACAAGTGGCGTGCTCTCGTTTCGGAGGGTAAGATCCTGTTTGGCCCGAATAGTTAGTGACAGTCTTGCCCCACCTTACGTTATCTGAAATACTAACCCAAGCAGTTTCTGACGGAGTAGCTGAAGGGGATGAACATGGCCGGGTGCCGCAGCGGGCCCTCCAGGAAGCGCTCCGGGCGGAACAGCCCCGCGTCCGCGCCCCAGTACGCGGGGTTGCGATGCGTGCCCCAGATGTTCAGCAGTACTGAGCAGCCCTCCACCAAAGTCGTGCCTGATGCTGTAACATAGACTTAGTGACTGGCAGTTCAAGTCTGCTACTTTTCTCGAAATCTATTTCAGTAACTTCTAATAGTAATTAGTGGTTCTTAAAATAACCTAATTTGAAAACTGAAAACGCCCGCGGCATAAGTAGCCGCTTATCACGAGACCCTAATTTATTGAGCGATCTAATAAATGCTATTAAAATTTAACATACGAGGACTTAATAACACAATTTGGAATTCCTTTTGGCTGAGATCCTGTCACAATTTCCAGTGAAAACTAAATATCTTGAACACTAAGTAGAAACTGCCTTTGATTCCACCAAAGGTTAGCTAAGAACCATCTGGACAGACAAGGCGTTTGATGAAAAAAAGCAGATGTCACAGACAGACACAAATGATAAACTCATAACACCGCTCTTTTTTCATCGGGGGTTACAAATACATTGTACCTAGGTGACATGCACAAATCTAACAGCACTTAACTTCAAAGTATATATATGGGGTCTTACGCAGCAACACATCTTCGCGCACCTCCCGCCCAATCACTGGGACCGGCGGATAAAGACGGAGGCTTTCCTTGATGACCGCTTCCAAATACTTAATTCTAGGCAAGTCCTCTGGAGAGACTTCGCGGTCCGAGTCGCCGAACACCTCTCGCAGCCTGGAAATAACAGTCATCTATATCTATATCTTCTATATCTATTCTATATCTATTCTATATCTATATCTATTCTATATTCTATATTCTATATACTATTATAAAATCCTAAATTTGAATTGAAAATAAATTTTCTATGACGGGAGGTCATGATTTCAGGAAAAATCTCGATAGCGTGATACAGCCGGATAGTTGTTTTGTATGGACACGCTTCGCCGTGCCAACCTGGCGCCATCTGTTTTCAAAAAAACCGTTGTCCTCGCATCACGCCGAAACGGCTGGATAAAAAGTTACCAATTTTGGTACAGGAATAGCTGAACATCCAAAGATGGTTATAGGATACTTTTTATTATGATTAATATTTATCTCTGAAAACATAAATTCCATGAAATATTTTCCTTACAATGTGTAACCTTATAATGACAGCGTTTGTGATTTTGAATTTAGAACGACGCGACCCCCGCGTGGCTCTTACGTGTACAAAAATTAAAAAGTATGAATTCGACATAATACCTCCTCGCGGCCCACCGGTATTAACAATAAGGTTAAGGTTGTTTGAGGCGTTGAGTTACGGAAACCGTCTTAGTTAGATAGAAAAGATGGCGCCAATTATCGACCAACACAGACGAAAATATGAGTGCAATGTTCGTTGTAAATTGGCTCATGCTAAAAAAAAACATACATTTCTTTAAAAACACAATTTGCGACAATAGGAACTAATTAATGCTCTTTTATTCAATATGCAATTATATTCTTCTGTAGTTTGTAAGTATTGACCATAAAAAAGCCCGGAGACGCAATAAAAATGTTAATGAATAAAACAGATTTTTAATGCCATTTTATCGAGTGTAATTGAAATAAAAGTGTTTCGAATCAATTTAAGTAAATTAAATACATTTTTAAATATGTTTTACCACCCAACATTTAGAACATTAGGCGCAAATTTTGGTATTGTTTGTGTTTGGCCTAACTTACTAATAAGGTAGCGAAATGTATAATAAACGATAAATATACGATATATTTAGCCACAATTTTGCATCTATGTAGTTTTTTTAATATATCAAATTTATACAAAGCATTAAATATCAGTAATTCTTTATTTTTAACGGTGTGTTGAGATTTTGTTCTCAATGACCAATTTTCCGCTAGATGGCGTTGTTACTTTGACAAAATCTCCATACTAGCGGCTGCATCGCGCTGTTAAGATTTTTCCTGAGTTAATAACACCAGCTCCATACATGTAAGGTTTTGGAGCCATTGGAGCCATTGATGGGTCACCTCGACACCAAGGCCAGGATTCACGTACGTCGTTGCGTGCCCGTGACCACGATTCGGCACAAGCTCCAGGGCCAGCTGTGATGGGTTAACCTGGACTTCGAGAATTACTACCGAAGTTGTTGAATATTGATCGCATACCTAATAAGCAGCAGTGTATCAGGTATTGAGAGTTGCTGCTCGACAATGTATGCATTTTATATGAAAAACAACCATGATTCGAGACAAGACAAAATTATGAAATTTACAATGTAGAAAGGATTTCACCTAGCCGGGATTTGAACCCAGAACCTACTGAAATAATAACCGTGTTATCTCATGCATTTTCCTTTGCTTCCTTATTCATTATACCACGGATAACAAAACAGTGAGGCCATCACGTATCCGTTCAGTGGTGCTGTCGCCATTATTGACGTACGCTCGATTGAGTTAAGTTGGCACCTGAATCTTATGGCGTTACATAGGACATTATTATGACAGGTCATATTATTATTATATTAGTATTAGTACCATTGTAGACGAAAATAATTTATTGTCATCTTAATAGATGTCATTAATATATATGTTCAGGTAGGACTATGAGCTAATTATTTTTCAAGGTGCTTTGAATAGTTATCTACAATAAACAATAAATATTCAAAACGATATATAAACATAAGTCTAGCCTCAATTTAAACTAAACCAAGATGATGTTCACAATGGTAGCACCGAAGGTGCGGAGCGATCTAGAGTAGTCGCCCACCCACTAAACTAAGAAGTAACTTAATGCGAGGCCGTAGGCCGAGCTCTACGAAGCACCGAAGGTGCAGATTTTCCCAGGGATGCCGCTCACACATTTAAGCTTATATTAAGTGTGTGGGCGGCCTCGCATTAAGTTTTTTAAATCTACAATAGACAATAAATATTAAAAACAATCTTTAAAACATACCTAAATCTTGACCCATCTTAATTAAACCAAGATCATGTTCACAAGCGTAGCACCGAAGGTGCGGAGCGTTCTAGGGAAGTCGCCCACCCACTAATATAAGTAGTAACTTAATGCGAGGCCGTAGGCCGAGCTCCACGTAGCACCGAAGGTGCAGAGCGTCCCAGGGAAGCCGCTCACACACTTCAACTTATATTAAGTGGGTGGGCGGTCTCGCATTTAGATATTTAAATCTACAATAGACAATTAATAATCAAAACAACTTTTTAAACATAAGTCTTGCCTCAATTTTAATTAAACCAAGATCATGTTCACAAACGTAGCACCGAAGGTGCGGAGCGTCCTAGGGAAGGCGCCCACCCACTAATATAAGTAGTAACTTAACGCGAGGCCGTGGGCCGAGCTTCACGTAGCACCGAAGGTGCAGAGCGTCCCAGCGAAGCCGCTCACACACTTCAACTTATATTAAGTGGGTGGGCGGCCTCGCATTAAGTTATTTGAACATATTTTAAGTGGGTGGGCGTCTTCCCTGGGACGCTCCGCACCTTCGGTGCTAAGTTACTTTATAAAACCTTAGTAATTTAATGTGAGGCCGTAGGCCGAGTTCCACGAGCGTCCCAGGGAAGCCGCCAACCCACTTAAGATATGTTTAAGTAGCTTAATAGGCGGCTTCCTTGGGACGCTCCGCACCTTCGATGCTACGCGGAGTTCGGCCTGCGGCCTCGCATTAAGTTACTTCAACTTATATTAAGTGGGTGCGGCTTCCTTGAGACGCTCCGCACCTACGGTGCTACCCGAAGCTCGGCCTTCGGCCTCGCATTAAGTTACTTCAACTTATATTAAGTGGGTGGGCGGCTTCCTTGAGACGCTCCGCACCTTCGGTGCTACGCGGAGCTCGGCCTGCGGCCTCGCATTAAGTTACTTCAACTTATATTAAGTGGGTGGGCGAATTCCTTGAGACGCTCCGCACCTTCGGTGCTACGCGGAGCTCGGCCTTCGGCCTCGCATTATGTTGCTTCAACTTATAATAAGTGGGTGGGCGGCTTCCTTGGGACGCTCCGCACCTACGGTGCTACGCGGAGCTCGGCCTTCGGCCTCGCATTAAGTTACTTCAACTTATATTAAGTGGGTGCGGCTTCCTTGGGACGCTCCGCACCTTCGGTGCTACGCGGAGCTCGGCCTTCGGCCTCGCACTAGGTTACTTCAACTTATATTAAATGGGTGGGCGGATTCCTTGGGACGCTCCGCACCTATGGTGCTACGCGGAGCTCGGCCTTCGGCCTCGCATTAAGTTACTTCAGCTTATATTAAGTGGGTTGGCGGCTTCCTTGGGACGCTCCGCACCTTTGGTGCTACGCGGAGCTCGGCCTTCGGCCTCGCACTAGGTTACTTCAACTTATATTAAATGGGTGGGCGGATTCCTTGGGACGCTCCGCACCTACGGTGCTACGCGGAGCTCGGCTTTCGGCCTCGCATTAAGTTACTTCAACTTATATTAAGTGGGTGGGCGGCTTCCTTGAGACGCTCCGCACCTTCGGTGCTACGCGGAGCTCGGCCTGCGGCCTCGCATTAAGCTACTTCAACTTATATTAAGTGGGTGGGCGAATTCCTTGAGACCCTCCGCACCTTCGGTGCTACGCGGAGCTCGGCCTTCGGCCTCGCATTATGTTACTTCAACTTATAATAAGTGGGTGGGCGGCTTCCTTGAGACGCTCCGCACCTACGGTGCTACGCGGAGCTCGGCCTTCGGCCTCGCATTAAGTTACTTCAACTTATATTAAGTGGGTGGGCGGCTTCCTTAGGACGCTCCGAACCTTCGGTGCTACGCGGAGCTCGGCCTTTGGCCTCGCAATAAGTGTAGTGAACGTATGATATTGCGTTTACGCGTGCGAAGCCGCGGGCAAAAGCTAGTAAAATAGTAAAATAAATAAGTAAATGTGCGTAGGTGATTAAGTATGTACATAAATAATATATGTACAGTCGAGTCCATTTACATCTACACACTTACGAGAACAAAAATATCTGAACACGACCCTATTGTCAGGAACATAAAGTCGTGTTCAGATATTTTTGTTCTCGTAAGTGTGTAGATGTAAATGAACTCGACTAATACGTAATTTTGTTATGGGTTTTGTTATGAATATGAATGAAATTTCACATATATATAAGACTTTTTGTTGGGAATGACGATGTAGAAACTTTTGGAGGTTATAAAGGGGACTATTTGGAAGAGTTTGAACCCAATGTCTTAATCCAATCTGTGATAGTTTTGTTTTTAATAAAGTTTTTCTAAAACGTTCCATTCATAGGTACCAAAAATTTACATGAAAAGTAAGATTTAAAACTAAGAGTATGAAGGTACCTATGCATTAAATCAAATTTGTTTCTTTCTGATTATCATCGCTATTTAATTTATTAACGTAAAAAAAAAGTAAAACCTCCTGCATACCACAATTTTTAGGGTTCCGTACCCAAAGGGTAAAAACGGGACCGTATTACTGAGACTTCGCTTTCCGTCCGTCCGTCCGTCCGTCTGTCACCAGGCTGTATCTCAAGAACGGTGATAGCTAGACAGTTGAATTTTTTACAGATTATGTATTTCTATTGCCGCTATAACAGAAAATACTAAAAATAAAATAAAATAAATATTTAAGGGGGGCTCCCATACAACAAACGGGATTGGTTGCGTTAACTTTGCACCTCATTTGTATAGAGCGCTATACATACCAGGTGCAAACTTAACCACTTAAGGATGGAAAGTATTTGTACGGAACCCTCGGTGAGCGAGTCCGACTCGCACTCGACCGGTATTTTTTTAAAGCGTTTTTGTAGCTCATCATTCACGAGTGATTTCTGACTAAAATTTCTCTCAATACTCTTCAAACGCTTGATTAATACTGAGATACGAGCTTTGTTCCAAGTAGGAAGTATGTACTTTTAGTAGTGAGTTCTTTTTTTCAACAAACGATATTTTTATTATTTGTAGCAATTATGCCATAGTTTTTCTGTACAGAAACAGAACAGTAAAGAAATCAAGCATGTTTTTGAAATACAGATATAGTTGGAACTATATAAAAAATAGTTGGAACGTCAGTATCCTGAGTACGAGTATGTTTTGTACAGCCTGCTAAAGTTTATTTTTTAGGCAGAAATCACTCATGGCGAGGAACAAAAATGCTGTAAAAAAATATATGATATGTGGGAGGTTGAACTTTTTTTATTGGTTATAAATTAATGGCGATGTTAATTAGAAAAAAGAAATTTTATTTAATGCATAGTTTAGTGAAAATAATATTAGCACAAATTTAACTGGCACGATATTCTATCGCGGAATAGCAAAGTAATATTATTATTTTCATTAATATGGATTTCCGCAAAGTAACGCCTGATTCAATTAATTGCATAGTTTAGTTTAAATGTAACTTCATGTAAATTTTTGGTACGCATTGAAAATTTTTGAAAAACTCGATTAAAAAAAAAGCTATCACAGATTGGACTAAGGCATATAGGGTTACAAACTCTTCTAAATAGTCCCCTGTATCACCTCCAAATGTTCCCGCATCGTTATTCCAAACACCATGTATATTGGAGCAATTTCTGACCTCCGATTTTCTCAAAATACCTAGATGTATTTCGCCAGGTCTGACTGAACCTAAGGCCATAGAAATGGTCACGAAGGCTTGCCTGGACAAAGATGAATTCACTCACAAGCATCTACGAACGTTGACAGGCAATGGTTTAGTATTTGCTCCAGGTTAGTAAAATATGGGATATTATTAATGGCACAGCAAACAAATAATCGCCTATCCATTTATTTTCATCAATTATATACTATTTACATCAAATTAATTTTTGATTTTGATTTAAATTACAATAAAGACAAAATTTTATTAGGCAGTACGTTACTCGGCACGCAATCCCCATTTACCATATTGCCAAGTAGGAATAGCTATATATAGCAGGCTTGGGATACGAGATCGATACGAGGCAGGCAATCCTTTTTCGCGCCGAGGTATTCTCAAAAATGCAATGATATAAAAAAAACATCGAACCATAAACTCAAATCACTACTAAAGTTTTTTTTTATACATTCTGTTTGAATATGCGTTTTTTTTAAAAGGCTTCTATTCTACAAAATCTATTGTATAATAGGCCTTATAGAGTTACGGCGTGTAGAATCGGAAACTTGGCTCTACATGAGATCTGATAACTTTTTGACAGTGCGAGTCATTATGGTCTCGTCTTGGCGTCATTTTCAGTTATATACATAGATTAGAGTGTATTACTGGGAATAGATAGCCAACTTCACGTACATTTTGGTCCAGACAAAAGCGCCACGGAGCGGACACTTTTGTAACTAAGTTGGTGTATACATATTTATAGCTAGGAAACGCAGCGACTGCATATATAGGTAGGTATACTCGATTGCGTTAATATTATTTTCATATTAGTCATTATCTATATATTTTCAGAAACGATTAAAACATATTATTGAAATAAAATTGCTAGTTATAAGATTTAGTAATAAGAATGACGTATATGGGGTATATTAAATTCAGAAGAGACGGGCTCTTTGCGGATCCATGACGCAGACATATTTTTGGTATTTATTTTTTACCAGACTTCCGAAAAAGGAAGAGGTTCTCAGTTCGTCGATTACTCGAAGACTTATAAAATTCGAGATTTATAAAATTCTACAGATGATGAAATGAAACTTTACTTGAAATTCACAATTTCATTATTTTCAGTCATGAATATACAAAAAAAATTGAGAAAGCTAGATAATTAAGTACCTGCCCCAATTCGTCAACCGAACGTGATTCAATAATAAAAACAACTTAATTTGTAATTATTTTCTACATATTTATTATATTATGAATCACAAATGCATTAATTTTATTATAGGTACGGGTGATTCCACTATCACGGGTACAATTATACAATATTTAGAGTGGTAGTAAAGTAAAAACATTCTAAAAACACGATTGCTTGCTGTTCAACCGACTTCAATTTAGTTGTTTTAAGAAATATGTAGGTATTAATGTTTGTTAATAAACGACGATTTCGGAAAAAAACAATTTCTTCTCATTGAAATAGGTAATTTTTGTAAAAAGTGATTATCTAAAGATATGTGTTTCAGAACCTAAAAGAAAAAAAAACATTGCCGTACAAGAGGTTATAAGAGGTTCAAAGTTATATAGCGGGTTCAACCAAATCGACCTCCTCTGCAGATCGTAATAAAAAAACACATAAATCTATGATTTGCGAACCACTTACAGTGTGTTTCCTTTTCACAATAAAATACTAAGTATACATATATAATCAACTACACATTACACAACCATAATCATAGCATTAGAAACAAAATTGAATAACAAATTATTCATTATTAAAGCAACATTTAGTTTACATCTTATGATTTACAGTTGTCCAAAATCAAGTTGGACAATTATTTTATACTTACACGTTTTTATATAAACCTCAGGTAAGAAATTTAAATTAAGGCCTTATCCTTTTCATTTGAAAGGTTAATAATTTAGGTTTTAAGTAATTTTAAAGTTGTAAAGTTGTTATATTAAAAGTCATGGTCAAACAATTTATGATAAAATCATCAGAAATCACCTTTAAACGCATAAAATTTGTCGACAGGCGGTCGAAAGACTAATTGTGTGTTACATTATGCCAAGACGCCAGCAACATGGCTGCAATTTGGAAAAAAATAAAGGGGTCGGAGGTTTTCATTGAATGAAATTGTTTGGCCTTGTCAGTGTATAAGCCGATGTCCAAATCTGTAACAGACTACTAAACAAAATTTACATTTTGCAAAAACACAAACACTTAAGACAAAATCCTAAAAAATAAATTGGCTTCCAGGCATTAATGACATAGTTTCCGAAATTTTTAAAAAGAGAATGCAATGTCATGACTACCAACCCAATCATCAAAGGATTGCTCAATTATCTTTGAGTTTCCTCAATAACACTACACCTTGCATTAGACATGAATAGTAACATCACCACGGGTTTTGTCTATAACGGCGAGGGTAGGAAAAATAAATTTGTAATCGTCCTCGTATGTATGATGAGAGAAATTATTTGAAAACAAAAAAAAATTGTAAAGCAAGTACTAAAAGTATGGACTTGAACAAGAAATCAAAGTTGTAAAAACCAAATCTAATGAAGAGGGGTGTACAAGTTGTAGCCTAATAATTGGCAATGCGCCAGTAATATGACTGCAATAAAGCTTATGTGATTTGCAAGTGAAAATTATGTAAGTAAAAAATGTTTTGTACGAACTACCTCACATCATAGTAATCAGATAGAATTCTCTAACAAAATTTAGAATATAAAATAACTGCAAAGCTAAAAATGCACATGTGTTTCCAAGTTTGATAACAAATCATCATATCGTCTACTGCTGGACAAAGGTCTCCCCAAAGTTCTCCACACCGATCAGTATTGCGCCGCCCTCGTCCAATTTCTGCCCGCTATCCTAACCCGGTCGTCGGTGTCCATTATAGGGGGCCTTCCCACGCTGCGTATTCCGGTCCGCGGTCGCCACTCAAGAACCTCTCTGCCCCAACGGCCAGCGGTTCTACAAGCAATGTGTGAACCCACTGCCACTTAATTAAAATCGGCAAAGATTTATGCCACAATTTGTGGTGTGGAGAACGTGGGGTGACGGCGCACCGATAAATTTTACCATTAACAGGTTTGCTAAAACTACCAGTCGAACAACTCGTCAAAAAATAGCAGTCTATCGGCTGTGTCTGCACTCTCCTTGGGCAGGTTCCCGATATCTGGAATAAAAAAAGGTAGGTATATAAACAAGAATAGATTATATAATAATCCAATGTAATGTTACGGCCCGGCCCATGAATTTGCGCGAACAACGATCGCGAGAGTGGTGAGTACCGAGCGGCAAAAACAAAATCATTCCGTGTGAAGCGCGCCACGAACCGCCGCGCACGGTGCCGCTCGCCGCTAAGACCGAAGTCGTGGCATGTCCGTTAGCAGTGAACGCGTGGCGGTTCATAAATCGGTATGATATTGTTTTTGCCGCTCGCCGCTTACCGCTGCCACCGGTCGCGGTCGCGCAGTCGTGGCTGTCCATGCTAGCCCAAATAAGTATTTAATTCAAGACTTCTTCAATAACAAATAAAGCTGCCAGAAAATAAAAACGTAATGTTTGGTAATAAAGTAATTAAATATTTAGGAAAAATCACAAACCTGCCATATACCCCATGGTGGCACCAACGTTTTAGCTAAACATTTGTGTGCAATATTTGACTCTCATCTTTGGTATCAGATATTGAAACACGTGCAGTGCAGTCCATTTGTTTATAAGTTTCACACCCTTATACCCTGGTCCCCTTCGGTATAGGGCTTCAAGGTGTGCCTATGTGGCTCACCTCAGTTTTCCTCCCATTATTTATATTCTAAATCTTTTGTTATCAAATTATTTCTAATTCCTTTCATAATAAGAGGTGGATCATACAAAACATATATTTTCTTATTATCTACTTCGAAGAAACCACCTTTATATACTTTTTTTTCTTTCACATAACGTACACGTGTCTGTCTCATTAGCTCGTTTAATGCTGCCATGTTACTGGCACCTTGGTCGCTTACTTGCAGTCCAGTTTTCATTACATGGGTTGTGACAACTTCGAGTTGTTTTTTTAAATCCATACTTTTGGTACTTCCCTTGCAAAATGAAAAAGCAACCGGTTGCTTGAATTTTTTAATCACCCCTCTCACCATAAAGACGAGTACATGATCGCAAAACTTCTTTTGCCTGTCCTCGCCATTATCAACAAACCCCGTCGCCATTATCAACAAACCCCGTGATTATGTCACTATTCTTGTCAAATGCGACATGGGGTGCTATTGACATTTCATCAAAGATAATTGAGCAGATCCTTTGATGTTTGGTTGGGCAGACGTTGCATATCTCATTAATGCCTGGATACAAATTGACTTTTTAGGACTTTATCTAATGTGCTGCGTTTTGGTAAAATGCAAATCTTGCTAAGCAGTCTATACGCTTTTGGGCACGGCTTATATAAAGATAAGGCCAATTCTTTTTTTATCTAATGTAAACCTCCGTCCCCTTGCTTTTTTCCCAAATTGGCTGACTTGTATTGTAAAAAAGCTTTTTGCTGCCGGTGACTGACATTTTTTTACTAAGAATGTCTATCGCTGTAGTTTTCATAATTTTTTCGGCATTTCTTTAGAGCCACTTTGGTCTCGGCTAGAGTGTCCCTTAACTCCCTCTCGACTTTGGACATGGGCTTTACATGCCTTGTCTTGCTGCTGAAATGATATAAATTACTAAATCATTATTCATTATACATATTCTACTTTTGAGTTTTTTAATTTATCAACATTTTAAACCATTAATACAAAGATCAAAGCTTAAAGCGCGGTCCAGCGTGTTAACCACTTCGCTACCCTAGCTACCGGTAATCCAGAGGTACTGGGTTCGATTCCTGGTCTTTTCCACCAGGTAGCTCCTTTTTAAATTTTTCTTTACGCTTTGATCTTTATATTAATGGTTTAAATAAAAATTGTGGTGTACCCACATAAAAAAATGAAACATTACATGTTTCATAAATTTATCAACATGTTTCTAAGAAATTTTTTCACCATTTTTCCCTGGGTTAAGGGACATAATAACATAACAGGTAGACAAGACGTTACTTTTGCATTGATGTAACGTTACTTTTGCATTGATTTTGTATGGATAGAATGGATTTGAAATGCATAGTATTAAGATGCACACTAATGTAACCCCAATTGGGACAAAACATTGTTAGTATAAGAATTTTTAAACGTGTATATGAATTTACATACCTTTTATCGTTGTTTCTCCAGGTTCCAGGTTTCTCTATCATCAGGAGTTTTCGACGTTGAGGCTACGGTGCTTGATGTAGTTTGGTTGAGCAGATCCCCTTCTTTTTGTGATTTCAGTGGTGGTTGGCAGTATGTCGTTTCCGAACCTAACCATAAAATACTTAATATAAGAGCATTATAAATTAAAAAAAACGTCGATATGAACTATGCTGCTCTCAGTAAGGCAAATGACGGAATCTCAAAAAAAAAATGCCGATAAGTAATAGGCGCCTGCATTCCTATGTTGTCAATTATTCGAAATGTCTAAAAGGTATCCTATAATCATCTGGTGATGGCCAGCCATCCCTGTAAAAACCCTTTTAGTTTTTATTTTACCGTTTTGTCGGCGTGATACATACACATACCAAATTTCATCTTTCTAGTACTAATGATCACGGAGCTAAGCCGCGGACGGACAGACGGACATGGCGAAACTATAAGGGTTCCTAGTTGACTACGGAACCCTAAAAACGGTTAAAATTTGTTCAGCCGTTTTGGCGTGATGAGAGGACAAAGTATTATGCGCAACAGATGGCGCTAGACTAGCAAGGCGGCGCCTTCATCATCATCATCATCCTCCTAGCCTTTGTCCCATATCTTTGTAGAGAGTGAATTCTCAATCGGGGTCGGCTACCTAAATCCCAAGATGTGGCGTAGGCACTAGTTTTTACGCAAGCGACTGCCATCAGATCTTCCAACCCAGAGGGGAAACTAGGCCTTATTGGGCTCACCGAAAAGCGAGTAGTTTTAGGGTATAAAAGCCATTTTGGTGAGCATTTAAATAGTAGCGAATATTTATTTAAGTACTATATCATATATTAATTGAATGCGTAAAGCGATAAACAAGTTACTTGTGTTTGGGGTGAGTAGTAATATGTTTGGTATAACAAAAAATTTCACGGTCAACAGTTGGTTTTTTGCCTCAGCAAAAATGACTAAAATGGAACTAATAATATAAAATATTGGTGACATCCATTTAACAATAATATAGATCATTTGGTCTGAAATTAACTTTAACGGTGTTCACATATTTTTATAGCATGTAAGAAAAAGAAATATTAGCTTTATTTATACAATAGTTTGTGATACACTATTTGGTGAGCATTCATCCGTTTTGGCAAGTATTAAGAATTTATTGGAAGTAATTTATCAACATATTTGGTAGGCGTTTAAACACAAGCCAATATCAAATGACATCTGCTCTATATTGGAAACTGATTATTTAGGTATTTGAATAGTGATATTATTTTGTGCAACAGTAAACAGTTTTCTTACCAGATTTTCGTTATGAGATCGGATGAGATCGGTCGGAACGAAACAAATATAACCATGGGGCTGATTGCGCCGTCGATAAAAATTCTAGCTTTTCTTTTAACTTATCCCCTGAAGATTAAAAACTCCGTTCACACACTCTAAAAGAGTGTTTTACTGTTTGTCGAAACATGGGGATACTTTATCCAACAGTATATAAAAGTGAAAATTCAATTATTTAGTGGGTTTAGTTGTGTCGTCGATTATGATATTTTCCCCATAATTACCATTCTACAATGATGTAAGCAACTAAAACGGCTTTTGCATCGGCACATTGGCTTAACGTTTCGTGACAAACATCAAACGGATCGCTCCATTGTTTACTTGCATTCATTCGCAACAGAACAACTTACCCCCGGCACGTTTAGCCCCGCTCTCCAACACTTCAAATGCTTCAGTGTATTGACTTGGGTGTGGCCCAGCATGTGCACCTGAAAATGTATTAATGTTATCTTATTCAGTAGTTGCTTAGTAAAGCGTAATTGTTACGAGGACACAAAAGTATTTGTACCTTCTAAACTTTACATTATGCATTGCAAGTTAAATACAAGCTTGTAAAAACATTAGAATTAGAGTAGAAATGAGACCTGTGGGTGAGAACAGCCAGAAATCTGGACAACTGGACATTGTGAAATTAGTGACCATTTTTATAGGGTGTATAATGTTAGACAACAACTTTAGATACCTATATATGCTGTTTTTGTTCATATAACATTTCTCTAATAATATATAAGTTGTAGTATGACATAATATAAGTACTAGCAATATAAAAAATGAAATGGTATAACAACATTAGGACAGATTTTCTTCTCTGAACTTTCAGAAAAGAAAATCTGTCTTCAACACACCACACTTACTTAACCCTTAAATGCATGGTGTAAGATGCAGCTTACATATACAAAAATGAATTTCTGGTTGAAAACAAGAAACATTTATTTGAAATAAAATAATAATTTATAATATTGTGTTTTTTTAATTCATGCATTTAAGGGTTAAGTGTGACTTAAGTGTCGCTTGGGTGTGATATACCCAATTTTGTAATATACCTGGTATATGAAGTGTTGGTATCGCCAACCGTGTCAACCTGTTATTCGGAAATGTATATTGTGCTTTAAAATGATGGTGGCATACACGTCTATTTTTGTAAATGTACAAATTGTCTTCGCCAACAATGTCTCCTCCAATTTTCATAATCTTTCAATTTCATCAAATCTACCTGGGCCAGGATTTGGGAAATTATGCATAGTTATACCTGAAAGATATAAATTATTAAGATAAACAATAATTAACAATTACAGTTATACAACAACAAATACCTACAGATTATTCACTGGTGCAAATAAGATAGCTGAGTCACTTTTGTATGAAATTGATACCTTTGTTCACACCTCACACCCATACTATTTAATTAAGTACATTTTTTTTGTCAGTGAATTTTTATACCTGACTTTGTAGTTATTTAAAAACAACTTCTTAGATCAGATAATAATTACAAAAACGAAGTTATAAAATATGGAATATGGATTAACATACCAAATATTTTACTTCCTAACTTTGTTATAAGTATGAAAATATTAGGGTCACTTGCATAATGGTGGAAGAATACGCCAATAGACAATGGGTTTGTCTGCAGAATGCTTGGGGTAGTATGATCTTAGTTGTCAGTTAGCACCATGGTTACTAGAATTTTAAACTGACACCAGTAGTGAAGTGATTATGCTAAGCATGTGCTCATATTCAGTGATACAGCTGCAAAGTATGCACTTAATAATCATAATACTTGTTTCTTGTATACTTAACTAACGGCATAAGTATTATCCATTTGAGGCAAGTATAGGCCATAACCTTGTAAAGACAAGACTTAATGGATTAATATGACAAATAAGTTTCTGTCAAAAATTTCATTTTAGTGACAAGCTTTTAAAGCCGACTGTACTTTTCTTTGGATATCCATCAAATGCTCACTGAGACTATTCTAAAGAGCCCAAACTAGGTAGGGTTGCTTTTTCTATTATAGAGTTCCTATGGCCACCTTCCGGCTCCATCATCAGATCAGCCCCATGGTACCATATTCTTGTATGGTCATCAAAGTTAAGTAAGTATGCAAAATCTCGGCTCGTTGTTGAAATTGAGTTGCAAGATTCCACCCGAACAAACATACTAACATACATACATACAATGCAAGTTAAATAAAAGCTTGTAAAATAAGTTTGATTTCTAGTTTGATTTGTATTTCTTTTACTATTACTAATTGACTAACATACTGATTCATAGCTCTCTAACGGCTTATAATAATAAGCAGTTAGAGAGCTATGAGAGTTATAATAATAAGCCGTTAGAGAGCTATGGAGCTGATATTTACTAGCTATAATATACTTATAATATATATTTTTTATTCAATTATTCAGCCTCAATCATTGATGAAATTTACTTTTGTTAAAGCAAGATAGTTTTAGCCCAAATAGGAACACAATACATAGGTCATATGTTGATCTTATTACTTTATTAGGTATATAGTACTTTATCTAAATGATGTGTCTGACTGAATACAACACTGCTCTGTTCAGTATAGAACATCTATCCCACATTTATTTACAGTCCATAGTTACAGAATTATGTATTAGCCTATGAATTTTATCAATAATTTTTGCTATAAATAAAATGTGTAGTTCGATAACAAGGAAATCCCATGTATGAAATTTCCGGGTAACGAATAAGTTATTACCTAGAACTCAGGGAAAAGTATTATTCACTCCAAAAAGTTGGTTGAAATTATCATTTTTTTTTGTCATAATATGAAAAAAAAAGGAATAAGGCCTCTTCAGTGAGGAATACCAGATTTCATCTAAATCTGTTCAGTGGTTTAAGCGTTACGAGGTAATAACCTAGTAACGGACAGATATAGACACTTTCGCATTTATAATATTAGTAAAGTAAGGTGGATTGCGCCTTGCGCCACTTATCAATATCAACCGACGTCGAAAATCGGAGCCGGTCCTCCGTTAGACGGTAGGTTTGATTGATGAATTTTAACCGATTTGGAAAAACCTTCTTTTATTGTTTTAAAGAACTTACGAATAGTTGGTCCACTTATAATATAACATTCATAACTTCGTTTAGTGGACGAAGGTATTTTTTTGTTAAAAAGGAGGTTTTCCGATATTTGTTTAGTGTTTTAATTACTTACCATCTTTTAAAGTAGTTGTACACTGTGGTACGCAGCATCTTTGTTGTGCCGGCATTATTATTTTCGTGCGATGAGGTAATTAAACACACAAAATACACAATCAAATTAATTTTTGAAAAATTTACTTGTTACTTGGATGACAAACAGACAGCAAAAGTTGCCAGCATTGTAAGTAGAGTAAGTAGAGTAATAATAAAATCTTCATAGTTGCCAACTCAAAAGGCTAACAATGAAATCACCGCAAATAATAAATTGTTCGTATAAAAAGGACTGTTTTTTTTTCTAAGATATACCAATAATATCTTGGGTAATAATGCTGTTCTTCGGAACTTGTTGTTTTTCTTGTACTTTGTCTATAGACCCATCTGGACGACATTATGGCAGAAGCAGTGTTGTGTCGAATGTTTTACATAAGTATCCAACTGATGGCGCTAAAATCAAGACACTTTTAAGACACTTTTACTTGTTCAGAGATATCATAGCATGGTTATATATTCCCTACTCTTTGTTTTACATGAACATTTTTGTGCGAATTGATAACTTTTCGTATTTCTAACCTTCCTGATATTCTTTGTAGTAGACAGGCAGCGAACAGTTTATAAAAACAAGACATGAGGCTTATGGGCCGGTAATTGGCTATGTCAGCTGGGTTGCCTTTCTTATATAACAATGTAATTTCAGATTCCAACCATAGGCCAACCAACATGATTTAGGTAAGTGAGTGCAAATACTACTAACGACACTTCATCTGGGGGCGCGTCGACTGTTCCGTGAACTAATCTGTTGCGTACAAGACGGTAGACTAGTCTAATTCTAATTCTAATTTTAAAATATGGCTTCCATCATAGTTAATGATGATTTCGCCAATTTCAAGTTTGCTCGTAGAGAATGCCGTTGTTCGGTGAGGTTTTGCTTTTTGTAAAGTGATAGCGATTTACAAAAAACCACGCGGACTATCGGGCCTTGACCCAGGAAGGGCTATCAACGCTTCAAGTTGAATTCTTCATTAGCTATTCACTCCTACGTTAGATCACTGCACAATACGCTATCAATACTACACATTGAACAACGAAAATGAATAAATAGTGAACAAAGAAACTTAAACGCATGCGGCCATCTTAAGTCACGAACCGGAAGACCGGTAGACTAGTCAGAAAAAAAAACAAGGTATGGCACTCTGGAATGTCAGGTGAGATTATTGACGTCAGCACGCTGATTGGTTGGTTGGTTCTGTCAATCCGTTTTGGTGTTGCTAGTGGTGTATCATAATACTCCCCGATTCCCTTGTAACCTGTATGAATCTCATATAATCGTGAGGGTTTTAAATCCATTATTACGATAATATAAAACTCAGTCAAGGAACGCATAATTATAATTTTTTGTACGACTGGCGGCAAACATTTTTCCTTATAATTAATTTGTTACCGTAAAGAGGCAACTAATCAGTGACGTAGAAAGTCTCACTAGCCGGAGTGCCACACCTTATTTTCTTATACCATCGTCTGGTGATAACTCCGACGATGCGAAGGTCCCGTGGGGCGCGTCAATTCAGCTAAGACGATCTGTACCTACATAAATATATCCACAAATAAACGTTATTTCCTCCAACTTGCTTGGAATTGTTCCCATTAATGTAGTAGTAGACCGCGAAATCCATCGTTATAGCCATAATAGTTACATTAATAAAATTAAAAATATAATTATACAGTGGCTCATTTAGATCGGTCCGTATGGGAAAGTCTGCAACTATAAGACATACGAAGATCTTTTCTTCGGAACCATGTCATCGATTTTTATAATAAGACAAACTGCATTCATACGTAAAAAAAGTCTGTATTCAACCCGGGAATCGAACCCGGACGTTTTGGAAAATAACACTAACATTATTTCTGCTTGGATATCAGTTGTGTAGGTACTAGGTTCACATTGCAATTCACTCATTAAATACCATCATATTTTAATAATATGATGGTATTTAATGAGTAGGTAAATTGAAAATTAATAAGTTTATCAAACGTAAATAAATAAAAAATTAAAGAAATCCAAATCAATATAAAACTTATTTTGGACTTACGATCTTCTCCGAATGATAAATATAGTATGGTTTCTTGAAAAAAAATCGTGCGTTTATAAGTTGTTGATTTAACCAAAATTAATAATCATTACAAGTCCATATTTTTTATTATTGTGTTCTCATTTAATTTTAACTCTCATTAATTAACAGGCATCAGACTATCGTTAGCACGGTAGGATTTTAGAGTTATGGAGCCGATATCAACATTAAATAAAATACAATTGATACTCATACTCATACTCATAAGTGTATTTCATTCGCAATTTTAATTTTATAGTCAAGGACAAAATCAGAAGAATATACAAAGACCTGATTTATGCAGGCATTTTTTTAGTCATCATAAAACACGTGAATATTTGCGACTAATTCCATATTTTCTGGAATAAATTGGGTTCTATATTGATCAAACATTCAGTGATGACTAGAAAATATTGACAATTCATTCAGTGCCCTGAAAGTTCAGTACAATAACAGTTTTCGGATGTTGTTGGGGCTGCCCCGCTTTTGCAGCGCATCGCAGATGTTTGCAGAGGCCCGCACGGATGGCTTCCACGCTATATTGCGAAAAAAAGAGCAGCATCGCTGATGCTCAGAATGCAAACCAGCACCAACAACATCCTTAAGATGTTTGCGGGCAAGCCGGATTCACCCCTGCACATACATTTGAATCGGCTAATGATTGTGTGAAATGTATAGGTTAAGTTATGTGTAATTGTGTAGTATGTTGTGTTAAATATATTATACTAACAATAGATGTGTAAGTTAATGTAATACTAACAAAAATGGATCCTGGTCATCTGAATAAAGAGTTTTAATTATTATTATTAACCACTTGCAGCATATATAAAAATATTTTTTTTTAAATTGAATTTGACTGTCATATATGGCTTCGTATGCGGTAAGGGGTTAAATTGAAACTGGGAGTTTGTATCATCGTAAAAAAAAAATATTTATAACTTTAGTCATTTAATTCTTGGGGATGTTAATCACAATAATCATAAAGGCAGTTTGGAATAAAATCTATGAATGAGTAGGTATGAGTATGAAGATGAATGTATATTAATGTTAATATCGGTTACATAGCCATCTAAAGTCCTACCGTGTTAACGAAAATCCGATGCCTACTCATTAATATATTTTGTTTTAAATCAAACATATGATTCGGACCCGAAATGTTATTTATATTCCCAAAACAAAAAGTATCAAATGAACTTCATGACACTGATATAATATGGTAAGTATTCAAAATGTAAATTGGTAATTATTTCCAAGCATATTTGGACAAAAGCACTATACAGCCCTCGGCGGAAATGTCAGTTCGCAGATTCGTATTATTGAAGGACGAGGCGTAGCCGAGCCGATATCATACTCATCCACGAACTAACTTTTCCCGGCCTCTGCAGTAATGTGCTATAAACCTAATTAATTTTGTTATGGGTTGTGAATGCTATTTCACATATAAGACCTTGTAAATACTGGAGCAATTTCTGACCCCGAATTGTCTCAAAATATATTTAGGTATGTGTTCTTCAGGTCTAACTGAACCTAAGGCCATAGAAGTGGTCACGAAGGCTTGTCTGGACAAAGATGAATTCACGGACAAGCTTCTTCGAACGGTGACAGGCAATGGTTTAATATTTGCTCCAGGTTAGTAAAATAGTAAGTGTACAGTGTATGTCTGGTTAAGATAAGATAATAAAAGAAAATATAAGATAGGATAATGCACGAGATAAGATAAGACGAGATATTTATTGATTGATAACTTATTTTACAGTAATAATAACTATAGACTAAGATATTATACTTGACTTGAAAGATGCCTTATTTCAGGCATACAAAGGACTTAACGTTTACTTAAATAGTAATTAAATAGTTTTAATTAAATTATATATCAGATACAATGATATTAAATAAAAGTGCGGCGAAGCAACTCTACAAAATTGAATTTCTATATAGGTACCTACTGTTAAAACTTATTTCAAAAGTTTTTCTGAAGATTGATTGACTATTACTGGATTCCGATGATTCTAACGTTTAACAATTTTTATTATTTTAGGTTTAAGTCCAGTAAGTAAGTGTCGGAAATAAATAAATAAATTATTATGCCTTACGACGCTCCATTAAAAGGGCGCATACGAGTAGGCATGCAACTATTTAATGCGATTTTATGAACGTTTATTTTATTTATTTCTTATGTTTATGATTAAAAAAATCCCGTGACTACAGCGGACCTTATACGAATAAAGGATATCTCGTCCCCTATGGGATCTATTGATTAGAAATAATTATTACCATGTTATTATGTATTGGTGTGTTTTAAAGTGATTTATTAAAATGTTATTTTATTTAAGAGGCCTTATTCCTTTTAAAATTCTGATTGTTTTAGACATTTTTCTCTATTATCAAACATGTTTCTTAACATATTATTGATGTTACTACCTAGAACAGGGCTATTGGGGTTTATTGATATATATTTGAAATCTATAGTTCGAATTTTTCATTGATAATTTTTGTTTCAAAAAGTAGGTAGGTACTCGAAACTAGCAATGTGCAAGTTGCAGAACATTCTCAAAACGTGGAAACGTTCTCGAGAATGTTCTGAGAACATTCTTGCAACATGAAATTTATTTCCTAAAATCTACACTTTTGTGAACATGATCAACATTTGTACTTTTTTGAAGGTGGTAATAATTTGCGGATCTTTTACACTACAATAAATGTAAAAATATTAATAATTAGCGTAATTTTCCAGTAAGTTCTTTAAATTCTCATTAAATTGCCGAGAACATTGCAATGGGAATATTTCCAGTATCGGCTTTCTGTCACAAGAAGTTGATTGATATTTTCGAACACTTATGTAACGATTTCGTAGCGCAATCTGTGAATCTTAGTTTTTGCTGGTGCTTGCTTGGTTCAGAGTTCGAACCCCACAAGGTGGTATTATATTTTATTATACATTTGAGAATACTTATTATAATTTTTTCTTTTTATTTTTGTCAGTCGTCGTCAGAATAAAATAAATACAAGCCGATAATGTTATGGTATTATTTGTCTGCGTATAATACGAGGATCTGTATTCACTTTCTACTGGGATTCTAACCTATTGGTATAGTTTAAGTAAACTGATACTAGGTTGATTTTTAAAACATATCGTTCTCATATTTATTCACCTTGTCATAGAGAACTACGATGCACATAAAATATATATATATCATAGCCCGGAACATAATTATAACGACATCTATCAAGGTGGCAATACACGATTGTTTCGCACAACTGCACTTTTAATGTAACCTGTTATATAATTTGATGAACAGCATTAGGGTCATACAGGTGTCTCAATATTCCGCGAGATGGCATGAAAGTAAATTTCAAGAAAAATACGTTTTTTTGTGTGTTAAACTACTTTAAGATTGATAATATGTTAGTTTATAAACGTTATTGATTGAATCGAATACATTTATTATCATGATTTGCCAATTAAGTGCTATGACTTTAATTTGTGATTTTGATATGAATGTATCAAATGTCAATGTATCCCGTAATTTCACATTTTAAAGTAAAATACACTGCAAATAACAAGAGAAAAGATACCATGAGAATATAACAACTAAATTAAAGCTAGCCATAAGCATAGATACCAGAAATCATGTGTCTCTTTGTAGTATTTGGATAAATTCTCGTTCCCGAGAACATTCTCAGAAGTTACCGGTAACTTCTCATGTTGAAAGTTTCGCAACATTGGAAAGTTCTCATCGGCACATTGCTACTCGAAACTGACAAAATTCACGCGAAAAATTTGTTTTTTAACTTATTTTATTTTCGACTGCACGAAATAAAAGCATGAAATAGTTAGCTACGTTACTACCTAGAACTCGGGGAAAAGTATTATTCATTTCAAAAAGTTGGTTGAAATTATCAATATATTTGTCTGAATATGACATTTTTTTTTTAAAGGAATAAGGCCTCTTAATTTAGCGATAATCTAGTGTCAGATTGCGTTCAGACAACTGCCGTTGTCGGCTGCATAATAATAGGTATAATGTGCTTAACTTATGACTTATTTAAAATTTTAATCTTTGTACCTACCTACCTTTTGTAGTGAAGATTTGGCATCCACGACGCAAAATTATGGCTCCTTTCTTCAACTTGAAGAACCTGAATCAGCTGGTGCCGCTGTTCCAGGAGAAGAGCTCCATCATGGCCGACCTGATGCGGGCGGAGGCTGGGGGCGGGGATTTCCCTATATGGAAATATATGACCACGTACACTTTCGACACAGTCGGCGGTAACTATTTATAAGTATACCTACTTACATTTAGTACATCAGATCTCGATCTTTATAATATAATATAATCCCAACTCCAGACTATAATCCCTTCTTTCTTGCTCAATTTACCGACAGTGATGTTAAGAGAAACGTGCTATCTATTACTTCGAATGCAGTTGGTGTCGACAGTGTAAGCCGTAGTATGATCTTACCCCTCCTTGAGCTCCTTGTTCCTATAATTACCAGTATTCTCAATTTTTCCATCTCATCTGGTGTATTTCCTTCCATCTGGAAGGAGGCTGATGTCATAACATTACCAAAAAAATCCAATCCCGCCACCTTTTCCGACTATCGTCCTATATCCATTCTTCCTTTTTTATCCAAAGTGCTTGAGCGCCTAGTTTTCCAGCAACTTGTTTCCATTTTTTAACAGAAATGATCTTCTTAATCCTTTCAATCTGGTTTTCGTTCAGGTCATAGTACGGCTACTGCACTTGTGAAAATTACAGATGAAAAACGGGCGGGTATGAACGACCGTAAATTGACTGTGTTAATTCTCTTAAATTTTTCTAAAGCATTTATCTCTGTTGACTTCAATATTATGTTCGGTATATTGCATTCTCTTAACATATCTCCTGCGGTAATTGATTGGTTTCGTAGCTACCTGACTGGTCATCGGCAGCGTATAAAGGTGGATGCTTCCCGATCTTCTTGGTGCAACACGATGGCCGGTGTTCCGCAGGGCGGCGTGTTGTCTCCTTTGTTAAGTTGGTTTTCCACTGGCGAGGAGAGGCGGGGCGTGGCGGGGCGAGAAATAAAATCGCGCTGGCCCTTTTCCACTAAAAATTGTCATTAATAGCTATCGCGAGCCCTCGCGAGCCCTCGCGAGCCCGCGGTTGACATCATCGCGCGACCGCCGCTAAAATTCCCGCCCCGTCTCGTCTCTCCTCGCCTCGCCTCTCCTCTTCCCGCTTCGCCAGTGGAAAAATCAGATTTAATATCTACCCTATATTAAAAGCAATAAGGTTCATTTTTACACAAACAAATATTTCAATTCATGTCACGCACATCCCCGCCAATTCCTACTATTTCTACCGACCGAAGATGCGCTGAGAGTGGATTGAAAAAATGCAATGCAAATTAAAATTCCCGCCCCGTCTCGTCTCTCCTCGCCTCGCCTCTCCTCTTCCCGCTTCGCCGGTGGGAAAATCAGATTTAATCTCTACCCTATATTAAAAGCAATAAGGTTCATTTTTACACAAACAAATACAGGGTGTAACCGACAGCGTACCAAAAACGAAAACCGTAGTTTTAGACCATAATCACGAACTGAAAACTGTTGTGTTGTGTTGTGTTGTGTTGTGTTGTGTTGTGTTGTGTTGTGTTGTGTTGTGTTGTGTTGTATTGTATTGTATTGTATTGTATATTTCCGAAAATGAACACACAGATTTTTAGAAAGAAAGAAAGAAAAAAATACATTTATTCGTGGCGAGACATAAAACATAATTACATAAAAGGTCTGACAGAAATTATAAGAAAATAAAATAAAACAATAAGCAATTATTTTTATGGCTGTGCCACGAAAAGGTCCCACCTCAGCAAGATGCTAGCTCGAGAGCCAGCGTTGATCTTACGGTGGGACCATAGGTGGCACGGAGACTATTTTAAATTTTAGACTATTTTAAATAATCAAATACTTAGTAAATTATGAAAGAAAAATGTTATTGCTATGTGATGCTAGGGTATAAGATAATGCATTTTAAACAACATATGATGCAGAGAGCGCTCAAAGATAATATGGTGTGATTGACGTAACGATCTAATACCTCAGTTCAAGGAGAGCACGCCAGAAATGTAGGGTCGCAGGTTCAAGTCCTGGGGGCCATTGATGGTTGCGTTTATCACGAGATGAATAAGTAAGTAACAAAGCATCTGTCACTCACACTCGAATTTTGCCAAAACGTGACATTACATTTATCTTTCATAATTTACTCATGTGTCAATATTCATAATAACATGTTTCTTTTCAGAAACTGCTATTGGCATGAAAATAAACTCCCAAAATAATCCCGACCACTTTGTACTCCGTGCAATAGACGAATTGTGCCACATGGTGGCCCGGCGCGTCTCGCAGCCGTGGCTGCACCCTGACCTCATCTTTAAGAGGCTTGCCATTCATAAGCAGTTTGAATTCCATCTGCAACAGCTGTATGGTTATGTTAATGAGGTACTTAATGAAAGCAGATAAGTTGGTACATAGGTTACCTATTATTGATTCACACAATATAAATACAAACTACAGACAGATTAAAGTACAATAAAACTAAACCTAAAACTTTAAACTAAACAAGAACACACTAAAATTAAACTTATGAAATGCATAGATCGGATTAACATTTATATCATTGAATTTAAGTTGGCCCTTCGCAAAATATGGCAGTTGCACTTTAGATGAGTTCTTAATTAATTTTCTGAAATTAATAAACAAGATAGAGGTATATCTTGTTGATATATGGGATCATGTGTATGAATTTACAGTCTTCTTTTTATTATCCTCGCATCTTTCCGCTATCGTTCTACGCGACACATCTTTCATCCTCACCACTTAGATAGTTGGCAGTCCACCACCGTCGGTTTTTTTTTGATATTTCCTGCCTCACACTCACACAACTATGGAAACTTGTGGAATGAATCGCCTGCGGTTTTTCCGGACCTATTTGATCTTCAAACCTTCAAGAGAAGACTGTACTCCCGCCAGAAAGGCCGGCAACGCACTTGTGACTCCGCTCGTGTTGCTGGCATCTATGGGCGACGGTAATCGCTTTCCATCAGGCGATCCCCTTGCTCCTTAGCCCCCTATATGACATCTATATATATAAAAGAAGAAGTCCTGACTGACTCATCAACGCACAGCCGAAACTACTGATGTTAGAGAGTTGATTTTTGCACAGTAAGTTACTTTTATAACGTGGGCTAGGGATAAGGGATTTTTGGAAATACCTCCCTTAAGAGGGTTAAATAGGGGTGCAAAGTTTGTATGGGGGAAACTTTTTTTTTGGAGCTAAACACTTGAAACTTTGTAGAAAGATTACTTATTAAAAAACACAAAAAGTACTTTCAGCGTTTTAGAAAATTTCGTCCCTAAGGGGGTTAAAAAGGGGTGCAATATTTATATGGGAGAAACTTTATTTTTTGAACTAGAGACTTGAAATTTTGTAGAAAGCTTACTTAATAAAATACAAAAAAAGTAATTTCAGCGTTTTGGAAACTTTCACCTCTAATGGGGTTAAAGAGGGGTGCAAAGTTTGTATGGGGAACACCGCTAATGTTGTTTATAAAGAAGTGTTACGCTAAGGTTATCAGTTTATATTTTTTTTATTTCCTGTCTTCTACCCAGTGACTACGTAATTTTTTTTAAACGAACTTGCACCCCCTTTTCTATGGTTGACTGTCAACAATATTTTCTTAGTGCTGTCTCTTATTAATTGTGTTCCAAAACTTTATGTGTTCCTATATTTAGTGAGTTGTCTATCAGCACATGAATAATCTATACTTTATATCACTATTCTTACTTTATTTAGCTTCTTGAGAAATATAGAGAACTGTAGCACCAGAATATATTGAATCACTCTTCAAACAATACTACTAGCCTGTAGACCAAAATAATCGCATCATTAAATTCGCTTATGTGCATTTAGTTTTCAATGGTCACAATGGCATTTTCTTTAAACACTAGCCTTTTTAATAACTGGGGTACCTGCTGGACCATTTAGAAACATTTTGGCCAGCCTCGGGAACTCCGCCACACCACACTTTTCGTTTAATAGCCAGGCCGGCGTGTACAAATACCATGTGCTGCCTTCTTATGAAGAGAGGACATTATTTATTAGTGTTTTGAAATAAAGTTTATTATTTATTATTGTTGAAAAAGATACTCTTCATTAAACTGCCTCCACCTCTCGATTTCCAGTGCTGAGTTTAAGATTGTTTTAACAGCCTTACGATATTTAACATTTTTTCCTTAAATCTCACTCATAATAACTAAGATCCCCATTTTCTAACTCCAAATCCATGCGTCGCTCTATATCTTGCAGTCGGATTACTAATGTTTGGCAAATAATCTTTCCCAAAGTATCACATCGCAAATTTTGTTTCCCAAATTTTTATTTGGCAAAAAGTGCAATTAGCAAAACTACGTATCGCAAATTTACAGTTTGCAAACATTTTGTTTAGCAAGTGGTTGCTTAGCAAATAATTACTTGTCAAGTTTTACTTTTCCAATTTTTTTTTTGCAAATATATCGTTTGGCATAACATTCTTATCCCAAAATATTATATGGCATACGATTTATATCCCAGTATACTTAAGGTGAAATAAGTAATACTATGATGTTTGGCCCACTCACTATAGGGCCGCTTGGCTCGCTCGCTACGCTCGCTCGTTAAGGTCGCAACTCAACCTAACACTCCTCCTCGCTACGCTCGTCGTCGTACCTAACCTGAGCCAAGTCGGATTTCCCTTAAGGTGAAATAAGTGATATTATGATGTTTCGCCCACTCGCTATCACTATAGGGCCGCGTGGCTCGCTCGCTACGCTCGCTCGTTAGGGTCGCAACTCAACCTAACACTCCTCCTCGCTACGCTCGTCGTCGTACCTAACCTAAGCCAAGTCGGACCTGCCTTACGTACTACTATTAGGTAATATTTAGGAATACTTAGGGCTTACAATTTACCAGACTTTTGCTAGAAGTTCAGCTTGCAAAGTGACTAATTTGGGAAAATTTTGTTTGGAAAATAATTTATGACAAAATCAAACATTTGCTTTATAAGCATTTGCTAAATAAAATCTTGACAAAGTGAAATTTTGGGAAAAGATGATTTGACCAAATGAATACAATGGGAAATGTAACTTTGCTAGAGATGCATTTGGGAAATAAAACTGTTGCGATAAGTTATTTGGGAAGTCATATTTGGGAAACATTATTTGCCAAACGGCAGTACACCCTTGCAGTCATTTTTGCCAAATATTAAAAGCATCAGGTAACTGACGGAATAAATATTAAGCATCCTGCAAACAATTCCCGTAATTTAATTGGAAAATCTTCTAAAAGTGGCAGACACTGTTTGAAATGTAATATGTCCAGACCATTTTAACTAAGAATAAAATTCACTTACCTATTTTAATATCTTTGTCATCATCAAAAATCTACGCGGACGAAGTCGCGGGCGGCCGCTAGTAAACTAATATATATTAATTATCTTAAGTGAAAGAAAATTAAAATTGCAGATTATACAAATAAAACGAAATAAAGTTGAAGAAAACGGAATACAAAAAAGAGTATGTACATCATTGGTTATGTTAGTGTTGCCTACTCGAAGTTATAAAAAAAATCCCACTACAAACATTTTCATGTTAAACGATGCCAAGACGATACCATATTACTCGCAATGTCAAAAAGTTATCAGATCTCATGTAGAGCGAAGCTTCTAACTCTACACGCCCTTACACCTTCATCAAAATATGTGGCTTGGTCATTTCGCTACATTCACATGGGTACATTCATGAAAAATGAATTCACTTTTTTGTTACACAATATTTCTCGTACTAAGGAAGCCTTTTAAAAGTATATTCGCATATTCAAATAGAATTACGAACTACCTGTGATCCCAGAGCTGGCGCGTTTCTCGGACAAAGACTCAGTATTGCTGTGCAGCGGGGAAACGCCGCCAGCATCTTGGGATCATTTCCGCCAATGACAGACCTTGGCTAGAGTTAGGTTAGTGTAGGTTTAAGGTTTTTAAATTGTTTTACCACTTAATTCGAATGTTTTTTTTTAATAAATTTATCAATAGAATTTACATGAAAAAGTTTGACTTCGGTGGTCAAATTGTAATTTTTTTCGTTCGATTTCTATATATATATATTTCCCTAGACATACCTCGGCATGGAAAAGGATTGCCTGCCTGTATCCCTAGCCTGCTATATATATATATATATATATAGCTATACCTACCTGTATTGGGCAGGCAATCCCGGCCTCCTTAGATGGCCTAAATTCAGATTTTTTGTCGTTTAACATTGGGTACGTAAATAACAGTTATTAAATTATTGTTATTAAATCCCCTTTTCTAGACTGTAATAAGACAACTTGGACTAATTTCCTTGACATGATAATACAATCTTCCGGAGGAAATGAGAAAGGTTACTCGGACGAAGAATTACGCGAAGAGGTGATAATCATGGTGATAGCGGGAAACGACACCTCCGCCGTGGGCGCCAGCTTCACTGCCGTCATGCTGTCCCGGTACCCTGACGTGCAGGACAGAGTCTACCAAGATAAGTTTCAAACCGAATTTAACAGCAATTCCCAGGAGAGTCATCATCATAGTCGTTTTAGCCTACTGACGAGTAAAGGCATCTTCAGTTTCACGCCACTTTGCCGGTCTTGCGCTGCTTCCTTCCAAATATCATCTGACCATCGATCCAGTGGTCTTCCCACTCTCATCTCTGGTCTTGTCTCCGGCACTACTCTGTCATCACCTTTGATCATGATTATCTGCCATCGTTTGATATAGTTAAGTGTGCCACCCATCTCCATTTCAATCGAGTCACTGTTTCTCCAACGCCTGTTTACTTGTCTTCATGATCTATGTCTGTTATTTCCAGGCTACGAGAGGTGTTCGGCACCTCGGACCGCGAAATCTCTCCAGAGGACTTGCGTAGACTTAAGTATTTGGAAGCGGTCATCAAGGAAAGCCTCCGTCTTTATCCTTCGGTCCCAGTGACGACGCGGGAGGTGCGCGAAGATGTGCTGCTGCGTAAGATCCCACATACGAGTAAACTTTGAAATTTAGTGCTTTTAGATTGTGTGCATGTCACCAATATATTACAATGTATTTATTTATATCGCTGAATAAATGAGGGTCTCGTGATACTAACCAGCTACTAATGTCGGTATTTTAAGAACCACTGTGTGCTATTAGAAGGTACTGAAATAGATTTAAAAAAATTGGCATACTTGAACTGCCAGTCACTAAGTCTATGTTACAGCATCAGGCACGACTTTGGTGGAGGGCTGCTCAGTACTGCTGAACATCTGGGGCACGCACCGCAACCCCGCGTACTGGGGCGCGGACGCGGGGCTGTTCCGCCCGGAGCGCTTCCTGGAGGGCCCGCTGCGGCACCCGGCCATGTTCATCCCCTTCAGCTACTCCGTCAGAAACTGCTTGGGTTAGTATTTCAGATAACGTAAGGTGGGGTAAGACTGTCACTAACTATTTGGGCCAAACAGGATCTTACCCTCCGAAACGAGAGCACGCCACTTGTCCCGATCCTGCGCAGTTTCTCACCAAGTTTCGACTAAAGAAGACTGCCACAGTCCAATAGATAACTAACTTATAGTCTTATCCCATTAGACAATAAACCATGTTAATCTTACCCGATCTTTCCTTCTTCCATAATATTAGTATCTGGCTGGTCCAGTACGACAGTAAATGGGACAGTCAAACCTGTCAGCAATGACACACAGGCTGCCGTTGGAACTCCTTCTGAGCCTGCTCAGCATCGAGTCGATTTTCTTGCGTATACGCGCTGGAAAACCGTCCGTGCGGGTATCGGCAAACATTAATGAGGCGTTATACCACCTGGGCAGTCCCAACAGCTTCCAAAATGCCCTGTTATATTGAAAATACTTATGACTTTACGACATTGAGTCGAAAGTGGTATATCAATTTCAACGCTTACTGTACACATTCGCTAACTCATAATGTTCCTCACCGATACAGATACACGTATTTGGTTCCAGGAGCTACTTACGCGATGATGTCCATGAAGACGGGGCTGGCCAACCTGCTGCGCCGGTACAAGCTGCTGCCTCCAGCCAACATGGCCGCCGAGGACCTGACCAAGCCGCTGAGAGTCAAATACGATATGATGATGAAAGCCGTGGATAATTTCATCGTGCCAGTCGAGAATAGAAATGAAATGGATTGTACGGTGTTTAGTTATAAGTATTGCTAATCTTGCTATTTACTGTAATTATAAATTGTGTTTCTTTTTAATAAAGTTAGTCTTCTGTCGGCATTCACGTTGTTTACTTGTCCCACTAATACCCCGCATCACATGGCGATCCTGCCAGGATAGGTGTCGGGTTCGCTCGGCGCCGCCGGTGTGCACTTTCATTGAAGATTTACCGACACGCGCGCATTAAGTTATTAATTGCCATCATTTATATTTCAAAATGTGCAACTCCAGAGTAGAAAAGGAAGATATCATAATTAATCAAAATGCGGCTGGAAAATCAAGCAACTATGCTACATTTGACGAGATGAAATTCCATTTATCAGCAATCAGCGTTGTGATGATAATCATCTGCTCATTTTTGGCTCTCGGTTTATTGTATGGATGCTACAAGCTCTACAAGAAGTGTCATGATAAGTGGTCTAATGATCTGATCGTCCAATACAACCTTCGCCGTTCTTTCAACCGTGACCTTCGCGAGGCCCACTGCCACAACTGCGAACCGGCTGGTCGAGTTCGTTCTTCAGCGGATATGTGAACGAGGACGCTGCAGCTGGACTCTGCCCAAATTCTATCAAGTTATATTATCAGTGAGTGATGCGTAAAGTCCAAAGTATGTGCTGTGCAGTGAAAATTAAGATAAGTTCGGATTTAAGGTAATACGTATCTGTCTAGTTATACGTCGATTTTTTTTCTATTCTTGTAAGGGTTGACTTATTATTACCTTCTATTTAGTATAAACATTTGTCTTTTAATTAAATTTGAGTAATATTTTAAGAATACGAGTAAGATGAATTACTGACATGTCTGTTGAATTGCAAGATATATTAAAAGAGTTAAAAACTATCAAGGAATATTTAGTAAAACTTAGTTATGACAGGAGAACTTCTGAAGTACTAAACTCTAAGTTAGAAGAAGCATTCCTAATATATTCCCAGTATATTAAGGTTAGGGAAAATTTACAAGGAGAAATCGATAACAAGAAATTAACAGGTCAAAGCTATTTAGACTGCCAGAATTATTGTGACCACATTAAGAGTTTATATAAACAGATAGAGGAGTTTTGTCATAAAACATACACAAGTTCAAAGCAAGAGTGTAGATTTGGAAACTGATAAAAAGTCCAAAATGGGTGACTTTAATTTAAAAACCGCGTTGTCCTTGATACCATCTATGACTGATGACCAGGCCGTAATAAATCAGTTAATTGACTCTATAGAATATTACGACTCTACTTTAAAAAGTGATGCGAAACAACAGCTTATAAACTTTGTTCTAAAAAATAGGCTATCTCAGGTAGGTAAATTAAAATTAAGTCAGTCCTATACTAGTGTTGACAGCTTGGTAAAGGATATGAAAAAACAATTGTTGCCAAAGAAATCAGCCACTGCGATTCAAAATAAGATGCAAACTCTTAGACAGGGTGATTCTTCGATAGACGACTTTGGTCAACAATTGTCAAAAATGTTTGTGGATTTGACGATCGCGCAGTCAGATGGTGATTCGAATACATTTAATGTTTTGAAAAAAATCAATGAAAACCAGGCTGTTAAAAGGTTCGCTGACGGGTTGCGCAATCGGCGAATCAGTACTATAATAGCAGCCCGTGATTACGAGACCTTGAAAGACGCAATTCAAGGAGCTAAGGACGAAGAGACGTCGTCAGGAAATTCGTCAAGCGATGTATTTTCCTTTAATCATCAAAATAATCGTAATTTCAGAAGAGGATACATGCGTGGACGCGGCTCTAACAGGGGGCTACCACACCACTTTGCAGGTTCAAGGGCACCACATTACCAAGGGCAGTCATACTACAACTTTGGCAGAGGCGCTAACAGAGGTGGCTACCGGTTCCCGAACAGCCAGAGAGGCCCGACCAACCCAGCAAGTCGAGGTAAGCCTGCTTTTCGTGGAAACAATGGATACCGTACGGAACGCATTTTTATGAACGAAAATAATGATTCAAATGAAAAAATACAAAATCAGTTTTTTCGTGAATAACGATTTTATATTCGCAAGTATTAATTCATGCTCTGTTTATTTTAATGTAAAGAATAATCAGCAATTATGGTTAGTAGACACCGGAGCATCAATTAGCGCTTTGAACTTAGCGATCGCTTTGAAACTAGATATTCCGATTCATAAACAGGAATTAACTATCAACGGAATAGGCGGAAAAACACAAGCAATTGGATATGTATTTATTGAATTAGTGGAACGTGACCACATATTTAAACATAAGTTTTATATTTTTGATAACTTACCATGTCAATGTGATGGAATAATAGGCCAAGATTTTCTTTTAAAATATCAGGCTTTGATAAATTTACAGACTAGGATTTTGACTTTAACAACTTATAAGAATATTACAGTTAATTTGCCGTTACAGAATTGTAAACGACATTTTATTCTTCCACCAAGGACTGAGTCATTACATTTCGTAAATACTAATATACAGGAGGACTGTGTCGTATGTTCATCAGAATTAAAAGAAGGTATATTTTTAGCCAGCAGTATTGTTAGACCTATTGACGGAAAATTACCAATAAAAATATTAAATACCACGGAAAAGGAAGTAAAGTTAGAAGACTTAAAGCTGGTTATACACAAAGCGAGTGATTATGATATTTGTTGTTTTGAAAATTGCGATCCAAAAAGTGTTGATCGTGTTAAGACCTTATTTTCACATTTGAATTTTGAGAAACTTAATAAAGAGGAGCAGATTTCAATTGAAAATTTGTGTGCAAAATTTTCGGATATCTTTTTTTTACCCGGTGATAAATTAACTACAACAAATATTTATAATCATTCCATAACCCTGAAAGAAAAAATTAGTCCTATTTATACGAAGCCCAGGTTACCACATGCTCAGAAAAATATAATACGTTCTCAACTAGAAGACATGTTAAAACAAGGCATAATAGAAAAGTGTTCGAGTGAATGGTCCAGCCCACTTTTAATAGTACCTAAAAAATCTGATAAAAGTGGTGAGAAAAAATGGCGCGTTGTTATAGATTACCGAAAACTAAATAACTGCATTCAAGATGACAAATTTCCACTCCCCAATATAGCCGAAATCATTGATTCCTTATCAGGTAGCATATATTTTACTGACTTAGATTTAGCAAACGGATACTATCAGTGTAACCTTAACGTAGATAGTAGGAACTATACTGCTTTCGCGGCAGGTCAATACCGTATGACACGTTTGCCCCAAGGTTTGAAGACAAGTCCCAACTCATTTTCTAGAATGATGAATTTAGCAATGTCAGGATTAACGTATGAAAAATGTTTAATTTATTTGGATGATTTAATCGTTTTCGGGAAAAACCTTGAAAACCACAATAAAAATTTGTTAGAAGTTTTTAAAAGAATACGTAAAGTTAACCTTAAATTAAATCCAAGTAAATGCGAGTTCTTCAAGAAAGAAATATTATACTTAGGACATGTCGTATCATCTAGCGGTGTATTACCCGATCCAGAAAAAATAAGTGCAATAAAAAATTATCCAACTCCAACTAGTACCGACGAAGTAAAAAGATTTGTTGCCTTTGCAAATTATTATAGAAAATTTATACACAATTTCGCAGAAATAGCTTTGCCTTTAAATCAATTATCACGTAAAAACTTAACTTTCCAATGGAATGACAAATGCCACGAATCTTTTGAAAAACTTAAAGAGGCAATCACATCTCCACCTGTATTGCAATATCCAGATTTATCCGAACAAAATACTTTTATCCTTCAAACTGATGCCTCAGGATACGCTCTAGGGGCCACATTGAGTAATTCTAATAATAAACCCGTCGCATTTGCAAGTAGAACTTTAAATAAAGCCGAAAAAAATTATCCGACGATTCATAAAGAACTTTTATCAGTTGTATGGGCAACAAAGCATTTTAGACCTTATTTGTATGGGCGTAAATTTATTATTCGAACGGACCATAAACCGTTAGTGTATTTATTTAGTATGCGGGACCCATCGAGTCGCTTGTTTAAGTTTAGACTAGCGCTTGAGGAATACGATTTTGTGGTAGAGTACGTAAAGGGCTCGGATAACGCACCAGCTGACGCATTGTCACGTGTTCGCATAAGTAGTAATGAATTAAAAGAATTAAATGAACACATTCATGTTATGACGCGATCTCAGTTTAGGAAGGCTTGTGCTACCTCTAGGCAGACTATTGATTCTACAGATGATCGGCCTGATCAACCGAAAATCGTGGAAACACATAGTAAACCCCAGGGGTCAGTAGAGTTGAGATTTATATCACAGCAAGAATTAACAAGGAAACGGAAACAAAACGTATTATTTATAGAAAATAAAATATTTCTCTACGATTCAAATAAAAATACATTATATATAAAATTTCTAGACTCTTCATCGCAACTATCGCCAGACGAATTTGTGAAAGAACTAGAATTATTTAGTAGAAAAATAAACGTTAACGTTATATATATAACAAAGAATAAAAATAATTATATTTTTGTGGAGAAGTTATTATGTGAATTTAAAAAGTTAGACTGCAGTACGAATTTAAGACTATGTATTTTAAAGGACGTCCAAAGAGTAGATGATAAAGATCAACGAAAGGTAAATACTAAATGACTTCCATCTCTTGCCCACTAGTGGCCACGCGGGTATGAGAAGAATGTATAATAACGTGAAAAAATACTATTTTTGGCCCAATATGGAACACGACATCCGAAACTTTGTACGGAGTTGTGATAAATGCCAAAAACATAAATATTCTATACCAGTAAAAGAGCCGATGGTTATCACAACCACTGCCACATACGCCTTCGAAAAGATTTTCTTAGATTTAGTCGGCCCGATCGATGTAGACGATAATAGGTATTCTTATATACTTACAATTCAATGTGAGTTAACGAAATACTGCGAAGCCTATTGTGTTTCTTTTTAATAAAGTTAGTCTTCTGTCGGCATTCACGTTGTTTACTTGTCCCACTAATAATACCCCGCATCACAGGATAATAGTAATGAATAAATAAGCTATCTTAAATGATATTTGAATTCATTATACAACCTTCAACCTCCCTTTTCACCCTAGATTTAGATTAGATTTAGATTTATTTATTTCATAATAGAAAATGTCAATATAAATTACACTAAGTCAATTTACATGCACTTATACTATGATCGTCACATGGGTGAGTAATGTTTTGCATAACAACAATTTGCGAATTTTCATTTTGCATAAAACGAATTGCATAATTTCAACCTGCATAAGTGATCTATATATATAAAAGAAGAAGTCCTGACTGACTCATCAACGCACAGCCGAAACTACTAATGTTAGAGAGTTCATTTTTGCACAGTAGGTTACTTTTATAACGTGGGCTAGAGATAAGAAGGGATTTTTGGAAATACCTCCCCTAAGAGGGTTAAATAGGGGTGCAAAGTTTGTATGGGGTAAACTTTTTTTTTGGAGTTAGAGACTTGAAACTTTGTAGAATGATTACTTATTTTTTTTTTTTTTTGCTAGCCTGTGTTTGTGTCCCACTGCTGGGCAAAGGCCTCTCCCTCAGACTTCCACAGGTCCCTGTTTAGTGCCTGTTCCGGCCAGTTGCTGAGAAATGCGTCCAGTTCATCCCGCCATCTCCGTCTGGGCCTGCCCCGTCTGCGTCGTCCATCTTTGGGCACCCACTTAGTGGCTATGCTGGCCCATCTTTCTGGATGCATACGGCAAACGTGGCCTGCCCAATCCCACTTGAGCCTGGCTGTTTTGCTACCTACGTCAGCTATGCGTGTTTTGGAGCGCAGCGTGGTGTTTCGGATGCGGTCCGTCCTTTTCACCCCTAAAATGCTGCGCTCCATGGCCCCTTGGCAAACCTTCAACTTGGACTTTTGGCTCTCAGTTAGCGACCATGTTTGGGCACCGTAGGTTAGGACAGGCAAAATACACATGTCGATAAGTTTCCGCTTCAGTGACAGTGGAAGGTTTCCCTTCATGAACTCTTTCATGGACCAGTAGCTCTTCCAGGCATTTTCGACGCGGCGTTCGACTTCTTTGTCCTGTCTGTTGCTGAAAGAGACTAGCTGGCCCAAGTAAATGTACTCATCGACATAGTGTATTATCTGCCCGTCTACCTCGACCCTACGTTTCGTGCTGTTGGTCATTACTTGAGTCTTTACACGATTCATTCTAAGTCCAATTTGAAGGCTTGCGGTGCTCAGATCTTTGAGCATTAGCTGTAACTCTTCTGCAGAAGAAGCAAAGAGAATAATGTCGTCGGCGAAACGAAGGTTTGAAAGCCTTCTATCACCAACTAATATTCCCCTTGCTTCCCAGGAAACTGCCAGGCTCTTGAAAACTTCCTCTAGTGTGCTTGCGAATAATTTTGGAGATAGCGGGTCCCCTTGTTTGACACCACGCTGCACTTTGAATGATTGGCCGGAAGACTGAAGCTTAATGTCTGCTGTGCTATTATTGTAAATAATTTTCATTGGATCAATGTCTCGATTTTGAAGTGCGGTTATTATGGCGGAATGTGTGATGCTGTCGAAAGCTTTGGCGTAATCCACGAATGCTAGGTATAAGGGAGAGTTAAATTCGTTGATTTTTTCTATAATCTGGTTTATTGTGTGGAGGTGGTCGGTGGTGGAGAATCCAGGACGAAAGCCAGCCTGACTGGGTGGTTGGTGTCGATCAAGCTGCCCTGCAATGCGAGTTTCAATTACCTTGATAAAATTACTTATACTTGATAAGATTACTTATTTAAAAACATAAAAAGTACTTTCAGCGTTTTAGAAAATTTCACCCCTAAGAGGGTTAAAAAAGGGTGCAATGTTTATATGGGAGAAACTTTATTTTTTGAACTAGAGACTTGAAACTTTGTAGATAGCTTACTTAATCAAATAAAAAAAAAGTAATTTCAGCGTTTTGGAAAATTTCACCTCTAAGGGGGTTAAAAAGGGGTGCAAAGTTTGTATGGGGAACACCGCTAATGTTGTTTATAAAGAAGTGTTACGCTAACGTTATCAGTTTATATATTATTTATTTCCTGTCTACTACCCAGTGACTACGTCCTTTTTTAAAACGAACTTGCACCCCCTTTTCTATGGTTGAATGTCAACAATATTTTCTTAGTGGTGTCTCTTATTTATTGTGTTCCAAACTTTATGTGTTCCTATATTTAGTGAGTTGTCTATCAGAACATGAATAATTTATACTTTATATACCTATTTTTACTTTATTTAGCTTCTTGAGAGATATAGAGAACTATAGCACCAGAATATATTGAATCACTCTTCAAGCAATAGCCTGTAGACCAAAATAGTAATCGCATCATTAAATTCGCTTATGTGCATTAAGTTTTTAATGGTCACATTTCAGCATTATCTTAAAACACTAGCCTTTTTAATAACTGGGGTACCTGCTAGACCATTTAGAAACATTTTGGCCCCCCTCGGGAACTCCGCCACACCACTCTTTTCGTTTAATACCAGTGCTGCCTTCTTATGAACAGAGGTCATTATTTATTATTGTTTTGAAATAAAGTGTATTATTTATTATTATTAAAAGAGATACTCTTCATTAAACTGCCTCCATCTCTCGATTTCCAGTGCTGCGTTTAAGATTGTTTTAACAGCCTTATGATATTTAACATTTTTTTTAAATCTCACTCATAATAACTAAGATCCCCATTCTCTAACTCCAAATCCATGCGTCGCTCTATATCTTGCAGTCATTTTTGCCAAAGATTAAAAGCATCAGGTAATGACGGAATAAATATTTTCGTAATCTAATTGGAAAATCTTCAAAAATTCTTTAAGAATGGCATTGTCTAGACCATTTTAACTAAGAATAAAATTCATTTACCTATTTTAATATCTTTGTCATCATCAAAAATGTTCGCGGACGAAGTCGCGGGCGGCCGCTAGTCATCTATATATATAAAAGAAGAAGTCCTGACTGACTCATCAACGCACAGCCGAAACTACTAATGTTAGAGAGTTGATTTTTGCACAGTAGGTTACTTTTATAACGTGGGCTAGAGATAAGAAGCGATTTTGAAAAATTCAACCCCTAAGAGGGTTAAAAAGGGGATGAAAGGTTGTATGGGATACAAGTTTTTTTTTAAACTAGGAACTTGAAACTTTGTTAGAAGATATTAAAATAAAATAAAAGAAAACTGATTTCAGCGTTTTTGTAAATTCATCCCCTAAGGTGGTAAAAAAGGGCTTGAAAGTTTGTATGGAGATCAAGTATTTTTTTGAGCGCGGGACTTGAATCTTTGTGTAAAGGCATAATATTAGAATACAAGAAAACTGATTTCGGCGTTTTCAAAAATTCGACCCCTAAAAGGGTAAAAAGGGGTTTAAAGTTTGTATGGAGATCAATTATTTTTTTGAGCGCGGGACTTTAAACTTTGTATAAAGGCATATAAGTAGAATACAAGAAAAGCCATTTCAGCGTTTTCAATAATTCGTCCCCTAAAATGGTTAAAAAGGGTTGAAAGTTTGATTCAATTACAAATTCTTTGACTAAGGCATATATAATAATAACAAAATAACATTAATTTAACGTCATTATAAATTCAACCTCTAAGAGGGTTAAAAGGGGGATGAAAGTTTGTCTCGGGGTTCAATTTTAATTTTAAGCTAGGAACTTGAAACTTTGTAAATAGGTATTAAAATAAAATAAAAGAAAACTGATTTTAGTGTTTTTGAAAATTCATCCCTGAAACTGGTAAATAAGGGGTTGAAACTTTGAATGGAGATCAAACCTTTTTTCTGAGCGCGGGACTTTAAACTTTGTATTAGTACATATAATTAGAATACAAGAAAAGAAATTTCAGCGTTTTTGAAAATTCAGCCCTGAAAGTGGTGAAAAGGGGTTGAAAGTTTGTATGGAGATCTAACCTTTTTTTTGAGCGCCGGACTTGGAACTTTGTATAAAGGCATATAATTAGAATTCAAGAAAACTAATATCAGCGTTTTTGAAAATTCACCCCTGAAGGTGGTGAAAAAGGGGTTGAAAGTTTGTATGAAGATTAAAAAATTATTTGAGTGTAGGACTTGAAACTTTAAATAGAGGCATATTATTAGAATACAATAAAAGTGATTCAGCGTTTTTGAAAGTATAGCCCTGAAGATGGTGTAAAAGGGGTTGAATGTTTGGAATGGAATGGAGATCAAACCTTTTTTTGAGCGCCGGACTTGAAACTTTGTATAAGGGCATATTATCAGAATACAAGAAAAGTGAATTCGTTTTTGAAAATTCAGCCCAGAAGGTGGTGAAAAAGGGGTTGAAAATTTGTTTGAAGATCTAATATTTATTTTGAGTGCGGGACTTGAAACCTGAGTTCATAATGATTCCGCGTAATTAGACCAATTTAGCCGAAAAAGAAACTAAAAAGAGGCCAAGAGCGAGTCGAAGTCTGTCGAACTCATTACGTATAAAATGGCAAAAAAAAACACGTTTGTTGTATGGGAGCAGCACTTCAATATTTATTATTATTTATTTTTTGTTGAATTACAGTAACCAACATCAAAAACATCAACTTGCAAAAAAAGAAAAGTAATTTCAACATTGTTTAGATCTGAAAATAATATAATAAAGATGTAAACTGTTCAAGATAAGATTCCACGCGGACGAAGTCGCGGGCAACAGCTAGTCTATATATATAAATGCAAGTGTCCTGACTGACTGACTCATCAACGCAGAGCCGAAACTACAAATGCTAGAGAGTTGAAATTTGCACACTAGGTTGCATTTATAAAGTTAACAAGAGATAAGAAGCGATTTTGAAAAATTCAATCTCTTAGGGGGTTAAATAGGGGTGCAAAGTTTGTATGGGTGAAACTTTTTTTTTAGAGCTAGAAACTTGAAACTTTGTAGAAAGATTACTTATTCAAAAACACAAAAAGTACTTTCAGCGTTTTGGAAAATTTCACCTCTAAGGGGGTTAAAAGGGGGTGCAAGGTTTATATGAGAGAAACTTTTTTTTTGAACTAGAGACTTGAAACTTTGTAGAAAGCTTACGTAATCAAATACAAAAAAAATAATTTCAGCGTTTTGGAAAATTTCAATAATCAAATACAAAAAAAGTAATTTCAGCGTTTTGGAAAATTTCACCTCTAAGGGGGTTAAAAAGGGGTGCAAAGTTTGTATGGGGAAAAAGTATAAGTTTGTATGGGGTTTGTGTCCGCTAATCTATTATATAAATGCAAGTGTCCTGGCTGACTGACTCATCAAAAGGCCAAGAGCGAGTCAGACTCGCGTACGAAGGGTTCGTTACTATTTCGTATACAATTGCAAAAAAAGCACGTTTAGCAATTTCAACATTACTTAGGGCTCCCCCACATCTAGCGTCTCCCGAACGTCGACGCCTCAGCAACGCTCGCGCGGCGTCGACGCCGCGCTCCCGCAGCGCCGACGCGACGCTGCGGCGCCTCTCGAACGTCGACGTCGCAGTGACGTCCACGAGGCGTCGGCGCCGCGTTAGCGCCGCGCCTCCTCGACGTCAGTGTCGACTGTCGAGCGTCGGAACGTCTTGTCGGCGCCCACGCAGCGTCACTGCGACGGACAGAGCACGCAACCCACCACGTCCAGGGTTGCCAGACGTACGATAATTATCGTACATGTACGATAATTTGGCCTTCGGTACGATGTACGATACAATGAGTACTATCGTACGCAAAAGTACGATAATTTTCAGGTCGTCGAAGGGTGGGTTACTGTAGGGATGTAGGCCGGTAATAAAGAAGTATTTGATTTAAATAAAGATTCCGTCACTGTCAAGTGAACGACATATTAAAAATATTAGATGATTCCTCTAGGAGTCGCCACAAAACAACCACATTAATTATTGTATTTCGGTCTAATAATATATTCTAAATTAACAAGTAAAGTGTTTCCCTGAGCCACCGCCCCACATATGGTGGACGTGCGGCGATGTCCCTTGTTTTTTATGGCGAGAGAATGCCTCTCGTATCGCAAGCGAGTGTAAGAAGAGTATTTGTATGGTGAGCGACGTGCGTGGGACGCACCACGACATCGCTACGACGACGTCTCCACGAGGAGGAGGCAGCATGGAGTAGTTTCGCATTGCGCAATGTGCGTGCGATGCGAGTTGATGAAGACGACCATGACGAGAGTGCTGAGAAGATTTGCGGACATCTGTATCCCCAGCTTCCACACCACTACGTTCAAAGGTGCGTTTGGTGTTCGTATGCGTTAAGAATGCGTTTATGTCGAGCACGATATAGTGCTATATTATTATGTGCATACGAGGAAATCAGCGAGCTAAGCTGAGGCGACGAGTTGAATTTATTGGTGGCTTTCTATACGTTGAATTGATGAAAAGGAATGCGAATGCGAAGGAATGCGATTTTTCATATTTTTCGTTCATGTCAACGACTTGTCATTACGAGTGTCATCATCATCATAGTCAATTTTATGTTGGATTTAATAAGTTATCTTTAATAATTAGTTATATTTAATTATATCGCGTAGATCTATCGAGATTCGTTTAATTTTGTGAATTTAATATTTATATAGGTATTAGGTTAGTGATAGTGATAGGAACGCTGGAGATTGTGATTTAGATAGCGGTGATAATATACTAATATCGTTGATTATTTTGCATGTACACACATACTACGGAGTCAAATTCGCGACGCTGTCACTACTAAAAGCAAGGCGTAGATGACCGACTGGATGCCAAGCAGATAAACCAGAAAGAGCAGTGCAGTGCACAGAAGATGATAATATCCGGTATTTCGTGATTAGTTAACTAGCAGGTTAGGTTATTTATGGGTACATTTGTAAAAGAATCATATTTCAATTTTTTGAAGTCAGTGGCTTGGCATTCCAATGGTCATTCGTGATCGTTTGAAGTTATTAATGGCACTTGCTTTTAAAAGTTGACAAGGGCTTTCATGGCATACCTAGTGATTTAGGGTTAGGCAGGTAGCCATGGATAAGCGGGTAAGATTTTGCTGGGGTTTTGCTTGCCCGAGACAACCTTTGGAAAAGCAATTGGAATGTTTTATGAATTTAATTAACAATCGTTTATTTCATTGCTAATCTGAAGCTTGTCATCTCGTAGTAAGAGACTTGTCCCTATTTGTCAATTTGTTGCCCCCGCAGGTAGTTGAAACAGCTCTCACTTTAGCTAGGGTCTTTAGTAGGATAGGTAGGTTATATTGTAACATTTGGTGGCGTTCTTTCAATCGGCTATTGCCTCTCTTTGACTTTTAGCTAGGATTACCTATAGATAGGATCCTTTGATAGGCTCCTATCTCGTATAGGAGGCGGCATATGTAGGGATGTAGGCCGGTAATAAAGAAGTATTTGATTTAAATAAAGATTCCGTCACTGTCAAGTGAACGACATATTAAAAATATTAGATGAGGACTTCCGGTTTGTGACTTAAGATGGCCGCATGCCTTTAAGTTTAGTTATTCGTTATTTATTCATTTTGGTTGTTCAATGTGTAGTATTGATAGTCTATTGTGCAGTGAACTACCGTATGAGTGAATAGTTAATGAAGAATTCAACTTAAAGCGTACATAGCCCTTCTTGGGTCAAGGCCCGGTAGACCGCGTGGTTCTTTGTAAATCGCTATCACTTTACAAAAAGCTCAACTCACCGTACAACGTTCGTCAACTTTGACACTGGCAAAATTGACCCAATGGGCAGTAGCCATTTTTTTTTTATATAAAAATAGAATAGAATAGAAAATATTAGATGATTCCTCTAGGAGTCGCCACAAAACAACCACATTAATTATTGTATTTCGGTCTAATAAATATTCTAAATTAACAAGTAAAGTGTTTCCCTGAACCACCGCCCCACATTACATTCTAGGGTTTTTTAATAACATTATATGATAACCAAGGTCCGGAATTCTTCATAGCAAAAATCAAACTTTGAGAGGGTTCGACCAAAGTGTTTTATCGACTATCGATAAATAATATTCACTTAACGAAACAACGTTAAAGTATCGAAATCAGACTTTTGGATATATATAGTGTCGTTCAGCCAATTAGGGACATCATTATTTTTATTCCATACAACTGCATGTAAAATATAACTTTGGAAATTTAATCAAAAATGTAAGATGCGGTTGACCATTTTTATTATTAATAACATGAAGTATGGTTGTTTAAACAAGGTTTACTATAGGGGAAATAAAGTTTCTGTAAAACTTTACTTTAGAAACTAGACATTTTCAAATTAACACTTTTTACAACTTACATTACAACCCCATACTTTAATAAATTAGAAACGGAATATGCATATGTCTATTTTCAAAAAAATATGTTTTACAGAAATTTAATTTGCACTACCTATACTAAAACTTGTTTAAACACGTGTACACCGTGTTATCTACACTATTATAAAATTCTAGATTTGTATTGAAAAATATATTTTGGATTATTATGGAGAGGGGTCACGATTTCAGGAAAAATCTTAATAACGTGATGCACGATTGTAATTCGTTTTGTATGGGCGCGCGTCGTCATGCCTGCCTGGCGCCATCTGTTGATCATAATTACCTTTGTCCTCGGATCACGCCGAAACGGCTGGACAGATTTTAACCAATTTTGACACAGGGATGGACATCCAAAGATGGTTAAAGGATACTTTTTGTCCGTCGTCAGTAAATAAAAAAATACACGGACGAAGTTACGGGCGCCTCCTAGTTAATAATAAAATGGGCCTCCGCATCTCACGTTGTTCATAGAATTTCTAAAGTCATATTTTATATGCATTTGTATTGAATAAAATAATGATGTCGCTAATTAGCTGAATGCCACTGTATATATCCAAAAGCCTGTTTTCATTACTTTAACGATGTTTCGTTAAGTGAAAATTATTTATCGATAGTCGATAAAACACTTTGGTCGAACCCTCTCAAAGTTTGACATTTGCTATGAAAAATTCCGGACCTTGATGATAACGCACTCACTGGTGTGACCTTGAATCGAAATAAACGTCCAAATGGTCAGAAATGACTGCCAACCCGATCAGATGGTCAAAATTTTTCACTGTTTGGTAGCCATTAGCAAGGATGCCAATGTCAGTGTTTTATGAATGAAAATTACAATTAAGTAATTTGTGAATCGTTTATTCAAAATGTGCTAAGCAATTAACAATCCTCGTTAGCTATTTTTAGGTTGTTCTCACAGCTCGCGTCATGTTGTCTATGCTATACTAGTCTCTCTTCAGGTGAAATTGACATTCTGAATTTTGTATCGCAATGTCTTAAATCGTGTTGGATTATAAGCAGAAGTTCCTCAAATGTTTTTCTTGGCATTCTTAAATACTTACTCAAAATGTGTTTTTAATTTTTTTCACTCGTTTATACATCACAAAATAGTCACTTTCATGAATTCCAGAACTCCATAGAGGATCTTGCCAATATCGACGACAATATTTTCTCTTTTTTTACGTAATTTCCGTTTCAAGAGTTACGTTAACAGCAGTGTTTCTTCGTCGGAATCCATGACTTTTATTTGATAATCGAACAATTTAACCCAACCTTCGACGACCTGCAAATTATCGTACTTTTGCGTACGATAGTAATCATTGTATTGTACATCGTACCGGAGGCCAAATTATCGTACACGTACGATAATTATCGTACGTCTGGCAACCCTGGACGCGGTGGGTTGCGTGCTCTGTCTGTCACAGTGACGCTGCGTGGGCGCCGACAAGACGCTCCGACGCTCGACAGTCGACACTGACGTCGAGGAGGCGCGGCGCTAACGCTGCGCCGACGCCGCGTGGACGTCACTGCGACGTCGACGTTCGAGAGGCGCCGCAGCGTTGCGTCGGCGCTGCGGGATCGCGGCGTCGACGCCGTGCGGGCGTTGGTGAGGCGTCGACGTTCGGGAGACGCTAGATGTGGGGGAGCCCTTAGATCTGAAAATAATAAAGATGTAAAATTTTCAAGATAATGGTTCCACGCGGACGAAGTCGCGGGCAACAGCTAGTATAGCATAAAAACAAAATGCATACAAACGAATTGCATAATTTCGAAAATTATAATAGTTTAATTGCATAATAGCATAATAGTCACTTTGTATACTATACCATTGTCATATCATACTTTTTTCATAATAACTTAAAGCATAAATGTTGCCTAAATAAATACATCCAAAAAATATAATATTTTTTTCTTATTCATTCTTCCCCATTGCCGAGCCAAATTAGGAGCAGTTACCTTAAGGGTCATAAAAAACAACCCTGTAAGAGTACTTGCTTACTCTGACATTTACTTGATAAATATCTTGATAATAGTTTGGAACACGAAAGACGATTTCTTGAGATAAATTTGATTTATTTAACTTGATAGGTGTGCACACTTATAGAATAGCGAACATGAATTATGACCGTGAATGAATAAGCATTTTATTGACTAATTACAAAACTTTATACAAACTAAATGCTGATGGTGCAAATGAACATTATGACGCATGTGCAATTTACTTGTACAAACCCTAACATACCTATCTCTGGGAGCAGTTTCGTTTTTAGGGTCATAAAAAAAAAACCCCTAACCTACCTATTTCTCGGAGCAGTTTCGTTTTCAGGGCACAAAACCCTAACCTACCTATCTCTGGGAGCAGTTTCGTTTTAAGGGTCATAAAAAAAAACCCTAACCTACCTATCTCTTGGAGCAGTTTCCTTTTAAGGGTAAAAAAACCCTAACCTACCTATCTCTTGGAGCAGTTTCGTTTTTAGGGTAAAAAAAACCATAACCTACCAATTTCAGTGCTCACAACAACTTTTTATTCAGGACTTATTTGATAGGTATGATATTTATGCAACTTGATAATTATTTTAAGTGTTTTTATGAGTTTTCATAATTATTCTGAATGAATATTATACCAAGTGACATTATGACTTATGAATATTATAACGAATGTTATTATGATTATTAATGGTTATGATGTTTAAATATTATGCTTGACAAAATTATGAATTTTGTTTTTATGCAATGTGTTTATTATGCATTTTGAAAGTAGTTAAATGAAAATATGCTAAAAGTTTTTATGCAAATTGAACCGCACCCTCGTCACATATATTCATACTAAGAGATAAAATAATATGATGACATTGATATAATAAAAACAGCGAAATTAATTATAAAAGAGATAAAATAATTACATATTAAAATACTTAAACGGGTTTACTCACGTCGTAGAAGTCGAATAACGCTCGACATGTTTCGAATCGGTACGCGAGCGGCCGCGCGGACAGGGCGCGTGCCCGCAGTGTGCCGCAGTGTTCGTTTGGCCGCCGCCGCGGCTGATCGTCTCTCCTGATGATGAATCGCGTACCGATTCGAAACATGTCGAGCGTTATTCGACTTCTACGACGTGAGTAAACCCGTTTAAGTATTTTAATATGTCTGAGACTCACGATAGTTTTCTATGTAAAATAATTACATGTCAAAATTTTAAACAAACTGAGATAAAAATGACAAAGAAGCTCCTAAATGGATTGTCAAAATACAAAAATGAACACGGTAAAAATAACGCTGAAAATTACAATGTCAATTAAGGCAATCATTAGGAATAAGGTCAAAAGTAACTTTTTATACTCGCGTACAATCTGTCAATTATAATTTCACAACACAAAATCACAATAACGCACTTTTTAATCCTGTACTAAAATTCTATACTCTATCGTAACCGCTACAGAACTTCAATATTCATAAGACATCTCTCTACTGAACTCAAATAATTTCAAAAAGAGAACATCAGCATACCTATTTGATTAAAAATAAGAACGCTCCTGTTCACTGATTGGTTGAAATTACCACTAGTAGATCAGTAACTAGCCACTGCTAGTTATTACCCTGAGGATCATCTGGATCACGTCTGTTTGGCTGGTAAATATTTTTTATTGCTCGCGTATTATGTCATGACAAAATCATTTTAGCCTTTCTCACATATTTCGTCCTTTAAATTTAAAGTGAAATCCAGCAACCTGTCAACGGCCTCCACTGCGTTTGTTATAGATTTTCCCTTCTCTGGTGCCATTTCTACTACTACTTTATTATATTACAATATGTTAACCATTGATACAAAGATCAAAGCTCAAAGGAAAATTGAAATGCGTAACCTGGTGGAAGAGACCGGGATAACAGCGCCCTCTCTCGCTCACTCGTTCACTGCTGTAAAGTAGTGCGGTAAGATGTGAATATTAACGTATTCACATAGAGGTCGCTAAGGTGCAAAGCCTTTCAAATAAACAATGCAGTTCGACAAACGAAGCATAAGGAACGATTCGAAAGGTTTCTTGGTGTAGGTAGCCAAATGGGTTAACGCGCTGGATCGGCAATTCAGAGGTACCGGGTTTGATACCCGGTCACTTCCACCGGGTTACGCATTTCAATACTTTTTGAGCTTTGATCTTTGTATCAATGGTTAGTATAAAAATTGTGGTGTATACTTACATCAAACACATTTGATATTACATGTTTCATAAATTTACAATATATTACTTATTTTACAATTTAATTATAAAAACAATATAAATATTGACTAGCGGTTTGAATTCTGTATCTACTAAGTTGGCTAGTGTTGCCAGCATAAGTAAAGGGAGAATTTCTCCCTATCGAGGGAGACTTTTTATGAGGGGTTAAAAAAACTAATTGACCGATCTTATAAGTGCATAAACATAGGGGGCAGTACATTAAACAATAAAAATAGAACACACCTTTCATATTCTTTTTTTCATTCTAATATCGAGAATTTATTAATCGCCCCTCGTAGATCATAAACAGCAACTCATCAACATGCACTCAACAAATACCTGCTTTTTAGACCTGTGTTAATAAAATAAGGAAAAACTAACAGTTTTGAACCCAATAAATTTTAACTTTTTTTTTTCAAAATGATAATAACAATTTTTTAGTATTTTTATTATTTAAGCAATACACTCCACTTGTTATTAAATTATAAACAATAAAGATTTAAAATCTATAATATTATAGATGCTTTTGTCTTTGTATATGTTTATAGATTTGAATAATTTACGACAAAAATTACATAATTAATTGAATTAATTGATCAATATTATTTTTTTGTTACCTACATACGTTAACGAAATAACAACGAAGATAAAAAAATCAATTGTCAATTGACCTATAGACTGTATTAACTAAAGAATATTAATTTATTTATGTAATTTATTGTATTAATTACCTAAACCCGGTCCGTTTACGCCCCAAACTACCCTATTGTGTCGTCATCGCGACAAATGTCAGGGTCTAGCGATAATCCATAAGCTTTTGTATAACTTAAGGTGGGATAAGATAATTATAATTTTGCGAGCGATTTTATCCCTCCTATGGTTTTTCCATAATTAACAATTTCATTATAAAAAACTAATGAATGTAAACAGTATGATCACTTATGACAAATTAACAACTTGACATCTGTGTCAAGTACAAAACATTGCCATACTTCTTACTTACTTAGTTTTTATGTATGTTGCAAGTTAATTTGCTTGGAAGAGTCGTTGTAGTCCGACTCTAACTACTTACAATGCTTTGTTACATGCACATAAGTCTCACAAAAAGGTCAAACAGCAATATGCAGGTAAAATAGTCCATTAAGGGAATGTCTAATGGTATATTCTATAATATTATAAATGCGAAAGTGTATCTGTCTGTCGTCTCTTCACGTTGAAACCGCTGAACCGATTTGGATGAACTTTGATATGGAGATAGTTTGAGTCCCGGGGAAGGACATAAGATAATGTTTATTACGAAAATCATCTCACGAGAGGGTGAAAATGGGGGTGGAATTTACGATGGAAGTGCGATCTAGGAGCTTTTGTATAAGTTAACGTTGGATAAGATAAGATAATTATCCCTTATGGTGATCAAATAATTCAACGCAGACAAAGTCGTGCGCAAGTTAGTTTATTTATATCCATCTTCATCAATTAGACTATAATATTATGTCTGTAAGCGCTTCACTTGTTTTTTGTGTTCGTAATTTGCCTAATCGTTCTGTACTGTTTGCCGTCAAACACAACGCATGAATTACAACCGTTGGACAAATCAGTTAATAAATCGTTCGAAAATTACTGGGATCAAGAAGTTGCGAAATTCATGTACCACAACCCAACCAAAAAAATTAATAAAGCTCGTTTCAATCCAATATTTACCAAAGTTTGGGCAAAAAGCTTGACCCCGGAAAATATAATTAATGGATTTAGAGCAACCGGACTGTTTCCCTTCGACCCGAATACCGGAAGATGCCTACCTACCATCGCTACTAACCGAAAATCGAGACCCCCAATGGCCCCAATTACCCAGTACATCGACGAATACACCTGCTAGCACCACAGTGCAACGTCCTATGGAAAACTATTCAGATACGGACCTTTCTGATGCTGAAGACTCAGTAAATACTCTAGCTATGATGGATTCGAGAGATGACGTTGCTTCGCCATCTTTTTTGAATAACAACTACACAGGAGTAGCTACCCCAAGCTTAATATGCCCAGCACCAGTTGTTTCTGGAAGTTTTCTTCAAAGGCGTTTGGTAGACTATAGTCCATCGCTAGACTCTGATTCAGTAAATGAAGAAATTTCTGAAAGAAGGACTGATAAAGAGTTTGAGATGCATTCACCAGTTCCAGGGCCTTCTGGATTAAGTAAAACGATTACACGAGTCTTGGATTCGTCTTCGGATTCAGCGTCATCATTGGATTTTGTACGTTTTGTTCATCAACAAAACACCACTATGTGTAACAATGTTTATGACCCTTTTAGTGACTCCAATGATGAAAATGAAGATATAATACGAAAAGGAGAAAGAACTCCAGAGAAAAATAACAAAAACAATGCAAAGGGAATTACAGAAATTAGTTATCCAATATCTGCAGCAGATGGTTCCGATGATGATGTTCCACTGGCTCAGTTGAAAAACAAAATACCACCACAACTAACGTCTACGACAACCTTTAAGGAACTGCTACCAACACCCAATTTTGCCGTTGTTAAGTCCCAACCAAGACGCAAAGCGTTAAATTATAAAGGACAGAGAATCGTCAAAGATTTATTTGAGAAAAGGCTAGAAAATACCAAAGAAAAGGAAAAAACTAATGCGGCGAAAAGAAAAGATAGCAAAAAAATACCAAACAAGGGGAAAAAAAGGGAAAAGCGGCTAAGAAGGGAAACAAGAAAACCAAGACCCAAAAAAAAAAGTAATCCTTATTTAAAAAAAAAGAAAACAAAAGCAGGTATGAGTGATAAATGGTTTTGTCATGGATGCAAATCAGAAAGAGAAGAAGATATGAGAATGTGTAAAAAATGTGCTAAATGGTACCATGAAGAATGTGTAGGATTAACCAAAAACGATATTGAAGATTTCTTTTGCCCCGAATGCGTTTAACGACTGTAAATAAGTATTCTACTTTAAGATAATTTTGATCTCTTAACAAGGCTGATTTGATAACTAGTTCCTAATTAAAAAATAAGTAAAAGTTATAAGTAAGTATTTACTTAAGAAAGTACTAGTGAAAAATATCCTAATGTTGTTAGAAGTGTTGATTATAAAATAAGTAAAAATTATAAGTATTTACTTAAATACAAGTGAAGGATATGCTAATGTTATTAGAAATGTTGATTGTAAAATAAGGTAAAGTTATAAGTAAGTATTTACTTAAGTACAAGTGAAAAATCGTAATGTTGTTAGAAGCGTTGATTATTTAAAAAGCCTTCAGCTCAATAAGGCCCACAGATATTTTGTTTATTTTCTTTTCTTTTATTTTTGTTAAAAGTTAATGTTAGAAGAGCTGTAACGAATGAAGGTTTTATTATATTGTTACCCTACTTGTTTAGAGTAAAATAGAAGAGTTTTTATATCTTTAGTATAATAAGGCCCAAAGCCAAATATTTCCACTAATTAAGGATGTTCGCATGTTGTGAAGATACCAAATATTGTTATAAGTATAAGTTTAAAACTTAATTTTTTTTAAACTCGTTATTACGATTAAAATGTTTATTTCTTGAGCGGGCCTTACTATCCTGAACGTGTTTAACAAGGCCCAAAACTGTAGTTTTAAAAAACAGAAAATGTTTAAGAATACCAAGATATTTCTATAATTATTTTTACATATAAAGAAACTTCAATAAATGAGAAGCCTATTTTGAATGATGTTTACTTTTTATCCCGATCATATCCAGAAATATTTGATTTTAAATAAAGGTGGGCCTTCAACGCCTGAACTACCTTAGGATAGGATAAGATAGCATAGTATATAACGTACTTCATTATTAATCCTTTTTAATTCGTAATTAGAATGTAACTAAGTCTATACTTAGTAATATTAACCTGGCCCCTTAATACTCTTGGTTGAAAACTTGAAAGAAAAAACCTTGCTCATAGCTTCTTACTAGAAATAGGCCGACTAGGCTTTCCGCCGACTAGCCGACAAATCGGTTTAAAAATTGCCGATTAGTCGGCTGACTAGTCGGCAATGCCGATCATGCTTGTCCCAGCAAAAATATCGCATATTTTTGCAGAAGTTGTATGGCAGGTTTCAATTAAAAGCATTGGCGTATCTAAGATTATTTTTCAGGTGGGGCCTAAGTAGGTAGGCGCCTGGCTATGGCCTATGAGTTGAAGTCATGACTTTGTATGGGTAACCCAAAATCCTGGGGTGGTCACTAGAGCAAATTAAGGTGCGCACATATTTCATCCGAAAAGCTGATCAAAGTCCACTACATAAAGCAATAGTAACTCTACCACAATCTGGAACACCACTGCATCTAAACAATAACCAATATGATCCGACCTCTAAAATCCTGAAAGACGAGCATAAACTGGAAAACTGGAAGAACAAAGCATTACATGGCAAATACCCCCACCAACTGGAACAAGACTACGTAGACCAAACCGCTTCAACCACCTGGCTTACAAAAGGAAACCTATTTAGTGAAACAGAAGGGTTTTTCATAGCAATACAGGACCAAGTGATAAAAACACGTAACTACTCCAAATACATTCTGAAAGAACCGATAGAAACAGATAGATGCAGATTATGCCACCAATACACTGAATCCATAGACCATATAACCGGAGGCTGCAACGCACTAGCCAGCAAGGATTACACACACAGACACGACAATGTAGCCAAATACATCCACCAACAGCTCGCACTCAAACACGACCTGACAGAAACACACACACCCTACTACAAATACAAACCGAAACCTGTTTTAGAAAATAACAAAGTAAAACTGTACTGGGACCGAGACATCATCACTGACCGCACTATCCTCAGCAATAGACCTGATATCACACTTACCTTTAAACCCACAAAAACCACTTACCTGATAGATATCGCCGTCCCCAACACAAACAACCTAAAACAGAAACACGTTGAAAAAATCCAAAAATACATACCATTAGCCGACGAAATCAAACAGATGTGGCACCAAGAAACCGTTAAGATAGTACCCATAATTATATCCTCAACCGGTATCATACCTAAAACCCTACACACTGCCCTGAAAATAATAGATCTTCACCCAAAAACGTATATTCCACTACAAAAATCAATAGTACTGGACACTTGTTCGATAGTACGCCGGTTCCTTAACCCAACTTCACTCACACTGCTTAGTGTTCCGGAAACTACGACTATCACCCGTACCCCACATACACAAACCACATTACAAACATCCCACAGAACACAGGCAGATATACACCAGATACAAAATATATAAAATCAACACCGTAAGCACACCACACCTATACACAAGGACCAGATTACTTGGTTAAACCCGTATCTGGCCCTATAAAAAACCCGACGTAAAGTCGAGATGGGAAAAAAATCCACAAACATAATAATAATAATATTTATTGAGCAAAAATATTGACAAGTATATATTATTACATTAACTATGAAACAAAACTTATTTACTAGTGTAACGCTGCTACTTGTAATAGGTATAACCTGTGCTACAAGCATCAGCTACCTTCCATATGACTAAACAGAACATAACATATTGCCAAGCATTGTTAATGATAATGATAATGAACTATTGAAAAATTTACATAATTACATTACATTCTTTACTTTATTTTACTTTATTTGTAACAACTAAACTAAACATAATAAACGGAAGTTAGAATTAAAAAAGGAGAAGAATAACAAAAACAAAAACAAAAAAGAAGTGCGGATCAACTGAGTGTGTACTCGAGCGTCGTAGTTACGAATTTATGAATTTAATTAATTTAATTTAATTAAATTAAATTATATGAATCTGAGAATGCATGTGTGTGTGTGTGTGTGTGTGTGTGGTTGTGTAATAGAGAGTAGTTTTAGTAATTAAATTAAGTGCATGATTTATGTGTATATATTATTGAACTGGGTGCAGAAGGTTTTCGGTGCTATCATAATTTAAGCTGAGTAACCAGGTCTTTACATCTTTTTTACATACATATTTATTTTTACAACCTATATCCAGTAGTTTATCAACTTTATTGTAAAGGAAGCATCCTAGGAACACGTAGAATCTTTTACTAAAAGCTGTTCTGCAAGCTATGCTGCGACGGAGCCTATTCGTACGTTTGCTTCGTTGGTCAACGGTGCGTTTAGAATCTGTTAGACCGGCTTCAGCATGTTGTTTTAATAGAATTTGCTCAATAAATAGCTGTCTTACTGTTAGTATTTCGCAAGACTTATAGAGATCTACCGTGGGACAACGGTACGGCTTGCAAAAAATAACTTTCAACAAGGCTCGTTGCGCGCGCTCAAGAACTATGAGATGAGTTTTTGCTGCTCCACCCCAAGAAAGGATGCAGTATACAAGCAGTGACTGGCACAGGGCTAGGTAAACCATCTTCAATATTTTAGGATTCGCTACGTGGCGCAGGTTCTTAAAAATGTACATCATTTTACGAATTCTACAAGAGAGCGCTTCTATGTGTGCTCGGTAGTTAAGTCTATTGTCAAGAGTTATCCCTAAATATTTAACCGTTTCAGCTTTCATCAGCATTGGACATAAACGGTCACAAACTATGTCAGGGCCATGCTTGTGTGCAGTGATTGCAAGATTGTCGGATAGTTTTGCTCCGCCAGCTGTAATAGAAAATGTTAAATATTTAGTTTTTTGAACATTTAACGTTAAGGTACTTTCTGCAAGCCATGCCATAACTTTGTCAAAACCTTTTTGTGCGTTTGAGTAAACCTCCCCCCACGAATCCCCACTAAAAATTAAAGCTGTGTCATCAGCAAAAGCCACCAGTTTGCCACTAGGTAGCTCCAGGTCACACATTTCATTAACATAAATTAAGAACAGTGTGGGACCCAGTATGCTACCCTGTGGGACACCATATTCTATTAGTAATTCACTACTAACGCGGTCGCCGATTTTCACCCTCTGTTTGCGGTTCGTTAAGTAGCTTTGAAACAGTTTTAGTTGATTACCACGGATACCAATGTTCTCAAGTTTATTCACAAGTCTAGGAATTGAAACCGTGTCAAATGCTTTCGCAAGGTCTAAGAAAATTGCCAAACATTTTTTGCCATCATCCAAAGCTCTGACTATATGATTGGTAAGGTCATGTACAGCATCATTCGTAGATTTACAACTTCGGAAACCGTATTGATTATCGGACAGTATCTTATTATGTTCCAAATACTTGTTTAGACGCCTGTTCATAATCTTCTCCAGGACCTTAGATAACGCTGGCAAAATAGATATAGGCCGATAATTATTGACCAGTTCCCTACTTCCAGACTTGTGAATAGGCAGAATTAGGGCTTCTTTCAGGGCATCAGGAAATACACCCGTTTCTAAACACAAGTTTAAGATATGAGTTAGTGGGTGAATTAAAACATCCTTGTGTTGCTTAAGTAGACTTGCTGAAATATTATCACTTCCTGGTGCACAGTCGGTGCGCAGGGAATTTACTATAGTCTCAACTTCTAATATATCTGTTTTAATCAGAACAAACGAGTGTGCAGTCGATGTGACGTGTGTGAAATCACTAACAGATGGTGTATGCCGAATATTTTGGGCTAGGTTTTTGCCAACATTTATAAAATACGCCCATGATTAAAAACCGGCCAAGTGCGAGTCAGACTCGCGCACCGAGGGTTCCGTACAAACACTTTCCATCCCTAAGTGGTTAAGTTAAGTTTGCACCTGGTATGTATAGCGCCCCATATAAATTAGGTGCAAAGTTAGGTATTAATAGGTATTAAAAAAAAACCACTTACTAGATCTCGTTCAAAACAATTTTCGTTGGTAGTTTTTATAGTAATGTACATCATATGTTTTTTTTAGATTTTTCATTTTCTTATTTTAGAAGTTAGAGGGGGGGGGACCAACTTTTTTCCACTTTGTAAGCGTCTGTCACGCAAACTATTCGGTTTAGAAAAAAAATATTTTAGAAACCTCGATATCATTTTTGAAGACCTAACCATAGATACACCACACGTATGTGATTGATGAAAAAAAAAATTTTGAGTTTCAGTTCTAAGTATGGGGAACCCCCAATATTTATTATTATTTTTTTATTTTTGCATCAAAATCTTAATGCGGTTCACAGAATACATCTACCTACCAAGTTTCAACAGTATAGCTTTTATAGTTTCGGAAAAAAATGGCTGTGACATACGGACGGACAGACAGACGGACAGACGGACAGACAGACATGACGAATCTATAAGGGTTCCGTTTTTTGCCATTTGGCTACGGAACCCTAAAAAGGTTGTTACTGGCTGATTATAGGTAAGATACAGATCGTTTTTACTGTGGCCAGTGAGAAATCCAAATGTTTGTAACAGCATATCCCCGACCATATTTAACCTTTTGAACGCTTTTCCTCCCATGTCAAAATGTGGCTTAAACGCCAATAGTTGAAAAAAGAAAGGGCGAAAATATACCTTATCTGTCAGATTAAAAACAACAAATTGACGGAACCAGATCTACAAAACTTATTCTTTCATAACGTTACAAGATAATCATTTATCCATATCCATACTATACTATCCATACTCCATACTATACTATAATATTATAAATGCGAAAGTGTGTCTGTCTGTCTGTCTGTTACCTCTTCACGCTTAAACCGCTGAAACGATTTTGATGAAATTTGGCATGGAGATAGTTTAAGATCCGAGGAAGGGCATAGGATAGTTTTCATCCTGGAAATTATACCTAAAAAGATTGAAAAGTCAGTGAACATTTCTGTTGGGATGCGGTGACCCTGTAAGAAAAGTAATTATTCGACCAAAAGCACAATTGCTCTTACATTTGCTACGGCACTTTTAATAATCCCTTTTATCAAGTTCCACGCGTACGTAGTCGCGGGCAAAAGCTAGTAATATTATAAATGCGAAAGTGTGTCTGTCTGTCCGTTACCTCTTCACGCTTAAACCGCTGAATCGATTTTGATGAATTTTGGCATGGAGATAGTTTAAGATCCGAGGAAGGACATAGGATTTTTCATCCTGGGAATTATCCCTAAAAAGATTGAAAAGTGAGTAAGTAGGTAATTCATGATGACATTGACCAGCTAAACAGACGTGATCCAGATGATCCTCAGGGTAATAACTAGCAGTGGCTAGTTACTAATCTACTAGTGGTAATTTCGACCAATCAGTGAACAGGAGCGTTCTTATTTTTAATCAAATAGGTATGCTGATGTTCTCTTTTTGAAATTATTTGAGTTCAGTAGAGAGATGTCTTATGAATATTGAAGTTCTGTAGCGGTTACGATAGAGTATATAGAATTTTAGTACAGGATTAAAAAGTGCGTTATTGTGATTTTGTCTTGAAATTATAATTGACAGATTGTACGCGAGTATAAAAAGTTACTTTTGACCTTATTCCTAATGATTGCCTTAATTGACATTGTAATTGGATTCCGGTTCGTGACTTAAGATGGCCGCATGCGTTTAGGTTTCTTTGTTCATTATTTATTCATTTTCGTTGTTCAATGTGTAGTATTGATAGCGTATTGTGCAGTGATCTAACGTAGGAGTGAATAGCTAATGAAGAATTCAACTTGAAGCGTTCATAGCCCTTCCTGGGTCAAGGCCCGATAGTCCGCGTGGTTTTTTGTAAATCGCTATCACTTTACAAAAAGCAAAACCTCACCGAACAACGGCATGCTCTACGAGCAAACTTGAAATTGGCGAAATCATCATTAACTATGAAGAAAGCCATATTTTAAAATTAGAATTAAAATTAGAATTAGACATTGTAATTTTCAGCGTTATTTTTACCGTGTTCATTTTTGTATTTTGACAATCCATTTAGGAGCTTCTTTGTCATTTTTATCTCAGTTTGTTTAAAATTTTGACATGTAATTATTTTATCTCTTTTATAATTAATTTCGCTGTTTTTATTATATCAATGTCATCATATTATTTTATCTCTTAGTATGAATATATGTGACGATCATAGTATAAGTGCATGTAAATTGACTTAGTGTAATTTATATTGACATTTTATATTATGAAATAAATAAATCTAAATCTAATCTAAATCTAGGGTGAAAAGGGAGGTTGAAGGTTGTATAATGAATTCAAATATCATTTAAGATAGCTTATTTATTCTTTACTATTATCCATTTCATTCCTATTCTCGACTCGCACGATGAAATTATCCACGGGTTTCATCATCATATCGTATTTGACTCTCAGCGGCTTGGTCAGGTCCTCGGCGGCCATGTTGGCTGGAGGCAGCAGCTTGTACCGGCGCAGCAGGTTGGCCAGCCCCGTCTTCATGGACATCATCGCGTAAGTAGCTCCTGGAACCAAATACGTGTATCTGAATCGGTGAGGAACATTATGAGTTAGCGAATGTGTACAGTAAGCGTTGAAATTGATATACAACTTTCGACTCAATGTCGTAAAGTCATAAGTATTTTCAATATAACAACGCATTTTGGAAGCTGTTGGGACTGCCCAGGTGGTATAACGCCTCATTAATGTTTACCGATACCCGCACGGACGGTTTTCCAACGCGTATACGCAAGAAAATCGACTCGATGCTGAGCAGGCTCCGAAGGAGTTCCAACGGCAGCCTGGGTGTCATTGCTAACAGGTTTGACTGTCCCATTTACTGTCGTACTGGATCATCCAGATACTAATATTATGGAAGAAGGAAAGATCGGGTAAGATTAACATGGTTTATTGTCTAATGGGATAAGAATATAAGTTAGTTATCTATTGGACTGTGGCAGTCTTCTTTAGTCGAAACCTGGTGAGAAACTGCGCAGGATCGGGACAAGTGGCGTGCTCTCGTTTCGGAGGGTAAGATCCTGTTTGGCCCAAATAGTTAGTTAGTGACAGTCTTACCCCACCTTACGTTATCTGAAATACTAACCCAAGCAGTTTCTGACGGAGTAGCTGAAGGGGATGAACTGTGCCGGGTGCCGCAGCGGGCCCTCCAGGAAGCGCTCCGGGCGGAACAGCTCCGCGTCCGCGCCCCAGTACGCGGGGTTGCGGTGCGTGCCCCAGATGTTCAGCAGTACTGAGCAGCCCTCCACCAAAGTCGTGCCTGATGCTGTAACATAGACTTAGTGACTGGCAGTTCAAGTCTGCTACTTTTTTGAAATCTATTTCAGTACCTTTCAATAGCAATTAATGGTTACAAAATAACCTAATCTGAAAACTGAAAACGCCCCCGACATTAGTAGCTGATCATAGATGCTGAAATGCCATTAAAATTTAACATACGAGTACTTAATAACACAATTTGGAATTCCTTTTGGCTGAGATCCTGTCACAATTTCCAATGAAAACTAAATAAATGTTGAAGAGTAAGTAAGCAGGTAGTAAGGAGGGACTTTTGATTCCACCAAAGGTTAGCTAAGACCCATCTGGACTAGGGCATGCTGCCAGTTCTGATTTTGTATGGCGAGAACCGGGTATTCCCGGTTCCTGTACTGGATTTATATAGAAAATGAGTACCGGGAGCACACCCTAATCTGGACAGACAAGTTTTGATGAAAAAAGCCGATGCCACAGACAGACACATAGATATACCAAACAAACAAACTCAGAACACCACTAGTTTTTCGTTGGGGCTTAAAAATACATTGTAATATATTGGTAACATGCACAAATCTAAAAGCACTAAACTTCGAAGTATATTTATATGGGGTCTTACGCAGCAAAACATCTTTGCGCACCTCCCGCGACGTCACGGGGACCGGCGGATATAGACGGAGGCTTTCCTTGATGACCGCTTCCAAATACTTGAGTCTGGGCAGGTCCTCTGGAGAGACTTCGCGGTCTGAGTCGCCGAACACCTCTCGCAGCCTGGAAATAACAGTCATAGATCATGGAGTAAATTTAATGGCGTTGAAGAAACAGTAACTCGATTAAAGAATTTAAAGTGGCACACTTAACTAGATCAAACGATGGCAGATAATCATGATCGAAAGTGATCACAGAGTAGTGCCTGAGACTAGACCAGAGATGAGAGTGCCAAGACCAATGGATCGAAGGCCAGCTGATATTTGGAAGGAAGCAGTGAAATTGTGAATGAGACTAGCGCAGGACCGGCAAAATGGCGTGAAACTGAAGAGGCCCTAACTCATCAGTGGGTGACTGTAGGCTGAAATGACTATGATGATGACTCTGCTGGGAACTGCTGTTAAATTCTGTTTGAAACTTACTCTTGATAGACTCTGTCCTGCACGCCTGGGTACCGGGACAGCATGACGGCAGTGAAGCTGGCGCCCACGGCGGAGGTGTCGTTTCCCGCTACTACCATGATTATCGCCTCTTCGCGTAATTCTTCGTCCGAATAACCTTTCTCTTTTCCTCCGGAAGATTGTATTACCATGTCAAGAAAATTTGTCCCTGCTGTCTTATCGCAGTCTAGAAAGAGGGATTTAATAACCCACAAAAAAAAGTCAGTACATAACTATAGATACCGGGAAAATGGGGATTGCCTGCCGAGTAGGTATAGCTATATATATATAGCAGGCTAGGGATACAAGGCAGGCAATCCTTTTTCACGCCGAGGTATGTACAGTTCTTTTCTCAAATATGCAGTGATATGAAAATATAAATCATCAACCGAAATGAAGCCTTGATGCCTGGGAAACTGGACCGAACCCAAATTTACCTTCTAAACCGAAGAGTTAAAGGGCCTGGGACACCATAGCCTCCGTCATCACTACAAATTCATTAATTGCCACATCTTCAGGTAAGGACCGGGCACGACTCCACACAGTGTCAAGACCCGAGGCCGGACAATGGCTCCATGCCTACCCTTCACCTACCACTGGCACATTAATTGACCCCTGCACGCTTCGCATAGATGTCGGTCTCCGGGTTGGGGCTGGTGTGTGTGTAGAACACAGCTGCGCCTCTTGTGGGGCCTCAGTAGATCGTCTTGGCCACCACGGACTCTCCTGCTCCTCGGGCACCGGCCGTCTCTCCCGACATGCTGCGATCAACGACATCCTCAGAAGAGCGCTCGTCAGCGCCAACGTGCCCGCAGCACTGGAGCCCCAGATCGTGCGGGACGATGGCAAGCGCCCCGACGGGATGTCGTTGATCCCCTGGAGAATGGGCCGCGCGTTGGTGTGGGACGCCACTTGTGCTGATACGCTGGCGGCGTCCTACCTCGCAGCAACTTCTAAAGCGGCCGGGGCGGCGGCCGGGGCGGCGGCTGACGCTCGGAAGATAAGTGTCTCGGCGCCCAGTACGAGTTTATCCCTTTTGGTGTCGAGACACTAGGTCCGTGGGGTAGGGCTGCGCGTGGGCTCCACAAGGCGCTAAGCAGACGCCTAAGGGAACCCCTCGCGCAGGCAGCTTTCTCGCGCAAAGAATTGCCATCGCAATACAACGCGGGAATGCTGCCTGTGATGGGCACGCTGCCAAAAGGACCATATTTTTATAATTCTTTATAATAGTTTTAGCCACCTTTTAGTATAAGTTTATTTGTTTTTTTTTAATGTTTTCTTGTAAATAAATTTCTTTCCCCATCAACCGAAATGAAAAATTCACAATTTGACCACCGAAGTCGAACTTTATTTTTGATTCTGTTTGAATATGCGAATATTCTTTTTGAAAAGGCTTCCTTCCTACGAGAAATATTGTATAACAGAAAAGTGAATACATTTTTCACCTTACACCCATGTGTATTTATGTAGCGAAATGGGCAAGCTACATATTTTGACTAAGGTGTAGAGTTTGTGAAGTTACGCGTTGTAGAGTTAGGGCGTGTAGAGTCAGAAACTTGGCTCTACATGTGATCTGATAACTTTTTGACAGTGCGAGTCATATGGTATCGTCTTGGCATCATTTTACGTGAAAATGTTTTTCGTGGGATTTATTTAATAACTTCGAGTAGGCAATCAACACTAACATAACCAATGATGTACATACATACCTCTTTCGTGTATTCCGTTTTCTTCAACTTTATTTCGTTTTAATTGTATAATCTGCAATTTAAATTTTTTGTCACTTAAGATCATTATCATTCATATATATTTGTATATGTCATAGTGGGCAAACGAGCAAATGGATCGCCTGATGGAAAGCGATTGCCATCGCCCATATGGGCCAACCTGCAACACCAGAGGAGTCACAAGTGCGTTGCCGGCCTTTTTAGGTCGGAAGATCAGCGCTAACTCTCACTCGAGCTAGCATTATTCTGAGGTGGAACCTTTTCGAGGCACTTCATAATTGGCATTATAGTTAAGTACTTAGTTCATAATTTTTTTTTTCTTTGTTTGTCACTATTTATGTAATTTTTATGTTTAATTCCCGAATAAATGTTTTTCTTCATTCTTTCTTTTTCTATGGCGGAAAGATGCGAAGATAATAAAAACTAGACTGTAAATTAATACACATGATTTCACATATCAACGAGTCGTACCTCTATCTGACTTACTAATTTCAGAAAATAAATTAAGAACTCATCTGAACATTTGCGAAGGGCCAACAAAGCCAACTTAAATGCAATGACATAAATGTTAAATCCGTCTATGAATTTCATAGTACCTCATTAACATAACCATACAGCTGTTGCAGATAGAATTCGAACTGTTTATGAATGGCAAGCCTCCTAAAGATGAAGTCAGGGTGCAGCCACGGCTGCAAGGTGCGCCGAGTCACCATATGACACAATTCGTCTATTGCACGGAGTACAAAGTGGTCGGGATTTTCTTGGGAGTTTACTTTCATGCCAATAGCAGTTTCTGAAAAAAAAACATGTTAGGTATTGCTATAAATATTGCCATTTCACTTGCAACCACAGCCGCGAAGATACTTGATAGTTTGCTGGACTCCATTTTGACCAGACATCTGAAGATCCACGACGCACAGTTCGGGTTTAGGGCAGGGCTGTCTACCGAAAGTGCCATCTATTGTCTTAAACACACGGTAGCATATTACACGCAGAGAAAGACGCCAGTGTATGCCTGTGTCCTAGACCTTTCTAAAGCGTTCGATAGAGTCGAATACAACATACTCTGGCAAAAACTTAGTGAAACAGGCATACCAGCTGAATGTGTGAGTGTCTTCAGGTACTGGTATTCAAATCAGGTAAACCAGGTGAGATGGGCCTATGGCTTGTCTGACGAGTACAAATTGGAGTGCGGCGTGAGACAGGGCGGAATTACTTCCCCAAAGTTGATCAATCTTTATGTGAACGAGCTGATTGAGAGGCTGAGTGGGATACATGCTGGATGTTATATAGGCGGTACTTGTGTCAATAACATCAGCTATGCCGATGACATGGTCCTGCTCGATCCCTCAGTTAGTGCGATTGAGCAACTCCTTGCGACTTGCGAATCACACGCTCTGTCTCATGGCCTTAAATACAACGCTAAAAAGAGATCATGGTGTTTAAAGCGGGTAAAATTAAGCCCTACCATGTACCTCCCATTTTATTAAATAATGTTGCCCTGAATGTTGTAAATAAGGTAAAGTATCTTGGTCATATCTTGACAGATTCTCTAGATGATGACCAGGATATAGAAAGAGAACGAAGGGCGTTGGCGGTTCGCAGTAATATGCTGGCCCGCAGGTTTGCTCGATGCTCTACTGATGTGAAGGTTACGCTGTTTAAGGCGTATAGCAAATACTTCTACTCGAGCGGCCTGTGGGTTAGATATACGAAACGAGCCTATAACGCCCTTCGTGTTCAATATAATAATGCATTTAGGATGCTGTTGGGACTACCGACGTGGTGTAGTGCATCAGGTATGGTTGCTGAGGCCCGTGTTGTTTTCAAGCAATAATGAGAAAAAATATTGTCTCACTGTTGACACGGGTTAGGCAGAGCTCCAACAGCATCCTAAGTGACATTGCGGCTAGGTTTGAGTGCCCCATCCAGAAATTTTGGATAACGCAGGTCAAAGGTGTCGCGGAATTTGTGTTATAGTGTTTAATTTTTGTGTTGTGTAAGTGTTTGTATTACTAATGTATTTATAAGTATTTTAAGTTTTCGTTGTTACTAACACTCTATAGATACTACTTATATCTGAAATAAAGAATTTATTATTATTATTATTACTATAAATAGGCATCGGACTTTCGTTAGCACGGTAGTACTTGTGATGGCTATGTAGCCGACATTAACATTACCTAATATACAATTCATCTTCATACTCATAGTCATTCATCGATTTCATTCCAAACTGCCTTTATGGTTATTGTGGTTAACATCCCCAAGCATTAAATGACTAAAGTAATAAATAAAATATTTTTTTGCGATGTTAGAAACTCCCAGATTTAACTATATTAATTGTCAATATGTCATTTTCTAGTCATCATTGGATGTTCGATCAATATTGAACCCAAATTACTCCAAAAAACATGGAAAAAGTCGCAAATATTTACGTGTTTTATGATGATGAAAAATACAATGCCTGCACAAATCAGGTCTTTGTATATCCTTCTGACTTTGTCCTTGACTGTAAAATTTATATTGCGAATGAAATACACTAATGAGTATGAGTATGACTTTCGCACCTTCGCAGTATTATGCTGAGTCAGCGCCTATTTCATACCACACACATTCTCGATTTTAGTTACAAAAATAAATGTACCTATGTACTTAGTTTTAACTGCTATTTTCTTTAATGTTTGTTTTCTCTTTGCTAATTATAAAAATGTTTAGCTTATAGGTCTCCTTTTAATGTTACTGTTGGTGTCGGTGATGAAATAAAGTTTTTATCTATCTATCTATCTATGAGTATCAATTTTATTTTATTTAATGTTAATATCGGCTCCATAGCTCTCTAAAGTCCTACCGTGCTAACGAAAGTCCGATGCCTAGTTATAAATATTGACACAAAGGTAAATTATGAAAGATAAATGTAATGTGATCTACTACAATGACAATGTAAGAAGGACTCGAACCTGCGACCCTAGGTTTCCGACGTGGTGCTCTCCGACTGAGGACTGAGGTAAGTAGGTATTAGATCGTTACGTCAATCACATTATCACACCTAATCTTTGATTCCATAATTCTACGCTACTAGAGCGCCCTCTGCGTCATATGTTCTTTATAGTATTTTATGCAATCGTTGCACAATGAAGGTTCTCAAAGTCGAGTACCACGTTTAGGCCACGAGGCTTGCCGAGTGGCCTTAGTAAGGTACGAGATTTTAAGTCCTAATTGTATAACTATTGCATATAATACTTTATATACGAGCAAAACGCAGATTTTTTTACTATAATCGTCATTCCCAACTACGAATGTAAATTTTCGACGCAAACTTTTTCGTTCAACTCAATTAAACTGACGTATTAATAAAAACATGATCGCGATGGTCATCAAATCTTTGACAAGTAATTTCAACCAATCAGGGAACAGTACCGTGCTTTTTAGGGTTCCGTACCTCAAAAGGAAAAAACGGAACCCTTATAGGATCACTTTGTTGTCCGTCTGTCCGTCCGTCCGTCTGTCAAGACCCTTTTTCTCAGGAACGCGTGGAGGTATGAAGCTGAAATTTATATCAATTACTCAGGTCTACTGTCCCTTGAAGCTGTGAAAAAATCAAACTTCTAAGCCAACGCAATCAAAAGATACAGCCGTTTATGCCGCAAATTTTCGACACTTGCAAGGGAATCAAAACCTACAGGGTGCTTCCCGTGAACTCAGAATCTTGAAATTTGGTACGAAGCAACGTCTTATAGCATAGATAAAGGAAAAATTACGAAAACCATAATTTTTTTTTTTAATACCTAACTTTGCACCTAATTTATATGGGGCGCTATACATACCAGGTGCAAACTTAACTTAACCACTTAGGGATGGAAAGTGTTTGTACGGAACCCTCGGTGCGCGAGTCCGACTCGCACTTGGCCGGTTTTTTTTTCAATCTTTGCTGATGTTCCCATTTTGAAATTATTTGAGTAAAGTAGAGATGTTTTATGCATATTAAAGTTCAGTAGTCAGTACCAGAGAATAGAACTTTGGTACCAATTTAAAAAGTGCTTTGTTGTGATTTTGTCTGCGAAATTATAATTGACAAATTACAGTACGCGAGTATAAAAAAATACTTAAGCGCATTTGCCAATACATTAGCATTTACATCTTTCTTTCATATCCTTCGTGTCAATATTTATTTATTTATTTATTTAAACTTTATTGCACAAAACAAAAGTCAGTACAAATAGCGAACTTAATTCCTAATGGCATTCTCTACCAGTCAACCATAGGGCCAAACAGAGATGCTTCAAGTGGGTGCAGAGTTGAAAATTAATCGTTCGGAAAGCATCTAAGATACAAGTGAATAAATGTATATTATATAATAACTTTACCATAAATACAATAATTCATATATTTACATACTATAAGATATTAGTCCATGCAGAGTCAGCCACCGGCTAAGCTTGCACCATAAATTGGAGCGGAGTTTTTTTTTTTTTTTCTCTCTCTTCGTCACGACCTAGCAAAATTTAATTATTGCATTTTAAAACAAAAATTTCTAAAATCAGTTTGAACTCGCTGAGATCTGCGCATTGTCACAAAGTCCATTCGAGTCGATCCATGGGAGCTTCGCTCGCTCCGCTCCAATTATATATAATATAATAATAAATACGATGAAATGTCTACTGCATAGGATGATGGACACTATTCGAGCTCTTGTTCGAGCAGGTGCTTACGCAGCAACCGCTTGAAAACTACCTTGCTTTGGGCTTGTCTAATAGAGGGGGAGTGTATTCCAAAGACGACTTGCCTGAACGGCGAAAGAATTGGACATGAAACCAGAATGGTGCGAAGGAATAAAGAGTTTGAGAGTTCGGGAGGAACGAACGGAGGACGGGGAATTTGAAAAGTTAATTTACTTTTGAGGTATCCTGGAGCAGAAGGCTCAAACAGGATGGAGAACAGAGTACATAGGATCCTGAGGGATCTGCGACTACGTATGGGAAGCCAGTTAAGCTGGCGCCGGAAGGACGAAACGTGGTCATATTTACGAAGGCCGAAGATGAATCGTATTCCGTTGTTAAGGAGGCGATCAAGTTTATTGAGGGACTCTTGAGTGATGTTAGTGAGGCACGCATCAGCATAATCAATAAGGGGCAGCACCAAAGTCTGCACAAGCAGCTTTTTGGTGCTTACTGGGAGAAAATGTTTAAATTTATAAAGATTACGCAACGTACCGGTAACTTTCCGACTTTCTTCCGACAGTTGGCCTCGCCATGACAGGCTAGAGTCCAAGACTAAGCCAAGGTCCTTGACGTCTTTGGATATAGGAATGACATCGCCATTAAAGAGGATCGGTGCAACAGTGAGTTTCGAAAGTTGCCGCTGGCTACCCAACACTATAGCCTGACATTTAGTAGGATTGACACTGATGCCAAAACTACTTGACCAGTTAGCAATGTGCTGTAAATCATCGTTGAGTAGGGAGATAGCACAATTTATGTCTCTGACATCAGTTTGAGTATAAATTTGCGAATCATCAGCGTATAGATGGTAAGAACTACGAAGTTTACTGGTGATGAGGTTAATGAAAACTGAGAACAGAAGCGGAGAGAGGATACCACCTTGAGGCACCCCAGAGTTCAGATCGCACCAATCAGACTATGAACGACTGTCACGAACTGCCTGGGACCGGTCAGAAAGATAGAAAAAAAACCACTCTGTTGCTTCAGAGGAGATCCGCAAATGTCTAAGGACCGCAAGTAGTAAGTCATGGTCAACCGCATTGAAGGCATTGGAGAAATCAATGAGCACTAGCACCGTGACCTTGGTTGATTCCATGCCATGCCTAACATCCTCAATAACATTAAGGAGAGCAGTAGTGGTGCTGTCCCCGGGACGGAAACCAGATTGAAAAGGGGATAGAAGGACGTTACGATTAATAAAACATGATATTTGTTTGTGAGCTGCCGCCTCAAGTATTTTAGAAAGAAATGGAAGAATAGAAATGGGACGAAAATGACTGAGGGCACTGGGGTTTGAAACTTTGGGAAGTGGAATTACAAAGGCCTTACGCCAACAGGAGGGAAAGACCCAGTGAGTAATGAAGTATTGACGATATGAGACACAATAGGCAAAATGCAGTCTAAAACAATATAAATAAGTATTTGATTATTTAAAATCTGCGCAAAACAATCGATGGTGTGTGTGTGTGTGTGTATTTTCAGATTGCATTTAATAGTAAGCGAGACATAATGCAGACTTCTGGCCGAAGAGTGTTGTGTTTCGGCAGTTCCGGGGCAATCTGCCGAATCCTGCGCCAGATCAGACGACGCAACGGAGCCACGCTGTTACGTCGCCTAAATCCAACTAGATTTAAGTTTTTAATTTTTTTGTGTATGATTTTGTTTTGTCTGATTTTGTAGTTCACAGTGACTTAGTTTAATTACTGTAATGCTGTGTAACTAATTTGAATATATAAATAAATAAAAAAATAAAAACTAATTTGTAGTCACTATAGGAAAGTGCCCAGTTATATTATAAATATGAAGGTCTGCTTTACTAAATGTAAGTATAGTAATATATAGTTACCGCCGACTGTGTCGAAAGTGTACGTGGTCATATATCTCCATATAGGGAAATCCCCGCCCCCAGCCTCCGCCCGCATCAGGTCGGCCATGATGGAGCTCTTCTCCTGGAACAGCGGCACCAGCTGATTCAGGTTCTTCAAGTTGAAGAAAGGAGCCATAATTTTGCGTCGTGGATGCCAAATCTTCACTACAAAAAGTAGGTAGGTACAATGATTAATATTTAAAATAAGTCATATGTTAAGCACATTATATTAATATGCAGCCGACAACGGCAGTTGCCTGAACGCAATCTGAAACTACATTTTCGCCAAATTAAATAAAATAACACATTTTAATAAATCACTTTAAACACAAATACATAATAACATTGAAATAATTACTTCTAATCAATAGATCCCATAGAAGACAAGATATCCTTTGTTCGTATAAGGTCCGCTCTAGTCAAGGGATTTTTTTAATCATAAACATAACAAATACATAAAATAAACGTTCATAAAATCGCATAAATAGTTGCATGCCTACTCGTATGCGCCCTTTTAATGGAGCGTCGTAAGGCATAATCATTTATTTATTTATTTCCCACACTTACTTACTGGACTTAAACCTAAAATAATAAAAATTGTTAAACCTTAGAATCATCGGAATCCAGTAATAGTCAATCAATCTTCAGAAAAACTTTTGAAATAAGTTTTAAAATTATATAGAAAATCAATTTTGTAGAGTTGCTTCGCCGCAGTTTTATTTAATATCATTGTATCCGATATATAATTGAATTAAAACTATTTAATTACAGCTAAATTATTGTATAATGTGTCTCGAATATTTGTGCTTGGGTCATGGTTGTTATATGTATTTAAGTATATATTTATCTATATAAGTACGTATATCGTCGTCTAGTACCTATAACACAAGCCTTCTTGAGCTTAATTTGGTACTCGATCGATTTGTGTGAGGTTGTCCGATATTTATTTATTTAATGTGTTTATGATTTTATTTATTTAAGTAAACGTTAAGTCCTTTTTATGCCTGAAATAAGGCATCTTTCAAGTCAAGTATAATATCTTAGTCTATAGTTATTATAACTGTAAAATAAGTTATTATTCAATAAATATCTAGTCTTATCTTATCTCGTGCATTATCCTATCTTATATTTTCTTTTATTATCTTATCTTAACCAGACATACACTGTACACTTACTATTTTACTAACCTGGAGCAAATATTAAACCATTGCCTGTCAACGTTCGAAGAAGCTTGTGCGTGAATTCATCTTTATCCAGACAAGCCTTGGTGACCACTTCTATGGCCTTGGGTTCAGTTAGACCTGAAGAACACATACATATATTTTGAGAAAATTCGAGATCAGAAATTGCTCCAATATTTAGAGCGTATTATTGAAGGAATTTCAAAATCATACTCATCCACGAACTGACTTTTCCCTGCCTCTGCAGTAATGTCCTATTATTTGTGTATATATTTACTTATGTAGGTAGAGATTGTCTTAGCTGAAATGACGCGCCCCACGGCCCCACCTCCGCATTTGAGCGTTGTCAGAGTAATCAGCCGACGATGGTATAAAAAAATAAGGCCCTGGACCAAGTAGAGTCTGGCTAGCCACATAATGTTGACAGATTTGTGGTATCTTGTGGTGTCTATGATTTAAACAAATTAGTAGGTGGGTCCTCTATAAATAATTTTGATACTTTAGGTATATTGTACTAGTTATAACATTCCGATCGACTTGAAATTCGACAACGTACTTATGTATTTTTTTGGTGATGGATTAATGTGGTATTGTCGAGCTAGGTCTTATTTGCAATACATTTAATTTTCCGCCTTGTATATGGTTAGAAAGTGTAATGTGTTTGCATTGAGGTATTATGAAGTGGATATTTTCATCTAGACGGGCAATCTTTAATATCGACGAATATGTAAAAAATATTGATTGTACACTTACCTACTATGAAAATTATTTAAAATAAACAAATAAATACACGCTTTAATTTGTTTATTGTTTTTATTCTGAAATGAAGAGAAAAAATATTAATATTATATTATATATATTTACTTAAATTTTATAAATATATATTGTTGACAGTACCATCGATATATTTATTTGTCGATAAAATATTTTGCTACATTACTTTAGTATCGGTGCCCCGAGTTAGCACAGGTATGCAGATCATAGTTCACGACACAGTCGACGCGCCCACACAGATGAAGTGTCGTTAGTAATATTTGCACTCACATATTTAAATCAACTACCTAACTAAAGTACCTATACGTAGTGAGGTGCGTCATTTCAGCTTAGACAATCTCTACTTATAAAATTAATTTTTATATCGTTCCATGTAGGTACATACTTACCTACGCACGTTTACTTATTTATTTTAATGTTTTATATTAGTATTGTATTTGTTGCAACGAATATTTAACCACAAATTTTATAAACAGTAGAAATCAGCCCACGAATAAGTTACGTTTTGTTTTGATATATGTAATTCTATTAGGTACTTACAAATAAACAGCCTATGGCTCATCCACCCGCTCGAAAAGCCACGTTGCAAATTTGCTACTCGAGCAATTTCCTGGAACGCGCGTATCCGATCTGACACAAGAATTAATGCAATTAGGTACTATTTAAACCTACGTATTTCTGGCATGTCGCGCGACAAATGCTACCTGTGACTTTAATTTCAAAACTATGCGAGCAAGACAGGTAATGCTGAGTCGCACGACAATGGAAGTCACGGTAAGATACCTATTATGCTATGCTGCGGTAAAATAACAGAAATGTTAAGCATTGAATATGTATATATGTATATATGTATATATATATATATATTTTTTTTTTATAAATACATAAACGGGTTTAACTCACGTCGTAGAAATCGAATACCGCTCGCTCTGTGCTCGGTTGGCCGCCGCCGCGACTGATCGGCTCCCTTGATGATGAATCGCGTACCGATTCAAAACATGTCGACCGATTTTCCATTTCTACGATGTGAGGCAGCCCGTTTATGTATTTTAATATATCTGAAACTCACGGTAGTTTTCTATGTAAAATAATTGAATATTTAACAAATAACCTAAATTAAAAATTTAAAACGCCTCCGACACAAGTAGCTGCAATGGTCATCATGAGACAATGTTTTAATGTGTGATATAGAAAATTCTACTAAACCTGAAAATAAAAACAAAATTTGGAATTCTTAGCTTCAATATTGGCCAGTCGCTTGTTCCACTAAAAGCTGAAACATCTTGGAGACGAGAGCTCCGATTTTCATCAAACAAAGCTAAGAACCATCTCGACAAACCAGACATTCGATTTAAAACACCGCACTCAAAGCGGTTCACTCGTATAGGCGCTACAAAGTCACAGACACGCACACAGATAGGTACACAAACACACATGTTAAACTTATAACACTCCTCTTTTTCGTCGGAGGTTAAAAACAAGTATCCTTAGAGTCACTCAGCCCTTTCATGACATTCACTGCATCAAAATACTGTACTATGCGTATGTCCGTAGCGTCCTCGAATACTGTAGTACAATATGGAATCCGCAGTATGTCACTTATTGTTCTGCTATTGAGAGAGTGCAGAAGAAGTTTTTAAACCACTTAAATTTTCGGATGCGTAGCACAATAACACATTATCCAGACTCTTGTAGGCTACACAATTTTACTGAACTTGCTAACAGACGTTTGGTTCGCGATATGTTGTTGCTCCACGATGCATGCTCTGGGTCTTTGGACTGCTGCGACTTGTCGTCAGCACTCCTTAAACTCAAGGCTACAACCCAGCGAACCAGACATACCACTCTGTTTGCTGTGCCCTTTAATCGTACGAAGTATGGTTCCAATTGCCTCGCAAGTCGCCTTCCACGTACGTATAACACTCTTTTTGAGTCATTTGACCCCTTCTACCTGACCAGAACCTGTTTCAGAAGGATGATTACTGAGCATCTGTCGTCAGCGTGAGTTGCCGAGTTTGAAATCATTCACACACACACACACACACACACACACACACACACACACACACACACACACACACACACACACACACACACACACACACACACACACACACACACACACACACACACACACACACACACACACACACACACACACACACACACTCAACATCAATGCAACACCTGCCATTCCAAATCTTCATCAAAATTCTCAAATCTATTTATTCAGCTTACCATTGGTTCCTCAATAACTGTTAAAACATTTACTTTTATGTTTATTTTTCAGTTTCTTATAATATGTTTCCACCTTGGATATTTACTTACTCAGTTGATCACTTATCTGTATGCGTCTCCTACCGCAACGTTAGTTTTTATTTGCTAGTGATAAGTCTGTATAATGTAAATCCGTAATTGGCCAATGTTAAACAAATATGTATCTGTTAAAAAAATATTGTAACTTGTGCTGTGGATTTTGTATCAATAAATAATAAATAATAATAAGTATGCAAAATAAGTTAAACGGTTTATCTACTTAAAGAATGCAAATTCTGTAAATAATTACAATGAGACGTAATTATTATAAAATACTTATGAATGAAGCGGGCTTACTCGTACTCACGTTTCACGTCGCAGTCGAATATCGTTCGACATGTTTCAAATCGATTCTCGATTTATAATTTTGCATGAGCTACGCTGACTTGTTTTATCGACAAACGTTTTGTGGATTGTTTCATTAATCGAAAGGTAGGCTCGGCATTGTCGTATCTATTATTGTATTGTATCGTATTGTCGGATTATTTTTCAGGTGGAGCCTGGGTGGGATGAATTTTTATCGGAGACCCAACGTCCTAAGGTGGGCACGTTTCATATGCAAAGATATAATCAAAGCCAAATGAGAAAAATCTTACCGAATTAATGTATATACTATATACCTTCACTGCTGCCAAGAAACATATACGCATGTCCGACTACTGGGTACTCCTTCAGTCCGGAAGGTATCTCCCTGGCGAGTCGGTACAGCCGCCGCCGCGACCACCTGTAGTACGCCGCGCCGAGCGCCGCCGCCGCCACCACCAGCTGCCACAACATGGTTATACCACAAGGAAACCGATAAAGTAACACAAGACAGTTTAACACGATAAATTAACAAATAGCTATTTTGTAGAATTCATCTTCGTCGTGCAGTAGAGCTTGAAATGTGTTGGATGGGATTCTTACCTCTGCTTAAATAATTATGCAAAGGGAAAAAAGGTCACGGAATACTTTTTACGCTTCACTATGTATACATTCGCTATGCGTGGTTCAAGTAGGTAGGTGGGTAAGTAGTAGAGATGGGCCTGTATTGTATATTACAAAATCTGGTTTCAAAATGCGATACTCATTTTTTATTTCTCCTTGCCAATATGTCTCCAAGAATCGCTTAGTTATTTTATCAACGCAACATGTAGGAATCAGGAGTGCAAGTACAGCCAAGTCCTCATAAAATAGCACTTTATTACCTAATACTGGAAAATGAGAACAGATAAAATATTTTATTACCATTATTTTAGCCAAATTGCTCGCATTATAATAAATTAATTATTATCATGTTATTGAAAGAATAAAGTAACAGAATCCTGTTTGGTATCATTTTCGGATAATTTAAGGATGCCGGATTCATTTTTGATAAGACTTAATATGGTCGGGAATATACTGTTAAAATCATTTGGATTTCTCACCGGCCACCGTAGAAACGATCTACATCTTTCCTATAACCAGACAGTACAACCCTTTTAAGGCCTTATTCCAATCGAAAATCAATTATTTTCTTCTTAAAACAGTATTTTTTACTATGATGTTTTTTATTTGTTTTATTATTGTACAGGAGTTTTGTTCGACTTTGTATGTTTTTGTGTTATTCAAAATCTAATAAAACTCATTTAAGTTAGTATATTCTGTGTGCACTTTCCTTTACCGCATTTATTCGTTAAGTAACGTAGAAAACATTTTGCAAAAATGTAACATATTCGCAACGAAAGTGTAACGTATTTTGGAAAAAAGTGGATTATCATGGTGAAATAACGACATTTTGAATACAATAATACATGTCACTTGCGTGAAAACCATAACACTATTGTATGAAAATACAACTGATTAAGAATAATCACTTTTAAAATCACACACACACCTTTAAAATCACACAAGCACTTTAGACGTTTTTCCCCGAAACCACCCGAAACTATGACTGCATATCAACTTTGAATAGCATTTGTTGCCAAACTGACGGGATTGGGCTGTCTCACCGGTTATGCCCTACTAGAATAAGAGTTTCCTTCCAGTGTACGAAAACGTATTTTTGCCAAAAAATATTTAAAAAAAAGCTACATAAAGCGTCACGAAAGTATTCGTAACACAAGCGTGGAATTATGGACCAATAAAATAAAGTAAGATACAATAAGAAAATTGTATTACTATAATTATTTCGTAATCAGTAGATGTATCCTTGTATCATAAATTTTAGTTCAAAATGAAAGTATGACCATGAAAGTTAAAATATCATGAAAATAGCAAAGCACTTAGTACGCGTGGTCGAAAAAATGAACCAACTTTCGTTACGTTTTGGACGGAAATATATTATAATTCGGTGAATAGAGACTAAAGTACTATGTGTGACCTTACAAACGGTCCGGTAGTTTTGAATTTTTTATGTTGTCTAGAATGGTTAGTCAGTGTTTAAAATGCAACCCCCCCCAGTATGACCTACATAAATCTAAATATATAAAAGAAGAAACTGACTGACTGACTGACTGACTGACTGATTGACTGACTGACATATCAACGCAAAGCCCAAACCGCTGGTTCTAGAGAGTTCAAATTTGGCAAGTAGGTTCCTTATAAGGTGTAGGGGTGCACTAAGAAAGGATTTTCAAAACTCACCCCCTAAAGGGGTGAAATGGGGTTCCAAAGTTTGTATGGGGAAACAAGATCAGTTAGACCATTTTATTCGAAACTTCACAGGAGTATTTCTAACGATAAATGAGTAAACACGTGTTTCAGGTTTTTTGAAAATTCAACCCCTAAAATGGAGAAATGTGGTGACAAAGTCTGAAAATCAACATGGGTATTAATTTTATGGTTTATCGGGTCGCTGATTACGAAAACCACAATGATTTTAAAATCCAACGAGGCGGACGTGTACCATCTCCCCTGTTGGGGTGAAATGGGGTTGAAATGTCTAAACACTAAACCGCTGGTTCTAGAGAGTTCAAATTTGGCACGTAGGTTTCTTATAAGGTGTAGGGGTGCACTAAGAAAGGATTTTTCAAAACTCACCCCCTAAAGGGGTGAAATGGGGTTCCAAAGTTTGTATGGGGAAACAAGATTAGTTAGACCATTTTATTCGAAACTTCACAGGAGTATTTCTAACGATAAATGAGTAAACACACGTTTCAGGTTTTTTGAAAATTCAACCCCTAAAATGGAGTAATGTGGTGACAAAGTCTGAAAATCAACATGGGTATTGTTTTTATGGTTTATCGGGTCGCTGATTACGAAAACCGCAACGATTTTAAATTCCGACGTGGCGAACGTGAGTTACCATCTCCCCTGTTGGGGTGAAATGGGGTTGAAATGTCTAAATACTCAACCGCTGGTTCTAAAGAGTTCAAATTTGGCACGTAGGTTTCGTATAAGGTGTAGGGGTGTACTAAGAAAGGATTCTTCAAAACTCACCCCCTGAAGGGGTTAAATGGGGTTCCAAAGTTTGTATGGGGAAACAAGATTAGTGACTATTTTATTCGAAACTTCACAGGAGTAATTTTAACGATAAATGAGTAAATACGTGTTTCAGGTTTTTTAAAAATTCAACACCTATAAGGGAGAAATGTGGTGACAAAGTCTGAAAATCAACATGGGTATTGTTTTTATAGCCTTTTTGTTGCCTAGAGACCTTCTACATCTCTGAAAAAATCACTTTATTTTATATAATTTTTAGTGTAAACATTGATTTGGAGACTTGTACATCTCCTCTAACATATATGTATCAATTACCTAGCTATAATATAATTGTATTAGTTTTTAAGTATAATTCACGAAAAAATGACTTACTGTTGAGTTTCTTTCGGCTTTCTTCTCAACAGCGGTCTCCTCTTGCGAAATGCCGGTAGACTCACAATCTGACTTGTAAAAGTGCCCTTGTGGCCTACTTACTGAATAAATTATTTCATTTCATTTCATTTCATTTCATGGTTTATCGGTTCGCTGATTACGAAAACCGCAACGATTTTAAAATCCAACGTGGCGGATGTGAATTAAAATCTCCCGTGTTGGGGTTGAAATGTCTAAATGCTAAACCGCGGGTCTGGAGAGTCCAATTTGGCACGTAGGTTCCTTATAAGGTGTAGGGGTGCACTAAGAGAGAATTTTTCAAAAGTCGTCCCCCAAAGGGGTGAAATGGGGTCCAAAGTTTGTATGGGGAAACAAGATTAGTTAAACTGGAGGAAATGGAGTTGAAATGTCTAAATACTAAACCGCTGGTTCTAGAGAGTCCAATTTGGCACGTAGGTTCCTTATAAGGTGTAGGGGTGCACTAAGAGAGAATTTTTCAAAAGTCACCCCCATAGGAGTGAAATGGGGGTCCAAAGTTTGTATGGGGAAACAAGATAAGTTAAACTATTTTATTTGAAACTTCACAGGAGTATTTTTAACGATAAATGAAAAAAACACGTGTTTCAGTTTTTTTTTAAATTCAACCCCTAAAAGGGAGAAATGTGGTGACAAATTCTGAAAATCAACATTGGTAATGCTTTTATGGTTTAACGGATCGCTGATTACGAAAACCGCAACGATTTCAAAATCCAACGTGGCGGACGTGAATTAACATCTCCCCTGTTGGGGTGAAATGGGGTTGAAATGTCTAAATATGAGTACCTATGGGTGTAATTTTTATGGTTTCTTGGGACGTTAATTACGAAAATGCCACCGATTTTGAAATTTTATATTGTGGACATGAAAATTCTTAAAAGCATTTGCGCCAAATTGCAGCATTTGGCCAATTAAATGGTCCAGTAGTTTTGCAGCAAATCGGTTGTAACAGACGGACTTTGACAGACAGCTACATGTGATCATATAAGGTGGTTCTATTTTTGCTTTTGAGGTATGGATAGAGACCCGCGTTATCCTAATAGATAAAAAAAATAGTATTTGGTGGCATCTCGATCGTCGTCAATCGGTACCTAGGCGGGCGGCGCGTTGGGACGGGAGGAGTTATGATCGGGAAACTTCCTGCATCCGTAATAAATACATTCAAGCTTTTCAATAGTTATGTTAAGTCATTTCAGAATTCTGAATTACGTTTATCTGGCTTGGAGTAATAGGTACATTTTTCATTCATCAACGAAGAGAACCTCAATATCTTACAATAGAACATGACGTAACTTAGAACATGGCTTAGAATCATTAAACCAATCTCGAATATCCCAAGTCGATAAGCGGAGGCTCGGGACATTATAAAAGCTTTATACAAATAAAATGCACACATATCCCGGTGTCTTAGCTTCACTTCGAGTTATGAATTTTGAAGTGAACTTTATTTGGATACAGTAAAAGCTGAGATCGCTTGATTTGAGTGCTTGAGTTTTCGGTTTGATTTGTTAAAGTGGAGTTGTGATAACATAAAAGTATTTCCCAGTAATATTAGAAAAGCGAAAGTCTGTGTATGTTTGTTACTTCTTCACGCTAAAACGGCTGGACGGATATGCATGAGGGAAATGCAGATTGCAGATTATACCCCAACTTAACAAATAAGCCTACTTTCAATCCTGAAAAAAAGAGCATTGTTCCCGTAGGATGATGTATATTATATAGGCACGCGAGCGAAGCCGCGGGTTAATGCTAGTACAATTATAAACACTCAATAAATGCATATGTACATATATTATACATACATACATTCAGTGAAAAAATAATAGGACCAGTTGATTAAAAAACGAATCATGAGAGGAATCGAATTAAATGTTACGTAATTATCTTATCTTATCGCACCTTAATATATACAAAAGCTCAGAGATTATCGCACTTCCATAGTAAATTCCTACCTCATTTTCACCTTCTCATGGGATGAATTCCATAATAAAAATTATCTTAATGTCCATCCCCGGGACTCAAACTATCTCCATATTAAATTTCAACAAATCGGTTCAGCGGTTTCAGCGTGAAGAGACAACATACCTACAGATACACTTTCGCATTTATACCAATAGGCACTACCTTAATGGAATATTTTGCCTACCCTATTGCTGTTTGACCTTTTTGTGAGACTTATGTGCATCATAAGTCTCACAAAAAGGTCAAACAACAACTTGGAAAACAAAACATTGTAAGTACAGAGTCGGCTACAATAGCTCTTCCAAGCAAATTAACTGTCGAATGAAAACAAAGTAAGTAATTATGGCAATGTTTTCATTTGAACTTGACACAGGTGTCAAGTTGTTAATTTATCATACAACAGGGAAGCGTACATTTCATGCCGATGACAGGCGTATGACGTCAAGCTACATACAGGATGGAAAAACTAATTGTTGGTTTTCATGACTAGGTATTTTATTTTATGTTTGTTTGTATACAACCCATTAAATACTATTTTTTAGGGTTCGGTAGCCAAATGGCAAAAAACGGAACCCTTATAGATTCGTCATGTCTGTCTGACCGTCTGTCCGTCTGTCCGTCCGTATGTCACAGCCATTTTTTTCCGAAACTATAAGAGCTATACTGTTGAAACTTGGTAGGTAGATGTATTCTGTGAACCGCATTAAGATTTCGATGCAAAAATAAAAAAAAGGTTAGGTTAGGTTAGAACTGCGTTCCCGACAAACATAAGTCGCTCCCAGAACAGTAGGTTAGGTTAGAACTGCGTCCCTAACAAAAATAAGGCAGGAGTATGATTTTCGCTTGGGGTGCGAGAGGTCCCGGGTTCAAATCCCGGACGAGCCCCCATTTGTGGGGATATTATGAAATGATACGAGACACAAAATGTAGACTTTAAACTAATTTATTAAAATAAACCACGGACAAAGAACAACCGACATGAGTTTCGTTTCTAACGCCATTTTCTAACCTCTTCTATCTCGCTCTCGCCCATCACCTCACTCCCTCACCGTCCTTGCGTTTCGTTCCTACAGTAGGTTAGATTAGGTTAGAACTGCGTTCCCGACAAACATAAGGCGCTTCCAGAACAGTGTAGGTTAAGTTAGGTTAGAGCTGCGTCCACAACAAAATCCAAGTAATATTAATTTAATAAATGCGACAGTTTTGATGCGATTATTAGTGACACCAATATTCGGAATACCAATTGTATGCCTAAAATACATTCGACCAAACAATCTTATTCCATACAAAAGTGAGGCTAAACAATTTTCGGCCAAAAAATATATGCAAAACAATATCGTCCAAACAATTTTCGACATAAAAAACAATCGACCATAGATTATTAGGCCAAAACATATGTGCCGAAAAAAATATCGGGCAAAAAATTTTTGACCAACAGATATAGACCCCTCGTGGGGCAGTGCCACCCCCGCACGAAAAATATAATAATTACCAAGAACGGACATAAGATAACGGCTACAGCACCCTACATTAGATTGTTTGATAATTTGGAAACTGCCGTTGACTAATCTTTCCGAAATTTTCAAATTTGTTATGCAACAGGACCCTAGCACCAACTGCAATTTTTATGGAGCTAAGTAAGCCACCCATCATATATTTGCATTATTAAACGTCAATAGCTATTTGTCAAAAACGTGTCATTAACCATATTCAAGACATTGTTTATCGGAATGCTGCTCAATCCTTCGTTCTTCTTGCGAAATAAATACTGGATCCTATGGAAAAAGCTTCACTCATTACTGTGGATGGTTTTGGCTTTATTATGCGGAATATTTACTCCTGTTTCCTCTTTGTTTACATCAGTGACCTTCACCGAGTTTCAAAGTCAGTTACCAAAATTTGTCGTTGCCAGTAATTTAGTACTTACCACTAAAAATCCGCAACATGGCGTGGGTTATAAAACCCCTTTAGACTGGTAGAAAAATCCAAATATCGGCTTCCTTTACCGTCCTAACGGCATTTTGTGAGCCATTTTGGCAACATGACTTTTCTGATGTAAAAAAGCCTGCTGAATTTGATTCTAGATGTTGCCAAGCCGAATTTTGCCCCCCTCCCCCCATTGCTCCCCTTTTTACCTCAAAATATGTCCCTAATCACGGTTTTTACGGTTTTATACAAAAAGTATTACAGCTAAAAAAAAAATGTCAAAGACAAGAATGATCTCGATAAAATTTGCAATAACATTTTTTTTAGTAGGCCATATGGTTTGTGAGCAATATCTTCCCAAACTTCATTATTTTTAAAAAAATTGATAAACTTGGTCGAGGAAGTGAAATGCACTTATTTTAGGATAATTGGTATCGCACAGGATCCAGCCGCTCTGCAGCGCTTGACGCTGACATCCAGTTGGCGTGCTGCTTATTATCTGTCAAGAGTCACGAGATTTTCAGCCATGAAGCAGTCGTCAGATTTACACGCAGAACCGTACCCAAGTCGGGCTAAAAGGGCCGTAGAAAATAAAAATGCTTTGCTTCTGAACATGAAATCCTTCGAAATGCTCAGTTCTACGCCAGATTCTCCAGAAATGTGCCTTAGAAATGCAGTTACCCGGGATCTTGCAACAGAAAAAAATAAAGTATCAATTCACACTGCTAAGCAGCTTGGCTCACTCTAAGTAACGAAGTTTGTTTCCGAAAAGCTCACCAACAGCAGCCCGCCTAGCACAACTATGCTTTGCGACTCTTGTCGCGCGACATAGCGCTACCCGTCACCCTCTTACATTACTGCACAGAAAGAGACAGGCAATTATCTCGCGCCAGAAATGGCCGTTTGTGACAGTTGTGCTAGGGGTGCAGGTCTACAAGCTACAACGCAAAGTTCAAAATGAACTAAGGTCCGACCTTCAAGACCTGTACAGGGCAGGTCGTTCAAAATCTACCATATTTGCGTCTGATGTGGGGGGCAAACGCTCTGGCGCTGGAGTGGTGCCAAACAAAGCATAGCCTGCATCGTCACATACTCGACTTGTACAGCCAGGAACTTCTCAGCCTTTCGCTCATGGGGTGTAGGTATGTCTATCTCATTGAGTAGTTCACAGTGCTTTCGATAACGGAAAACGGAATACTTTTAATCAAAGGAGTGTCTAGGTAAATGTTTTAGAAACGCAAATGATCAATTTAATTATTTTGTTACCTGCAATAAAGCCGTTCGAATCGCCAGTGCCTGAGTAAAACGCCAGAATATTCTAACGTTCTAAAGAAGTCCCTTAATTTTGTCATTATGATGAATCATAAGCAACAACAACACTAATAACCAGTCTTCTGGGTGGGCTATGCACAGTGTGGAGCACATGTCGAGTGTCGGTTTCCTCATGAATAGCACGTTTGTTGAGGTATCGACCTCAGTTGGTGACCCTTGAACCTTAGTCTCGTCTGCAAATCCTCGCACTACGACGACAATAGTCCCGCTCGCGCGTTCGCGGGATAAAAACTGCGAGCCCAACCTAGTTTGAAGGTATTGAGTAATCTTTAAGGGGCTGCTTGGCAGTGAGAAGTGACACTTTATTGTTTTCTGCTGCAAGATCTTGGGTAACTGCATTTCTAAGGCCCGTTTCTGGAGAATCTGGCGTATAACAGAGCATTTTGAATGACTTCGTGGTCAGAAGTAAAGCATTTTTATTTTCTACGTCGCTTTTAGCCCTACTTGGATACAGTTCTGCGTGTAAATCTGACGGCTGCTTATGACTGAAAGCATAGATATAGTATAGTACTGAAAGTCTCGTAAGTCTTGACATATAATAAGCAGCATGCCAACTGGATGTCAGCTTCAAGAGCTGTAGAGCGGCTGGATCCTGTGCGAAACCAATTATCCCAAAATAAGTGTATTCCACTGCCTCGACCAAGTTCATCAATTTTTTTTAAATAATGAAGTTCGGGAAGATATTGCTCACAAACCATAAGGCCTACTAAAAAAAAATATACCTACACCATGTTATTGCAAATTTTATAGAGATCATTCTTGTCTTTGACACTTTTTTTCTAGCTGTAAAACTTTTTGTATAAAACCGTAAAAATCGTGATTAGGGACATATTTTGAGGTCGAAAAGGGGGGAAAAGGGGGGGGGGGGGCAAAATTCGGCTTGGCAACATTCAGAACCGAATTCAGCAGGCTTTTTTACATCGGAAAAGTCATGTTGCCAAAATGGATCCCAAAATGCCGTTAGCACGGTAAAGGAAGCCGATATTTTAGAATTTTCTACCAGTCTATGAAGTTCGGGAAGATATTGCTCACAAACCATAAGGCCTACTAAAAAAGTTTATACACCATATTATAGGAAATTTTATAGAGATCATTCTTGTCTTTGACATTTTTTTCCAGCTGTAATACTTTTTGTATAAAACCGTAAAAACCGTGATTCTGATTAGGGACATATTTTGAGGTAAAAAGGAGGGAAATGGGGGGAGGGGGGGCAAAATTCGGCTTGGCAACATCCAGAATCGAATTCAGCAGGCTTTTTTACTTCGAAAAAGTCATGTTGCCAAAATGACTCACAAAATGCCGTTAGACTTGAAAATTTTGATTTGAACTACCAGTCTACTTGCTGGGCTATAACGGTGCCAAACATTTTCTTTTACTTCCATAGTTGCCGGTTTTAACCTCCTAAGACCCAATCTATTTTTAGGACATTTGTAATAGCGACCCAGTGACCTAATTTTAGGTATTTAGTCTGTGTCATAATTCTAGGACCTTGGGTGGATATTTGATAAATTCATACATGTAGTAGGGTAGGCCACGATGCTAACTCGGGATTCACTCGAGCGTCATAGAGACCTATTGGGTTGCGAATCTTAGATGATAAAAAGAAAAAAATGTCATATAAGATATACCTTTTCATCGGTGGGGGGAGCGGCTACAGAGTTTCAAAAATGTAAAAAAAAACTGTTGCATGGACATACTCGAGCGCGTCAGATATTGATAGCATCCATGTCCTACACATTTTTAAAGATGTACGCATGTTAAACTGATTGTTTCCATGATGGGGTTGGTCGTACTTGAGGGTTGAAAATGAAAAAAAAAATTTTTTCATCGGGCGCGTCAGATGTTCTAAGGGGATGTTAAGTGAACCTAAAAAAAAGCTCTTATATAATAATCTGACGATTTAGATGTGACACAAACTCGCAGTTATTATTAGAATGTGCAAAAAAAGTTCGCTATTTTGAAATACTCAAGCGCGTCAGCATTTTCGTTTTTTTGCATATTTAGGATCAAAATACTTATATCTACATGCTATAAAATTTTCATGACAAAATTACTGCTAGTTTTCGAAATAAAGTGACGTATACTGATACAACTAACACCGTTTTTTAATTTAGAACATCGTATACTGAGATAAGTCACTTGTACCACTGTACGCAGTACACCAATCAAGTACAAGTGGCAGTTATCTCAGTATGCTTGCTCGTCATCGTTGCGGACGTAAGATGTCGCACTATGCGCGACGGACAGTCGATGCGGCCTACGTCTTTTCTACCTACTACGTATCAAATTAGGCTTACTTTTGGTTATGATACAGTTTTCTCCAATCAGTACCGATGGTTGTTTGGAGTACAATAATAGCCATATGTCGCCATTACCTACAGTAAACCAGAGTCACCACTAGGGCTGCCATCCGACCGGGTTGTCCTAGTTTGAAGCCGTCCGGGGGCCGTCCGTGGTTTAATGTCAATAAAAAATAAAGCAATTCTTTTTTTATTTTATTAATGGGGGAAATCCAAGTTACGCCAAATGTCCGGGTTTTTAAGTCTTTGTCCGTATTCGGCGAATTTAGAGATGGCAGCTGCTTAGTTGGCACGACAGGCAATTGTAAAGTAAAATAGCAAAAAAGATGTCGTTAACTTACGTGTAATTTAAAAAATATTTGGATCAACGAACAAAGAAAGTAAAAATCTAATCATGAGTATAAATAAAAAAATAAATACGGGAAAAACAAGCCAAGAAAACAAATAATAAACATATAAGACAAAAATTACGTTAAATTTTAGTGTCTGAACGGATTTTTTTTTTAAATAATAAATAAATTTTAAGGGATCATCTTACACGAATCGACCCAGTGTCCCAAGCAAAGTAAAGCTTGTACTATGGGTACAAGATGACGATAATATATATACATACTTTATAAAGTACATGTAGAGATAACATCCATGACCAGGAATAAATATTCAAGTTCATCACACACATTTTTGCTGGCGGCTGTTTGGATTTGATTGAAATGTATAATTTGTACAAGGAGTCGTTTAATATTCTACCAAATACGAAGCGCAAGCTTAGTCTGTTCGACAATACCGTGATATTTTCAGTAAAAATATTATGTTGACGCTTGTCACATTTACGAGAATTTGAAAACACCTACTGAAAAACAAACATCCAAACACATTGGCACAATGGAGGAAAGAGACTTGAAATAAATAGGAAAAAAAACTCAAACTTAACAAAAAAATGCGACTGCTATATTTGACCTTCAAAAACCTTGTCATCTCCTCACGGTAATATAAGCATGTTTTATTACAATAAAAACTTAAACTGTATAATTCAAAGCATTTGGTTTGGGAATGCTACTTGTTAGGCTGTTGACATGACTAAATGACAAATTATTTGACTTAATTAAATTAATACTTCAAGATGATGTAGATGAGTTCAGGTTCTGGTCTGACAATTCTGATGGACAAAATAGGAACTGGAATAATTTTGATAATACCGCTGTAACAAAGACAAAAACACCATTCCGTAAATGCGGGCTGTGATTTTAATTACCTTTTAAATAAACGTAATTTTAGTGTAAATTTGCTTTATTTATTGTCTTTCAAACGTAATTTGCTTAAATATCCTAAATACCAACCTCTGAGCATACTATATTGGACATAACATACAAAATAACCTTAACAGTATACTGGCACATAACGGAATGATTCAGGCGTATACTGGGTACAAGTGACAAATAAGATGAAACTAACCGATCAGATCCATCCAAACACGAGCTATGAGTTTGTTTATATATCTAATAAATGATACAATCTCTAATAAATAATAGGCAAAATAATAATACAATTATCCATATTCATCTAATCATAGTTGACGACGTATACTGGATCAAGTGGTAGTTGTATCAGTATACCAAAAACTTAGAACTAGTAAATTTCACGTATACTGGTATAACTACCTTTTTTACTAGAAGTACAATTAATTTTGAAATAGTAAATATGTAGATTTAAGGAAAATATATTCATTAAAGGTATTTGAAATTTTCATTACATTATTTCAACGTATGAGTTAGTTATGGCACTTCCACAGACAACCCCCACTAGACGGAGCATGTAAGGCGACCCGCGCGCACCAACTCGGAGCACTCCCCAGAAGCAGGGGCGTGTGATTCGGAGCTATTCCCAGAAACTTCCGATGCACTGTCATATTCCATAATACTTTGCCGCTGTTGTAAATACTTAAAGACTCGCGGTATTTTTATTGCTATAAATAATTTATAGCACTGTGCGTGATTTACTTCATTTAATGAAGATTCTCTCGAAAGTTCAAGATTATCGTATGTTATTCGGGAGAACCGGTTCGCTCCGACTATATTCTAAAATATTTACACATTTTTGTTCTGTTTCTAATGTAAATTTAGTTGTTTTTTGTAAAGTAGTTTTACCACAAAATACACACTTTATATTAATATCACTCATAGTACAGCTTGCGGGAATCTTTTAGAGCATAATCTTGACTGTGCAGTAGCCGATTTACGTACAAATGTACATGCGCAAATCCGCCATTTTTGTTCTAAAAGTTGCCGGCAACTATAAATATTTAATAACTTTAGTGTTCTAAACAACATGATCAGCTGTCATGGCGTCATGGCAACAGAAACCAGAGTGGAATACAGGCATCACGTAACTGAACGCATTAAACTTTACGATGAATTTTTGTTACTTCGGCTAGTGGAAATCGTCAGATTATATATTTTCCGTTATCATAGATTCATTCCCTTTTATATAAAAAAAAAGTTAGCCACGCTCGAGAATGTCGAGATGAAGTTTTTTTTTTACAACTTTGTAGCCCTGCGCCTTCTTTACGTCACCTTTAAATTGTCAGATTAGAGGAATATACACGTTTTAGCATGTAACTAACTCACCCTACCTTAATCTGACGCGCTCGAGAATTTCAGATGAACAATTTTTTTTTACTAATCTGATCTTTTATCCTTGACGGGCGGCCATACATATGAGGCTCATATTTGGTGGAAGTACTTAACTGGGTACAAGGTATCCCCCTATATATTAATCTGCCGCGCTTTAGGTACTCCCGAAATCCCCTCTTCGGCTCTCCTACTAATGTCATTGGGCCGCAATGAGTACAATCTCTGGTCTTTAAAATAGGCCGTTGGGTCTTAGGAGGATAAAACGATACTTAGATTTTGGGTGGGAATATACAGTAGCGGCAAAACATCTATCATATTGAATTTTTATCACGTTTTTATCACGGAACGGCAAATTAGTGTAAATTAGTGTAAAAACGTGTTTCTTTAGTAAGACGCAGAATGTCGAAAACGTGTTTTAAATAACAATTAGTATAGATAAATAGATGTTTTATTGGTTAAAATAGAAATCTCAGGTCAGTACTTTGTTATATCACCGTTTGCAATTGTAAAAGTTACTCAACTTTCGTCGAATTTCACGATATGTCCTACAAATTTTTTTTTTTACTAAATTTCGTATTTTGTACTAAAATTTAGTTGAAAATGAGGAGCTCGAAATACAAAATAAATAATTCGACAACAAAATAAAAATGGTCCCATAAGTTAATTTCTGTCATACATTTTGCGTAACTCAATGGAGAAAAAATTGTAGGACATATCGGGAGATTGGGCTTACCATGGTCAGAAGAAGCAATTTTACCAACTCACCAAATTTTATTGAAATATGAGAAAAAAAAGAAATCGACAACAAAATAAAAATTTGCCCACAAAATACACCATTATGATAGTTTTTTTTCCGCTACTGTATGGGAAAACACGGCGCAATCAAACGAAGAAATGGTCTCGAGTCATTTAATCATAATTGACACTGTACAATTAGTCTAAAATAAGTTACGTTACTTACTACGGTTAATAAATTAACAGATATAAAGTACATTCAATGTGCTACATAAATAAATTAAACAACAATGTATAATATAAAATAAAAACAAATATAAAACCGCTAGGTGCTTCAAAATAAATTAAAAACAAACATAAATTGTTGAATATAAATAATTAGAAATCCTCATTAAATTTCTTTACAGGAAACATTACTGTTTTGTAAACACAAAGCGATTACCGTCGCCCATAGACACCTCCAATACCAGAGGAGTCACAAGTGCGTGGCCGGCCTTTCAGGTGGGAGTACGCTCTTTTCTTGAAGGTCTTATTCATTTAAAAATGTTCTATTGTGTACTTTATACATCAAAAATATCCATAAATTTTCACTACTTGTACACATACATAAACAATTGGCTAGTAACAATAAAGAAAATTGTAGCTCTGTGCCAAAATGCCACTAAAATTATTAGTATTACCATAGCTCGTCTAATCATTGCAAAACAAGAGTTAAAAAACGGAAATACTCGAAAACTTTTGGTCAAAATTGGTTTACAACTAAAAGTTGTATTTATAATTGAAACCCAAAATTGGCCAACAGTTTGTGAGTATTCCCATATATTTTTTTCTTTAACTCTTATTTTGCGATTATTCAACCCGAGCTATGATTATTAATTTACTACCTAATTTTCAATTCCACACGCACTCAAAAACCACTTCAAAACCGGACACAAAAAAGTTGCGATCGCAATAATCACGCAAAATACATTCCGAATCTTAAAGCTAAATTGTATACTTGTAAAAAGCCGTTGTACATGTTGTATAAAATATAATCAGTACTCGAAGTTACATTAGGCACTCATTGGTACTTTACAAATATACTAATAGTACAAAAATATGCTATATTGGGGTATAAGGTACCCCCCACATGGGTCAAATAATTTATGAATATGCTCGAAATGTTGACCCCTTTCACATGAATCAACTCAACATCTCAATAGGTACCTCAATTATACTTAAATAAAAAATCTTGGACTTCTTATGCGAAAGAAACTATTAAAAAAAGTTAAGATTTAGGTACATAAACGTATGCACGGGGCGAAATCGTTTATTCCACTTTGTACTTCCAGAAAATTTTAATGGAATGATTATTGGTATTAGTGACATTTAATTGTACATCACACACCTAGGACGGTGAATTCGTGAATGCCCCAGATCACAGGTGTTTGTGACCCGAACCGAAGGTGAGGGCCATAAATATGCGATCTGTAGCTTTACGAATTACCGCCCGTGTTTTGTCTAAAGTTTTACGTCTTGCCTTTGCCAGGAAGTGAGATTTTCTCCTCGCGTAGCGGACAGAAAATCCCACTTACGGCCTAGGTTGACGAAAAAAAAAAGGTAAATTACCTACTGTTAATTTAAACATAGTTTGAACATAGATGGACAGTGTCGTGGCGCCGAACCAAAACTCAGAACAAGCCGGGATAGATTTCACTTTTTTTTGTATAGAGAATAGTGCTCTCCAATCACCCTAAAGTGGGCAATCCCACCGGCTTGGGAATGGGGTTCCATGGACGCCACTTTACAACACACGAAAATTATTCTATATCTTCTACCCTTAATTTGTAGACTTTCTCCCGGTTGTCATGACTCTTTCTTGTCTATTTCGTATTTAATCAGAGTATTTCAACTCTCAAATTATTTTTTTATTGTAATTCATGAATGGGCAACGTTTTAACCGACACTTGACTGTCTCCGGCGACACTCAAAATATATATTTTCCATTTATTAAGTTGGAACATTGAACGTCTCAACGTACGTCATAATCATAAAGAAGATTGAAACCGCCACGCCATTGAAGCATTGATACAAAGATCAAAGCGCAATGAAAAATTTAAATGTGTAACCTGGCGGATGACACGGGAATCGAACCCGGTACCTCTGGATTACCGGTCCAGCGTGTTAACCTCTCCGCCAAACGCCAGATAACGCCAGATAAGAAAGGCTTGTGTACCCATATTAAAAATATTGAGACATTACATGTTTCATAAATTTATAGAGAATTAAAAGGTGACATTTTACGATGAAGTTTCAATGTTGTGCACAGATTTGTGTCTGTCAAAAAACTGATTCGCCCGAAAACCCAAATTAATGCTACTAAGACTGTACGCCTTATTACTTAACAAAATAGAGATTCATTACATAGAAATCATCAAGTGTAAAAAAAATTGATTCATTTCCCCCGATTGAGATTTTTGTCCAGTTAAAGCAATCTTTGTTAAATGAAAATTTATATTCGCCAGTGTTGTACAAGAGGATTACGATTCTACAAAATGTAGAATATATTCGAGGTTTAGTGAGTAGCGATTAATTATAGAATATTTATTCTTGTTCTCATCTCCTACACAAGTAGCTGTGACTTTTGCCGCACATTGTTTTTAACGAAAAAGTATAGGTAATGAGTGTTACCTTTTGTAAAGGGGCTGTCAAAAATGTAAGAGTGGAAGGCAACGACAGTTGATTGATTGCGTCTCAGCAGCAAGACTAAGCACAAAAGTATTTAGCCTATAACCAAGCCGTATACTACGCTAGAGGTAAAACATTTCCTCTGTTTGGCATTGGAAGCGTGACGCACGCAAGTCTATCTTGAATATTAGTAGTTATTGAGTTAGAAAAAGGTATCGAAAGGTACTTAAGAGTAGAAAGTGAGAACAGCCGAATGATCACCTCTAAGGAGCAGCACTCGGTCGACGGAAGTAGATATAGCGTGCAGCCAGGCCATGTACAGCGAGCCACGGTCAGCGCTGGGCCGATACCGTGACGCGCACGTCTATATTGAATATAAGTAGTTAAAAAAAGGTATCAAAAGGTACTTAATAGTAGAAAGTGAGAACAGCCGAATGGTTCCCTCTAAGAAGCAGCACTTGGTCGACGGAAGTAGATATAGCGTGCAGTCAGGCCATGTACAGCGAGCCACGGTCAGCGCTGGGCCGATACCGTGACGCACATGAGTCTATCTTGAATATTAGTATTTAGAAAAAGTTATCAAAAGGTACTTAAGAGTAGAAAGTGAGAACAGCCGAATGGTTCCCTCTAAGAAGCAGCACTCGGTCGACGGAAGTAGATATGGCGTGTAGCCAGGCCATGTAGAGCGCGGGCGGTATGACATTCCGCCTCCGCGGCATGGGCAGCGTGACGCACACGAGGCGCGCGCCGCACGAGTGCGCGGAGATGAGCTCGCGCAGGCGCAGGTGCCGGTGCGTGCGCTCGCGCGCCGCTAGTAGGTCCGCCTCCGTGATACCCACTACAAACATATACATGCTAAATAATATACAGGGTGGAATTTTTCTATGTTACTTAAGAAGAATTATTATTTATTGTCCATTCTTTGGATTGGCATCATAAAAATAGGGGTGATTTTTTTCACATTTGAGTCGGTTCGTTTCCCAGACGAAGCAAGTAATTCTTAGAAAACCTTTTAAATGCAGAATTACTAACTTTTAAAAATAACATAGTCTTCTTTGAGCAAAATATCCTATCTACGATATTTAAGGTACTTTCCCTTGATGTTCCATAGTCTTGGGGCGCCCTGTATACCGGATGGAATTTTTCTATGGGCCCTGGAGGGGAACTACCTTAAATACTATAGCTCATTTTACTGAAAGGAAACATTCCTTTATTTTTAAAAAGAAACAAAACTGCATTCAAAGATTTTCTAAAATTTGCTAGCCTCAACCGGGAAAAAACGTGTAATAAGTATAAAAATTCATGGAATCTCGTACAACAGATGAGTGTAGGGCTAAGTTTACTGGATACATTTTATCCTGAACAATAATCCTACTGATTCGTGAAATAAAATATCGAGGGTTTTTTTTTTTTTTTAATTTTTAGTTGGTTCGATTCCCGGTTGAGGCAAGCAATTTTTGGAAAATCTTTGGATGCAGTTTTGTTTCTTTTAAAAAATAAAGGAATGTTTCTTTTCAGTAAAATGAGCTAACTAAAGGATTTAAGGTAGTTCCCCTCCAGGCCCATATAAAAATTCCACCCGGTATACAGGACGCCCCAAGACTATGGGACATCAAGGGAAAGTACCTTAAATATCGTAGATAGGATATTTTGCTGAAAGAAGACTATGTTATTTTTAAAAGTTAGTAATTCTGCAAAGGTTTTCTGAGAATTACTTGCTTCGTCTGGGAAACGAACCGACTCAAATGTGAAAAAAAACACCCCTATTTTTATGATGCCAATCGAAAGGATGGACAAAAAATAATAATTCTTCTTAAGTAACATAGTATCTTAAAAGAAAGGAACAACGTAAAATGTTTGAGTCAAATTTCAAGAAAATTATTTATTGCCGGCAACAAATAATTAACCCTTAAATGCATGGTGTAAGATGCAGCTTACATAAACAAAAATGAATTACTGGTTGAAAACAAGAAACATTTATTTGAAATAAAATAATATTTTATAATAATGTGTTTTTTTAATTCATGCATTTAAGGGTTAAACGTGATACTTCGTCGCCTGTTATAACGCACGGTATGGCGACATTTCATTGCATGTTTGAGAAAAGGTTTTATCCAGCTGATTTAATATTAGAAACAAACTCACGCGCATCGCTGGTCTCATCCGTAGTCCGGAAAGGTGCGATCAGTTTGTCGAAGTACGCGAGAGTAGAGTCCTTGGGCTTCTTCGTGATGTCGGAAACCATCTTGAGCGCGGAGTAGTCGATGCGGAACTTGGACAGGAGGGACGCCATGCTGAAATATAGTATACGATTGGAAAACATTGTTCATAACCTCAAAAAAAAATGTTTTTTTCATAATGACCAGGCGTCGGGTATTTGGATACTTTTATACCTAAACTTTGGTGTCGGCGCTGAGGTTGCATGGAGATGGACTCGAATTAATTTAATGAATCCCTGGATTCAAACATACTAGGTATTAATAAGTTATAAAATTAACTAATTGAAGGTACTTTAAAGGTATAGACCTACTAGATGTTGTTTAATTAACGTGCGTTACGAAATATTTTTATTAAATTGGGTCCGCCTCCATACAACTCTGCCAAGCATCTGAATATCCGTTCCCTGATAATGACACAACATAGTGGTTCCACTTCGCCTGATGGTAAGCAAAAAGGGGAGCCCAAGTCGCAATGACAACTGACAAGAAACCAACGGTGCCATGACAGTCGACACTGCCACGCTGGCCCGAGAGATACTTCTTCACGCTTCGTTTGGGTCCCATGTTAAAATAAGGAGGAAACACACAAGCCGACTAAGAGTTTCATTTTTTCTTCTTCTTCTTGGCAACCAGGGATGTAAAGAACCTAGGATGTAATTGACACAAATATTAACAAATCTATTGCTATATTTGTTATTTACCTTCATTGTCTAACGTTAACGTTAATATCAGTACACATGAGAACACGGCGTTTGCAACTGCGTTGAAACGTTAAATAATAAAGGTACGTCCATACTAATATTATAAAAGCGAAAGTGTGTCTGTCTGTTTGTTACCACTTTGCGCCTAAACCGCTGAACCAATTTATGTGACATTTAATATTGAGATAGTTTAAGCCCCAAAGAAGGACATATGACAGTTTTTATCCCGAAAATCATCCCTTAAGGCCATACGATATTGCTATCATAACATGCAATTAAATCCTATTTCCAATTTCGTAATATTAAGGAAGTGTAGAAAATCGGGCATGTTTTAGAACCAATTGACTACATTTCATTTTTTTAACCAGGAAAATTACTTTAAACTTAACCCTATTTGAAAAGTTGTCGATTGAGCATAGAAGTGACTTACTTTCGCTCCTCAAGTTCCATTTCAGTGTTCTTGTTGGCGAGCGTGAACACCCGGAGCGGGCACGACGACCACGCGCGCCGCGTCGACAGGATGTACGGCAGCAGTAGCGTCAGCCCTGCACCGACAACAATTGGGATGACTACTGATGTTAAATAGGGATGACGACTGTTGTTAAATAGGGATGACGACTGTTGTTAAATAGGGATGACGACTGATGTTAAATAGGGATGACGACTGTTGTTAAATAGGGATGACGACTGTTGTTAAATAGGGATGACGACTGATGTTAAATAGGGATGACGACTGTTGTTAAATAGGGATGACGACTGTTGTTAAATAGGGATGACGACTGTTGTTAAATAGGGATGACGACTGTTGTTAAATAGGGATGACGACTGTTGTTAAATAGGGATGACGACTGTTGTTAAATAGGGATGACGACTGTTGTTAAATAGGGATGACGACTGTTGTTAAATAGGGATGACGACTGATGTTAAATAGGGATGACGACTGTTGTTAAATAGGGATGACGACTGATGTTAAATAGGGATGACGACTGTTCTTAAATAGGGATGACGACTGTTGTTAAATAGGGATGACGACTGTTCTTAAATACGGATGACGACTGATGTTAAATTCTACGGCATACTGTATTTATATGAATAAAATTAGCCCATTATGTCAGGAAACAGAGAAAAAAAAACAAATAGGTCAATTGTTATTTTCTGAAATATGTAACTTCAAAGGTACGCAAATTTTATGATTTCATCTCAGTGGTATCGTTTTTGATACTTCATGCACCTGCGGGTTACAAGTCGTACCTCCGTCGTCGTACAGCCACCACACGTCGACGGAGCCGGCCTGCCGCTTGGTGAAGTGCTCCACGCACGAGAATGACGACGCGCGCCGAGCCGCGGCGCCGCCTAACGCGCGCCGCACCGCGCCGCCCAGCCCTCCGCTGCCGACCAATCATACAATTGACAACATTTCATATTTATAACAGGTGGAAATTAATATAGAGATCGACAGGGCTTCATGTCGTGTACCTTAAAAAAAAATCTCTGAATTTATTCTTCTGTATTTAAAGAAATATAAGAAGATACATCAAATAACTGCAATCTAAGACAATACGGGCTGAATAGGGTTGTTGTCTAAACCAAAGAGCGAAAAAATACATTTTCTCTTATTTGACGTTGGCAGATGACAGATGCATACCGAGTTTTATTAAGTTTTTTTTAAATAAGAAAACCGACTAAAGTAACCGTTTCATTAAGTTCTGGTTTTGGTGTTGCCACATTTTAAAATGAGTATGTTTTTATAAATTAATAATAAAATAAATAATCATCTCAGAAAATAAATAAAAACAGAGATTACTTCATCTTTTTAAGCAGAATTCAGAAAAGTAATAAAATGATAGTCTTAAAAATATGAAATGTTGTCAATTCAGCATTCCCAAGGTAAACACTAGGTACGCTCAAAACTTCCCAATTGTACGTATTCTGAGAGAATACAATTGTAAATTTAATCGCGCCGATCTATTTGACTGTTAAAAGTCGGTCTTGAAAAACCGTATTCTAAAACACATTTTGCATGGTTGATGATGTGGTAGCGTGGAGTTGCGTACGATAGACATGCTTATATATTACACACACACACTTGGGGTGGTTGCTAGCTTTCTTTTGTTTTAATTTAAGTGTAGTGTGTACCTTACCTAATTTTATACCAATTAAAATCTGATATCGTTACCATTTCAACGCCTCGTTAACTGCATATCTGTGGACATCTGTTATTGGCTTTCTGTTCTAGCTATAAGCATTGTTATATTTATGCTGTTGATGTTCCAAATAAATAAAATAAAAATAAATAAATGTATTTGTCTTCGCGTATATTCAGCCCGTAGCTTAGAGCGATGGAAAGGATCGGATATCAGGTTTTGACCCGCCAAAATCCACTTATACTTTGCTCTACCATCATTAATAGCAGTATAGTAGCATAATATGCACGAATTATAGATGACAGCGCCGTAAATGTCAATTTCAAGGAATGATAAGGTGAAAAATTCTAATTGGCGGCACCATCGTAGTGCAAGAGCACGTGGAACTATGGCAGGCAGGTAGCAGCACTATCTATGTCAGTGTTAAGATAAACGATTTTGACTGTTGGCAGCACCTTGGTTGTGCACGTTCCCTATAACATCTTTAAAACACAACTCTTCCGTCGCCGCGCACTTATATTTTCTCTCTTGATCAACTGCCGGATTTCTTTCGATACTATTCAGTTTTTAGCAACGTGACATACGACTGCGACCGACGCCCTCGTCTCCGTGTGCAGTACAGCCTAGTGCGGGAACCACAGACAACCCCCACTAGACAGAGCATGTAAGGCGACCCGCGCGCACCAACGATATGGTACGGCAGAACATTAAAGTATCAACACGGCGGCCACCGTTTAGTTGCGTCCTTGTTTATGAGGTCTCTCTACACCACTTAACACTACAATTTACCATGTTATTTATTTAATTTCTTTTTTCGTTGACGTACGCATGGATCATAAACAAGGACGTAACTAAACGGTGGCCGCCGTGTTGATACTTTAATGTTCTGCCGTACCATATCGTTGGTGCGCGCGGGTCGCCTTACATGCTCCGTCTAGTGGGGGTGTCTGTGGCGGCAACTCACCCCTCCTTGTGTGCGTGCGCGGCGGGCTTGCCCGCGGCGGCGGGGTCGGCGGACACGCCGGCGCGGCGCAGCTGCGGCGAGCCCAGCGACACGTCCGACATGCTGCTGCCTGTACAGTCGTATGAGGATTTTGACAACTTACGAGGATAAAATATATATATACTACTACTACTACTCAGTGGCTCAGCGACCCAAAGCAGGTCATGGCGTCCGACACGAGATTTCGCCATTTTCCTCGATCCTGCACCGTTTCCCGCCAGTTGCTGGCTTGGAGTTCATGCAAATCCGAATGGACGACGTCGATCCAGCGATATCTGGGCCGGCCAACTGGCCTTCGTCCTATTGGTCGTCCTAAATACACTCCCTTAACGCCTCGATCTTCGTCCATTCTCTCTACATGACCAAACCATCGGAGACGGTGGGCTTTTGTCTCTCTAATATATATATATAAGCAGGGTCACAAATTAAAGGCAGCTAAAGAGGCCCCAACTCCGGTTTATAACTGGTGCAATAACAGGACGTACCCAAACAAGAACTTAATCCCTCTGGGTGTTACTGACACTTCACTTATTAGAGCCTGCATGGTGGCGGAGAAGACAGCCGCCCACGTCATTCTAGAATGTCCTGGAGTGGCCAAAACCGGGCACACCTCCTCGGGTGTCTGAGGTTACTCCCAGATGCGGCAATATCAAGAGATTGGGAGGCTTCCTAGTACAGTTGGGTTGGGAAGAATGGTGGCTGCCAGAAAAGAGGATTATTCGAATATTTTTTTTATGAAAACAATTCGCGAGTAATTTATCCGTGAATAAATCATGGTGATGGTTGTGATGGTGGTAGTGGTGATGGTGCTGGTGGTAGTGTTGTCGTGGTAATGATAATGCTGGGCGGTGGTAACTATGACCATCATCACCACCACACCATCACCTCAAACATCATCGTCGTCATCACAATATAATTTCCCCTAATTCTGCCGTGCTTCGGTAAAAGGTCGTATCTTCATATTGATTCCGTACTGAGATACGACTTTTAAACGTAGTACGGCAGAATTGTAAATCGACGTACAGGCGACCATTTTCACGTAATTTAATAAGCACCAACACCACCTTAACACTTGTATAATGAGTCGCAACATAAACTACTCACCCCTGGAATGCGTGTTCAAGCTCTCCGTAGACTTGGACTCCTTGTAGTTGTCCCCCATTGAGCCTGCGGGGCGTTAGCGTGAATAGGTTACATACGATGAGATGGAGGTTTAAAGCCCCCATACATGGGAAGGCAAAACTGATCAGGCCGATGTGATTGAATCGCTTCAGTCCATACGGCCGCCGTAAAGCGTGGTGACCTTAAGGCCGTTTCATTCATACACGGTACGGATTTAAGTCCGATCAGATGGAACTGAAGGTAAACCTGGTCATGTATGGGGGCCTTATACACTGGGTGAAAGCCTGCGCCTCTAGCATAACTGGATGTATTTAAAGGGAACCAACCGACAAAGAAAGTTTAAATTATATTGAACCCTCTCACTGTAACATAAAGTACAAACACGTATTGTGGGTTAGTTCCAGTTTGTATAAATACTTCCAACTGTGACACGCGCCTCTTTCTCGCGCGAGACATATTACCTATCCCTTTCTGCACTGTACTGTGAGAGAGTAACGGGCGAAGCTATGTCGCGCGACAAGAGAGCGTTGTTGCGCTAGACGGGCTGGAGCTATGGAGTGTAGAATATAAGGAGGAATCACACCATAGAGGCGATGGTTTGTAAGTTTTGTTACTTTTTCACGCTCAAACGGCTTGACCAATTCAACACATGAGCTACATTTATCCGGAATTGAGTGTCCCGAGGGATAAGCGGGTAACACCGCCAGTTGCTAGTATCTTAGAGATTTAGAAAAAAAAAATTAAGCTGTCCGAATTCCACTTGAGAGCTTATCTTGTAAACATAACCCCACAAAGCTATAGTCTTACTTCCGTATGCGACAAATGGAAGCAGGTAACAAAAAAAACGCAAACACATCTTGTTTCAAATGTCTTTTCTAAGTCACAAGATTGAAATTGCAATATCCTAACTCATTGGAATAAGATACTTTGACACTAAAACATACAGACAAAGAGCTTATGCTATTACAATTTCAACCTTGTGACTTAATAAAATTGGGCAAGTGCGAGTCCGACTCGCGCATGAAGGGTTCCGTACCTATATATATGTATATATAGGTATAACAAGTTTGTTGTATGGGAGCCCCCCTTAAATATTTATTTTATTTCATTTTTAGTATTTGTTGTTATAGCGGCAATAGAAATACATCATCTGTGAAAATTTCAAGTGTCTAGCTATCACCGTTCTTGAGATACAGCCTGGTGACAGACGGACGGACGGACGGACGGATGGACGGACGGACGGACGGACAGCGAAGTCTCAGTAATAGGGTCCCGTTTTTACCCTTTGGGTACGGAACCCTAAAAAAGATGATATTATAAACTTGTTTGCATTTTTTTGTTACTTGCTCCCATTTGCCCTGGACAACGGTTTTCTAGAGTCACGTTTACACGAACCTCTTTATGACCATTTGGACGACTTAAAAAAATTCAACTATTCTATAGAAGCGCCAAATTTAACACCTTTCGACGGACACTTTTGGATATACAGAGATAGTACTCCTGGTTATATTCTACCCTCCATACCTGAGCCTTTAACCCTTTTTAGCATTTGACACATTGGTGGCAATTTCAACACAAAATGCACGTTTTTCAGCAACTGTGGTGACTGTTTATTAATAACATCATGGATTTGTGTGTTGCGTAAATCGTGAAACTTTTGATCAACGATTTGTCAATGAATCGTTTGTAATCCTAAACATAAATGAAAACAAATTTTGCTATAAAGCTCCTGTAAGCAACATAGAGAATTGTGTTAATGTATGCCGATGTTGGCAAATTCGAATCAGCACATTGAATTCATGAGTTTTAGAAACAGTTTTTAGTTACTTTTTAATTTTATTTTAGCATAACATAATGACTCCACTTTGCCTGATGGTAAGCAAAAAATTGGGCAAGTGCGAGCCCGACTCGCGTATGAAGGGTTCCGTACCTATACATATATATATAATCTATAACAAGTTTGTTGTATGGGAGCCCGCCTTAAATATTTATTTTATTTTATTTTTAGTATTTGTTGTTATTGCGGCAATAGAAATACATCATCTGTGAAAATTTCAACTGTCTAGCTATCACCGTTCTTGAGATACAGCCTGGTGACAGACGGACGGACGGACGGACGGACAGTGAAGGCTCAGTAATAGGGTCCCGTTTTTACCCTTTGGGTACGGAACCCTAAAAAGGGGAGGCCCAAGTCGCAATGGCAACTGACATAAAACCAATGATGCCTTGTCAGTTGACACTGCCATGCTGGTCCGAAAGATGCTTGTTCACGCTTAGTTTGAAGAGTGACGTATTTCTTACATGTTTCATGCCTTGGGGCTTGTGCAAAAATCACGCGAGATTTTTCGGCTACTTTTTGACTCCCCCTCCCGCTGGTGATATTTGGTGAGGTTCTTTGTTCCCCCCTCACATCTTCGTGTATATTTTTTTCGCCCATTTCGTAAAATAGACTCGCTATCTTGAAGTATTTAACAAGTGAAGATGTATTCTTAACGCAACCGAGAAAAGTATCTACTTATGTGGTGGATATTTTCTTAGTTCGTTCACTGTAGAAAAATACACGTGAAGTCTCCTTTTGCCCCTTCCTCCCCCAACGTGATCTGTCGTGATTTTCTCGTGAACCCTCGATTTAATCGAACCTGATTGTGATTTGTTCATAAGTCCTTGAAAAAAAAAAACTTTGAAAGGACATTTGTAATGTGGATCTCGTTGTCTGAATAAATAAAGTTTATTATTATTATTATTTTCTTTAGATTTTTATCTCCTTTTGACAAGGGTTTTTATGTTTATTATTATGCGGGCCATAGCCAAGCATAATAAATACTCTATGATTGTATCCAATGAATGATATTTTTCCAAACTATGAATGATATTTTTTGGTATCTTAAGGGTTTCTAGACTATTTCTTAACGTTTTGGGGACTAGGGTAAGCGTACCAGTGAATGAACCCTTAAGGGGATTTCGAACTTTAAAAAAAGATTTTGGCCGAATTTAAATTCTAATCGTCAGTTATTGCGGGCGTTATATATAGAATAACTATTCTAGTTTACTGAGATAACATTTGTTTGATCATTAGACTATACAATTTAAACTTACATCGTTTTTTACTTAAAAATACCCGAAATCACCAGTGAATGAACAGAATTTCCTAGTAAATGAACAAATACAACCAGTGAATGAACATTGTCTTAACTATTTATTAAAAACGAAAAAAATCAACATTTTGATCACTTTTTTATTTTATTGACTTAATCATAACATAACTAACTAAAGTAATTCAGTACACCTCTGAGATCAGTTTGATAATAGGTAGTTTCAATTATTCTTATGAATATAGGTATAAAGTAGGTAACAAAATAGTCAGTCTTGGACTCATATCTTATTATAAAATAAATATATCTTTAACAGCCAAGTATTCTTATACAGTTATCTACAATATCCGCCTTATCATTTAATTTTCTTTTCCTGTGTGCCATTACAATAATGTATCCTAAACAAATAAGTTATAATGAGTTATGATTATGATAAAATTAAGTAACAAAATGGTCAGTCTCAACTCTTCTTAAACATTATTTTACGTTTTATATTCTTATTAAATTATCAATCACAAAAATGTACATACACAGTAAGCCTTTTTTGGCATGATTTATGACACATCCATGTGTCGTAATACAATATCTGTAAAAGTCAACCTCTAAAAAGTAAATACGTTTGCGTTAGTTGAGTGTCATTTAACAAAATAGTACACCTAGGACATTTTTATTCGTAAACATAATTTCAAGAATAATATTCTTTTAGTTATCAATCACTATAATTAAGTAATAGGCAGCTCTTAATTAGCAACACAAAAAATAAATATTTACCTTAATTGTTGTTGATTATACATTTCTAATATTTTTTTGTAGTACGTATGTAATATACAAATGAAAAGAAACTCAAAAACGATTAACCGATAAGTTTATCAATAACTTATGGGAATAAAAGATCTCATCAAGGAGGTAGTTCATTTACTGGAAATTTTGTACCAGTGAATGAACCCTCCATTTAAGCTTGTGTTCGAATACTGGCCAAATGATGAGCAATGGATTAATAGTTAAGACTCTGAAAATGAAACCTTAATACAATGACTGAAAAACAAAATATTGCCTAACCTGTAATTCACGCGGTTCTAGTGAATGAACACCGTAGTTCATTCATTGGTTTTAGTGGTTTCTATGTTCTAGTTATAGAACATTTGCTAAAAAAATATAATGAATGGAAAAAACACTAAAAAAGATATGTAAACAACAAGTATATATCGTTAAGATTTTAAATAAATACTCACTATGAATCATAGTTGCATGAAATAAGTACAGTATCACATGAAACACAACGTTACTTACCAGTCTCCTTAATACTGCTTCATACAAAAGAAACACTTCCGCGACACGGTCACTTTAGATGACCGCCATTTTGCTACTGATGCACCTAGGTTGGAACCAATGCTACCATAATATCGCAGGTAATGTTGTCAGTATAAAAAAAAATACTTTGCATGAAGAAGACACACCAAATTCTTATTTTACGAAAAAAATGCTCAATTTGTTCATTCACTAGCACTGTTCATTCACTGGTACGCTTACCCTATTCCTGTTGTGGATATAACTATGGGGACTATTATGGATTGTGTTCGCCTGCCATTGGCGTCTGAGCTCCATCGCTAAGTCTGTATATTTCGTCGTTGATTGAACGTGGTGTGTGTTTGGAATATCTATTAATATTATTTCACATAGATAGACCCTGATGTACGTACGCGTGAGAGTGGTGAGGTCCTTGGCGTTCATGTCGCGGAGGTAGGCCTGCAGGTCGTCGTCGAGAGCTTCGCTGGTGTACTGTCCGCCTTCCACGCGAAGAATCGCGATCGCCATATGCACGTCCAGGGCTTTGCTGTGGGACGTTTGTTACTTAGAGCCTTTGTTCGGTCCCAACCGACATTACTTTGCATACAACTGAACGCACCCGAGCTGTCACTTTGACAATATGACGTGAGGTGGCTATTAATAGAAAATTGACTTGTCACTTGGACTTTTTTGGAGCGCTTTGGAAGGCACATGTTTTTGGTGTCCGCTTTTGCACATATTTTGTTGGATACGAGTGATTTGTTTGCCTAAGGGCGATTGTGCACTACAATGAATTTTACTCTCCGGCAGTCCGATTTTTTACGGTCCGTTATGGCATGAAAAAAACGGTAAGAGCGATTGTGCACTACAATGAATTTTTCTCAAACATGCAATGAAATATTGTCTTTTCTCAAACATCCAATGAAATATTGTCTTTACGTTCCTTAAAATAGGCTCGGAAGTATCGCTTTTTGGGGGCAACAACTCGAGAGGACTGTAAAGGGATTTCATACTGCTTTTCAGGCCTAGGCCTGCAAAGTAACTTTTTTTTGGTTTCAACAACAAGGTCATTCACACAGCTGGCTGGTTTGACAAAAAGCAGGTTTTGTTTTTAAAGCTTGGTTGTTAGACACTTGTGGAAAAAAAAAAACAAGATGGCGACTTTTTTTTTCAAAATTTCAAATTGGTGCTAGGCGGCTAAAACTCGGTATCGGGGGGCTCTTGGGGCTCAAAAATATGAATCTGAAATCTTGTCCGAAAATTCGGTCAGATTCGGAAAATATCGAAAAAAAACGATTCAAAATTTCAAATTGGTGCTAGGCGGCTAAAACTCGGTATAGGGGGGCTCTCGGGGCTCAAAAATATGAATCTGAAATCTTGTCCGAAAATTCGGTCAAATTCGGAAAATATCGAAAAAAGAAACGATTTGTATGGAGAAAATTTCAAATTGGTCCTAGGAGGCTGAAATTCGGTATCCGGGGGTTTTTGGGGCTCCTGAGTCAGAATCTGAAATCGGATTTTTAAAATTCGGTCAAATTCGGAAAATATCGGACAAACAATATTAAGTGTTATTCTTTGAAGTATATTTTTTTATTTCATTGTATGTTTGAGAAAAGCACTATACATGCCTCGTCGTGAAAACGGATTCCCGGCCTCGTATCACTATCCGGCCTCGCTCGCACTCTCGCTCGGCCGTATATACCTACTTGGCCGGAAATCCTCATTTTCCCGGCCTCTGATGTAATGTACTATTACTGTCCGGCAGTCCGAGTTTTCATGGTCGATATGGCATGAAAAAAACGGTTTTTGCTTGTGCACTTGTCCGTCTTTTTACCCGCAGGTGCGGCGCAGTTTTCGGCTACCTCTCTCTTTGAAACTACACGCCACGCAATCGTAATTACACTAAAGAACGATGAGTTTCTTATGATTTTTTGCTATACCGCTTAAGCACATGGATCAAGAGGCGACGCGGCTAGCGCAGTGGTTAAGCAACTGCCTACTGAGCTGGCGGTCCTGGGTTCGAATCCCGGCAAGGGCAAATATTTGTGTGATGAGCTCGAATATTTGTGCCTGGGTCATGGATGTTATTTGTACTTACTTAGGTATGTATTTATCAATATAAGTATGTTTATCGTCATCTAGTGTCCATGACACAAGCCTACTACTAGAGCTTACTGTGGGACTAGATTGATTTGTGTGAGGTTGTCCGATATTTATTTATTTATTTAAGAGGCAAGATACAAAATTTAGGCTGGGTGTACCACCAAATGAAATGCTTGCAGTAACGTTAAGGTAAGTTTATACAGTATTTATACAATGAGTGAGCGAGTGAGTTGTTTATTGAGTATAGGCACAGGGTGGACACTGCCTACTAAAAACTGAACTTGAATGTCAGTGTCAATGTGTGTGTGTGTAACACGCACAGGGCTGCCTCAGACGCATTGCAACCACTAGTTGGTGTTTTGGTGTTTTAGTTGCACATAAATATGACATGGCGGAGGGTGATGACGGAATCACCTCAGAGATTCTGAATGGGGGTGGAACACCGATACTGAAAGCCGTTCAGAAACTCTTCAACTCCGTCTTGCTCGAGGGAATAACGCCAGAGGCATGGAACAGAGGTGTGGTGGTGCTCTTCTTCAAGAAAGGGGATAATACCTTGTTGAAGAATTACAGACCCATCTCGCTTCTGAGCCATGTCTACAAGTTGTTTTCGAGGGTCATCACGAATCGTCTCGCGCGTAGGTTTGATGACTTCCAGCCTCCCGAACAAGCAGGATTCCGAAAAGGCTTTAGTACCATAGACCACATCCATACGCTGCGACAAGTTATACAGAAGACCGAAGAGTATAACTTGCCACTATGCTTGGCGTTTGTAGACTATGAGAAGGCCTTCGATTCGATCGAGACTTGGGCAGTGCTACAGTCTCTCCAGCGGTGCCATATTGACTATCGGTACATCGAGGTGCTGAAGTGTTTATATAAAAACACCACCATGTCGGTTCGAGTACAGGAGCAGAGCACGAAAGCTATTCCTCTGCAGCGAGGCGTAAGGCAGGGAGACGTTATCTCTCCGAAACTGTTCACCGCCGCATTGGAAGATGCTTTTAAACTCCTGGAATGGGAACAATTCGGCATCAACATTAATGGCGAATACATTACTCACCTTCGGTTTGCCGACGATATTGTGGTCATGGCAGAATCGCTGGAGGACCTCGGCACAATGCTCGATGGCCTAATAGAGTTCCCCAACAGGTAGGTCTTTGGATGAACATGGACAAAACAAAGGTAATGTCGAATGCCCATGTTGCACCCTACCCAGTAACGGTTGGGAGCTCTACCCTCGAAATTGTTGACAAATATGTTTACCTGGGACAAGTGATCCAGTTGGGTAGGTCCAATTTTGAAAGGAAGGTCAATCGACGAATCCAACTCAGCTGGGCAGCGTTCGAGAAACTACAAAATATCTTCTCGTCCAACATACCTCAATGCCTAAAGACGAAAGTCTACAATCAATGTGTGTTACCAGTGATGATGATGACATACGGAACAGAAACGTGGCCTCTTACTGTGGGCCTTATAAGGAAGCTCAAAGTTGCACAGCGCGCTATGGAGAGGGCTATGCTCGGTGTTTCTTTGCGAGATCAAATCAGAAATGAGGAGATCCGTGAACGAACAAAAGTCGCTGATATAGCCCAACGGATTAGCAAGCTGAAGTGGCAGTGGGCGGGGCACATAGCACGTAGAACTGACGGTCGATGGGACAGTAAGGTTCTCGAATGGAGGTCACGCACCGGCAAGCGCAGCGTCGGACGTCCACTTACAAGGTGGACGGACGACCTGGTAAAGGTTGCAGGAAGCCGCTAGATGCAGGTCGCTTCCAACCGGCCGATCTGGAAGTCACTGGGGGAGGCCTATGTTTAGCAGTGGACGTCCTGTGGCTGAAATGATGATGATGATGAAATATGACATAATTAGATAGAAAATTATCACAACCACACGACAACTGTAGTGGTGGTGGTGGTGATGGTGATAGTGGTGATGATGATGATGGGGCTGGTGGTAATGGTGGTGGTGGTGGTGACGAAGGTGGTGGTGATGATGGTGGTGGTGGTGATAGTGGTGGTGATGATGATGGTGGTGTTGGTGGTAGTGGTGGTGATGGTGATGGTGGTGATGGTGGTAGTGGCGACGGTGGTGGTGGTGGAAAAAAACGGTCCGGAATGGGGAAAAGTAAAATATCGGATGGTAAAATTACGTATAGTGCACAAACTACTATATACATTTAATGGCGTGCCATAACGGACCGTAAAAAATCGGACTGCCGGACAGTAAAATTCATTGTAGTGCACAATCGCCCTAAGGGCAGCCTCGTTAATATTTGGTGACATTTTGGTTCTAAATTGACGTGAAAATTGTGATTTTGAACGGACTGGTGTACGGGCAGCGCCGCGGACCATCGGCTCACAGCAAACCACATTCACACACACATTTAACACATCCTACATTAACTCAAACTTGCTGGAATTGGACTACTTCGGCTCGAATGGGAAGGTTAGTGTTTTGGATGTAATCTGGATTTGAGTTCAGAGGCGCGTATCGCCACCCGATCTTTGTTCCCGTCGAATTACGTTTTGCTGGTTACACAGGTTGATGGGCACCCTGTAGTCCAGGACGGGAACAAAACAGCCTTGTATAGTAAAAATGATCTAAGCTAAGCTAATCCACTTAAGAACTGAATACCATTGAACAAACCACAACTGGTAAACCACAAATTAAGATAAAGAGCTCGTAGTAAAAGCAGATTGTAACCACCTTGGAAGGTTAATATAGATTATCGACTCTATTTCCTTGGACATTAGACTACAAAATGCACTAACAGAATAATGGTGATCATAGCTTTTTTGGAATTTTACAACCGTCCGACTCTTCACAAGAACGTATTCTCTTGAAAAAGGACTATGAACTCTCGTCAACAAACATTTTAAACCTATTCAACAAGGAATAAGGTTGAAAATTCAATATCCACGCAATGTAGTTCTAACCTTTTTTTGTAACTGGTTGGCGCTTACGAGAACAAAAGCAGATAGGATTGTATTAGACACAATACCATTGTGAATGCAGGTAAGTGGATGAGCTTAGCTTAGATAATTTGTACTATACCCGTGGGCCCACTGCTGTGACCCGCAGTGGACCCACGGGTATTATTTTCCCCGTAGACCCACTGCTCCAGAAAGGGAGTACGGGTAGTTACAATAAAACTGCCTTTTAACCGTAGTCCAGTGGGATTGGGGCGGTCACAAGATCTACGGTAAACGAAAAATACCCGTGGAACCACGTGGAACTACGTTTAAAGGCTCAAGACACACTCAAACTGCTCAATCAAAAAAGTAAAACTGTAATAGAGTCATGGTTAGGTACGACGCCGAGCGAAGCGAGGAGTGGTATTAGATTATCTTGCGAATATTTAAACGTTATATACCCAATGTAATTATGCTTATTGTTGTCATATCAAAAGTTGTTATAACTTGTGAAATTATATGAAACGTTTCTATATCAATCATTACACACCTCTCAAATATGGCTAGCTAAGCCAAATTTAATTTTGAAGTATAACAGGACAGGGTTGGCTAGTCAAATTGTATGTGCATGTGTAGTAAGGCTTGGATCTTTCTTTGCGTATCTGGCGTTTGACGTCTAACGTTGTGAGGCGGTTTTCCTTAAAAGATTTGATAAGGTCCCAGATGATAGACGAGGACCTTCCCATCTTTGAACGTATCGTTTGATTTTGAATAATGTGGTTGCAAAATCATCATTTTTTAAATTAACGGAACAGAAGAATCTTACTCACTGCATGACTTCTACGTAGTCAACGATTTCCGACCGGTCGCAAGTCAACCAATTCTCTTTGAAGCCCATCATCAGAATGTTCGGCTTCAGCTTACCGAGACCACTTGTCTGAAACATAATATTTATTAGCACGGTTTTATTATTTTCACTTGTAACTAAACTTGTTAGTTAGTCACTTAATTTATAACAAACAATGTACCTAATCAAATCTTGAATATCAATTTGAACCTGCTTCCAATTGTCGTTTCGAAATGAAACTTTGCATTATTGAGTTTAGTAATGATAAAACAGCACAAACAATAGTATCTATCGCCATAATATTTTTCATCTCTCCTGTTCGGAAAGTGTCATTTTCATGAGTAGATAGCCGGGTGGAAAATAGCTTTCCATCCCTAGGGTGGAAAGTATTTTTTTTTTTAATTGCCACGGAGTCAAAGACAATTGCCATCTAGATGCACGTCGTGACCAACTCAATTAGGTACAATCTATTCGGCCGTGGTAAGTGGCCATTAAAAAAAAATCTCCAAAGGTTAGATATATTTATTTATATCCAATTATTATTAAATATAAATATGTATTATTATATTTATAATACATACATATAATTCTGTCCCTCATTTTATTGATAGAATCATACATTTACATAAAAAACAAAATAGAAACCATTGTATTTGTTTTTTTTTTAAATGTTGGCGGTACGTATATTTTAATTTTGTTTCCTATTAAAAATAATAATAATGAAAGTTTGCAATAGAAAAAGCGGGAACACGAGATTAAATATAAATACCGCGTCTTCTATTAATTATTGGTTAAAAAGGTCATGGACATTAATTTAACACACTCATGACATGTGCTTGTAGTATTTTATTTTCCTCGCAGTCGAAATGAAAAGTAGAGTGTTTAACTCGGGTGAAATTACCCATTTCACCCTCGAACTATTGGCGCTCTCACTTCGTTCGAGCGCCAGAAATATCTCGGCTGCAATGGGTCACTTTCTACCCTTGGTTAACAATCTACTATTTAGACTTCTGACTTTGAAAAAAAAGCCAAAACTCCATGGAGTTTAGAACCACGGTGTGCTGCCAAATATCCTAACAGTTGTTGTATAATAGTTGTTGTACATACAGAGTAAGTAGGGTGACCGACCTGTATGAGCGCGCTGGCGCCATCTTTGAAGCTGACGTCATCGACCAGGCTGTAGAACGCCTCGATCCTGCGCTTGTTGAACCAGTGGTACGCGCGGTCCGACAGCGCCTCGCGCGCTCGGTGACTATAATAGTTGTTGTACATACAGAGTAAGTAGGGTGACCGACCTGTATGAGCGCGCTGGCGCCATCTTTGAAGCTGACGTCATCGACCAGGCTGTAGAACGCCTTGATCCTGCGCTTGTTGAACCAGTGGTACGCGCGGTCCGACAGCGCCTCGCGCGCTCGGTGGCTCACTTGGTTCTGCGCATTATAAAGTTACAACTTAAAAAATATATAAAAAACAATTTAGAAAAACACATTCATTTATTTTACGTCACCCTAGGCCGTAAGCGTGATTTTCTACCCGCGGCCCTCGGGAATAAATCTCACTTCCTGACCAAGGCAAGACGTACGAACTTTAGACAAACCACGGGCGGTAATTCGTAAAGCCCCAGATCGCATATGTATGGATACAAACACCTGCTATCTGAGACATTCGCGAATTCACCGCCCCAGGTATGTAATGTACAGGGCGAACGATATGAACTGTTACCAAATTCACACTGGCCATATCTGACGATATTCTCGGAAAAAAAATCGCATTTGTTTTTTTTTTGACAATTCAATTCTATCTGGGCAATTTGGAGAGCAAGGTGAGGACAAGAAAGCATGCTAGTATGGATACACTGAAGAAAGCGGTCGTACGTAATTGGCACAACATACCGCAGGACCACATTCGTGCAGCGTGCAACTCATTTTTCGACCGTCTGAAGGCCATAGTCAAGGCACGTAATCATATCGAGTTAAACATTTTTTTTTTATTCTCAATAATAAATAATACCTACTTTGTGGCAGCCAAAAAAATCGTGGCCTTTTGAAATTGGTATATCGTTCGCCCTGTACTATGACAATATGGACTGTTGATGTCTGAAATCAATGAATAGAATGACCCCGAAGACCATTTGAACAGCTCGCAAAGTGTAGAAAGTGACAAGTGTACAGGTACACCCCAGGCCAAAAGTATGGAAACAAGCTTATATTGCTATACAAACCTGTGATTTCCTTACGGAATAACTTACAAGATCACAATATAAAAATGATTATAAACATTTTAACAGTCAATAACGCAAATTCTGCTTATGAAAATTGCCAGTGCAACATTTTGTAGAAAGGCAATAAAAAAACGACGTCATGCACTTTGTCCCGGAGTTAGGTAAGTATATATATATATATTTACAATATGCAAATGTTTTAATAGTGGATGTTCTATGTTTTTATCTTTTGGGGGTCGCCTAACGGCTGCTAACATTTACACAAGGATATAATTATTTGAAACTTTAAATATTCAGAGAATAAACTTTGTTTCCATACTTTTGGCCTGTGGTGTATACTTACGGGCACGATGTGTCCGCACAGCATGAGCGACAGGCCCTTGGTCAGCAGGTACGTGAAGTCCGTGAGGATGGGCCGCTCGCCCGGCAAGCCCGTCAGCACCACATGTCTACATGTGTATACTTACGGGCACGATGTGTCCGCACAGCATGAGCGACAGGCCCTTGGTCAGCAGGTACGTGAAGTCCGTGAGGATGGGCCGCTCGCCCGGCAAGCCCGTCAGCACCACATGTCTACATGTGTATACTTACGGGCACGATGTGTCCGCACAGCATGAGCGACAGGCCCTTGGTCAGCAGGTACGTGAAGTCCGTGAGGATGGGCCGCTCGCCCGGCAAGCCCGTCAGCACCACATGTCTACATGTGTATACTTACGGGCACGATGTGTCCGCACAGCATGAGCGACAGGCCCTTGGTCAGCAGGTACGTGAAGTCCGTGAGGATGGGCCGCTCGCCCGGCAAGCCCGTCAGCACCACATGTCTACATGTGTATACTTACGGGCACGATGTGTCCGCACAGCATGAGCGACAGGCCCTTGGTCAGCAGGTACGTGAAGTCCGTGAGGATGGGCCGCTCGCCCGGCAAGCCCGTCAGCACCACATGTCTACATGTGTATACTTACGGGCACGATGTGTCCGCACAGCATGAGCGACAGGCCCTTGGTCAGCAGGTACGTGAAGTCCGTGAGGATGGGCCGCTCGCCCGGCAAGCCCGTCAGCACCACATGTCTACATGTGTATACTTACGGGCACGATGTGTCCGCACAGCATGAGCGACAGGCCCTTGGTCAGCAGGTACGTGAAGTCCGTGAGGATGGGCCGCTCGCCCGGCAAGCCCGTCAGCACCACATGTCTACATGTGTATACTTACGGGCACGATGTGTCCGCACAGCATGAGCGACAGGCCCTTGGTCAGCAGGTACGTGAAGTCCGTGAGGATGGGCCGCTCGCCCGGCAAGCCCGTCAGCACCACATGTCTACATGTGTATACTTACGGGCACGATGTGTCCGCACAGCATGAGCGACAGGCCCTTGGTCAGCAGGTACGTGAAGTCCGTGAGGATGGGCCGCTCGCCCGGCAAGCCCGTCAGCACCACATGTCTACATGTGTATACTTACGGGCACGATGTGTCCGCACAGCATGAGCGACAGGCCCTTGGTCAGCAGGTACGTGAAGTCCGTGAGGATGGGCCGCTCGCCCGGCAAGCCCGTCAGCACCACATGTCTACATGTGTATACTTACGGGCACGATGTGTCCGCACAGCATGAGCGACAGGCCCTTGGTCAGCAGGTACGTGAAGTCCGTGAGGATGGGCCGCTCGCCCGGCAAGCCCGTCAGCACCACATGTCTACATGTGTATACTTACGGGCACGATGTGTCCGCACAGCATGAGCGACAGGCCCTTGGTCAGCAGGTACGTGAAGTCCGTGAGGATGGGCCGCTCGCCCGGCAAGCCCGTCAGCACCACATGTCTACATGTGTATACTTACGGGCACGATGTGTCCGCACAGCATGAGCGACAGGCCCTTGGTCAGCAGGTACGTGAAGTCCGTGAGGATGGGCCGCTCGCCCGGCAAGCCCGTCAGCACCACATGTCTACATGTGTATACTTACGGGCACGATGTGTCCGCACAGCATGAGCGACAGGCCCTTGGTCAGCAGGTACGTGAAGTCCGTGAGGATGGGCCGCTCGCCCGGGAAGCCGGTCAGCACCAGCATCTGTGGCCTGCAATGTCCGACGTTATGTACAGTCGAGTTCATTTACATCTACACACTTGCGAGAACAAAAATATCTGAACACGACCCTATTGTCAGGAGCATAAAATGAACTCGACTGTACGCAGTCGCGGTCACACCCAGACTTAGAGGGCCAGGACCCCTAGGCACTTGGCTAGGGTGTTTCATCTTTGTATGGAAAAAAATAAACTGTATTTTTTTAAGGCTTCGCTTGGGGATCGAGTCTCTATAATAAAATAAAATATTTGTTCCAAATTTCAAGAAAATTTGAGGTCGTTTAGAGGTTGCGCCAACTAACCACTTTTACAACAAATGTTAAAATTCTTAATAGTTCTGAAGTACTGATTTTATATTTTATAAGATGTCAATCATAAATATCTCTGTTTGGAAGTTTATTTTTCTATATTTAATGAATCTATTGAGTATTATTCTATTCTGACATTTTAGCGATTTTAATTTGGTTTTATGCTGTAAGTTAATTTGTGTTTTTTATTACATTGTAATTTAATTGGAATTTAATGAAATGAAATTGTAATTTAATTTTAATTTTTATTTAAGTAATCTAGTTGACATTCTTGTTTTTTTCTTTTTACCGTACCTACATTTTATTCTAATTGATTATTTGTTGTATCTAGTCATATTTCTAGTATATAAGGACTTATAAAATTTACACGTCGCGTCAGCGGCCAAATATGTGTAACTTTTTTCTATATTTAAGACCGTTTATGTACGTATACCATATTTGAATAAATAAAGCTTATTCATTTCATTCATATTCAAAGAGTATTACCCATAGAGAAGTTTAAATGTAAGTAATTAAACTATTGTTCAATTTCTATAAAGTCAGAGCCTTCAAGAGAAACGTGTTATTTTACCATTTATAGAAAAAAGGGAAAAAATACAGCAAACGCTTTCTAGAGCAGATACATCAGCGTTTTCAATATCACTTAGAATATAGAAGAAGTCTAGTATTTTTAATACGATGAGAGATAATTTACATCATATTTTACAAAAATATAGAATAAAATAACATACAAAAAAGCAAAATCGTAGAGTTTTGGAGCTCTGAACCTATACACAAAAAATAAAAAAGTTAAGAAGCCTGAAAATATATGTATTTGAATAATTTGCTACTGTTTATCAATATGTAATGCATATCAGTATAGCATACTATACAAAAATAACATTCTTCATGTCGCCAAAGTGATAATGGCTCTATACGAGTATTATGCGGAAACCGCGTATCGAACTGGCACTCAAAAATTATTCTGAAAAAAATACTTTTGTGTTTTTCTTTCTTATCTTCTCTACTTTAAGTTCTTAGCAGATGTTGACATATAATTGTATGATATTATTTTTATTATTTTTTTTGTCATAATGAGTAAAAACTATACTTTTCTTTGAAAGAGCCTATGTTTATAGAAATTCATTTGAAGAAGCTTTACTGAAAGTTGAATTTGATGTACGTTACTGCTTTTTTTATGCCAGATAAGTTTTTTTTTTAATTTAATAAGCCAAAAATGGTGAAATTCTTATTTAAATAATGCTCAAGAATTTACGTATTTGTTGCAAATTCCACAATGTTGCGCAACCTCTAAATAATGTTCAATTAAGCTGAAATTTGGCACAGAGGCCTTTTGGGTGAGTGTGATCAAGGATTTGAGCGAAGTCACGTGAAAATCAAACTTTTTGAAATATGAAACACCCTACACTTGGCATTTGGGGCTCCAACCCTATCTCGAAATGCTTTTCAGCAAAAGAATTATGATAGACTAGCTGTGCCCCGCGGTGTTACTCGCTCAAACCACGGGAACACTAAATTTATTCAGGATGAAAAGTATCCTATGTCCTTCCCCGGGACTGAAACTATCTATATACCAAATTTCATCTAAATCAGTTCAGCGGTTTAAGCGTGAAGAGGTAACAGACACAGACAGACAGACAGACAGGCAGACAGACACACTTTCGCATTTATAATATTAGTATGGATAGTATGGATTAGTATGGATTAGTATGAATTCGGATAAATGAAACTTCGGAATTTTTGGTGTTCCGGTTTACTACGGTTTACGGTAATTTTTGAATGTATGTTACAATGACAAATTTATTTTAATTTCCGGGATTCGAACCCAGGACCGCCGGCTCAGTAGGCGTGCCACTGAGCCAACCGTGTAGTGGTCGCTGATGTACGTTACCTGTAGTTCTTGACGTGTTCGGTGACCCGGTTGAGCTGGTGCGCGCCCGACAGCGCCGCCTTGTACGTCTGCGCCTGCGTCGTCGAGCCCCAGTTCACGTCTGCGCACCACAAGCGAGATACTTAACGCACAGCCGGAGAAAATCTCGAGTCGAGATAAGCACGAGTCGGGAAAATCTCGAGTCAAGAAAAGCTTAAGTCATAATTTTACAAAACAATAATTGTATGACAACGCACTTTTTCACGGTGTAAATGGCAAATTACTTATTGTCTCCATACACATATTGGTATACCCAATCCGCAGATGACATCATACGTAGGTAGGCCATTCGTATGGAGCGTTTTTAGTGCTCTGTAGGAATTTTGAACTTTGACGGTCATTTCTGACTTTTAGAGCACTCTTGGTATGGTAGGTAGACCCATATATACGTTTGATTTCAATAAAAAATAGAATCGATTGATATCCTCAACAAAACAAATGTCTGCACGCCTATTTGATTCCATAGTATTAATAAGGGTACGTTCAGATGATGCGCTTAAAGCGCATTTTGCTAACGCGAGAAGTGTGAGTTCCTGCAGTGAAGTGCCTCTCCAAACGTCATAAACAGTGATCTGACTGGGGTGTGCTATTTGGGGTGAATGACCTTAAGTGCTATACTTAATATAGATATGCCCTGGGGATTCCCGAAAATCCCGGACTCGTATTGACACAATTATTAATGCAAGGCTTAGGAAGTTAGGATATTTAAAAAAATAATAAATGGTTATTATTACTTATTATTGTACAACGTTTATTTAACAATAAATTTCAAAAATATCAACAAATTTACGAACTTTTAAATATAAATAAGGACACAATATTTACAAGTGTTTCCAATTTATGCAAAATATATAATTAACACAGTCATGTGGAATGAGTTTATTTTTACATATAACAAATGATAAATATATATTTTTCTCAAACATGCAATGAAATATCGTCATAACGTGCGTTAAAACAGGCTTCGAAGTGTCAAGTTTCGGGCAGAACTATTCGAGAGAATTGTAAAGGAATTTCATAAAAAATTGAAGGCCTAGGCCGGGAAGTATTTTTTTTTTTTTATTTTAATGTAAACATGGGGTCGTGTTCATGAACAGGCTAAACAGCTGAAATATTTTTTTTTTATTTTCTTCTAGTGGCTGAATGGGTCTCGGACCAACAATACCCGCGTTAAGGCCCATTACACACGAACTTATATTAAGAATAAAATCTATGATTCAATGTGTTGATGAATAAATTTAGAAATACTGTCTATTTGTAAGTTACAAGAGACCATAGACAATATTAAAAATCCTATGCCATATTTTATTTAAGATTTTTTAGAAATTAAGATTCTTATTATCAGGTTGTGTATAATGGCCCTTATATTCGAACACCACACGTGAACGACTTCCGAAAGTAAAAAAAATGTAGAGGGATTGGAGGGAAAATTAAAAATACTTTTTTTTTAAACATGGCGCCTGTGTTCATGAACTGGCCGAACAGCTGAATTATGTTTTTTTGAGTGGTGTATTTTTTATTTCATTGCATATGTTTGAGAAAAGCACTATACAAGCCTTAGCCGTGAAATGGGCTTGCCGGCTTCGTATCACTATCCAGTCTATACCTACTCAGCCGGCAAGCCCTTATTTCCCGGCGTCTGCAGTAATGGATTGGAACACATATATAATCCTATAACCCCGGGATTAAGTCATATCCATATATTTTTTTCGTTACTAAATCCCGGGAATTAGCACACCCTAGTCCGATCATTGATCATAAATTCGGGCAACTTCGGTCAAGTTCCCGAGTAGTGTAGCACTAGGGTGAGAATAAGAAACAGTAGTAGTTAGTGTGCTTACCCGGCTTCCTGTAGGAGACGAGCAGGTAGAGCGCGAGCAGGCTCGCGAACGTCACGAGCGCCGTGATCCACGAGATCACGAACATGATCGCCAGGCACAGCACCGCGCCCAGCAGCGACAGCCACATGTTGTACAGCTGTCACATAACATACTGCTTACCCGGCTTCCTGTAGGAGACGAGCAGGTAGAGCGCGAGCAGGCTCGCGAACGTCACGAGCGCCGTGATCCACGAGATCACGAACATGATCGCCAGGCACAGCACCGCGCCCAGCAGCGACAGCCACATGTTGTACAGCTGTCACATAACATACTACTTACCCGGCTTCCTGTAGGAGACGAGCAGGTAGAGCGCGAGCAGGCTCGCGAACGTCACGAGCGCCGTGATCCACGAGATCACGAACATGATCGCCAGGCACAGCACCGCGCCCAGCAGCGACAGCCACATGTTGTACAGCTGTCACATAACATACTACTTACCCGGCTTCCTGTAGGAGACGAGCAGGTAGAGCGCGAGCAGGCTCGCGAACGTCACGAGCGCCGTGATCCACGAGATCACGAACATGATCGCCAGGCACAGCACCGCGCCCAGCAGCGACAGCCACATGTTGTACAGCTGTCACATAACATACTGCTTACCCGGCTTCCTGTAGGAGACGAGCAGGTAGAGCGCGAGCAGGCTCGCGAACGTCACGAGCGCCGTGATCCACGAGATCACGAACATGATCGCCAGGCACAGCACCGCGCCCAGCAGCGACAGCCACATGTTGTACAGCTGTCACATAACATACTACTTACCCGGCTTCCTGTAGGAGACGAGCAGGTAGAGCGCGAGCAGGCTCGCGAACGTCACGAGCGCCGTGATCCACGAGATCACGAACATGATCGCCAGGCACAGCACCGCGCCCAGCAGCGACAGCCACATGTTGTACAGCTGTCACATAACATACTGCTTACCCGGCTTCCTGTAGGAGACGAGCAGGTAGAGCGCGAGCAGGCTCGCGAACGTCACGAGCGCCGTGATCCACGAGATCACGAACATGATCGCCAGGCACAGCACCGCGCCCAGCAGCGACAGCCACATGTTGTACAGCTGTCACATAACATACTGCTTACCCGGCTTCCTGTAGGAGACGAGCAGGTAGAGCGCGAGCAGGCTCGCGAACGTCACGAGCGCCGTGATCCACGAGATCACGAACATGATCGCCAGGCACAGCACCGCGCCCAGCAGCGACAGCCACATGTTGTACAGCTGTCACATAACATACTGCTTACCCGGCTTCCTGTAGGAGACGAGCAGGTAGAGCGCGAGCAGGCTCGCGAACGTCACGAGCGCCGTGATCCACGAGATCACGAACATGATCGCCAGGCACAGCACCGCGCCCAGCAGCGACAGCCACATGTTGTACAGCTGTCACATAATATACTGCTTTATGCAACTGTTGCATAATGAGAGGTCTTAAGACATGCGAGTGAATTTATTAAAAGAGACGAAGGTGAGTTTCGTAATAGGACCACGCGACTGTTTTGAGACTATTATGTCGACTATTTTGACGACGCGTTTGGCTCGGTTGGTAGACACCTACCTACTGAGTCGGCGGTCCCGGGTTCGAATCCCGGCCGGGGCAAATATTTGTTCTTGGGTCATGGATGTTATCTATATATGTATTTATATATTATGTATATCGTCGTCTAGTACCCGTAGTACGAGCTTTGCTTAGTTTGGGACTAGGTCGATTTGTGTATGATTGTCCCTTAATATTTCTTTATTTATTATTTAATTATGTACAGTTGTATTCACTCCTTTATTTAACACACACTCATTATTATCATAGATTTTCTTTTCTGAAGATATGAAACACTCAGTCCCGCCAGTAAGTCCGCGGACCTCCTTCATATCTTCATAAAATAAAATCTATGATAATGATTTTCAATCTGTGTGTAAATAAAGTAGTGTATGCGACTGCAGACTGTAAAATTAGGTCTTAAATCACTCGTGTGATCCTATTGTGAATCTCGCCTTCAGCTCGTTTCAGAAAACCACACTCCTATTGTCTCTCATTGTGTAGCAGTTGCATAAACTACTATTATGCAACTGTTACATAATGGGCGGTCTTAAAACACGAGGGTGGTTTTAAGAAACGAGCCGGAGGTGAGTTTCATAATAGGATCACACGAGTATGGACCAGGCCCGTCGGCTCTGTAGGCAGGTGCACTACAAACTGCGCCAACCGCGTAATTGTCAGGGAATGCTTGGTTACTCTACAAACAAATATGAATCATGTAAACTCACTCTAAACGTGGGCCTCCAGCCGACCGGCTTGGCAAGACTCGCGTGGAAGGTGGAGAAGTTGATCAATGTGTACGCGGCCAGGAAGAAGTTGGAGATCAGCGGCGCGATCTGGTTCAATCCACCTGAAAGAAGATTTCATAGTACATTACTGCAGACGCCGGGAAATAAGGCTTGCCGGGTGAGTAGGTATAGTGATACAAATACAACAACAAATACATTTTCTCAAACATGCAATGAAATATCGTCATAACGTGCGTTAAAACAGGCTTCGAAGTGTCACGTTTCGGGCGGAACATTTCGAGAGAACTGTAAAAGAATTTCATACGAAATTGAAGGCCTAGACCGAGAAGTAATTTTTTTTTAAACATGGCGTCTGTGTTCATGAACGGGCTAAACAGCTGAATTATGTTTTTTGAGTGGTGTATTTTTTATTTCATTGCATATGTTTGAGAAAAGCACTATACATGCCTTAGCCGTGAAAAGGGAGGCCGGATAGTGATACGAAACCGGCAAGCCCTTATTTCCCGCCGTCTGCAGTAACGTACTGTTATCTATTTATTGAAAACAGGTTACATAACATTACAGTGGAGACACGCAGACATGACTTCTCATCTACTAATTACTACCGTCAATAGGCTATTTGACGGATGTTGAATTCTACAGCGTACTGTAGTTATATGCAGCAAAATAAACTCATTTGCATATGCTCTGTGGAAACTTACAAAGGTTAGCACAAAAGAAACTGCACTAAAGGCCTATCATGGATACATTTGTTCTCTGCTTAGATATGGCATACTTCTTTGGGGGAACTCTAGCCATGCGCGACGAGTACTGATAGCTCAGAAACAGTGCATAAGAGCTATATGTAATGTAGATGTTTTAACGTCTTGTAAGCCGTTCTTTAAAGACCTAAAATTACTGACTGTACCCAGCATATACATATATGAAGTGTGTTTATTTGTTAAACTTCATCCAGAGTTCTTCAGTAAAAAAAGGGACGTATGTAAGTTCAATACAAGATACCCTAACCAACTTGCTATTCCATCTAAAAGAACGAAATTATATGGTAAAAATGCATATTGTATGTCAATTGATATTTACAACCGGCTGCATGATGACATTAAGGAATTGCCGCTTACTTTATTTAAAACTAGATTAAAAAAATGGCTTATTCAAGAATGTTTTTACTGCGTAAATGATTTTTTTGATTATTATAAAGCTTGAGTGTTGTATATAATAAATTGTCTTACTTTAATTTTGAATAATGAATATTATATATTGAATATTGACATTGTAAGTAATATTGTAATTTGAGATGATGACTATATGTAGTCTATTGTTTCATGTGTCCATTTTGCATGCCAGTTACTGGTGAAATGTGTGTTTCTCTATCTACCTGTCTGAACACCTTATGTACCACGTTTTAAGCAGAATAAATGACTTTGACTTTGACTTTGACTTTATGAATAAAATTAGCTAAATATTTCACGAAACAAAGAAAAAACATCCAGAAACATATATCTTTTTTGGAAATATGTGACTTCAAAGGTACGCAAATTTTATGATATTTTTTTTAATCCGAAATAAATATTGAAAATGTTTTCAGAATCCTCATAATTTTACAAAACAATAATTGTATGACAACTTTGAACTTAAACGCACTTTTTCACAGTGAAAATGACAAATTTCTTAATTTTTCCATACAATTATTGGTACCTATACCGGCCGGTGACGTCACTAGCCTGACGCGTTTTGTATGGAGCGTATTTAGCGCTACGTAGGAATGTTGAACTTTGACAGTCATTTCTGACTTTTAGAGCAGTTTAAATGTAGTCAGTCCCATATAGACATTTGATCACAATAAAAAATAGAATCGATTGACATCCTCTAAAAAATTTAGTCAACATGCCTATTAAGTGTATAGGTCCTCACCCATGAGTATGAAGGCGATGGCGATGATGAAAGTGAGCACGTATCCTCGCACCGGCTCGTTGTTCTTCCCGTAGCCTTTCGCGAAGAACTCCAGGTACGGGTACAACTTGTCTTGGCACAACGCCTGGAACATACGTCACGATAAATGCAAATGGGTCAACCAACTATTTTCTGCCGCTCGTTGCCATGGTGATGTCCCCTGGGTCACTTTTAAAACTATGATTTTCCGTGGTTATATTTAGCAAAAGCTTTGTAATTTAAGCATCTCCTGGCAATACCAGTAATATAAATTATCAACACTTTTCTAAGACGTTTAATCACTATTGTCCCCTGGGTGACGGGACAGAAAACAGCATCAGCAAGAAAAAGTTGATTCACCCAAATACAACAAAACACAGATTTTATACTAAAGAGAAATTTTAATCTGATGCTCCAGCGGGATTCGGCGAATAGCACCAAAAAAAGATTTTATTTCAACAAATAGGCCAAATCCATGCAACGGTTATGTGCGGTTAATTCAGAAACACATCTAAAATAAATAAATATCGGACAATCTCACACAAATCGATCTAGTCCCAAATTAAGCTCAAGACGGCTTGTGTAATGGGTATTAGACGACCATATACGTACTTATATAGATAAATATATACTTAAATACATAGAACAACCATGACCCCAAGCACAAATATGTAATAGTACATTAGTGTTCCAGATCGCATAAATATGCGATCTAGGGCTAAACGAATTCCCGCCCTTGGTTTGTCTTATGTAAAAACTTTTACACACGCAGATGGCGCTGTACGGCTGGCGCCACGCTGCGGCATCGCGCTGTTAAGATTTTTCCAGAAATAATGACTTCTACATAAAAAAACGGAGTTTAAATACAATCTTAGAATTTTACAAGTGCATAGATAATCATTGTATGAAGCGGTAATTAAATATGTTTCACGAAAGTTTTAATAAGATTAGCATAGATTATTTAAGAATCCAGAAGGATATTATCTGTAGAGGTGTACCTGAAACACTTTGGGAGCGGACACGAGGGAGGCGAGCGCCGAGGACAGCGTGGCCGCGAAGCACCCGCCGTATATCAGCGGTCCGAAGCTTGACACCAGCCTTATCACCTGCAACAAAACGTTGTGTCGCCGTATTATTGTGGATATCGCTAGTTTATGGGTGAAGACCAAATTTATGAAATAATGAAATAATGAACTTTATTCTGCAAGTAGGCCACAAGGGCTCTTTTACATGTCTGAGCCTACCGGCATTTCACAAGAGGGGACGACTGTTGAGAAGAAACGCCAAAAGAAACTCAACAGTCAGTATTTTTTTCATAAAGAATAAGTACTTAACTATTACTATACGTAGTTCTCGAAGAAAACATATTATAATGTATTCTAAGATATAAATGAGGAAAAGTGTACCTAAGAATAAAATAGAAACTATAAGAGAGTATTACGGTTTATCACAATTTATGTACGTTTGATATGCTTTCTTATTAGAACTGTGAAAAAGTTTACTACCTTCTCTCCTTTCCTTAACTCATTTAATTAAAATTTGTATCAATTTTTCCCTTCTACAACGACAAATTAACCATCGAATAACGTACCTTAAGGTACCGTTTTGAGGTTCATTATTGTGTCGTTAATTTTTGTCGCACAACGGAACTTTTTCCGATCGGTTTTTTTCTAAGGCTCACTACGCCTAAATTACGTCCAACTCTTTGATCCTTACTCTTATCTATTGTAAACTAGCTTTAGGTTACTTGGTTTTAAGATATTGCTGTGCCCTTGCAGGGTTCATGACCGCTACTGTAAACCTCGTATAACATCTACTTGTATCATGAATGCAATAAATCACTATGACTTTGACTTTGACCTTCCTGCAGGAGAAATTCTGGCCGAAAGGTGTCGTGTTCCGGCGATTCAGCGAACGGTTACCCGACACCCAGAAGTTACAGTCACACGTCGCCGAACTAACGTGGTTATGATTAATTTATATTATTGTTATTTTATATGTTTGTTAGTTTTAAGGCTCTATGTATGTATTGCCAGGATAGTACTCACGTCATTGCTGTGATGCAGCCCGTACTCGCAGGTCCTATTGGCACAGTCCACCATGGTCCAGTTGGCGACCTCGTCCACCACTCCTGAAGCCTCTCTCACCACCGTCCAGCCGACGATCACAGCAATCACCAAGTATGACAAGGTGGTCAATAGAATTGCCAGGATAGTGCCTTTTGGTATCGACTTTTGAGGGTCCTGAAAAAGAGAGTATTAGAGTAGTAAGTCACTTTTTTGTGTGGTATACAAACTAGCTTCTACTAGCTCCCACTTGTGGCTTCATCCAGATTTAGGCGACTAATGTCGGTAAGTAAGAATGACGAGGTATAAAAATGTCAAGAATAAAATTACAGTTACATTATTATTATTGTTGGGCTATACATATCTTCTCATTTCCGTTTTCATCTATAACCGTAACGTAGCCTACAACAAATTGACCAAGCACGTGTTTTTGAATAACCTATAGACTGGCCGTCTTCGGCATACCAATGTGGAAGATACAAATACTAGTCTTATTGCTTCTTATCGATTCAAAAATGCTGCTTGTTTTAGACATTTTTCTCTATGATCAAACATGTTTCTCAACATACTATCATATATCATATATACTACTTAGAACAGGGCTATTGCGATTCATTGGTTTATATTTGAAACCTACAGTTTGAGTTTTTCATTGATAATTTTTGTTTCAAAAACTACTCGAAATTGACACAATTCACGCAGGAAACTGGTATTTTTAACTTATTTTCGACTGCACGCAAGGAAAGCTAAAATATTACTATCTAAAACTCAGGGAAAAGTGTTATTCACTTCAAAGAGTTAGTTGAAATTATCAATATATTTGTCATAATATGAAAAAAAAATTGAAAGGAATAACGCCTCTTAATAAATCTATTACTGGTACAGTCGCCATCAGACATATCGCAGCATAAAAGGCGTTTATAAATATATGAACGTGCACTGTAACACCCAGTCAATAAGAGTTGTGTTCACATATTTATGAACGCCTTATACGCTGCGATATATCTGATGGCGACTGTACCATTGTCCTACCTTAAGGTCTCCAGAGATGTTAGCGCCAGCGAGGATACCGGTGGCCGCGGGGAAAAATATGGAGAAGACAGAGAAGAACGAGTGGTCCACGCCTTCATACGGCCTGTAGTCCGGCCCCATGTTGCTTTCCAATACCGACACTGGAAAATAAATATAAATAAATAAGTAGGACTTACCTTCCGGGCAGCTAAAATAAGAACTGGGCATCTTAAATTCACTTGGCAGCTAAAATAATAACTTGCCGTGGATGCCCAGGGGATAGATGCCAACCTCTTAATTTAGCTGCCAAGTTATTATTTTTGTAGGTTAGGTTAGACTTTTCTATTTGTTATTACACATTTTGGCAGGTGATTTACATTATTGTTTTAGAATGCAATATCCTGGTAGGATATTATGACTATTCAGTAATCTATCTCGTGTTATTTGTAGCTCCGATCTCTCCCGATAATTGTCGAGAATTGCTGTGTGTCAAAATGAAGATAATCGTACTGTACCTGTGCCTTTCTATACGCTCACTTACTATTATATCCAATGAAACCCTGCGCCCTTTGGTCATCATTAACCGGCCCGATGATAGACCCGATACAGAAGTCCGCTATGGCCGCCAGCAGTATGAACAGCAGCACTATCTGAGCCTTCGCCTCCCACTCCATACCGACCATCACGATGCCCGTCAACAGCACTATAGTGATGCAGCCGTAGATTGTTTGATCCTGGATATAGAGATAAATAATAAATAAATTAATATCATGGGACAATCATACACAAATCGACCTAGTCTCAAACTAATCAAAGCTTGTACAGTCGAGTTCATTTACATCTACACACTTACGAGAACAAAAATATCTGAACACGACCCTATTGTAAGGAGCATAAAATCGTGTTCAGATATTTTTGTTCTCGTAAGTGTGTAAATGTAAATGAACTCGACTGTACTATGGGTACTAGACGACGATATAGATAATACATAACATCTATGACCCAAGAACAAATATTCAAGTTCATCACACAAATATTTGCCCCGGCCGGGATTCGAACCCGAGACTGCCGGCTCAGTAGGCAGGTGTCTGCAAACTGCACCGTCATAAGAGAGATAAAACGATTGCTAATTTTAAGCAGTCAGACAGACGATCAAAAATTCAATTTTTAAATAACGGTAGACGACACGAATCGAAACGGAATGTACACTTGTTTTACCCAATTAGATAAGATACATATGAGTATCCATACTAATATTATAAATGCGAAAGTGTGTCTGTCTGTCTGTCTGTCTGTCTGTCTGTTACCTCTTCACGCTTAAACCGCTGAACCGATTTAGATGAAATTTGGTATATAGATAGTTTCAGTCCCGGGGAAGGACAAAGGATACTTTTCATCCCGAATAAATTTAGTGTTCCCGTGGGATGAGCGGGTAACACCGCGGGGCACAGCTAGTTATTAAATAACATCAATAAAATCACACCGTCGGAGACAGAAACAGATGAAGGAAGTCAAACGAGAGAAATTGATGCAGAAGGGAGGTCACGACCCTCAATTATGAGGAATACGTATATTATCCCCTCCTTGCGTCATCAAAAAATTTAAGAAACAAAACGGACTTCAAAGTTGGAAGGCATATAGCTTTATCAGATTTGGATGCCAAAAAATTATAGACTCCGACAATAAGGTCACACATAATACACCTTAAGCAAATTTAAGACTTAGGTATATAGTTTTTTCATGGATGCCGTTGTCAGAACTGGACCAATTGCATTGGAAAAATCATCAAAATCGGTTCACCCAGTCGAAAGTTCTGAGGTTCTGCTTGAGAACATTGAGAACCTCCTCCTTTTTTGAAGTCGTATAAAAATAATTCTAGTGCACAATGCCCTACTGTGGCTAAGAACAAGCCACGTGTGTTTACGCAAAGTAAATAAAGTAGTAAAAATTCGGGGTGACGAAACAATTGAACAAACATCATTAGTGTCGTGTCGCAACACGACATATGTATGGTACAGACTGAAACGCGTACCCTTTTGACCCTTATTGTCATTGTGACAAAATCGAAAACGTACGCGTTTTCTTTACCGTACCTTAACCTTAAAGCGTCATGTTCGGTGACGGGTAGTCGTGACGCAAGCAATAACCGAACGTATAAATACTATAATATAGTGACAATGGGGTACGGATGAAAATATTCAATAATCTTAATCTTTTGTTTATAGGTAGGAATAACCCACCATATCCCTAAAAGTTCCAGATTTTTATGTACCATAAAAGTAAGATGAGATGGTTTGGAAAGGCATCGATCCTTTGACACGATTTGCCATATTGCTAAAGAAAACCTGTTTAGTTCTTCAGTTAAAAAAGTTAAATGGTAACTCACCAGTTTAACCCATATATGCCCAGTGGGTCGTTTTTGTCCCGAAAATTGGGTATCAAATAACGTGCGAGCTTGTAAGCGTAAGCGCTCATTTACGTCGTCTAGGGCCATCTATGAGATTGTGATAGTGTTTTCTTTCAAAATTAATTGTTAATGTAGGTTAGCCGGCAATTTTATGACCTCTAGTGTCACTGCAAGTTATGATTTGATTTGAGACGGAAAAAAAGTGCATCTTTCCTGAGCGAATTGTAAGTAATATTTTATTCTTCGTAAATATACCTGTTGTGTTATTGTTATTATAAATTTAGATAGTTTATTTATCGTATAATACAAAAAGTAGTTGAAAGTAATAGTTTTTGGGAACGTAATGGTTGTCTAAACTTGGTTGGGTCATTAACGACCCTGTGGGCAGAAGTGTATTTAGTTACTAAGTTTTTATATTTAGGATCAGACCACTACTTACAACGAATTATATAATAGATTTGTTGGAAAATTAAAACTTTGATGATAAGATAAGGTACTGATATTTATATTGATCATCCTGGCGATGGTATCTGATGGTACAGTGTGCACCACTCTAATTGAAAACTGCCAACTGGAGAACTTCAAAGAATTAAAAAATAAGGAGAGGGTATCTACGGCTACCATTTGGATGGGACAAAGGGATATGCATTGTTAGGTGGCATAGTAATATCATTGTGACTCTTTTATCGACTGAACACTGTGTACAACCTATGCAAACGGCGAGAAGATTTTCTGCTGCGCTAAAATAGACGATAGATGTACCACATCAGAATATCACTTCCCAATATTGATTGTGGGGTAGTGGATCGACTGGACTCTGTGTCGGCATATGTAGAATCGAAATGAGAGGCAATAATTGATATAATACCGTTCTCTTTTGGCTCATTGACGTCGCTGTTGATATTCATAAGTAATACTACACTCCTAACCAGCGCTGGCTCCCGGGCCAGCATTTATGCTGAGGTGTGACCTTTTCGTGGCATACGCAACGATTTAATTTTGTTTTTATTTCTTATATTAGTTGTCCACTGTGTATGTTAACGAATAAATTATTATTCTATTCTAACTCGAGAGTTTAGGAGTGACATAGGTACACTGAAGTTACGCCGAAGCATTGCTCGTGTTTTGCTGCAGAATAATAACGCAAGAAATGAACCTGGGCTCAGTAGAAAAATCCAAACCAGCGTCTCTTATCCGATGCGGCAACATAATTCTAAACATATGATTGAAAGAATTCTTTCACGACTACTGCGTGCTTTGTGTAAAAATAACGTTTAATGGGGTGCAAGAAATTAGATGTTAATATCCACGTAAAAGGCTTCTTCAGGTTTCATTCTTCAATTTTGTCTCGAAATAAACAATATGAACAGTGTTATGTCAATTTTATCCAATATTGACTTACACGGCACACGACGGGTCGAAAACGACCCTAAGGAACAGATTTGCCCTAGGGGTAATTTTCGACCCATAAAAAAAACACCCTCCCCCCCCCCCTAATCTCAAATCATTAAATGCCGTTTTTATAAGAACCCCTTAGGGGCCCACATATCCAAAAATTAAAGAAATCGGAGACCAAAAATAGTTCTGGGCATATATGGGTTAAAGTATTACATAGTACGGGCATCTTCAAAAGTAGCTGGCCATTTTAGAGCATTTCTCAAAAACAAAACTTACAAAATTAAAACTTCAATTAAAGTGCAATATAAATTCAAACCGCATCCAAATACGTTGCATAGTTTTAAAGATCTAAGCATACAAAGGGACAGACAGACAGGAAGCGACTTTGTTTTACACTATGTAGTGAATACACAGTGTTCATACTGCATTTTGCAGGAAAGGATGTGACTAACTCACCCAGGCTTTGCTGACCATGTAGGCGGACTCGGGTATGAGCGTGATGAGTGACTCGCCGAACCCGACTACGTACATGGCGCAAGCAACAGCGTTGGCCAGCGTGAAGATCAGTCCGATACTGCCGCCGAACTCAGGTCCGAGCGAACGGGATATCATGTATTATTAGCGGGGATATGTGACTAACTCACCCAGGCTTTGCTGACCATGTAGGCGGACTCGGGTATGAGCGTGATGAGTGACTCGCCGAACCCGACTACGTACATGGCGCAAGCAACAGCGTTGGCCAGCGTGAAGATCAGTCCGATACTGCCGCCGAACTCAGGTCCGAGCGAACGGGATATCATGTATTATTAGCGGGGATATGTGACTAACTCACCCAGGCTTTGCTGACCATGTAGGCGGACTCGGGTATGAGCGTGATGAGTGACTCGCCGAACCCGACTACGTACATGGCGCAAGCAACAGCGTTGGCCAGCGTGAAGATCAGTCCGATACTGCCGCCGAACTCAGGTCCGAGCGAACGGGATATCATGTATTATTAGCGGGGATATGTGACTAACTCACCCAGGCTTTGCTGACCATGTAGGCGGACTCGGGTATGAGCGTGATGAGTGACTCGCCGAACCCGACTACGTACATGGCGCAAGCAACAGCGTTGGCCAGCGTGAAGATCAGTCCGATACTGCCGCCGAACTCAGGTCCGAGCGAACGGGATATCATGTATTATTAGCGGGGATATGTGACTAACTCACCCAGGCTTTGCTGACCATGTAGGCGGACTCGGGTATGAGCGTGATGAGTGACTCGCCAAACCCGACTACGTACATGGCGCAAGCAACAGCGTTGGCCACCGTGAAGATCAGTCCGATACTACCGCCGAACTCAGGTCCGAGCGAACGGGATATCATGTATTATTAGCGGGGATATGTGACTAACTCACCCAGGCTTTGCTGACCATGTAGGCGGACTCGGGTATGAGCGTGATGAGGGACTCGCCGAACCCGACTACGTACATGGCGCAAGCAACAGCGTTGGCCATTGAGAAGATCAGTCCGATACTGCCGCCGAACTCTGGTCCGAGCGAACGGGATATCATGTAGTATGTTCCACCTGGCGATGAAGAAATAAATCAAATAATTAATACGAATCCTGGCAAAGGTAAAAATATGGATGTTTTCTATTAATTACATTTATGTATATCGTCGTTCAGTGTCCGTGACACAAGCCTACTAGAGATTACTATGGGGCTAGATCGATTTGTTGTCCGATGTTTGTATATTTTTATTTAAAAAAAAAAACTAAATCCATTGTTAGACAAATTGCTTTTAGCGTAACATTAATTATTTATTTGTAAATCATAACTGCAACGGACTTAAGTCTAGTATTTCGTAGAAATAGACGACACGTGTGTATACCTAGTTTGTTATTTATTAATTTATGTGACAACACAACAGTTCGCCTGTTAACGGTATATTGTTCTATATAATTTAAGATCCGCTGCACTCACAATAGTTAGTGAAATAAATATATTATTAATGATATACATACTCCATCAGCTACAAGAGATAAACTCTTGTCATTAACATGCTATTGCTATTGTCCTGGACATACATGTTGAATATTGAAGTAATGAAGCCAATACAAATAAATGACACAGACAGGATTTGAACCAGCTCTGTAAAATGGACCAATTACGTTCTTCAGAATTGAATGGTCTTTTTTTGGGCTTCAGCCTGATTGGTCCATGTTTCCACTCTGCTTCAATGGACAGGCAGTCTTACTGAGGCAAGTTAAGGGTGTACAGGTCGATTCACGAGAACTGGCACGAATGAATTGAACGAGTGAATGATAATGTCTATGTGTGCATCAAATAATTATTAGGTAAATACAGGTTGATGCAAAAAGTGATTATGATAATTGTGTTTTAGAGAATCTAGCATATTCGCCAGAATATAAAACTTTTGGACGCCAAGGATGAAACTCTGTTGACGGCGAACTCCTTGGTCTGAACCTTTTTCAGATTATTTTTACTTTTCGATCAAGAATCGAAACATTAAAAATAAACATTATACAATGCAAAGATCGACACACAAAGCATAAGGAAAAAATTCGTCAGGTCTTCCTGGAGCTAGGGTAGCGAATTGGTTAACGCGCTGGACCGGCAATCCAGAGGTACCGGGTTCGATTCCCGGTCTCTTCCACCAAGTAGCTCCTTTTTAAATTTTTCTTTAAACTTTGATCTTTGTATTAAAGGCTTAAAAAAATTGTGGTGTACCCACATTAAAATAAATGAGAGATTACATGTTTCATAAATTTATTAAAAAAAGTCAGAAAAATAAATATAGGTTTTATGTACAACGGACTTTAATATTAATTACGTTTTATGCAGATTGTAATAATACAATAATTTTTTTCTTGAATAACGAAAACGTATTAGGTACATGTTTGCAAAATATTAGGAGGCCCCTGTATAAGAACGGGACTCACACTGCCACTCACAGTGACAAGTGACATTACTTTCGGTCAATTCATTCATGCCAGCTTTCGTGAATCGTCCTGCAGTAACCATAATCAAGTACTTACCGCCCTTAATAACGCCGTTCGTGCTGATCGCCGACATGGACAGCGCCGTGATGGTGGTCACCACCGACGTGGTCATGATGAGCAGGATGGACTGCGCTGCCGACGTAACAACAGGATTATAGGCGTACTTAAACAATATCACCATGCAAGAATAATATAGGTAAGTTTCCTAAAATAATATAATTACTGTCTAACAATAACAAACAAACTATGTTTATTATAAGCGAGCATGTTGTTTTGTTTCGATATAATTTTTTTAAAGATATGACATCATAGTGTTCAGCCATTAAAAAAAACACATAGGTAAGTGTAAAATTTAATGGTTCAGGCAGAGTTTTGGTTTACGTTGCAGACGTTACTTTAATAAAAATAATTTAGTCAGTTGTATTTACCACAGACTTTATTATTGCACCGATAATAAAAATTATCAATACTTTTTTAAGTTAACTCAATATTGTCCCCTGGGTCACGGGATTGAATAACAAATAATATTAACCAAATTAATATTAACTAATCATAGAGTTATATTTAAGTACTCGCAAATCACAAGTCATAGGTATTTCCGTTCATGAAAACTTTACTATGATACACTTAATGCAGAACTCTGCGTGGGTAGGTATTATGAGTGGGTTTCGAGTTAATTCCACTTTACTCTAGGTCTAGGTCAAAGGGAGTCTAGGGACGCAACCACTGGAATCAAGCTAATGGACTACAAACTACCTATCACAATCAAGACTACGTGTAATAAAATTTTGATAGGAATTTATTACATGCCATGGGGTACCGACTCCGAAGTTTCGTTTGTCTGAAATCAATATTATTCCGAATTTTCAAATTAGGAAAACCACTTTCTAATGAAATGACAAAAATATTTTTGTGGAATAACATACTACCCTATACTAATTTAATAGTGGACCTCTGTCTCTCCCAGTAAAGAAGAATCGAATTTAGGTTAAAAAAAACTTACTGAGATGACAGATATGTATATATGATGACAGATAAAAAAAAAATTAAAATTTCAGCTGTTTATTTCTTAAAAATTATTTTAGTTTTACAGAGCTTAGAGAAAATCTTTAACTTATTAAGATTATATTACTAAGCCTAAGCATACCACTAGGTATAGGCTCATACCTATTCCTAGTAGTATGTACTCAGAATCCTAAATTCACCTATGTATATTTATGATTCTGTATTTTTATTACTTAACATGTTTTTGACAATATGTTTAATATACCCTGGTTTATTTAAGTTATTTATGATACCATCCATGACATGAGTGGGGAATCCATTCAGTGTATGAGGTAACAGGTTTGTCCATACTCTTTTACCATATATGTTAGTGCTCCTAGGAACTATAAAGTGTTTACTATCCTCCAGTCTTCTCAGTCTGGTCGGCCTCTCATACCTGGTTAAATCTCCCACCCTGTCTTTATATTCTAGTATTACAGCTAATTTCACTTTATCATATACAATTTAAGACTCTACAGTGACTGAACAGGTTGTCATAGTTCTTTCTGTACTTATGTTTAATTTTCAGTGGCACAATGGCTTTCAGGAGCTTGATTTGCAGGTTATATATACGTTGCAGGTACGTTTTGAACGTTCTGTCATAGCTAGATAAACCATAGTTAATGACAGAATCCGCCATGGCCATGTAAAAGAGTCGAAGAGTATTATAAGGCATCTTATTTTTAATTATGCTAATGTTGCAGAGAATTGCTCGTAGCTTATTACATACATTATCAATATGGTTGCCCCAGTTGAACCTATTATCAATTTTTAAACCCAGGTATGTATGATGTGTTACTACTTAACGTATGTGAGAAGTAGTACTACTGTAATGATATTTTGTAACAAACCATTAATAGTACTACGTTTAGTTGACGATAATTCACATTCACCTAAATGTAAGTAAATAAATAATTTTGGTATTTATGAAAATTCGGAATAAAAATGCATTCGGTCGGACAAATGAAGCTTCGGATTTTTTGGATGTACCGCATGTTATGATTCAGTTTCCCGCACATTGCAGAATTAACCTATTTTCGTCCATATGCGTAACAGAACTGATATCAAATATAAATATCTTATAGCAACCACTATATCTGAATCTCTAAGACGTCATAATCATAACTGAATGCGTTGTGATGACTTGGCCTAGGCGCCTTCAATAATGTACCTATGGGCGTAGACAGAAATAATAAAACAATATTCATTATTGCATCGATATAATCAAAACCTTAACTGTTGTACGCGATGCCGTGTGTTTATTTGTAACTAACAAATTGCGGTTCTGGAATAATGACGCTACAAACAGCTTTCATATGGCAATAATGAGCATACGTTATATATTTTGCATACATTATGAAGTTTCAGTAGCGGTATGTTAAAAACAAAAATAAATTTCAAAATAATAATTATCAGAATACGAAAGCTCAAATCCTTCGGTTTCTTCTAAAACTCTTATTGCATCGTATTGGTATGAAATTTTCTTGCATCGCTGTGGAGAGTAGCGGGGTCGTCTTAAAATGATCATATGATGATCTTAAGCCGACTCTCATTCATTTCTCCGCTCCGTGGGACTTACTGGCTGTACTGAGGACCTACTTCATAGTGTTATAGAAGAAAATCAATGAAAATCTATGATATGGGTGTAGATACATTAGTACCTAAGTTACATACCTACGCCAGCCTGCCCCACCACCCAGGACAGCCGCAGGAACAGCATGACGCCCCAGATGTTGAGCAGGCAGCGCATGAGAACGCCCTTGATCCAGCCGAACTTCACATTGGTGCTGAGCATCGTCGGAGCTTCGTAATCTAGGTCACTACCTTTAGTATCTGAACTCTTTACAGAAATGTCATAACATGGGTGTAGATACATTAGTACCTAAGTTACATACCTACGCCGGCCTGCCCCACCACCCAGGACAGCCGCAGGAACAGCATGACGCCCCAGATGTTGAGCAGGCAGCGCATGAGCACGCCCTTGATCCAGCCGAACTTCACGTTGGTGCTGAGCATCGTTGGGGCTTCGGCGTCCTTCTCCAGAGTCTGGCCTGGCTGGAAATAACCTTCCTCTTAAATCAGGATGTTTAACATAGGCGTTTTATTTGGGGACTCAATTATCCGCTAGATGGCGGTGTTACATTCGCTTAATAAGCTAAATCACGCTATCGTTGTTTTTACATTGATGATATGTATGGCCTGTGAATCCATTGATTAAATGGGTATAAGTTAGAGTGACAGTGCAGTTTCAATACAAAAGGTAATAAGTGACAAGTGTAGTGAGTGTGAACACAGGATGTCCTTTCAAAAGTGTATACATTTCTCTGGAGCAGTAAGTTGCAGAGTGCAGAGATTTAATCACTTGAAAAAAACCGGCGTCAATGAAGTGAATTGATGCTTTCCGAAAACAACTGTTCTAGTAACTAAACAAAATGAGCTAAATCACGGTCAGTGTGCCTATGATTTAAGAAGAGTTCCCTCGATTTCTCCGGGATTCCGTTATCAGATCCTAACCTCATTACAATGGGACCAATTAGAAAGTAAATATATTATAGGGTATGTGTTTTATTCAAACAAAAAATAGTTCCAGTAAATCGGGGCATATACATAAAAAAAACATACCGACGAATGCGCCCCTACTCCGTCGTATTAAAAACATTTGATATAACGTTTATATTCGCAAGACAACCTAACACTCCTCGCTTCGCTCGTCGTCGTACCTAACCATGACTCTACGACAGTTTTACATTTTTGTTTGAGCAGTTCGAGTGTGTTGTGAGGTTTCAAACTTATTATATCAAATGAACATTATACTAAATGATATTATTCCATATGAAATATAACAAATGTTATTAGTCCATTCGTTTATTATATCCTTTGATCGTCATATTGACCAATAATAAATTATAAGATGTAATAGCGACCGTTACGCACACCTATTACTTAACATGACCCATATGTGGGAAGCGTTAATGAAATAAAGCTATTATTTACGGCTGACTCATCCCATGCAATAATCAATGCACTAATCAAAAGGTTAATTTAATAGATCACACCGCTAGTTATCTTAATGAGAGTCAACCGTGCCACCTAAGGCTTAGGTCAAACGACCATTGACGATATGGATATATTTAATTGAAACTAGACAAGGTGATGATTTATAACAGTTATGCGCTGATGATATAGACTACTGGCTACTGTTTACAGATATATGACACAAAATTATACGCATCAAAACGGCAGGAAACAATATACACCGTTGCGGTTTACTTTGCTATTTCTGGTATCAGCCAAGTATTGAAAGTCACATAGCGATTTATAAAATATAGTGTATCTTTAATTGAATGCGGTTTTTTACTGTCGTTTTTTTTTTACTTTTATCAATTAGGGCCTCATATAGTGTGAATTATGGTTTGTGCCAAACAATGTGACAGTGTTTACATCAAAGCGAGAAATTGAAAAATTGTATGCCTTGAGCTGGTTTTTTTTAATTTTCCGCTTTAATATAAACATTTGGTTTACGCTAGCATACGTTCTTCATCATCATCAGATCAGCCGATAGACGTCCACTGCTGGACAAAGGCCTCCCAAAATTCTCCACAACGATCGGTCTTGCGCCGCCCTCATCCAATTTCTGCCCGCTGTCCTACCCAGATCGTCGGTCCACCTTGTTGGGGGTGCCTACGCTGTGTCTTCCGGTCCGCAGTCGCCACTCAAGAACCTTTCTACTTCAACGGCCATCGGCTCTTCGAGCAATGTGCCCCGCCCACTGCTACTTAGGGTTGACGACTGTCTGAGCTATATCTACTATCTTAGTTCTCTTGCGTATCTCATAATTTCGGATTTGATTCCGCAAGGAAACTTACAGACGTTATTGCTTTAATAATAAAAAAATGAATTATCTCGACAAACAACTTAAGAAAATCTCAGATACAGAAGGCGATAACTCCTGGACACGGCTCCGTTGCCGGCGGCATCCTAGGTTAGGTTTTTTATGATGGATTTTGACATAAATGTATTGTAAAGAACTTAACCTACGATTTAAAATAAATAAAGGTGTTTTTTTTTATTAAAGCAGTAACGTCTGCAAGCGTAAACCACAAATTCACAATGAAGCGAAAACATAGAAAAATTGAATGGTTCAGGCAGGATTCGAGCCTGCGTCTTTTCCAATTTCCGGGGTTCAGTGGTCCAATAGGGAGGACGCCCGTGTTTGCACGGAAAGCCGCTGGAGGCGAAGGTTCGAACCCTGCCTGAAGCATTAAATCCTTCAATGTTTTCGCTTCATTGTAAACATGTGATAATAATTAGTGACAGTGTTTAGTAAAAGGTCCCCTTATTCGGGTTTCTGTAAAGACGATTTTTTTTGTATCTATACCAATAACGTGTCAACGCGTACGGACCTCTGTACACCTCAATCTTAAACATCCAGAGGTCAGCTAGCACTCCTTAACTGCTCAAATGAGGACAATTAACTAATGGGTCCCGTTATAGCAATTGCCGGTAGAGTAGAACGTCAGCCGCATTGACGCAAAGTAGATAATCTGTATTATCCCATCATTAGTCGGCTTATATCTTAGGCTTGGGCCCGACTGCAGACCAAATGTAGGTATACTGTGTACTGTGGACATATATTGCTCATAAGTACGTGTATTTACGTATTCGAGAGTTACCTACTTATTTATAACTTGTGACCAAAAAAAGTTATTATTAGCTGGAGGAGGAAGGAATTAAATAACTTCGTCAGAGTAATTTTTTTTTCGTTAACGTAGTCGGGTAAAAAGTATTCTAATACAGTCCGACCAAAAAGAGTAGAAATTAAAAAGTGGCAATACTGTAGTGTCCTCCGTTTCTAATCAATATAAGAAAACAGGGACGACACTACAGTATTGCCACTTTTTAATTTCTACTCTTTTTGGTCGGACTGTACCTACTACCTTTGGACGACCAGCACCTCTAGCACAACTGTGATATGCGACTCTTTCTCACGCGAGAAATATTACCTATCTCTTTCCTCGCTGCACTGTAAGAGAGTGACGGACGAAACTACGTCGCGCGACAAGAGTCGCGAAGCGTAGTTGTGCTAGACGGGCAGCTATAACTGTACATTATTTGTCGTCACCATCACCACCATCACCAGGCGGCGGTTAAACCACGTACCTATAGTCGCGGACTGCCAACGTTTCAAGGGTTAGGACCAAAAAGTTGGATGAAATTGAGGCTTAGTTAGCGAGGAAGTAAAATCGATTGGAATAAGTTCCGTTGTGCGACATAAAATAACGATACAATAAGGAAAGTTAAAATAGAACCTTAAGTAATCGACGTTATTGTAAGGTTAACTGTCGTCGCACAACGGAGACTTCGATACAAATATTAATTGAGTGAGTTAAGGGTGAGTTAGGGTGGTAAACTTTTTGGTCTTCACCCTCAACTGTGTTTTTATTAATTTATCACATTGTTTACGATTTTGCGCTCATCGCGTGATAAATAAGTGATAAAGCATATGTCACTCACACTCACATCTTATTGACGGATGCTTTGTCACTTATTTTTCGCGTGTAATAAACAACCATCTTAGGCCTACTGAAGTCGTGTTCAACCGTGTAATTTCGTGTATGCATAAAACTATTAAATTACAAAGTGTTCCACTCCCTCATGGATTAATGTCTATGGCCGTGACAGTACCATACCAGTGCAGTAAACGACAAACTCACCTTCCTAGATAGGGAGGCGTTGTGAAGCTCGTCCAGAGTAGGCCGGGGTGCGGCATGCAGGGACAATACATTTCTGTAGTTGTCCAGCCTTGGTAACGCTTCCCGGGTGAAATGCCTGTTGACAACAAAGAATAACTGACTTAGTTAGTTTTGCTGGGAATTCTCTGCAAGTCGAGTCGACATCCATCGTGCCTCTTTGCGTGACAAAAGAGGTACCGCTACGCCTTGACATTGCTTGTACCTTCGTATAGTATTTTGAGACCCTAAGATACGTATTCTGGTTTTTTTTGCCTCTATGCATGCTCAAGGGGATGACTGTTATACGGTATAACAAATAACTTATACCTAAATGAAAGAGGTGTTTGTAAGATAAATAATTATAAGTATCATGCTCTCTTTACTTACTCCAATTAAATGATGGCTTATCTATGTTTAAAGTTATGATGTACCTACTATCGAAGACACTGATAATCATGCATTTAAGGGTTAAAACGTTAGATTTCCCAACTGTTAAACATATAATTAACAGAAAATATGTGATTCGAAACCCGATTTCTTGGTAACTTCAGAGATATTTTGAGTACACCGGAGACTTGTGTACCAGACACCCCGTTGTAACTACTCAATAGCTTGTTCTATCGCCGCAATATATCGGATGATAGAACACAATGGCAGTGCCTCAGATTCCTTCAATTCTGGGAAGCCATTACCGAATTCCGCAGCATGACATCCGCACATTATGTGCTTCATTGTCTCCGCCTCCTCGTTACTGACACCCATTCCTGCAACGCATTGACTTAGGCAAGAGATACATCCATACTAATCCATACTATCCATACTAATATTATAAATGCGAAAGTGTGTCTGTCTGTCTGTCTGTCTGTCTGTTACCTCTTCACGCTTAAACCGCTGAACCGATTTAGATGAAATTTGGTATATAGATAGTTTCAGTCCCGGGGAAGGACATAGGATACTTTTCATCCCGAATAAATGCAGTGTTCCCGTGGGATGAGCGGGTAACACCGCGGGGCACAGCTAGTAATATTATAAATGCGAAAGTGCGTATGTCTGTCTGTCTGTTACCTCTTCACGCTTAAACCGCTGAATCGATTTTGATGAAATTTGGCATGGAGATAGTTTAAGATCCGAGGAAGGACATAGGATAGTTTTCATCCTGGAAGTTAAACCTAAAAAGATTGAACAGTGAGTGAACATCTCTGTTGGGGTGCGGTGACCCTGTAGGAAATGTAATTATTAGGCCAAAAGCACAATTGCTCTTACATTTGCTTAGGCGCTTTTAATAATCCCTTTTATCAAGTTCCACGCGTACGTAGTGGCGGGCAAAAGCTAGTAAAAGAATAAACGATAAATATAAACCTTAAGTTTCAGGTGTAACACTATTGGATGCTCAAAAACGGTATTAAAAAGAATACGCCTTCCAAGAGGTCCGCCTGCAGCATGAACCCCAGTATGTTGTCGGCGTTACCTCTTTGTATAGTCCGAGACATTCTCTAGTTGAGGTAAGCGTCAGGCTACTGATTGAACCACGAAATAGAGAACAGTCCTAAAACACAAATAGCCCATGTTCCATGAGACCTAGTAGCTTAAGATTCCTAAGCTTGTAGAATTCGTAACGCCACGACTTTGCGCGACCAGCGGCAGCGGAGAGGGCCAAAACAGAATCATATGAAGTATGTTACGAACCGTGCCGCGTGGTGCCGCTGAAGCGGTTTTTGCCGAGCGAAACGGTGCGGCAAGGGACTCGACGGGAACAAATAAATAACAATAATAACATCGGATAACCTCACACAAATCGATCTAGTCCCAAATGAAGCTCAAGAAGGCTTGTGTTATGCGTACTAGACGACGATATACGTACTTATATAGATAAATATATACTTATGTATGTAAGAACAAGCATGACCCAAGCACAAATATTCGCGTTCATCACACAAATTTTCCCCGGCCGAGATTCGAACCCAGGACCGCCGGCTCAGTAGGCAGGTGTCTACAAACTGCGCCAAACGCGTCGTCAATGCATCGGCGACTAGGAAAGATGCCCCGCCTTCATAGCGGCGCGTGCGGCGGTCCGCGCGAACGGATCGCGCGGTGTACGTGGCAAGCTTGCCGCCCCGCGCTCCGTCCGCCGCGCCGCTCGCCGCGAAGACCATAGTCGTGGCTGGCTGGGCCGTACAGTCTGATAAACAAGAGTAGTAATAAAAACTGGCAATACTGTAGTATCGTCCCTTTCTAATCAATCTAAGAAAGCGAGGACGACACTACAGTATTGCCACTTTTTAATTACTACTCTTTTTTATCAGATTGTATGAGTCAGGAAGCGGCCCGATCCGATCGCATCGATGTCTCTGACAATAAACTCCAAACGTCCAAGTACATCGTTCTCAATATTTAGTTCACATACCTAAAGCTTTTGCCATATTTGGTGTCTGACGCCGTCAGGGGATCGTCGCTCTCCATTCCCGAGCCGTCAGACTCCTCCGTCGCCTCGTCTTCCGACTTGCCCCGCATCTGTAAGATATAAACACTGATAACTGGTATTTTGTCTATGGGCGACGGTAATCGCTTTCCATCAGGCGATTCGTTTGCTCGTTTGCCCCCTATGACATAAAAAAAAAAAAAAAAAAAAAAAAAAAAAAACACTTGATATGAGGATAAACCAACAGACCAGAGAGAGAGAATAGGAGTTGCAAAATTGTAAGACCGTTAACAGTGCTAGCATATCTAGCCGCGAATTCACTTGTCGCGCGACTCGTCATGCCCGTCTTGCTCGCACGGAATTGAAAAGAAAGTTACAGAAGTCAAAGAGTCGCGTGTCACAGTTATGCTAGACGTACAGCACCTCCAACTGTGATCGCGACAAACTTTGCCTTTCTTTTTCTTAAGAATATCGTGCGAGCATGAAGAAGGATGATGCTCTGACTCCTGCGACTAATGAACTCACGGCAAATTGTGATAGCCCTGGGGGCCTATGATGGTTGCGTTTATCACGTGATAAATAAGTGACAAAGCATCTGTCACTCACACTCGCATCTTGTCAAAACGTGACGGATGCTTTGTCACTTATTTATCGCGTGATAAAAGCAACCGTCATTGGCTCGCTGCAGTACGTCAAGCATAACTGTGATACGCGAGTCTGACGCGCGACAAATACTATCTGTCACTTTTGGCCCAGAAAGCCGTGGAGATGTGGGTTCAAATCCCGTGCAAAGCATAATTTTATCTGATTTTTCACATCAATATAACCATACTAATACTATATGGGTTCCAATTAAACCCTTGGGACTAAAACGACCACTTTAGTCCCGCTTCGCGAAGCTAGATTGAACTACTTTCTGAGCAGAAGAATGTTTCTATTATAATGGATTAGCTGTTATTTCTCCTAAAATAAATACATGAAATATGTACCTATGTATACTCATAACACAATATGCAGGTTTTCAATGCCAAAAAATTTACCATAGCCCATTTCAATATTCAATTTGTTCAACTATCGTAAATATAATAGGTATATATCGGTGTAACTAATCAAAACAATACACGTTATGCGAACTGCGCATTCCACGCATACATACATTTTCAAAACGAAATCATACGTAAGAAACCAAGAACTTAATTATACGCTTTATGACAAATACCCGATGGTTTGAAATTTAAAATATTTAGTACGTACAAGGCTAACGCACAATTCGCTTTTGTGCGTGTCGTTTTCAAGGCAATTAATTACTTAAATCATGCGTAAAGTAGCACTGAAATCAGTTAGCACATCGTGCGAGGAATGTTAAACATGGGGACACGATTTCGTTCCGTTTCACGGGTTCAGAATTCGAGGACGCGTGTGTGAGCTAAATAGGCAAAGTGATAGAACAGCGTTGTTCTAATAAATAAATAAATATCGGACAACCTCACACAAATCGATCTAGTACCAAATTAAGCCCAAGAAGGCTTGTGTTATGGGTACTAGACGACGATATACATACTTATATAGATAAATATGGCGTACGTACGCCAAATCTTTCACAGTAAGCGCTGTGAAGTTGTGGAACGAATTGCCACTGTCCCTTAGGAAGTCTCCATCCGTAGCATCGCTCAACGAATCTTAAGAAGTTATGGCTTTCCAATGACTTGTGAATTGGATCTACGATGTATTTATATTTATGTGTATATTTATATTACATTATATATATATGTATGTATGTATGTATATATGTATGTATGTATTAATAGTTTATGTGTGTAATTATTAGTAGTCTTATTATTTTTAATACCTTTTTGTACACGGTGTTAGTTTGTCTATCTTCTTCTCGTACTCACTCAACTGCTCAAAGGTTAACTGGAAGAGATCCCTTATAGGGATAAGTTCGCCTTTGTACCTATATGTTAATTGTAATAGATGTATTTTTTAACTGTTTTTGTGTACAATAAAGTGTTTACTTACTTACTTACTTTAAATATATACTTAAATACATAGAACAACCATGACCTAAGCCCAAACCGCTGAATACAATAATTAAATATGTCTCACGAAAGTATTGATAAGATTAATACTTACATATTTGTCGCGTAGCTCAATAATAATAAAGAGTCATTTTATAGCTCAATATAATAATAAGCGCAATCGACATCGGGAAACAATAAGTCATAAATAATAATAGAAGCGGAAAATTAACGACTTATTAGCCCTTAAACGATAATAGTAGGAAGTTTGGTACGCACTACGCAGAACACAAAGCAACTGATGGTGGAAATCAACTGTATCTTTTGAATTAATTTTGCTTTTAACTCAAAAAGCTCTCGAACTGCCCGTCTAGATAGGGCTGCCAGCCTGCCAACTCTAAATTCGCCGAACCCGGAAAAAGACATAAAAAAACCCGGGCATTTGGCGTAATTCGCATTTTTCCCCGGACGAGTCCGACGATAATATTATAAAAAAAAACAATCGCTTTATTTTTAATTCACATAAAAAGTGACCCCGGACACTTTTTGAAAATCTCCCCGGACGGCCACCAAACTAGGACAAATCCGGGGAAACTCGGACGGATGGCAGCCCCCTACGTTAGCACAACTGCGCTTCGCGACTCTTGTCGCGCGACATAGATACTATGTCATCCCGTCACTCTCTCACAGTAAGGCGAAGAAAGAGATAGGTAATATTTCTCGAGCGAGAAAGACTTGCGTGTCTCATTTGTGCTAGAGGTGCTGGACCCGTCCGGTGTAGTCGCTTTTTTGTCTCCATAGCTCTCTGAAACTTACCGTGCTATCAGTTAGAAGTTCGATAACTATAAATAAATAGGTATATAAATGCTACACAAAGAATTATTCCAGCTTAATATGTATTGGCCATTAGCCACATAAGAGCGTCGCTTAGACAAACGATTACTTCGATTATGATCTAAGCACCATCATCACTCATCATGGAACCACTTGCATTCTTCACACCAGCTTGAACACTACAATGTTGCAAACAGTATGTCATTACGACGATTTTGACGACGCGGTTGGCGTTTGTAGTACGTCTGCCTACTGAGCCGGCGGTCCTGGGTACGAATCGCGGCAAGGGCAAATATTTGTGTGATTTTTAGGGTTTCGTACCCAAAGGGTAAAAACGGGACCCTATTACTGAGACTTCGCTGTCCGTCCGTCCGTCCGTCTGTCACCAGGCTGTATCTCAAGAACGGTGATAGCTAGACACTTGAAATTTTCACATATGATGTATTTCTATTGCCGCTATAACAACAAATACTAAAGATAAAATAAATATTTAAGGGGGGCCCGTACACCAAACTTGTTATAGATTATGGTACGGAACCCTTCATGCGCGAGTCGGACTCGCACTTGCCCAATTTTTTTATGTCATAGGGGCAAACGAGCAAACGGATCGCCTGATGATGCGCGATTACCGTCGCCCATAGTGGCCAGAGGAGGCACAAGTGCGTTGCCGGCCTTTCAGGTACTCCCGCTCATTTCTTGAAGTATGAACTCGAATATTTGTTCCTGTGTCATGACTGTTATCTACAGCTGTATTTATATATTACTAGCTTTTGCCCGCGACTACGTCCGCGTGGAACTTGGAAGTATGGAAGCAACCTCGTACAACACGATAGATATCCACCTAATCACCTTAATTAATCAAAGGGATTATTAAAAGCGCCTAAGCAAATGTAAGAGCAATTGTGCTTTTGGTCTAATCATTACATTTTCTACAGGGTCATCAATGTCATCATGAATTACTTACTCACTTTTCAATCTTTTTAGTGATAATTTCCAGGATGAAAACTATCCTATGTCCTTCCTCGGATCTTAAACTATCTCCATGCCAAATTTCATCAACATCGATTCAGCGGTTTAAGCGTGAAGAGGTAACAGACAGACAGACACACTTTCGCATTTATAATATTAGTATGGACTAGTATGGATGTAGACGTACTGTTCACAGAGCCACCAGTTAATTAAATTGAGTAAGCCTATGAAGTAGAGTTGTGTTGAGGGGTTTCATCGAGACTGTCTAAATTCGATACGAGTTCAGTGTACTATGTCTATCAATTCACCATCATATACATGTTCAAAACCGGCCAAGTGCGAGTCCTACTCGTGCACCGAGGGTTCCGTACAAATACACCCATCTTAACTGGCCGGGTTAAGTTAACTTTGCACCTGGTATGTATGGCGCCGGATACAAATGAGGTGCAATGTTAACGCAACCGATCACGTTTGTTGACTGCCCCCTTAGATCTTGATTTTATTCAGTTTTTTTTATTATTTGTTGTTATAGCGACAACAGAAATACATTATCTGTGAAAATTTCAACTATCTAACTATCACGGTTCATGAGATACAGCCTGGTGCCAGACGGACGGGTATGGTCCCGTTTTTTACCCTTTGGGTACGGCAGAAGAAAGCGGTAACAAAAAAATAAGACAGCGCTAGTGACCTGCATAAAATAATGACACTAAGTAGGCTCATTCAGGCAATCTAGACATCTGATCGTTAAATCTTTCCAAACGGAAACTTCAATTCATTGTTCCTGGACACATGGTTGGTATTCCTTTGTGTTTATATTTAGACAGGCTAAATTTAGAACCACTCGTTAATTCAACAATGCCAAGTCAAAAATGGCTTATAAGCGTGAAAAGAACGTCTCTACATCACCTTTTAGGGATAAGATACATTTGAATATAAGGTGTTTCAAGAGGTTATTTTTAAAGATGAAGGAAGAATCCTCTCAAGTGTGATTATGATGGCCTTTAGATGATGAAACTTGTAACTTACGCCTATATACACTTTGTTAATCGACACCTTTAATTTAAACTCATAGACCAAGTAAACATTGTCGTTTAAGCACGTGATTGAATAAAGAAAATATGATTAGGGGAATAGAATCATATCTTCTTTTATTCATTCGGTCAGACATGTTTCGAACTCGTATGAAGATCTTCATGAGGGACTGCTACCCGTCCCGTGCAGCTGCGCGGTAACCTTGTCACGGTTTATTTTATTTTATTTAGGTATAACAAAGCGGGACTTGATTACGTTCAAAAAGTGTTTATTTATTTACCTCGACCTTTCTGAAATTTCTATATTTATATCAATTAATCATCACACTAATATTATAAAGGCGAAAGTTTGTGAGTTATGTGTATGTTTGTTACTTCTTCACGCTTAAACGGCTCGACCAATTTTGATAGATTTTGGTATGGAGGTAGCTGACACCCTGGATTAACACATACTTTCATCCCGAAATAATGTAGCGGTCCTGAGGGATGAGCGGGTAACACCGCGCGACGCAGCTAGTAGGTAGGTATTGTATAATTCTATCTCTTTATAAATTTATTTTCTTTTAGGCTACTAACCAATGCATAGACTCTAATCGTAAGCATAATTTGTAGAGAATAAAAAACGAAAGTTAAAGCCATTAAATATAGCACAATGGTATTTTTCTATAAAAGTACCTTTCTTTAGAACAGCCATAAATCTTCAACCATAAACCAGCTTCAGCATTGTTTAAACAATCGACAAACTCTTACAAACAAATACAGATACAAAAATATTATGTACTTACGCAATTTGAATAATTCAATGAATGTGGTCAATGGTTCAATGTTTTTATTTTGTAGCCAATGGTCATATTAAAAACACTGAAACACTACTATTGAAATCTTAACAGAACATATTAAGTATAATAGAACAAAACCATTATGCTACGTTAATGGCTTTAGCATATTTTTGAATGAATTACCTCACAACAGTCAATAGTCATAATCATAAGATAAATATTTATTATATTCTAAAGCATTTGTAGAAAATGCGACCATTGAGTCCGCATGTGCCACTAGATAAAGCATTTTATTACTTTGGTAATATGGATTATAACTGATGTCAAAATCTACAACATACTGTTGTAGAACAACAACATAGATTACTGTTGTTGTTTTGTTGTACTGTAACGAAACATGTTGAGCGATATTCGACTTTAGTGACTCGTGAGTCAGTCCGTTTCATATGTATTTTAATTCATAATTGTTATGTTGTTGTCTTGTTTCTTTCAAAACTCACCTGAAACAGCATTATCTATCTCTTTCATAATTCGTAAAATACTGGCTGAATGTATGTCTATGTATTTATGTATTTATTTGTTTTTTATGTATATATATTATTATTATTTATTTTCGATTTTTGCACCGCCTAATAACAAAATCATTTTTTTAAGTTCTCCACTATACCCAAAGGTTGTCTGGAAGAGATAGATCTGGATCTCTTTAGCGATAAGACCACCTGTTGTTTACCTCTAATTGTAATTTCTTGCATTGTATTTCTCGTGTATATTTTTATGAGGTGTGCAATAAAGAGTACTTTGTATTGTATTGTATTGTTGTTAAAATGTTAAGTTGGTTACATTACCCACAAAATAACTATAGTTAATAAAGCATTAAATGCGTACGCGTATGCAACTCACTTTCGTTAAGACTGATAACAAATGAGAAAAGTACGTAATTTCTAATTTGGCATTGAAATGTACACGGACATAATCACACGCACACCCGCATACGGTTATGGGCATGAAACCAGAAACAAAATAGTAGGCCGTAAGGTAAGTGGGTGTTTTTTTGTGGGAGAACCGATACTCTATAGGAAATAATCTTATTAAAACTTTCATGAGACATATTTAATTAAATGTTTACAAATGAAGCGAAAATTGAAAAATTTAATGATTCGGACAGGATTCGAACCTGCGTTTCCAACGGCTTTCCGGGCCAACACTGGCGTCCTCCCAATTGACAACATTTCATATTTATAACAGGTGGAAATTAATATAGAAATCGACAGGGCTTTATATCGTGTACCTTAAAAAGAAATCTTTGAATTTATTCTTCAGTATTTAAAGAAATATAAGAAAATACATCAAATAACTGCAATCTAAGACAATACGGGCTGAATAGGGTTGTTGTCTAAACCAAAGAGCGAAAAAATATATATATTTTTTATTTGACGTTGACAGATGACAGATGCATACCGAGATTACCGAGCAAGGAATATAATACTCACAAGGAGAAGAACGCTAACTGCCATACAAGCAAATGCGACATACTCACACACGCACACCCGTACACGTATATACGTCCTACAGCGCCTCAACGTCAGCCCAGTAAAAACTCAAAACCGGAACCGGAAATAGGTGTCATCAGTCAGAAAGTGACAGTTCAATATACGCGGGAAACTTGAATAATAAAAACAATAATATTGCTTTGTTAATCCGCGATATAATAACGTGCCAGTCAATTCGTGCTTACCTTTATATACTTATTTGTGTATTTTAATGCATAATGGTGGGACCATTAAATGCATGATTGCATGAAAAAATACGCAAACAAGTAAGTTGGCACTAATCGACATGTACATGTTATTATATCGCGGATTAGCAAAGCAATATTATTGTTTTAATTAATATGGATTTACGCAAAGTAACGCCTTATTTGTCCAAATACTTAACTGATGTGTCAAGAAACCATTGTTAATAATAATAATGTCATACTTAACATCAGTAAGTTAAGTATTCGGAACTGCAGGTTTCCCTCACAACTCTGGAATTAACGTTCATTGTAATCATTCATTTGTATGTGAAATAAAACTAAATCAAGATGAAATCTACATTCTTTACTCAAAGAAAGAAGAATAATATGAGGTTTTGCAGATTATAAATTCCGATTGCACACCTTGAATACAGAATAAAATAATATAAATCATGAGAAACAATAAAATAACAAGCAAAATGTCCAGCATAACTTGGACACGCGACTCTTTTGTCGCGCGACAAATACTATCTGTAATTTTCCTTTCGATACCGTGCGAGATACCGTGTTACCGAGTTTTATTAAGTTTTTTTTAAATAAGAAAACCGACTAAAGTAACCGTTCCAATAAGTTCTGGTTTTGGTGTTGCCACATTTTAAAATGAGTATGTTTTTATAAATTAATAATAAAATAAATAATCATCTCAGAAAATAAATAAAAACAGAGATTACTTCATCTTTTTAAGCTGAATTCAGAAAAGTAATAAAATGATAGTCTTAAAAATATGAAATGTTGTCAATTGGACCACCGAATCAGATGTCAGAGTCATTGAATTTTTCAACCAGTTGCTTCGACATGCCTTATATAGGGTGGCATCGTAGCGCCATCTACCGTAAAGATTTAGACTTTATCGTCGGCACCATCGTCTCAAATTTGTTGAGAATCGATAGTAACGATGTGCTACACCCAAATTACTTATTTTTTATTAAAGCAGTAACGTCTGCTATTAACGTAAACTAAATGTTTACAAATGAAGCGAAAATTGAAAAATTAATGATTCGGACAGGATTCGAACCTGCGTTTCCAACGGCTTTCCGGGCCAACACTGGCGTCCTCCCAATTGGACCACCGAATCAGATGTCAGAGTCATTGAATTTTTCAACCAGTTGCTTCGACATGCCTTAGGGTCCTGTCCGAATCATTAAAAATTTTTCAATTTTCGCTTCATTTGTAAACATTTAGTTTACGTTAGCAGACGTTACTGCTTTAATAAAAAATACATATTTAATTATTGTATTAAGCGGTTTACACACGTGAAATTGTCAGGAACGGCGCGACATGTTTCGAACTCGTATGGAGCTCTTCAGCAGGGACTGCTAGCCGTACACAGCCGCGGCAACTTGTCACTGATTCTTTGATCGACGCTCCGCTCTAATATATCTAAACGTGTTGGGCCGTTACGTAAAACCGCTTAATACAATAACTCTATAGGAAAGTTTGAGAATCGCAGTTCGTCGTTACACAAAATGGAAATTAATGACCTGCATGGGTATTTTAATAATAAACGAAAATATATAGGTATGATTGTTGTTTACTGCAATTTATCTTGTGTTGATTAACACAAGATAAATTGCTATACCAACAGGGTCATATGGGAATTTCCATGTCCACTTTCCAGAACAAAGAACAGTTCCAAGTTTCTAACTAGCGCTCTACGGCGCCGTGCCGACGGGCGGTGATCCAAAAGTAGGCTTTTTACCTGTTTAACTGGTTTTCCCCCTAACGTCTAATAATATACATAAAGCTTGCAATTCCGGAATGCTAGTGGGTCGATTCCAAAAAAATGTATATAATTAAAAGCTTAGTTAACAAAAAATCACGATCGCTTCCGTTGTGTGACGAAAGTTAGTCATACAAAATGTATGGGTAACTTTCGTCACAGAAAGGAATCAATTAAGTTTTGTTTTAATTAAAGCCCTTCACTATGTACATTTTTTTTTGCAATAGACCCTAGTACTATATCTGTCGCGGTTATGCATCCACGTTTACCAGTGTTAGAGCGTCAACATAAACACGATAGTACAAAGTGATGTAAAGCGGTCATAACACCGTTACCAATTTTAGAATGTTACCTAGTTAGTTTCCGATTTGGGAATATTGCCATTAACTTCCTAAATGTTACTAGTAAAACATGCTGTAGCTCCATAATAGGGCAGTAATAGTAGGTACATTACATACCTATAGGGCGTTTTATTTGTGAATGTCCCATATTGCAAGTTTTGTGATCGATCTGGGGCAGTACGAATTACCGCTCGTCTAGTCTTTGTCTAGTCTTACGTCTTGCCTTGGCCAGGAAATGAGATTTTCTCCCCAGAGAATCCCACTTATGGCCTAGGTGACGTAAAAAGCATTTCATATAATATGTATTCGAAAATTGTTGCAACGCCACACGGTAGACTAAAGTTCGGACTCAGAAATTTACATTGATTCAGATTGCACGCATGTGCGTGTATTGATTGGTGAATTTAAAGCACAATAAACCTTAGACAGCGGTTACATGTTCAGTATGGCGTCAGTTCCCTCACTCAGTCTGGTCAGAATGACAGACAGACAGACAGAATGAAATAATGATCGTGTAACCCTCTCAGACTGACGGTCGGGACTGGTGAAAACGACTGAATGGCAGTCCATAAGGATGAGTTAACGTGACCGTACTCGTTAGCGACAGCGTAAATGATTTGTATGGAGAACAGTACAGAGTCCCTAACGGTTACTTTGTAGAACTACAATTCTCCATACAAATCCTTCACGCCGTCGCTAGCGAATACTGTCACTGTAAACTCGTGGTAAGGGTACTGACGCCACAATAAGCGTGTCACCGATGTCTAACGGAGATGCCAGCGGACCAGCGGCACGGCAAGCGGCTGTGCGAGAGATCCGAGCGCGGCATAGCGAGTGAGCGAGACACACGTACTTAAACTTGCTATCGAAATGTTCAATAGTTCCGCTAATTCCCGATAACTGGTTATCGCTAAATTTATGAAACATGCACTAAACATGTAATGTCTCATTAATTTTTAATGTGGATATATACACTACAATTTTAATATTAAACAACTAGCGACCCGCCCCGGCTTCGCACGGGTGCAAAGCTATATTATAAATATTTATTATACATCCTCTTGAATCACTATCTATTTAAAAAAAACCGCATCAAAATCCGTTGCGTAGTTTTAAAGATCTAAGCATACATAGGGACAGACAGCAGGAAGCGAATTTGAAAATGACCGGGAGTCAAACCCGGTACCGGATTACCGGTCTAGTGAGTTGAACATGTTTTAGAAATATTACCGGAATACGGTTTGGTTCATGACGCGGTAAGACAACCAGTGGCAGTGCGGTCAGGATTCCTGATTTTACTTATAATGTTTTAGTTTTATTTTTATTTCTCTTTATTTTTCTGTTTAATTGTGTTTCTGTGTGTACATTGCCCTTGTCGTTTTGCAGTACAAATCAATAGTTACGTCACCACAAAATGCTAAGGAGAAAAGAAAAGCAATCAAACGTGTCTTATCCATATATGTTACGTACTTATAAATAAAAAAATGGGATCTTAATTTTAGGCTTATTATTTTCGCGGCGACAGAAAAATTAAAGAGCAGCAAACTATTTGCAACTAAAATAATAACTTGTCAGCGATTAAATATTTTGGCAATCATTTATATTAAATGAGCTTTAAACTAAGGATATTTTAAAATTCAAATAATGGCAGCTACTTTAAGGTAGCAGAAATAATAAACAAGATTACTGAAATCATAGGCGAGGTACTATAAATAATGACTTGGCGACTAATATTAGCAGAAGATCCGACTCGGCCGGGTTAGGTTAGGTTGGGTTTTTTTTTATATCCCTAAAAAGCGCTCCTTTTATTTTTTTTATGACCTTGATTTATTTTATATGCAATCTCCATTGAACAATTAGAGTAGGCCATTTTCAACTTTTTATCCGCTGTCATGTTTCCGCTTAATTAGTTAATTCAGTCGCCAAAGCAATAACTCGATGCTAGTTTATATTGAAACAAAGCCGAAAATTGATTACTTAGCTGGGTCGTTCTTCTTTTTAACCTACAATAGTCCGTCCTTCGTCTTATTATGGCATCTCAGAGTAATCATATTCGGTTTTATAATGTTCGAAAAATCATCCATATTTTCTATCTATCAATATTATGTAATCTGTCAGTTTCTCTAACCAGCATTTTTTTTTCAAACGTTTGTTTATTATTTCGTAAAATGGCGTGACAGAGTGGTAAGCTAAAACGCGGTCTCCCCTTAAAAGGACCACTCTGTCACGCTATAAAAAAAAACACAATAAAAAAACTGAATGGGCTGTAAAATAAATTTTAATTAGGTAATAGTCCTAATAATAAAACAAATGCATTTTTTTTTTAATTCTACTCTGAAACCTCAATTATCGATAGTTCAAAAGCCCAAAAAACGGAAAACCTTCGATTTAATGTAGATAAAAAAGAAGAACGACCCAGCTGCTACTTTTTACTTTATACTAGTCTCCGCAATTAGTCGCCAACTTATTATTTTTGCTACCCCCTTTAATTTTTTATAAATCCCTAAATCAGATTAATTTGTCGCCGCGTTAAATACATGCCTTAATTTTATAGGTATTGAAGAGTCCCAAATGACTTTTTTCTCAAACCATTAATACAAAGATCAAAGCACAAAGTAAAATTGAAATGCGTAACCTGGCGGAGGAGACCAGGAATCGAACCCGGTACCTCAGGATTACCGGTCCAGCCTGTTAACTTCTCCACTACCATAACCTTAAATTTTTTCCTTATTCTTCGTTTGTCGGTCTTTTTTTTACTTTTAAAGAGTAGGTCGATTAAATGGCCACTATCGAGTTGAATCTGGGTCGTACCGCCAAGAAGTCAGGTGTGACGGTTATTTCAAGCACCCATCTCGCTAAGTGGCCTTACCCTGCGAGGCTATAGGAAGCGAACGCCGCGGCTACACTTATCCAATTTGAGACTATTATGATTTATTGGGAGGAGGTACGGGTAGGCGCCTCGAGCGTCTTCGAGGTTCAGAAATGGCGGGAAACCATGGACGAAAACCATCGTCAACGTCTTTATAGTTGACATTTCCAATTTTCAAGAAATCGCTACCCATCTCGTTAAAGAGATGTCATAATGACACCATACCTGTCGGAATTTACGTCCAGAGTCCAAAAAATTTTTGCATTGAAATCAATCATGTTTATGCTGATGCTGATTGTACCTAACATTAAGCTATTATTTCTTTAATTTTCTACGCCTCTTTCGCAAAATTCATAATTAATAATTTAGTATTTTGTAGTTATGAGCGCCGCGCCGATCTTGGAGCTCATCCGCCGTTAATTTTGACACTAGTAGTTTTTGAAACAAAAATTATCAATAAAAAAATCAAACTGTACTTTTCAAATATATACAAATAAATCGCAATAGCCCTGTTCTAACTAGTAACATTCATAATATGTTAAGAAACATGTTTGATTTTAGAGAAAAATTACTAAAACAATCAGCATTTTTGAACGGATAAGGAGCCTTAATCCACCGCAGTCCGAATAATTCAAGGCGTATTTTAATTTCACGATTGAAGGCGAGAGCGAGACTAATCCCCGTAAAAGTTTTCACAAGAACTGGTGTTAATTAGTGAATTGTAATTCGCGTAAACATTACTTAAATACCGACCTCCAGTGGCCACGCTTAATTTATGAAGCCTGACCAATGAGGATTGTCAAGAGGGCGCTATTTATAAGATTTATATAGCAACAATTTTGCAACCAATCGCAACCCACTATAATGACATTAGTTTAAATACCTGTCAGTTCCACTATGTTAACCTCATTATATCATTTAATGGAATGCACTCTTTTCCTGGCTGATTTTCGTGTAGTAAACACATGTACACTTTATTTATAATTTTACGTTCACGTCTGTGAAATGGTTTTCAGCATTTTCTTTCTAATTCTAATTTTAAAATATGGCTTCCATCAGTTAATGATGATTTCGCCAATTTCAAGTTTGCTCGTAGAGCTTGCCGTTGTTCGGTGAGGTTTTGCTTTTTGTAAAGTGATAGCGATTTACAAAAAACCACGCGGACTATCGGGCCTTGACCCAGGAAGGGCTATGAACGCTTCAAGTTGAATTCTTCATTAGCTATTCACTCATACGTTAGATCACTGCACAATACGCTATCAATACTACACATTGAACAACAAAAATGAATAAATAATGAACACCGCAACTTAAACGCATGCGGCCATCTTGAGACACGAACCGGAAGCCAGCATTTTCTTTAAATAATTTTAAATTTTTGTCTTTTAAAGAATCCACCACGAATGACATTGACATTGTTGACAAACCATCATAAAATCATTGCCAGTATAAGAAATTAGTTCCAGTGAAATTCCGCAATATGGCGCATCCTCATATATTTCTGGTCAGGCTTTAAATGCGACGCTTGATTATAAACCAAATGTTCATTGATAAATGTCGGTTTAGATATGTTGTAAAGTAAACGTGTCGATCGTAGCCGACCGCAGATAGCAGCAGAAGACTACCAACGTGTCGCAGCGACACGTCGTGACGTCATGTCGCTAAATTTTGATTTCGGACTCGACTGCCGACGTCGCTAAAATGTAATTATGCCACTCAAATATATTTGTATATAATGGCTCTACTATAGCCATATGGAATGTTCTCCGGATGTACCAAAATCAAAAGTGGCATACAAACTAGGGAATGCAACTATGACCGGAAACCGAGAATCGGTTTTTGTTCGGTTTTACTCGAATTCGATTCGAATTTCGGATGAAAACCGAGTATTTCTTGACTGTAAGCAAACTATTGAATTCAATTGATTAATGTGTTTTTTTTTGTTTGTTATTGTTTCGTTTCGTTCCATAGTCGGTAAAAACGGAACCCTAATAGGAATATAATACATGACTGTTAGAACCGCTTTTTCTTAGGAATGGATGGAGATAATTGAAAGTTGTCACAAATAAAACAACTAAATTCAGTTTTTTACCTTAAATAATCAACATTTATTTATTAAACGACATGTTAAATCACAACAATCAACATTTAAAATATAATATGTAGCATCAAGCATCACTCTTTTAAACTTGCATTTTGCCGATCTTCCCATGGTTGACTTAAGGAAATGATTCCATACGTCGCTAGTGGATTTTCTTTTGACTGAACACTCATAGTACTCCTCCGTTTCCTCCATCCTTGCAGTGACTTCGATGGCAAATTGCAGGCAAATGAGGCAACGGCGGCTCAAAATGGACCACTGAAATAAACAAATATTATTAATTTATAACTCACTGACAGAGATAACCGAAAAGAAAATCTAAATTACCTTTTCGGTACATAAATGAAAAACTAGACTCTGAATGATGATGAGAGAGGTCATGTCAAAAATCTTATCTGAATTTGAGCTGTGAAGTTTGTTTTTAATAGACTATAATAGTATTTTTATTCATAAGTATATAAAAACTGGATGGCTACTACAATTCAATACTCTGAATTAGATCTATTGTAATAAGAAAATAAAAGAACAACTAAGCGACATTCTGAGCGACTGGAGTTCATCAATGTGCGAAAGTAAGAACTAGTGGAGACCAAGTGATACATGTACAGGGTTCGGATATTCGGATCGATATTTACCTAAACTTGGCAAAATCCCGAAATTTGTTGGAAAAATATGGAGTCGGCTTCATTTTTAGGGTTCCGTACCTCAAAAGGAAAAAACGGAACCCTTATAGGATCACTTTGTTGTCCGTCTGTCCGTCCGTCCGTCTGTCAAGACCCTTTTTCTCAGGAACGCGTGGAGGTATGAAGCTGAAATTTATATCAATTACTCAGGTCTACTGTCCCTTGAAGCTGTGAAAAAATCAAACTTCTAAGCCAACGCAATCAAAAGATACAGCCGTTTATGCCGCAAATTTTCGACACTTGCAAGGGAATCAAAACCTACAGGGTGCTTCCCGTGAACTCAGAATCTTGAAATTTGGTACGAAGCAACGTCTTATAGCATAGATAAAGGAATAATTACGAAAACCATAAATTTTTTTTTTAATACCTAACTTTGCACCTAATTTATATGGGGCGCTATACATACCAGGTGCAAACTTAACTTAACCACTTAGGGATGGAAAGTGTTTGTACGGAACCCTCGGTGCGCGAGTCCGACTCGCACTTGGCCGGTTTTTTATAAAATAGTTTATTTAAATACTTTAATACGAATGTGTTTATATTATCCTAATTTTCGGTATTCCGGGAAATCCCGAGAAGTTTATTAGTATAATTATATTGAGTCCGCCTCCATGCTACACAAAAACAACGCGGTGTAGGTACTGAGGCCCAAGAATAGGTAAATATCGATCCGAATATCCGGACCCTGTACATGTACCTCGATTTATTCCCCAATGACTATTAATAATTGATTTTGGTATATAAATCGTACCTAGTACCTAATTCATTAATACCTTTTAATTTTAGTGATAGCCAGTAAATAAAATGAGATACTTATAATATTTTTATAAACTATCTCCTCGTTTTGAAATAAAAAGTGAATAAAATAAAACAACATTTCACTTACCGTTGATCTCCAAAAAACACCACGTGTGAAATACAAAACACTTCACCTCACCATCAGTCATCAACTCACCCACCACACTGTACAGTACAATTAAACCGTTTCAAAAATTCAAGAGTAAAATAGTTTAGGTACTAAAACAAAAGAACCGTCACCGTCAGACGTTTAAACAACAACTAATTACAAAAATAATATACAAACCTGTATCCTTTGAGTACCTACCTGGCATACCTGGATTGGGGTAGGGTATTAGGATTAGGAGTGGGGAAAGGGTCCGTATTGGCGAGATAAAACGTTCACTCACGACTTTTGTGGCCTTTTCTAAATAAAAATTCTCATTTCTAATCGTATTTAGTACTTAAATTAAAAAATATACATGACATTCCTTTAACTAGAAAACTCGGTTTTTGACCGAATAAAAACCGAGTTTTAAATCGGTTAAAACCGGCCGGTTTTGCCCGATATTCGGTTTTTTCACTAATCGGTTGCATTCCCTAATACAAACCCACGGAAGTGCATTGTATGTAGAACTCAGGCTGTATAATGGACTTAACAATACGTATTACTAACTGTATAAATTAGAGGCTCCCATTATTTCAACATAGCTTATCTCTTGCCAGCATTTCGATTTAAAAAGTCCTATAGGAATTGTAATTTATGCGTTCTTATAACTTTTTGTAGCTGGACGCTGTCCGTGACTCGTTTATTATGGTCAAATGTTGTTAAAGGTTTTATAATCGCGATAAGTGAACGGGCAAACATGGTTTGTGTTATTTGGTATAGGTACTTATTACTACTCTTTTTCCCATACTTACCTAAGTTTGCACCTTTTACATTTAAATATTATTTTCATTTTCTTTGTATGTTTAAGAGGACATATCACAGCAAATTTTTTCATATACATCGCTCTTATTTTATTAATATAAATAGAGTCCAACTCAAAATTCGAAGCAATTGAGTGGATACTATCAGTTTACGTTTGCACCTGGTAACTACGGCGTCGGATACAAATGAGGTCCAAACTTAACGTAACCGGGTTATACAAATCGAGGTTTCGTTCTCGACTGTTTCCTCCACTAAACATAACCAAGCCTAAGTTCGTAACATAATTTTGGAAACTGAATAGAAGAAAATGGTTTTTGTCAGACCGTTTCGATTTTTGCGCAAATTATTATACGTACAATTTGTGTAATAATCTTATTAAAACTTTCGTGAGACACATTTTATTATTTATTGCATAATGCGGTTTACAATCACGTGAAATTGTCAGGAACGGCCCGACATGTTTCGAACTTGTATGCAGCTTAGTCACTGAAGAACTGTTGAAGAGCTCCATACGAGTTCGAAAAATGTCTGGCCTTTCCTGACAATTTCACGCGAGTGTAAACCGCTTAATACAATAACAATTTGTGTACTAAGTGTTCGTTTACAGCGGAATTTTGGTCAACAACAGACGCCTAGTACAGAAATTTTACCATAGACAAGACATGACTATTTTCTTCTCATTCAGGTCCTAAAATTTCGTATAGATTAGTTAAGTTTTGGATGTGGAAATAGATGAGAATGAAACCTCGATGTGTATAGAAAAATGAGCAGTGATATGTCCTCTTAAGAGACCTTATTCCTTTAAAAAATATATTTCATATTATGACAAATAAGTATTGATAATTTCAACCAACTTTTTGAAGTGAATAATAGTTTTCCCTGATTCTAGAAAGTAACATAGCTATTTCATGCTTTTATTGCGTGTAGTCGAACATGAACATACCATTAAATAAACCAGTTTTCTGCGTGAATTTTCAATTATTCAATCAATGAAAAATTCAAACTGAATGTTTCAATAATTAATAATATACCGATAAATCGCAATGGCCCAGTTCTAGGTAGTAACACTGATAATATGTTAAGAAACGTGTTTGATGATAGAGAAAACCGGTCAAGTGCGAGTCGGACTCGCGCACCGAGGGTTCCGTACTAAACACTTTCCATCCTTAAGTGGTTAAGTTAAGTTTGCACCTGGTATGTATAGCGCTCCATACAAATGAGGTGCAAAGTTAACGCAACCAATCCCGTTTTTTGTATGGGAGCCCCCCTTAAATATTTATTTTATTTTATTTTTAGTATTTTTTGTGATAGCGGCAATAGAAATACATCATCTGTGAAAATTTCAACTGTCTAGCTATCACCGTTCTTGAGATACAGCCTGGTGACAGACGGACGGACGGACAGCGAAGTCTCAGTAATAGGGTCCCGTTTTTACCCTTTGGGTACGGAACCCTAAACATGTCTAAAACAATCAGCATTTTTAAGGGATAAGGAGCCTTAATGTGCGCACTTGTCCCGACTGACCTTTTTTAGTTACTTAGAGAAGCGCCGTTCTTTAGAACATTTCACGAATTGTATGGAAATTGTTCACGAGAACGTTTTTTCCCCATACATATTGGGAAACGTTGTGGAGAACGGCACATCTAGTTACGGGTCCGTTGAACACCGCAAGATATCCGTATAAGGCCCGTAAAATGCGGGAAAAAACGTATTCAAGGTACAGAAAAATCCATAAAAACTGATTTTCAATACAGTATTAAAATGTTATAATAGTATAAAAGATGCAAGTCAGGTATTTAGCAATATTATCAAAGAAAGCTATAGTCTAAAATATGATAATAATTTAGTTGATATATTTTGGCTTAGTTACAGAAATGTCTTACAAACTAGGCTGTAACTACTCAGTATATATGTTTATCTTTAAGTCACATTTTTTGCGTAACACGCGAAAAATGTACGTGACTGGATGCAGGTAATAAAACCGTTTTATTGTTCCATTTTCCAATAAAATTACTAACCGTAAATTACAACATGCGCTCTTCTGTGGCTCATTGTATTATATTATATTATACTAAAAGGTGCCCCGCAACTTCGTACGCGCAAAAGTATCATATAGCCATCTTTGGATGTCCAGCTAACCCTGTACTGAAATTGGTTAAAATTTGTCCAGCCGTTTCGGCGTGATGGTAATGACAGAGGAAATTATGCCCAATAGATAGCGCCAGACTGGCACGGCGCCGCGCGTCCATACAAAACAAAAGACGATCCTGCATCACGCTATTAAGATTGTTCCTGAAATCATGACCCCTCGCCATAGAAAACAGATTATCAATACAAATCTAGAATATTATAATAGTATACATTATACAACCATTATAATGTGTTGTATTATATACAATTATTAACAATCTTTAAATTTAAGATCAGCTAACCAGAAAATGTAACAAAGAATCGCTTTTCTGAAATAAGAACTTATTTTTTTTTTTCATAAAAGCGATACTTAAAACATATGAAAAAAAATATATTAAAAGAGATGAGAGAGTTTTAGTTAGTGTTTATTGAAAACGGAATTCTAAAGGTATAATAATGGTGATCCCTTTCAGCAAGCTCTTGTCTGTAATATAACAAACAATAAATTATAAATGCATTTGTTTTTTGTTACATTTCAAGTGAATGTTTGCATTGAGGGCACTTTCATATTACTACCTTATTACCCTTTGAATTTCAAAGTTGGCAATACATGAAGCTGAAATTACTATAAGTAGCACTTTTTTTTCTTTCTGCAATCAGCCATATAGGCCAAAATCAGAACTGTGAAAGTGTAATTAACTTGGAAGGAAGCGGGTCCACTAATATGCTGCCCTTTATACTTAGTTTTTTTTTTTACCTTTATTGACAAGAAGTTATAATTAAATGAAATTGTTTGGTGCCTTTGTATAATTTTGTGACTGAGCATTGGCCAATAAAAAAAATTAAGTCAAAATCACTGCACAGGTGCACTTGGTAGTAAATTTAATTTTATATCTATCTGACCTGCATTTAGTCTTAAACATCAATTCCTGCACTCATCGAAGGGACAAATAGGGACCTAAAACTCTTGTTTCTATGGTGCTGGCCATGGAATGTGTTATAACATAGATCTCTAAAACCTCCAACTTTACATTGTAATTTTAAGCAGGTATTGAGAGTTATTATCACAAGTACCATAGAAATAGCCTATGATATAAATCTGTGAAACATATAATGTCTCATTATTTTTAATGTAAATACACAACAATTTTTTTATATTGAACCATTGATACAAAGCCTATGGTATATTGACTCACCTGAAACCTGGTGGCAGATGGCTGATTCCTGAACCGAGAAGGCTTCTCGACATCTCTAAAACTACTCTTAGTCACCGGCGATTGGGTCTTCTGGATGACCACCCCATTATCAACCTCTAGAAGCTTGTCTTTCTCTCCTGGCTCCTTATTTTTAAACTGAAGTCCTGCCTCCGAATCCCCATCTAATCTTAATGGTATATCTGAAGGGTACTGTATCTGGCCATTCGTAGCCGCCATAGACTTGGCTGAACTTATCTTTCTGAACCGCCCGATGATCACATCTTCTTCGTCGTCCACGGGCACGTTTAACTTCTCCGGTACTGGAACACTGGTAGGATCACTTTTCACCGGACTCAGTTCAATGTCTTTTTCGGGGGAACTCATTCTGAGTTTATACGACCGGCGTTTTTAATAACAAAAAAATTGGTGTTATTACGCTAGATTAAACTATGTTTCGACACATTTTAAGCGGCATTGGTCATTCGATGCTGTTTGTATCTTATAAAATATTTGGATCACTTCTATTTCGTAACGAAAATCAAGTTTTCTGATTAATAAACACTAGCACTTTTTCAGCATTCATAACATAGTACACAAATTTTATTTAAAGCACAGGTTTTATACATTTATGTGTAGAAAGCAGAGTTTATCAAAAAAGTATTAACTTTCTGTCATAAAAACGGTAAAATGACAATAAAATTTCAAAGCACGTGAAAAAAGACGCGCAAACATGTCACGTACGTCTACACACGCTAACTGGTTTTAAATGAATGAATGAATGAAATGAAAATGAAACAACGCAACGCAATGCAACTCGAAGAACGAATGAGTTCGTTTGAATGATCGATTGATACTGTCGGCCTGTGACTGTGAGGCCTGTCGGCAAATGAATGAATTATACTTCAATGAATGACGTACAGAACACGAGTCCGGTTAATGTACGACCAAATAATGTACAGCCCAATAATTGGCGACCACTTTTTTGGACGCCAATTATTGGGATGTACATTATTGCCCTGTCCAAATATTGGCTTCACATTAAATATTGCCTTGGACCGAGCTTGTACACCCTGATAACGCTCATCCCAATAATGCACGACCCAATAATTATAGTCATAAAAATATGAAATGTTGTACATTATCAGTGGTGGTAGTCTGAATGTAGCTATCTCTACCCACATGTATCGACTTTCAGGCGGTACGAAGTTCGCCGGGTCAGCTAGTAATATATACAATAAAAATTCAAATAATGGACACGGTGGTGTAGCTGTTCTTATAAAACCATATTTAAAGTATACCTTATTACAAACCGCTTTCTATGAGGATGTTCAAGCAATTGCGTTATCGTTAACTGTAGAATCAGGGAAAATTACTATTTTATGCGTATACTGCCCTCCTAGAAGGGGCGTAATGGGAATTAATATGTTAAAGAAACTAATCAATGACCTACCTAAACCCATATTTGTAGCAGGAGACTTTAATGCTCACCATGTAGCTTTCGGCTGCGTTTCGACTAAGCCACGTGGCCAGCGGTTGTTTGATATAATTGAAGAGTGTGATCTGTGTATATTAAATGAAGGTAACTTTACAACTCTTAACTATCCTAATCGTAATCCATCTGCTATTGACGTAAGTTTAACTAGCCCTTGTATTGCTCCTCTTTGTAAGTGGTCCGTACTTGACGACAATATGGGTAGTTACCATTTTCCAACTGTAACTGATATTACGCTTTCGATTGACAGATATCAAGTTAACCCCCCAATTGACAAGTTTTTATACAATAAAGCAGACTGGCTAAAGTTTAGCGAGTTATCCAGTAGCGTTTTTAATGATTTGACGGTAGATTGCGATAATCCTTTGGAATCCTACGAACAGTTTTGTTCTCGACTTAATACACTTAAACAAGATTGTATACCCAAATTTACTAAAACATCTACTTTTCAAAGTAAGCCCCCAGCACCCTGGTGGAATGATGAATGTAAACAAAGTGTCATCAACTCTTATGAGGCTTTAAAGTTCTATAGAGCTAATCCTAGTATGGAAAATTATATTGAATATAAAAGGATTGATGCTATGAAAAAAAGGACTATTGCAAAAGAAAAACAAAATGGCTGGCGAAGGCTTTGTGACGACTTCAACAGAACCACACCAATTAGTATTATCTGGAACTATATTAAATTGTTTAAAGGTATGAATAAAAATAAAAACAGAACATACAGTGATGAATTCATTCCTTCTTTTTTAAATAAGTTGTCAGGTGGCACTCCAATACTTTTAGACAACCTCAATGTTTACTATAATCTTAATAATAATGATGAGAAATCCAAGTATCTGTTAGAACCTTTTTCAAAAACTGAATTCCTATCAAGCCTTCAATCACGAAAAAATACTAGTCCTGGTCTAGACGATTTTCCATACATATTAATTAAAAACTTAGATTCAGCAGTTCAAGATATTTTATTAGATATATTTAATGCACTATGGACAAAACAAATAATTCCTCAGTCTTGGAAAACTCAATGTGTGATCCCAGTACTTAAACCAGATAAACCGCCAGACAGTGCAGATTCATACCGTCCCATCTCCTTGTCTTCATGTATAGGAAAGATTTTTGAAAATATTTTGAAATGCCGTCTTGATTGGTATGTAGAAGCTAATGACATCATTCCACATATGCAATATGGCTTCAGACGGGGTAGAAGCTGTGCAGACAGTTTCTTATCCCTTATATCGGACCTGAAATATGCAAAGAATAGTAATGCTAGTGTTGCATGTGCTTTCTTGGATGTAAAAGGAGCATTTGATAATGTTCACCCTGGAGTATTAGTTAAAGTGTTAACTGGCTTAGGGATACCTGGCATACTGGCAAAGTGGGTGCATGAATTTTTAATTGATCGGACATTATATGTGAAACACAATAATATTTTACATGGCCCAAGATCTGTATCAAGGGGCACTATGCAAGGGGCAATTTTGTCCCCATTATTATACAATCTGTATACCAGTGAGATTTGTAAATATGTAAATACTGATTTTGTAAATATATTACAATTTGCTGATGACCTTGTATTATATTCTGTAAATAATGATGTTGATATGGCCGTAAATAGGATTAACCAAGCTCTAGAGGAACTGCGTTCATATTACCATGACAAATTATTTCTGCAAATTAATCCAGCTAAAAGCAATGCCATGATTTTAGTAAGGATTTCCCTACTAACAATATTATATCCCACCAAAAACATTTCATGTAAAATTGACGGCCAAGACTCACATGCTCATAACGCTTTCGCTGTAAAAAAGTTATCAGATCCCAGGAAAAGCCAAGCCCCTAAGCCCCGACTTTACTAACCCCACCACCTTGGTTTAAAAAGTATGGCATCAACTGGCTTCAAGCCCCTAAACCCGGAGTTTACTAACCCTACACCTTTGTTTCAAAAGTATGGCTTGGCCGTTTCATAGACTACCGTAAATAAGTCCAACGGACCGTCTGGCCCATATGGTATCAAGAAACTAAGTTTATGTCTTTGATAATATATACTTATAAACTTAATTCCTTACGATATAGGCCGGACAGTCCGCTAGACTTATTTACGGTAGTCTATGAAACGGCCAAGCCATACTTTTGAAACAAAGGTGTATGGTTAGTAAACTCCGGGTTTAGGGGCTTGAAGCCAGTTGATGCCATACTTTTTAAACCAAGGTGGTGGGGTTAGTAAAGTCGGGGCTTAGGGGCTTGGCTTTTCCTGGGATCTGATAACTTTTTTACAGCGAAAGCGTTATGAGCATGTGAGTCTTGGCCGTCAATTTTACATGAAATGTTTTTGGTGGGATCTCATTTCTTTTTGTAAGGTGCTTTAGTTTTTTTAAATTTTTTGGGCTGTAGGGTTTCTTGAGCGTCAACTGAAGTAGACAATTGTGTATTTAAGAAATACTTAAGTTTAGCCCCATATATATATACACTTTTATCCCCTATTATGGGAAACCCATACAAACTTCCATCCCCTTATTTAAAGGGCGGGGGGTGATTTTTTAAAAGTCCTACAATATGTATTTGATTTATAACAATGAGTCCCTATAGGTTTCAATTTTCAGACCTCTAGTATCAAAATTTGCGGAAGTTTCATACAAACTTCCATCCCCTAGTTTAAGGGGTTGGGGGGTAAAAGTTCCAAGTTTTAGAATTATTTTGTTGTTTGTGTACTAATACTAGCTTACATACCAAATTTCAGCTTTCTAGGTCATCGGGAAGTACCCCAGAGGTTTTGATACGTCAGTGAGTGAGTGGCAAAATCGGCGTATTTTAGGTACCAATAAAACCTAAAGTATAAAAGCTAGATCAATGAAATTTAGTACATTTCATATGTTCCCTAACTGCATCTTAACCTGTGAATTTGGGCGCTCTGGACGGGACTGGGACGAAACTATGAGGGTTTGAAAATGAGACGAAACGGTTCGAGAAAAGGTAGGTAGTGCCCCGCCTCTTTTTTTTTCGTCTTGGCGGGGGCACTACCGTGCCCCCAGATTTAATAGTGAAGTAATTCCTCAAGTTGAACATCATAAATTTTTGGGCATAGTTATTGACAACAGTTTATCTTTTGAAAAGCACATTAAGTACATCACTCAAAATTCAGCAAAAGGCCTGAATATCATGAGGTGTCTTGCAGGAGTATCTTGGGGGGCTGATCCAAAGATACTTTCAATTCTGTACAAATCCATAGTTAGGAGTCATTTTGATTATAGTTGTTTAGCTTATTTAGATAGTAGGTATGTACATAGATTAGATATTATTCAGAATAAGGCATTGAGAATAATTTCAGGAGCTATGTGCTCTACTCCTATAAGAGCAATGGAGGTTGAAACCAACATTATGCCTTTAGTACTGAGAAGATTACTACTTGCAGAAAGACATAGTGTGAAGCTGTTAGCATCAAATAATCAACATATAATTAAGAAAATATTACCTTGTGAACTAGCCTGCAATGGTCCTTTGATGACAGGTGCTGATCTTCTCAGTGGACAGTCGCCTAAAATGCCCCGCATCTTGCTGGAAATTAAGAGAAAGTACAAATTAATATATACTGTATCTCCTTGGCCTTGTTATTCTCATTCTTATGATTGTTTATTTATTGATGTTCCCATATTTAAGGAATCTATCAGCAATAATCAGGATATGTTAGAATTTGTAAGTAGAAACAGTGATTATTACACACTATACACTGATGGAAGTAAGGGAGAAAAACATGTCCGTAGTGCAGTCTATAATCCTCAAAATAAATTTGCTCAAAGTTTTGTTCTAGATAATAGTTGTAGTATATTCACTGCAGAGGCTTATGCAGTCTTAGAAGCTATTCAAATCATTACATTCGTTAAAAGTCATCAAAAGCTTCTTATTCTTACAGACTCTTTAAGTTTAATTAAAGCCTTGGAAAACTATCAATTTCATTTTAAAATTTTATATATAATACATCAAATAAAAGCAATGATTTTCAATTGTAGGAACAAAGGCCTGGAAATTGCCTTTATGTGGATCCCTTCACATAGAGGAATAACAGGCAATGAAATAGTAGATAAGACTGCATATGAGGGAATAAACCCGTTAGATGTTTCATTTATTGTCAAAATTCCAATGACAGACTGTTATTCTACTATTAATATTGGGTTAAAAAAGCTTTGGAAAGAATTCTGGCAAAAAGATCAAGAAGTCAAGGGCAAATGGTACGGAAGCATACAAGAAGACCTACCAGCCAAGCCATGGTACAACGAATTAGAGTCAGCAAGTCGTGACTTCATCACCACAATCAATCGTCTTCGTTTTGGCCACAATAAGACTCCTGCACATTTAGCCAGACTTGGCATTATTGAAGATAACAGACGTGTAAACTGCGGTAGTTTTGGAGACATAGATCATTTGATCTTTTCGTGTCCCGCACATTCATTGGATCGGTTAATTTTGGCAAGTGAATTAAGTGAAAGCGAAGTGGTTTCATTAACTAACGACCCCTCCCGCCGCCTCAAAGTGATACTAAAAAATGTAAACTGTTTATTCCAATTTACAAGTTCATCAAGAACTCATGTGGAACTATTTGACATTGACATAAAGTGAAGTGCTCAAGTGAAGTTTAGTTACTGACGTTTGTTATTAAATAAAGACTTGGCTTAAAGGTCTAGTTACCAGGCCATAAAATTCCCAAAAAAAAAAAAAAAAAATCACTGGGGTTTCAAACTGACAGTTGACAGTTTCGCGCCAAAACGCATCTACGCTACACTTGCAATACGTCATACGTCAATACGTCATCTTTGTTTGTCAATGTCAATGATTAGAAAATTTAGCGATATTTGATCGTAGTTGCTAAAATTAATAAATTACGGCTTTCAAGTTTTTTTTAATAGATTGGTTAGGGTCAAATGAACTAAAACAAATGGACTATCCATCAACATCAGGAAACCACTACGATGGCTCCAATGTTCGGATAAAGAGCCGTGTTGATTCGTGTTTTGTGCCAATGTGTCCATCAACTTCAGCGAAGTTTCCAAATAAAATCTTTTTATCTGGGCCTTCTGCCCCGAAATTGAGAAAAAAGTGGTTCCAAGCTGCGAAGAGGACAGACACTTATTCTCCAAAGACTGTCATTCGATGCTGTGAAGATCACTTCGATGTAAGTTAAGTGCAAATATTATTGCTTACATGTTTTGCTTGGTAGTACGCTCAGATTAAAATAAATAAGCTAAATACCTAATTTACTATGAATCTTCTTTGTGACACATAAAATATTTCTTTGTATTTTACAGCTGGAGAAAGATGTCGAAAATTGGATAAAGTATAAAATGCTTGGTGGAAACCTTTATCTAAAAAAAAATGTGGTACCACACATTTTTGAGTGCCAAAATAGAATGATGCCAATAAAGCCTAGATCAGCAATACTCAAAAGGAACAGACGTGAAATTCTTGAATGTATTGAAAATTCACCAGGTATGCCTTTGTTTTGATCTATTATTTCATTAACTTGTAGTAATTACCACATCTTGTTTAACTGGACAGTAAGTATTTATTTTCAGAAATTCCTACTTATTTGTCTAATGACTATGAATCAGGCCACATTTTAAGTGTCTACAATAACACTCACCAAGTGTCTACGATGATACCAAAGGTTATTGGGCGTTTTTGACCCGCTTTCCGAAATGTCGCGTACAGAGACCAAACTACTTCCAATAACTTTCCATCACCAAAAACTCAGAACAATAATAAGTAAAATTATTTCAAGTAATATCAAAGGGAATCAAAGCGTGCGAAAAATATATCATTTTGCAAATCCGTGTTCTACCAAACCATTTAGAATTATTCGTATGCATTTATACAAAGAATTTGTAAAAAAATAAAAGGGTAAGTTTTTGCTGTCTATGGTGAGTGATTGATTATAATTTTTACAAGCTTTTATTTAACTTGCATTGTATGTTTAATGTATGTTTGTTCCGGTGAAATCTTGCAACTCAATTTTGAAGCAGATATCGTCAACCGATTGAGCTGAAATTTTGCATACTTACTTAACTTTGATGAGTACAATAATATGGTACCATGGGGCTGATCTGATGATGGAGCCAGAGGGTGGCCATAGGAACTCTATAATAGAAAAAGCAACCCTACCGAGCTTGGGCTCGGTAGAATCGTCTCAGTGAGCATTTGATGGATATCCAAAGAAAAGTACAGTCGGCTATAAAAGCTTGCCACTAAAATTACATTTTTGACAGAAGCTTATTATTATTGTTCTGTAGTGGACTCATGATGATCTTGAATTAGGTTTACGAGTAAGGATTGCATTGCAGTGACTTTGTTTATTGTTTCATTCATTAATCATCGTCATCCTCCTAGCCTTTGTCCCATAGTTAGTTAGTTAGTTGCGCTGGGCATTTTCCGCAAGTCGACATCCAACGTGCCTATTTTGCGTGAAAAGGGGGTAGCGCTACTCCAACCACCCCAGCTCCTCCACGAACCTAAGCAAAGCCTTGATGTTGCTTATGGCTTCGTGTACGGTACTTGGAGATCCTAGGTATTTCATCCTGTATCCTTCTACCTGTTTGCAATCTAGTAGAATATGTTTGGTGGTTTCTTCTGCCTCCATGTTATACCTAAATTGAAAAGGTGTTTGTTCAGAGTATTATGTCCCGTTATTAATCCTACTATCTTGCGTAGTTGGATCCTGTTGATTCTCAGTAAGATGGTGGTGAGTTTGTGGTTCCTGTTCGGAAGTATTTCTTTTGTTTGTCTACACGTTCCTATGTCTTCCCAGTATTTTTTGGTGTTGGTATAATATGTGTTGGTTCATTATGTTGTATATATAAGATTGTGGTAGGGGTATTATTGGCTCTGGCCCGCATGGTGGTGTTTCCGATCCCTTACGGGCCAATTCATCCGCTGCGTCATTGCCTCTCGAGCCGCTGTGTCCCTTTATCCATTGTAATGTTACCGTATTTATGTCATCGCACACGTCTGTGATGCTGTGATGACATTCGTATATTAGAGCAGAGGTACACATTTCACTGTTTAGTGCTTGTAGTACGGATTTGCTATCTGAAAGTATTCGTATGTTTGTGTTCTGAACCTGGCGTCTTTTTATGGCATTGCAGGCTTCTATTATTCCTACGCATTCAGCTTGGAATACCGTGTTGTGTACACCTAGGGGTTTAGAGATGTGAATACTCAAATCCTCCGAGAATACACCACATCCCGTTCCGTTCTCTGTTTTTGACCCGTCCGTAAAGATTCTCAGGTCCTCAAGGTTGAGCCCCTCATTCGGGTCTTCTGTTAGGAGTATGACGTATTCCTTCTTGCAGGTTAATGTCTTAGGTATCTTGTCAATTGATGCTTCTACTGTAGGGAATTTTGTGATCATTTCACTGTAGATCTTTGTGTGTTGGGTATTGCTATTCGTCCAACTGCTTTGTATCGCACAATCAAGCAATAAATGATTTCTGATTTCTGATTTCCATAGGTTTAGGCTTTTTAGTCGTATCGCCGTAGCGGCTGCTTCTCTTTGTATATGTATGTGCAGTGGCGTGAGACCTAGGATCATCTCTAGTGCCGCGGTAGGAGTGGTCCTCATGCAACCCGTTGCGGCCGTGCATGCTAGTCTTTGTGTTTTCTGCAGGCCGGCAATCGCACACGCTAGTTGCGTTCTGGGCCACCATACCACTGCTCCGTAGCTGATCATAGGTACGATTACCGTTTTGTATAGCCACAGAATGATGTGCGGGGCGAGACCCCACCTTTTGCCTATCATCCTTCGACATTGCCAGAAGGCGACTGTGGCTTTGTTTAATCTGTTCTCAAGATGCTTGTTCCAGATCAGTTTGTCATCTAAGGTTATCCCCAGATATTTTACTTGTTTGGAGAGTGTAAGCTTTGTACCGAAGAGGCTTGGCATTTCGTATGACCCCAGTTTACGTTTGTGTGTGAAGAGAATTGTGTCAGTTTTCTTGGGGTTTACCGATAGGTCATTCTCCTTGCACCATTTCTCTACTATTTTTAGTGCTGTTTGTGTGAGTTCACACAGTGTGCTTGTTACCAGCCCACTGATAAGTATGACAAGGTCCTTGCCTTTGTCCCATATCTTTGTAGAGAGTGAATTCTCAATCGGGGTCGGCTACCTAAATCCCAAGATGTGGCGTAGGCACTAGTTTTTACGCAAGCGACTGCCATCTGACCTTCCAACCCAGAGGGGAAACTAGGCCTTATTGGGCTTAGGTGGTTTCCTCACGATGTTTTCCTTCACCGAAAAGCGAGTGGTAAATATCAAATGACATTCCGTACATAAGTTCCGAAAAACTCATTGGTACGGGCCGGGTTCGAACCCGCGACCTCCGGATTGAAAGTCACATGTTCAGTGCCCTAACATGCATTAATTCATTAATGTTTTGTTATTTTATTATTACTGGGTCACGTTTTATAATTATGTTTAATTGTTTTGTTGGAAAGTGATGGAACAAAACAGTTGCAGCAGTTCTTTGGATGCAATGGACTTTAAGGTTGAGCCTGAGTGTATATCTAACGAACAAGGTGAGTTATCTTAATACTCTTGACTATTATTCTCTCATTCATGAAACTGTGTTAGAATTTTCACTGTAATGGTTCCCTTGTTGAATCCTATATGCGGTCCTGTGAAGACCTTAAGTGCGATATAATTTAACAATTTTGTGTGATTTTTATAAGTGAGTTTCATTGACTGCATTGATTGAGGTTTTAATATTTCATAGGCTCATAGCTAAAAAACCTTCTGAAAGTTAAGTGAAATACACTGCTTTATTTAAATTATAAAAGCATTACTCAAAGTGGTAAAGTAGAGTATGTTTGTCATGTGTACAGGAGTGCTGTAAATTGTCAATATCTGTGTTATTGTTGTGTGATGGTTACTTGTCTTGTGCTGCTTACCATGGTTTAGATACCTCGGCTACTGGAAGGTGGGTGCAGGTGCGGGAAGGGAAGGCATCAATTCGCAAAGCTTTGTTTTGCCATATTTGTGTTCAGAGGTACCGTTGGTAAATGACCAACGGTACCTCTGAACTCTGTTAATAATGGTGTCTGTGTTCACAGTGCATGTCAAGGAGGAGGTTGTAGAGTGCCTGAAAGAGGAGGCGGAGTGGGAAGATAGTGCTGCTGATGTCGCCTCTTTATATGCTGGACACGAGGTGAAGGATGAGCTCGTGCTGGGGCCGGAGGGCCTGCAGCCACGCGACATAGCCTTCACACTCTTTGGTAAATTGCTCATATCCTATAGAAGTTAAAGGCAAACCCAACATTCATAATTTACAAAGGCATAACAGATCCTTAATTTTTAAATTTCTTGTATAGTATTATTTTCACTAAGCTTGAATTTATCTAGTTTGTAGATATAGTCAGTTTGTCTTCTGGTACACAAAAATAATAACTTTACAATTTAATAAAATTCTTATTTATCTTTATTATATATCAGGTGGGTCCTGTAACAGAGCAATAAATTAAAAATAACTCATTTATAATGTAAACCTGTAAAATATAGTTTATTCAAAGAAGCAATGTATTGATAACATTTGATATTTAATAAAGTGACAGCTATGTCAATGCTAAGGCAAAGTCAATGTTGGACGGTGTACATCGAAAATGCTATTTACATTTTTTGAAATAATAAACATATGAAAACAGTATTTAAAAAGAAAACTGAACAGATGTTGTTCAGTTTGAGGATGAAAATGTACCTATGTTTTAATTTTTTACTCCAGTTACAGGACCCAACTGGTAAATCTTCTCTTTTATTTGATTTTCTCCTAACTTAAGTTATTTGCCGTTAATTTATTTCATGTGCGTTTGTAGCAGCTCAGTCAGCCGTTAGAGCACAGCCCAAACTGAAGGACTGTGAGTTGCGGCTCGAGCGCATTGAAGACCTCGAGGCGCCGCTCGGCACCGACACGCGCCGGGTCAAGGGACGTGTTGAAAACAAAGCTCATGTGGGACACGAAATACACTGTAATTCTAACATTGGCAATGAAAAAGAAACCTATGTTTGTGATATTTGTAAGACGAGGTTTGATCTGAAGACCCAGCTAATGGAACATGTTATGATTCATATCCACCAAAGCACGGAGCAGGAACAGATAAGCGTCACCGATAACGGTGAGTTCGGCGTTTTTATTGGTAAATTGTTTTGTCAGTGAGCTTATCGGCGAGTATATTATACCACCTTTCCTACTTTACGATGCTACCCAGGGCACTTGCGAGTTTTGACCTCCCTTATACAACTGTTGCATAATACTGGTACTGAAGTGTTCAATAATCGATGACATTTTATATTGCAGCTCCGTCGGCGGCAGGCGGGCGGGGGGAGGGACGGGGGCGAATGAGCACTGGGGAACGACGGTACTGCTGTGAGATATGTAACAAGAACTTTACGCAGTTGGGTAGTTTAAAGAGACATGAAAGGATTCACTCGGGAGAAAAGCCGTTTCCTGTAGAACATGTAACAAGAAGTTTACGAATTTGAGTAATTTAAAAGGACATGAACGAATTCACTCGGGAGAAAAGCCGTTTTCCTGTAGAACATGTAACAAGAAGTTTACGAATTCGAGTAATTTAAAGAAACATGAACGAATTCACTCGGGAGAAAAATGTTATTCCTGCGATATATGTAACAAGAAGTTTACGAGATCGAGTGATTTAAAGAAACACGAACGAATCCACACGAGAGTAAAGCCGTTTTCCTGTAGAACATGTAACAAGAAGTTTACGGTATCGAGTCATTTAAAGAGACATGAACGAATTCACTCGGGAGAAAAGCCGTTTTCCTGTATAATATGTAACAAGCAGTTTACGCAGCCGAGTCATTTAAAGAAACATGAACGAATTCACTCTCGAACATGAACTCCTCGCACGGAAGAAAACCTATACCATGCTGCGACGAGTGTAAGAAAGATTTACTCGAGAACGTAGTTCACATGCACCGACTCCGGTGCCTTGTCTTTATGAGCATCGAGGAAAACGAGGAGGTGTCCAACGATAGTCCTGTCTCCTTCTGTCGTCTCTCTCCCTCCACTGTGCTGGGAGATGAACCAGTGATCGAGTGTGAAGAGTAGTGGACTGTAACCAAACAGAACACCGGCTATTGTTATATACAAAGCGGCCTTGTAGCGCGCGACCCGTTCCCGCGGATGACGACATTATACTGAATATTGTGTTTTATCTTGTTTCTAAAATAATTTATGGGTTATCAAATATAATTTAATATTAATTATTAAAATTGTAATTTTGATGAGATTTATTTAGTCTACATTTTTCCTATTTGTCAAGTTCATAGCCAGTTAACAATGCAATTTCGTCCAGTATCCTATCTGCCAACATTCCCACATCGACCATGTTGCCAGTCATCCACTTTACCAACTTATAAATATACATACAGACTTTATATTGACTCGTTTGTTTAGTCTTGTTTATACAAATAATTTATGGGATATCGAATATAACACGATAGTAATTAATCAAATTGTAATTTTGTTGAGGTTTATTTCCTCTAAATTCCTATTTATCAACTTCATAGCCAGTTAACAATGCATTTTCGTCCAGTGTCCTTGCGAACATTCCCACATCGACCACGTTGTTTTGTCTTTGTATAAAATAAAGAATGTTGACAAAATGTGAAGTGGATTTAGGGAGTGGGTAAGAAAGTGGGACGATTTGGAAGTAGAATGTGGACGGAACAGGATTGTTGACGAAGTAAGCCTAAACGCACGACTCCGGAGGGCGGGGGCTCTTAGACAACAGCGGATGGAGGAACTGACGGAGGAGCCGGTACTTAAATTTCTATACCAAGTTTTCTTTCAAAGTGAAAGGAACAGAGAAAGTACGTTGATTACGAAGTTGTCCGACAAATCAGGAGCAAAACGTTATTCTACATCCTTAACGAGCAAATGTGCCAGTGATAATTGCTATTTGTATGAACAAATTCTGATAACCTTCATTTATGTGTTTATTTTAATCACATTAATAGTTTTTCTTCGTGTACCTTCGGGACAGATATACGTTGAATAAATATATTTGTTTAATAACTTTGACACTCTTTAAGATTTTAAGTATTTGAAACAATTAAAGAAATACAATTTACTGATTTATGTTTTATTTCCACTCAAAAAGCTTATTTACTTACACATATTCCATTGCATATTGGAAAGTCGCTTGGAGCCGGAACACATGACATTGAATTATGTATGTATGAGGTAGATATTAGTATTAGATAGTAGTTTAGAAACAGGCGAATGTTATTTTGAATGAGAATAAGAATATTTGAATGACTGTTGTCTTGATTTAGAGTGATTGTTTGAAATTAGCATTGTATGTTATTTCTATCATCAAGTTCCGCATGAAACTGTAACATGTTAATTACAACAATACCTACACAACGTCGTAGAAGTCGAATATGGCTCGACATGTTAAGAATCTGTTCGCGATCCATCATTAGGAGTCGATCAGTCAAAATAACCTATTCTTAAATGACGGTTAGTTAAATTAAAATTAAGGTAATAACGATAATAAACGGTCAGTTGATTTATTCTTGCGGTGCGTTATTTAAAATGATATATTTTTGAATACACAACTCTGACGCCATATCTTACCCTCGAGACAAAGGACAATGGGCAGCTAGCAGACTCGGCGAAACCAGACTCAGGATTCAAGGATTGATAAATAAAACATTGGAAAATTCAAGACATAAGTGTTTAGTTTTATAGAATTGACGCAGACAGTGGTCTCAGAGAAGTCATAAAGCAAAAAACAATATAAATACAAACAAAAAAGTTAAGTAGGTATACATAAAAAAATCGTCAGTTCCAATACAATGTTTTCAGATTATTTATAATTAAGACAGTATAAGTATAGCAGAAACCTCATTAGGTAACAAACAGGCCAAAAACATTGATATAAAGTACTAAAATAATTGGTTACAAAATAGGATTAATTGCTCCTTAACCCTTTGACCGCCAAAGAAGGCAAATCACGTCATCGGGAATTCGTGCCACTGACGCCAACGACGCCTATTGACAAAAAATTCAATGGTCATAAACATGCTAATTCAAACCATTATCTGTGTTTTTCAATCTCTGTTCATTTTGGATCACTTTTTTTTTTTTGGTTTGGCGTCTTATGCACGGTGAATTGCTTTGCCGCTTGGCGCTCGAAAGGTTAATTAACATCTTAATTTTGTACAAACTTATCTAAACATGCATAGAAATGAAAATACTTTATTTTCTATATTTTAGTTACTAATCTGTAACAGATTAGTTGGTTAGATCATTTCCCGAATCGTTAATATCTTAATATCATAATTATTAAAAATTGACAATATTTCTAACAGGTGGAAACTATTATAGAGATCGAGTCGATCTCTATATAAGGTAGTGTATAACTGAGAACAGACATGCACAAAAAACAATAATAAGTACAGCTTGTTACACAACAAAACGAATTTCATTAACACTTTCGACACCAACAACCCGGAGGCGGGGCGCTCGTAAACTTTGTTCAGATGCCGGCCAACCCGGTAGCCGGGTTGATGCTATATAAAAGTCGGCTCGGCCGGTTTCTGGGATATGTCTTACTTTTTTGTCTGGTTGCAAAAGTGTTAAAATCACACGGCTATTGTTTTTTCTACTGGTACTGGACTTAAAGAATAATGTTTTGTTTTTGAACTGAGCCAATCTACTTTCAGACAAGAACAAAGGCACTGTATCTTCATAATATTCTCATCCGCTACTGTATTTGTAACCAAAGCAGGTTAATGTTTTCAAGGATATTACATTACCAACCCCATTGTGTAGTCACTAGGTTTCATATGGAGCAATAGCGTATTTTCATAACCATTTTGGCCACATTATTTCTGTCGGGTGTCGGAAAGCCGATCGCCAATATAATCATATAAGAATATTCAGGCTCTGCTATACAGTACATATAATCAGAATCCATTACTCTTCCGAGGTAGTTATCATTTTGTTATATTATGTTTTTGTTATCATAGTTCGTTAACCAACCTCTGAATGACATTGTATTCTTTAAGTGGATTAGCTCAGTTCAAACAGTAAATACAAATAATCATAAGAATTTTATTTGCAAAAATGCAACATATAAGGTGAGTACATTTTACTTAAAGAAGCATGCACATTTTGTTTATCACTTAACTATAATTAAAACAGTAAATACAATTAATTTCCATAAATCCAGTGGTAAATATCTACAGATGGAATGGAACGTCATAAAAAGTGAGTACGTTTTACTCCTACGAGCTATGTAAAGAAAGAAAGAAATACATTTATTCGCGACAAGACATAAAACATAATTACATAAATGGTGTGACAGAAATTATTACAAGATAAAATAAAACAAAACAAATAGCAACTATTTTTATGGCTGTGCCACGAAAAGGTCCCACCTCAGCAAGATGCTAGCTCGAGAGCCAGCGCTGATCTTCCGGTGGGACCATAGGTGTATGTGTTACACAATTAAATCATATTAAACCACTAGTTCATAAAATAATGTAATAATTTCATTATTACAATAATCATCATTGATACTATAGTAACACTTGTCCAAACATTAGTGTAGTTTTTATTTAATTGAGGCATGTCAGAGTTTCTTATTTCTACGGGTCAATTAGTGAATACTTTTACTGTCATACATAAAATATTTCTTGCAAAAAAGCTTTGATTGCGAAGCACAAAGAACAGTGCCTCGTCGAGAATCCTGTGACTGTTGCCTTATTTCTAAATAAGCCTGTTTTGCTTGACTAATAACACTACTTCAAAGATATAAAGAGAGGGTAATGTCAACAATTAAAATTTATGGAATAAAGGTCGGCAATCCAGTAAGAAATAGAATCGATTGACACCCTCGATATAAAAATTAGAGGACCATTGTAAAATTTTATATTTTTGGGACTCCTGCGCGGCGCATAGAATTCCATAAATTTAGTCTAGAGGAGGTTGACTGTCAAGTTTTTGTTTACTAGTTGTAAGTTTACGTCCGCAAAGACTTATTGATGTCATTCTCGTAGTTTTCGCTATTCTTCCTCTGAATTACGATAGAGCAGTCGTCCGCGAAAAGTGTAACCGTATGGCTGGTAACATACGGTAAGTTGTTAATGTAGACGAGAAAAAGCAGTGGTCCAAGTACGCTACCTTGAGGGACACAGGTAGCAGACATCGTGCGATCAGATGGATATTTTATCAGCGTCTCTGTGTTACCATCGTATTTTGCTATCTCTGTGCATTGAATACGCAGGCTTAAGTAAGTTCTGACCCATTAATCAGTAGGGTGTTGCTTATATGGCGAAAAAAGGAAAAAAACTGAAATCTTAAAGTCTCACCCCCCCCCATTTTGTTCTACGACCCCTATTAACGGATGCTAGTTTTTTTGCTTTTTTTTTAAACCAATTTTAGGGGTCGCTACCAGCTGTCAAAGTTTTGGAAAAACAATAAAGACATGTTCAAATAAACAAATATAATTTACATACATTCTTATTAGAATTAATTAAAATTATGATAATTAAGTAAAAGAAAATTAAAATTTCAATTTTGATGACACTAAAGTAGATTTTTTCGCATTAGGGTGCAGTGCACTCTAAACTCGACCGATTGCTTCTCTTAACGCGGCCTGCCGGGGGGCGAGGGGTGTGTATCGATCAAGGGGGATTCCCAAGCAATCGACAAACGTTATAGAAGTAAAATAAATATAAAATAGTGACTGCCAATCTTGTCATATTGACACCTAAATTATGTTTTTTCCAAAACTTTATCAAGCGGTAGCGACCTCTAAAATTGATTTAAGGAAAAAAAAAAACTAGCATCCATTAATCAGGGTACTAGAACATAATGGCGGGGTGAGACAATGACTTTTTGAAAGTTAATTTTTAAGCAACACCCTATTAATCAGTCCTTTAACGGGGTCATGTGCCGCCGTATATGTCCGACTAAAGTGGTTTTCTGCGCAAACCGCTTCTGACAAATGTCGCAACAACAAGGATTCCGGCGTGCGTGGATGCGATCTTTGTGCTTCTTTAAACTTTTTAATTTCGTAAACTGCTTTTTAAACACGTTGCATGAATATGGTTTTGATCACGTGTGAGTTCGTTCATGTCTCTTTAAACTACTTGACAGAGAAAACCTCTGTTGACATATTCCACAAGCAAACGGTCTTTCTCCCGTGTGTATTTGTTTATGTCTATTTAAACTATCTAAAACTGTAAACCTCCGTTGACATATTCCACAAGAAAAAGGTCTTTCTCCCGTGTGAGTTCGTTCATGTTTCTTTAAAGTACTTGACTGCGCAAACTTCTGTTTACATATTCCACAAGAAAAAGGTTTTTCCCCCGTGTGTATTCGTTCATGTTCCTTTAAATGACTTGGTTGTGCAAATTTCTTTTTACATATTCCACAAGCAAACGGTCTTTCTCCCGTGTGTATTTGTGTATGTCTATTTAAACTATCTAAAACTGTAAACCTCCGTTGACATATTCCACAAGAAAAAGGTCTTTCTCCCGTGTGAGTTCGTTCATGTTTCTTTAAAGTACTTGACTGCGCAAACTTCTGTTTACATATTCCACAAGAAAAAGGTTTTTCCCCCGTGTGTATTCGTTTATGTTTTTTTAAAGTACTTGAATCTGTAAACTTCTGTTGACATATTTCACAAGCAAATGGTCTTTCTCCCGTGTGAATTCGTTCATGTGTCTTTAAATTACTCGACTGTGCAAATTTCTGTTTGCATATTCCACAAGAAAAAGGTTTGGCTCCCGTGTGAGTTCGTTCATGTTCCTTTAAATGACTTGGTTGTGCAAATTTCTTTTTACATATTTCACAAGCAAAAGGTCTTTCTCCCGTGTGGGTTTGTTCATGTGCCTTTAAACCACTTGACCGTGCAAACTTCTGTTTACATATTCGACAAGCAAAAGGTCTTTCTCCTGTATGGATTCGTTCATGCCTCTTTAAATGACTTGACCGTGAAAACTTCTGTTTACATATTCCACAAGAAAAAGGTCTTTCTCCCGTGTGTATCCGTTTATGTATATTTAAATTACCTAAAACTGTAAACTTCCGTTTACATATTTCACAAGCAAATGGTCTTTCTCCCGTGTGAATTTGTTCATGTATCTTTAACCTGCTCGCCGTCGGAAACTTCTTTTTACATATCCCACAAGCAAGAGGTCTTTCTCCCGTGTGGACTCGTTCATGTGTCTTTAAATGACTTGACTGTGAAAACGTCTGTTGACATATTCCACAAGGAAATGGTCTTTCTCCCGAGTGAATTCGTTCATGTCTCTTTAACTTGCTCGGCTCCGGAAACTTCTTTTTGCATATCTCGCAGGAATATCGATATCCCCGAGCGCGAGTTGGTTCCCGCCCCTCCCCCCGCCCGCCCACCGCTGGCGCTGGAACACAATGCACGTCGACGATTATTCAAAAAGATAAAGATAAATATATTTTGTTAAACAGAGGTAGGTTACAGGGATGAGGGTACATGAGGGTTACCTCACTATGTTTTACGCGTAGGCGTGCAAAATTTAAATCATAATTTTGTACGCGAAGTGGCAACACATACTGCAACACAAGGAAATGTAACATCTCTGTATTAATGCAGCCATCACCTATGTTTAACAAATAAACCACTGACTTTGAATGAGCTAAGCATTTATTTATTTTACACGACTTACTTTTTAAAATAATTTTAATTATGTTTCGTATCAAGATTTACAATTATGACTAATTGAGAACATTAAATAAAGTAGTTGCATTTTGTCATTATTTTGATGTCAATTTGATTAAACGTAAAATTAAATATAGTTTTAATTCTTATTTGTATACATCGGCAATTAAAATCTGGTATTATTATTATTAACTTTGAGACCTGTCATAGGTCTTATTGTTTCACTCTTAGGGGTCATCCATAAATTACGTCACACGTTAAGGGGGAGGGGGGGGGTCATACCAAACGTGACAGTACATGTTAAAGGTATAGCAAAAAAGCGTGACATAGGGGGGGGAGGGGTTCAAAAAGTCGACATTTGTGTGACGTAATTTGTGGATGACCCCTTACATCATTCAGATAATCTTTGATAGTCCGTTTTCTCTACTAACGATCTAATAGCTCAGTTGGGAGAGTACTACGCCGGAAACGTAGGGCTCGCAGGTTCGAGTCCGGTTTAGATAGTAGTAGATCACATTAGGTACATTTTTCTTTCAAAACTTACCTTTGTTTATTTAAAAAATAAAAATGTGGTATTTTAACATAATAAAATAGAATTGTAAAAAAGATTCTTAAAAAATATTTGTCCCTTAATATTTGTTTATATTTGAATGGTGATGAGTATGTGTGTAGATAAAGTGTTTTAAGACCTCTTAATATTCGTAAGTCGACTTGTAGCTTCAACCATGATTAGCCGGTAGAGACAATGATATGATACTTGTATCTAATATCATAAAATCGATTTTGCTAGTACCTACGTTTGAAGACATCGACAACGATGCAGATTGTTGTCGAAGATGCTTCGACAAATTAAACTCACGCACTCACACATGCATAATAATCAATGATCAAATACAAAATACCAATTAAAACATAACTTACCATCACAGGAGACGCCGCGCATACTCTCTTCCCGGTCCGTGCGTCGGTGGATATGCGTCATAACATGCTCCATCAGCTGGGTCTTCAGATCAAACCCCTTCTTACAAATATCACAGAGATAGCTTTCTTTTTCAGTGGCTGTATTAGTTGTTGTATGTGTTCTATTGCCCACATCGGCATTATGTTCAACACGCCTCGTCCCCTCGAGCAGCGCCTCGAGACTGTCGATGCGCTCGAGCCGCACCGCACAGTCCCTCAGCACGGGTTGTTCTCTGACGGCTAACGCTTCCCACTCCGCCTCCTCTTTCAGGCACTCTACTACTTCCTCCTTCACGTGCACTGCGAACAATGACACCATTTTATCAACAGACTCCATACTTTTCATGGCACATGAGACTTTTGCAAGCTACGGAATCGACATTCACATTGAAATTCGAGTTGACTTCCACTGATACTTACTTTGTCCATGCAAAATTATAATTTTATACAATTGTATGTCAGAAAAGTAATGAACAGTGAATAAATGTTTCACCTTATGGCCCTGTCAATATAGCGAAATGGCCCAGTCACGTATTTTGACTTAGGTGTAGAGTTAGAGAAGTTTTTCATTAGAGCGAGAGTCAGAAGCTTGTAGAGCCAAGCTTCTGACTCTCGCTCTAATGAAAAACTTCTATAAGATCTGACAACCTTTTGCCAGTGCGAGTCATAATATGGCTTCGTCTTGGCATCATTTTACATGAAAATCTATTTGGTGGGATTGTTGTTACTATAAAGTTAGAGGAATGTTCATAAAGCAGCGTAACTTTCAAGCAATCCATATGTAAATGAATAAATATAACCCCGAGTTGGAATAAAAACCGGAAATATCAGGCTAAAGATAAGATTGAGTCGACCTGCTAGTAATGCAAATTATGATGAAGAGTAAGGAGGCCGATTTCCTAAAGACGGCTGGACGGATTTGAGACTATTTATTTTTGTTTGAAAGGGCACACTTATACGAGTATGGTACCACTGTCATACGACCAGGATCTTCGAGGCACACCAATCGAGATCCGAGCTTTATTTCCGCTTACAGTTACTCTAGGAAAGCATCTTTTATTGACGTGAATGTTCATTCAAGCCGTTTTATTGGAGTTTACTCCTTAAGAATCGATTTTCATATATAAGCCCGGGGTATGAAAAATATGGGGTGTAAAATCGAACGTATCTGCCGTGCTAATTTAAAAAGTCGTATCTCAGTATACGATCGGGGTAAAAATACGACTTCGTAATTTAGCAGGTTATGCGTTAAGCGTTATAGACTAAGATCCCGATATAAAATAAAAATAAAATTAAAAATTTATAAAACCCCCGACATGACAACCTGTAAAAAGAAAGAAATAAAATCTCCGAAATGTGCCTATACTATGAACCGTAGAAAAAGAATCCAAGCTTCGTTGCGTCGGGGGACCGCTAAGTAAATAAAATGCAATGTACTGAAAATCGTAAAGTGGGAAGCCCAAATGCATACATGCAATTTTGCGTTGAAAAATATATTTCATTTCATTTAGGTACTTAGCGGTCCCCTTAACGCAACGAAGATTGGATTCTTAATCTACTGTTCATAGTATAGGCACATTTCGGAGATTTTATTTCTTTCTTTTTACAGGTTGTCATGTCGGGGGTTTTATAAATTTTTAATTTTATTTTTTCTACTGTTCATTGTATGGGCACATTTCGTAGATTTTATTTCTTTCTTTTTATTGGTTTTCATGTCGGGGGTTTTTTAAATTTTTAATTTTATTTTTATTTCATATTTTTTAAACAAACAGAAGTTTCGTCCCAGAATTTTCTTCTTTTGACACTATTTTTGTTTTACACCGTTTAAGGTCCAGGGTTTCCAATCTTTCGTCGAGCTTGATCCTTGACTATATGTAGGTACAACAGGATCCCAAGCCAGTGGTAATGAATGGTGTCTTCTCTAAGATTGAAGTTAGGATATATTTTGATTTCAATAGCCTTAAGCAACATTCTGGGAAAAAATCGTTAAAGTCAGACTATGCTATGTATGCTTATAATGGCAAAATGGCGAAGTTATTAGCCAAGACAATCAAAATATATACTTTAAATGCACTGCATCAGTCGCAAGAACCTGCTACTTATGGCCTAAAATAGAACCAGGTTTCTATTCTACAGGATCCAAATACGGTACGGGTGGCTTACTTAGCTCCATAAAAATTGCAGTTGGTGCTAGGTAACTTGACTTAGTTTTGAGAGACCTAATCATCGATACCGCACACCATGGGATAAACATCCCCACTTTTGTTACGTGTAGGGAAGGTAACCAAAAAATTGTTTTTAAAAATGTATTCAACCACTATGTCTCTGAGCTAAGCTGTAGACAGACTGACACAAACTACAAAATCCTAAAAAGCTAATAGTGACCACTTAGGCAAGAGTAGGTACTTTTGCTAAAGCTTACGTGTCATTAAGTCGCGTTAAAATCTTGCAGGGTGTTGCTATTTGTGACCTCAATCAAAGGAACCTGTTCAATAGTCCTAATAACAATTCAGCTTTAGCAGAATTCCGAAAGTTAAAAATAATGACCCAGTACTGTGACAGAAATTATAATGAGTTCGTTAGGTCAAAAAAGTTTTTTTTGAGACTCGGTTTTATTATTGACTGTACTTTCTTACACAAATGTTAATTGCTCATCAATAACAATCAGAGAGCCCAAACACCATGGGTTTATCTTGTGCTGTTTAGGAGTTCCTACGGCCATCTTCAGCTCCAAGGTACCAAATTATTGTACTGTCAAAAATTTATTAATCTGTTGATTACGCTAATAAAACTTAACATTTAACCAACATTAGAAATTCTTGGCTTAGATCCTTTCACAACTAGCTGGTCATCATGAGACCTTCATTTATTGAGTGATATAGAAAATGCTAATAATACTTAACATTTAACCAAAACTTTGGAATCCTTGGCTTCAATATTGGCTGAAATCCATTAACAACTAGGTGGTCATCATGAGACTCTCAATTAGTAGTCATATAGAAAATGCTAATAAAACTTAACATTTAGCCAATATTTCGAATTATTGACTTCATTATTGGCTGAGATCTCGTCACTTGTTCCAATTAAAGCTGAATATCTTGGAAACTACTGGTCCTATTTCCACCAAACATAGCTAAGAACCATCTCGACGGAAAAGTTTTTCGATTAAAAAAAACCGCACTTAAATTGGTCCATCCGCTTGGGCGCTACGATGCCACAGACAGACACACAGATACACATGTTAAACTTATAACACCCCTCTTTTTTCGTCGGGGGTTAATAACCTTCACCGAGATGTTTATTTGATGAAATGTATTTTATATTTAATTTAATATGTCAATAATTATATTGCATATGGGTTGCCTAACAAATTTTAGTCCAGGGTATGTTTAATTAATAATAAAAAAAAAATGTTTTAAACATTTCACCGGTTTGATTAATATTAGATAAATTCTATACCAATCGAAAGTATGAAGCCCATAGAATATGCAAACGTTAGGTTGCCTATTCTTTTCCCGTCACAACTATTGGGTAGCCAGGTATAAACAGGTAAATCTATACCTACTAGCATTTTGCAAAGGTCTGATTGTTGAATTGAAATTAAATAAAATTAAAGATCATTTAATTATGAATTTATCTAATAATCAAATCGGTGAAATGTAAAAAAAAATTTTTTTTAATTTTAAACTAAACATACCCTGGACTAAAATTTGTTAGGCAACCCATATGCAATATATTTATTGACATTTTAAACTAAATATAAAATACATTTCATCAAATAAACATCTCTGTGAAGGTCATTTTATATCGGGAGCTTAGTCTATAACGCTTAACGCATAACCTGCTAAATTAAGAAGTCGTATTTTTACCCCGATCGTATACTGAGATACGACTTTTTAAATTAGCACGGCAGATATGTTCCAAAAATATAAGTATTGCGAGGATTGACGTTTGGTTGTCAAAGGTGACGGTTGAAAATTTATTTTATTTATAAGTTAATTCAGTTTTAGAGTCCTTTTCGCTGTTTTTGCGATGAGTGAGTCAAGTCGAGGTGTCGTGAGTGATACGTCACTTTTAGAATGTGGGCAGCGGGCAGCTCCGTCGTGGCTATCTGAAGTGGAGTTTGATAATAAGGCAGGGCCGAGTCAATCGGATATTGTATCGGACGCTGAGTCCATGTCGGATGTGCGGCATATAGCGGTGAAGCGTGCTTGTGGTCTGAGCGACGAAAGCTGTGGTTGTAGTGATAGTTTTATCACAATAGGCAGGAAACCTAAACGCTTGCGGGTTTTAGCAACCGCCAAACGCAGCTGGAGCCGGACGGTGTGCCTGACAAGTTATTTGAAGTTTATATAGTGTCAAAAGAAGATTTACCGAAACAGATTGGTTTGGCAAAGTTGCTGCAATTTAAGGGTATAAAAGGAATTTTATCCGTCAAGTTTATGGGTCCACGTAAAGTTCGCATACAGTTTAACTCTAAGGATGATGCGGAGAAGCTTCTGGCTTCTCAGGAGTTTAACAATGAGACGAGACGTTCTTATTGGTCTAATATGGCATGCTGCACTTATGGAATTATAAGGCAGGTTGAGTTGGAGGTTGAGGAAGACGAATTTTAAAGAATATTGAAGGGTCTGAAGACATTTTGTCAATATGTAGACTGAACCGTTTGGATCATGATGGGCGTTGGGTTAAGGCTGAAGCTATTCGTCTGTGTTTTAAGGGAACTTCTTTACCGCCATATGTTTATGCCTACGGTTGCCGATTTAAGGTAAATCAGTACACTTTCCGGGTTACCCAATGTTCAATATGTTGGAAGTTCGGTCATCTGAGCAGGTTTTGTCCTACTACTAAAGTTACTTGTCCGAAATGCGGCGGGGAGCATGCCAATTGCGAAACGACTATTTTTAGATGCATTAATTGTAAAGGCAGCCATATGGCCTTAGATAAGTCGTGCCCGGTTTTTGTGAAGGAGTAAGAAATTCGCAGGATTATGTCTGCTGAGGGATGTATATATAAACGGGCTTTTTAGTTGTATATGCAAAATAAGGAAAAAAAGGATACGGATGTTTGTAGTCAGGATGCGCCATCTGTTTTTGAGAATGACTTAAGTTTTGGAAAGTCATATAGAGATGCTGTTTTGTCGAAGCCGTTACAATCTAAAGAGTCTGAAGATTCTGTCTGTCAGGCTGAGGGCCAGCGATCAGTAAGTCAGTACAGATTAGAGAGCGAGCCACAACAAGAGGTTCGTAAGCCGCGGAAGTCAAAAAGAGTAACAGATGTGAAGAGGTCCGAGTGTCTATTGGTCAATCAGCCTACTATTGAGCGGGCTGATATGGAAGATCAAAGACAAAATAAGGACAAGAAGAAGAGACGTATTACTTTTGAAAGGCTGGTTGAGAAGACGAAGGATATTTTGTTTTCTACCGAAAGTTGGGAGGAGAAGTTCAAAACACTGTTTGGAGTTGTTGTTAAGGAGATTTTGGATTTATTTAAGGATTTTTTTAAGGAAGGTGATTTTGTACGTTTGTTTTTGTCTAATTTAAATGGCTAGATCTAATACCAGATCTTTCTTGAATGTAATGTTCAATTCAATATTGGCGGAACCCTTATCGGAATCGGCTAAATTTGTATACAGTTTTTTTTATGTAAATAGTGTATACAAATTTAGTTGTTTTCGTGTACATGTTATTTTCAAGTTTATACGGTTTATGTTTTTATTTATCTATGTCTTTTAGATGAATGATGTTGTGTATTAGGCCTGCTGGAGCTGGCATGTTCATAAAAATGATCAAAGCTCCTTAATTAATAGATTAAAAAAAAAAAAAAAGGATTGCGATACTACGGTAGAAAGGTCGTATCTTTGTATGGATTTCATAGTAAGATACGGTTTTTTTTTCCGTAGCACTGCAGACTGTAGTAACTAAACTAGCCGCTCGAGGGCGCTTTACATCACGCTTCCTTATTTAGTTACTACTCATGATCTCTCCAATTTGTTAAAAATTGGGCAAGTGCGAGTCCGACTCGCGCATGAAGGGTTCCGTACCTATATATATGTATATATAGGTATAACAAGTTTGTTGTATGGGAGCCCCCCTTAAATATTTATTTTATTTAATTTTTAGTATTTGTTGTTATAGCGGCAATAGAAATACATCATCTGTGAAAATTTCAAGTGTCTAGCTATCACCGTTCTTGAGATACAGCCTGGTGACAGACGGACGGACGGACGGACGGACGGACGGACGGACGGACGGACAGCGAAGTCTCAGTAATAGGGTCCCGTTTTACCCTTTGGGTACGGAACCCTAAAAATGAATCGGAAGTAAACTTTCCTTGTAAAATATTGTAATTTTGCTGTATATTATACTCGTATATTAATATTATGTAAGTGCCTACCTTCTCGTTCTTGTTTGCAGCACCCAACAGGGTACATAATGTGATACTTAAACTATTTACTAATCATTATGTGCAATAAACGTATTGAGTATATATTTTATAATCGTTCTTAAGGCCAGGCGCGCACCACGATTTTAGTCGCGCGATAATTTTGTCGCATAAATGCAAGATATGGGTTTATATGAGAGTGCGCGCACCACGATTTTCATAAACCCAGAAGTACGCTTATTTCTGCGACAAAATTATCGCGCAACTAAAAAAAAATCGTGGTGCGCGCCTGGCCTGAAGAGTAAACTCCAGTCGTGCGTCGGAGCTGACACACACACTTTTTTCATTAAAATTTCATTGTTTTTTTTGTACACGAATTAACGCCACATCGTTCATGTCATGGCATTATTTTAGAGTCAACATTTTAACACTTCTAAAAGCGTCAACCACACTACTAAATTAAGAAAAAAAATCCTTTAGTCCTTTATTTAACTGATTTTAACAGGCTAGTTGCTTTCGTTTTCAATATAGCACATTCAATTAAGTTAGTGGCCCGAAATTTGCTCTTGAGAGGACAATCGGTACCCTAATCCATAATGTAATGTAACTGGACTTAGTTGGTAAATAAATAGATGAATAAGTTTTATGCAACAGTTGTATAAGGGAGGTCAATACTCGCAAGTGCCCTGGGTAGCATGGTAAAGTAGAAAAGGTGGTATAAACCAAGCTCACTTACCAAACAATTTACCAATAAAAACGGCAAACTCACCATTATCGGTGACGCTCATCTCTTCCTGCTCCATGCTTTGGCGGATATGAATCATAATATGCTCCATCAGCTGGGTCTTCAGATCAAACCTCTTCTTACAAATATCACATACATAGGTTTCTTTTTCATTGCCAATGTTAGAATTACTGTGTATTTCGTGTCCCACATCAGCATTGTTTCCAACACGTCTCTTGTCCCGGCGCGTGTCGGTGCCGAGCGGCGCCTCGAGGTCGTCAATGCGCTCGAGCCGCACCACACAGTCCTTCAGTTTGGGCTGCGCTCTAACGGCTAACGCCTGAGTTGCTACAAATGCACATGAAATAGATTAACGGCTAGTAATTGAACTTAAAAGAAAATCAAATATTAAAAAGATATACAGGGTGTAATCGTTAAGTGTAGCCAGGCGATAATTCCGTAAATATAGCAGATATCAGAAAACATCAAATTGACATCCAAAGTGAATGAATGAAATGAATAAAATTATATTAATAACTTTTTTAAATAAAAATATCCTAAATATTAACTTCAAACCCTCCCGTACATTTTTAGTACCTACGCCGTTCGTTGAAAGACTGAAGGAACTACTACTAATTTCTCTACTCATTTCACCATTATCAAATGATTCATAAATTGTTTTTTTTATCCACTTATCCATATCAATCAATTATAATTTTCAAGTAGTTAGTACTGATGATGAAAGTTAGATATTTTCAATCGTTTTATAAAGCAACCCACACACGGAGTTTCACCCCGCAGTTCACCGAGCAGGTCCGTGTGTGTTGCTAAAGTTTGGCTTAAAGGACCATAAGCCGTGCTTAAAAAAAAATTACATTTATTTTTTTATAAACGGTAGTGCAAATAATGAATCGAATATGGGGGGGTTTGAAGTTAATATTTGGGACATTTCTGCTTTTATTCGAAAAAGTTATTAATGTAATTTTACTCATTGAGTAAATCACTTTCAATATCAATTTGATGTTTTCTGATATCTGCTATATTTACGGAATTATCACCTGGCTACATTTAACGATTACACCCTGCATAAGCTAGATAAATAAGAGATTTGCAAAATTGTAAAGAATTTATTCTGCCATACCAGAAGACAAACTGACTATATCTACAAATCACATAAATTCAAGCTTGGTGAGAATAATACTACACAATGGTTACGCCTTTATAAATTTGAAAGTTAAGCCTTAAACTTCTCTACAATATGAGCAATTTACCAAAGAGTGTGAAGGCTACGTCGCGTGGCTGCAGGCCCTCCGGCCCCAGCACGAGCTCATCCTTCACCTCGTGTCCAGCATATAAAGAGGCAACATCAGCAGCACTATCTTCCCACTCCGCCTCCTTTTTCAGGCACTCTACAACTTCCTCCTTGACATGCACTGTGAACACAGACACGATCATTAACAGAATTCAGAGCTCCCATGTCCCAGACATTTGGAAACATTAACTTTTACAAAAGTTTTGTAATTATATATTTTCCCGAATATATATGTATACATATGTATATATATATATTTTTTTTTTTTTTCATTTATTTAAGTTAATTAATCACAAATAATTACGTATATACGTTATTTAGGTCCGGAATCTACATATTTTTGGGTGATATGCTTATTTGGATGTCATAATTAAAACCTTCACTTGACCGTCAATTTCACAACTACTTCTTAATATACCTTACTGATTCCTTGTAGACCAACGTTGAATACATTTAGAATGTGAGGAAATGAGAAGTTGATAACAACACCAATATATGGCATAACAAGGCTTTGTGACTTGGTGCCTTCTCTTCCCGCACCTGCACCAACCTTCCAGCAGCCGAGGTATTTAAACCATGGTAAGCAGCACAAGACAAGTAACCATCACACAACAATAACACGGTCATTGTTAGAGTACTCCTGTGTGGACCAACACATGACAAACACTCTACTTAAACATTGCGAGTAATGCTTTTATAATTTAAATAAAGCAAGCAAGTGTGTTTAAGTTAACTTTCAAAAGGTTTACTTGCTATGAAATACTATAAGCTCAATGTGTACGGGTCACGCACCCGTACTGTCAGTATGTATGTCAGATGTATGTCAGATGCAGGATAGATTGTGGGATGTCAGAATTGATGTCAAAAATAGTACCACACGTTTGATGTTAACGATGGTCTTTATTGCACTGCTATAATGTAGGTTACGCATGTCAACGAATATGTCTTAAGGTTATGCTACACTAAATGCTATTGCTATATTATGATGTACGATAGCTCGTACATACTGCCACTTACAAAAGCAAAAAATACAAAAAGCAAGTTAAAGAACAATAGGTTCGATATAAAGGCGCTTAAAAAATGCAAGCAGGAAATAGTATAAAATGGGTACAAAAAAGGATTTAAAAATACAATATTATTCTATAATGTCCTTAAAATTAACGTTCCTTCGTGGTTGAGGTGTTGCTGGTATATCTGTTCTGGATGCAGATTCTAGCTGCTGTGGTGACCTCATCTTCCCCGGCCCACTCGGAGTAGCTGCGATTGTCACTTCCTGTAGTGGAGTATCGGGTTGAACGGGAGTCAGTTGCCACCTGCGTCTCCATTTACAAGCGATAAGTGTCATGGTTATTACCGACATAGTACCCAATATTGCGTAGATAATTATGTAATGGGTGTTGTTATGTTTACTGAATGTTTCCAACTCTTGTTCCTTCATAATCTTGATTTTTTGGTTGATGTCAAGAAACTCATTTGTATGGTCGTCTGTCAGGATTTGTATATCCTTTGATATCGATGCTTTAATTACGTCATTGATTGGAGATATTCTGGGTATTTCTATGGATGAGCCTTGCATAAACATTTGACTCTTGTAGTCATGTTGCGAGTGTATGACGAAAGATTTTCCTCTTATAGCACATCCTGATGGTATCACAACCAATCCGGTGTTGACCAATTTTTCTGTTGATACGCTGGTCGGGCAGATAACACGTATCGGGTGTTCGGTGCAATATGAAAATAGCCAGGTGTCCCGAGAGTGTAACTTGATCCATCGGTCGGCGCAATCCCTCGCGGTCGCTTGACAGTAAGGTTTGTTATTGTTATTCGTCATTAATTGCATGTCACAGATAGAGTCGCCGACTTTCATTGTATATACAGGGTGATTTAATGGGCACAACATTTTGTCATTCTTGTTAAAGATGCAAGCCAGTATGTCAGATTCTGTCATTGGGATTACGGTATCTTTCTTCACGTTGATTGCTATGTATTTAGTGCCAGTTGATGTGTAGATTGAAGTATTTTTATCCCTTTGTGGTATGTCTATAATTTCGTCCAGCTCGAATTGGTCACGATTTAGTAGCGGTATGCGTATTTCCATTATAAGGTTCCTCCGCGTCACTCGTGCCTGAATATGCAGTAAGCCGTATATGTCTCCAATATTATCAACTGGCGTTGTGAGATCACTCTGTAGATGCCCCGATATCAAGTTTAATTGTTGTTGTATTTGTTCAGGCGGTAATAAATGCACGTTGAGTCTTCCGTGATAAATGTCGGTAACAGTGTCAATCAAAGTGTCTTGAATCCTTCTTAAGTTAGAGATTATGACGTCAGCTGCCATCATCGATGATAATATAGAAAATGAATGTAATGCACGTAAACTATTTGTTTGTGCTTGCTGTATGTCTTCAGTTAAATTGTGGACGGTTTTTACAATCGATGTAAATTGGCTTTTCATAATAAGCTCATTTCGTTTAAGAATGTTATTGTGAGCTTCTAATATCGACGTTTGGTTTTTATATAAGTTAAATATGTGGTCTTCTCGTTGTTGAATAGTTTCGATGTCTTCTTCATATTTTTCTGCAAATCGGTCATCCAATACGCCGAATAAGGTATTAGCTAAATAGCCAACTCCATTAATTAGTCCTCTTTTTTGACGATTAATATTATGATGGCTTGTCAGCAACTTGTTGTAATGACTCAGTTCGTTGAGCTCGTGTTCGAATTGCGCAATAACTGGGGCACATGTAAAATCATTACTGCATTTCTTTTTTATGAGTTCAACATAGTTCTCTATCGCCATTATGCTATTCCAATACGTGGTCATATTATAGTATACGACCATCTTCCATTCATCTTGTATGATTTTAATATCGGAAATCTTGTCAAAATATAGCGTGTTGTTGCTTTGTATCATGCCAATCTTGAGTGTTTGTTGTGTGGTCGGAAGTATGCATGTCAATAATAATAACAGCATTGAAGTAAAAAGGCTTTGTTTATTTCTTCGTATGCGTTTCTGTGCCTTTTGGGGTTCGGCGTCTGGTTTCGTGTCGGTGTCAGTTGGATTAATAGGTTTCGATTTTTCAATAGGCAATGGGGCTAATTTTAACACAGGTCGTTGGATTTCCTTTCCTTTTGTTTTCAGTGTGACAACTCGAACAAATCCATCTTTGCCGGGGTGTACTTCTGTCACTCGTCCCATAGCCCACTTAGCGGGCGGTAAGTTATCCTCTTTGATAAGGACGATGTCATCTTTTTCCAAGTTTTTTGTTGGCTGCTGCCATTTCTGTCTTAGTTGCAGATGGTGTAAATACTCGGATGACCACTTTTTCCAAAAGCTTTGTAGCATTTTTTCTGTCAATTGTCATCTTGTTTTGTTACACGTGGTCTCGTTACCTTGCGTAGGTAAAGACAACAGTGGGCCTCCAATCAAAAAGTGTCCTGGAGTCAAATATTCTGTCTCCGAATCATCTGTCAGTGCATATAGTGGCCTGGAATTTAGGCAGGCTTCTATTTGTGTCAGGAGTGTAGTAAACTCTTCAAATGTCAGTTTCTGGTCTCCTAAAACACGCTTGAGGTGGTGTTTGGTCTGTCTCACCGCAGCCTCCCAGAGCCCTCCCCCGCTGGGCCAGGCCGGAGCATTGAAGTGCCAGGTTACCCCCATTTCAGCGATGTCATCTAAGAAATCCTTGTTTATGACTTGCATGATTTCTTTCTTTTCTTGCTGTAGGATCCGCGCGCCACCAATAAAATTTGATCCTTGGTCGGTAAATACGTGTAGTGGAGTGCCTCTTCTGGCGCACATCCTCTTAAATGCAGCGAGGAATGTGGGCGTGCTTAGATCGGATGCAAGTTCCAGGTGTATTGCCTTTGTGACGAAGCACACAAAGACTGCAATATATCCACGGGTCGTTTTTATGCCTCTTCCTTTATTTGCTTTCAGCTCTACTTGGCCTGTGAAGTCAATTCCCGTATGTGTAAATGCCCGGGAAGGTGTCACTCTTGGTTTTGGCAAGTCTCCCATCAGCTGTTTTTTGGTGTTTGAGTTGAATCGAATGCATTTCACACAGTGGCTCACGTGTTTCTTAACCATACGTGTCGCGCCTAGTACCCAAAATCTCTGCCGAAGTGCAACTAAGGTTAAGGGCGCGGTGCCGTGAAGTGTTTTCTCATGCGCTTGTCTTATGCTTAAATCCGTCAGTCTAGAGCGCTTCGGCAAAATGATCGGGTGTTTTGCATTTTCTGTCAGATGTGAATGCTGAAGTCGTCCGCCAACTCTCAACACCCCATTTTCATCTATATAAGGGCGTAAGTCAAGTAGATTACTCTTAGATGTCACAGTCCCCTTCTTTTGGATATCATAATTAATGTCCTTTTGAAATTCGTGTCTTTGCACCGTCCTTGCAATAACATTGTATGCATTTTCTATTTCTTTTGTTGTCAAGTAATTAGCGGTTATTGGCTCGTGTTGCACAATGCCCGGAGCGCTATGTTCGCACTTTGCCGTCGTAGAATACGTCCGACTGCGATGACGTAGGTTTGTTATGAAACGTGACATATAACATGTGATTCGTACTATGCGGGATAACGAGCTATTTTTATCCAGTAGATCTTCTATGATAGAGGATGATGTCAGGGTGGCATATGCCTTTGGTCTCAATTTTACTTCACATTCCGGTAGGGCCACTTTGTCAGTGTTTTCGGGAATGTCCTTTTTAATGAAGTCAGGGCCTTCCCACCACAACGAATGGGATAATAGCTGAGTGGCAGTTATGCCTCGACTTGCACAGTCAGCGGCATTATTCTGCGAGATAACATGTCTCCAACATTCAGAGGGCATAATTTCATGAATTTCTTTTATGCGGTTGGCTACGAATGTTTTCCAGCGTGTCGGGTCTCCTTGTAGCCAGCCCAATACGACTAATGAATCCGTCCAGCCGTAGATGGGTATGTTTTCATATGGTAATGATTTGATCACCTTTTCCATTAATTTTGACAGTAGCACGGCGCCACATAGCTCCATTCGTGGTAATGTCAATGTCTTTGATTTTGGAGCGAGTTTTGTTTTGGAAGCAATTATTCTTGTCATCACTTCTCCGTTGTCATTGAATGATTTGAGGTATATGCAGCACGCAAATGCTTTTTCAGAAGCGTCACAAAATCCATGCAAAAATACTGGTTGCATTGTATTTCCAATCCAGCGCGGAATATTCAGTTTGTCAATATTATGCAGGTCATCTTTCACTTTTAACCATTCCTGTTGTATGCGTTGCGGAACTTCTTGATCCCATTCAATTCCGGTGATCCAAACTTGTTGAAATAATAATTTGGCTCTGACAGACAGAGGCGAGAGAAATCCGAGAGGATCAAAAATTTTGGATATTTCGGATAGTATTATTCGCTTGGTCATTATTTTTGTATTTCGCTGGCCGCCCTTGTAGTGAAACGTAAAGTTATCGGTAATCGGATTCCATTGCAAGCCGAGTGCCTTAGTAGACGTCGCGTTGTGCATGTCAACATTAGATTGGTTTATTTGCTCCGGTGATAAATGTGATAATAATTGTGGTTTGTTGCTAGTCCATTTTCTCAGGTTTATTCCAGCTCCACGAAGCATGTCAATTAATTGATGTTGTGTCTCCATTGCTTGCTCTAGGGTATTACATCCACTCAGGAGATCATCAACATAAAAATCCCTTTTTAAGACCTTGGCGGCTAAAGGGTATTTGTCAGCATCATCCAGGGCTAATTGAGCCATGGTGCACATTGCCAAAAATGAGGACGGTTTCATCCCATACGTGACAGTGCAGAGTTGATAATCTTTTAGTATATCTTGAGGATGAGCTCTCCACATAATCTTTTGCAGGTGCTGCTGATCTTCTTGGACAAGAATGCATCTGTACATCTTTTCGCAGTCCGCTGTATATACTACCTCATAGGTTCTCCATCTCAAAAGGAGGTCTTGTATATCCTGTTGCAATTTCGGACCACATTCCATCAGATCATTTAAGCTGTATCCGGTCGTTGTTTGAGAGCTTGCATTAAACACGACCCTCAGTGGTGTGGATGTTGATTCCGCTTTAAGAACGCCGTGGTGCGGCAAGAAGTATGACGGCTCCTGCTTAGTGGTGCATTCTTTCATATGACCCAATTCTTCATATTCATCCATGAATTTCTTGTAATTGTCACGTAATTTGCAGTTCTTTGTCAAGCGTTCCTCCAGGTGCTTGAATTGTGCTATTGCCTTTGATTTCGATTGACCCAATCTGTCTTCAAATCCTTCTTTCATAGGCAGTCGAACTTCATATCTTCCGTCCGGCCTCCTTCTGGTGGTCGCGGTGTATAGTTGCTCGCAGAATTGTTCTTGCTGTGTTTCAATGGTCTCGTCAGTGCTGATTTCTTCCATCTCCCAGTATTTAGCGACATCCTCTATATTGTTAATGACAACGTTACAATTAAGGGTGACGTTGACGGGTCCTGACAAAATCCAACCAATTCTTGTCTGTTGAGCAATCGGTTGTTGATCCGTTCCTCTAATAAGACCATTCATTATAATGTCAGAATAAACCTTTGCATCTAACAATATGTCAATCGTATTCGATATGTTATAATCTGGGTCAGCCAGCTGTATATGCTGAACATGTGCATAGTTTTGCTTCACAAAAGAATTGTTAGGTAATTTATTGATTAATTGTGGCATGATTAAAGCATGAGTGGTAAATGAGTAATCATCGTGGATTGATTTGCAGTCAAGTTGAATTTTCCCTTTGCTCTTTTTCGTGTTAACGCCAACTCCGGTTACAGATGCGCTTATTTGTTGGCGTGGTAAGCCTAATCGTTGTGCAGCATTTTCGGTAATCAAAGTGATTTGTGAGCCTTGGTCGAGTAGGCCTCTTAATGTCACAAACGTGTTATCATTTGCTCGTACACGTATCAGTACAGTTGTCAATAATATTTCGCCATTGTCATTTGTCACATGATTCGTCGAGGATTCCCGATTGTATTGCTGACGCGGTTGTTGCTTAGGTATGAACGATGACCGCGATGCTTGCGAGGCAGGTTCATTCACCGCATCGTGTAATAATGTGTTATGCCTTCCGTGGCAGATTTTGCATGTTTTTGTGGAATTGCACACATTGCGTTCATGCACATAGAGACAATTACTGCACATTCCATGTTTCGCAACTGTTTTTAATTTAGCATCCGGTGACATGTTTTCGAACTTCTTGCATTGATATAACGCATGATTAACATTGCACAGTACGCAAATTGCAGAATTATAGTTGTATACCATCGGCTTGTTGTATGATATTCTTCTCGGTGTTGAACAAGATGTATCTTTAGACCTGAATGTCAGTGGTTTAGTTGCCGACGATGCTGTTGGCTCTCGCTCCTTCTTATTCACGGGTTCCAATGCAATAAATTTGGTTTCCAAAAATGCAGTAAATTCTTCTAGTGTAGGCAAGTCACGTGGCGCTTTACGTGATTCCTTATAATCGCTCAATGTCAAATGATCTAATTTTTTAGTCAAAAGATGAACGAGAAGTGGATCCCAAGTCGTTGTGTCAATGCCAAGGTTATGGATGGCATGTACGCACTCCATTGTCGTGTCATACATTTTCTTAATATCATGCGAGGATTGTTTTTGAATATTTGGTTGGTTTAGAAATATTTCAATTTGTCTTGTAAATAATAATTGGTCGTTGTTGTACCGATGGTACAAAAGATCCCATGCAGTGGTGTAGTTGTCAGTTGATACATGCAAATGCTGAATAAGCCGTTGAGCATCCCCTCTCAGTTTCCCCTTTAGATGCTGCATCTTCTGCGCCTTCGAGAGGGCGGGATTGTCATGAATTGCTGATTTATACAAGTCCAAAAAGGTCGGCCATTGAGAATAATCTCCGTAGAATGTCGGAATATCCATTTTTGGAGTGGACTGGACGAGATGCGTAGTTGCAGATATTTTCTGATTCAAAGCTCTCTTTGCCAGGCGATATTTTTTCTCATACACAGAATATCTCTCCTCATAATCCTTATCGGAACCCAACAACAGATTATCAATTTTCAAATGCAGGCTGTCAATGTTACTCCACCGAGTTTGCAGATTGTGAAGTTCATCCTCCATTTCCCATTTCTCAGTTATCTTGTCAACGTCAATGTAGTTCAACAATCGTTGGAATGCCCTAAAATTAGCTTTCTGCTCATTAAAAAACTCAGACAGCTTGTTGTCCACGGCAGTTGCAGGCACTTCCCCAAAGCGATAATTAGAGAGCATCGTGCGAGTATTGTCAACGAGTACCCCTATTTGCTGGAATATCTTGTCCACAAAATACTCTCCAGTTTTGTCAGGTGCGTCAAGCAGTTTTGCGTTGTTTTTCTCAAATTCTTCCCACAACGTATCTAACGCTTGGACTCGCGTCCGTAAATATTCGTCAGTTTTCCTGGAGTCAGAATCTTTCTTAAAATTGATTTCCACCCTCCTTATAGATTCGGCGATCTCCCTCTGCTGCTGCAAAATACGATCGTAATCTTCCATTTCTTCGGTGTATCACTATGTCAAATATTAAATCTCACAAAATTTAAACGAATGTCACTGTCAATAGTAATAGAATGCCAAGTGCAATAGCTTGCTTAGGTTTGAGCGTCACTGGTATTTTAGTATTCACGAAGTGTGTAACTGCGTCCTCTCAACTTCGCTGGTGAGACCCGCTTGTGGGAGGCCAACGAAGTTGCTACAGCAAACACAACTAACACTCACTAAACACTAAGATAAATCTCGAAGGACCAAAATGTACGGGTCACGCACCCGTACTGTCAGTATGTATGTCAGATGCAGGATAGATTGTGGGATGTCAGAATTGATGTCAAAAATAGTACCACACGTTTGATGTTAACGATGGTCTTTATTGCACTGCTATAATGTAGGTTACGCATGTCAACGAATATGTCTTAAGGTTATGCTACACTAAATGCTATTGCTATATTATGATGTACGATAGCTCGTACACAATGCAGTTGGTGAAAATCACCTTTAAAATCACACAAAATGTGGTATGATCGCACTTTATCTTCACAAGACATTTTTAATAGGATTCAACAAGGGAACCATTACAGTGCAAATTCAACCACAGTTTCATGAATCAGAGAATTATAGTCAGAGTATTAGCATAACTCACCTTGTTCGTTAAATATACACTCAGGGTCAACCTTAAAGTCCATTGCATCCAAGGAACTGCTGCATCTGTTTTGTTCCATCACTTATTAAAAAATCAATGACACGTACGTATAATAAAACGTGACCCAGTAATAATAACAGAACATTAATGAATAAAACGAAACGATAAACAAAAACTGTAATCCTTACTCCTAACCTAACTTTCTTTGAGTCCGGCATAGATCCTACAATCACAGTATTTATATATAGCCTATATATATACTGTGCTACAATGTAACGGTTAATGTACGACCAAATAATGTACAGCCCAATAATTGGCGACCACTTTTTTGGACGCCAATTATTGGGATGTACATTATTGCCCTGTCCAAATAGTGGCTTCACATTATGGCCTCGGACCGAGCTTGTACAGCCAAATAATGCTCATCCCAATAATGCACGACCCAATAATTCGAATCCATTTAGTAGACGCCGATTATTGGCCGCACATTATTGGCCCGTACCGATAATGCTCGACCCAGGAATGTACACCCCAAAAATGTACAGCCCAATAATCCGCGTCCATCATGGACTTCAATTATTGGGCTGTACATTATTGGGTTGAACATTATTTGGCTGTACATTAGTGGTCCCCCAGAACACGCGTATTTACGTGAAGTTAGTTCGGTTGCGATTGGTTGTAGAATTGTTGCCATTAAATCTTATAAATAGTGCCCTCTTGACAATCTACATAGATTTCTAGTCAGGTTTTATTATTCTATACATTTCGGTTCTTCGTTTAGAATCGAATTATTCAAAATGTATCCTATTTGATATCATGTTTTCTTTGCCTTACGCCGTTCTCATTCGTTAATTTCAGTAGTGCTCCCTTAATGCATATAATATAACAAAAAATATTATATTATGTATATGGCAGCACTTTGGTGTGACCATCATAGTTTTCTTCTGTTTTCTGCAAAATTATATACTTTTAAGCAGTAGTAAGTATGAAGATGGAAATAAATTGATCTAAACATTTTTTGTATGCATATTTGAAACCATAGTCAACATCAAACAGCACTCCATAAAAGCCAGAAAATGTTTTTATTAAGTATTGTTGTTTATTATTGTGAGCTGAGCCCGTTTTGTTCCAATGGGCAAAGCCTCTTCTATTTTTTTTTCCTATTTTTTAATGAGTTCTTGCCATTCCTTTAAAAAGGTGTCTAGTTCATTTCTCTATGGCCTACCTTTGTGTTCTAATGCGTCTCCGTCACCAATCTATACTGATTTTGGTCCATAACTCACTCGGCATGTGACAAACATAACGCACCCAGGTACAGTATTCAGGTGTAGGTTTTTCTTGATCACATTTTTTTTTTTTTTTTTTACTGTCTTAATTCACAATATTTTTATGTTTATTTTAATATACCTATTATACTTATCTGTTCTAGATCCCAATTGCTTAAGGATAGCAACTAGTTTAAGACTCGGAGCTAGAATATGTGTTGATCATACGTGCGCCTGTGGTAAGAGCGTAGATCAACTGGGACGTCATGGGCTTTCTTGCGCAAGAAGTGCCGGCCGCTTGTACCGCCATGGCACATTAAACGATCTGTTCCGCCGATCACTTGCCACTGTCTCTGTGGGGTGCGTCCCATATTATATACAAACTTTTGGTATAATTTCAATTTATAAACATACAAAAGATATAATGCACGATAGATATAATAAGAAATACCATATTTTCATGAAATATAAGTTTTGATTGGTATAACATTCAATTCATATAATATCATATGTTATAATGGTTATTTTGTCTAATAATTTTAGATATAATATTTATTTAGTATAACAATTATGACATATAATATAATATCATTTGAAATATCTATCATATAAAATAATATTATATGACATACTTAGTACCATTTACAACAACATGTACCATGTACAAGTTTACCTATATCTGCAAGAGCGAAACGAGCGCAGGCAAGGCAGGTAAAGCAGGTCTGACTTGGCTTAAGTTAGGTACGACGACGAGGGAAATGAGGAGGAGTGTTAGGTTGAACTGCGACCCTAACGAGCGAGCGAAGCGAGCGAGCCGCCCCAGGTCTGACTTGGCTTACGATTCCTAACATTACCCTTATCAACTTAGGGCTTGTGCACAAATCACGTGAGGTTTTTTGGCTACTTTTTGACCCCCCCCCCCTCCCCCTTGGTAATATTAGGTGAGGTTCTTTGCTAACCCCCCCTCCCCCTCTCAAACTCACGTGTATTTTTTTTCCGCTGAATTTCGTAAAATAGACTCGCTATTTTGAAGTATTTAACAACTGAAGATTTATTTTTAACAAAAGTAACGAAATCGAAAAAACATCTACTCATGTGGTAGATTTTTTCTTAGTTCGTTCACTGTAGAAAAATACACGTGAGGTCTCCTTACCCCTCCCTCCCCCAACGTGATTTATCGTGATGTTTTCGTGACCCCCCCCTATGGAACATCACGTGATTTGTGCACAAGCCCTTAAGGCAGATCCGACTTGGCCTAGGTTAGGTACGACGACGAGCGAAGCGAGGAGGAGTGTTAGGTTGAACTATGACCCTAACAAGCGAGCGAAGCGAGCGAGCCGCGCAGGTCCGACTTGGCTTACGATTCCTAACATTACTTATTTTACCTTAAGGCAGATCTGACTTTGTTTAGGTTAGGTACGACGACGAGCGAAGCGAGGAGGAGTGTTAGGTTGAACTATGACCCTAACGAGCGAGCGAAGCGAGCGAGCCGCGCAGGTCCGACTTGGCTTACGATTCCTAACATTACTTATTTTACCTTAAGGCAGATCTGACTTTGTTTAGGTTAGGTACGACGACGAGCGAAGCGAGGAGGAGTGTTAGGTTGAACTATGACCCTAACGAGCGAGCGAAGCGAGCGAGCCGCGCAGGTCCAACCTGGCTTACGATTTCTAACATTACTTCAATGCTTCGATTGCTTCGATGTTTCGAGTAAATGTATATTATATGTAATAATAATTAAGTGTTTTAAATGTTATACCACTAGATGATTATACACAATGTCATTATACCTACAGTTCATTATATACTATGAAAATATGCATTTTATTGTTATATGTTTCGTTCATTATACAAATTGAATATATCTATTGTTTATATATGTTCTATTACTTACCCGTCTCTGTGCTTGCCATCCTAGAACCCATTGGGATGGCGAGAGACGACGGCAAGCGTCCGGATGGAGCAACGTTGGTGCCATGGAAGCTTGGGAAAACCTTAGTGTGGGATGCGACATGCGTCGACACGTTTGCCGCATCGCACATCCAGGTAACTCGCACACAGGCTGGTGCGGCGGCTGACCAGGCCCAGATCCTGAAGCGCCGAAAATACTCATGCCTTTTAAAGGATCATGTGTTTGCGGCGCTGGCAGTAGAAACTTTAGGACCTTGGTCAGCCGACATGAAAAGCTTCTTTAAGGCCCTGTCGTCGCGGTTGGTCGACGCCACGGGGGATCCAAAAGCTGGCGCTTACCTCTCGCAAAGGATCAGCCTTGCAGTTCAGAGAGGTAACGCCGCCAGTGTAATGGGGACCATGTCACAGGCAGAGCTGCTGGAGGGGGTGTTCTTTTTATAATCCTATTATTTTTAATTTAGTATTAGTAGTTTATTTAGTATTTATCAACTCTTTTACCACTTATATAAATATGTTTTTTTTTTTGTTTATTTGAAAATAAACTGTTAAACCTCTAATTGAATATACGTTTCTTCATCATCATCATCATCATCATCAGCCCGGAGTCGTCCACTGCTGGACATAGGCCTTCCCCAGTTCGCGCCACCATACCCGGTCCTCAGCTTTCCGCATCCAACCGCTTCCCGCCACTCTTTTTAGGTCGTCGGTCCACCTGGCGGGAGGCCGTCCTACAGGGCGTGTCGTTCGTGGTCTCCACTCTAGAACTCGTCTGCCCCATCGACCATCGGCTCTACGACAAATATGCCCCGCCCACTGCCACTTCAACTTGCATATCTTAAGGACTATGTCGGTCACTTTGGTTCTCCGTCGGATCTCCTGGTTCCGGATTTTGTCCTTCAGAGAAACTCCGAGCATAGCCCTCTCCATAGCTCGTTGAGCAACTTGGAATTTGTGGACGAGGCCTTTTGTTAGTGTCCACGTCTCGGCCCCATAAATAAGGACCGGAAGGACGCACTGGTCGAAGACTTTGGACTTAAGGCACTGGGGCAGTGATGATGACTGAAAAATATGGCGCAACTTCCCATATGCTGCCCAGCCCAACCTGATTCTTCTGTCAGCTTCCTTGTCGAAGTTGTTTCTACCTAGCTGGACCATCTGGCCTAGGTACGTGTACTCTTTAACAACTTCGATGCTAACATTATCGACGGTGATCGGTATTGGGTCTACGAATGAATTGAACATAACTTTAGTTTTATCCACATTCATTCCCAGACCCACCCGTCTGGAAGAAACATTTAGGCTCCGCAACATCTCCGACAAGTCCTCCAGCGATTCAGCCAAAATGACTATGTCGTCGGCGAATCGAAGGTGTGAAATATATTCACCGTTTATATTGATGCCCCGTCCATTCCAGTCCAGTGTTTTAAATACGTCCTCCAGAGCGTTCGTGAACAGTTTCGGAGAGATAACGTCTCCCTGTCTCACTCCGCGTTGCAATGGGATTGGACGCGTCTGGACATCCTGGATTTGGACGGTCATCGTAGCGGCTCTATATAAGCATTTCAGCACCTCGATGTATCGCCAATCGACTTGGCATCGCTGAAGCGACTCAAGAACGGCCCAAGTTTCGATGGAGTCGAAGGCTTTTTCGTAGTCCACAAACGCAAGGCAAAGAGGGCGATTGTACTCCTCGGTCTTCTGTACAATCTGCCGTAAGGTGTGAATGTGGTCCACGGTACTGTAGCCTTTTCGAAACCCGGCCTGTTCCGGAGGTTGGAAGTCGTCGAGCCTTCGGGCGAGACGATTTGAGATGACTCTCGAGAACAGCTTATAGACGTGGCTTAGAAGTGATATCGGTCGATAGTTCTTCAAGAGCGTTTTATCGCCTTTCTTGAAGAACAGGATAACCACACTTCTAGACCACGCCTCGGGTGTTGTACCTTTCTGGAGTACGGTATTAAACAGCTTTCGAAGCTGGTCTAGGACTGGGCGTCCTCCAGCTTTTAGCAGCTCTGATGTAATACCGTCGTCTCCAGGGGCTTTATTGTTCTTGAGCTGCACGAGAGCCCTCTCAATTTCGGCATTTTCGAAGTCCGGTAGCTCGTCCGTAAAGTGGCGGGTTAATTTGGCACGTTTATCTTCTACGGCGGATATTGTGGGTTTTGGTGCGTGAGAAGAGTATAGGCGTCGATAGAAGGTCTCAGCTTCGACGAGTAGGTCCTGTTTGGATGTCATAACTCGACCATCAGATGCCGTCAGCTTCGTCAGATGACTCCTTCCCAATTGCTTAGCAAATACCTTTGAGCCTTTGTTTCGCTTGATTGCATCCTCGATTTCTCGAGTATGGCTTTTACGCAGGTCAGAGCGTATTTGCTTTTTTATACGCTTATTAAGAAGGTGACATTCTGAAGAATCCGCCGGCATCTCTCGTCTCTGTCGCATTAATTCAGCTGTCTCTGCTGAGATCTTGGACCCCTTACTCCCTCGACTCCTTTGGCAGAACGCTTCTCCCACCGCTCGTAAAGCATCCGTGAATACGTTTCTTATACCGAGTTATTTCTATTTACTACGACTTCTGCAATTTTGATACATTACTTCACAAACTTCTCTTTTTTCTCCCGACTTATGTTGCTCTATTACCTCAGGTGTAGGATTCCGCTCTGTTTTTGGCACTCGAGCAGCAGATGCTACAGCATGGTTTCGTTCTTCTCTGGTACTGTTTACGAGACTTTTTGTGGACTAACCGAGCAGAGTCTCTATTTCAGATTCGCCAATATTTCTTTCGTATATGCAGATGTATGGATGTTCACATTTCTCAACCAATAAGTATATTGTTATATATATATTAATTCAATAAGTATATAGCTGATATATGGGGGCTGAAACCGTAAAAAAAAAAAACAAATTTCAGCAACCTTGAAACTAACTTGCGAGGCTCACAAAGCCACTAGTGATTAAAATGTTCAATTTAGTAGTGCCTATAGTCTATTTTATACAGCTTTGCGCATGTGACACCTGTCACGTTAATACATTTTATAATGTCAATTCGATTTGAATACCTAAAGAGAAATGACATAAATTATTAATTTTGTGGCACATTTTTTAAGTTACATATGGTCACCCAGAACTGTTTCCAAACTTCACTTCGCACGTCAAATCAAATGTTATGTTATTTTTACTTTACTTTTGTTTGCGGGGCGGGCGGGTCAGCCGGCCTTGAGTGGAGTGGCTCTTTATTTTACGATTTATGTTAATTATTCAGTTTAAAACATGGGCTTCGACGAGGGAAGAGTTATTGTGGACAGTGAAAATGGGACATATTTTTCTGGACAGACGGTATTCGGAAAACTTGTGTTCGATCAAGATAAGGTGAAAACTTTTCGAGGTAGGTAACTATTATAAGCTAGATAAATACGTTGTATGCTGTATAGGTATAGGAAGTGTCATAACTACAGCTATTGTTTTCGGTGAATAACTGCTTTCGGCAAAAAAAGTTGAGCTTAAATATATATTTTGTAACAGCGGTTTCTAACTCTCGCGGTTCGTCTAACCACTCCTGGTCGCGCGTTATATTGACTGAATCGCTTGTGACAGTAGTTGTGTTTAATTGTTTTCTTGAAGTACCGTTACAGAATATCATTGTATGAGAGAATGCAGTTTGGTGTAACCCATACTTTCAATATTTTTAACAATGGTTGAAACACCTGTAGAATCACCCATATTTGATCCCAATATAAATGGTAAAATTACCATCAGGCCTGTTATGAAGTTGATCTCTGCAAACTTGAGATGTCTAACTGTTTATAAATAAGTTAAATTTAATCAGTTTTAGCCTTTTATTTTAGTTAGTCAAGTTCTTAGTTTATAGTTACTATTTTAATTTCTTTAGTATTATATGTTGCATTATCTGTTTTATCTTAATTTGCCATGTAAAATTAATGTGTAATAAATAAGTTAAAACCTGTATATTTATGTGAAGCATCTACAGTTTATACCTTATTTTAGGCATTTATGCAAAGATCAAGGGTTTCTGCCAGGTCCACTGGACTACCCATCATACCCGAAGAGTGCCAGATGGGCGCGGTGGCCACCGCTCGGAGAGCTACACTGAAACACATGAGTCTCATGAAGTCTATATTGAGAGGATAATTTACCTTGTCGGAGGAGAAAGTGGTAAGATAATTTTTAGTTCTCATTATTACTCTATCGCAAATTCATTAACAGGGCGATCCCATGTAGCACGCTGTGTGAGAGTAGGTCTGCCATCCGTCCGGGTTTCCCCGGATTTGTCCTAGTTTGGACTCCGTCCTTTTTACATGAATGAAAAATAAAGCGACTGTTTTTTAAATAATATTATTTTCGGACCTACGTCAATGAAAAAAGAATTTATATAAATAACATGGTAAATTGTAGTGTTAAGTGGTGTAGAGACCTCATAAACATGGACGCAACTAAACGGTGGCCGCCGTGTTGATACTTTAATATTCTGCCGTACTATATGGTTGGTGCGCGCGGGTCGCCTTACATGCTCTGTCTAGAGGGGGTTGTCTGTGTGACAACCGCAATCAAACTGCTCCGTGGAATGTAAAGCACGCATCGTCGGCGCGTTTCAAATACGCGTGTCCAAAGGCCCTTACGTTTTTTCTGTGTGACTTGAATCTTAATTTTTTTAAGACAGGACTTAACGTTATCAGGGCTGGTTAGCCCTCACTACCAGTAGTCGAACTTTGTGTGGGAGTATAACCCGCTAACGGTTTTATCTCCGCGCCACAGGGGTAATTTTAGAGGAGGTGACGCGGGTGTCGGACTCACGCACAAAGGGTTCCGTACCATTGATTTATGAAATTAAAGGCCTTTTGTTTATTTTTATATTTGAGTTGATTTAATGAAACGGTTTACGATTTAAAAAAACTACTTACTAGATCTCGTTCAAAACAATTTTCGTTGGTAGTTTTTATAGTAATGTACATCATATGTTTTTTTTAGATTTTTCATTTTCTTATTTTAGAAGTTAGAGGGGGGGGGACCAACTTTTTTCCACTTTGGAAGCGTCTGTCACGCAAACTATTCGGTTTAGAAAAAAAATATTTTAGAAGTTCGATATCATTTTTGAAGACCTATCCATAGATACCCCACACGTGTGTTTGATGAAAAAAAAAATTTTGAGTTTCAGTTCTAAGTATGGGGAGCCCCCAATATTTATTATTATTTTTTTATTTTTGCATCAAAATCTTAATGCAGAATACATCTACCTACCAAGTTTCAACAGTAATAGCTCTTATAGTTTCGGAAAAAAAATGGCTGTGACATACGGACGGACAGACGGACAGACAGACGGACAGACAGACATGACGAATCTATAAGGTTTCCGTTTTTTGCCATTTGGCTACGGAACCCTAAAAACCGCATGAAAATCCGTTGCGTAGTTTTAAAGATCTAAGCATGCATAGGGTCAGACAACAGGAAACGACTTTGTTTTATACTATGTAGTACCTAGGAAGGGCAAAAATTCTAACTACATATAAATAGTTTTTATATGTAATCCAGTGACTTTATACATGCCATACGATAAATACTATGTAGTGATATCTAAGCCGGTAGATTCACAATCTGACTTGTAAGTGCCTTTGTACTTACTGAATTATTTCATTTTAAGGATCATACTATACTGCTTTTGGTAAAAAAGCAATCTAAAGCGGGTCCAGCTTACCCATAGCTAGGCACTCTTCGTCACCACGCCACTGGTACCTATCTATGTGGAAATAAATAAATATCGGACAACCTCACACAAATCGATCTAGTCCCAAATTAAGCTCAAGAAGGCTTGTGTTATGGGTACTAGACGACGATTTACGTACTTAGATAAATATATACTTAAATACATAGAACAACCATGGCCCAAGCACAAATATTCGAGTTCATCACACAAATATTTGCCCAGGCCGGGATTCGAACCCGGGACTGCCGGCTCAGTAGGCAGGTGCTCTACATACTGCGCCAAACGCATCGTCAAAATAACATTAAGAACAGTATTGAAGGGGACACATACAATGATTCATTGTGTCAACTCTGACCCTTTACTAGGAATCTGATAAGTGTAGCACTTGAACAGTCTGGATGATAAATTATCGCTTAAGTCGTTGGTTGCCTGGTCAAATTAGAGGATTGTGAATCATAATATGAGGTTGCTAAGGTGAAAAACTGAGTTTGAATTTATGGGTGTGTAAGAAATACTTACTGATGATTAAGTTTAACTTTTTCCTTATTTTCTGTTGCAAAGGGATTTTATGCTTACAGAGTATTATGAAAATAAACATGGTTCATTCATTTCATTTATAGTGGATGAATTCTAATGATTTGAAGTTTGTTAATATGTTAGAACATGTAAATCAATTTCTATCATTAAGAACAAACCCTAAATGGTTTGGCTTTGTTCTTATAAAACGTAAAACGGCCTCGGTAGAATCGGCCTTCGATGGTAGTTGTAGCTGAAAACTTTACTACTAGCTTATCTTATCACACAAATATTATAAGAAATGTGAGTGTGTTTGTGTGTATGTTTGGCACTTCTTCACACTCAGACGGCTGGACCAATTTTGATAAATTTTGGTATGAAGGTAGCTGACACCCTGGATTAACACACAGGCTATTTTTTATCCCGAAAAAATGTAGTGTTCCCGTGGGATGAGCGGGTAACACCGCACGGCGCAGCTAGTGTCAAATAATTGCAGCCACTTTGGATACTGACTCTATCAACATAATCTAGACTAGAGACTTTATACATCTCTGGGAATATTTAATGTTTTAAATTGATAGTTTAAATTTCTAACCTAGCCCAGCCTACCCTAACATTGTTTTGGAAAATCTGAACATCCCCTTTACGGATACTAATGTAATTAGTTATAACATGAATGTAGTTGATTGATTTAAGTATTATTTAGCATTAGTTTAGGTATTATTTAAGTTAGTTGAGTTTTTTTCGGCTTTTTCTCAACAGCGGTCTCCTCTTGCGAAATGCCGGTAGATTCACAATCTGACTTGTAAAAGTGCCCTTGTGGCCTACTTACTGAATAAATGATTTCATTTAATGTCATTTCTAGACTATAAGTTTTATTTTTATTTCTTTTTATTCACAAACTGACCGGCGATTGACCTCAGTATCACCTGATGGAAAGTGACTACGGGGTCGAGGATGTAGCTCGCCGGTTCAGTAATAGCCTATTCAGTCTTACAGTTTTCTTGAAGATACCTAAATTATAATTTTCTGCAGCCTTAGCAGTTCGCATTAGAAATGACGAAGCAAATCGCTGCGTGCGAATAAGTGGTAAACTAACAACATAAGGGTGAAATCGCTCCCCTCGCCTGGTTGCCCCCCGATGGTGAAACGGGGATGGCGGAATTAAATCGTGCAATTCCTTACGTAAGTTTTCTTAACCAACAGGTGACCACAAGCTTCAGCCCGGCAAGCATGAGTTTCCATTCAACTTCCCCCTTCCGGCCAACTGCCCCTCTTCCTTCGAGGGCTCCCATGGCCACATCCGGTACGAGATCAAGGTGGTGGTGGACCGAGCCTTCAAGATGGACCAGGAGAAGAAGATCCAACTGAGGGTCATAGCTCCACTAGACCTTAATGCTGATCCATACAGTAATGTGAGTACTTTACGCTTACTTTTGACGCGGTTGGTGCAGTTTGTAGTGTCTGCCTACTGAGTTGACGGTCCTGGGTTCGAGTCTCGGCTAGAGCAAATATTTATGTGATGAACTCGAATATTTGTTGCTGGTTTGGATGTTATCTATATATCCTCGTCTAGTACGAGGCTGTATCTCATGAACCATGATAGCTAGACAGTTGAAATTTTCACAAATGATGTATTCCTGTTGCCGCTGTAACTTAAATTTTTTGTTAATTATTTTTAGACTATGGCCATACAATTTCTCATTTCATTTTATGATTCGCTGGGCTCCGATTTTATTTTATTGCTACGTTTTTACATACGCCATACTGTTTGTCTGTACTGTTAAATTTTGCAATTGTGACTCTGTCTGATTTTCCCCTTAGCCCTTCATTTGTAATCTACATAGTACTGTCTGTATAACCATGCGATGCTATTTTTATTAAACGTATAGATAACTGGTAACACCCCTGTCATGGATGCACTGATAGAAACAAATGAGTCATTCCGCACTGCAGTGCATATGGCTCAATTATCTATGATGTTAACAACAATCTGTTATTGTACCATATGACACTGGGAAACGTAATTTCATTTCAATTTATAAAACAATTTCGGATGGCATAAAATTGTTAGTCCTATTGTTGTGTCGCATTACATCTTTTGTCCGAACTTGTTCCGCATATTTTTGATTTGCCGAAATTGTTACTCCTTTTACCGTTAGTCCTAAATATTATTTGTCCTATCGTTTGATGTACTTACGATTCAACTGTCCAATGATTAATGTGCATAATCGTGATGTCCTAGTATATAATGTGTCAAAGCGAGAGGGAAAAAAACTCGCTTCTGGAGTTTCGCTCGCTCGTAAGGGTCGCACTCGCAGTTCAACCTAACACTCCTCGATTCGCCCGTCGACCGACCTGCCTTAAAGTAGAATACGTAACGATTCTGACTTCACACCTACCATACTTTAGTTTAGAAGCTGTAATGATAGGTAAATAAATTCTTAGGACAATTAGTGTTAGGAATATTACGTTTTAGGTAATTCAATTTTCGAGTTATCAATATTAGGACAAACATGATTTAGGACTTTAAATGAGTATGCGCAAAAATTAATAGGATAAACGAGTAGTAGGTACCTATGCCATTCAACATTATACCAAACATTCTCGGCCAAATATTTTTAGTTTAATAATAATATAACTTAATTCCTCAGGAGCCAATCGTGATGGAGTTCGACGACACATACTGTTGCTGTTGTATGAGTCGCGGCTCCTGTGTCACCCTCGTGAAGCTGGCCAAGGGCGGCTACTGTCCAGGCCAGACCGTGCCCATAGAAGTGAGCTGCGAAAACAAGGGCAACGTGGAGATAGATACTATATCCTTCGCTATAGAGCAGGTGAGTGACGGCACAGAGTAGTAATGGAGCTCATCGACGCATACTTTTGCTAAAATTACTAATATCTAAGCTATTACATAAAAAAAAATTCTTGAAAAAATAAAAAAAAAAATTCTTGAAAAAGTTGTGGCTGAACAGATGACAGAATTTCTGGAATCAAATAACATACTCCCCACTAAGCAATCGGGCTTTAGAAAGAGTCGTAGTACGTCCACGGCTCTAATAGACGTGGTGGATGATATGTTAACAGCGCAGGATGCAGGGGAGGGATCATTACTGGTCTTACTCGACTTTTCCCGTGCTTTTGACACTATCGATACCACGCTGCTTCTGTCAAAATTGGCTTACTATGGGTTTGACAGTTTGACACCGAAGTGGTTCCATAGTTATCTTTCCGGCCGCTCGCAGTATGTGAAAATTTGTAACGAGGACGGCACAGAATTGCATCAGTAATTGCAATTATCACATCTACGCCGACGATATACAGTTGTATCTATCTTTTAACGCTAAATCAACCGACGAAGCTGTAAGTAAAATAAATGCAGATTTGAATAATATATGCAACTAACTGGTGTCATGAGAATAGCTTAATGATTAATCCAAACAAATCAAAGTACATGATCTTAGGTACAAAAACCCAAATCAAGAAAATAGAAACACATAATCTCGTGGTGTCTATCGCAGGGGACCAACTAGAGAGGGTATATGAGGCCCGTAACCTGGGTCTCATCATTGACGAAACACTACGTTTCGAAAGACATGTCCTGGAAACAATGCGCAATTGTTTTTACCGACTCAAAGTTCTGTACAGGATTCGCGAATGTCTAAGTGTCAATATGCGTGTAAAGTTATGCGAAACTCTCATATTGTCAAAGCTCAATTACGCTGATACAGTCTTCGGAGGATGCTTATTGGCGAGGACCAAGAAAATGGTGCAAAGGATCCAGAATGCCTGTGCGCGATATTGTTTCCCTGTTCCCCATCGAGGCCATATTACACCCTTTCTAAATTGTCACAACATGATGAACATGGAAGCGCGGCGTACCCTACACATGGCCACATTACTCTTTGGAGTTATAAAAAATAAGCAACCGACATACCTATTTCAAAAACTTACCTTTTCACAACGCCAAACTAGACAAGAAGCGCCACGCCTTATATGCCCCAAACATCACAAAGTTCCTGATAAATAAACAGAAGTTCCAACACATGCAGCCATAATTTCATGTATTTCATTTATTTATAGGTATATTATGTCTATCATTAACCACACACACACACACATACACACACACACACACACACACACACACACACACACACACACACACACACACACACACACACACACACACACACACACACACACACGCACACACACACACACACACACACACGCACACACACACAAGAGTTTTAAACCGCAGAGTCAGTTTGTTTTCCTATTCGTTGTATTGTTGTATTTTTGTTGTATTTTTCATTATTAATTTGTGCGGCACGTAGGTATTTTAAAGTTTAATGTATAATCATAAGAATATAAAGTTAAGTACTAAGTAAAAATCATTAATTAAGGTAGTTGTAATGTTTTATGTTTTATATTTGTACATTTTATGTGTCACTAGTGATCTGCTGTAGTATAGGCGTCACTGAAAATCAGCGTCATGAAGTGAGTATTTCTTACGTCATGACATTAAGCTGAGTGACGACCTTTTTAGCATTAATTTAATCTACACATAAGTATTACACGTTAATCATGTTTATGTCTATATTATGCTAAATAAACTTATTTCTTTCTCTTTCTTTCTTTCTTTAAATAATAATATAAAATAATAATAAATCACTGTACCGATACACGTTTTCTTTTGTTAGCTTAAATATTTTGTAGCCACATCACGGATCTTAACCAACTTTGCGAGCGATAGCTCGATATCCATTAGATGATATAAATGCTTTTTACCCGACTTTGGAGAAGTAAAGTGAAGGTTGTCTTTTCCTTCCCCACTTGTTGCGATAACACTAGCAACGTCGAGACAGACAGAGAACACTGCTTAGTAAATTACAAAGTTTTAAATACATTTTAGTTTGATGTAATATAAATAAATAAATATCGTACAACCTCACACAAAGCGACCTAGCCCCAAAGTAAGCTCTAGTAGGCTTGTGTTATGGGCACTACACGACAACATTAACGACGACGCGGTTGGCGCAGTGGTTAAACAACTGCCTACTGAGCCGACGGTCCCGGGTTCGAATCCCGGCAAGGGCAAATATTTGTGTGATAAACACGAATATTTGTGCCTGGGTCATGGATGTTCTATGTATTTAAGTATTTATTTATCTATATAAATATGTATATCGTCGCCTAGTACCCATAACACAAGCCTTCTTGAGGAATACTTATATAGACGAATATTTACTTAAATACAAGGCTAACATCCATGACCCAGGAACCCAAGTTCATCATACAAATATTTGCCCATGCTGAGATTCGAACCCAGGACCGCAGGCACAGTGGCAGCTGCGCCAACCATGTGGTCAAAATATAAAAATTCTCCTTTATATTTCAATACACACCCACTAACGGAAATGCCACGACTTCGGTCTTAATATCGGCGTACGTTTGTCTCGCCCACTCGTATGGCCACGCTCGGATCTCTCGCTCAACCATTCGTAAAGTCGAGGCATCTCTGTAACTTACTGTTAAGAAAGAAAAGATCTGTCTATTAACTGTTATCAGTCTGTCTAGCACAACTAGGCTTCTCGAACCTTGTCCCGCGACATAGCTTAGCCCTTCACTCTCTCACAGTACTGCGAAGAAAGAGATAAGTAATATTTCTCACGCGAGAAAGAGTCGCGAGTCACAATAGTGTAAAAGGTTCAGTTACCACGTAGCTGAGCTAATATATTTATAATTAACTGTTACATTGCGATTGTGAATGAAGAATAACGACCTTCACATATCCGGTTTGCCACTAGCAATAGCATTACGACTATTACGACTTTACGAGTAAGTATATCTTGTATAACGTTAACACTCATTTGAACTTACTAATTATAAAACTTATTAATCTATACATTATAAAATTGTATTGGAATAGTACATTACTGCAGACGCCGCGAAATAAGGGCTTGCCGGCTGAGTAGGTATAGACGGATAGTGATACGAAGCCGGCAAGCCCTTTTCACGGCTAAGGCATGTATAGCGCTTTTCTCAAACTAATGCAATGAAATAAAAAAATACACCACTCAAAAAAACATAATTCAGCTGTTTAGCCCGTTCATGAACACAGACGCCATGTTTAAAAAAATTACTTCCCGGCCTAGGCCTTCAATTTTGTATGAAATTCCTTTACAGTTCTCTCGAATTGTTCCGCCCGACACGTGACACTTCGAAGCCTGTTTTAACGCACGTTATGACGATATTTCATTGCATGTTTGAGAAAATTAGTTTTCTATGGAGCCCTCTCATTATTTTATTAGCTTAGCCGTACACAGCGTCATCTGATGATATATTTTTCTCTGTCCTCTCATCGCGCCGAAACGGCTGGACGGATTTTAATATTTAACCAATTATTTTACAGGGATAGTTGCATTTAAGATGGTTATAGAACAATTTTTTACCACTCATGGTAAAGGAAGACAAATACGCGGATTAAGTGCACCTTCTAGGAATTAATATATGTATTGCTTATTGAGCCAAAATAAATCAACGTATGGCTTATTTACAAGAACATTTGCTAGGGATTCCCCTTTTGCAAAAGGAATGCAGTCCCTGGGTCGGATTGCAATCTTATCTTTCGACGCAATGGGGCTTTTGTATAGTCAGTGAAATTTGAGGTTAGAAAAATAAATACTAACCGCTTGAAAGCTTTAAATTAATTATAGTGACAATGTCTGGTTCTTAAAATCTGCTTCTTTGGTGCTAATCATAATAAACTAAATTAAAACTCTTCAAACACCCCCGACACATGTAGCTGGTCACCATGAGACCCTCATTCTATGAGTGATATCGAAAAGGCTATCAAAACTGAACATAACTACAAAATTTGGAATTTTTAGTTACATATTGTCTCAGATCTTGTGACTTATTCCAATTAAAGCTGAATATAATCGAAACTACCGGTCCTATTTTCACCAAACATAGCTAAGAAACATCTAGGAACGTCGAACTTTAATTTCTGACTTTTTGAGTCCTCTAAACGTATTTAGTCCCACATAGACATTTGATCCCAATAATAACAGGATCGATTAACATCTTCAAAGAAAAAAATATTTACACTACTATTGTTCGCTTTCGTTGGGTTCTTACAACTTTATTTTTAAAACGGCTGTTCGCTTATCGAAGTGACCGCCATAATTAATGGGTTCTGTTTGCGGCGTGAGCAGTTTTTGGCGGTGACGTAATGATGCCGAACGATCCCACAATCGCTATTACAATAGTAACTCTGTTCGGGACGCACTTTAGGTAAACTGATGGTTTACTTAAAGCAATTCTTTAAACTAATTTCGCATAGCTTCATTTTAACTAATACTTGTATTTTGCCAATTTAAGAGGCGTTATACATTAAAAAAAACATATTATAACAAACATATTGATAATTTCAGACTACTTTTTGACGTGAATAAACACTTTTCCCTGATAGTAACATAGCTATTTCATGCTTTTATTGGGTGCAGTCGAAAATAAGTTGAAAAAACCAGTTTTCTGTGTTAATTTTGTCAATTTCGATTGGTTTTTGAAACAAAAATTCTAACTGTAGGTTTCAAATATATACCAATAAATCGCAATAGCCCTGTTCTAAGTAGTAACATTGGGAATATTTTAAGAAACATGTTTAATCAAGATCATAGAGAAAGATATTGTGTAAAACAATCAACATTTTTGAACGGATTAGGAGCCTCAAGGACATTCTTTGATATTTTTATCTCAATTTGTTTAAATTTGACATGTAATTATTTTATGTGTTTTGTAACCAATTTCGCTGATTTTATTATTGTTGTAGATTATCTCTTAGTATTAAAGTAATGTGAAGATCATATTATAAGTGTATGTAAATTGACTTAGCGTAATTTATATTGTCATTTTATACTATGAAATAACGGAATCTAATAAAATAAAAAAATAAAAACTAATCTATTTTCCTAAAGATTGACTCTTGCGGGATAGCTTGGTCTCTTCAGCCCGCGTAGAACGGAATGATAGGGAATTCGGATAGATATTTACCAAAACTTTGGCGGCGGGTTTGTTGTTCAGTTGTAGGTGGTTGTAGTTGTAGGTATAGGTGGCTTTGTTTGAGGTGTAAGCGAGAGAGCAATACCCGATAGGTTACCCGACGCGCGACGTTTGATAATATAACGTTTTTTGACTTAATGTACCTTTAATGTAATGTACCTTTCACATGTGATGTTTGATATAGCGATTCCTTTGATTTACTTCCTTTCAAATTGATCAACTTGTACAATGTCAGATGAGTTACTGTAATACTTAGTCTCAGAAAACGAGTTATATCGAACATTTCATTAGGTCGACTATTACAATAATTATATAAAACAAGAAGGCCCGCCAACTTCATCCGCGCAGAAAAAAGTGGGTTTATGATTTTTTGCATTTCCGTAGTCGGGTAAAAAGTATGCTATAACCATCTAAAGAAGCCCAAGTACTCGTATACTAAACATTGTACAAATCTTTTTTTTTTATATTTTTATACAATCTTTTTTATCGATTAATTTTTTTATGTGGAACTACCACATTTTTTTAATAAATAAACTACAATCTAAGCAGGATTTGAACCTGCGACCTCTACGTACGTAGATTGCATTCAATTTTTCTTTCTTAATTTACCTTTGTGTCATTATTTATTGTACAAATCGTTCTGCCGTCTAGGCGTGATGAAGGGACAAAGATTTCTTGTTTTAAATTTACCCCCCTACAATGTCTAGTGTACATAATGCAACTGCTTAAACCGAGAAATCTATTTATTCCATCATCACCAGAACACAGTGTACCGCGCCACCCACCACCCCGGCACGAAGACCAGCGAGGACACCGTCGCCAAGCTGAAGAAGGGGCCCGTGGCCGGCGGCGCGTCCCGCAAGTGGACCGTGCAGATGGAAGTGCCTACCATGGACCTGTACAACGTGAACTCCTGTCGGTACATCGACATCGATTACACCTTCGTGGTAAGTTAATCCGGCTCGAAGGACCAATCTAAACGTCATCTTAAGGAGCGTCACGCAAGTGGATCGTGCAGATGGAGGTGCCCGCCATGGACCTGTACAACGTCAGCTCCTGTCGGTACATCGACATCGATTACACCTTCGTGGTAAGTTAATCCGGCTCGAAGGACCAATCTAAACGTCATCTTAAGGAGCGTCACGCAAGTGGATCGTGCAGATGGAGGTGCCCGCCATGGACCTGTACAACGTCAGCTCCTGTCGGTACATCGACATCGATTACACCTTCGTGGTAAGTTAATCCGGCTCGAAGGACCAATCTAAAAGTCATCTTAAGGAGCGTCAAGCAAGTGGACCGTGCAGATGGAGGTGCCCACCATGGACCTGTACAACGTCAGCTCCTGTCGGTACATCGACATCGATTACACCTTCGTGGTAAGTTAATCCGGCTCGAAGGACCAATCTAAAAGTCATCTTAAGGAGTGTCACGCAAGTGGACCGTGCAGATGGAGGTTCCCACCATGGACCTGTACAACGTCAGCTCCTGTCGGTACATCGACATCGATTACACCTTCGTGGTAAGTTAATCCGGCTCGAAGGACCAATCTAAAAGTCATCTTAAGGAGCGTCAAGCAAGTGGACCGTGCAGATGGAGGTGCCCGCCATGGACCTGTACAACGTCAGCTCCTGTCGGTACATCGACATCGGTTACACCTTCGTGGTAAGTTAATCCGGCTCGAAGGACCAATCTAAAAGTCATCTTAAGGAGCGTCAAGCAAGTGGACCGTGCAGATGGAGGTGCCCACCATGGACCTGTACAACGTCAGCTCCTGTCGGTACATCGACATCGATTACACCTTCGTGGTAAGTTAATCCGGCTCGAAGGACCAATCTAAAAGTCATCTTAAGGAGTGTCACGCAAGTGGACCGTGCAGATGGAGGTTCCCACCATGGACCTGTACAACGTCAGCTCCTGTCGGTACATCGACATCGATTATGCCTTCGTGGTAAGTTCATCCGGCTCGAAGGACCAATCTATGTCCCAGGCGTTTATAAAATACTGTGCGAGAAAAACTCGTAGGTAATACTATTTTGCACGAAAAGCGAAGTCGCAAATCTAGTAGTGCTAATCCCGCTGGTCGACTGGTTTGACTTGACCCAAGATCTACAGTTTATTAACCAAACCCTGCTTGGCTTACTTGACTTAATGTCCTATGTCCCCTGGATGGAGCAGAGGGCATCCACAGTACGTCGCCATCCCGAACTGTCTTGGGCTTCGCGTTTTACGACGTTCCAGGTCATTTTCTATCGCCTTCGCTTCTACAGTGATCGTTCGCCGCCAGGAATTTTTAGGGCGGCCACATTTCCACTTTGCGAAAGCGAACCAAACCCTGTGCGATATGCTAATAAAATTTGCTGTCCTCAACCACGCACCCAGTCATCAAACTAGTTACACGATCGACTAGTCTAACAGCCGCGCTCGATCGGTTGGTTAACCCTGAACTAGATTGTCAACCATCCTATAATTATATCAAAGCAACTAAAACATAGTTTTCCGGGGTTCTGTATACTCAAAGGGTAAAAACGGTTCCACTGTCCGTCCGTCTGTCTGTCTGTAACCAGGCTGTATAAAGACAAATACTAAAAACGGAATAAAATAAATAATGAAGGGGAGCTCTCATACAAAAATGTGTTTATTTTTCTTGTTTTTTGCTTAATACTGTCACCAGGCTGTATCTCCATGAACCGTGATAGCAAGACAGATAAAATGTTCACAGATGATGTATCTCTGGTGCCGCTATAACAACAAATACAGAAAACAAATACTTACTCAAAAAATATTTGTTGTACGAAACCCTCGGTACGCGAGTCCGACTCGCACTTCGCCGGTTTTTTATAATACATGCAAGGAATTCCGTACAACAACTAAAGGTAAAAAATAACAGGATAAAAACTAAATAAAAAATACTTAAAGTAATTTATAAATATATAGAAGTATGATGGAGACTGACCTAACTTAAACTAATCTAACCTAAAAGAGCCCGCCCTGCATTATACCTGGCTCAAAGGTCCCCATAATGCCAGCAGCGTTGCCCCGCTGAATGGCTATGTACACCTGCTGAACCAGATAGGAGCCAGAGCGGGGATTATTTCATCACGAGTATTAAATTTCAAAATATCCCCGTTTATTCCCAAGGTAAAGGTATCCCCATCCGGCTGCCACGAGGACAGCAAGCAGACGCGCCGCTTCGTGATCGGCACCATCCCTCTCCGCGGCTACCAGGACGACATCCCCAACCCGCTGCAAGACCAGATGCCGAGACAGACGGAGAGCTTTCAGCACGCTGCGCCGCACTTCGGGCCGATTATCAACCAGCCCATGCCTTATCCTGCACCTAATCCGTATCCCTCCAGTCCTTATCCTAGTCCCTACCCTGGCGCGGCTTCTCAGTACCCTGGCGCGGCTTCTCAGTACCCTGGCGCGGCTTCTCAGTACCCTGGAAGCCCGCCGTACCCGCAGCCGGGTAACTCTCCGTACCCGGGTAACCCTGGCGCTGCGCAGCCGTCCCCGTACCCGCCGCCGTATAGCGCGGTGCCGGCGCTGCCGCACGGGGCTAATGTGCCGTATCCGACTGGAGTGAGTTCTAATTTTATTATACATCTACCTCGCCTGGTGACAACCAAAACTCACTAAAATGTATGTCACTGCTCTTGAAAACCTCGTATCTAGTAAGTATAGAGTCAGATACGAGCTTTTTTTTAAGTAGGTATTGGTTACTTAGTGAGTTTTGGTTGTCAACAAACGAATGCTTTTATAAAATATTAGATTTGTATTGAAAATCTGTTTTAGCGTGATGAAGGTTCGTGTTTTGTTTTTATTTTGTGATGAACACGAATATTTGTTTCTGGGTCAGGGATGTTATCTATATATGTATTTATATATTATGTATATCGTCGTCTAGTACCCATAATACAAGTTTTGCTTTGTTTGGGATGGGGTCGATTTGTGTAAGATTGTCCCTTTATATATTTATTTTTATTTATTTATATTTCCAGCCCGCGAGCCCATTCGGCAATGCCAGTGCCCCTGGCCTGGTCCCCGCTACACCCGACTCCACCGGAAAGAGTAAGTAAATGTTTAGACGTATGAATGCATGTACCGGGATAGTGGCGGTACAAACAGCTTTCATATGGCAATAATGTGCATACGTCATATATTTGCATTATGAAACGTCAGTCAAGGATTTGTTATTAACTAAATTCAAAACATTGTTTACCGGAATGCTGCTCAATCCTTCGTTCTTCTTGCGATATAAATACTGAATCCGATTGATTCTGAAAAAAACTTGACTCATCACTGGATAGTTTTGACTTTATTATGCAAAGATTACTTGAACTTTGCGAAATATTTAGCCCTGTTTCCTCTTTGTTTACATCAGTGACATTCGCCGACTTTTAACGTCAGTACGGAGAAAACTTGTTATTGCAAAATAAATTAGTACTAAAAACTCGCAATATGGCGTGGGTTGTAAAACCCCCTGTTGTGGTACCTATACGGTACGTATCTATGTACAGTACGACCAAACAGAGTAGAAATTAAAAAGTGGCAATACCGTAGTGTCGTCCCCGTTTTCTTATATTGATTAGAAAGGGAGGACACTACAGTCAGAGATGGGCATTAATCGATTAATTTTTTAATCGATTAAAAAAGTTAATCGTCAAAATTAATCGCGATTAATTGAATCTAGATTAACTTAATCGAGAGAGTCTTCGATTAACGATTAACTAATCGTCATTTTAATCTATTAAATTTCACGATTAATTTCTTGATTAAAAGTTGGAACACGCGCATTTTCGGCTTTTTGTACATTTAGAAACTTTTTTGGTTCGGATACCTTTGTATCCGACCGTTAACCACTTCCCTCTTCCCTCTTGTTACAGTAATACACGATGGTTTTTATAGTGCAGTACTCTAAGAAGTTCTAGGCAGAGACTTACAAAAAAATATCTTATTTTATCTTATATTAGTTAATCTAATCGAGAAAAAATTAATCGAATTAACTAATCGACTAAAAATTTAATCGCTAAAAATTAATCGACGATTAACTTAATCGAGATTAAATTAATCGGAACTCGTACGATTAGATTAACTAATCGTCAATTTTAATCGTTAATCGAGATTAAAAAAGTTAATCTTAATCGTTAATCGATTAACTTTTGCCCATCTCTGACTACAGTATTGCCACTTTTTAATTTCTACTCTTTTTGGTCGGTCTGTACAACGCGGGAGCTGTCAAAATGCGATTCGCTTTTTATACCTGTCTCGCTCGCTCTTATGCGACCTAGATAAGAACCTATAAGTTTTCAACCAAACCCGAATTGCAATCTGAGAGCTCACTGTATGTATAAAAAAAAAGTGTGACGCATCCTAGCTCTCAAACGCGATCGCACTCTGCAGTTATTGCTGCTGCAGAGAAGCTAATTATTGAGTTGTGTCTATTTGAGGTACAGTCGCCATCAGATATATCGCAGCATATAAGGCGTTCATAAATATCTAAACACGACTCTTATTGACTGGGCGTTCCAGTACATGTTCACATATTTATGAACGCCTTATATGCTGCGATATATCTGATGGCGACTGTACAACTGAAAGGTCGGTAATAAAAAATATAGTAATTTAATTTTTAACCCCCGACAAAAAAGAGTGGTGTTGTGTATCTTTGCGTCTGTCTGTGGCATCATCGTAGCTCTCAAATGGTCCAATTTTCATGCGGCTGTTTTTAATCGAAAGCCTTGTCTATCGAGATGGATCTTAGCTATGTTTGGTAGCAGGAGACTGTTCGAATAGTCATTTGTTTTGTTTGTGTTACAAACTCCAAACGGGTCATTGTCCGTTCAAAAAACAAAAGTCGTTCCTCCGGTGGTCAAAAGTTAAGTTTGTATGAATCTAGGTTATGTATTGCCATTACATCGGATTGTAGAAGAGGAAACGTTCTTTATTGTCTACGAGTTTTATCAGAAAATTAGGCCCTGGAGTCTTTAATTTTGCATATGTCCACCGGAAAGACTCGAACCTAATGACAATGACCCAAACATGGGTTGCCTATTCAAACAGGTCACAACTTCATATAAAAAGTTCTTTTTTAAAGTTTTTTCTTTTCTTTTTCAGAAAACCTGATGGATGACGTTATTAACAACCCGCCTTACAATCCTAACTTTAAAGGTTAAAGGATTAAAAAAGGCATTTGACAGTTATACAATATTTGTAGGATATTGAAGCTGGCTTCCTCTACTTATGTCAACTTATATTATGTATACGACAACGTACTTATTTACTTAGTGCCTATAAAAGCTTTATATTAAATTGTAAGTGAGATCTGATTCTGAGCCGTAATTACTATCGAGGTAAGTAGGCATAGAGAGGATTTACTTTTTTTATTTGATTTTACTATAAATAAATATAGTTTGTTTTCTTGTGGCATGACAAGGTATTTAGCATGCTTGTGATTTACGAGAGATGTACCGTGTTAGTCTTGTAAGGATAGATCTGGGAAGCTGTTTTCAAATTGCGTATTTTATATTTTTGTACAGTCGAGTTCATTTACATCTACACACTTACGAGAACAAAAATATCTGAACACGATTTTATGCTCCTGACGATAGGGTCGTTGTTGTGGTTGTATTAAGAAAGTTTAACAATTTTATATTTGTCCCCAAATAATATAGGTATTTAATTTTTTATTTTTCACGAATTGTTTAACGAGTAACAACGGATAACAGACTGTTTTTATTCAAATAAACAATGCACAAAATGCACGAATGATAAATTGGCCAAAATAAATAGTGCCATATGCACAATCCTTAAGGTGCTTCTAAACCATTATTTGCATCTTGCTCTAGCGAAGGGTGTCAGAAAGGACGGCCATAGTTGCTGGCCACATATTGTAGTAAATATAGCCCGTTTAGAAGCCCAAATCCTTGTTATTAAAATAATGTCTCATGTGCCTTCATGAAACGCTACCTCATAATATTAAGCAGTGTTTATGAAACTGTGGCCAGTAGCAGTGCCCTACTAAGCGTTAAGTGGTAAGCGCAAGTATTTGGCACAATAAATTGACTCGTTTTAAAATAATTGTAGGTATATTTTACATTTAGCAATGATGGATAGTGCCGCGGACGTGAATTCGCGTCGTTGAAAATATTATTGTATGTCGCAAACGCGAATTCTCGTCGTTTTGAATTTTATTTTATTGTATGTCACGGACACGTATTCGCGTCCTTAAGAACTTAATTGTTTGTCACGGGCGCAAATTCACGTCGTTGAGAACTTAATTGTATGTCGCGGACGCGTATTCGCGTCGTTGTGAATTTAATTGTATGTCGAGGACGCGTATTTGCGTCCTTTAGAACTTAATTGTTTCTCACGGACGCAAATTCGCGTCGTTGAGAACTTTATCTGTACGCAGTGAGCGCTTCGGAAAAAGTACAAAAGTAAGCGTCGGCAAGGAATAGATTCGTGTATATGTACTTATTTCATAAATAGCTGATGGCTTTGTTTGTTAACCCCATCATCATCACTGACAGCAATGTAAAAAATACTCTATCCTTCCGGCGGAAGGGTTAATGTAGTTATTGTTAAACTTTAATTATTTTTGGGGTCCAGGTCCATACGGTGATACGGTCATTTCATAATATGCTACTGGGTACTTGTACAAAATGATAATATTAAGTACATACAGTATCGCCGTATTCTTGTTAGATATAAGAGAACCGTTTTGATGTGGAAAGCTTTATATTATGTAATAATAATAATAATGTTGAGCAGTTTTCTAGCATTTTTATCTTCTAATGATTTTATGATAATGTTATCAATGTAAGAGCATTTACGTTTTATAAGACAGACATTCTAAGTGAGCATGTAAACTGAGATTAAATAAAAAGATATTCTAAATTCGCTTTTCATTTGTTATGGCCCAGCCACACAGGTGCGACAGCGGCCTATCAGTGTAACTCGAGCGTCGGTGACCTTGTAATGCCAAATCCTTCGACAAGGCATTTACGTGAATGCGTTTCCTCACCTCGCCCGACACGCACACATAGCCGCGAGTTTTGTTACTGCACACAAGTGTCGCTGTCGTTTCTTTTACGTTAGTATATATGTCGGCGGCCGATCGTAAAATCCGGCAGATCACGAAATTCCTAGGCATATCGTGAACCGCCGCCATTTCGTGATTTGGCTAAACGACATCCGCCATATCGTTCAAAACATAACGTTTAACGATTTGCCTAGTGACGTTTAGGCAGATCATGAAATTCCTAGGCATATCATGAAAGGCCGCCATTTCATGATCTGGCTATCACGAAATTCCTAGGCATATCGTGAAACGCCGCCATTTCGTGATTTGGCTAAAACCGCACATTATGGAGCGTTTTTTAGGGATATAAAAAAAAAAACTAACCTAACCTAACCCTAGGAATAGGAATAGCTAGGAATTTCGTGATCTGCCGGATTTTCACGATATGCCCGGTATAGAGCTAGGACTATCGACGAATGCGTTGCTCTAATCGATCTGCCCAGGCATATCATGATATGCCTGGTCAACTTTTAGTCAAATCATGAAATGGTGGCGTTTCACGATATGCCTAGGAATTTCGTGATCTGCCGGATTTTACGATCGGCCGCCGACATATATATATTCTTTGCCAGCCACCTCTCTGTCTTAGCAGCGAGCGGCAGCGGTGCGCGGTACGTCTCGCTCACTCATATGGCCGCCGCGCTCGGGCCTCGCTCAACCAGCGTCAGTTTTTATGCCCGTCTAGCACACCTTTGCTTCGTGACTCTTGTCGCGCGACAGCGCTACCTGTCACCCTCTCACATGCACAGAAAGAGACAGGCAATTATCTCGCGCGAGAAGTAGTCGCTTGTGACAGTTGTGCTAGAGGTGCAGTTCTAGCATAACTTTGACACGCGACTTAGTCGCGCGACAAATACTCCCTGTCACTTTCCTGTTCACTTCCGTGCGAGCAAGACAGGTGATGCAAGACATGCTAACCCTGCTTATTACCTCCATGAATCGCTAAAATTAATAGACTATTTTTTTATTTATTTATTCATTTTAATATAACTTGTATACAAATTGTGTCAAACATCAATATTGGTATATAAAATGTAAACTTATCACTAATTAATTACCTTCATTAATGGCACAGTCCAAATATTTTTTTAGACTTTCATATATCATAACTTCATAAGTACATTATCACTATTATTAGTAGTCGTAACTAAATATAGGTAAACTTTAAATTTTGATACCAAGATCAAGCACATATCAAATTGTAATTAACGTTAGAAATCATGCCATCTCTCTCCCTTTACACTGAAATATTAAAAAGCACGAACCACAATCACATGATCGACAAACAGCTTAGGAGGTCGCGGGTACCCGGAAAGCCTCCTAAGCGGTTATTTGTTGATCGGTTGATCTCGGTATCATAAACAAAATCAAAAACACAACTGATATTTCCATATAAGTATAAAATATCAAACGAAAAAAATAGATTTGCACATCAAATAAAAAAGTGAGTTACCAAAATGTATTCCTTGCCAGTAAAACAAATCAAAAATTAGTACCACAAAAAGCAACCTCCTTAATAAAATCTTTTCATCAATTCTATAAACTGTTAATGTGGAAATACCACATTTTTATTATTATAAATATAGACACAAAGGTAAGTTATGAAATAAAAATGTAATGTGACCCGCTCTTTAGGGTTCCGTACCCAAAGGGTAGAAACGGGGCCCTATTACTAAGACTTCGCTGTCTGTCCGTCCGTCCGTCCGCCTGTCACCAGGCTGTATCTCAAGAACGGTGATAGCTAGACAGTTGAAATTTTCACAGATGATGTATTTCTATTGCCGCTATAACAACAAATAAATATAAAATAAAATTAATATTTAAGGGGGGCTCCCATACAACAAACGGGTTGGTTTCGTTAACTTTGCACCTCATTTGTATGGGGCGCTATACATACCAGTTGCAAACTTAACTTAACCACTTAAGGATGAAAAGTGTTTGTACGGAAGCCTCGGTGCGCGAGTCCGACTCGCACTTGACCGATTTTTCTAATTTGTGGTCCTCACACTTGCTGTAAAGCAATGGGGACTGTGGATCGTGCGTGTAAAACGCACATACCATAGCTAATGCGCTTAAGCATAAAAAAAATGACGCAGAGGGCGCTCTAAAAGATTTGGTGTGATTGACGACTGACGTAATGATGTAATAGCTCAGTTGGGAGAGCACTACGCCAGAAACGTGGGGTCGCAGGTGCGTGTCCTGTTTACATTGCAGTGGATCTCATTACATTTTCTTTCATAATCTACCTTTGTGTCAATATTTGCTGCTGACAACCAAAACTGGCTAAAACTGTCACTGCTCTCAAAACCTCGTATCTAGTGAGTAGATGACACCAAGATACGAGCTGTTTTAAGTAGGTATTTGTTACTTAGTGAATTTTTCGTATCAACAGACGATTTATAGAGAAGTAACTAGTCGGGCTATACCTACGTACAACACAATCGATTATATCGTCTGTTGGAACTTACTTATACTTAAAACTCGTATCTCAGTATCCATCTACAAACTAGATACGAGGTTTTCAAGAGTACCTAGTAACAAACGAATTTTAGTGAAAAAAAAAATTGTCACCAGGCGATATTCACTTATCATATGTATAAATTCAAGGCTATACAAATGCTAAATGAGGTAGCAACTAGGAATACTGAATTATACATAAGCACCATCAACATGAGAAGGCCACATTATTTCTTATAATAAACAACATTTCTTACAAACTAAAGTTGTATATATATCATAATATAATATCTCGTTGGAAGATGTATGTGTGCGTGGTCTGGCGTCCATATAACCCGATTTCCACCAGATTGCCCACTTTGACGTGGCGTGAAAAAACTCGAGGCCAACCGAGGTAGATTTTGCTTACTTTTCTTCAGTAACAATAGAGAATGGTCCTCAATCGTCCTGAAGTGGGCAAGCCGGTGGGAATCCGGTTCTATGGACGCGACGTGACTGCACCATGCTCTTATTAATGGCAGTCAATTGGTTGACATTGAGACAGAGCACCTTTAAATTATAAACTTTTATTGTCAAACATGTAATGTCTAATTATTTTTAATGTGGATACACACCACGATAGTTTATATTGAATGATTAATACAAAGATCAAATAGACCGGGAATCGAACCCGGTATCTTTGGATTACCGGTCCAACGTGTTAACCTCTTCACCGCCCTAACGCCAGTTACTTAACGTTTAGAATTTTCCTTATGCTTTGTGTGTCGATTTTTGCACATCAGTTTATTTAAAACCTCTCTTCCGGCAGGTTACGCATTTCTATTTTTCTTTATGCTTTGATCTTTGTATCAATGGTTCATTATGAACTTTTTCTCAAACATGCAATGAAATATCGTCATAACGTGCGTCAAAACAGGCTTCGAAGTGTCACGTTTCGGGCGGAACAATTCGAGAGAACTGTAAAGGAATTTCATACAAAATTGTAGGCCTAGGCCGGGAAGTAATTTTTTTTAAACATGTCGTCTGCGTTTATGAACTTGTCTAAACAGCTGAATTATGTTTTTTAAGTGGTGTATTTTTTATTTCATTGCATATGTTTGAGAAAAGTACTATACATGCCTTAGCCGTGAAAAGTGCTTGCCGGCTTCGTATCACTATCCGTCTATACCTACTCAGCGGCAAGCCCTTATTTCGCGGCGTCTGCAGTAATGTACTATTCTGCCGCGTTTCGGTAAAAGGTCGTATCTTTATACGGATGTCACAGTAAGATACGTCCTTTTACCGTAGCATGGCAGTATTATTCGGGCGGCGCGCTCGGATTGTACGGCGGAGCGACCGGGCTGGTCACACCGGGCGCCACAAACCCTATCACTGGAGTCGGAGTATACGACGGCGGGTTGGGATACCCGGTTCCCGGGTAAGGGTTAACCGGGTAAGGGTTAGAGGCTGGGTAAGGCGGGTTAGAACCTGGGTAAGGCGGGTTAGAGCCTGGGTAAGGTGCGTTAGAGCTGGGATAAGACTGGTTACCTGGGTAAGGTGGGTTAGCGGGATAACTATTGCCTGTTGGGTAACTAGCGGTCACTGGAGCAGCCGATGGGTAAGCGTAGGGCGAAGGGTTCGGGGCATAATTCGGGATAGCCCGCACAGTATGTGAGGGATATACGTACGGCTGTATGACCGCGGGCGGTTGGTTAGGATCGGGTACGGGCGCGCGCGGCAGATCGCTCTGTAAAGGATGCTTGTATTCGCCGTCGGTGATCTCGCGTATCGGTATCTGGCCGAAGAATATCTCCATTTCGTCTTCTAGCGGGTCGTTGCAGCCGCTTAGTATTAATTTCATCTGCAACGAAAATATAACCTATAACGTTGAGTCTATAAGTCACAGTAGCGGGAAAAAAGATATATCAAAGTATTTTAATTTTATTTGGAGATGCGGGTTTTGTGTGGGCGCGCGGCGCAATCTGTTGGTTATAATTTCCTTTTCCTCTCGTCACGCCGAAACGGCTAGACGGATTTTAACCAATTTGGACAACCCAGAGATAGTTATAGGAAACTTTTTACCCGACTATGGTGAAAGTTTTACACGGAAGGCTGAAGAACTCTCTAGTATAATAAAACAAATAAATATTAAGGGACAATCTTACATCAATCGACCTAATCCCAAACTAAACAATGATTGTACTTAAGGGTACTATCGAACACACTGATAACTGTACATTTGTAAACTAATATAAACCTTAGTACAACGTGTTAAGGTCTATGGGTGCATAGTTGACTGTGTTTTCGTTTGAACTAGACGATATACTTAATATATCCATACTAATCCATACTAACTAATATTATAAATGCGAAAGTGTGTCTGTCTGTCTGTTACCTCTTCACGCTTAAACCACTGAATCGATTTTGATGAAATTTGGCATGGAGATAGTTTAAGATCCGAGGAAGGACTTAGGATAGTTTTCATCCTGGAAATTATCCCTAAAAAGATTGAAAGGTGAGTAAGTAATTCATGATGACATTGATGACCCTGTCGGAAATGTAATGATTAGACCAAAAGCACAATTGCTCTTACATTTGCTTAGGCGCTTTAAATAATCCCTTTTATTAATTAAGGTGATTAAGTGGATATCTATCGTGTTGTACGAGGTTGCTTCCATACTTCCAAGTTCCACAAGGACGTAGTCGCGGGCAAAAGCTAGTAAATACATATATAGATAACATCCATGACTCAGGACCAAATATTCGAGTTCATCACACATTCGCCCCGGCCGGGATTCGAACCCAGGACCGCCGGCTCAGTAGGCACTAACGCCAACCTCGCCAAGACTCACCTTAAAAAAGTACTGCACATGAATAATGCTGCAGTTGTCCGTGATGACGGGGATCAAGTCCGGCACGTCGAGGTGGTGCGTGAACCGTCTCTTGGTCCTGGCCGGCACGGCGCCGGTCTTAGACGAGCTCAGACTGCTCTCTGGTTCTGTTCTCTCTCCCGGCGGGTCGGTGCTGACGTATTTAACACGCTGGAGGAATAAAAAAAAATAAAAAAATTAAGGGACAATCATACACAAATCGACCTAGTCCCAAACTAAGCAAAGCTTGTACTATGGGTACTAGACGACGATATACATAATATATAAATACATACATAGATAACATCCATGACCCAAGAACAAATATTTGCCCCGGCCGGGATTCGAACCCGGGACCGCCGACTCAGTAGGCAGGTGTCTACCAACCGAGCCAAACGCGTCTTCAAAAATAATCTAATCATAACAATCCAATCAAAATTATCTAATAACTATCAATAATAGTAGTTTATGTGACTGTACATAATGAAGATTATTAGACACGAGGTTTATGAAACGAGCCGAAGGCAAGTTTCATAATAACATCACACGAGTGTTTTAATGCCTAATTATGTACAGTTACATGCACAACTTTATCTAGTCACATATCATAAGCCTCCATGATGCATTCAGGAGTCGCACATTATGACAAATATTACCCGGTAATGGCGGTAATGAAGTTTTCTGGCAGCTGTCATAGTTTTTTTTATTCAGAGATAACTAGAGTCGGCCCCAACTATCATATCATTCGATATCTTACTTACGTGCGACATTTGTCAAATTTCATAGCAAATTGACGATTCATTTCGAACTAAACGTCATCTCGACTGATATTAGAATAGAGGTAAAATCAAATTTCTTTGTTTTTCAGAGATTTCGAAATTTGAACAAATAATACTATAGAAATCGATGTCCTTATTTAGCAATAATAACATTTTTACAGATAAGAAATTTGTTCTAACAAAACAGTCTATTTTAAGGTGGTCATAATGTGCGATTCTTGAACGCATCATGGCTACCACACACAAAAAAATCTCATAGTAAAATTGGTTGTAATAATGCTGGTCATTTCCTACTATTTCTGAACGCATTTTAGAGCACTAATGATATGTGCGTAGATAAAATAATTTATTGTGACCATATTCATCTCGTTATAGGAATACTATTTTTGAGACAGAATTCACTTCGCTTTGTTATAAACAAAAAACCGGCCAAGGCGCGGCGTGCACCGAGCGCACCAAGGGTTCCATACAAACACTTCCCATCTTAAGTGGCCGGGTTAAGTTTGCACCTGGTATGTATGGCGCGGCATACAAATGAGGTGCAAAGTTAACGCAACCGATCACGTTTGTTATAAGGGAGCCCCACTTAAATATTTATTTTATTCTGTTTTTAGCATTTGTTGGTATAGCGGCATCATAGCGGAAATTTCAACTGTCTAGCTATCACGGTTCATGAAACACTGCCTGGTGATAGACGGACAGACAGACAGACAGACGGACAGCGGAGTCTTAGTAATATGGTCCCGTTTTTACCCTTTGGGTACGGAACCCTAAAAAGGATTCCTAATATACAAGCATTGATTTTAATAGCAACAGGACGTTTCAAACAATTTCATGCACGACGTTTGTGCCATATTTTTGTTCGTTCGTCCGTACACAGCTAAGGAGGCATTCTTAAAAATATAAGGAACATACTCAGACCAATTCGAACAGTATCTTGGACACTTTCACGGAGCTCTGGTTGTCAGCTTCAACGCGGGCTGGGATGGTTTGTCCAGGACAGAACCCTGAGGCCAGTGGAGTGATGGTAACCTTCAGAACTGTGTGGTAGATACACACCCGAATTAATTCGAACAGTATCTTGGAGACTTCCACAGAGCCCTGAGGCCAGTGGACTGATGGTAACCTTCAGAACAGTGTGGTAGATACATACCCGGATAAATTGAAACAGTATCTTGGAGACTTCCACAGAACCCTGAGGCCAGTGGACTAATGGTAACTTTCAGATCTGTGTGGTAGACACATACCCGGACCAACTCAAACAGTATCTTGGACACTTCCACGGAGCTCTCGTTGTCAACTTTAACGCGGACCGGGATGGTTAGTCCGGGACAGAAGCCGGATGCTGGAAGATTGATGGTTGCCTTCAGCAGCCCGGAGCCGCAGAAGAAAGAGCTTAGAGCCTCTTCGAAGATCACTTCAGTTTCTGCCTGAGAGTAAAGAATATCATTGACAAGTATATCTGATGGGTGAATCAACTTTTAAGTGCACCTTGTTGCTATGGTTACGCAAAATTTGTCCCTCGGACAACCTAAGCATTTTTCTATGAAACAGTATGAAGATGTCACTTGGACAACGGGACAGAGTAAACAACACAAAAAAGTTGATTCACCCTGATAGTGATAACCAGAGACCGTTTCTCGTGGCACTTTTGAGCTGTCATAGGGACTTCTCTTTTATCGAATTCTGATTAACATAATTATTATATCGATATAGAACACAACATACGAAGAAGATTAAAAGTAGATGTAAACATCACGCGCTCTTATCGCTAAAGAGCAATCTCATTCTGATAACTTTTGAGTAGGTAGTTGAAATGTGAAATAGCTACTGGTGAAATTGTGAGCAGGTTTGATAATTATAAAGGTTTCTTTGTTAACCGACTTCAAGAAAAGGAGGAGGTTCTCTATTCGAACTTTTTTTTTTTTTGTGTGTGTATGTTACTCGATATCTCCGAGAACCGTGAACCGATTTTCAATTTTTTTTTTTTATCGAAAGGGTATAACTCCGAGTTGGTCCCATTGGCACTAAGTCAGGATCTGATGATGGAATCTTGGAAAAATCGAGGGAACTCTTCAAATGTTATAGGGACATGTACGGCGCTTTCGACTTCAGTAAAACTAAAAAACCAAAAATAACCTATTCAAGTACAGATTACATTTGACTCACCCTTCGAAGTCGGTGCCAAACCTCGCGTAAACTATAATATAACTATAAATATAAGAACTGAGTGGTTTGGGATCGACTTCGAAGGGTGAGTCAAATGTAATCTGTACTTGAATGGGTTATTTTTGTTTACAAATGAAGCGAAAATTGAAAAATTTAATGATTCGGACAGGATTCGAACCTGCTTTTCCAACGGCTTTCCGGGCCAACACTGGCGTCCTCCCAATTGGACCACCGAATCAGATGTCAGAGCCATTGAATTTTTCAACCAGTTGCTTCGACATGCCTTAGGGTGGCATCGTAGCGCCATCTACCGTAAAGATTTAGACTTTATCGTCGGCACCATCGTCTCAAATTTGTTGAGAATCGATAGTAACGATGTGCTACACCCGAATTACTTATTTTTTATTAAAGCAGTAACGTCTGCTAACGTAAACTAAATGTTTACAAATGAAGCGAAAATTGAAAAATTTAATGATTCGGACAGGATTCAGGAGGAGTTTACGTTAGCAGACGTTACTGCTTTAATAAAAAATAAGGGTTATTTTTGGTTTTTTAGTTTTACTGAAGTCGGTTCTTTTCTTTGTTAATTTTTTTTTTTCAATTCATGTTTTTGTGATTTTTCCTATACTATTACTCTAAGATATTTCATGAAAAGCGATTATGTCAATTATTCGCTTGCATAATAATTGTATATATTTCGGTTGACCTTGGAGAAAAAGAGAGTAGGTAAAAAATATTAAAGATATAATATTTACAAATAATATGATCATTTAAATTGACAACGAGAACAGATAAGCGAGAGAAAAAGATACGACATTTTAACAATTACGAATCAGATAAGGACAGGTTATCTTGTGTCTTGTGCAAACAAACGAGTCGATATTAAAAGAACTGAACATCTCGACGCGACTCTCCGCGATATGCCGGAAACGAGCCCTGAACTTCTTCGGACATAATTATGCGGTCCTCAAAGCATTGTCTAGAGAAGCAGATTATCATAGGGCAAATTGATGGTGTTAAGAAAGATTCTGGGACCTACTCAAAGAGAAGATGGAAGCTGGAGGATCCGCAAAAACACGGAGATCGCTGAACTAGTATAGTACAAATTTTCTAAGCTAAGCTATACCATTGAGTAGTAAACCACAAATTAAGATAGCGAGCTCGTAGTAAAAGCAGATTGTAACCACCTTGGAAGGTTAATATAGATTATCGACTCTATTACCTTAGACATGAAACTACAAAATACACTAACAGAATAATGGTACTCATAACATTTTTGGAATTTTACAAAGGTCCGACTCTCCACAAGAACGTATTCTCTTGAAAAAGGACTATGAATTCTCATCATCAACCATTTTAAACCTATTCAACAAGGAATAAGGTTGAAAATTCAATATCCACGCAATGTAGTTCTAACCTTTTTTTGTAAGTAACTGCTTGGCGCTTACGAGAACAAAAGCAGATAGGATTGTATTAGACACAATGCCATTGTGAATGCAGGTAAGTGGATGAGCTTAGTTTAAAAAAAATGTACTATAGCCGAACCTAATATCATTGGCGAAACCCAAGGCACATCGTCTTCGCTGGATTGGCCACGTCGAGAGAATGGGGGACGATCGAAATGTCAAGAGAGCTTACTTGGGCCGACCAATTGGACGACGGCCTATTGGTCGCCCCAAGTATCGCTGGAAGGATATGGTGGAGGCGGGTCTGCGCGAGCTGGGAGTTAGCGACAGCTGGCACGAAGTGGCGCAGGATCGGGCAAGATGGTGTGCTCTAGTGTTGGAGGCCAAAACTAATTTTGGGTTGCTGTGCCAAAGCGGTTAGTTAGTTAAATTGATGGCAGACATGCGCAAGGAAGGGCACCTATTAGATGGTCTGACACAGTGAAGAAGGCAGTGGGCGGCAGCATGTACCGGGACCATAATCCCGGCCAGGGCAAATATTTGTGTGATGAACTCGAATATCTGTGTTTGGGTCATGGTTGTTCTATGTATTTAAGTATATATTTAACTATATAAGTATGTATATCGTCTAGTACCCATAACACAAGCCTTCTTGAGCTTAATTTGGAACTAGATAGATTTGTGTGAGGTTGTCTGATATTTTTTATTATTTATTTATTTAACCGCACTGAGTGGGAACAGATATGTGGTCGCGATCCTCATCAGTGAGGGAACGACGAAGAAGAATCTTGTGTCTCGAAACGTGGAGTGGAGTACAAAAAAGGCAACATCTCCGTCAATGCCACGACCTTGCGCGACAGCGGCAGCGGTGCGCGGTACGTGTCTCGCTCACTCGTATGGCCACCGCGCTCGGTCTCTCGCTGAACCGCTCACCGCGCCGCTGGTTGATAGATTAATATATATTTATATATTTCCATGAAAATAACGCGTTATTGAAATAATCACACTGAACTGTATCAGGTCTGTCTAGCCCTACCACAGACAACCTCCACTAGACGGAGCATGTAAGGCGACCCGCGCGCACCAACGATATGGTACGGGAGAACATTAAAGTATCAACACGGCGGCCACCGTTTAGTTGCGTCCATGTTTATGATCCATGCGTACGTCAACGAAAAAAGAAATTAAATAAATAACATAGTAAATTGTAGTGTTAAGTGGTGTAGAGAGACCTCATAAACAAGGACGCAACTAAACGGTGGCCGCCGTGTTGATACTTTAATGTTCTGCCGTACCATATCGTTGGTGCGCGCGGGTCGCCTACGGGTCGCCTTACATGCTCCGTCTAGTGGGGGTGGTCTGTGAGCCCTACCTCTCTCTGGGTACGTACCTTCATCTCCGGGTTAAGGTTGAGGTCGACAGGCACGACCACCTCGAAGCCTTCCACAAGCTCCTCGCACTCCCGCCCGTCCGCGTACTCCAGGAGTGCCTGCAAAATTATAAACATCATCTGCAAAGAGGCCTTATTCCTTTTAAAATGGTGATTGTTTTAAACATTTTCTCTATGATCAAACATGTTTCTTCCAGGGCTATTGGGATTTATTGGTATATATTTGAAACCTACAGTTTCAATTTTTCATTGATAATTTTTGTTTCAAACACTACTCGAAATTGACAAAATTCGCGCGGAAATTTTGTTTTTTCAACTTATTTTCGACTGCACGCAATGAAATAGCTATGTTTACTACCTAGAACTCGGGGAAAAGTATTATTCACTTCAAAAAGTTGGTTGAAATTAATGTGGGTACACACCACAATCTTTATATTAAACCATTCATACAAAAATCAAAGCTGAAAGAAAAATTTAAATGCGTAATCTGGCGACAGAGGTCGAAATCGGTTCCTGTGGATTACCGGTCCAACGTGTCAACCACTCGACCACCCGAGCGCCAGATTACTTTTCGATTTTTTCCTCATGCCGATGTTTGCATTATTTCTAAAAGGCTACACCTTAGCAAGAAGCAGTGAACAATAGTAAACTAGAGTAAATTTATTAAGTTTGTGAAACATGTAATGAACACCATACATTTTATTAAAACGTTGTTACAAAGATTAAAAGGCAAAGAAAAATCGATATGCGTAACCTGGTGACGCAGATTCAATCCCACTGTTTCTGTAATACTACGACTGTGGCAAACAAGCATGCGGCCCGCCTGATGTTAAGCAGTTACCGCCGCCTATGGACGCTAGCACAAAACAGATAGGTACAGAAATCAATCTATATACAAGCGCCCTCGAGCAAACGCAATTGCTCACGGACACGATATCTCGGACCAGTTCAGACCAGTGCGAGCGCGAGTGCCATTCGCTCGACGTGTCCGTGAGCAATGTCTATGTGTGCGTTTGCTCGGGCGCGCTTGTATGTAGATTTCTGTACCTATCTGTTTTGTGACGCTAGCCATGCCAGGAGCATTGCCGACCCTTTAAGAACCACTGTTGTAATAATCAGTTGAATACCTTGACGTAATAAGAAATGTGTCCGTCATCATCATCGTCTGGGTCGTCGTTGAAGGTCGAAGGCACCGATCGCGGTATTTGGAAGCTGAAGGGGATGGTGTGGCTTCCCGGCTGCAGTTGCGATGCCCCTGGTTATGAGGAAAGGACTATGTAGTCATTGGCGTATTTAGGGGGGAGCCGGGTGGCGGCCCCAGTATAAGAAAGAAAGAAAGAAAGAAAGAAAGAAAGAAAGAAAGAAAGAAAGAAAGAAAGAAAGAAAGAAAGAAAGAAAGAAAGAAAGAAAGAAAGAAAGAAAGAAATACATTTCTTCGTGACGTGCAACAAAACATAATTACATAAAAGGTGTGACAGAAATAAGAAAATAAAATAAAACAATAAGTAACTATATTTTTATGGCTGTGCCACGAAAAGGTCCCACCTCAGCAAGATGCTAGCTCGAGCCAGCGCTGATCTTCCGGTGGGACCATATGTGTATCTAGTGCCCACCCCAGGATTTTGGGTTACCCATACAAAGTCATGACTTCAACTCATAGGCCATGGCCGGGCCCCCACCCAGGCCCCACTTGAAAAATAATCTTAGATACGCCAATGTATGTAGTAGAATATTAATAAATAAAGTTGATAGACTTGAAATATGTATTATACATGAATAAACTTAATAAAAAAATTAAAACGACCCCGAAACAAGAAGCTGGTCATCCTGTGATCCTCAAAAATTAAAACACGTTATAAAGTACTTATATAATATTAGCATTTTCTAACCTAGATATCAATACCCTAGTTTATAATTGGTTCAATTACAATTATTATCTGCGAAATTTAATCTTCATGCAATTAATGTATCAATGCAACATGTTCTCCCATCAATATATCTGAGTCTTGTGAGTCTTCACCTAATACAGAGGCACTGTAAAGCGGAATAAGAAGTCATTATTTCATATTGTCCTCAAAGTAGTCTTATAGCTCAGTTGGAAGAGCACTGTTCTGGTTAAACAGAGTTTAAGTCAAGTCACACTTGGACTTCAGTGGGTTGCATAACATTTTGGCTTCCTATTGATCCTTTGTCTCTTTTTTTATACTATACTACAAGAGACAGAAAAAAGGCTGTGGACATAAGACACACAACGAAAGTGGAAGATATCACAACCAAAAGTAAAACCCTAAAATGGAGGTGGGTAGGCCACATGCTCAGGGAAAATAAGAATAAATGGACAAAGGATATCACTCCATTGACTCCTAGATTTCATACAAAACGGAAAGGAGGAAGGCTAAGGAAACGTTGCACACTGGAACCCGCCCATACATTGCAGTGCTCAAAACTAAAATAGTAAAATTAAGCACAAAAAATACTATTCTTCATTCGTAAAATCAATTATTATTATATTTATATTCAAAAATAAAATATTCCTACTGATGACGTTACATATATTCATCGATAAACATGTCGACATCTTCCGGGTGTAATATCTTTGAATTAATAATTGGCAGAGGTCGTGTGCAGTGATGATGGGATCAGAAGAGACCAAGAGCCTATTAAAAACATCTGTCATGTTGTCGATTTTTCAAGTTTTACGACTAAATCTCTCCCGATGTTAAAAATCCTTATTCCTCGCTTCTTGGGCTTCTTCACTTAAATTGCCCATTGGGATCAGGTACTCAGATATTATTGCATCTCCATGAATAAGGATTTTGTGAACAGTACCTAGTAGTCATGGGATATAACTCTGCTGTCTGTAGACACTGAAAATTGTCTGTAAAATTATGTAAAAGCGACGAATCGTCATTTACTTTAGAGATTGCAGCTAATATTTCGTAATTTTGGAAAAAATATCGAGCCACATTACCATTATTGGAATTGCAAAACCTGGTTTTGGTTGATCTATTATTAAGGAAAGTTTTTCTTTAAGCTCTTCCTGGATCCTTTGTTTGTTTTGATTTTGATCAACTTGTGATTTGTGCATTTGGGTTACACGCCAAGATCTTAAATTATACAATAAATATAAATCTCGTATTGCACAATTCTTGGCGTCGAATGAAAATTGTATCGCTTTTTTCATCTGAAATTGTCGAAATGTATATAAATAACCATAAGCTATGTTATGTTTTCGCTAAAATAAAAACGCCTGATCAAATAGTCAGAGCAAAATAATGGGTCCGTTTTCGAAAACCGGACAACATCTTTTACTTTTGAATAAAGAATTCTAATAACGACCACTTTTTAGCTACATGCAGTAAAAATTATCAAAAGATTTTGTCCATTATCGGAAATATGATCATTCTTATAAAATTACAATAAAAGTTACTATTTGTCGGAATATCAGTAACACAAAAGTGTTTTTAGAACATAAAATACGTAAAATGTAATCTACATACCTTGCTTAAGCAAAGACATTGCGGTTTATAGGGTTCCGTACCGAAAGGGTAAAAACGGGACCCTATTACTGAGACTTCGCTGTCCGTCCGTCCGTCCGTCTGTCACCAGGCTGTATCTCAAGAACGGTGATAGCTACACAGTTGAAATTTTCACAGATGATGTATTTCTATTGCCGCTATTTAACAACAAATACTAAAAATAAAATAAAATAAATATTTAAGGGGGGCTCACATAAAACAAAAAAACTTACAGATAATGGTACGGAACCCTTCGTGCGCGAGTCCCACTCGCACTTGGCCGATATTTTTGAGTTATACCAACTACAATTACCTACTTAAAATAACTGTATTTTCTTCATCAATACTAATTACCACTGACGCGACGTATAAAATCCTCGACCTTTGACATAATGCAACTACGTAATGACAACTGATAATGAAGGTATTTCTCTGCAATTAGGTGCACTATTTCTCTGTCTATGCATTATGTTTTAATTTTAGTACAGAATACCCACAATTGCCAAGTTGAGTTTTAAGCACTGCAAATGTATGGGCGGGTTCCAGTGTGCGATGGTCTGATGAAATTTAAAAAAACAGTAGGTCCATTATGGCATTGAAAAGCTACATTAAGAGAAGTGGAAAAAATTAGAGGAGGTCTTTGTGTCGCGTGTTGTGGACAGTTGTACACGCAGACAGTCGTTAACATCACTACATAGTATAAAACAAAGTCGCTTCCTGCTGTCTTCCTGTCAGTATGTATGCTTAGATCTTTAAAACTACGCAACGGATTTTGATGCGGTTTTTTTTAATAGATAGAGCGATTCAAGAGGTAGGTTTATTGGAGCGGAGCGAGCGAAGCGAGCGAAGCTCCCATGGATCGACTCGAATGGACTTTGTAACAATGCGCAGATCTCAGCGAGTTCTCAACCGATTTTAGAAATTTTTGTTTTAAAATGCACAAATTAAATTTCGCTAGGTCGTGACGAAGAGAAAATTTCGAAAAAAAAAAAAAAAACTCCGCTCCAATCTATGGTGCAAGCTTAGCCGGTGGCTGACTCTGCATCGACCTAGTATGTATAATACATGCATAACATAGTATAGTAGTTAGTATCAGGATTGCACCCGTGCGAAGCCAGGGCGGGTCGCTAGTTAACAATAAGTACATATTATGAACTAATGATAAGGGCTTGTGCACAAATCACGTGAGGTTCAATAGGGGGGTGGGGGGGTCACGAAAAAATCACGATAAATCACGTTGGGGGAGGGGGGGGTATAAGGAGACCTTACGTGTATTTTTCCACAGTGAACAAACTAAGAAAAAATCGATATATTTTCTCGGTTTTGTTAAAAATAAGTCTTCACTTGTTAAATACTTCAAAAATAGCGAGTCTATTTTACGAAATTTTGGCGGAAAAAAAATACACGTGACGTCACGTGAGGGGGAGGGGGGGTTAGCCAAGAACCTCACCAAATATCACCAGGGGGGAGGGGGGGTCAAAAAGTAGCCGAAAAAACCTCACGTGATTTGTGCACAAGCCCTAACGTGTGTTAACTTTGTCAGCAATAAAGGTAAATTATTATATTATTATTATCATAAATGAACCTAGTTATAAGCATCATTCTTACCAACTCCTCCACAGACACACTGTTCGACATGGAAGTACACTTCTTGGGCACCATACTCCACTGTGTTTGTTGTTCGTTGTCCGTGACACTCCTCTAATTCTTCCTCCTCCCACAACACGGTTGCCTCTCCATGGAACACGAGATTGATTGCTGTCCAACAAATAAAATGGAATACAGTATTTGATGACAAAGAAGAAGAGAAAGGCCAAAGAAAAGTTTTTTTTTTTTTTTTTTTTTATTTATTTCCCACACTTACAGCTATCTTTACAGGTCTTAAACCTAAGACAATAGCGTAACTATTTCTATAATTTTACATTACTTATTAAACTACTTATCTATGTATACTATTGTGTTTATAACTAATTATATACAACGTGTCCCAAAATTCAACGATAAGCGGGCACCAGAGGATGGATCTGGTCATGATACCTGGAGAAAAAAAAAGAAAAAAAATATATCTCAATCCCTTTAGAAATTATTAAAAAAAAATGAAATTCTTAAAATATCGACACCCCTAATGGTATTTTTAACGACCATGTCTAGAATTTTTGGAATATTTCAGATATTTTTTTTGTATCGGCAACCTAAGTAGCACTGCTAGCCACCACAGCCCTTAAAAATATCAGAATACATGTAGTTTTAACACAAAAAATAATCAAAATTATTTTTACCCCAAAAAATTTGAATGAATTTTTCTTTTAGTCCACTTTGACTCATCATGGTACATAAAAAAAGTATTGACACTACTATGGCAAGTGTTTTAAAAAGTTGACGCAACTAACCAAGATTCCAAAATGGTAGGATACTCTAGGAAAACTAGCGCCGAAAGAAAAAAAAACTATTTTTAAACAAGAACCGACATTTCTTAATGTTGATAGTAATCACTTTTACGTGCTACCACTAAACCGTCCCGAACTCAGACTTGAACTCTGCTGCTGCAGAGACACGCTGAGGCACCCTTTGGGTGGAGAGGCTAGCCTCCAGGAGCGGGTCACCGGCCCTCTGCCTATCCGCATCCCATCATCGGCCAAAAAAGTGGACTAAAACAAAGACTAGCAAAGCAGGCTAACCTATGCCCACCCAAAGTGTTGTGGCAGCGGGCGCCTTGGCGGGCACTACGCCCTGGAAGCTGGATGCCCAGGGCTCGTGGAGGCGCACAGGGAGCGGGTGAGAGCAGAGCCCTTAATGAGTTCCCCGCTTCCGAAGAGCTGCGTGAGGAGCGCCGACAGGTGCAGCGCCGGGTGAGGGACCGGTGGAGGAACGACCTGGAGGACTCCCCCTATGAAGCCCGCACCATAGGGGCACTCCTCCCATCGTTCGACCACTGGTTGGAGAGGGTTCGTGGGAGCATTGGCTTCCGACTGGCGCAGGTAATGACCGGACATGGGTGTATCGATCATTACCTGCATCGAATCGGCAGGGAAACCAGCCCGGTGTACCGCGAGCGGCGACCCGGATGACACCGCCCAGCACACCCTAAAAGAGTGCATTCACTGGGTTGGTGAACGACGTACTATGGTGGGCGCCCTTGGAGTGGGGGATCTCTCGCTCGACAGCGTCGTAGTGGCCATACTGAGGAGCGAGAGGACTCGGTACGGGAGCGCGAAGACAGGGCAGATGCGGTCATTGTCTTGGTGTGCACTCTTCGGTACCCATCTCGCCTAGATCAGACTTTGCAAGTTATGGGAAGCACTTGGGGTGGGCATAGGTTAGATTGCTTTGCTAGTCTTTGTCTTAGTTCACTTCGGAAGTGGCCGATGATGGGATGCGGATAAGCAGAGGGCCGGTGACCCGCTCCTGGAGGCTAGCCTTTCCACCCAGAGGGTGCCTCAGCGTGTCTCTGTAGCAGCATAGTTCAAGTTTGAGTTCGGGACGGGTTAGTGGTAGCACGTAAAAGTGATTACTATCAACATTAAGAAATGTCGGTTCTTGTTTAAAAATAGTTTTTTTTTTTCGGCGCTAGTTTTCCTAGAGTATCCTACCATTTTGGAATCTTGGTTAGTTGCGTCAATTTTTTAAAACACTTGCCATAGTAGTGTCAATACTTTTTTTATGCACCATGATGATTGAAAGTGGACTGAAAGAAAAACACATTTAAAAGAATTGAGGTAAAAATAATCTTGACTATTTTTTGTGTTAAAACTACATGTATTCTGATATTTTTAAAGGCTGCGGTGGATAGCAGTGCTACTTAGGTTGCCGATACAAAAAAAATATCTGAAATATTCCAAAAATTAAAGACATGGTCGTTAAAAATACCATTAGGGGTGTCGATATTTTAAGAATTTCATTTTTTTTTTAATAATTTTTAAAGGGATTGAGATATATTTTTTTTCTTTTTTTTTCTCGAGGTATCATGACCAGATCCGTCCTCTGGTGCCCGCTTATCGTTGAATTTTGGGACACGTTAATGCTAACTTTGTAAATACATTCAGGGAACAAGAGAACAAATCCAAATCTTCCGCTATTAGGTTGAGGGTGCGTATTGCGCATGTCAGCGGCGCCGCACCGAGCAGGTTGGTTAGGTTAAGATGGATGGATTGTGTGAATAAGAAGGAAGTAAACGAGGTGACGAGTAATAGAAAAGAATGGAGGAAGAAAACATGCTGCGCCAACCCCAAATAAATGGGATAAGGGCAAGCGAATGATGTTGATGATGATGACAGTATTTGATGGTCATTGTCATCAAATAGGTCAAATCAGCACTTGATATTTCTGAGGAAAATATTGATAATAATGTGTTCCTCTTATCTCTCATTATCGTTAGGGACATAGGATTCCTAGAAGTCTGTCTTGTTGCAATTGTGGGCATTATCCAGCTTTTTCTAACCAAGACCAGATGAAGGAGCCTTCTTTTCAACTGAGCTCCTCACCATGGGAGAGCCCGCTGTCTCTTGCCAGCATAAAAACTTGCTTGGACACCTGTCCGACCGGGCAAGCAATCCAATACTTTTAGTCAGTCATCCGCCACAGTCTAGCTTTCAAGATGAAATGCTAAGAAAATATTAATAAAACCAAATGGTGTCATTGTTTCTTTTATTCGCTGTTCTTTTTAATGTGTCATTGTCTGTTAGTGTATTTTCAATTTTTGGCTCCTGCTCAGCAAATCTCACTTATATGAGGCCCCAATTTTTTCCTTTGTACTTTGCAATAATATCTATGAGGTTGAAATTTCCCTTTCGACGCATAAGACCACAAACGCGAAATACCAACCCGAGGTTTTTTGGCGTTTTGCGGATTTATAAAAATGATAACGCTAAATACCAACTACGTAAAATGCCACAAACGCAAAACACCAACCGGACGTTTTGTGGTGTTTTGAGGCCTTATTAACTTTTTGGTGTGGATACACACCTAGGTATTATTATTTATTTCGTATTTATTCAAAAAGTATAGATATGGTATTATTATTCTTTTTGTTTCTTGTCTCATAGAGTCTCGGGCTCATACGTCCCGGTCTTTTGAAAGGCTTGCTTGGGGATATGGATCCAACACGTAGAGGCCCCTTGGAGAAGTTGGCTGTGGCTGTAGCCCTGCTGGGACCCATTCCTGATCATATCAATAAGATGATACATCCATGAACGGGTCCCAGCAGGTGATTGAACTATTGCGTTGATATGGAAAAGAAAAAACCGGGTTATTAAAATGGCGTATGGGTAGACTCTTTATTTGGGCTATTGCAATAGTAAAATGTCACCCGCCGTAACCATCAGTGCGACTATTACCTATGGTGGGTGGTGACTCGCCCTTCAGTAGGTGGGCCCCGTAATGCCATCGTGCCGATGGCCGGAAGCAACACGAGCGTGAGGGTGAGGGGGTGTCGAGAGGTGTGCTGCGCTTTCTCCGAAGTTACGATGCTCTTTAACACTTCCACCCCTGGAGCATATAGCTCTAACGCTTCTCTCTGGGCGGCCAATGAAGGCAAGCCAGAGCTGAGAGTCCTACGGGTTCTCTTGGGTTTCCACTCCGGCCGATGAAGGCACACCGGAGACGGGGACCCTGACCGACTCTCTGGAGATCTCGGGTCCGTGGGATCGTCACTCCTCAACAGCTCGCCACAAGCTGCCCTGCGGGCTTATTATTGTTATAGTATTATTTTTCATATACATATATGGTATTTAGCGTGATTGGTATTTTGCTTAAATTCATGTTAGCGTTATGCGTAGTTGGTGTTTTGCGTAGTTGGTATTTTGCTAAAGTGGTTTTTTGCGTAGAGTTGGTATTTCGCGTTTGTGGTCTTATGCGTCGAAAGGGAAATTTCATAGGCAAAATAATTGTAATATTTCATAATACCAGTGTGAACTAAGGTATCAATGTTTTTTTAGCAATTCTAGTTAATTGACTCAAAGAACCCACTCAAACTCAAAACCGCACACACTCAGAAAAGAACTCAAAATATTTACTAACTAGACAGTCCACAGCAAAGATAGAAATTCCATACCTTTGAAGTCTAGTGTTTGATTTAGTTGAAATTCAAGCGTCCCGGACAGCACTTGACCGGCGTAGTAGGTGTCCCTCTCCTCGTCCAATTTAATACAACCATTCTTAAATCCTGACATCGGGATATTCTGCTTCACACACTAAAAAATAACAATACAATACTTACAACAATTATTTATTGCAAAAATCAAAAATCAAAATCAAAATATTTTATTTGCCAGAATATGGTAACAGGATAAGATCTTAAAGCTAAATTTGTACATCATATTCAACCTGCATGCAGGTGTGCAAATTATTACAATGTCATTATTATTACTAATTTTTAATAAAACATCTTACTGTCAATAAATAACCTGTATCAAATACCTAATCCTAATAGTTACTAAAAAACAAAAAAAAAAAAAAAAAAAAACAAGTGTCCAAATTTATAACATGTCCTTACATTGCCTTATAACTATCAAGCCCCTATATTCTTAAATAAGTCAAGAAAAAATTAATGAACTAATTACCCATGCAAATATTCGTTAACACTGTAAAAACATTTATCGTGCAACCATTTTGTCAACTTATTTTTAAACGAGTTCTTATTTTCTAATTTAAGGTCATCAGGCGAGGTATTATAAAGAACTATACACATATTGTAGCAATTTTTTTTGTAAATATGTGTTCGGCAAGGAGGTTGGTATAACAGGCTTCCGTATTGAGCTCTTGTATGTCTAGCACTGGTATCGCATCGATTGGCAAAGAGACTAGGATTGTGCTTAACGAAGACACACGCGTCTCTTATATAGAGGCATGGAAGCGGGAGTATATTAAATTTGCTAAATAATGGTTTACAGCTTTGCAGATACCAAGCATTGTCCAAGGCCCTAATGCACCTTTTTTGGAGTCTAAATGCTCTGTGCGCGTCTACGGAGTTTCCCCATAGTAATAAGCCATAGTTTAAGACTGATGAGACGTAGCCATGGTAGGCAGTTAGAGCTGCATCTAGTGACACCGTTTGTCTCAATCTTCTGAGAGCAAAGACAAATCTATCGAGTTTATTGCAAACATTATCAATGTGAAGTTTCCAATTTAAATGGTTGTCAATACTGAAGCCTAAAAATTTTACAATGTCTACTAATTCTACATTTAAATTATCATAATAAATTTTTATAGGAGGTGGATTTGAATTATATGAACTGAATTGCATAGCTTTAGTTTTTGTCATGTTAATTTTCAATTTGTTACTATCGAACCATTTAAATGCCTCTGCTAATGTACTGTTTACTTTAGATTCAAAGTCAGCTCGAGAATTGCAGTCATCTTGTATTATAAGTGTGGTGTCATCAGCGAAAATAATGCAATCTTGATTTTGCTTTAGACAAATTGGGAAATCATTCATTGCTATTAAAAATAACGCACATCTACAAGGAAAATGTTACAATTGAAACCTTGTGATTAACTAAGTATTTCAAGTGAATAAATTAGAATTCATCTCACTTCTTCCTGTTATAGTTAACCCGGCGACCCAAAGTTGAAATTAAAACAGTAGGTAAACAACCTAATTGATATCTTACCTGATTTCGAGTTCCGAGTTCTTTCGGAATTATAAACAGGTTTGAAACAAAATCAGAAAAAGATTAAAGAAGTTTAAAGAAGGAACAAATGAAACTCAAAAACTAGACTAAAATTTACACATAGCCTTGAACTATACCACGCTAAATCGGCCCGAATACACTCTAATCTATGTATCGCCCTACCCAACCCGAATGCGAGACCGCGGCCCCCGCGGCCGCCGCTGGCTGTACCGCTGTCACTGCGAAGTGAAGTGACAAGTGACGTAATGACGTTAGTGACGTGACAGTGACAGTGACAGGTGTAGAGTTTAAATGTGGTTTAAATAGTTTAAGTAGTTCTTTTGTAACACTTTTGTAATGAGGAAAATGACTGCTTGGACAATTCTAAATAAACGTTACAATAATAGGGACGTTACTTTATTTGCTAAAATAATGAATTTAATAATAATAATAATATTTATTGAGCAAAAGCATTGACAAGTATATATTATTACATTAATTACGAAACAAAACTTATTTACTAGTGTAACGCTGCTACTTGTAATAGGTATAACCTGTGCTACAAGCATCAGCTACCTTCCATATGACTAAAAACAAAAATAACATATTGCCAAACATTGTAAATGAACTATCGAAAAATTTACATAATTACATTCTTTACTATGTTTTGAATTAATAATTATGAATGTCTTATTGTACATCACACAACCCCTATTTAAATAATTTCAAAATATATGGTACGCTGTAAGTACTTCCAATAAAATAATGATTTTCGAACATACCCTAGTCATACCGTTTAGATATTGGTTATTAAAATTGCATTTTCATGATTTATTCATTTACAATATAGTTGTAAAAGTATTTGTTGGACAATATATTGGACAATATAATTATATGTATGTACAATCTTAGAATAGCTTATAATGAAAAAAAAAAACGGTATTTTATAGCCCCATACAATTCCCCATACAACTTTTACAAAACATATTTTAATAACATCCTTAAATTAAGCAATAAATTAAATACATTTAACTACCTATGCAATCATAATTATAAAGCTATAAGCTATGATCTTAAAATAAACACAGAAGCCCGGATTAGCAAGAAATATAACAAAACAAAACGTTTATCTGTCACTGTCACAAAGGTCCTTTTTATTTTTCTTTTTGAGTGTTCACTAAACACATGATGTTGTAAAGTGTGTTTATTTCAATTTTATTTGCATTCCAGTTCCAAAATGGGAAAACTTGACGTTGCGATTCTCCGTTACCTCACGGGAGAAGATTTCCGTGTATTAACTGCGGTACGAAATAGAATCAAAAGGGAAATATACTGAGTAATTTATCCCTAACCTTACTAACGTACGTGTCTTTTTAGGTGGAAATGGGAATGAAAAATCACGAGCTGGTTCCAGGATCCCTTGTGGCATCTATTGCGAATCTTCGCCACGGTGGCGTGCATAAATTAATGAAGGAACTGTGCAAACACAGGCTTTTAACTTACGAGCGAGGAAAACACTGTAAGTTGGCTTAATAGGCAAAAAAACAAATTCACTACCATATATAAGTTACTCACATTACTAATTTTATATTATTCGTTTCAAAACAATTACTGATCTCAAGAGCTCTTAAGTTTTCAACACCAAGAACTTACTTAATTTTAACTATTATAATACTGATTTTATTTAAATATCAAGACAATTTTACTTAACACTTTTGGGTGAGCAATGTTCCTAGACGTCGCATAGTTATCTGTTTCTCTAGGCCTATGACACACCTTCCCAGTGCGCTCTTCTGAAAGTGTTAATTGGAATTCCGCTGAACATCCCTCAGTCCAATTTATGGGCCTCTTTCTTCACATGCATAATTATAAAACAAATTTGCATACATGTGATACTGAACAGGAAAAGGTCCCATTATGCGACTTACCATAAGGATGCATTGACCGGCTATTGGTATAATGATGTAAACAAATCCTTATAGTAAGCAGCAAAAAGGGCCCTTTTCCTAAACTCTGTCACTTTTATTTTCTTCCCGTGTAGTGGGCGAAAATCATACTTATGGCCTACTTAGGGTGATGTAAAGATTGTTACTTTATGATCGGCACTATCATCTCAAATTATGTGGAGAATCAATCAATAAATTTTTGTTTTATTGCATGTTGCAAAGGCCAGTGGAGTCAGTTGGAGGAGGCCTTTGCTATAACAAAGCACACAGATATTGCAACCAATGAAACAACTAAAGAACCTTAACAATTGTGAAATATCTGTCAGAAGACTTATAATAATAATAATAATAATTTATTGCATGTTGTGACGCCTAGAGACCATATACATCTCTAAGAAATTCATATTTAATCATTATTTTGTATTGTTCCCTATTCACGTTGACGCCTAGAGACTTTATACATCTCTGGAGAAATCATTAGTTTGAATTGAATAAATTTTGTATAAATGTAGTTACTTCCTTAACATTGATTTGGAGAATCTTTACATCTCCTTTATGTATACCAATGTATTTAATAATACCATAAATATAAATTATTGTTTTAAGTATGATTTCCGAAAAAATTACTTACTGTTGAGTTTCTTTCGGCTTTTTTCTCAACAGTGGTCTCCACTTGGGAAATGCCAGTAGTGCGCCACAATCTGACTTGTAAAAGTGCCTTTGTGGCCTACTTACTGAATAAATTATTTCATTTCATTTCAAATGTTTTAAACGCAAACTTCAAACACTGCTCGAAGCATTGAACTTTTTAATCTATTGCTCCATTCAATATGCTGAATATTCAATATGCTGTTTGAAACAGATGATGGTTACCGTCTCACCAATGCTGGCTATGACTACCTCGCCCTCAAAGCCCTCGCAAACAGGAAGGTCATTGCTTCATTCGGAAACCAGATCGGAGTGGGCAAGGAGTCCAACATTTACACCGTTGCTGATGAGGATCACAACCCGCTTTGTTTAAAGCTCCACAGGTAATTTATTAAAGCATAGGAATTTATTTTAGTATAAATTTTGGTTAGATTTTACAAAAACAATGTAATTACGTTCATGAGTACATATTGTTCTAAGTCAATTTATAATAATAATACTATAAAAGCAAATGTTTGGGTGTGTTTGTGTTTGTTACTTCTTTATGCTAAAATGGCTGAACGAATTTGCATGGAATTTGGAACAGAGATAGTTTGGTGTTCCACTAGGAAACATTTTGCATTGGCATTAATTCCACGTGTACTTGGATTGAATGTTGATGTTGTTGATGTTCTTGAATGTTCTCAGACCTACTAATAGTTTGTGTTATGTGTTAAATAGCCTAATCTATATCACAAGCAATTCTTCAGCGCCGTTTTGTAACCAAAACCTGAATTCTTTTATAATTCAATGTGTACTATATCTCAACCCATTTGTTTCCCCAAACAAAACTAAAAACATTTCTATGGTATTTCAGACTTGGACGCACCTGCTTCCGCAATGTCAAGGACAAGCGCGACTACCACGCGCACCGCAACCGAGCCTCCTGGCTGTACCTGTCGCGCATCTCCGCTACCAAGGAGTTTGCGTACATGAAGGCCCTGTATGACCGAGGGTTCCCGGTGCCCCGGCCCGTGGACTTCAATAGGCACTGTGTCGTGATGGACTTAGTACGAGGAGGACCGCTGTAAGTCGTTAACATCTAGAACAAGCCTCCCGGCTGTACCTTTCATCTCCGCTACCAAGGAGTTTGTATACATGAAGGCGCTGTACGACCGAGGGTTCCCGGTGCCCCGGCCCGTGGACTTCAATAGGCACTGTGTCGTGATGGACTTAGTACGAGGAGGACCGCTGTAAGTCGTTAACATCTAGAACAAGCCTCCCGGCTGTACCTTTCATCTCCGCTACCAAGGAGTTTGTATACATGAAGGCCCTGTACGACCGAGGGTTCCCGGTGCCCCGGCCCGTGGACTTCAACAGGCACTGTGTCGTGATGGACTTAGTACGAGGAGGACTGCTGTAAGTCGTTAACATCTAGGAAAAGCCTCCTGACCGTATCTATCTGTCACGCATCTGCGCTACATAAGGTGACCGCTTTAGGCTTCGTTCACCAGTGCAAGGACGCGTAGCAAGAGCGAGGGATGTGTTTTTGGTACCCAATAAAATCAGCTGTGCTAAGCGAGGATAAATAAATGAAGTTATTCCATTAGTTAACAAAAACACTCGCAACGCATCCTCGCACATCGCTGGTGGAAACGCAGCCTTAACTTATTGTACTTAGCTTTGTGGTCTTCACACCAATAGCAAAATCTTCCATACAATATTATTTGTTAAGAATGAATAAAAAATACAAATCGAGGTTGCGTTCTCGTCTGTTTCCTGCAAAACTTCACCAATCTTTACGAAATTTTAGGACCTGAATGTGTGCAATAAAGTTTAAATAAAAAATTAATGTTTCTGCAAATGTTTTTTTCTCAAACATGCAATGAATTGTCGTCATAACGTGCGTTATAACAGGCTTCGAAGTATCACGTTTCGGGCGAGACAACTCGAGAGGACCGTAAAGAAATTTCATAAAAAATTGAAGGCCTATGCCGGAAGTAATTTTTTTTTACATGGCGTCTGTGGTCATGAATTGCCAAAACATCTGTTTTTTTTGTGGTGTACTTTTTTATTACATTGTTGTAGAAAAGCAACATGCCTTAGCCGTGAAAAAGGGCTTGCGGGCTTGGGATCACTATCCGGCCTCGGATCGGCCGTCTATATCTACTCAGCCGGGAAGCTCTTCTTTCCCGGCGTCTGCAGTAATGAAATCTCTACTATTAAGAGGCCTTATTCCTTTTAAAATGCTGATTGTTTTAGACATTTTTCTCTATTTATCAAACATGTTTCTTAACATATTATTGATGTTACTACCTAGAACAGGGCTAATGGGGTTTATTATTTATGATATATTTTTGAAACATACAGTTTGAATTTTTCATTGATATTTTTTGTTTCATAAACTATTCGAAATTGACAAATTAGTTTTTTCAACTTATTTCCGACTGCACGCAATAAAAACATAAAATAGCTACGTTACTACATAGAACACGGGGAAAAGTGTAATTCACTTAAAGCCTGACCAGAAATATATGAGGATTGTCAAGAGGGCGTTATTTATAAGATTTATATGGCAACAATTTTGCAACCAATCGCAATCCGCACTCTAATGACATTCGTTTAAATATCTGTCAGTTCCCATGATCATAAAATCATTGCCAGTGTAAGAAATTAGTTCCAGCGAAATTCCGCAACGTCATATTCTGGTCAGGCTTTACAAAAGTTGGTTGAAATTATCAATATATTTGTCATAATATATAATTTTTTTTTTTTTTTAATGTATAAGGCCTCTTGACACTAGTCTCTCGTCACAGCACGCACGTGACTTCCGTGGATGACCCAGGCGCGCTGTACGACGAGCTGATGTCGCTGGTCGTGCGGCTGGGCAGCTGCGGCGTCATCCACGGCGACTTCAACGAGTTCAACATCATGATCGATGACGACGGCTGCCCCGTCATCATCGACTTCCCGCAGATGGTGTCAACGTCGCATCCTAACGCGGAGCTGTGAGTACACTTAAAAAAAAAAAAAAACATTTATTATTAACATAGTTTTTACAAAAACTTATCGAATCCTCCTTTTAAGTTTTTCACTTGTGTTAGGAGGTATTCGCTCTTTCATACAGATGTTAACACAGTTAATAACATAAGGTTTAGTTATTGTTATCTTAAAAGCTAACTTAATCTATAGAAATTGGTGAGAACAGCAGTAGGTAAGTCCCACGTTTATACTACGACGGTGGGAAATAAGCATGCGGCCCGCCTGAAGCAGTTACCGCTGGTTATGGACGCTTGCGACGCCAGGAGCATCACACGCGCGTTGCCGACCTTTAAGACCCTTTATTTTAAGGCTCCTTATCCGTTCAAAAATGCTGATTGTTGTAGACATTTTTCTCTATAATCTTAATCAAACATGTTTCTTAACATATTATCAATGTTGCTACTTAGAACAGGGCTATTGAGATTTATTGGGATATAAAAGCTTGAATTTTTCATTTATAATTTTTGTTTCAAAAACTACTCGAAATTGTCAAAATTCACGCATAAAACTGTTTTTTTTTTCAACTTATTTTTGACTGCACGCAATGAAAGCATGAAATAGCTATGTTACTTTCTAGGACTCAGGGAATAGTATTATTTAATTTAAAAAGTTGTTTGAAATTATCAATATATTTGTTATAATATGAAAAAGAAATTAAAGGAATAAGGCCTTTTAAAGCATTATCTTACCTTGGGACATGAATAGTAAAATTGTCACAGAAAGAACATGGTCCGTCCAAGAACTTTTCCCTTAAATCATCGAACCTAACGCCTCGGAACCGGCACTCAATAGAAACTCCCAATTAAATATTTTCCCGAAATTAATCTAACGGAGATGCGAGCGGCTGCAGCGGCGCGCGGGACGTGTGTCTCGCTCTCTTATATGGCTGCCACGATCGGATCTCTCGCTCAACCGCTCGCCGCGCCGCTGATCGCGCAGCGTGGGATCTTTGCAACACTTTAACCGACGTCAAAAAAACGAAACACTCACGCTTTTTGAGAGAATCAACAAAAACAAATATAAACATTTCGCTCATTGGCATCAATTAATGTGATCTTTTTTTGCAGTTACTTCGACCGTGACGTGCGCTGCGTCCGCGAGTTCTTCAAGAGGCGTTTCGGCTACGAGAGCTCGCTGCACCCGCGCTTCAGCGACCTGCGGCGCGACGACGACATGGACAAGGAGGTCGCTTGTTCGGGGTACAAGCGCGCTAAGGATGTCGACGATGAGTTGTTGGATGTAAGTACCGTTTCGGCTACGAGAGCTCGCTGCACCCGCGCTTCAGCGACCTGCGGCGCGACGACGACATGGACAAGGAGGTCGCTTGTTCGGGGTACAAGCGCGCTAAGGATGTCGACGATGAGTTGTTGGATGTAAGTACCGTTTCGGCTACGAGAGCTCGCTGCACCCGCGCTTCAGCGACCTGCGGCGCGACGACGACATGGACAAGGAGGTCGCTTGTTCGGGGTACAAGCGCGCTAAGGATGTCGACGATGAGTTGTTGGATGTAAGTACCGTTTCGGCTACGAGAGCTCGCTGCACCCGCGCTTCAGCGACCTGCGGCGCGACGACGACATGGACAAGGAGGTCGCTTGTTCGGGGTACAAGCGCGCTAAGGATGTCGACGATGAGTTGTTGGATGTAAGTACCGTTTCGGCTACGAGAGCTCGCTGCACCCGCGCTTCAGCGACCTGCGGCGAGACGACGACATGGACAAGGAGGTCGCTTGTTCGGGGTACAAGCGCGCTAACGATGTCGACGATGAGTTGTTGGATGTAAGTACCGTTTCGGCTACGAGAGCTCGCTGCACCCGCGCTTCAGCGACCTGCGGCGCGACGACGACATGGACAAGGAGGTCGCTTGTTCGGGGTACAAGCGCGCTAAGGATGTCGACGATGAGTTGTTGGATGTAAGTACCGTTTCGGCTACGAGAGCTCGCTGCACCCGCGCTTCAGCGACCTGCGGCGAGACGACGACATGGACAAGGAGGTCGCTTGTTCGGGGTACAAGCGCGCTAAGGATGTCGACGATGAGTTGTTGGATGTAAGTACCGTTTCGGCTACGAGAGCTCGCTGCACCCGCGCTTCAGCGACCTGCGGCGAGACGACGACATGGACAAGGAGGTCGCTTGTTCGGGGTACAAGCGCGCTAAGGATGTCGACGATGAGTTGTTGGATGTAAGTACCGTTTCGGCTACGAGAGCTCGCTGCACCCGCGCTTCAGCGACCTGCGGCGAGACGACGACATGGACAAGGAGGTCGCTTGTTCGGGGTACAAGCGCGCTAAGGATGTCGACGATGAGTTGTTGGATGTAAGTACCGTTTCGGCTACGAGAGCTCGCTGCACCCGCGCTTCAGCGACCTGCGGCGAGACGACGACATGGACAAGGAGGTCGCTTGTTCGGGGTACAAGCGCGCTAAGGATGTCGACGATGAGTTGTTGGATGTAAGTACCGTTTCGGCTACGAGAGCTCGCTGCACCCGCGCTTCAGCGACCTGCGGCGAGACGACGACATGGACAAGGAGGTCGCTTGTTCGGGGTACAAGCGCGCTAAGGATGTCGACGATGAGTTGTTGGATGTAAGTACCGTTTCGGCTACGAGAGCTCGCTGCACCCGCGCTTCAGCGACCTGCGGCGAGACGACGACATGGACAAGGAGGTCGCTTGTTCGGGGTACAAGCGCGCTAAGGATGTCGACGATGAGTTGTTGGATGTAAGTACCGTTTCGGCTACGAGAGCTCGCTGCACCCGCGCTTCAGCGACCTGCGGCGAGACGACGACATGGACAAGGAGGTCGCTTGTTCGGGGTACAAGCGCGCTAAGGATGTCGACGATGAGTTGTTGGATGTAAGTACCGTTTCGGCTACGAGAGCTCGCTGCACCCGCGCTTCAGCGACCTGCGGCGAGACGACGACATGGACAAGGAGGTCGCTTGTTCGGGGTACAAGCGCGCTAAGGATGTCGACGATGAGTTGTTGGATGTAAGTACCGTTTCGGCTACGAGAGCTCGCTGCACCCGCGCTTCAGCGACCTGCGGCGCGACGACGACATGGACAAGGAGGTCGCTTGTTCGGGGTACAAGCGCGCTAAGGATGTCGACGATGAGTTGTTGGATGTAAGTACCGTTTCGGCTACGAGAGCTCGCTGCACCCGCGCTTCAGCGACCTGCGGCGCGACGACGACATGGACAAGGAGGTCGCTTGTTCGGGGTACAAGCGCGCTAAGGATGTCGACGATGAGTTGTTGGATGTAAGTACCGTTTCGGCTACGAGAGCTCGCTGCACCCGCGCTTCAGCGACCTGCGGCGCGACGACGACATGGACAAGGAGGTCGCTTGTTCGGGGTACAAGCGCGCTAAGGATGTCGACGATGAGTTGTTGGATGTAAGTACCGTTTCGGCTACGAGAGCTCGCTGCACCCGCGCTTCAGCGACCTGCGGCGCGACGACGACATGGACAAGGAGGTCGCTTGTTCGGGGTACAAGCGCGCTAAGGATGTCGACGATGAGTTGTTGGATGTAAGTACCGTTTCGGCTACGAGAGCTCGCTGCACCCGCGCTTCAGCGACCTGCGGCGCGACGACGACATGGACAAGGAGGTCGCTTGTTCGGGGTACAAGCGCGCTAAGGATGTCGACGATGAGTTGTTGGATGTAAGTACCGTTTCGGCTACGAGAGCTCGCTGCACCCGCGCTTCAGCGACCTGCGGCGCGACGACGACATGGACAAGGAGGTCGCTTGTTCGGGGTACAAGCGCGCTAAGGATGTCGACGATGAGTTGTTGGATGTAAGTACCGTTTCGGCTACGAGAGCTCGCTGCACCCGCGCTTCAGCGACCTGCGGCGCGACGACGACATGGACAAGGAGGTCGCTTGTTCGGGGTACAAGCGCGCTAAGGATGTCGACGACGCAGTGACTGCCGTGCCCCGATATGACGTATGCACATTATTGCCATATAAAAACTGTTAGTAACGCCACTATCCCAGGGCAAAACCGCAACTTGGAAGGCTATAGGATCGTGTAGAACCCCTTCGGCCGCTTACGAAACCAAAGTTCGAAACCAGTTCTTACATAAGTTTTTTTTTCTCTTTCGTAATTGGTTTCGGTAAAAGAATAATATTTCTTTCGAAATTCATTTCGATACAATAATAGGGTTTCGTCTTACGAAACTATCAAATCAGAATATACATACATACATATTTATACGCCTGTATTCCCTAAAGGCTAGGCAGAGCACGTGCCACGACTAGGGTAAACGATGTCTAAAAATCGATGGGAAAACTCGAGTGAGACAGAATATAAAACTGACATTCATTGGCTAAATTGACATTTGTATTGGGAAAGAACGTTCTCGACAACATTTCCCACACAAATTGAAATCGTTCTCGAGAACGGCACATAGAGCCACAGCTATCCGTGTCCATCGACGTGATTTGAACTCTGCCCACCCTGGCGACGCATATGGACTCAGACTTCAGAATTTATTGGTTTTTATCTCGTTTCAGGAGCTGGGCATAGGTCTCCAAGTGAGTGACGACGAGGAAGAGATTTCAGAAGGTGAAGACACACAAACCGAGCACACAGTCGCTGACAGCAAAAAGTACTCAGAAGAGGAGTTGGCTGCGCTGAGGCAAGAGGTAACGTTTCAAGAGGCATTTGGGTGCTTGTACTTCAAAGCAAAAAGTTCTTTCGGCTTTCTTCTCAACAGCGGTCTACTCTTGGGAAATGGCGGTAGAATCACAATTTGACTTGTATAAGTGCCCTTGTGGCCTACTTACTGAATACATTTTTACAAACGAATACAACAGAGAAATAATTAAACAAAAGTTATGGTAAAAACAGGCGGTCTTATGGCTAAAGAGCGATCTCTTCCAGACAACCTTAAAGAGGTTTAATATAAATACCGGAGTAGTGCTCTGACTCTTGAGCTACGGCGTCGTTACGCACATCCGCCAAAGCGCCCTCTGTACCACTTTTTTTTTAATACTAAACGCATTCATACTTCTACACTCCGGATTTTAATTAGGCGAACTAACTTGACAACTCAAAGTGTTGTCAGGAATAGAAAAAAATAAATAGTGATCGGTTTATGTCGATACAAATATGTCGATATAACCTTAACAATACACCCATAGACACTTAACTATGTTGTAATAAGGTTTATATTCGTTTAAAAATGTACAGTTATCAGTGTATTCGATAGTACTATGGAACTGTTAAGAGAAAAAAAGGCAGACAGCGTTCTTAGCGATGTCCGAAAATAAAGTTCGTTCAATGTAAGTATTTTAATAGCAACCGTTTTTTTTATTATTGATTCGTGTAATAAAATTATTAGTTAGATTTCAAACACAATAATTCAAAATTTATGAAATACGTAATGTCTACTTTTTTTTAATGCTGTTTAACTAAACCTCTGGTAGGAACTGGTTTTTTTAATTATCGATATTAACAACACTAGCGAAACTGTGGCAACATTCGTGTGCAATGAACTGTCAAGTTAGTTCGCCTAATTAAAATCCGGAGTGTAGGACGTGCGTTTCTAGGGGATCGGCGCAGTACTGCCGTAATTTTTTTAAAAGGCGGCCTTCTGCATACAATGTCTATGTAGAAGACTGCCTTTTAGTTAATGACGGCAGAGTATCAAAATAACCACAAAACCGAAAAATATACAATATCTCATTATAATATTAAAGGCGAACGTTTGTGAGTGTGTTTGTGTGTATGTTTGGTACTTCTTCAAAACGGCTAGACCAATTATGAGAAATTTTGGTATGAAGGTAGCTGATACCCTGGATTGACACATAGGCTACTTTTTATCCCGAAAAATGGTGTGTTCCCATGGTATGAGCGCGTAACACCGCGCGGCACAGCTAGTATTATATACAAACCTTGTACATATCCTGTGATGCAATATCATACTAATTTGTTAAGATGTTTCTCCATAGAATAGTCATTTTCAATACAATTTTAGAATTTTATAATAGTATAGATAACGACGTGGTTGGCGCTTGGGTCATGCTCATGGTTGTTCTATGTATTTAAGTATATAGTTATCTATATGTATAAGTATGCATATCGTCGCACCCATAACACAAGCCCTCTTCAGCTTAATTTGGGACTAGATCGATTTGTGTTGTCTGATATTTCAGAAACAATCAGTCTTCATCGTTACTTCCAACTGTTTCAGGTAGAAGACTCAATACAGAAAGACGAGAAGAAAGCCATAGAAGACCTGACACACAAGACCGTCACACTTGACATCCGAGAGCCCGACGAGGCCCCGCAGCTCGTCCCGCCACCAACAGAAGAAGACGACAAACTCACAGACCTAGACCCAAACTCCCAAAAATACCGGTTAGCCATGGTCGAGAAAGCCCTTTCAGACGTAAGATCCATGCGGTCTTATACATCAGCTAGTACGATAGCCCCTGAAGTCGTGAAGCACCAGGTGAAGAAGAATCTAGAAGTGAGACAGAAGAAGATGGAAAGAAAGAGGGCGGTGGCGAAGGGAGAGGCCAGCGCGGTGACGCGGCAGCGGAGGGACAACCGGGAGACGGTGCGAGAGAGTCACGGGTTCTGGGGGTGGGCGGAGTGAGTTCAATATTGTATTCAATATAGTTTTATTGCAAGATTTGTTTATTTTTTCATCAAACTTGAAAAAGGAGGCGATTCGGTTGTAGTTTTCGGGTTTTGGACCGAAAGGGTAAAAACGGGATTCTATTACTAAGCCTCCAGTCCTCTGCCTACCTCATGAATATATTATGTTTCAGGATTTCAGCCTATTTTTGGATTAAATTCTACAAACAATACATAAAATATTATTGATTACGGAAACTAAATTATAAATAAAGATATTTAACCACAATTTGAAATTTTTTGCTGAGATCCATTTACTTGTTCCAATTAAATCTGAATGTGTTTGAAACGGCTGTGGTTATTCTTTGCGAAACATATTTAAACACCGTCTCGACAGACAAATCTTTCGATCGAAAGCAATCGTATTTGAATCGGCTCATCTCATGTTCATCTTACGTCTAAAAGTACGATGCCACAGACAGATACAGAAATACAGATATAGTAAGGCTCTTCCCAGGTGAATTTTTCGCTTCGAGCCTCTTTCAAACAAAGGCCATTGTCTCTAATACCACAAAGCCGCTCGCTACTAAGTTACAATCTGACCAAAAAGAGTAGAAATTAAAAAGTGGCAATACTGTAGTGTCTCTGTTTATGGTTAAAAACATGCTACGTAGAACTATCCGAGTTGGCCGCATCTTCTGGAGGCGGGTCAGTGACCTCCGCTTCGACGTCGAGCCAGTTGTGCTCCCGCATGTACAGCAGCCGCAGGTGCGCCTCCACGCACAGCACCTGACCAGAATGACGGATAACGTTTTATAAGAGCATTTCTCGAAAAGTTTGTACACAATTAAGAGGCCTTATTCCTTTTTTTTTTTTTTTCATTTTATGACGAATATATTGATAATTTCAACCAACTTTTTGAAGTGAATAATATTTCTTCCCGAGTTCTAGGTAGTAACGTAGCTATTTCACGCTTTCATTGCGTGCAGTCGAAAATAAGTTGAAAAATCGAATTTTCCACGTGAATTTTGTCAATTTCGAGTAGTTTTTCGAACAAAAATTATCAATGAAAAATTCAAACTAGGTTTCAAATGGCGGTTTCAAACTGCGATAAAGAATGCACATCGGCAATCATCGCATTTCCGAATACAAACGAATGCTAATTTCCATGTACATCAATTATTAGATTAATCGTTCATCAGAATTTGAATTTAGAACTAAGTACTTTATTGTTGGTTTGTTTTGATTTCACGTGGAATATATAGAGCTGTAAAACTTAATGTAATTATGTATAGTTTATTGCTATAATGTTCTTGTTGGGGAAAAAATCCTAAAAGGGGTTGACTGAGCATTAGCAACTGATGTTATACTACTAGGATACTTAAATGTGGGATTAAAGACCGACAAAAAGTGTAATTACTTACATTAACATTCTCATGTTTTTTAAATTGCTCGGGTTCTGTTAAATATTTATAAACATTTCAAATAAATATTTATAAAACAATTTCGCGTGACTGGCAAAGTAACGGCTTACCTTTTTTCCCTATAGATGCCATAGTACAAATTTAATTTTGTGTAAGTTTTATCAACTCTATATATATATTGACTTGGATATGCGACTGCACTCTCTCGCATTTGAACCACGACTGACAAAACAAACGTCATGGTGTGTGCGACACAGATATCGCTATACGATGTCGGAATTAGCCGATTGCCTCTTTCCAAAGATCGATGTGCAAACTAATAAATCCCAATAGCCCTGTTCTAGGTAGTAACATGAATAATATGTTAAGAAACATGTTTGATCATAGAGAAAAATGTCTAAACAATCAGAATTTTAAAAGGAATAAGGCCTCTTAAGACAGAAAATTCAAGATAACATTGATATAAAATTACTGAAATCATTGATAACGAAATAGGAATATACAAAAAAGAACAAATACAAAATATTTTATTTCATAAAATACAGTTCATTATGATCTATGGGATGGAGCCACCCAGTAAGCATATAATTGCCTGTGTTGGGAATATTATATTGGACTTTAATTTTCTGTCTTAATTGTGTACAAACTTTTTGAGAAATGCTCTTAATTCGTTGAACGCCGGCTGCACGCACGATAAAGCATGACTCATTGTCACGTTCCGCCTGAGCCGAGCGTGAAAGCGAGAGAGCGGAACAAGCGATAGGGAGGCACGATCGGTCTAAGCGATCGGCCTGTGACGCATCTATCTCTCTTCCACTCCATCGGCCGGCGATAGAAGTATACAATTTTAGGGTTCCGTAGTCAACTAGGAACCCTTATAGTTTCGCCATGTCCGTCTGTCCGTCCGCGGCTTAGCTCCGTGATCATTAGTATTAGAAAGCTGAAATTTGGTATGAGTATGGGTATGTATCACGCCGACAAAATGGTAAAATAAAAACTGAAAAGAAAATTTCTTTTCTGGTACCTCTCGAATACCTAAAGTGGGGATTTTTTCGTTTCAATACTATTGTGTGGGGTGTCGTTGAATAGGTGTTTTAAAAATAATAGGGGTCTCTAAACATTGTTTTTTGATAAAGTCAGCAGTTTTGTAAATATCCGCTCCGAAAATAAAAAAAATAGCGTGGGGGGCACGCTCTGAAAACCACGGGTTAAAAAATTATGGAAAGATTCATGAACATGAGGCCTTATAAGTACTTTCCATGAAAACTATATTGAACAAAATCGGTCGAGCCGTTTTTGAGTTATCGCAAAATTTCATAATTTTCTTAAAAGGACTTAAGTTGACCTCCAGAAGGTAATAAGTGATTACAGTTTCTAGGGCGTTTACGACCTTTTTATAGAGCTTGAAATCTTTCTCGTAACTTAAGTCTATTGTGAAGGATGAGCAGCTACGGAACCCTACACTGAGCGTGGCCCGACATGCTAATGGCCGGTTTTTCATCAATGTTTTCTTATGACGTTATCACGTAAAATTATCCAATATTTTGACAACGCGCTTGGCGCAGTTTGCGGACACCTGCCTACTGAGCCGGCGGTCCCGGGTTCGAATCCCGGCCGGGGCAAATATATGTGTGATGAACTCGAATGTTCTTGGGTCATGGGTGTTATAATATATGTATATATGTATTTATATGTGTGTATGATTGTCCCTTAATATTTATTTATTATTTATTTATTTATTATTATTTATTTATTTATTTATTATCTGCCATTTCAAGAATCTGCCATTTAGGGAAAGAGCGGTAAAGTGGACGTTCAAATAAATGGACTCGTACAGGAATGGACATCCGCGGATGGACTTTTGCATAAATGGACTTTCGCAGAAATAGTCGTACCCAACACACTAGACGTACCTATAGGAACTGGACCTAAGAGACCGAAAGGAAATTATCGTCCGTGAACCGACTTTACAGACAACCAATTTTTCATGTCATATTTTTTTTAGGCAAACGAACGAGCAAACGATCCTCTAATGGTGCGCGATTACCGTCGCTCATAGACACCTGCCACACAAGAGGAGTCACAGGTGCGTTGCCGGCCGCACCTAGGTGGGAGTACGGTTTTTTCTTGAAGATTTGAAGGTCGTATCGGTCTGGGACTACTGCATGTGACAATTCATTCCACAATGCAGTCGTGCGAGGCAGGAAATTTCTAGAAAAACGCACAGTTAATTGTAGGCTGCCAACTATCTAAGTGGTGAGGATGAAAGGAGTGAGTAGAGATGCGCAAATCATGGCATGAATGAAGGAGAACGATTCATGTTTTTAGCTCTCGCGATGCATATCACCCATTTCGTTCATTTTCCTCATTTCGTACAGTGAATCTATAGACTCAAGGTCCATCGTATTATACTCATTTCGTTCATGTTCTTATTTTCGTTCAGGGGCTCATTTGAATGATGCGTCAGTACGGCGCGGCGACAGTAGGTACAGTGCGGCGAGTAAGAAGCATTAAGAAAACTAAGTATACAAAAATAATCTACAAATTAAATTATTTGACGTCGTTAATTTATTTTATGAAAAGCCTGACCGGAAATATATGAGGATTGTCAAGAGGGCGCTATTTATTTATTTATTTACATGTTGTTGGTAATGCGGAACGACATAACATGAAACATGAAAAACTTTCTCACTGTAATTGTTGAAAAGTGACATGGACGAAAAAGTGACGATATGAGTACAGTCAACCAATTTGATTCCTAAGACATTTCGTACCTTGTCACAGTGAACGTCAATATGAAAGCCGCTTGAAATCTCATATCATTGTTATTGAAGGATCTAAAGTGGCCTAGAAATCAAATTGGTTGACTGTACATCACAACGCTTTGTCACTTGTGGCGACTGAGAATTTTAACCCTTCAACTATCGTCGATGTAGACGAAGTAGGTACGGTAAGTTAGCGCATAGGCTTTCTGTACCCTTAGTTAGTTAGTTAGTTGCGCTGGGCATTTTCCGCAAGTCGACATCCAAACATGCCTATTTTGCGTGAAAAGGGGGTAGCGCTACTCCAACCACCCCAACTCCTCGACAAACCTTATCAAAGCTTTAATGTTGCTTGTGGCGTCGTGTACGGTACTTGGGGATCCTAGGTACTTCGTCCTGTATACTTCTACCTGTTTGCAATCTAGTAGAATATGTTTGGTGGTTTCTTCTGCTTCCATGCATGCCCTGCATAGAGGGCTATCTGTTATCCCTAAATTGAAAAGGTGTTTGTTCAGAGTATTATGTCCCGTTATTATTCCTACTATTTTGCGTAGTTGGTTCCTGTGGATTCTCAGTAAGATTGTGGTGAGTTTGTGGTTCCTATTCGGAAGAATTTCTTTCGTCTGTCTACACGTTCCTATGTCTTCCCAGTATTTTTGGTGTTGGTCTGTACCCTTAATAAGTTAACGTGACCGTACTCGCAAGCGACAGAGTTAAAGATTTGAGAATAGTACAGGCGCTCCTGGCGGTCACTTTGTAGAACTACGATTCTCCATACAAATCAAGGAATTATAATACTCACAAATACAAATCGTTTACGCAGTCGTTATTGAGTACTGTCACTGTGAACTCATGGTACAAGGGTACTGTTATGAAACTTGAAGTCGACCGTTGTCGAGCAAAATATGTATTTTATGTTTTTTTCCGCTGTTGTCTGCCACATTCATTAAGGTGTTGACAACAACACACAATTATTGTGGTTATTATGACTAGCAGATAAGACTATATCTTGAGGAGGACTGAGTTGTTGTCCTTGTATGTCAGGTTCAGATAAAGTTTGCAATGATGTTTGACGTTGACGTAAACAGTTCAAGCATAAGCACGGGTTACCTACTTACGAACGGTCCGGTAGTTTTGATTTTTTCAATGTTGTCTAAGAACCCTTTATTCACTGGATTATAATGGTAAGGGTAGGTACTGAGCGACAACAGCGATCGTGCCCGTGCCCCGCCCGTTGGCCCGGTTTCAGCGCGAGCGCAAGCAGCACAAATGGAATTATCAGCACTAGAACGGCGTTATTATTCTAAGACTAGATGATGTGTACATGCATGTGTGCGTATACCTACGCACGGCAATGTAATAATCATATCATCATCATCATCATCATCATCAGCCAAAAGACGTCCACTGCTGGACATAGGCCTCCCCCAGAGAACGCCACCATGACCGGTCCTGCGCCTCCCGCATCCAGCGGACTCCAGCGACCTTCACCAGGTCATCAGTCCACCTTGTGGGGGGCCTACCCACGCAGCGTCGTCCGGTGCGTGGTCGCCACTCAAGAACTCGATGGCCCCAGCGGCCGTCGGTTTTACGAGCGATGTGCCCTGCCCGGTATGTCGGTTACTCTGGTTCTTCTACGGATCTCTTCATTTCTGATTCGATCTCGCAAAGAAACTCCGAGCATAGCCCTCTCCATTGCTCTCTGGGTGACTTTGAGCCTTCTTATAAGGCTCATTGTGAGCGACCACGTTTCAGTTCCGTATGTCATCACTGGCATCACACATTGTTCAAAGACTTTTGTCTTGAGACACTGCGGGATATTGGACGAAAAGATAGTACGTAGCCTCCGAAACGCTGCCCAGCCAAGTCGGATTCGACGATTGACCTCTTTCTCGAAGTTGGACCTACCAAACTGGACAGTTTGTCCAAGGTATACATAGTTGTCCACAACTTCGAGCGTACAGTCTCCAATTTTTACCGGTCGTGGTTGAACACGGGCATTAAACATGATTTTTGTTTTCTCCATGTTCATCCTTAGACCAACTCGCTCAGAGGCTCTACCGAGATCTTCGAGCATCGTACTTAGGTCCTCCACGGTCTCAGCCATGACTACTATGTCATCGGCGAATCGAAGGTGAGTGATGTACTCGCCGTTGATGTTGATGCCTAGCCCTACCCAGTCCAGAGTCTTGAAAACATCTTCCAGTGCAGCGGTAAACAGTTTAGGAGTGATCACATCTCCTTGCCTGACTCCCCGCTGCAGTGGTATGGGTTTCGAGTTCTGGTCCTGGAGTCGGACTGACATAGTGGCGTTCTCGAATAAACACTTCAACACTTCGATATACCGGTAGTCAACTTGGCACCGTTGGAGAGACTGTCATATGCGAACAATCATACGCGAACCAATAATAAACGAGCCATCACTGGAATCGGTTGTTTTGATCTCTATCCTGTATATACCCCACTAGAACATGAACATGCGAAAAAATTAAATAGTTAAAGTACTTATGTAATACAGTTCTTACACCCGATGCAATCTGGAATATCTAGAAACTCTGAAGCAATTATTATATAAGATTAAGAATGTGATCTAGCATACTTAAAAAGAGACATCAACCTATGTTAACATTGTGTATAAATAAGCAAATTAATATATGTATATATATTTTTATACAGATTTAGATACTTATGTATTATTTTTCGTAGAAATTATTACAGCGCTCGGCTGCTTGCATCAGTTTGGTGGGAAATGCTATTACTTTTTAGATGACAGAATAAACGATCTGTAATGATTTTATGTACAAAATGGATCGCAAAATTTTGTGAAAATGTTCACAGTTCAACGTCCCAAAATAAAGGATTTCTGACTGTCAATGTAATAATCAATAATGATAAAACTAAACTAATACAATTTAGACCGCGACAAAAACAACAACTTAACTTAAATACAGTATCAAACCACCTAAACATTAAAGAAGTACCTGATGAATGCGCTCTTTTGGATATTAAATTAGATACTCATTTAAACTGGAAAGCACACGTCGAATCAGTAAAAAACAAACTGTCCAGATTCGTATACGCACTGGGTATATTGAAGAGCAACACTAGCATGGAGTGCGCGCTGACCGCTTATCACACGCAGGCGGTCGCGTGGCTACGCTACGGGCTCCTGCTGTGGGGTCACAGCACAGATGCGAACCAGCTCTTCATTATGCAAAAGAAGTGTGTAGTGTGTACGACTACGAATCCTGGCCAATATCCACCGACCAAATAGCTGTAAGCCTGAATTCAAAAACCTGAAACTATTAACTCACCAAAAGAATAAAATTACATCTCTTCAAATTCAATCACAGCACTCGTCGCCACCAAAATCTTGAACTGCCGGAGCCTAAACTAGAAATATACAAAAAACCGGCCAAGAGCATGTCGGGCCACGCTCAGTGTAGGGTTCCGTAGTTGCCCATCTTTCACAATAGACGAAAATTACGAGAAAGATTTAAATTACGAGAAGGATGTCAAGCTCTGAGAGGTTCTTATCTAGATCCCGTAAGAGCGAGCGAGACAGGTTAAAGACAAACATAAATGTATAAATTTGCTGTAATGTCATCCCCCTCCGTGAAGAACGGGGAGTTTGATGCTTCAGTTCTAAAGGTATACTTACTTGTTTCGAGTCACTGTACCCGTCTAAACGAAACGTGTACCCAAACACGCTCGTCGAGATCTTGGCCTCCGCCACGGCGAGGTAGTTGTCCTCCGTAAAGTACGGGTAGTTCTCGATGCGGTAGGTCCCGGGGAGGATCGGGCACCGCATTCTGAAGCAACCGAAATATCGGATACCTTATACGAGTATAACCTTTTGACCCCTCATAAGTATAAGGTACTTGCGCCAAAGATGGCCCTGTTCCTAAGATAGCCTACTTCAAAATGTTATAGTTATAACCGTTCAAATGAATTCAAATTTCGCGCCCATGTTCGGTTAGTACCATAGACTTAACTTATGTCCCTTAAATACCTTACATATAAAATGCTAATCAAATTGAAATCAACTGATATTTTAACATAAAGAGGCCTTATTCCTTTCTATAATTATTTTTTTCTACTCCAGTACTTTTTTCTGTCATTTATACTTACTAACTAATATAAAGACATAAATTATGAAAGTCTGTAAAAGTCTATACTCTACTGCCCAAAAACACACTGCTAACCGATGTTATAATGTCGCCAAAAAAGCATCACTTAGTACCACAGATTACAAGATGAACAGGTGCATTCACACAATTTGCAAATTAAAAAAAAACTTATTGTATTAAGGCAGTGCTGCCAACTTAAAAAAAAAGTTTTATCTTCAGTGCATGGATGTTTACTATAGTGAACGTATACCTTTATGTATAAGTTTAATTTTTTTGACAGATGTTTAGTATGGTGAACGTATACCTTTATGTATAAGTTAATATTTTTTTGACAGATGGATGTCAATAAAAAAAAAGTTAGAGACAATTTTTCTTTTTAATTTTGTTGATTCCGAGCGGGAACATGTAATTATTTTCTTTGTTGTTTATTTGCATTTTATTTATGAAATGTCGAGTCGTAGAAAAAGTATTGTATGCAACGTTGTATAAGTAGGTCAAAAAACGCTCGTGGCATCTTTCTTACGATGTTCGCTACGCTCACATGGTAACCCATGCCACTTGCGTTTTTTGCCCCCTCTTATACAACGGTTGCATAAAATACTATTTTCATATTATGACAAATATAAATTGTTAATTTCAACCAACTTTTTGAAGTGAATATTACTATTCCCCGAGTTCTAGGTAGTAATATAGCCATTTCATGCTTTTATTGCGTGCAGTCGAAAATAAGTTGAAAAAACTAATTTTGCGCGTGAATTTTGTCAATTTCGAGTAGTTTTTGAAACAAAAATTATCAATGAAAAATTCAAACTGTAGGTTTCAAATATATAGGTAACAATAGCCCTGTTCTAGGTAGTAACATCAATACTATGTTAAGAAACATGTTTGATCATAGAGAAAAATGTCTAAAGCAATCAGCATTTTAAAAGGAATAAGGCCTCATAACTCATAAGGTGCAAATGTCCCGCACAGATCTGTGCCTAAAGCATACGAGGGGTTAAGCAAAAATATTGTTAACGAAATTCTAGAATCCATGGAGTCGCCATACGCTAAAATAAAATTATGGAAGTGCAACAGGCTGAGTGTGTGTTTAGACGTTTAAGACTCTGCTTAGGTGTGCAAGTAGTGGAAAAACATGCTGTGGTCAACGTGATCGAACAGAATGTATGGTGGACCAGTGTGTATGGAAGGGCCTTACTTAGGATGTAGGTAGTGGAAGAACATGCTGTAGAGATTAAGACCTTATTTAGGGTTTGGGGTACAAGTAGTGGAAGAATATGCTACCAGTGTGTATGGAAGGGCCTTACTTAGGATGTAGGTAGTGGAAGAACATGCTGTAGAGATTAAGACCTTATTTAGGGTTTGGGGTACAAGTAGTGGAAGAATATGCTGTAGACGAGTGATGTATGGCCACCAGTGTGTATGGAAGGGCCTTACTTAGGATTTAGGATGTAGGTAGTGGAAGAACATGCTGTAGAGATTGAAGCCGTCGACACTCTCGCCGGTGCAGCCGCCGCGGACTACAGTGAACGAGCAGAATGTATGGTCACTAAGTATAAGGGACTTACTTAGGATGTAGGTAATGGAAGTACATGCTGTAGAGATTGAAGCCGTCGACGCTCTCGCCGGTGCAGCCACCGCGGACTACAGTGAACGAGCGGAAGTAGTCGCACGTGTCGATGTTCCGGATGTCGGGACACTTCTGCATCGTTGCCTGGATATTAATAATAATAATAATCATTTATTTCAGGTCAAAGCCCTACAAGTTTGTTAGTAACAATGATACTTATTCTATGTTAGAAGTATAATCACAGTTCACAATCAATTAAATATAATTAACACATAAACATAATCAAAAGAGCATTACGGATCTATTTTCGCTCAATTTAAAACATAACATCCTTCGGCCAATACTCTTCCATTGCGAAGGACTGTGAATTCTAATACCCTCTATTTATCCTCGGACAATGGCTTCCTCGGGGCATGTTTACAAGATAAGCTCTTTATGAAAATTCGGAAGTCATAAAAAAGTTCAACTATAGGTATGGGAATGGAAAGGTTCAGGAGTAGGTAGAGCTGATGGCCATAGCACGACGAGTTCTTAAGATTCGACCACGCACCAGAAGATTCAGTGTGAGTAGCCCCCACAACGAGGACTGATGAGTAACGACTAGGTAATTATACACATCTTTTAACTGATGATGATGAAGACCTACCATCATATCATAGGCGGATATAGGGGAGTGGCCGGATTATTTATTTATCGTATGGCATTACAAAACACTGAATCAGTAAAAAGCAATCAAATTATTTAGGAAGAGAGAAAACCTATAATTAGAATTTTGACCGTTTCAGGTAGACAGCTGCCGCGTTGCAGATGTTCTCGAAGTCGCCTGAATGGCCTGTTGTTTAGTTAGGGGGCAATCCCAGACCAAGTGGCCGGGTGGGCCGTCTCTAACCCAATATGGTCAACTGCCCTGGAACACCCAAAAATTACGAAGTTTCATTTATCCGAATCCATCATAATTCCGAATTTTCTTACCGAAAGCGCTATTAATCACTCCAGACGATGATATTTGCTGTGGATGGTATGTGACGCAATTTAATTAGGTTAGGTTAGGGTTATATGTTCACGGTAAGTAAGTGATTTTTCACCAGAACATGGTTTTCGGAATTATGAAAATTCGGAATAGTGATGCATTCGGACAAATTAAATGTCGGAGTTTTGTAGTGTTCCCCAACTGCCCACCCTAGGAAGTTGGGTTACCGAAAGAAATTCAAGGCTTCATATCAATGGCCGCATATCAGGGTCCCACCCAGGCCAGTCTGAAAAATAATCTAGATACGCCAATGCATCATGGCACTAACACCACTAACGAAGCTCACCTTGACATCCCAGCCGTTGCTAATATTGCCGGTGATGTTCATCTGGCCTGAGAGTAAGAAATCGTAGTAGCTCCGTGTGATACTCAGCTCTGAAATGCTGACCGCCAACTTAGGAGCGCCCGCGCACGGACCCACTCGGCTCAGGAACAAGTGTGTTGGCGCGGTGGTACCAAGGGCCCCGGTTGCGAACAGAAAGACTACTGCAATGGCACACCCAAAAATTTCACGTTTTACTATACAATTCAGCAGCAAAAGTAGGTAGCTAAGCATATAACAATCGGGACTAATGGGTTTTTCATGTTTTTACTGAAGTGAGATTTTTAAAATGCGTCGAGTGGTATAGTCTGATTGATACGTAAAGAAAAAAACCGGCAAAAAGCATGTCGGGCCACGCTCAGTGTAGGGTTCCGTAGTTGCCCATCCATCACAATAGACGGGCTTAAAACAGCGGTTTTCAAGCTCTATAAAACGGTCGTAAACGGCAAAGTAACTGTAATTACTTATTACCTTCTGGAAGATACGCGCCAGATTGACCGGAATGTTTTAATGCAGTATGGCACTTAACTAATATGTGTAACGGTCGAAGTATAAGGACACCGCGCGGCACTTACGACATTTTAAAGAAAATTATGAAATTTTGAGATGACTCAAATCTAATCAAAGCCTATTCAACCACACCACACACGCTGGTGTTGGAATGAAAAAAAAAATTCACCCCCATTTAGGTGTAGTGTACGAGAGGTACCCGAAAAAAGGTACATTTTTTAGTTTTTTTTTTACCGTTTTGTCGGCGACTCGATCATACCAAATTTTACATACTCATACCAAATTTCAGCTTTCTAGTCGTACTAAATGATCACGGAGCTAAGCCGCGGACGGATGGACAGACGGGCAGACAGACATGGCGAAACTATTAGTTGACTACGGAACCCTAATGAACTGACTTAAGTAAGGCCTCCGAATTGGTCCAGAGAACCGTTCAAGATTTAGGTTCGAATCCCGTAGATTATGTATGTTTTTGCTCTATTAGAATTTCATTTTGCTTACTTTTTAGCAAACAAACTTAAATAATTCTCATTTTCTGAGTACTTAATTTTTTTTTTGTCATAGGGATAGGGGCAAACGGGTCGCCTGATGGAAAGCGACTACCGTCGCTCATAGACACCTGCAACACCAGAGAAGTCACGAGTGCGTTGCCGGCCTAAGCTTAAAGTTGTATCTTACCTTACCTACTACTGATGCCATATTCGAAGAAAACTTGACAAAGCACAATTTCGGCACTAAGTAATTTCATTTAATACAATATGCGAATGAATTTAAAACACAAAATTCATCCTTTGCATTCCCACCTCACATATATGTAGGTACGAGTTGAGAATTTAGCGATAAAGGCCAACATGGCATTCATTTTTTTATACTTGCTAGCTAATGAATTTTTGATAACTTTTTAATGGCGCATTCTGATCGTACCATATGCGGTGATTTAGTTCGGAGGATTATATGATTTGATGTTAGATTGTGATAAGAAACATAACATACGCACAGAAGGCATGATTTCAATGTTTTTTGAGGATGTAAATCGATCCTATTTTTTATTGTGATTGAATATCTCTACATAACTTATACTCCTCTAAAAGTCAGAAGTGCGGCTCCACACTACTCGCGAAGTTGACCAAAGTTGGCCGAAGTATGGGTTTCCGCAGCAAAGTGCCTCTCCACTCCACGCTATCATATTCGCCTGGCACAGTGGTAGTGGTAGCACGCGCCTGCACTTCGCGACTCTTGTCGAGTGACATAGCGCTACGCGTCACTCTCTCACATTAGGTACTGCACAGAAAGAGACGGGTAATTATCTCGCGCGAGAAACTGTCGCGTATTACAGTTATGCTAGAGCTGCAGGGCTAGAATATTATTGCCGCGACTCCACTTTCTCGCGTGACTCAGCGTCACCTGTCCTGCTCCCACGATATTGAAAGGAAGGTGACGGCTAGTCAGTATATGTCGCGCGAGAAAGAGTCGCGTGTCACAGTTATGCTGGACTAGGGAATGCAATCTCGTTCTCGCGAGATCTCGGCCTTTTTAGCGAGATTGATCTCGGCCGAAAAATGGGCGAGATCTCGCGAGTTTAACGAGACTGTACTCGAGCATAAAGACGTCTTATTCGAAACGCAATCAGCGCGCGAACTGGCACGGAGCCTTCGAAAAGGGCCTTCTCAGCGGCTGGTTACCTGGCCAGCAAAATGAAAAGCCGTTTAGCAGACGATTCCTTGGACATTGTGTGCTTCTTAAGGAGCTACTTCCAAAATCATTCGCAATAATGGCGTGTGAACTAAACAAGCCTTTCATTTGATTGGTATATTTTGTTAATTAATCTCTTATTTCTAATAGATTGAGATAGTTTTCTTTAATTGATAATACTTTTGTACGTTACGTTTTTCTTTTGTGAAAATAATAATAATAATAATAAGAATGATGACGGCTGACACATGATGTCACAAATGTAGGCTCCCGTGAATTTTTAATATTTTTTACATTTTTGGAATTGTTTATTGCGGATTTTGAGTTGTTTACAATGAAAACCTATTAAACACCATGGAAAACCATAAGGGAAGTGAAAAGTGTGTAGTTTTCAATAGAAATCGTCCGCGATACAAGTTGACAACTATGTGTCAAGCAAAATAAACAAGACTTCCAAGAAAAAATACTGATGATCACAAGGAGCCAGGCAAGAAGAAACACAGCCGCGCACACACAGAACGCACGTCCAACACCCCCGCCCGTCTCGTCGTCCTCCTCGCCATCGTCGTCGGGTGATGAGTTCGCCACAGCGCCCGACACCAGCGAGTCGAGCGACGACGTGCGCGGGCCGCCGCCCCCGCCGCCGCGACCACCTGCGCGACGTGGACGGCCACCGCTGCCGGCATGCTTGGGGCCTACGGGGCAACCTGCTCCGACCACGGCTCCCGCTACCGGTGGTGTAGTGCGTTGCATGCGATGGACGCAAGTAATGAACGAAAACTGCATGCGCGCCTACTACGGGGCTACAGAGGGGGGAATCAACCTGTCCGCGTACCGAGACAGGATGCTGCCTCTGTTTCTTGCATTTGATCCGACCATCGCCGTATCTGCGCAGCGGCTATCCGATCAAGTGCGTTTCATCCAGCGGCGCAAGCTGCTGGACGACGCGACACTTGATCGATTGTGCCTGGAAGTACTGGCCACTCGCGCGGCTTCCACGCCGGCTCGGGATACGTCTGCTACGTCACCGGTTCCGGCGCCAGCGCCCAACCTGGTGCCGGGGGTGCCGCTGACGAATCCCGAAGCCGATGGGGAAGACGGTGCGAGCAGCGTAAGTACCCAGGCCAATGAGCAGCTGAGGAGGGCTTTGGAGGAGGCGATTGTGCGATATCGATCCACACCTGAGTCTAGGCCGCGATTACCACGCTTGCCAATGCACAAACGTAACCTAGCGCTGATGGGAGCCCTGGACGCTTTGCTAGACCCGTACCTTCGGGCTAGCGAAGATTTAGCTGATACCCACTCGATCATGTACTGTGGGGCCATCGCGGCGTGCCGCGTTGCTCGTGTCAGATTCCCGGACACTGACCGAGCACCGCGGACCGCCGGGGGTGTTCCTGCCTGGCAAGTACGGATCGAGCGGCGTATCAGCTCGTTTAGGACTCTCATTGCCAAGCTAATCTGTTTTAGGGGGGGCAACAACCGCCCCCGTGTGATGCGCTACGTGACACAAGCCTTCGCGGGGACTGGCACCAGGCCCTGCGATTACATGGCATGTGTCACGGAGCGCATCGACTACCTAAAGCAGAAAGTTTATGCATGGGCAAGCCGTATTCGTCGCTACAGAGAGCGTGTGGATCGATTCCAGCAAAATCGCCTCTTCCAAAGTGACCAAAGGAAGGTATACCGAAAGTGGGAGGGAACCGATCAATGTGTGACCGACGGGCAACTGCCGGATCCTACTGCCATGATTAATTTCTGGCGTAGTATCTGGTCGGTTCCAGTCGAGCACACCGAGGGCGAATGGATGAATGTTGTCAGACGTGAGTGTGAGCCGATCGAAGACATGGGGGCTGTGATCATCAGCCCCGATGATGTGAGTTGTGCGGTCCGTACGGCCCAGAACTGGAAAAGTCCCGGGCCGGACGGATTGCACAACTTTTGGATCAAGTGGTTTCGATCCTCACACGAACGTCTGGCAGCACAATTTCAAGACGCCCTCGAGCTTGGTTCCCTGCCATCTTTCATGACTACTGGTGCTACCTTCCTGCTCTATAAGTCCGGTAGTACCACGGAAGCGAAAAACTATAGACCCATCACGTGCTTGCCCACTTTATACAAGCTCCTTACGTCCATTCTGAGAACAAAAATTAACACGCACATTGTTGCGAATAACGTTTTGGCCTTTTCTCAGAATGGATATAGGGTTGGGTCCCGTGGTACTAAGGAGCTCCTCCTCATTGACACGACCATTTGCCAACAAGTCCGGCGGAACAGGGGGTCTCTCTCAGCCGCCTGGATTGACTATAAGAAGGCCTATGATTCGGTGCCTCATTCATGGCTGGAGAGGATCTTAGAGCTGTATAAAATCGATACAGCTCTAAGATCCCTCTTAAGCGCGTGTATGAGGCAGTGGACTACAGTCCTTCGTCAACCAGGTGGCGGAGATGGCCCCCCTGGCCCGCAGGACTTGATAAGGATTGAGAGAGGTATTTTCCAGGGTGACAGTTTGAGTCCTCTGTGGTTCTGCCTAGCTCTGAATCCGCTCAGCACGCTGCTGAAGGATTCAGGACTAGGTTGCCGGCTTCGAAGAGGAGGTGAGGTCATTTCTCATCTGCTGTACATGGATGATCTTAAGCTGTATGCACCAAAACGCCAGGATCTGGTGGAACTACTGGAAGTAACAGAAACCTTCAGTAGTGCCATCAAAATGGAGTTTGGTGTAGACAAGTGTGCGGTCATGCATGTACAGCGGGGGAAAGTCGTAAATTCTGCGAACTTACAGCTTTCTGAGACAATGTCCCTCAGGTCTATCTCCGAAGTTGAAACCTACAAGTACCTTGGTATGTCACAGTCATTGGGTATTTCGGACGGAGACATTAGACAGGCGTTGAAGGAGCGTTTCTTTTGTCGTTTGACAAAAGCACTTAACAGTCTTTTGTCCGGTGGCAATAAGGCGCGCGCCTTCAACGCTTGGGTGATGCCTCTACTCACTTACTCCTTTGGCATACTAAGGTGGACTCAGACTGAGCTGGACGCCCTGGATACGAGGGTCCGTCAGCTGCTCACTACACATCGCATGAGGCACCCACGCTCGTCAGCTATGAGAATGTACATCCCGCGTAAGTGTGGGGGCCGTGGCTTTTTAAACGCCAAGGACCTCCATAACCGCGAGGTGTGCAGTCTTAGGGAGTATTTCCTAAACAACGAGTGTGGGATTCATCGCGATGTAGTAGCAGTTGACAAAGGCCTCACCTCTCTCTCCTTAGCGAACGAGAACTGGCGCAGACCAAAGGTGCTTAGCACCGATGACCGCAGGGTTGTATGGAAGAGCAAGGAGCTACACGGGCGGTTCTACAAGGCCCTTACGGGGCCCGATGTAGATCTGCTCGCGTCGGTGAACTGGCTACGCTTCGGGGATCTCTTCGGGGAAACCGAAGGTTTTGTCTGTGCAATTGCGGACGAAGTAATGATGACGAACAATTACCGGAGATATATCCTGAAGGACGGTACGGTCGACATTTGTCGGGCATGCCGCCGTCCCGGTGAGTCACTCAGGCATATAATCTCCGGTTGTTCTCATCTTGCTAACGGCGAGTACTTGCACAGACATAACCAAGTAGCCAGGATCATTCACCAGCAACTTGCTCTTCGATACGGTCTTGTGGGGTCTGAGGTGCCGTACTATAAGTACGCACCGATGCCAGTTCTCGAAAATGGTCGTGCCACGCTCTATTGGGATCGATCTATCATCACGGACAGGACTATTGTAGCCAATAAGCCTGATATCGTGTTGGTAGATCGATCTAAGCGCCAGGCAGTGCTCGTCGACATCACCATCCCGCATGACGAGAACCTCGTGAAGGCCGAGAAGGACAAACTCAGCAAGTACCTTGACTTGGCTCACGAGGTGACCGTCATGTGGGATGTTGACTCGACGATCATTGTCCCGATAGTCGTTTCGGCGAACGGTCTTATAGCGAAGAGTCTCGACAAACATCTTAAGAGACTCTCGCTAGATGGCTGGATCAAGGGCCAGATACAGAAGGCGGTACTCCTGGACACGGCGCGCATTGTCAGGAGGTTCCTCTCTCTGCAGCCCTAACCACCGGTAGCCTGGGCCCTGCCCCGCTGCCGGCGGCACCCTAGGTTAGGTTTTTTATAATGTGTTTATATATTTTGTAATTTATTTATTGTATTTTACTTTTGATATAACTTTATTGTAAAAAACCTAACTTAAGATTTTAAATGAATAAAGGAGTATAATAATAACATCTCAGTGTAATATTCAACTCAACTTAGTGAATTTCATTTTAGTTTTAGAGTTGTTGTTGTTTGTTATAAAATAACTGTTTTATTAATAAACGACCTTTCTTTGATAAGAGAAGATTGGTTGTTTATTTCATTTATTAATTGATGAGGCATCACGTCAAAGGTTACTTACTTAAAATTGTATTAAAGAAAATTATTGATAGATGCGTCAAACAATGTTAAATACATAAAACTTTATGGGGAAAAAATATAATGCTTACTACTTTTTTCCTAATGTATTCAAATATTGTGATTATTAGCAGGAATAAGCACACAAAACTGCCAATCTCACGAGATCTCGAAATTGGCGAGATTGTTATTCAATAACTCGCGATAACTAGCCTGAGCCCCAATCTCGCTGTATTGCGTTCCCTATGCTGGGCGTACTGATATCTAATTTATTTATTTATTTAATTTATTACATACAAATCCACAGTACACATGACCAAAACATTTGCATGGTATAGAAACAGAAACACAGTTAGGTTAGGTACTTAAACATAAAACGAGATAACAATAAAAATAAAAGTAAAAACAGTAATATCTAATTAACACAAGATGAATAGCACAAGACCAACAACACAAGATAAAATTAGGCTAAATAAGACACGTTTACCATTATTTATTACAACTACCTGTAATAAATAATGGTAAACGTATATCAACATGTGTAGTGCTTAAGTAGGCAATGATTATCCTGCAAAATGCACCAACACTATCAGCAAACATATCAACGTTATCCGCTTCAAGCATAAGGGCCAACACAATAACAAGACACTACATCGCATCGTGGTAGGACGCGACACCGTGCCACGATGCGACGTCGTGTCGTGGAAGTGCATAAATCCAAAATGAACTTTATCTTCATGGGACAAGATGCAAAATCAAAATTCATTTTACAATCTCACGACGTCGAAAAAAAAACACCCCCACTTTAGGTGTACGAGAGGTACCCGAATTTTTTATATTTTTTATAGTACAGTTTTGTCGGCGTGATACATGCACATACTAATACCAAATTTCAGCTTTCTAGTACTAATGATCACGGAGCTATGCCGCGGACGGACAGACAGACAGACAGATTGACTACGGAACCCTAAAAATTGTGGTGTGTACCCACATTTAAAATAATGAGACATTACATGTTTCATAAATTTACAGATGTAACACATCTTAAACTTATAACATAACATCCCTCTTTTTCGCCGGAGGTTGAACATGACAGGCGACTACGTAGAACTATCCGAGTTGGCCGCATCTTCTGGAGGCGGGTCAGTGACCTCCGCTTCGACGTCGAGCCAGTTGTGCTCCCGCATGTACAGCAGCCGCAGGTGCGCCTCCACGCACAGCACCTGACCAGATAGACCGGCAATATTTAATACCGACGAATATGGAAAAAATATTGTTTGTATACTTACTACGAAAATTATTTAAAATAAACAAATGCATACACGCTTTAATTTGTTTATTGTTTTCATTCTGAAGTGAAGAGAAACAAATATATATATATGTTGATTGACATTTAGACGTTGACAGTAACATATCGATTTATTTGTCGATAAAATATTTTGCTACATTACTTTACATTACTTCATTACTTTACTCTCTTGAGCTTAATTTGGGACTAGATCGATTTGTGTGAGGTTGTCCGATATTTATTATTATTATTATTATTTATTATTAATAAAAATCCGGTAATAAAATTATGCAATTTTTCATCAATGTTTTCTTATGACGTTATCACGTTAAATTATCGTCCGTAAGCCGACTTTAAAGACAACCAATTTTTTATGTCATAGGGGCAAACGAGCAAACGGATCACCTGATGGTGCGCGATTACCGTCATGTCATGTCATGAATGAAGGAGAACGATTCATTTTAGCTCTCGCGATATATATATTATATACGCACGTAGATCACGCTTTTCATTCATTTCCTTCATTTCGTACAGTGAATCTATAGACTCAACTTTTTTAACAATACTCATTTCGTTTATGTTTTTAATTTGTTTCAGGGGTTGATTTGAATAATGCGTCGTAAGAAGCATTAAGAAAGTATACAAAAATAATTTAAAAAATGTGACTCATCTCAAAATAATCTACAAATAAGACTTAAAAAATCGGACCCCCTTGGCATAGTCCCGAAGACGCTGGCAGCATATCTTCGCTGTATAGCAACGCTAATGCGTTGAGCGAGGAAGCTGCCAGCTCTTCGGTCCCCCGTGATGTCGACCAGTCTTTTCGAAATCTGCCTAAATAGTAGACGAGCACTGGGCCCCCATTTACAAATTAAATTATTTGACGTCGTTAATTTTTTTTTTTGTAAAGCCTGACCAGAAATATATGAGGATTGTCAAGAGGGCGCTATTTATTTATTTATTTACCTGTTGTTGGTAATGCTGAACGACGTAACATGAAACATGAAAAATTTTCTCACTGTTATTGTTGAAAAGTGACGATATGAGTACATCACAACGCTTTGTCACTTGTGGCGACTGAGAATTTAACCCTTCAACTATCGTCGACGTTAAGTTTAGCGCATAGGCTTTCTGTACCCTTACCATGAGTTTACAGTAACCATACACTAGCGACTACGTAGAAGGTTTGTATGGAGAGTTGTAGTTCTACAATGTAACCGCTAGGGGGCGCTGTACTGTTCTCCATACAAATCGTTCACGCTGTCGCTACCGAGTACGGTCACGTTAACTCAGGATTAGGATGTATTGATGGGAAATGCTTTAACTTTTTAGATGACAGAATAAAACGATCTGTAATGATTTTATGTACAAAATGGATCGCAAAATAACGGATTTGTGAAATTTTTCACAGTGCAACGTTACAAAATAAAGGATTTGAGACTGTTATAGGCAGAAACTTGAATAAGAATCACAAATGACGGATTTGTGAATAATTCCACAGTGCAACATCACAAAATAAAGGACTTCTGACTGTCAATCTAATAATCAATAATGATATAAAACTAAACCAATACAATTAAGACCGCGACAAAAACAACAACTTCAATTAAATACAAATACAAATACAAATACAAATTCTTTATTGGTAACACCAAGTTACATGTCAACAATTTTAAGCATAGGTAAATACAGTATCAAACCACCTAAACATTAAAGAAGTAACTGAATGCACTCTTTTGGATATTAAATTAGATACTCATTTAAACTGGAAAGCACAGGTCGAATCAGTAAAAAACAAACTGTCCAGATTCGTATACGCACTGAGCATATTGAAGAGCAACACTAGCATGGAGTGCGCGCTGACCGCTTATCACACGCAGGCGGTCGCGTCACTACGCTCTACGCTACGGGCTCCTGCTGTGGGGTCACAGCACAGATGCGCACCAGCTCTTCATTATGCAAAAGAAGTGTGTTCGACTACGAATCCTGACCAACATCCACCGACCTAATAGCTATAAGCCTGAATTCAAACACCTGAAACTATTAACTCTCCAAAAGAAAAACATTACATCTCTTCAAATTCAATCACAGCACTCGTCGCCACCAAAATCTTGAACTGCCGGAACCTAAACTAGAAATATACAAAAAACCGGCCAAGAGCATGTCGGGCCACGCTCAGTGTAGGGTTCCGTAGTTGCCCATCTTTCACGTTAGACGAAAATTACGAGAAAGATTTAAATTACGAGAAAGATGTCAAGCTCTATAAAAAGGTCGTAAACACCAAAGTAACTGCAATTACTTATTACCTTCTGGAGGTTATCGATTATACGCGCCAGATTGAGCTAAATGGTTTAATACAGTATGGCACTTAACTAATATGTGTAACGTTCAAAGTATAAGGACACCGCGGCACTTAGGTATATCATTTAAAAGAAAATCATGAATTTTTGCGATAACTCCAGAACTGCTCGACCGATTTTATTCAATATAGTTTTCATTGAAAGTGCTTATAAGCCCTCATTTTTATTTTTTTTCCATAATTTTTTGACCCATGGTTGAAAAGTTAGAGGGGGGGGGACGCTATTTTTTGGATTTCTGGAGCGAATATTTACAAAACTACTGACTATCAAAAAATGATGTTTGGAGACCCCTATTATTTTTAAAAAAACCTATTCAACGACATCCCACACACTAGTGTTGGAACGATAAAAAAAAATTACCTACCCCCACTAGGTGTATGGGAGGTACCCGAAAAAAATTTTTTTTTTGTTTTTTCGTAGGAGCGAGCGAGACAGGTATAAAACGCGAATCGTATTCTGATAGCTCACGCACTGTACATGTCCATAAGCTCTCAGATTAGGATTCGGGTTTAGGTGAAAACTGAGAGGTTCTTATCTGGATCCCGTCCCGTAAGAGCGAGCGAGACAGGTTAACTAGACAAACATAATTGTAAAAATTTGCTATAATGTCATCCCCCTCCGTAAAGAACGGGGAGTTTGATGATCAGAGCTAGGAATATAAAGGGCAAATTTAAATGACAGCTACTAGCAGCTAGGGATTGCCTATATCGATAAAGTCAATTTTCGATGCTTATCCCATATCGTCGGGGATAGTGCAATACCGCGTAAATAACAACTGTCGATAAACTTCTCATTTCAATAAAATACTTAGCATTTGATTGAATATTGATTCGTATCTACACTTGTTACTTACGCGCTATTGCACTATCCCCGACGATATACATACTAGTGCCCCTGGCACTCTTTTTGAGTTTGTATTTTCTTGTGTAGGTAAGGTACTATTCTGGTGACAATTATCATAATATATTTAATATTAATAATATAATAATAATATCTCTTTATAGACCTCTTTACATAATTATATAAAAAACTGCTTACCTACTTAGACACTTATAATGAAAGGAGTACTAATTGTCAATGTCGTCGGAATGAGGAAAAATATATGAATGAAGCTTTAAAAATCCTTTTGTTATATATATAATTGTATATTGTTTCATTTGTATACTTTCAATAACTTTTCAATTCAATGGATTTTTATTTTTAGACGGCGCGGTCCCTAGTATATTATGGGATAAGCATCGATAGTTGGATTCATCGATATAGGCACTCCCTAGCTGCTAGTAGCTGTCATTAAAATTTGCCCTTTATATTCCTAGGTCTGTTGATGCTTCAGTTCTAAAGGTATACTCACTTGTTTCGAGTCACTGTACCCGTCTAAACGAAACGTGTACCCAAACACGCTCGTCGAGATCTTGGCCTCCGCCACGGCGAGGTAGTTGTCCTCCGTAAAGTACGGGTAGTTCTCGATGCGGTAGGTCCCGGGGAGGATCGGGCACCGCATTCTGAAGCAACCGAAACTTTTTTACCGACTTGATGTATCGGATACCTAATATAACCTTTTGACCCCTCATAAGTATAAGGTACTTGCGCCAAAGATGGCCCTGTTCCTAAGATAGCCCACTTCAAAATTTTATAGTTATAACCGTTCCAACGAATTCAAATTTCGCGCCCATGTTCGGTTAGTACCATAGACTTAATTTATGTCCCTTAAGTACCTTATATATAAAAAATTTGCTAATCAAATTGAAATCAACTGATATTTTAGGTTCACTAATGTATGACCAAAAAACGATTGACAAATGATCATTTGACAAACAACGTTTCAACAAATATTCATTAGGCAAACGAGACATTTGACAAAAGTATCATGTTACAAAAACTCACTTAGCAAATGATTAATTTACAAACAATACACTTGGTAAATGTGTTAAATAATAAAAAGTCAATTGACCTTTTTCCATTTCACCAAATAATACGTTTCGCAAATTGACAATTGGTCAAAATATCATTAAACAAAATGTTATTTCATAAAAAGTACTTCTTTTTCAAACATTATGATTTAGTCTGTAATCTGTAGTTGGGTAATTTATTTCGCTGCTATCTTAAAATCTATCCACTATGCTCTACAATCTGTATCTACTAATAGAGCAACTTGTACATTTTCCTCAAGTTTGCTCTACGAGTTTTACGGATGGAGCAAATTGAACTCTTTTTTTTTGTTCTGGCGCTTCGCCGACCGCTACCGCGGTACGCTCGCTTCGCTCGCTCGGCTCGCGCACTGTTGTGGTCGCAGTTCGAACATAATGGACCTATCCACTATGCTCTGCGATCTAAAATAGTAAAAATATTAGAGCAAATTGGAGAAAAAAAGTTAGATTTGCTCTAAAAAAAAACAAACGAAACACTTGTTAAATAATACATTGTACCAAACGTTTTTAGACTAAGAGTAGTTTTGTCTGACAACTCAGTTGCTAAATGATCATTTTGTCAAATGATTATTTATAAAGAAGTGAGTCATTTGTAAAATGACTTGTTGTAAAACAATCAATTGGCGAAACATTTTCTTGTAAAGCGTTATAATTTTGTCAAGTGTAATTTTGCGAAATGACTTTTGGTCAAACGATAAGACACCGATAAGATCGAGGCCTTATTCCTTTTAAAAAATTTTTTTTTCATATTATGACAAAATTACTGATAATTTCAACCAACTTTTAGAAGTGAATAACTTGCTTTTTTGAATTTCATACTTTTATTGCGTGCAGTCGAAAATAAGTTAAAAAAACTAATTTTCCGCGTGAGTTTTGTCAATTTGGAGTAGTTTTTGTAACAAAAATTATCAATGAAAAATTCAAACTGTAGGTTTAAAATATATACCAATTAATCCCAATAGCCCTGTTCTAGGTAGTAACATCAATAATATGTTAAGCAACATGTTTGATCATAAAGAAAAATGTCTAAGCAATCAGCATTTTAAAAGGAATAAAGCCTCTTAAGGTGCAAATGTCCCTCACAGATCTGTGCCTAAGCACACGAGGGGTTAAGCAAAAATATTGTTAACGAAATTCTAGAATCCATGGAGTCGTCATACACTAAAATAAAATTATGGAAGTGCAACAGGCTGGGTGTGTGTTTAGACGTTTAAGACTCTGCTTAGGGGTGCAAGTAGTGGAAAAACATGCTGTGGTCAACGTGATCGAACAGAATGTATGGTGGACCAGTGTGTATGGAAGGGCCTTACTTATTTAGGATGTAGGTAGTGGAAGAACATGCTGTAGAGATTAAGACCTTACTTAGGGTTTGGGTACAAGTAGTGGAAGAACATGCTGTGGACAACAGGGAACTAGCGGGAGTGATTTATGGCCACCAGTGTGTATGGAAGGGCCTTACTTAGGATTCAGGATGTAGGTAGTGGAAGAACATGCTGTCGAGATTAAAGCCGTCGACGCTCTCGCTGTTGCAGCCGCTATGGACAACAGTGAACGAGCAGAATGTATGGTCACCAGTGTGTATGGAAGGGCCTTACATAGGATGTAGGTAGTGGAAGAACATGGCGTAGACATTAAAACCGTCGTTGCTCTCGCTGGCGCAGCCGCCGCGGACTACAGTGAACGAGCGGAAGTAGTCGCACGTGTCGATGTTCCGGATGTCGGGACACTTCTGCATCGTTGCCTGGACATTAATAATAATAATGATCATTTATTTCAGGTCATAGACCCATAAGTTTGTTAGTATGATACTTATTCTATGTTAGAAGTATAATCACAGTTCACAATCAATTAAATATAATTAACACATAATCAAAATCAAAAGAGCATTATTGGATCTATTTTCGCTCAATGTAAAACATGACGCCCTTCGGCCAATACCATTGTGAAGGACTGTGAATTCTACCCTCCATTTATCCTCGGACAATGGCTTTCTGGGGTCATCCTTACAAGATAAGCTCTTTATGACCACTCGGAAGTCATAAAAAGTTCAACTATATGCCAAATGTGACGTAGTGCTTAAACCCGCCAGGTACGCTATGACGTAACGGGCTTAGGCACTAGTCCATATCCCTCGATCCAGACGGGATCTTGAGGGTTTCCGTAACTAGCTCAAATCGGGAGGCAAGGGATTGGGTTAAATGAAACCTGGGATTTTATATATACTAAATAACGGAGGCTTTATGCCTGTTTATTTAACTAAACTCTTAAATCTAGATCCTACGTTACCTACGCTACGCTACCCGGTGTCCCAATCACGCGGCAGGGTATGGTTAGTAAACGACAGAATGTTAATACGCGGGTAAGGGAGATTTTGGCCGGTATCCGTCTGGCGAGAACCACCACCCTAGCCGACAGATGCGTGGTACACACACCGCACTTAGGAGTGACCCCCCCCACCGGGCTAGCTGTTCGTGCCAGATGCGTGTTACACACACCGCGCCCAGCAACCCGTCCAGAGCATAGCCTTAAGTCCCTGCACTAGCGAGCCAAGAAGCGTGGTACACACTCCGCGCTAAGGTGACCCAAGACTTAGCCCAGACTTCGGGATAGAGACCAAATACCACTTACGAATATACGGGAGGACCTATGGTATCTCGAGAAGCGTGGTACATACTCCGAGCTACGAGCGAACGCTATCTTACAACCCTCACAGTGTATGCCGCCACAACGACCTGACTGCCTCAAGGGATTGTAAGACACCGTTAGTATATGGACTAGTGCCTAAGCCCGTTACGTCATAGCGTACCTGGCGGGTTTAAGCACTACGTCACATAGGTATGGGAATGTCTAGGGTTCAGGAGTGGAGCTAATGGCCATAGCGCGACGAGTTCTTAAGATTCGACCACGCACCAGAAGATTCAGTGTGAGTAGCCCCCACGACGAGGAGTAACGACCAGGTAATTAGATATCTTTTAACTGATGATGATGAAGACCTACCATCCTACCACCTACCATCATAACATAGGCGGATATAGGGGAGTGGCCGGGTGGGCCGTGCCTACCCCAATTTGGTCAACTGCCCAGCCTAGGACGTTGGATTACCGATAGACATTCAAGGCTTCATATCAAAGGCCGCATATCAGGGTCCCACCCAGGCCCAGTCTGAAAAATAATCTAGATACGCCAATGCATCATAGAACTAAAGAAGCTCACCTTGACTTCCCAGCCGTCGCTAAAATTGCCAGTGATGTTCATCTGGCCTGAGAGTAAGAAATCGTAGTAGCTTCGTGTGATACTCAGCTCTGAAATGCTGACCGCCAACTTAGGAGCGCCTGCGCACGGACCCACTCGGCTCAGGAACAAGTGTGTTGGCGCGGTGGTACCAAGGGCCCCGGTTGCGAACAGAAAGACTACTGCAATCGCACACCCAAAAATTTTGACGTTATACTATACAATTCAGCAGCAAAAGTAGCTAAGCATATAATAATCGGGACTAAAGGGTTTTTCATGTTTTTACTGAAGTGAAATTTTTAAAATGCGTCGAGTGGTTTACCCAAGTAGCACAACTGGGTCTAAATAGCTCGTATATCATATCTAATTAGATGCTTAAGTGAAATTTACCACCATGAATAAGTGCTATATAGGTGGCAAGAACCCTTATGCCACCAGTATAGAACCAAAAGGAGAAAAATTGCAGCCTATTTTTGGTGCTAAATAGAATCCATAAGAGATCTCACAATTACCTTAAGTGGTAATTAGAACTATGGGTGAAAGTTATGCGCAGTGAACGAATGAGAACATTTCAGTTCGGTCAATGAGTGATAAATGAGTCGCCAAAATTATCTTTGAGTGGCGAGGCAACTGTCAAATTGTGTTTTATTAAAAGTAATACGTGATCTGCCATATTCATTTTGGATTTATATGTCTGTTTGATTGTGATTAAAACTTTACGTTATACAAGCATTGAAATATGCACGAAATTCTTGCGAATTTTTTTTTACTGTGAAACTATAGTATATTTTCTTTGTAAATTTCGACGCGCCCTTCATTTGATCAGGAATATTAAAAAAGAGAGTGCTAAATTAAATAGGGAATAGATACTGATAAGAAATAAAACTGTTAAAAACCTGGCCTAATGATTGTAGGTTACGTACAATGTTAAAGTAACATCGTCCCAACTATCAAAAGTCTGTGATTATGCGTGAGTGGGATAAAATTCTGGTTAAAATAATCAATTATAGGCATAGGCTTCCATTTGTAAACATGGCGAAACAAAAAAGATCCTACAGTGTTTATTTTCACTTATTTGTTCCTTATTTGGAACTATCAAGTCTAATAATCACTTATTTGTATCTTGCGAGTGGCAAAGCAGTGAATGATATTACCAATAGTAATTCATATTCTGCGACCTGTCGCGCGCCTTCGAGCTAGTCTCTCATCCACTCATCCTGGCCAAGCTGGACCACTATGGGATTACAGGCAACTTTAAAGATATAATTGCGTCCTTCCTAAGGAGCCGCAAGCAGCTGACCTCTGTGTGTGGTACCAGATCGGACTTGTTAGAACTTGGCGAATGCGCCGTACCGCAGGGCTCTGTTATAGGAAATAACCTGTTTTTAATACTTATGAACGATTTCACAACCGCCACCGGCGACGCGGAATTCGTCATGTTCGCCGATGACGGTTGTGTGATTGTCTCAGCTTCCAGTCAACCAGAGCTAAAATTAAAACTTGACAAAGTAATGACAGATGTTGCATCTTGGTTTTCAGCTAACGGCATGATACTAAACGTAGAAAAAACAAATATCATGCAATTTGGCTTAAATGGTAAAAAGAACACGACTTAAATGTATTATGTAATAACATTCCTGTTCCTCAAGTTGATGAAGTGAAATACCTAGGTCTTATAATTGACTCCGGATTAACATGGAGCCCCTATATTGACTCGCTATGTGATCGTTTGTCGTCCGCCTGTTTCGCGCTCGGCAGGCTGCGCCCAAGTCTACACCCTGCCAATTTAAAAAAAGCCTATTATGGTTATTTTCACTCTCTCTTAACATACGGCATAGATCTTTGGGCAAATGCTGCCGATCGTGAGAGACCATTCAAGCTTCAAAAGCGTGCAATTCGTTGCATAAGTGGAACCCCATGGGATCACCCGGCTCGTGAATTGTTCAGGGAAACCAAAATTCTTACCCTTCCCAGCCTGTACGTCCTCGAAGTAGCCAAGTACGTGAGAGGTAACCTTGAACAATTCCCGACGCGCGGTGACTCACACGAGCGCGACACCAGGCGGCGCGGGGAGCTGCGCCCGCCTTGGACACGTCTCGCGAAATCGAAAAAGTGCCTGCACACTATAGGCCCTAAAGTCTATAACAAAATATCCTTAGAAATCAGGAATTCTCCTAGCATGAATTGTTTTGTAAACAAACTGAAGACCAAACTAGCAGTAGACGCGATCTACTCTATTGACGAATTTTTTTCAAGTAACTGAGTGCACACCCTTAACCGGTTCGCTACCCAAGATAAATAATTAATTTATATATAAACTTAGTAGGTACTTATAATTATGTTGACATGTAAAACTATGTTTTATCAAAAAAAAAAAAAAATTATTTGCTCTTTTGTAGACTATTAAACAAGCAAGACTATTAAATATATTTTGACAAGGCGCAAATAGGAACTATAATAGAACTTTTAGTTCGTTAGTGGTTTGAAATAAGTGAAAATAACTGCTTTTGGTTCCAAGAACCTCCTACTGAGACCTATTTATGCGTTGGAGTGGCAATAAGGTACTTCTTAGGCCTTAAAGTTGCAATATTTTTTGGTTACAAAAGAGCCGTAAAATTATCCCTTTAGCCACTATTGGTGATATAATTCGCTATTGTACTAGTCATTTGGAACTTTTAGTTCCACATAAGGGTATGTTCCCACTTATATGTAAAAGTTGCTTATAAGTGATTTTAAGGCCTTATATAGCACTATTGCTTCTTATTGAGTGACAATTTGAACCTGCATGCAACTTTAAGTAGCAAAATCGACTTTATCCCACCATAAGTAATAAAGTAGAAACAAAAAACGCTCCTATGCAACTACAAGTGATAGGATGAACTCATATACAGTTTTGAGTTGTGTTTAAAGCTATAAGTTGTATCAAACACTGTTAAACCACTCATTTAGAACTTAAAGCTATAAGATAAGCTGCAAAATTCACTAATGTGCTGCTTGGGTACTCTCATTGATACGTAAAGAAAATGAATTGACTTAAATAAGGCCTCCGAATTGGTCCAGAGAACCGTTGAAGATGTAGGTTCGAATCCCGTAGAATATGTATGTTTTTGCTCTATTAGAATCTAATTTTGCTTACTTTTTAACAAACAAAACTTAAATAATTCTCATTTTCTGAGTACTTAATTTTTTTATGCCATAGGGATAGGGGCAAACGGGTCGCCTGATGGAAAGCGACTACCGTCGCTCATAGACACCTGCAACAACAGAGAAGTCACGAGTGCGTTGCCGGCCTAAGCTTAAAATTGTATCTTACCTAATACTACTGATGCCATATTCGAAGAAAACTTGACAAAGCACAATTTCGGCACTAAGTAGTTTCATTTAATACAATGCGAATGAATTTAAAACACAACATTCATCCTTTGCATTCCCACCTCACATATAATTATGTACGAATTGAGAATTTAGCGATAAAGGCCAACATGGCATTTATTTTTTTATACTTGCTAGCTAATGAATTTTTGACAACTTTTTAATGGCGCATTTTGATCGTACCGAATCATATGCGGTGATTTAGTTCGGAGGATTATACGATTTGATGTTAGATTGTGATAATACTATAATGCCTAACATACGCACAGTAGGCATGATTTAAATATGTTTTGAGGATGTAAATCGATCCTATTTTTTATTGTGATTCAATATCTCTCTATAACTTAGACTCCTCTAAAAGTCAGAAATGACCGCCATTGCGGCTCTACACTATTCCACGCTATCATATTCGCCTGATGGCCTACACTTGCAAAAGAATCAAAAGCTACAGGGTACTCCCGTGAACTCAGAATCTTGAAATTTATTACGAAGCAACGTCTTTTAACACAGATAAAGGAAAATTTGGGAAAAGCATAAATTAATAATTTTACTTATACCTCGGTGCGCGAATCCGACTCGCACTTGACCGTTTTTTTTTTTTCAGTTTAGTCGTCCTAACTTCTCATAAAGGCCTTAAATATAATAATAGAAAAAACACAAAGGGTGTCGGGAAAGTTGCAAATAAAAAGAAATTCGGCATATATAAATTGCCTGCCGTGTGTAGGGAGGCTGTTTGTGCAGAGTGGTTTAGATTGTGCAATAATAGGCAAAGTGTCTCTGCACGCTATCATATTTGCCTGGCACAGTGGTAGTGGTAGCACGCGCCTGCTGAACTCCCAGTGCAGGGCTAGAATATCTTGCCACGACTCTACTTTGTCGCGCGACTCAGCGTCACCTCACCTGTCTTGCTCGCACGATATTGAAAGAAAGGTGACGGGTAGTAAGAATATGTCGCGTGACAAAGTGTCGCGTGTCACAGTTATGCTGGAGCTGGACTAGGGAATGCAATCTCGTTCTCGCGAGATCTCGGCCGAAAAATGGGCGAGTTTAACGACATTGTACTCGAACATAAAGACGTCTTATTCGAAGCGCGGCAGCGCGCGAAGCGAACTGGCACGGAGCCTTCGAAAAGGGCCTTCTCAGCGGCTGGTTACCTGGCTGGCCAGCAAAATAAGAAGCCGTTTAGCAGACGATTCTTTGGACATTTTGTGTTAAAGAGCTACTTCCAAAATCATTCGCAATAATGGCATGTGATGTGATGTGAACTAAACAAGCATTTTATTTGATTGGTATATTTCGTTAATTAATCTTTTATTTCTAATAGATTGAGTAGGTATAGTTTTCTTTAATTGATAATACTTTTGTAGGTACGTTAAGTTTTTCTTTTGTGAAATAAAGTTTAAATAAATAAATAATAATATCTGAGTGTAATATTCAACTCAACTTAGTGAATTTCATTTTAGTTTTAGACTTGTTGTTGTTTTGTTATAAAATAACTGTTTTATTAATAAACGACCTTTCTTTGATAAGAGAAGATTAGTTGTTTATTTCAGTAATTAATTGAATCAGGCGTTACTTTGCGGAAATCCATATTAATGAAAATAATAATATTGCTTTGCTATTCCGCGATATAATATCGTGCCAGTTAAATTTGTGCTAACCCGTTATACTTATTTGCGTATTTTTTCATGCATACATGCATTTAATGGTCCCACCCTCCCACCACGATAAGAAAAATGAATACGCAAATAAATATAACAAACCACCACCAAAATAACAGAACTTACTCGACACGTGTTTCGCCCCTCTACGAGGCATCATCAGGAGATGTTGACGGTCTGGAGTCCGACAACCGAATGAGCTGCCCAGACTGGTCGGCCATATTTATAACCTGGCCACCCCTATTATGCAACTGAGAGTGATTAGCAAAAATTCGTAGTAACGGTGATGTAACGACATTCAATTGTTCGTTAAGAATCTCACCCCTATTGTTGTACCTAATTATTTCCAACTGTTCCAGAACACTTAAACGCAATCCTTTTTCGCAAACATGTAAAACGGTAAAAGAATGATCTTCCTGCAGAGTATGGCCACTATCTATTAAATGTTTTGCGAAATTGGACTTTTCAGGATGGTTATGTCTATATGACGCAACATGCTCTTTATACCTCGTGCTGAAATTGCGGCCCGTTTGTCCCACATATACTTTATTGCAATCGTCACAAGTTAGCTTATAAATACCGGACTTTTTCCCACTCTTAAATTAATTAAATTTCAATTCTAATTAAATTTAACTGGCACGATATTATATCGCGGAATAGCAAAGCAATATTATTATTTTCATTGTTTATTTCATTTATTAATTGATGAGGCACGTCAAAGGTTACTTACTTAAAAGTTTATTAAAGAAAATTATTGATAGATGCGTCAAACAATGTTAAATAGGTACATACAACTTTATGGGGAAAAAACCATATAAATTAATGTTCATTTTATAATACTTACCTATAATGCTTTACTTTTTCCTAATGTATTCAAATATTGTGATTATTAGCAGACATAATAAGCACACAAAACTGCCAATCTCACGAGATCTCGATATTGGCGAGATTGTTATTCAATAACTCGCGAGAACTAGCCTGAGCCCCAATCTCGCTGTATTGCATTCCCTATGCTGGACGTACTGATATCTAATTTATTTATTTATTTAATTTATTACATACAAATTCACAGTACACATGACCAAAACATTTGTATGGTATAAAAACAGAAACACAGTTCGGTACTTAAACATAAAACGAGATAACAATAAAAATAAAAGTAAAAACAGTAATATCTAATTAACACAAGATGAATAACACAAGACCAACAACACAAGATAAAATTAGACTAAATAAGACACGTTTACCATTATTTATTACAACTACCTGTAATAAATAATGGTAAACGTATATCAACATGTGTATTGCTTAAGTAGGCAATGATTATCCTGCAAAATGCACCAACACTATCAGCAAACATATCAACGTTATCGGCTTCAAGCATAAGGGCCAACACAATAACAAGACACGACATCGCATCGTGGTACGACGCGACATCGTGCCACGATACGACTTCGTGTCGTGGAAATTCATAAATCCAAAATGAACTTTATCTTCATGGGACAAGATGCAAAATCAAAATTCATTTTACAATCTCACGACGTCGCATCGTGGCACGATGTCGCGTCGTACCACGATGCGATGTCGTGTTTTCTAATTGTGTTTTGGCTCTAACGCGGTATAGGATGATATCTAATATCTATAGTGGGGGCAGCCCGTAGCGCTGGTGGCTCTTGCGGCTTCGGAATGAATGAATGACTCGCCCAGGGCGCCTGAATGGCTAACGGGGATACGGCAGCGGTGCGCGGTACGTCTGTCTCGCTGACTCGTATGGCCGCCGCGATCGGATCTCTCGCTCAACCGCTCGCCTCGCCGCTGGTCGCGCAAAGTCGCGGAATCTTCGTAAAGCGCGCCCTGCTAATCTACACTACCATACAATTCTAAAATTGTATTGAAAATATGTTTTCTATGGAGAGGAGTCATTATTTTTTAACCGAGTAAAAAAACCGGCCAAGAGCATGTCGGGTCACGCTTGGTGTAGGGTTCCGTAGTTGCTCATCCTTCACAAGAGAAGGGCTTGAAAAGCGGTTTTAAGCCCGAGGTTTAAGTTACGAGAAAGATTTCAAGTTCTATAAAAAGGTCGTAAACGCCAAAGTAACTGTAATTACTTATTACCTTCTGGAAGTCAACTTACGTCCTTTAAAAGAAAATTATGAAATTTTGCGATAACTCAAAAACGGATGGACTGATTTTGTTCAATATAGTTTTCATTGAAAGTTCTTATAAGGCCTCATTTTCATGAATTTCCATAATTTTTTGACCCGTGGTTGAAAAGTTAGAGGGGGGGACACTATTTTTTTTTATTTTCGGAGCGAATATTTACAAAACTGCTGAAATTATCAAAAATTAGGTTTGAAAACCCCTATTATTTTTAAAACACCTATTCAACGACACCCCACACTAGTGTTGGAACGAAAAAAAATCACCCCACTTTAGGTGTACGATAGGTACCCGAAAAAAGGTTTTTTTTTTTTAGTTTGTATTTTACCGTTTGGTCGGCGTGATACATACACATACTTGTACCAAATTTCAGCTTTCTAGCACTTATGATCACGGAGCCAAGCCGCGGACGGACAGACGCGAGACGGACAGACGCACATGGCGAAACTATAAGGGTTCCTAGTTTTCAGTTTTTTATTAGTCGCTTCTTTTTTGTTAAAATTTTGCTAAAATAGCATAGAACAGCGGGATCGCAGCAGCGTCAGCGTGGAGACAGCCATACAATGCAGCATCATCTGTTAGTAAAATTTTCTTTGTACTCAAATCACGCCGAAACGGCGGACGGGTTTTAACCAATTTTCATCCGCAGATGGTTATCGGATACTTTTTACCCGACTATGGTCAAGAAAAAAAACTAAGCAGAGGAAGTTGCGGTCACTTTCTATTATCTAATTTCATTAAAAAAATACATACAAAAATAATACAACGGCATAATCGTCCTGTTCCCAAAAATAACGATGACTCTCCTTTACCCTATCACGCGGTTCCACTTCGTAAACAACATTGTTGTTATATATTGTACATTCCTATTTATGCGAATAATAACCGTGTTATGTTGTCACTCAGACTTCCAGACTGATTGCTGTGAAGTTAAGTAAACAAATGGATTAGGTAATTTAATAACCGTGAATAGCTACGTGTTATCCGTCTGTCTCACATTTCCCATCATGCACGTTGGTGGATGCGAACAGTAATTACAATAAGCAGAAATTAATAAGATTACGTCTTAAATTAAATAATAATCATTTTATGGATAGGCGAATTTTTTAATATCTGAATTTCAAGTAGGTACCGTTAAATTATTTAATTTCCGAGGATGCCAAGAAATTTCATGTTTCATTAATAAAAATATCTTGCAACATTGAAGAGGCACCAACACAAAATATTCAAAATGTATGGAAATATCGTAACTACGAGTAAGAGGAGCGCAAAATGAAAAAAATTGGACAAGTGCGAGTCCTACTCGCGCATGAAGGGTTCCGTACCTATATATATATATATATATATATAATCTATAACAAGTTTGTTGTATTGGAGCCTACATTGGATACTAAAAATAAAATAAAATAAATATTTAAGGGGAATATTTATTTTATTTTATTTTTAGTATTTGTTGTTATAGCGGCAATAGAAATACATCATCTGTGAAAATTTCAACTGTCTAGCCGTTCACCGTTCCCGTTCTTCACCGTTCTTGAGATACAGCCTGGTGACAGACGGACGGACAGCGAAGTCTCAGTAATAGGGTTCCGTTTTTAGTAAAAAAAGGGTAAAAACTTTTTACCCTTTGGGTACGGAACCCTAAAAACTAAAATCGACAACAAAAAATTTTTTTCCCCATGGGCCAATTGGAAAATTGGTAGGACATAGCGTGAATTGGGTTGGTATTGTCTTGTTTCCTTTAGTAAACTTTTATTGTCGTGCAATAATGCTTTGCTGTATTGTATTGAGGTCCGAGAAAAAAAGAAATTGATAACAAAATAAATATTGGTCCAACTACAGTCTGACCAAAAAGATTAGAAATTAAAAAGTGGCAATACTGTAGTGCCGTCCCTGTTTTCTTAGATTGATTAAAAAGGGACGACACTACAGTATTGCCACTTTTTAATTTCTACTCTTTTTGGTCAGACTGTACTGGCAGGCCTGTTGCTTGACTACCCACTCAATTGCTTCGAATTATGAGTTGCACTCTATTTATATAATAAATAAGAGCGGTGACAGGTAGCCAAAAGCAATAGGCGTGCGGAGATTGTTTTTGTCAATCTAATCAGGTAGCTGATGGGAATCGGGAAATAGGCACAAACGCAGGCGCGCGGCTCACTCCGCGATTTAAGTTCTTCGCTACAATACAAGTACATGCCGATCGCCCCTACGGAGTGGTATAATTACGTGGCAGCCACTGAAAACTGAATATATAACGATAATATATTATACTTACTATAATATATTCAGTTTTCAGTGGCTGCCACGCTGCCACGCTGTCTCGGAACGCACGCGCACGCTACTCGCGCGCTCACGCTTTCTCGATTTACGTAGCAATTGTAGCAAGTGGACGTGCCGCATTCGTCTGTTTATATTATACTAGTGTTTAAGGCTCCTTATTCGTTCAAAAATACTGATGGTTTTGGACCTTTTAATCTATGATCGATCAAACATGTTTCTTATCATATTATCAATGTTACTAACTTAGGGCCATTGCGATTGATAATATTTTTTTTTATTGCTAATGTTTGTTTCAAAATCTCGGATTTGTCAAAATTCGCGCAGAAAACCAGTTTTTTAACTTATTTTCGACTGCACGCAATGAAAGCATGAAATAGCTAGGTATGTTACTTTCTACCTACCTACTCGTAGAACTCAGGGCAAGGGCAAAGTATTATTCACTGCAAAAAGTTGGTTGAAATATTAATTGTAAGTAATTTGTCATAATATGAAAAACATACATTTTAAAAGGAATAAGGCCTCTTAAATTAATAAAAAGATAGCTAAAATATGGTATCGCAGCGGGCTACAGCAATTTGCTCGATTTCGGATATACCACTATTTAATTTAACAACCATCGTTTTAAAGACGGCAAAAAAGGCATAAAAAGTAGGTATTTAAAAGTAATCCATTTGTAATGTGTCATGTGTGTATTATTAATTTATTAACGTCCTTTGTAAATGAAACGTAATCAGTATTTTATTTTATTACCCAATCTTCTGTTAGGTACTACCACTACCTAGTAGAAATAACCTTGCTGCTACCTCCTAGACTACGATACCCGTGCCACCACGCCGTTCTATGCGTATTGTCCCACTTGTGATCGTGTGTTCGTGAACAAGCTGGGTTTCACGAGCCACGTGCGCGCGCATGCCAGAAACAACTGACAGGGTGTCGCCGTTGACGGATACGTCAAGGAGGACATCATCATCATTGCGTATTATTCTATTCGATACGTTGCATGTTATAGTATAAATTATTTTTCTTGAGCGAATCCACTTAGCTTTGTACCCGATGAACAATACTCATTATCTGTATTGTTAACTGTGGCCACAACTGCCACTTCGAAATGTAAGGCGTTTATAAGTGCAAATTTATTTTTACACTAAGTTAGTCTTTAAGTCAAACGAAATAATGTTTACTCTTAAACAAAGAGAACACAGATGTATAATTATAACGTAACGCATTAGTTGCATTTTTTTATTATAAGTTAAAAAAAAAAGAACAAGATTTTGCATTACAGTAGGGTTTTTTTTATTTTTTTATTTATCATAAAAAAACTTAGGTAGTATGTATGTTAAATATTTATAATCCGCCAAACTGAGGACAGTCTGGCTGCAGCAACGTCATTGCCTTTATACTGCTGTTGATATAGTCTGCATAGCGGGGCTGTTCAAACATTCACTAGATGCCTCTCTCTTGATTGAGATTGCTCTTTAAAGGTAGGTACATACACTAATGTGAGGTTTACCGGCTATTACTTAATAGTAGTTCACAAAAGTAACTTTGATCAGACTTTGTCTGGATAAATGAGCAGGGTATGGACCTCTGTGCAGTAGATGAAGTAAACATACCTAAAACAGTTTATCTGTTTACGGCTGAAAAACGGACTTCGCCCCACTTAAAGTAATTATAACAAAGAATAACACAGTTATTTGCTTATTAGCAGGACACAGGTGACCTACCAAACAGCCCTCAGCAAAAAAATTGATGTTAACATCAAGCCACCATTTTTTACAGTTTTATGTTTAATGTGTTGACGACGCGTTTGGCGCAGGATGTAGAGCACCTGCCTATTGAAACGGCAGTCCCGGGTTCGAATCCCGGCCAGGGCAAATATTTGTGTGATGAACTACTGAACGTATTTAAGTATCTATTTATCTATATAAGTATGTATATCTTCGTCTAGTACCCATAGCACAAGCCTTCTTGACCTTAATTTGGGACTAGATCGATTTGTGTGAGGTTGGCTGATATATTTTTTGGTCGTTAATACTAAAGCGAAAGAATTCATGTTTACTTCGTAATATTATTGTAATAATAATAAGTAATAACTTTTAACCTAATATTTACGTTTAAAGCTATAAGAAGATATCTGTAACCATTTTTTTTATTTTTTTTATTTATTTAAGTTAATTAATCACAAATAATTTGTAAATTAAGACGCGTTACAGAAACCTGTTGGAGGTTTAGACGTGACGCGAATGTTGAATTTGCCCGCGGCTTCGCTCGCACAGTTCTGAAAACGTGTCTGTTTAACTTTCTACCGTTTTAATGTTTCTTAAAAGAATATAACTAATAATTATGGTTTATTTAAGTATTTATTTCTATTTAGATCACGTCGTAGAATCGTCGTCATCGTGTGTTAAAGAACTCTCCCCAAACAGCTTAGTCCAGCTCTCCAAGGGCCATCAATACCTAAAAACAAAGAAAAATAATGCATCTTGTAAAGAACACTATACAGTGTAATTTTTTTTGTGACCAACTATTGGACAAATGAGAACAGTAACATCCTATGTTCCCATCAAAATGTTGTAAATTCTTCTGTCTGTACCTAAAGAAAACTTGGAATGGCTACTTTATTGACAATCGTAGTACCTAACGCAGACTCCAATTTTTCGGCACTAATCTAGGTGCGTTGTGATCGCAAGATACCTAACACAATTTTTCTTATTTTTAAACACGCTGAAATTTGCGCTGTTACTCAAGCCTTACAAAAAAATACGACATTTCCCATACAAACCTTGGCTTTTCGCTTAATCGTACTACGATACCGTTACACGAAATATTATCCCAAGCTCTTCATACAAACTTTCACCTACCACTATTAAGGGTTTAATTTTCGGAAACGCTAAAATCAATATTCTCCGTTTTTGATGAAGAGTCTACACGCAAGATAACGCACCCCTATCTCATAAAGGCCACGTTTTATTATACAAAGTTCCAAGTTCATTTAACCCTTTAAGGTGAATGTTGTTTTCTTACTGTGTATAGAAGAACGTATAAACGAAATATTACCATTCTTCATACAAACTTTTACCTTCCACTTTACCCCATTAGGGGTTGAATTTTCAAAAACGCTGATGTCATTATTCTCAGTTTTTGACGAAGAGCCCTTACTCAAAAAGGCCACGTTTCTCATACAAAGTTTCACTTTCCATTAAATCCCTTTCGGGGATGAATTTCCAAAAATGCTGAAAGTTGTTTATTTACTCCGTAATGAAGAATCTATACACGAATTATTATCACTCAAAGAATCCCAAGTTCTTCATACAAACTTTCACCTCCCATTGAACCTCTTTAAAGGATGACTTTTTTAAAATCCTGAAATTAGTTTTCTTTTTTTTAGATGGGAAATCTGTGCACGAACTTTTATTAATCTAACTCAAAAATTACACGATTTCCATACAAACTTTCAACCCCAATTTGAATCCCTTCGGGGATGAATTTTGAAAAATCCCTTGTTATTCCTTGCCTCCATTATATACTTGATCTATTCCAGATATTTGAAGTTCCTAGGTTCAATATTTTTGGCTCTACGTTGATGAGTCAGTCAGTCACTCGGGACATTTCCGTTTATACCTATGTATAGAATATCAAAAAAAACTTGAATATTTTCGTGGCGCGTCAAATATATCTTATTTAATATATAGGTATAATGACAGTTAACTTTCATTCCCACTCATTTTCTTCACGTTATTATGGAAAACAGCTACATTCCTTATAGTAAAAAATGTGTCCTCCATTAAGATTGCTTTTAAAATGCTGATTATTTTAGACATTTTTCTCTATGATCAAACATGTTTTGTAACATATTATTGATGTTGCTACCTAGAACAGGGCTATTGGGAATTATTGTTGTATGTTTGAAATCTACAGTTTGAATTTTTCATTGATAATTTATATTTCGTTCTCGAAATTGACAAAATACACGCGGAAATTTTTTACAACTTATTTTCGACTGCACGCAATGAAAGCATGAACTACCTAGAACTTTGGGAAAAGTATTATTCACTTCAAAAAGTTGTTTGAAATTATCAATATATTTGTCATAATAGTAGAAAAATAATTTTAAAAGGAATAAAGGCCTCTTAAATACTTTGTAATTTGTAACACTTGACACAATAAGTCACCATCATCGCACAGGTGGCATCGAACGAATATTACTGTTTGGTAATGTTCAATAACAATAGTTAGGTACTCATAATACAGCTCAGCGATAGCCTATGTATAAAGGTGCTCATGTGAATAAAATACTACCTAGTGCTCTCTTAGTCAGTTGGTATTCATTCAGCCCTTATAACTCCGGTTACGCTTTATACTACCGCTAAAATGCTCATAAGCAGCTTTCAAGCAGCAATGTGAACTTAGGGCTGAATAATTTGGGCCCATTTAAGAGCTATATCAGGTCTGTATTAAGGTCGTATACAGCCCTTAAACTAATGATAATAATAAATATCAGACAACCTCACACAAATCGATCTAGTCCCAAATTAAGCTCAAGAAGGCTTGTGTTGTGGGTACTAGACGACGATATACATACTTATATAGATAAATATTTAATTAAATACATATGAACAACCATGACCCAAGCAAAAATATTCGTGTTCATCACACAAATATTTGCCCAGGCCGGGATTTGAACCCGGGATCGCTGGCTCAGTAGGCAGGTGTAACAGGTGTTATACAGACTATGTGTGTTATTTGGGAATAACATCCAATACTATAATCTCCTTAGCCTTATCTAGGAGCGTTGTACTATTACATATATCGTAGTGTCAGGGCCGGATTTGCAGGTGTGGAGGCCCTGGAGCAACGTAAGAGAAATAATCACTTTATTTTTTTCGATCGAGCCTTTCAAAAAGTTATTACCAACAAAGAAGATTATTTTAACAAAGAATATATATGTAATCAGTAAAAAAATATATAAAAATTGGATCTTTTCGAGAACTCGTTGATTTCGCTGAAATCTAGCTCCTGAAGTAAGTCACAATCGTCCCGTATCCCGTACATTAATGCGGCTGGATCAAGCCAATTGTCACAGCCCATGCACTAAGCATGTAGTACCTGCAGATATAGAATGTGACGGATCGGGATATCAAGACGCGAGCGTAGTGAGCGCGAAATTTTTCAGGGTGGACGCCGTGGACGGGTTAAATCCATATTTCATAAAACAAATAGGTACCTACATGAAAACGGGAGCGTAGCGAGCGCCAAAATTTTGGGGGAGACGGGTTGGAACTATAACAAAACCAGTCGAAAATGCGAGCGTAGCGATATTTTTGGGGGAGACGGGTTATAACTACGACAACCAGATATAATACGAGCGGTAATTTTACGAGGGGAGACGACAGTTTATATCCATAACACAAATTTATGAAAACGCAAACTATATTATAACTATAATACAACCAAGTGAAAATGGGTACATAGCGAGCGCGATTTTTTTCGGGTGGACAAGGGTTATAACAGAACCAGATGAAGTCGCGAGCGCAGCGAGCGCAAAAACTTTCATAGCAATTACGCAAATTGAACGTTTTTGTGAATAATAATAATAGAACTGAGAGGTCTTGCCACGAGCCGTAGATCGACTATGATTTTAGTGAATTCACGTGTTCAGGAATCCAACGGTCAACTTTAGAAGCTTCGAAAAAGTATTGCCACTAGTCAAAACAAAATTTATAAATTTTATACTACAATACTTTTTCGAAGCTTCTAAAGTTCACCGTTAGATTCCTGAAAACGTGAATATTAAAAACAATATATCAATATTTGTTCATTTCAATCCGTAAAACATAGGTAGTACAGTACGACATAAAAGAGTAGAAATTAAAAAGTGGCAATACGTGTCGTCCCTTCCTAATCAATCTAAGAAAAAGGACGACACTACAGTATTGCCACTTTTTAACACTTTCGACACCAGCAACCCGGTAGCCGGGCGCTCTGCTCGTAGTAAGTTTTCGCTACATACGGTTTTTCCCATGTTATCGACTACGAGCGTAGCCCGTAGCGCTACGCGGTAGTGAATGCGTTTTCTCAACTTTCTTGTCAGACTATTTAAAATAGTCTTCTAATTGTTTTTAATATTCAAGAACAATATTTGTGTATCTGTTATCGGTAAAAATACGAAAAAATACTGTTTGAAAAATACGTATAATTTTTGACCGTCGATTTGGATATTATTTTTTTATCAGGCTCATTTTTTGGCCCTCTCTTGTGGAGGCCCCAGGCAGTATCCCCGCCTGCCCTCCTTTAAATCCGGCCCTGCGTCGTATTATGAACATCCACGCTGATATTAAGGGAGATACACCTCCGAGTCTCCAAACTTGCTCGCTAGTTGTGTAGTGACCGCCGTTGAAAACACACATCATGTCGCAGGATAATCTATCTGCCGTTTTGTTCCGGACGAAAGACCTCCGATTGGTAAGTCTTAGTATCTAAATCCGTTTTAGAATTATTCCAACTTTACATTTACATTAACTACTAGCCCGCGGCTCCGCACGTGTGGAAAACGACTAATTCACCCCTTATTTCTCTCCCTCTCTCCTGTAGGTGAAACTTGAAGTAAAGTAAAGTGAATACGATAGATGACTGATGTCCAGATTAAATATTTTGCTATTACCAGTAAATAAAACTACACTCCAAAATCAATAGTTTTTTTCGCCCCTGCCTATTAGTTTTTGACGTGAGATTTCAACGACATAGAGTTGTAGGTGTATATCGGACGATACAGTATCTTTTTTGTATTTTACGTCCTTTTTAACCCCCTGAAGTGTGGTGGGTATGGGAGGGCTATACCGCACCACCCCGACGAAAAAAGAGTATCTGTGTATCTGTCTGTGGCATCGTAGGGCCCAAGCGGATGGACCAATTTAAGTGCGGTTTTTTTAATCGAAAGACTTTTCCGTCGAGATGGCTCTTAGCTATGTTTGGTGGAAATAGGACCAGTAGTTTCCAAGATATTCAGCTTTAATTGGAACAAGTGACAAGATCTCAGCCAATATTGAAGTCAAATAAAAGTATTGGCTAAATGTTAAGTTTTATTCGCATTTTCTATATGACTCACTAATTGAGGGTCTCATGATAACCAGCTTGGCATCATTGAAGCCAAGGATTCCAAATGTTGGATAAATGTTAAGTTTTATTAGCATTTTTCTTGTGATAACCATCTAGCAGGGCCGGAGTAAGAGGGCCAGGGCCTAGGCACTTCAAGTGCCTAGGCCCTGGCCCTCTTACTGGTGCCGCTCTTACAAGTGCCGCACTTGGCATTTGGGGCCCCCTCCCCTACTTATAAGGAGAACATTATTTATGGTGCAAGTCCTGCGTCTGGCACTGGGTCCCTAGACTGGCTGGGCGCCTAGCCCCGGGCCTTGTGGGCCTAGGGGTAAATACGGCCCTGCCATCTAGTTGATTTAGATTTATTTTATTTCATAATTATTATAGTTGTGAAAGGATCTAAGCTAATAATTTAAAATGTTGGTTGAATGTTAAGTTTTATTAGCGTAATGAACAATGTAATAAAATTTTGACAATACAATAATTCTTCTACTTCTCGCTCGTCTTGTTGTTTTTGATGAGAAATTTACGTTTGTGTAAGAAAGTACAGTCGATAATAAAACCGAGTCTCAGAAAAACTTTTTTGACAAAAAAACTCATATTATAATTTCTGTCACAGTACTGGGTCACTATTTCTAAGTTTCGCAATTCTGCGAAAGCTGAATTTTCATTAGCACTATTGAACAGGTTCCTTTGATTTAGGTCACAAATAGCAACACCTTGCAAGATTTTAACGCGACTAAAGGACACGTAAGCTTTAGCAAAAGTTCTCTTGCATAAGTGAATTAACAGCTTTTTAGGATTCTGTAGTGAACAAAGAACCCTTATAGTTTCACCATGTCCGTCCGTCCGTCTGTCCGTCTGTCCACAGCTTAAAACTAAGTCAAGTTACCTAGCACCAACCAATTTTTATGGAGCTAAGTAAGCCACCCGTACTATTTGGATCCTGTAGAATAGAAACCTGGTTCTGTTTTAGGCCATAAGTAGCAGGTTCTTTCGACTCATCCAGTGCATTTAAAGTATATATTTTGATTGGCTTGGCTAATAACTTCGCTATTTTGTCATTAAGTATAAGCATTAACTAGTTTGACTTTAACGATTTTTCCCAGAATGTTGCTTAAGGCTAAAGCAAAATATTTCCTAATTCCAATCATAGAGAAGACGGCTTTCGTTACCACTGACTTGGAATCCTGTTGTACCTACATATATATATAATAGTCAAGGATCAAGCTCGACAAAAGACTGCAAACCCTGGACCTTAAACGGTGTAAAACAAAAATAGTGTTAAAAGTAGAAAATTCCCGGACGAAACTTCTGTTTGTTTAAAAAATATGAATAAAAATAACATTAAAAATTTTAAAACCCCGACATGACAACCTATAAAAAGAAAGAAATAAAATCTACGAAATGTGCCTTTACAATGAACAGTGGAAAAAGAAACCAAGCTTCGTTGCGTCGGGGGACCGCTAAGTAAATGAAATGCAATGTACCTACCTAATCGTAAAGTGGGAAGCCCAAATTCATACTTGCAATTTTGCGTTGAAAAATATATTTCATTTCATTTAGGAACTTAGCGGTCCCCCGATCGCAACGAAGCTTGAATTCTTTTTCTTATGTTCATTGTAAAGGCATCACATTTCTTAGATTTTATTTCTTTCTTTATAAAAGTTTTGTCGGGGGTTTCTTAAATTTAAAATTTTATTTTTTATTATTTTTATTGAATCGGTCGACCTTGCCTACAGTTGCTATGTCATGTGACGACTGCAGTAGCAGACACTGGTATAAGTACAAATTTTCTGAACTAAGCTCATACACTTAAGAACTCAATGGTATCCGCAGGAGCCGCTCTGCCAGTAGTGCACGTTTGACCCGCAGCCCTTGCAGTCTATACTCAGCACCTCTTGTTAAGTGTGTCTGTCAGTTACCTTGGCGACGACTCCGGACGCCTCGTGCCCCATGATCATGGGCTTTTTGAGCACGAAGTCTCCGCAGGCGCCGCTCTGCCAGTAGTGCACGTCCGACCCGCAGATGCCCACGCAGTCCATACGCAGAAGCACCTCTGAAAACGATAGTTTAACTCATTATTACTTAAATTCACGGAAAAAGAGCGCTGTGAATCTTATGGCGCAGTAGTCGTTTATACTGCACAGGAAGATCATCGTCTCTCTTATCCCCTTCATCCACGTTTTTAGGGTTCCGTAGCCAAATGGCAAAAAACGGAACCCTTATAGATTCGTCATGTCTGTCTGTATGTCTGTCTGTCTGTCTGTCTGTCTCTCTGTCTGTCCGTCCGTATGTCACAGCCATTTTTTTCCGAAACTATAAGAGCTATTCTGTTGAAACTTGGTAGGTACTTAGATGTATTCTGTGAACCGCATTAAGATTTTGATGCAAAAATAAAAAAAATAATAATAAATATTGGGGGGTATCTATGGATAGGTCTTCAAAAATTATATCGAGGTTTCTAAAACCCTTTTTTTCTAAAACGAATAGTTTGCGTGACAGACGCTTCCAAAGTGGAAAAAAGTTGGTCCCCCCCCCCCCCCCCCCTCTAACTTCTAAAATAAGAAAATGAAAAATCCAAAACAATATATCATGTAACTACATTACTATAAAAACTACCAACGAAAATTGTTTTGAACGAGATCTAGTAAGTAGTTTTTTTAATACCTAACTTTGCACCTAATTTATATGGGGCGCTATACATACCAGGTGCAAACTTAACTAAACCACCTAGGGATGGAAAGTGTTTGGACTCGGTGCGCGAGTCCGACTCGCACTTGGCCGGTTTTTTACTTACTTTACCAACATGGACAAAGGAAGAGTAATAAATATGGTGATGAACAATTGTATACAGACTGTAGTCTCGCAGTTAGCATTTGACCTAAGATTTTAGGTAATGTATTTCGGATCAAACTTGCGTATACATATTCTTAGTACGTATTGAGAATTTGATACGACTCAACTATACTCAGGCGGATCAAGAAGTCGCGAGATTAGATTTTCACATCAATATCACGCATATTTTGGTTTATTTACTTAGACACCATCATCATTAAATGTACATATTTAAACAGCTGACGCGATGAAACTTACCATCGTCGGCTATTTGTGGGACCGGAGTTTGCATCTACGAACAAAATACATGTTAGTTTTTATATTTATAAATATCAATAAACTAACGTAAATAACAACTATTATAGTAGAAATTATCTAAACTTAGCTCATCCACTTAACTGCATTGCATTCACAATGGCATTGTGTACAATACAATCCTATCTGCTTTTGTTCTCGTAACCGCCAACCATTTACTTACAAAAAAAGGTTAGAACTACATTGCGTGGATATTGAATTTTCAACCTTATTCCTTATTGAATAGGTTTAAAATAGTTGATAATGAGAGTTCATAGTTTTTTTTCTAGAGAGTAAGTTCTTTTTGAGAGTCGGGCGGTTGTAAAATTCCAAAAAAGTTATGATCTCCATTATTCTTTTAGGGTATTTTGTAGTCTAATCTCCAAGGAAATAGAGTCGATAATCTATATTAACCTTCCAAGGTGGTTACAATCTGCTTTTACTACGAGCTCGCCATCTTAATTTGTGGTTAACCACTCAATGGTATTGAGTTCTTAAGTGTATGAGCTTAGTTCAGAAAATTTGTACTTATACCAGTGTCTGCTACTGCAGTCGTCACATGACATAGCAACTGTAGGCAAGGTCGACCGATTCAATAAAAATAATAAAAAATAAAATTTTAAATTTAAGAAACCCCCGACAAAACTTTTATAAAGAAAGAAATAAAATCTAAGAAATGTGATGCCTTTACAATGAACATAAGAAAAAGAATTCAAGCTTCGTTGCGATCGGGGGACCGCTAAGTTCCTAAATGAAATGAAATATATTTTTCAACGCAAAATTGCAAGTATGAATTTGGGCTTCCCACTTTACGATTAGGTAGGTACATTGCATTTCATTTACTTAGCGGTCCCCCGACGCAACGAAGCTTGGTTTCTTTTTCCACTGTTCATTGTAAAGGCACATTTCGTAGATTTTATTTCTTTCTTTTTATAGGTTGTCATGTCGGGGTTTTAAAATTTTTAATGTTATTTTTATTCATATTTTTTAAACAAACAGAAGTTTCGTCCGGGAATTTTCTACTTTTAACACTATTTTTGTTTTACACCGTTTAAGGTCCAGGGTTTGCAGTCTTTTGTCGAGCTTGATCCTTGACTATTATATATATATGTAGGTACAACAGGATTCCAAGTCAGTGGTAACGAAAGCCGTCTTCTCTATGATTGGAATTAGGAAATATTTTGCTTTAGCCTTAAGCAACATTCTGGGAAAAATCGTTAAAGTCAAACTAGTTAATGCTTATACTTAATGACAAAATAGCGAAGTTATTAGCCAAGCCAATCAAAATATATACTTTAAATGCACTGGATGAGTCGAAAGAACCTGCTACTTATGGCCTAAAACAGAACCAGGTTTCTATTCTACAGGATCCAAATAGTACGGGTGGCTTACTTAGCTCCATAAAAATTGGTTGGTGCTAGGTAACTTGACTTAGTTTTAAGCTGTGGACAGACGGACAGACGGACGGACGGACATGGTGAAACTATAAGGGTTCTTTGTTCACTACAGAATCCTAAAAAGCTGTTAATTCACTTATGCAAGAGAACTTTTGCTAAAGCTTACGTGTCCTTTAGTCGCGTTAAAATCTTGCAAGGTGTTGCTATTTGTGACCTAAATCAAAGGAACCTGTTCAATAGTGCTAATGAAAATTCAGCTTTCGCAGAATTGCGAAACTTAGAAATAGTGACCCAGTACTGTGACAGAAATTATAATATGAGTTTTTTTGTCAAAAAAGTTTTTCTGAGACTCGGTTTTATTATCGACTGTACTTTCTTACACAAACGTAAATTTCTCATCAAAAACAACAAGACGAGCGAGAAGTAGAAGAATTATTGTATTGTCAAAATTTTATTACATTGTTCATTACGCTAATAAAACTTAACATTCAACCAACATTTTAAATTATTAGCTTAGATCCTTTCACAACTATAATAATTATGAAATAAAATAAATCTAAATCAACTAGATGGCAGGGCCGTATTTACCCCTAGGCCCACAAGGCCCGGGGCTAGGCGCCCAGCCAGTCTAGGGACCCAGTGCCAGACGCAGGACTTGCACCATAAATAATGTTCTCCTTATAAGTAGGGGAGGGGGCCCCAAATGCCAAGTGCGGCACTTGTAAGAGCGGCACCAGTAAGAGGGCCAGGGCCTAGGCACTTGAAGTGCCTAGGCCCTGGCCCTCTTACTCCGGCCCTGCTAGATGGTTATCACAAGAAAAATGCTAATAAAACTTAACATTTATCCAACATTTGGAATCCTTGGCTTCAATGATGCCAAGCTGGTTATCATGAGACCCTCAATTAGTGAGTCATATAGAAAATGCGAATAAAACTTAACATTTAGCCAATACTTTTATTTGACTTCAATATTGGCTGAGATCTTGTCACTTGTTCCAATTAAAGCTGAATATCTTGGAAACTACTGGTCCTATTTCCACCAAACATAGCTAAGAGCCATCTCGACGGAAAAGTCTTTCGATTAAAAAAACCGCACTTAAATTGGTCCATCCGCTTGGGCCCTACGATGCCACAGACAGATACACAGATACTCTTTTTTCGTCGGGGTGGTGCGGTATAGCCCTCCCATACCCACCACACTTCAGGGGGTTAAAAAGGACGTAAAATACAAAAAAGATACTGTATCGTCCGATATACACCTACAACTCTATGTCGTTGAAATCTCACGTCAAAAACTAATAGGCAGGGGCGAAAAAAACTATTGATTTTGGAGTGTAGTTTTATTTACTGGTAATAGCAAAATATTTAATCTGGACATCAGTCATCTATCGTATTCACTTTACTTTACTTCAAGTTTCACCTACAGGAGAGAGGGAGAGAAATAAGGGGTGAATTAGTCGTTTTCCACACGTGCGGAGCCGCGGGCTAGTAGTTAATGTAAATGTAAAGTTGGAATAATTCTAAAACGGATTTAGATACTAAGACTTACCAATCGGAGGTCTTTCGTCCGGAACAAAACGGCAGATAGATTATCCTGCGACATGATGTGTGTTTTCAACGGCGGTCACTACACAACTAGCGAGCAAGTTTGGAGACTCGGAGGTGTATCTCCCTTAATATCAGCGTGGATGTTCATAATACGACGCAGGGCCGGATTTAAAGGAGGGCAGGCGGGGATACTGCCTGGGGCCTCCACAAGAGAGGGCCAAAAAATGAGCCTGATAAAAAAATAATATCCAAATCGACGGTCAAAAATTATACGTATTTTTCAAACAGTATTTTTTCGTATTTTTACCGATAACAGATACACAAATATTGTTCTTGAATATTAAAAACAATTAGAAGACTATTTTAAATAGTCTGACAAGAAAGTTGAGAAAACGCATTCACTACCGCGTAGCGCTACGGGCTACGCTCGTAGTCGATAACATGGGAAAAACCGTATGTAGCGAAAACTTACTACGAGCAGAGCGCCCGGCTACCGGGTTGCTGGTGTCGAAAGTGTTAAAAAGTGGCAATACTGTAGTGTCGTCCTTTTTTATGGAGCTAAGTAAGCCACCCGTACTATTTGGATCCTGTAGAATAGAAACCTGGTTCTGTTTTAGGCCATAAGTAGCAGGTTCTTTCGACTCATCCAGTGCATTTAAAGTATATATTTTGATTGGCTTGGCTAATAACTTCGCTATTTTGTCATTAAGTATAAGCATTAACTAGTTTGACTTTAACGATTTTTCCCAGAATGTTGCTTAAGGCTAAAGCAAAATATTTCCTAATTCCAATCATAGAGAAGACGGCTTTCGTTACCACTGACTTGGAATCCTGTTGTACCTACATATATATATAATAGTCAAGGATCAAGCTCGACAAAAGACTGCAAACCCTGGACCTTAAACGGTGTAAAACAAAAATAGTGTTAAAAGTAGAAAATTCCCGGACGAAACTTCTGTTTGTTTAAAAAATATGAATAAAAATAACATTAAAAATTTTAAAACCCCGACATGACAACCTATAAAAAGAAAGAAATAAAATCTACGAAATGTGCCTTTACAATGAACAGTGGAAAAAGAAACCAAGCTTCGTTGCGTCGGGGGACCGCTAAGTAAATGAAATGCAATGTACCTACCTAATCGTAAAGTGGGAAGCCCAAATTCATACTTGCAATTTTGCGTTGAAAAATATATTTCATTTCATTTAGGAACTTAGCGGTCCCCCGATCGCAACGAAGCTTGAATTCTTTTTCTTATGTTCATTGTAAAGGCATCACATTTCTTAGATTTTATTTCTTTCTTTATAAAAGTTTTGTCGGGGGTTTCTTAAATTTAAAATTTTATTTTTTATTATTTTTATTGAATCGGTCGACCTTGCCTACAGTTGCTATGTCATGTGACGACTGCAGTAGCAGACACTGGTATAAGTACAAATTTTCTGAACTAAGCTCATACACTTAAGAACTCAATACCATTGAGTGGTTAACCACAAATTAAGATGGCGAGCTCGTAGTAAAAGCAGATTGTAACCACCTTGGAAGGTTAATATAGATTATCGACTCTATTTCCTTGGAGATTAGACTACAAAATACCCTAAAAGAATAATGGAGATCATAACTTTTTTGGAATTTTACAACCGCCCGACTCTCAAAAAGAACTTACTCTCTAGAAAAAAAACTATGAACTCTCATTATCAACTATTTTAAACCTATTCAATAAGGAATAAGGTTGAAAATTCAATATCCACGCAATGTAGTTCTAACCTTTTTTTGTAAGTAAATGGTTGGCGGTTACGAGAACAAAAGCAGATAGGATTGTATTGTACACAATGCCATTGTGAATGCAATGCAGTTAAGTGGATGAGCTAAGTTTAGATAATTTCTACTATAATAGTTGTTATTTACGTTAGTTTATTGATATTTATAAATATAAAAACTAACATGTATTTTGTTCGTAGATGCAAACTCCGGTCCCACAAATAGCCGACGATGGTAAGTTTCATCGCGTCAGCTGTTTAAATATGTACATTTAATGATGATGGTGTCTAAGTAAATAAACCAAAATATGCGTGATATTGATGTGAAAATCTAATCTCGCGACTTCTTGATCCGCCTGAGTATAGTTGAGTCGTATCAAATTCTCAATACGTACTAAGAATATGTATACGCAAGTTTGATCCGAAATACATTACCTAAAATCTTAGGTCAAATGCTAACTGCGAGACTACAGTCTGTATACAATTGTTCATCACCATATTTATTACTCTTCCTTTGTCCATGTTGGTAAAGTAAGTAAAAAACCGGCCAAGTGCGAGTCGGACTCGCGCACCGAGTCCAAACACTTTCCATCCCTAGGTGGTTTAGTTAAGTTTGCACCTGGTATGTATAGCGCCCCATATAAATTAGGTGCAAAGTTAGGTATTAAAAAAACTACTTACTAGATCTCGTTCAAAACAATTTTCGTTGGTAGTTTTTATAGTAATGTAGTTACATGATATATTGTTTTGGATTTTTCATTTTCTTATTTTAGAAGTTAGAGGGGGGGGGGGGGGGGGGACCAACTTTTTTCCACTTTGGAAGCGTCTGTCACGCAAACTATTCGTTTTAGAAAAAAAGGGTTTTAGAAACCTCGATATAATTTTTGAAGACCTATCCATAGATACCCCCCAATATTTATTATTATTTTTTTTATTTTTGCATCAAAATCTTAATGCGGTTCACAGAATACATCTAAGTACCTACCAAGTTTCAACAGAATAGCTCTTATAGTTTCGGAAAAAAATGGCTGTGACATACGGACGGACAGACAGAGAGACAGACAGACAGACAGACAGACATACAGACAGACATGACGAATCTATAAGGGTTCCGTTTTTTGCCATTTGGCTACGGAACCCTAAAAACGTGGATGAAGGGGATAAGAGAGACGATGATCTTCCTGTGCAGTATAAACGACTACTGCGCCATAAGATTCACAGCGCTCTTTTTCCGTGAATTTAAGTAATAATGAGTTAAACTATCGTTTTCAGAGGTGCTTCTGCGTATGGACTGCGTGGGCATCTGCGGGTCGGACGTGCACTACTGGCAGAGCGGCGCCTGCGGAGACTTCGTGCTCAAAAAGCCCATGATCATGGGGCACGAGGCGTCCGGAGTCGTCGCCAAGGTAACTGACAGACACACTTAACAAGAGGTGCTGAGTATAGACTGCAAGGGCTGCGGGTCAAACGTGCACTACTGGCAGAGCGGCTCCTGCGGACACTTCGTACCATGCCCAAAGGACCCATGATCAGGCGTCCGGAGGCGTCGCCAAGGTAACTGACGTATGAACACACTAAACAAGAGACGCAGCGGCGGCGGCGGCCAATCGGACACAGCATAGCTATTTCATGCTTTCATTTCGTGCAGTCGAAAATAAGTTTAAAAAGCTTTCTGCGTGAATTTTGTCATTTTCGAGTAGTTTAAACAAAAATTATCAATGAAAAATTCAAACGGTAGGCTTCATTTATATACCAATAAATCGCAATAGCCCTGTTCTAAGTAGTAGGTAACATTGATAACATGTTAAGAAACATATTTGATAGAATAATAATGTCTTAAACAATCAGCATTTTAAGAGATAAGGAGCCTTAAATGAATAAATAACAACGAAAACTTATTCAAATAAATATTACCAAGTACTGTGATGAAATTATAGCATTAATTAAGCACCAAACACTTTTTCAGGTGGGTGCTAAAGTGAAGAACTTGGTGGCTGGCGACCGCGTGGCTATCGAGCCTGGTGTGCCCTGCCGCTACTGCGAGTTCTGCAAAACCGGCCGCTACCATCTCTGTCCTGAAATGATCTTCTGCGCCACACCACCTTGCCATGGCAACCTTGCCCGCTACTACAAGCACGCCGCAGACTACTGTTACAAGTAAGTGAACTCCTTGATATTCTGGAGATTACAGACAATACGAGGCATTCTGCCATTAAACTTCACTGTTATCTTCAGGAAATAGAACTCATCCCATCTGCTCTTACTGAACGAATCAAATCAAATTCAAAATTTGAATTTGCAGATTGCCCGACCACATGTCTATGGAGGAGGGAGCACTACTGGAGCCACTGGCGGTGGGCATCCACGCTTGCCGCCGCGCTGGGGTCACTGGCGGTTCCACCGTCATGGTGCTGGGTGCAGGACCCATCGGCCTTGTCACCATGCTTGCCGCCAAGGCTATGGGCGCCACCAAAGTCCTCATGACAGGTGATCATTACGATTTTCGCAGTCGCTGTGTATCTTCGAAGATTGTTGGACGCGACAAGTTTCTGACAAGATTGTCAGCCAAGCTCGGCATTATAGATTCTTACCACGCACACTGCTGTATTTCCACCAGAGCAAATGTAAGTGAGGAAAAGATCCAATACCGAATACCGAGCTAACCCAAGTAGCGACCGGCTGCATAAGCGCTTAGTCAGCTTAAATTAGCTGTACAAGGGTTGTATAAGTATATAAGCGTTTAGTTTATGCAGCCCATGTGATACTTATGAAGTAAAGTTTTTCCTCGAACATCGCTTTCCCTGTGTTGCTTAGCTCTGCTCTTTCAAAACAACAAGCTGCCTATATCTTATACTTATTTGATTGTAATATTCACATCAGACACCCACCCGTCTCGCCTGGAGTTCGCGAAGTCGATGGGCGCGGACCTGACCATGCTGGTGACCCGCGAGGACAACGAGGCTGAGCTGGTGGCCCGCACGCACGAGCTGCTGGGTGAACACCCTGACTTCAGCATCGACGCGAGTGGTGAGCCACCTACTGTGCGGCTAGCGATCTCGGTTGGTATTTGAAAATAAAATAATATTTTAAGATTTACGTCTAAACTAGCACGAATCTACAAATTACACATTTAAAGCTATAGAGGCGAATAGACAATTAACGTAATGGGATACTTAACTAGCTTAAATGTCTCATAAGATGATATTGTATCATGTATGCCAATCAAACGCCACTACATCGACTTTTGAAAGTAATCAAGTTACAGTTGCCGAGAAACTTCTTGACACAAAATGGCGGATCTGCGCATGCATATTTGTACGTAAATCGGCTACTGCGCAGTCAAGGTTAGGCTCAAGAAGTTTCTCGGCAACTGTACAAAAGCTTTCCTTGTTGTAAATATCATATACCTAATTGCAATCCCTTCATTCTCTTTTGAGGAGCGCTGCTGTCAAGATTTTTCCTATATCTCCATAGAAAACTGTTTTTCAATATAATTTTAGAATTGTATAAATGTGACCAATACAGGCGACGAAACCCGGAGGTGCGGCGGTTCTGGTGGGTATAAGCAGCCCCGAGATGACAGTACCATTGGCAAGCGCCATGGCTCGCGAGGTTGACATCCGCGGTATCTTCCGCTACGTGAACGAGTGAGTAATCATTACTGTGGCTCCGCTTCGCCTGATGGTAAGCAAAAAGGGGAGCCCAAGTCACAGTGGTAACTGGCAAGAAACCAACGGTAGCATGAAGAAGCTGCTTATCTTTAAACAAGTATACTCCTTGCTTTCAAGTTCTCCCTTTTACAAGTATAGGTACATAATGTTATATTTATAGCCTATCAAGCGTCGTTCCGGCCCAGGGATAGTGGCGCTACAAACAGCTTTCATATGGCAATAATGTGCATACGTCATATTTGCATTATTAAACGTCAGTCAAGGATTTGTCATTATCAAAATTCAAAACATTGTTTACGGGAATGCTGCTCAATTCTTCATTCTTCTTGCGAAATAAATACTGGATTCTATTAAAAAAACTTGACTTTCATCACTGTGGATAGTTTTGGCTTTACTATGCAAAAATTGCTTGAAATTTGCGGAATATTTAGTCCTGTTTCCTCTTTGTTTACATCAGTGTATTCGTTTCTCCATCTTCTGCAATGGGGGATGTATGGAGTATTATGAAAAACTTAAAGAAGGATCCGTAACCGTTTGCACTTATTTCATTAGGAAATATGTATGCATGCTGTGATTGATTTCATCCTGTTTAGTTTTTGTTGCTCTATGATTTTTTTTCAAAAGCAATAGTACCTAGGTACTGATTTAATACTCAGTGTTGACTTGTTGAGAGATCCTCTTTATTTTTTACATACAATGACGTTACAACATTAAAATGTACCCCCTGAGGGTTAGCGACTTTTTGTTAGTGAACGGCGGTATTACGAGTATTGTACGTGTTCATTCATTGCGCATCCTATCTCGTTTGCATTTTGTCTTTACCCAATCTACAAAATAGTTTATATAATCACTTAACTTTCCGTCCAGGTACCCCATCGCCTTAGCTATGGTAGCCAGTGGCAAGATTAACGTGAAGCCGCTAGTCACACACCACTTCTCGCTCGAGGATACCCTAGAGGCATACGAGACGGCGCGTAAGGGCACCGGCATCAAGGTCATGATCCACGTGCAGCCCAGGGATGTCAACAACCCGCAGAAAGGTTAAGCTCATTTTCCATTTTGAACATACGTTACAAAATTATTGATAGTACTTATAAGATAATAGTAAAAATACTAACTATAGCTCTTTCAAGAAGCTATAATTTATTTCATATTTTAATTGTACAAAAGTTCGCTACTGCAAATCGTGTTAAATTCTGGATTGTGTTGTTTATCAGGTGAATAAAAAACACAAGGCGGTTTAATCAGGACCATATTTCTATTTTGCTACGAGATTGACTGACAGGAATGAATTTATCTTTAAAATTGTGCTTTTAATTGTATTAATATATTCAATCTCTTTGATAGGAATAAACTTGAAACCGCTCTTAGACTGCGACCTGGACACGTACCATCTAATTTCTTCTCATTTTTAATGAAAAAAAGTTCCTTCGCCATTGTGCGATGATTTTGGAGTAATTGAAGATGTTTTACATATTTTGATGGAGTGTATTCGGAACCAATCGGTGAGAACAAAATATTTTAGGAATTATCCTTTGAAATGGTTCTTGTCAATATCATTTTAGCTTCGCCCATATCGGATGAAGCTGAAATGTTCCTGATCACATTCTTGCTGATTTAGCTTGAGCTATGTAGCGTTCTTAGTAAATAAGTAGTAATAAGTTACTCTTTGTATATTGTTTTTACGGGGCGATGTGGCCGCTCTGCGACAAAGCCATTTCAATAAAATAACAAAAAAAAATGATCATTAGAATTGTAGAAGTAAAACTAAAAAAGTACATATTGTAAAATATTTGACAAATAAAGAAATTATTATATTGTTATGTACGCCTTTATTTTATTTCATTATCTGTCGTATAAACTCGCCGAGCATATTTTTCCAATGACTGAACTATCACTTGAATAGCATTCCATTTCTCCTCCGACAAGACATTGAGCATGGCGCCATCTGTTGGTCATAAATTCTATTGTATTGACGACATGTTTGGCTCTGTTTGTAGACACCTGCCTACTGAGCCGGCGGACCCGGGTTCGAATCCCGGCCGGGGCAAATATTTGTGTGATGAGCTCGAATATTTGGGCTTGGGTCATGGTTGTTCTATGTATTTAAGTATATATTTATCTATATAAGTACGTATATCGTCGTCTAGTACCCATAACGCAAGCCTTGTTGAGCTTAATTTGGGACTAGATCCATTTGTGTGAGGTTGTCCGATATTTATTATTATTATTACTATTTATTGTCCTCGCACGCCGAGACGGCTGGACGAATTTTAACCAATTTTGGTACAGGGATAGCTGGACATCCAAAGATGGTTATAGGATACTTTTTAAACTTTATTGCACAAAACAAATAAAGTACAAGGCATTAGGCAGCAGTATTAGGCATTCTCTACCAGTCAACCAGACAACCACTGGGTTAAACAGACATGTAGTCGGTGCAGGATCAAAGGTTACATACAAACGAAGTAATTACAACACAAATCAATTATCTAAAGATATATATAAGAATGTATATATAATTACCATAAACCTACACGAATACTTTATATGATATACTTATAAACATAATTATAGTACGGCTCTTCCCAGGTGAATTTTTCGCTTCGAGCCCTAATCTTTCAAACAATGGCCATTGTATCTATTATCGCAAAGCCGCTAGCTCGAGTTTGCCACGCGCCACTATAACATTCATATTAAAAACAAACGGTATCGTCATAGTATTAAGGTTCAAATTGAATGTCACTGATATTCTAGATATTGCGTTTTGGTAGTGTAGGACAATAGACCACCCCGACGAAATACAGCATTTTTATATATAAAAAAAAATTATATATTATGTGCCCAAAGCAAAATATTTGGAAGAAAGTTAGGAAGAGAGACTATCCGAAAGATGAAGAATTTGCTCTGAGCTTGCCTGATGTTGAGTAGATGATGAAGTTGAGGAGAGCGTTCCAGAGGCGTATTGCCTTAATTTAAAGGTATCGTTTGGATGGAAGCTTGTAACTATGGTGTTATTAAGAAATGATTGTATTGTAAACCCTACTTCACGGACGATCATGGATTGAGACCACCCTGACCTACGCTTAATATTATTTATTATCTCTATAAACTATATATTTTTTGAAACTACATAAGTGTAGCTTTACGATTATATTTTTTGTTTTGAGATTGCTGTTATACTTTTAAATAAAACAATTTAAACGGATTATGTCGCTATATTAATTATTTGAGCCTCCCTGACGTTTCAGTACCTTTACCTACAGATACCGTTGTCAAAGGTTGACTGAGAATAAGTTTCTGTCAAAAATGTCATTTTAGTGGCAAGCTTTTATAGCCGACTGTACTTTTCTTTGGATATCCATCAAATGCTCATTGAGACGATTCTAAAGAGCCCAAGCTCGGTAGGATTGCTTTTTCTATTATAGTCCAATGTAAAGCCTGACCAGAAATATATGAGGATGCGCCACATTGCGGAATTTCAATGGAACTAATATCTTACACTGGCCATGATTTTATGATGGTTTGTTAACAATGTCAATGTCATTCGTGGCAAATATTTTAAATAATCCAAAGAAAATGCCGAAACCATTAACAGTCGTGAACGTAAGATCATAAATGCACGTGTTTACTACACGAAAAACAGTCAGGGAAAGAATGCATTCCACCTATTGACCGCCAAGCGGTCTAGCAATTTACCGCGCCAATGACGCCAGAGTAAAAAAAAAAGATGTGCCACAAAATCAACAGGGATTGAAAAATACTTGTAGCGGTTAGAATTACAAAGTTTTTGATCATTGAAATTTGGACGGCTGTGGCCGACGTGGCGTCAGGGGCACGATTTTTTGTTGACGGCCACAGCCAACTGTGGCGCTCAAAAGGTTAAATGATATAACGAGGTTATGGGGAGGAACTGACAGGTATTTAAACTATTAATGTCATTATAGTGGGTTGCTATTGGTTGTAAAATTGTTGCTATATACGTCTTATAAATAGCGCCCTCTTGACAATCCTCATCAATTTCTGGTCAGGCTTTACCTAAGTATAACTCGAGGAGAATTTATGAAGTTTGCTACTGATAAACACAGTAAGTGTCAAACAAAGGCAACGCCTTATGACGATAAATATTGAAACTGCGTATCGTAAGCTTCATTCAACTGTCAGCAATCATGGAAAACTCAACAGTATGTCCAGAAGTTAACGTTAAATTTGGATTGACGCGCAAAAATGACGGCTGGCCGGCGCAAAAAATGCCCATCGATAGAAAAACGTGGTAGTATAGTACGCCTAGTACGGCAGCGGCAGCTGCAAGCCGCGTAGCCGGCGAGCCGGTTTCAAGTCACGAGAGACTCGCCTACCGAGCTACAGTCGCGAGCTTGCAGATTGGGATACGGGTTTGAGTGAAAATGTAGAGGTTCCTATCTGGATCGCTGACGAGCGAGCAAGACAGGTATAAAACTCGAATTGAGCATTTCTCAAAAAGTTTGTACACAAGTAAGACAGAAAATTAAAGTCCAATAATAAAAAAATCCTATTTTGTTACCAATTTTCTTTGTGATTTCCAATACATTGATATCAGATTATATATAATTAAAAAAGTATAAGCATTACAGAACCTTAAATATCGAACATAGCCATAACATTGATATAAAATTACTAAAATAATTGGTAACAAAATAGGAAAATTGTATTGGACTTTAATTTTCTGTCTTAATTATGTACAAACTTTTTGAGAAATGCTCAATTTACATTCTGTCAGCTCACGCACTATGAATGACATTTATTACTGTGCCCTTACCATGAGTTTACAGTAAAAAGTTTGTATGAATTTTATGAAGAATTGTAGTTCTACAAAGTAACCGCTAGGGCTGTAATGTTCTCCAAACAAATCGTATACGCTGTTGCTAGCGACGGTCATGTTAACTCATGGCACTTTATGGTAAGGGTTCGTGACTTCTTGTCGCGTGGTATGTGAGACACGTATGTCACACGATAAAAGAAGTCGCAGACTAATCGGTCGAGAAATATATAGTCACGTGGTGAAAATAATGTGACGGAAGAACTGTCAAATAAATGTCTAGCTACGCTTTATTATAAAAAGTTCAAATTATTGTGATTTAAAAAATTATAATCTCGTAACAATAAACTGATTCACCTATATTTAAACTTTCAATAATGAAATTTATTTATTTACTTTTTTACACCCTTTCAGCTTTCTTGTCATAAGCCTTGTTTTGTTCGGCTAATAAACTATGTACAAATCAAACATGTGTTGCTATATAGCTGTATGCGAGGCGATTAGTCCAACAACACAACATGTCGTCACAAGTATACGCGTAACAATAGTTCCACATGAAATCTACGGCAGTTCGCTAATTACTTGAACCACGTCCCCGCACTCCTACGGCAATAATCCGCCCGCATAACACACCGACAGATAACAATAACTTCCAATACATTACCCGTCATCTACCACCTATAATCTCGTTAGCCTTATCTAGCAGCGTTGTACGCGTAACTATTACATGTATCATAGTATTATGAAAATCCACGCTGATATAATGGAGACACACCTCCAAGTATCCAATCTTGCTCGCTAGTTGTGTAGTGACCGCCGCAGAAACCACACGCCATGTCGCAGGACAATCTATCTGCCGTTTTGTTCCAAACAAAAGACCTCCGATTGGTAAGTCTTAGTATCTGAATCCGATTTGGAACTATTCCAAGTTCAGCTTACATTAAATTTATATTAACTATTTGCGGCAAAATATTCTATAATTTTGTTTATTTTCACGTAGATACTGTTTTCATAAGATTTATTATCGTTTATTAATCTTAGGTTAAATGGTTATGATAATTTTTGTGTTGGTTAGCGATCGATATGTTTACCAAGATTGACGTATCTGCTATCCTGCTAAAACCGGCTAGGTCGATCGTATTATAATTATGTTTACTACTGTCAATCCTTAATATATCTCTTCGTGATGAATGTAAAAATCCGCACGGAGGTACATATTATTTAACAGACGTGTATTTAAATGAATTCATTAACATGAATTACAGCGTATTTTTATCGCTACGCTACGGAAGCCCGGCAAATAGCCGGTTTCTGTTAATTAAGGCAAATACATACATAATTACATGACATCCTGACAGACAGACTAGGTGTATACTAATATGTGTCTAGCTAATTAAAGCTGCTAAGTGTGTTGAAGCGTGTAAGCTAGTGTAAGCTAGCTGATTACGATTGACTGACATCGCTGTCGTAAAATAAAAGTGACCGTGATTTAGTTTAGCGTTTATCAGTCACTTACACTAGGTACTAATTATACAGTTTTATATTTACATATCTACATACATGTTTACAGTTTAGCATTTGAGAACTGTTAATTTTAATTTCAACCAAGAGTTTTAATTAAAGGAACTAATACTTAAAATCTAAAGGAAATAAATCCAAAATTAAGTATCACTGTACCGAGTGTACCTACTCTTTAGTATTGTTCGGAAAATAATACAAACGTTAATAATAAGAATCTAAAAAAACATTTGATAACAACACGAAAAATTTACAACGTACATATATTTTCCGATGATTAGATTAGTTAATCTTATTCATATTTGCTACGCGCTTTTCTCTATTCTAGGCTGATTCTAGTTCAAAACCAGATTTCTTATCTAGATTTATAACGTGAACAATAAAATATCATTTGAAAATTATTGAATCGGTCGACCTTGCCTGCAGTTGCTATGTCATATGACGACTGCGGTAGCAGACACTGGTAATAGTTGTTATTTACGTCAGTTTATTGATATTTATAAATATTTAAATAAAAAGTAACATGTATTTTGTTCGCAGGAGCAAACTCCGATCCCACAAATAGCCGACGATGGTAAGTTACATCGCGACAGCTGTTTAAATATGTACATATACTAATGGTGTCCGAGTAAATAAACCAAATTTTCGTGATGTTGATGTGAAAATCGAATCTTGTGACTTCATGATCCGCCTGAACGTATCAAATTCGCAAGAATATTTATACGCTAATTCGATCCGAAATAATACATCAAATCTCTGAATTTTTTGGTCTAATGCTAATTTGGAGACTACACTAAGTGTACAATTGTACATCACCATATTTACTCTTCCTTCGTTCCCGTTGGTAACCAAGTACCTACGTAAATAAAATATTTTTAACAAAAAAACGACTTCAAAAAAAATTCAAAAGCCAAAAATAACCCGTTCATGTACAGATTACTTTGAATCTCCCTTTGAAGTCGGTGCCATACGTCTTTTTTGTTAAACATCTATTTTTTCTCTTTTTAGTGTAACATACTTACAGCACAGCTTACAGGTTAAACTAAGAACTTCTTTTGAACTCTGTTAAGAACGTGATTGAGGGGGATAAGAGCGGTGGTAATCATCCTGCAGTATGCTGCTGCGCCATATCACAGCGCTCTTTTTACGTGAATTGAAGTAAAAATGAGTTGAACAATTGTTTTCAGAGGTCCTTCTGCGTATGGACTGCGTGGGCATCTGCGGGTCGGACGTGCACTACTGGCAGAGCGGCGCCTGCGGACACTTCGTGCTCAAAGAGCCCATGATCATGGGGCACGAGGCTGCCGGAGTCGTCGCCAAGGTAACTGACAGTCACACTTACCAAGAGCTGCTCCGTATGGACTGCAGCTGCACTTCGTTATCAAAGAACCCATGATCAAATCTAATCGTTGCCATGGTAACTGACATACGCACTTAACAAGAGCTGCTGCGTGTGGACTGCAAGGATATAGAGAAGAGTTGGTATGACAATGACTTTGTAGACCATAATCTTGGTTGTTAGGGCTGTGGGTTAGACTTGCGTTGCTGGCAAAGCTACTCTTACGGGTACTTCGTTCTACGGGCAAATCTAGTCGTAGCCAAGGTAACATTCTTTTTTCAACTCCATTACTTTCTGTCATTTATATAGTTACTAACTCTAATATAAAGACATAAATTCGGAAAGTCTGTAAAAGTCTATACTCTACTGCCCAAAAAAACACTGCTAAACGATATTATAATGTCGCCAAAAAAGCATTATTACTTTACTAAGTAATAATGTAATGTGTAATCTGTGGTACTCCACAGATTACAAAATAAACAGCTGCATTCACACAATTAGCAATTTAAAAAAAAAACTTATTGTATTAATGCATTGCTGCCAACTTAAAAAAATAGTTTTATAAATATTAAATACCATAGTATAGTGAACATTATTTTCTTTGTTGTTTATTTGCATTTTATTTATTAAAATGTCGAGTCGTAGAAAAAGTATTGTATGCAACGTTGTACGAGTTAACGAGTTGCAGGTCAAAAAACGATGTGAGCGTAGCGAACAGAGGAAAAGAGTGCATTCCACTAAATGATATTACGAGGTTAACATAGTGGCACTGACAGGTATTTGAATTAATGTCATTATAGTGGGTTGCGATTGGTTGCAAAATTGTTACCATATAAGTTTTATAAATAGCGCCCTCTTGACAATCCTCATATATATCTGGTCAGCCTTTACATTAGTATTCACATTTATTTACGTGACTGACGTGGAGGCGTAACTCGCAATAAATCTACAGTTACCTACTATCTTAATTATGCTTAAATCTTAAATTAACATAGTCAATCCATTGATATTTAGATTACTTAAGAACTCGTTTTCTTACGTTTGTATTTTTAGCTTGGAGGTGTGTGGTGATAAAAAGCGAAACTCAAAAACTACAAAGTTTAGAGTAGGTATGATGTAGGATTATATTGCGGCGTACGGCGTACGACCTTTTTATTATCAAGCGGAACGTTATTTTGCGTATTTGCTGGACACACCCGCTCGTGTATGTTGATTGTCGTAAACAAGAGACTGTGTTATATAATAGAAATAATATTGTCAACGGTTTGGAATGCTTCGATATTGTATTTTGTTACTATGAGCGTGGGAGCGTAAACAAGTACATTAAAGATATTTATTAATCTTAGGGAAGTGGTAAATAAGAAGTATATATTTGGCACGGAAGACTTCTAACAATGAGAAACGGTCTGAAGAATTAATTTAAAATAAACCTTTGAGTATTAATGTAGGCACCACGGAGTATAGGCACACAGGTGTTACCTCTTTATACGGATAAAATTAACGATTTTTGGAATAAAAGTCTCAAAAGTTTGTTTGAATATCATCAGTCAGCTGTCAGCTTCATAATCACAAATATCTGGGCATAGAGTCAGACCAACCTAACTCTTCCAAGCAAATGAACTGTCAAACCATACAAAGTGAGTCAGTTATTATGTTTGACAGTCCATTTGCTTAGAAGAGTTAGCGTGGTCTGACTCTGATCTGAAGTCTCTGGCCAGAAGGCTCTTCTGGTATACTGTACTGTCACTTCTGTGGCGCGGAGACATACCCGTGAGTAGGGTTGTACTAACACGAAGTCCGACTCACTCACTGGTAGTGAGGCCTAAACTAGTCCCAATACAAAATGCAAAATTGATGTGGAACTTATGTAAGTTTCTCCATGGTATAAGAAAATAAAGTATGGCACTCCGGAATGACAGGAGAGACTTTTGACGTCATCACACTATGATTGATTGGTTGGTTGGTTCTGTCAATCCATTTCTGTGTTGCCAGTGGTGTATTATAATACTCCCCGGTTCCCTTGTTATCTGTATGAATCTCTTAAAATCGTAAGTGTTTTAAATCAATGATTACAACAAAATAAAACTTAGTCAAAGAACATGACAATTGTAATGCATAAATGCATACTTATTGTTTTTTGTACGACTGGCGACAAATATTTTTTTTCTTATAATTATTTTGTTACCATAAAGCGGCAACTAATCAGTGACGTAGAAAGTCTCACTGGCCGGAGTGTCATACCTTATTTTCTTATACCATGAGTTTCTCTAATATGGAACTTCGAATTGTATATACGAACACTTTAACTAATACATATACGAGTAGTGCGTGACCTGACAGAATGTGATTCTAGTTTTATACCTGTCTCGCTCGCTCTTACGCGATCCATATAGGAACCTCTCAGTTTTCACCCAAACCCGAATCCCAATCCGAGAGCTCGGACTGTGCTCGTGATGAAACGGTGAAACTAAATTTTAACTCGACATTATTTGCGCATTTTTTAAGAGGCCTTATTCCTTTTAAAATACTTATTGCTCTAGAGATTTTTCTCTATGATCAAACATGTTTCTTAAAATATTATTGATGTGACTACCTAGAACAGGGCTATTGGGATTTATTGGTATATATTTAAAACCTACAGTTTGAATTTTTCATTGATAATTTTTGTTTCAAAAACTACTCGAAATTAACAAAATTTGTGCAGCAAGAGAGCAAAGTTGTTCGCTACGCTCGTGATTCAAACATAGAATCCTTCGCTTGCTCGGGACTCAAAATCAGCACTCGCAACAAAAAACAACTTTGCTCTCTTGTTGCACAAATAACTATTTCAACTTATTTTTGACTGCACGCAATGAAGGCATGGAATAATGTTACTACCTAGAACTCGGGGAAAAGTATTATTCACTTCAAAAATTTGGTTGAAATTATCAATATATTACTCTTACTTCAATTTTTTTTTAAAAGGAATAATGCCTCTTTAATTATCACATTAATTTACAAAATGCCATAGGTATCATATAAGGTCTTATCTTATGCGGTCTTACAGTGGAAATTGCGTCATAGTACTTATCTCATATTGACACAAATAATAATATTATGTAAGTGTATTTATCTGTTAATTACTTTATTATGATAATAAAGTTTATACAGTTAAGTTATATAACTGGATAGTCAGTAAATAAATAATTAATTAAATTACTGAGTTAACTTACTGATACCTTTTTAAATAATCTCCCGAAAACAACAGAGTAAAACTAGATAAGTGTTAATTAGGTACTTTAAATATTTATCACTTATCTGACAAACACACTCAAACACTTGTCATTTATCTTACCATGAAACAATAAACTATGTAAGTATAAAACATTATAATGGGATTACTGTTATGGATAAAATACCCACTTGTCATATCCTTAACAAATGATATCGATAACGTGATAAATATTTTATCGAAGGCGAAAAATACGGCATTTGATGACAGCTCAAATCAGCTACTCTCATGGAGCTATTATGTACGCCTAGGTCCATGGCTACTCTTCATGAAATGTCAATTTTTTTTTGTAAGTATGAAGTTTCTATGAAGATACTGGCTTGTGACATCATAAAAATCTGTGGTCAAAACATGTCTTCTTTTTAGTTTTTGTGCAATTAAAAATAGTAAAATGTTCAAAAGTTAGTGATAGTTAATTTGGTTCCGTGTATTTTTGAATGCATGTTTAGTGGTTTCAATCACATAATTAATTTTCACTTTAGTCAAAAACCGTATTCCATCATGCCAGCTCAACTAATACAACCCTAGCACTACTGTTACACGCGACAGCTGGACTTGTCGCACGAGAAATAAATAATTTGTTTATTTATAATATGCACGCTAAGCTAAGTCGCGGTAAGTAGTGCTAAGACTGACTGAAAATGGCTGAAATAAAATGGCTGTTTACTGATTTGTAGAATAGTAAAGTCACATCTCTCTTGACTTATTACTTCGTATAGTCTACTTGGCAAAAATTGATATAGATCATAACGGAAATTATAAATGATTGCACTGCATTGAAAGTATGAATGATCGCTCATTGGAGCATATTGCTGATTATACAGTAAGTTGTCACGTTGATGACCGGAGGTAGGGTAAAGTAGAAAAGCAGGAACGGAAGAAGAGACAGGAGACAGGGCAGAAGAAGGTATTTATTGTATTAATTAATAAAGGCACGTTTACGTGCCTTGTCTTTAATTTAATAATATATTTCTATCCGACAGAATCCAGCAACTTCAGATATCACAGCACAATAGCACAGTTAACTTTTGGATAAATAGGACACTCTTGTGTGGTAACCTAGTTATAGACTAATAAGTATCATGAATTGATGATGAGCAGGATTAAAATAATCTTGTAGGTATCTGTTCAGCTCGAAAGCTCTGAATAGAATGAATCTTTTAGACATGTAACGAACAAGTGTGGAATTTAGAATGAATTTTGAATTTGAATGTTTATTTTTAAGATAGAGTGTGTAACCAGACAGTCCAAAAAGTTATCAAGAACGAGTTGTAACGCAACACGTTACAAAGTTTAATTAAAATATCAATAATAAACTCTCTAGATAGCCTCGATAGCTAACAAACAGATATGGGATGATACAGTCGGCTGACACAGCCACACAGGTCAGTTGTATCAATAGTCTCTCGGCGAAGTCAAAAACGTTTTCATAATCTCGAGCACGTTTACAAGATTATAACAATATGTATCGAATATCTTCTTATACTTAAATGAATAAATAACAATGGAAAGATTCGAATAACGTATTTTTTATTCTTGGTGGTGGGCGCGGCAATTGATACTTTCATTCAGATAGAAAATTACATCTCCTGATAAATTATTATAGGAAGAAAAATACCAAGTGTGTAAACGTACCTAATAAAAGTACGTAAATCTGCCAGTAGAATTGGCTATGAGCGAAGTGCACAGTTGGAGTAGTGATGGCGTACCAATAGGGTTAGCAAATCCCAAGAGGCAAAAAAACAACCTAACAGATTGAATCGGTCGAAATGGATTTACAAAGCCACTGTTAACTTGTCAAAGCTTAAATCACTACGTTATTCTGTGATGAAATTATACCATTAATGAGCCCTTAACACTTTTTCAGGTGGGTGCTAAAGTGAAGAACTTGGTGCCTGGCGACCGCGTGGCTATCGAGCCTGGTGTGCCCTGCCGCTTCTGCGAGTTCTGCAAAACCGGCCGCTACCATCTCTGTCCTGACATCATCTTCTGCGCTACACCACCTTGCCATGGCAACCTTGCCCGCTACTACAAACACGCTGCAGATTTCTGTTACAAGTAAGTGAACCTCAATATTCACGGAAAGAACCGCCAGGTTACGCATTTAAATCTTTCTTTGTGCTGTATTGTTTATTTGAAAGTCTTTACACCTTCACCTCTTGGCTAAGGTGTAAAGGCTTTCAAATAACTAAACAATGTACAGATCGACACACAAAGCATAAGGAAAAAATCGAAAGGTTATCTAGCGTTATGGTGGTAGAAAGGTAAACACGCTGGACCGGCAATTCAGAGGTACGGGTTCGGTTCCTGGTTACGCATTTCAGTTTTTCTGTGTGGTTTGATCTTTGTATCAATGGTTTAAAATCAAAACAAATTAAAAAATTGCATTTACAGATTGCCCGACCACATGTCTATGGAGGAGGGAGCGCTGTTAGAGCCACTGTCGGTGGGCATCCACGCTTGCCGCCGCGCTGGGGTCACTGGCGGCTCCACCGTGCTGGTGCTGGGTGCAGGACCCATCGGCCTCGTCACCATGCTCGCCGCCAAGGCCATGGGCGCCAGCAAAATCCTCATCACAGGTGATCATTTTGATTTTCGCAGTCGCTGTGTATCTTCGAAGACTGATTGACGAAATGCTGTCGTATTTTGTTATTTAAATATGAATTACGCATGTTGGTGAATTACGCATATTAGTATTAAGTTATTGTGTGCCCTTACAGGGCGTCATGGTCTGACAAATGACTGTAGGTATGTAACACCTTAATCACAATGTACATGACTACAAAAAAATAACGATTCTTGGATGTGACAAGTTTCTGACAGGATTATCAGCCAAGCTCGGAATTATGGATTCTTACCACGCACACTATTTGTCCTCCAGAGCAAATCTAAGTGATCTCTCACAAAATCCACAAATACCGAGCTAACCCAAGTAGCATACAAGTGCTTACGCAAGTGTGCTACTTGGGAAGTGATTAATATCAGTAGATTTTTTCCTAGGACATCGCTTTCCCTGCGTTTTTTAGCTCTGCTCTTTCACAACAACAAACTGCCTATACCTTATACTTATTTGAATGTCACTTCAGATATCCTCCAATCTCGCCTGGACTTCGCGAAGACGATGGGCGCGGACGTGACCATGCTGGTAACCCGCGAGGACAACGAGGCTGACCTGGTGGCCCGCACGCACCAGCTGCTGGGCGAGCATCCCGACATAAGCATCGACGCGAGTGGTGCGCCATCTACCGTGCGGCTAGCGATCTTGGTTGGTGCTTCAAAATAAATATTTAAAATTGTACGTCTGCATAATTCACACTAACACGAAGCTACTAGGACTTCGGAAAATGTTACATTTAAAGCTATAGCGGATACTTAACTAGCTTAACTGTACTCGTATCGTAAGACGATATTGTATCATTTATGCCAATGAAGCGGTGGTAGCCTAGTGGTTAGGGCATGCGACTTTCAATCTGGAGGACGCGGGTTCGAACCCGGCCCATACTAATGAGTTTTTCGGAACTTATGTACGGAATGTCATTGGATATTCACCACTCGCTTTTCGGTGAAGGAAAACATCGTGAGGAAACCACCTAAGCCCAATAAGGCCTAGTTTCCCCTCTGGGTTGGAAGGTCAGATGGCAGTCGCTTGCGTAAAAACTAGTGCCTACGCCACATCTTGGAATTTAGGTAGCCGACCCCGATTGAGAATTCATTCTCAAAAAAATGGGACAAAGGCTAGGAGGATGATGATGATTGTCTTGTTGTAAATATCTTATAATTGCAATCCATATATTATCTTTTCGGAGCCTATAAATGGCTCGAGAAACTAAAGCCAGTAGATTGTCTTACCTAGACCTATAACGATGTACTTTTAGCGACTGTACATCTATGCGCAACATGGCTGGTCGCTTCTATTGATAGCGCATCTAGTATTTATAACTATATTAAATAATAATGACAAATTATATAGGATATACTGATGGTGATGGCGTTTTAACACTATATATTATACTAGATGAAGAAGAAAAAACATCTTTGGATGTCCAGCCCTCTCTATACCAAAATCGGTTAAAATCTGCTCGGCCATTTCTGCGCGACGAGCGGACAAATACTATACAACAATACTTTATTGCACACCAATAAAAAATATATTACATGAGAAATCCTAAATTTAACTATGGTAGACAATAGGTGGTCTTATCGCTAAAGAACGATCTCATCCAGACAACCTTTTGGTAGCGGAGAAAACAAAATTAAACAGAAAATAGTAGGTGACAAATAAACTTTTACCAACACACAGCGCTGCACGGCTGGTGCCTCTGTCAATATTTCCTATATCCATAGAAAACTGATTTTCAATAAGATTTTTTTTTCTTTTCTTATAAATTAAGAATTGTATAAATGTGACCAATACAGGCGACAAAATCTGGCGGTGTGGCGGTTCTGGTGGGCATGGGCAGCCCCGAGATGACGATACCATTGGCAGGCGCCATGGCTCGCGAGGTTGACATCCGTGGAATCTTCCGCTACGTCAACGAGTGAGTACTAATTACTGCTTATCTTTACGCAAGTAAATAAAACGATTTAAATGCATTATATCGCGTATATTATACCCCGCGCGGCGAACGATGAGTCCTATGACACCTGTCATCTCAGTACATTTTATAACCTATAATCGGAAAAATGTACAGAGATGACAGGTGTCATAGGACTCGTCGTTCGCTGCGCGGGGTATAATTATTTGAGCCTCCCTGACGTTTTGGTAACTTTCCAGTTACCGTTGTCAGAGGTTGACACAGTCATGCCGAAAGGTTGCCGATGTCAACCTTTTACAAGTATGGATCTTGATTTACAGCCTCGTAAAGATATCTAAATTTAAACTGTTTAAACGTCAAATGACTCTCTGTATTTGTTCCTCCATCTACAATGGGGGATGTATGGAGTACCTAACTACTTATTATGAAAAACTTTAAGAAGAAGTGTCAGTACCCATTTGTACGTACTTATTTCATTAGCAATTTCTATAATACCATTTCTATAATTTGCTGTGAATGATTTCATGCTGTTTTATTTTTATTGTTGCTCGATGAATTTTAGGGTACTGATTTAATACTTAGTGTTGAGAGCTCTTTTTTTACATACATTGGCGTTAAAACATTACAATTTACCCCTTCAAGGTTAGCGGCCTTCTTGTTAGTGGACGGCAGTAATTGTACGTGTTCATTCATGGCGCATCTTATATGTACTGCACCTATTTCGTTTGCATTTTGTTACCCAATCTACAAAATAGTTTATATAATCACTTTACTTTTCGTCCAGGTACCCCATCGCCTTAGCTATGGTAGCCAGCGGCAAGATCAATGTGAAGCCGCTAGTCACACACCACTTCTCGCTTGAGGAGACCCTAGAGGCATACGAGACGGCGCGCAAAGGCGCTGGCATCAAGGTCATGATCCACGTGCAGCCCAGGGATGCCAACAACCCACAGAAATTTTAAGCTCATTTGACATTTTGAACATATGTACGTTACAAAATGATGTATTGTACTTGGAAGATTATAGATAAAGTATAGCTCTTTCAGGAAGCTGTAATATATTTCATATTTTAATTGTACAAAAGGTCGCTAATGCAAATTGTGTCAAATTCTGAATTGTGTTATCTACGAGTATCAGGTGAATAAAATAAAAATAAAAACAAGCCGCTTAAATCAGAATCATATTTCAATTTTGCTACGGGATTACAGGGATGAATTTAGGTTTTAAATTGTGAATGCGTTTAATATATTAAATCAAATTCTTATTAGAATTGTAAATTTTAGAAGTACAACTAAAGAAGTACATACATATTGTAAAATATTCGACAAATAAATAAATTATTATATTTTTTGTATGCTTTTTTTTATTTAGGTATCCGTCGTATGGATGGTGACAGTCACGAATCCATTATATCTTGTAGACTGTGGAGGACGTAAGGGGTTGTCGTGGGGGCTTCAGAGTACCTATTAAGCCCGATAAAAATATCAAAGGTAAACTCTCCGAACATATTTTTTCGTCAATTTTAGCTGAAGGCGAGGTAATCACGTACACCACGACATCAAAATATTAATGCACATCGCAGACTCGTCTGCTGTTGCAATAAAAACACATAAAAAAAAGAAACACACCATAACGCCTTATGACCAAGTTGACCAATACTTTAGCAGAGGGGTACACCCGTGTTTGGCATTTCCATAGGCTAACTAAATACTCTACGACCGGAGAACGGGAAACAGTACCCGCACCATGAGTTTACAGTGACCGTAATCGCTAGCGATAGCGTAATCGATTTGTATGGAGAATTGTAGTTCTACAAAGTAACCGTTAGGGCGCTGTACTGTTCTCCATACAAATTGTTTACGCTGTCGCTAACGAGTATGGTCACGTTAACTCATGGCAAGGGTACAGTAGCGCCTACGATTCGATTTAGGTGTATAAATACGCGTAGCGTGGTGATTATAACTAACCTCTCCAAATGACGAAACGGGGGCCCTAAAACCATTGTAGCTCTGCTATTCCTGGCTTTGGTAACAACTGCGATAATAACGTCGATATCCTGGCACTACTATAAATTCCCCGCCGGTGCAAAATCGGTAATACAGATCCTTGGGTTGGTCGTCTAGTCGTGAGCAGCATTTGGCTGAGATGACGAGATTATTTATATAGTCTTCCGCCAGAAAAATTCCATCACGTAGATCCCTGTTCGTGATTAAATTAACTACAATGACAATAAAAATATTAATTACATATATGTAATACCAAAACCACTTTTTTCCATATTTAGTTGTTCAACGTTTGGCTTGTACCTACCTACGCGTATGCTATCGAAAGCTATGCTTATGTGCAAGATAATTATGTAACCTATTTTCGAGCAAAGATAACACATTGTTATGAAACTTATGAATTGTATGCATTACAATAGTCAACATTACAAAGTAAAAAAAAACCGGCCAAGTGCGAGTCTGACTCGTGCAACGAGGGTTCCATACAAACTTTCACTTATCCCATCTTAATTGGCCTGGTTGATTTAAGTTTGCACCTGAAATGTATGGCGCCGCAAACAAACGAGGTGCAAACTTAACGCAACTGAGTTCTCCAAATAGGAGGATGTTTCAAAAGCACTATATTTTTCATGATTTTATTACAAATGTAGTTTTCAGATTTTTATAAGTATTTGTAGTATGTCACTTGCCAAATTTCATAGTTCTAGGTCATCGGGAAGTAGGTACCCTCATTTTGATTCCTTTGAGAGTGTCGAAATGTACGTTTTTTGCGATATAAACGGCCGTCTTTTTTTCACGTTAACGTAGAAGTTTGATTTTTTCACAGCTTCAAGGGACCGTAGACCTGAGTATATGGTGTTAATGTCAACTCGACAACCCAACGCGTTCTCGAGATAAAGGATCTTGACCGACAGACAGACGGACGGACAACAAAGTAATCCTATAAGGGTTCCGTTCTTTCCGATTGAGGTACGGAACCCTAAAACATTATATTATATCATAGCAGTTAGCCACAAAATTGTTTAAAAATAAGAGTTCCGTAATAAATAGGTAATTGTAAAATCGGAGACAAATGCGAAAACCTCCAACATTCTTAAGATTTGGGAAAATAATATCGAAACTCCCATAATACCTACACCGTTGAAAAATATAATGATTTGTAATACCTATTGTTTGGTATACAATCAGTTATTCTGAAAATAATTATCTATTTCGTGTCAAGTAAGTAATGTAAATATCGTGCAGATTTAGTTGCAATGATATAAACAACGATAGTGTAAGGCACAAGGTACACTACAGTTCTGTCATTCGGTTTTTATCGTCGCTGTGGCGGTTAGACAATTTTTTTTGTAATAATTTTATTAATAAGTTTTCACAGTAAACTCAAGGTTTTCATTATCAATACCAACTGATCTCTAAATGAGACCACACCACCACATTACAAGAATTAGTCTGTTTACACTGTACGAGAGAGATTATTTTATCACTGCCATAACCGTACCAATCATAGACGGAATCGCTGCTTCAGTGTGATATACAGAGTCGATCTCGGAACAACGATGACCGAAATAAACTACGCAGCCATCCTTTATGGGCCTTATGACGTGAGAATAGTAAGTGACTTCTTTTAAGTATTTATTTACAACTCTAAGGTAAGCCTTACAAATAAAACATTGCAAAGATCGACACACAAAGCTTTTATAAGGAAGTATTCGAAAGGTTATCTGGCGTTAGGGTAGTGGGATATTAACACGTTGGACTGGCAATCCAGAGGCGACGCAAGGTTGCGGATTTCAATTTTTCTTTGTGCTTTGATGTTTGCATGAATGGTTCATTATTTAGAACTCGTTGAAAATGTCAATGAACCTCGCTAGAAAAGCGATAGCCCCTAAGCGCCGTAATGATGCCATGATAGCGTCAGGTCATGTCAGGTTTATCATTATCATAGATATTTCCAACGAGGCGATAGTGACATCGTACATAAGAAGTGTTTTATTAACATTGTAGCTCCAAAACGGATGAACCAATTTGAGTGCGTATTTTTTAGTCGAAAGACATAATGTCTGTCGGGATGGTTCTTAGCTATAATTGGTAGAAATGGGACCACTAGTTTCCAAGATATTCAGCTTTAATTGGAACAAGTAACAAGGTCTCAGCCAATATTTAAGAAATCCAAATTTTGTATTTATGTTCAGTTTTAGTAGCATTTTCTGTATAACTCAATGAACGAGGGTCTCATGATGACTAGCTGTTGTGTCGGGGGAGTTTTAAATGTTTAACTTAGGTTATAATATTATCTTATCTTCATTACAGGAAAAATGGCCCATGCCGAAGATCAACGACAATGGTAAGCACAGAAAATATTTGTACTCGTTTCAAAATCCAGCGGGCCTATAATTGTCGTGCTTACAATACAACAGTACTTCATTGCACACCAATAATAGTAGTTTATGCAACTGATACATAATGTGAGGCCTTAAAACACGAGTGGGGTTTTATGAAACGAGCGTTAGCGAGTTTCATAATACGATCACACGAGTGTTTTAAGGCCTAATTATGTACAGTTGTATAAACTACTTTATCTATACACATATCATAAGTACTCTAAGATGGGTTCAGAAGCCATATGGAAATGACCTGCACCACTAGTGCTACCTGTAAAATATCTCAAGACTACATTATACTTAAAAACCGGTCAAGTGCGAGTAGGACTCGCGCACCGAGGGTTCCGTACAAACACTTTCCATCCTTAAGTGGTTAAGTTAAGTTTGCACCTGGTATGTATAGCGCTCCATACAAATGAGGTGCAAAGTTAACGCAACCAATCCCTTTGTTGTATGGGAGCCCCCCTTAAATATTTATTTTATTTTATTTATAGTATTTGTTGTTATAGCGGCAATAGAAATACATCATCTGTGAAAATTTCAACTGTCTAACTATCACCGTTCTTGAGATACAGCCTGGTGACAGACGGACGGACGGACGGACGGACGGACAGCCAAGTCTCAGTAATAGGGTCCCGTTTTTACCCTTTGGGTACGGAACCCTAAAAATGCAGTAAGAAATAAATCTGAACAAATACATACAGATTATTTATTGTAATAGTTGTAATTGACATTTACATTGGAACAATATTTTCAACTACAATGTAAATTACAAACAAATCTTCACAATTCTACTTTCGTAACAGCAAAGAACCAATTAACAAATGACAACAATAATGGCGGCAATTCGAACCTCCGTCAAGACGAAAGTTTTTTTTTTCTAAATCTTAGTATCCATATTCTCATGTCACTCGAGATCAAATGTCGTACGGTTTTAATAAAAATAACATACTAAATTGACGTTTCGTATCGATAACAATATTAATATCTATGAATACTAGAATAGAGACCAACTTGTGTTTTGACAGCTGTTCCTAATTTAAACTCGTAACCTTACAAAAATCGGTACTGTAATAACATTACAGTACCTACAGATTTTACCTACTACCACAGACAAAAAAGTTCTCATAGTAAATTGGTTGTAAAATAATGCTGGCATTTCCTACGGTTTTAGAACGCATTTTAGAGCACTAATGATATGTGCGTAGATAAAAATGTACAAAAGGAAACAAAAAAAATACAAATTTAAATGACGGTAGACAACAGGTGGACCACGTGATATTATGTAAATCGTCTGTCACTCTAGCACTTACAAACTTACTTTTACAAAGTGACAGATATATAATTTATCCATCGCGTGTCAAACATCGCCTTCAACAGGCAATTGATGGTTCATGACCAGTACTTATATTCTTTGTTCATGACAATAAGTAAATAAATAATAAAAAATACGCATTCGTGTGATAAAAGCTTTGTTATTATAATATGAATGATGTGAATTGTCGCATCAAAACTTTATCAATTAGCGCCCAAAAAAAATTTTTGACGTTTTAAAAATCTACACAGTATCCTAGCGTCTCACGGGTCTATTATGGTTGTATTCATCGCGGGATAAAATGGTTTCATGCAAGAAAAAATATGAGATTCTAATGGTAATTTACGGACTCCCGCACCCTCCGCGAGTGAAACATCGGACCCAAAGAAAAACTGCTACAAAACACCCTGTCTGTTCGACTCGTAAGTCAAGCATCAGACCACGACGGAGATGGCGGGATGACCGAGACACTTTCCGAAAAGATTGGTATGTTGCTGTCTTAAACCGCGACGACTGGATGAAAGAGAGGGAGGCCTTTTCTCAGGAGTGGACGGCACAGGCTAAAATAATAGTAACAATATTTTAACCGGTCCTTTAAATAGTAAAATGTATATATAAGTAACGTTAAGTAAAATAGGTCCTTCGAACCGGAGTGCGTTTGTACAAACCAAATCATGTTTCGGTTTTTTTTCTTCACTACTGACGGCGATAATGATTGTCTAACGGATTTCTTTAAATTTGCAGAAGTGCTGATAAAGATGGAGTGCGTAGGCATGTGCGGGTCAGATGTGAAGCTGTGGTCGACTGGCAAGTGCGGGTTTGATGTGCTGACCGATCCCATCGTCATTGGTCACGAGGGAGCCGGCGTCGTTGCCAAAGTATACCTACCTTCTTTTTGATCTTCGTAACTTCATGGCTAACTGGTCATGGTAACATGGACTTCAATAAATTATGACATTGTGTGCTACATTTTTTTCTGATTCCCAGGTGGGAGCAAATGTCACAAGCTTGGCGGTAGGCGACCGCGTGGCCATCGAGCCGACACAACCTTGTCGTGCCTGCCTGATGTGCCGTTCTGGTCGCTACAACCTTTGCCCGAAACCCCACTACTGCTCGTCCTTGGGCGCTGACGGCAATCTGGCCACGTACTATAAGCACGTGCCGGACTACTGTCACAAGTAATACTAAAGGACCGCATGTACATTGAGCTGCAGAATTGCATGGCCGATTTATGAATCATTCACAAATGGGCCATTGCATTTGTGCAGCCCATAGTACATGATTAGATTTGATTAGATGAATTTAATTCACGATAAAATACATTACCTACAAACTTGCTTGATGACAAAATTATACGAATTAATATCATGATAGTAAAGTATCTCCCGATTATTTAAGATCGTATTCATGAAAAATCACGGTGTCGTATTCTAGGGTTTTTGGGGTGTCGAAAGACACGATGCTTTATCACTTATAACGTGATAAACGTAACTATAATATGTGGTGATAAAATTAATGTCTTCACTCCCGACTTATCTACTAAGTGTGTAGGTATACCCACCGTAACTTTTTCTCGCGCGAGATATATACTACGCATCTCTTTTTGTACAGTACTGTAAGATACTGTGTCGCGCGACAAGAATCGCGAAGCGAAGCATAGTATGCTTGACGGGCTGTTACGTATGTTTTTTTGTATCTAGTCTATAGGACTGTCCCGCAGCTGGGGAAAGGTTCTCCCTTTGATTTCCACAGGTGCCTGTCTGACGCCGCCTTCAACCAGTTGCTGAGGAATGCGTCTATGTTATCCTGCCATCTCCGTCTGGGCAGGCCACGTCTACGTCACCCATTTTGGGGCACCCACTTGGTGGCTATACTGGCCCATCTTTCCGGGTTCTTACGGCAGACGTGGCCTACCCAATCCCAGGCTGTTATGTTATCTTAAATATTTTACTCGTCAGGATGGCCCCGAACTTATCGATGGAGGAGGGCGCGGCTGTGCAGCCGCTAGCCATCGCCATCCACGCCTGCAACCGCGCGGGCATCAAGCTCGGCCAGCGTGTCGCCATCTTCGGTGCCGGGCCCGTGGGCGTCCTGTGTGCCATGGCAGCCCGGGCCATGGGTGCCAGCAAGATACTCATCACTGGTTAGTAAGACAACTAACTCCTCTAAGTCGTGTGCCATAGGAGTCTCTATAACTTTCAAGAACTCAAAGGATATCGTAAGGATAAGCTTAAGACTGATTCCGTGAGGGTTTTTAGTCCATATTTGCCAATCTTACTCGTATTCAGGGTGGACGTTACACTGTTACAGCACGGCTCCGTGTTCGATGCGAGGCAACACCTGCCGCGTAAAATAACGTGACATTTCTTGCCGCGCGCTATTACGTCACCAGATTTTCCTTGCGCTGTATAGACGTCGCCATTGGCGTATCTAAGATTATTTTTTCGGATGGGGCCTGGGTGGGGCCTGGCCTGGCCATGGCCTATGAGATCAAGTCATGAATTTCAATGGATTACCCAAAATCCTGGGGTGGACACTAGACCATACTGGGGTGGGCCCGGCCCACCTGGCCACCCCCCTAAATACACCAATGGACGTCGCCTGATGGTCGCGTTTATCGCGTGATATGCAAACGACGAAGCCGTCACACTCGCACTTGCATACTTATCAGAAAGTGACAGCCATCTTTGTTCAAGTTTAAAAAAAAACATGAGATGAGATCTCGCTTTTATTTGTATTTTTTTGATAAGTCTTATTTAACATGGAAGTCATGCCTTATTAAATTTGTTATAAACCAAAAAAAACTGATACAGCATTAGCTGCGAGCCGCCATAAACGAATTAATAATAATAACGCGATCGCTACTATTTGTCGCGCGACAGAGTCGTGTTTCAAGAAGACGGCGTGAATTTTGCGGCAGCAAATTAAGATACTTTCCCAAGTAGCACACAAGCTTTATAAGAGTTTATACAGCCCGTACACAGCTGTAATAAGCTAAGAAAGAGCTGTATAAGCGCTTAAACATCAGCCTGTGTGCTACGTGGGTTGCGATGTATAATTCAGATGTGATTTCTCTATTTCAGACGTGGTCACCACACGGTTAGAGGCCGCTAAGGAGCTGGGTGCTGACTACACCCTTCTCGTGAAGAAGGAGTACTCGGACCAGGAGACGGCAGACAAGGTGGAGCAACTGCTGGGCGGACGGCCTGAAGTCAGCATCGATGCATGCGCGTTTCCATCTGCCACAAGGACCGCCATGCTGGTATGTAGATGTAGAACTTCGGAGAAGTTTTCCACGGAACAGAAAAAAACATATAGACATAGAGTTCAAAATACATAATTACTGACAGTGGTTTATATTTTTATAATCTCATTCTTAATGGAATGCTACAGCGAATCATGTGCAAGATTTCTTTGTAGTTCGATATTTCAATGTGTGTGTTTTGGCTACATAGGTGTTCTTAGACATTGAGGCGTTTGCCACTTCCTCTGTTTTTTTCTATTCCGTGAAGTTTCCTCAAGTTTGGCAACTAATTTGGAATTTTTAGATTGAAGGTATGGGCCTCAAGACTCTTTTATCATCACGTAGCCAATGTAAACGGTTTTCCATGCCATGTCAATAACAATATCTTAACTGATTACAAAATCCTCATCTAATGCCTAAATAAACATTGATTATATAATTGTACTATAATTATAATGTTTAGTGCAAATAAATAATTATCTTATCTTATCATAGACACATGTGGTAAGTAAGTACTTACTTCTATCTCTCTCGCCAACTATCAGAGACCCGTTTTAAATGACGCTTATCCACGCTTGATTTTTCATTAATATTTTTCGGTCACAGTCATGTTGAAAGCGTTATTCTGTATCCGCAATCCACATCCCCCAAATGTTAGGCTTGCTTCATTTGTCAAGAGCAGTGTTTTTCAAACTGTTTGGTGTCGCGGCCCTTATTGACCATTAAAATTCCTTCTAAACCCTGACCCTGATCCCCTAAAACCCAGTTTGTACGATTAAACTGTTATTTATCAGATTTGGAACGCACCCGTCTATTATTTAATCAGTCATGCGTATGCGTTTTGGAACGCGAACTACCTGGTCCTGTATTTATCAGAAATTCAGAAGGTAGTTTACTGTTTTGCAAAAAATATAAAAAACATAAATAAATAAAAAAAAATCATAAAATAAATAAATGAACATGTTTGAGGATTATTGTTTAATTAAAATGTACATGCTTGAAAAAATCAGCATTCCTTGTAGTCGCGAGACTTTCTCGATGCTGATCCTCCTCCCAGGGGTTTGAAACCCACACAGTTTGAAAAACACTGGTCAAGAGTGATAATGAGTCGTGTCTGCAGGTGACAGCGACTGGTGGTGTAGTGCTAGTGGTGGGCATCGGCGGCCCCAGTGTGGAGGTGCCGCTCTCCGGGACGCTGCTGCGGGAGGTCGACGTGCGGGGCTCCTATCGCATCGTTAACACGTAACCACACATTTTACTATTACGATTCTTGAACCTGTTCACCGTCAGTCATAATGGGTAGGTATTTCAGGGCAGCGTTTGATCAGGGTAGCTATCACGGTTCATGAGACACAGCCTGGTGTCAGACGGACAGACAGACAGACGGACAGCGGAGCCTTAGTAATAGGTTCCCGTTTTTTATCCTTTGGGTACGGAACCCTAAAAAGGGTCAAATAACCTGAGTCCCGCTTCCCAATTTCAACCTTGCGACTTAGAAAAGATTATATACATTTGTTTGCGTAGTTTTTGTTAGGTACTTGTTTTCATTTGTCCTCGGAAAATGGCTGTCGGGGTCATGCAAGATAAGCTCATTATGATGACCGTTCGGACGTTTAAAAAAAAACAACTATAGCTATAAATATCTTATGTTCTCTTATGATGCAGGTACCCAGCAGCCTTGTCCGCCGTAGCCAGCGGCGCCATCGACCTGAAGGCATTCATCTCGCATCACGTACCTCTCGCAGAAACGCAAAAGGCGCTGAAGCTCGCGCAGAGCGGGGAAGCCATGAAAGTCATCATACACGTACAGAACCGATCGCTTATAAACGGGAGCGGAGACCATTAACTCAGAATAAATTATAAACGGGAGCCTATTGAATCCTAGAAACTTATTTCGTCGAATAGTTATTTCGCCGAAAAAAAAAATCGCAGATTTTTTATTCTTCTGTAGTCATAGGTACATTTTTCATAATTCTTTCAAATATAAATACATTGATTATAGGTTAGGTTAGGTTTGTTTTATAACAATCCATACTAGTACTAGTAATATTATAAATGCGAAAGTGTGTCTGCCTGTCTGTTACCTCTTCACGCTTAAACCGCTGAACCGACTTAGATGAAATTTGGTATGGAGATAGTTTGAGACCCGGAAAGGACATAGAATACTTTTCATCCAGAATAAATTTAGTGTTCCCGTGGGATGAGCGGGTAACACCGCGGGGCACAGCTAGTCTCAAATAGTTTACGGTAGCAAAGAAAAATGCTTTCTACTAAATTAAACATTCGACGAAAAATAATTCTAGCAGTCAATATAGACCCATTTTAAAAAATATCGTCAATTCAAAGGTCTTGTTCGATGTTGTTCCATATACTTACTTGTTATTTGCATAATTCGACTTTTATGGGAGTTGCCTGGTTATCTAATAGATGTTACAACTCAATATGTAGATGTTGTTTCTTTCTTTCAATCACACCCCATACCATTCACAGGGATCTGTTGGTTAGTGTAGCGTTCTATGGCTTATTATTTACCTACCCTTATTTTTTTATTCAATCTTTATTGCACAAAAGAAAACTTATCGTACAAAAGGCGGACTTAATGCCAGGAGGCATTCTCTACCAATCAACCATCGGACAAAGCAGGTTAATTGTGTGCTGAGCATCAAGCAAGTTTTAATAAATAAATACTTACATAAATACATATTCATATAATATAAACATGCACATAGGTATATATAAATAAATACACTAGAGTCACTGCCAGCCACAGCGCCAACTGTTGATAAGAAAATCTTTGCTCATCACGCCGAAACGGCTGGTAGGATTTTGACCAATTTTATTTATTTATTTATCGTACCAATTTGGTACAGGGATAGGTGGACATCCAAAGATTAGACAATTTTTTACCCGACTACAGTAAAGAAAAAAGTTATACTTGGACGAAGTTCAAGACACCTTCTACTTGGTCTATTTTTGTCCAAGAATGGTACTTGTTACCATTGGGCTACACTGTATAGTATTTCAACATCAGCTGCGTCTCTAGCACAAGTGACACGCGACTCTCACACGAGATATACTACCTATCTCTTTCTGTACAGTACTGCGAGAGAGTGACGGGCGATGCTATGTCACGCGACACGAGTCGCGAACCACAGTTGTGCTAGACGGGCAGCAGGGCTCTCTTCTCGTCTCTTCCTCGCACGATATAAAAAGGAAAGCGACAGCTAGTATTTGTCGCGCGACAAAGAGTCGCGTGTCAAAGTTATGCTAGATATACTGATCTCTCGGAGACACCGGCAGTCGACTTGAACCCATTATGTCAAAAAAAACAACAATTATTTTAAAGCATTTTTATTAATATCATCAAAAAATAACTAGTACGTAATCACGCAATGTATACTAAGTTCAAAATATACTATGAGAAATACACGCAATACGATAACCTGTGGACTGCGCTAACTTCACTATAATTCCATTTGTATCTACATTCAGTTCCAATGGTCGCGGGCCCATCTATATATATCAATAAATCGTTACCAACTTCAACATTATTAATTTCTAATCATCTACTTACTCCTAATTTGTTTTTACAATGCGTTTACAAATTTAATGATTCGATGATAATTATTTAAATGAGTATAGTATTATGAATGTAATGTACTAAAATAGGAGGACTAGTCAACGATGCCACCGCCTGCCGTCCGTCTTATGTATTTAAAGACGGCCGTGTACATACGCTAGTAACAAGAGAAAAATAATGCAACAACAAACAAGTTAAATTTCCTGACAATGGCTTTAAATCCCATTTGTATGAGAGTGGCGTACTTTTCTTTGTTAACTAAGGTACGGCCAGGCCGGTGTGGCTGCGATTTACTACCTTGTTAACCCGATTGAATTAAATCTGCATCCAGTTTATATACGACGTCATCATGTCAGGTGCCAAGTTAACTCAACCGGGTATTAAAAGCGAATATCACTTGGTCCAAGACCCACGCAAAAAGCTGGTTTTATAAACTCGCTAGATGTGTAGGTTTGAGAACATGTAAGGAGCATTGACAATTTGACAGTAACAATTACTTGCATTTTATACCAATTACAGGAATAATTCACATTCAAACAGTTAACCCACGACTTATAAGAGGATTATTTCACATTTAACATTATAACTTTTTCAACTAACCCTAAAAGTGTGGTCAAATATTGCCTAATGGGGCTTCTGGGCCTTATTTTACTGCAATTTGTGGCCGGCAACTATAGCCGTCCTTCTCTGCTACCCTACGCTAGAGCATGATGCAAATAATTTCACAAACTGCCGCAAAACACGGCTCGTTTATAAGCCGCTTAATAATTTTATTGAGGAGACATCTAGCGAGTATAGAAAAGCGGTTTTCGCGTTACCAAAGTATTAACTTACATTTGTGATTCGTCAAGTAATTCAGTTAAGCTAAGGACTATGAGTGTCTCTTTCTAATTACTGTGAGTGAGTGAGACAATGATCTTGCAGCGTTTACACAACTCAACAGTGACAACATTGCAGAAAAGTTTATTAGCTTATTGGTCTATTGATGATTAATGAGTTTCGTGTGTGTGGATAAATTAATTTATAGTTCTTTATTGCTTTCATGTATTGTGGTGAATGTGACTAAATAATATCCCAAGTGGCACACAGGCTGCAAGTACACTTATGCAACCCTTATACAGCTTAAATTGAGTTATAATGGCTATAATAGGCTTCTTAAACAGCCTGTTTCCTTCTTGGGATGGCACTAAAACATTTGTGTGATAATTTATCTTTGTGTTTTAACGCTGATCATTATGCAACAGTTGCATAATAGTCATAATACTGTTAGTCAACTGGTGCGCTTGCAGCTAAATATGAATGTCAAATGTTACGATGCCCTGGAGTTGTGATGCCACTATGTAAATGCGTAATTCTCTAACACACTCTAATTTAGTCCCCAACAACATAATCATTAGGTAGATAATTTTACATACAAATATACATTTCAGAAGCGCCCTTTACGTACAATTTTCATCTAAACATGGACATGTTTGGACAGACGATACAAATGTTACAATTAATCGTAAATGGCTCCAAGTCGGCAAGATTGCACGTTCTTAATACTTCCACAATACAAGTCAGCTTTGCATGCTTATGGTATATTTTGAGCAGTCCAGTGAGATGGCATTGAGCATTATTTTTCAATCTTGATTAATATGCCAACAGAACAATGTTTATATAAACAAATATTATTCATCCTAGTTTCAGAATTACAACGATATATATTCTATACAAGTTCAGACTCCCTGACGTATTTATAATCTGTATGATTGTATCTTAATAATGTTTTCTTGCAACGTGCGTATGTATCGGACACACTAAGACAAATACTAATTAAAATCTGTATATAGAAACATTATAATTCTCTACACATCGACCCATGGCGACGGCGATACATAATTTTAGATAAAAACATTATAATATTAATCACATCAATTTCAATATTTATCATACCGTTACGTAGTTTCGTACTCCTCTAATATTGCAGTGGGAAAATAAAAATAAAAATTTGTATTAGAAATATGAACCTCATACCCGCATGTGCAAACGGAATAAAATGAATAATCGATTTCCAAATCTATATAATAAGTGTCGATATAATCGCAAGCGATTAGCCTCAGAGACATTATGTACAGACGGCCTACGCGTAACTACAAATAAAATCACAATATAAACGTCGTGGTAAAAATTAATTCAATGATACAACTTATACCGGCAAAGTTTCAAATCGAAGACGTCAAATCACTAGACAATAAGGACTAATCTTACCGTTCAATGATCGATTCCGGTCTTCCATTCAGATCAGATTCTCCCGTCTCAGTGGTTGATGATAGTGGCGTGTAGACACTGAGGCACGACGTGTCGATACGGCAGCTTGTAGTTCTTGACGGTGCGCGCGGCGAGGCACTTGAGCGAGGTGTACCGCAGCGGGTTGACGATGCCGCCGAGCGACTGCTGGCTGCCGGCGAGGATCTGGGCCGGCGTCTCGCCCGCGTAGTTCACCGTGTCTATGTGGGCGCCGTGCTCGAGCAGCGAGCGCACCACGTCCGCGGGACACGGGTTCAGCTGCGAGTTAAAGGGATACCTTATATTAGCACGTGTGCGGACAGTAAGAGCTGTCATGTGTCATGGCCCGAAGGAAATTGCTATGGCATCCGCTTCCGCGAACGTGTTAGACAGCGATTCAAAGTAAATCTTGTTCTCTCGCCATAATTTCTCAATGTACTCTGTTACGAGACATCTGTGTTATTTTATTGCTCAATTCAAGAAGGTACAATGCGGGAGTTTTGAGTGCGATTCACTTTGTATACCTGTCTCGCCCGCTCTTACGCGATCCAGAATAAGGACCTGTCAGTTTTCACCCAAACTAGAATCGCAATTAGAGGGCAACGGATTGTACAAACGGCGCCCTTAATAAAATCACTATAAGCTAAACAAATATTTAATTTGATTACTTAAATATAGAATTAATAATAGTAATACCTATTTATTTTACTTTACTTTCATTTCCTCGCAAGTGTGATGAAAAACGTCGTACGTGACTCTGGTGCTAAAGGAATCACAAGCCCCCAGCCTTCGGTTTCTAATATACACTTGTAATTATTACCCTTGTTACTGCTATTATTAGGAGGTCTCCTTTTCCTGGCGGGCTCAGCACACGCGCACGCACACGCACTACTCACCTTGCACACGAGATGCAGCGGCGTGTCTCCCCTGGCGTCCCTGGCCTGCGGCTGCGCGCCGAGCCGCAGCATGAGCGCCAGCAGCGCGCCCGCGCACGGCGCCGCGTCCCCGGGCGCCGGCAGCCACGCCCCGCGCGCTATACACTACTCACCTTGCACACGAGATGCAGCGGCGTGTCTCCCCTGGCGTCCCTGGCCTGCGGCTGCGCGCCGAGCCGCAGCATGAGCGCCAGCAGCGCGCCCGCGCACGGCGCCGCGTCCCCGGGCGCCGGCAGCCACGCCCCGCGCGCTATACACTACTCACCTTGCACACGAGATGCAGCGGCGTGTCTCCCCTGGCGTCCCTGGCCTGCGGCTGCGCGCCGAGCCGCAGCATGAGCGCCAGCAGCGCGCCCGCGCACGGCGCCGCGTCCCCGGGCGCCGGCAGCCACGCCCCGCGCGCTATACACTACTCACCTTGCACACGAGATGCAGCGGCGTGTCTCCCCTGGCGTCCCTGGCCTGCGGCTGCGCGCCGAGCCGCAGCATGAGCGCCAGCAGCGCGCCCGCGCACGGCGCCGCGTCCCCGGGCGCCGGCAGCCACGCCCCGCGCGCTATACACTACTCACCTTGCACACGAGATGCAGCGGCGTGTCTCCCCTGGCGTCCCTGGCCTGCGGCTGCGCGCCGAGCCGCAGCATGAGCGCCAGCAGCGCGCCCGCGCACGGCGCCGCGTCCCCGGGCGCCGGCAGCCACGCCCCGCGCGCTATACACTACTCACCTTGCACACGAGATGCAGCGGCGTGTCTCCCCTGGCGTCCCTGGCCTGCGGCTGCGCGCCGAGCCGCAGCATGAGCGCCAGCAGCGCGCCCGCGCACGGCGCCGCGTCCCCGGGCGCCGGCAGCCACGCCCCGCGCGCTATACACTACTCACCTTGCACACGAGATGCAGCGGCGTGTCTCCCCTGGCGTCCCTGGCCTGCGGCTGCGCGCCGAGCCGCAGCATGAGCGCCAGCAGCGCGCCCGCGCACGGCGCCGCGTCCCCGGGCGCCGGCAGCCACGCCCCGCGCGCTATACACTACTCACCTTGCACACGAGATGCAGCGGCGTGTCTCCCCTGGCGTCCCTGGCCTGCGGCTGCGCGCCGAGCCGCAGCATGAGCGCCAGCAGCGCGCCCGCGCACGGCGCCGCGTCCCCGGGCGCCGGCAGCCACGCCCCGCGCGCTATACACTACTCACCTTGCACACGAGATGCAGCGGCGTGTCTCCCCTGGCGTCCCTGGCCTGCGGCTGCGCGCCGAGCCGCAGCATGAGCGCCAGCAGCGCGCCCGCGCACGGCGCCGCGTCCCCGGGCGCCGGCAGCCACGCCCCGCGCGCTATACACTACTCACCTTGCACACGAGATGCAGCGGCGTGTCTCCCCTGGCGTCCCTGGCCTGCGGCTGCGCGCCGAGCCGCAGCATGAGCGCCAGCAGCGCGCCCGCGCACGGCGCCGCGTCCCCGGGCGCCGGCAGCCACGCCCCGCGCGCTATACACTACTCACCTTGCACACGAGATGCAGCGGCGTGTCTCCCCTGGCGTCCCTGGCCTGCGGCTGCGCGCCGAGCCGCAGCATGAGCGCCAGCAGCGCGCCCGCGCACGGCGCCGCGTCCCCGGGCGCCGGCAGCCACGCCCCGCGCGCTATACACTACTCACCTTGCACACGAGATGCAGCGGCGTGTCTCCCCTGGCGTCCCTGGCCTGCGGCTGCGCGCCGAGCCGCAGCATGAGCGCCAGCAGCGCGCCCGCGCACGGCGCCGCGTCCCCGGGCGCCGGCAGCCACGCCCCGCGCGCTATACACTACTCACCTTGCACACGAGATGCAGCGGCGTGTCTCCCCTGGCGTCCCTGGCCTGCGGCTGCGCGCCGAGCCGCAGCATGAGCGCCAGCAGCGCGCCCGCGCACGGCGCCGCGTCCCCGGGCGCCGGCAGCCACGCCCCGCGCGCGCGCGCCGCTTCCGCCGAGCACGCCACGTGCAGCGCGGACCGCCCTAGACGAACCTGAAAAGATGATGGATACATATTAAAGACACGACTAGTCGACTACGAACTAGATAAATTGGCGCAGTCCACTTGGCACCACACGAGCGAATGAGTACAGAGACAAATGCCACCAAAATACTGCGCTCTACGAACGCATTCGCATAAAAGACTAGGCCTAGCGTGAGTCTGAATGCCGTATGGAAAATTGTTAAACCATTTCTTTATGCCAACCATCATTGTCGTAAAATTAATAATTCGCGATGCCTGACAACTAATATTTTAGTTAGTCACAGACAACCTCCACTAGACGGAGCATGTAAGGCGACCCGCGAGCACCAACGATATGGTACGGCAGAACATTAAAGTATCAACACGGCGGCCACCGTTTAGTTGCGTCCTTGTTTATGATCCATGCGTACGTCAACGAAAAAAGAAATTAAATAAATAACATGGTAAATTGTAATGTTAAGTGGTATAGAGAGACCTCATAAACATGGACGCAACTAAACGATGGCCGCCGTGTTGGTACTTTAATGTTTTGCCGTACCATATCGTTGGTGCGCGCGGGTCGCCTTACATGTGCCTTACATGCTCCGTCTAGTGGGGGTGGTCTGTGGCCACCCATCATTGTCGTAAAATTAATAATTCGCGATGCCTGACAACTAATATTTTAGTTAGTACATGTAAAAGACCATTTTGTTTTAAGGTTTAATACCCTATCGGCAAAGCGGTGTTGTTGTTGATTTTGATTCAGATTACTGAAGTTGTCAATGTGCAAAAAATAATATAATTTGAGATAAGATTGAATTACAAAATACCTATAGTTTTTTTTTATTATTTCAGGTATGATTTTATGTTATCTAATGTGAGTAAATTAGGTTTCATTTAGTATTGATTGTGACTAATAATAAATCTTTAATTATTTCAGAACAACACATATTTTACGAAATCATAGGATAGATTTATAGACCTTACATATGTGCTGTAGATGACAAGAAATAAATAGAAGAGCAAATAGCAAAACTACTAGATTGTAAGTAGATTGAGGAATACTACTTTTGCCTTTAAAAAGGAAGATAATAAGTAATCTAGACTCTGCATCGACGTCAGCTTTCATTCCCGTTTATTGAGGCCCTCGTGTTGGAAACACGAAATAATATTTTTTTTCGACCTTAGGGTATAAATTCTGCGTTTTGGCCCATTCCTTTACGAATCCAAGTTAGAAAAAAAAGTAGATTTGTAACACAAGAGGGACATTTGAATTGACCTGTCTACCGTTCGGCTTAAAGACGGCTCCGGAATTTTTTCAAAGCATTTTAAGTAACATACTAACAAAACATTAATTTTGCTTCTAATCAATGAAGAAGGTAAAAAGAGAGCCGGGGCAATAATAGCTCAAGAGTGCGTAAAAAATATAACGAAACTAGTCACTCTGTTAATGTATTTGGTCAAATTTAACGATCATACCAAAAGAGCTAAAGAAAGATACAAGATACTGCATTTTTTTTTACCTTAGATATAAATTCTGCGTTCTGGTCTATACCTTTACAACTCGAAGATAGAAAAAAAAACTGAATTTATAACACAAGAGGAACATTTGAATTGACCTGTCTACCGTTCGGCTTAATTACGTCACCGGCCATTTTTCAGAGAATTTTAAGATACAATACGACTAAACGTTCTTAAGCCTACCAAAAATAATTACAATGAACTCACCTTAATATCCAACTTGACTAAAGAATAAACCGCCTGGTGTATGGCGGTGGAGTCCTGCTCGGTGCACTCGGGCTCCTCGAGCAGCCGCGCCAGCAGCGCCGCCAGGTGCAGCGCGATCACCAGCACGCGCTGCAGAGTGGTCAGGGTCTGCTCGCGGTCCAGCGACAGCTTCGACTTCAGCAGCTCCATGCCGCGGTGGATCTCGGAGAGGGCCTTTTTGAATACGGGGTCGATGTCCTCGAACGTGACCGGGGGGACGATGCGACCTGCAAATGGTAAACATTTTGGTGGTCATTTGAGATTGATGAAGAACACTCCTACTGAGTGCGCAATGTTCTGAAGGTGAAGCATCCGTTACTCTCGCAATCAGATTATATGATGATAGACAATACTGTCATCATCATCTACAAGCAGTGGACAGAAAACAGTTTTAATATTGAAAATGTTTGGTTTCTTGATCGAGTATAGTGACCCGATTTATAAAATTGTGACATTCGCCTGTAATTTAGCAGATATGAGAGGTACGCGGATGGGTCAAAGTCAAAATGTGTGTCTACCGGAGGGTCTCAAAGTGCAATTTGAATTCCCAAAATTGTTCGGTTACTTTTTGAGATTTTTTAAAATCTGTCAAAATTGCTGACTTGGATCGAGAATTTCCCAATAACTATTTTTTGAGTTTGCTTCAAGAAACTGAAAAAAACTTAGGACTGAATTAAGCCACTATTTGAGCCATTTTAGGAGGCGGGCGGATAAAAAATGTAGGCGGGAGCGGGTCCCCTACGCGCGTGGTCAGAAAACAAATTTGAAAAATTCTAAATTACATTTTCACTTCTCTCGCTCTAAAAGTTCGACTTTATGTTGTGCGTAGGCGACATAAAGTCGCTTTTTATGCTCTAGAGCATAAAGTAAAATCGTCGTCGAAGACCAAGGCGATCGGTCCAACAGCCACACGAAAAAGGTTCTTAATGAACAGTTTAAAAAAAAACATAAAACTTCATACAATAAAACCCGTTCCAGACCTTCCGATCCGATCCGATTTATCGGGAGAAATCGGATAATGTGTAGTGTATAAAATCCTAACAATTGCACTACACATTATCCGATTTCTTCCGATAAATCGGATCGGATCGGAAGGTCTGGAACGGGTTTTAACTCTTTATTTTATTTCGTTTTGTTAGTATTCTAAGACCAAGGCAAATATACCAACAGCCAAAGTACACAATAAAACTTCTTGAAATAAACTTGTAACTTTTATGTACTATCATTTATTACTTTTTAAACTATTACTTTAAATTTTAATTAAATTTGTTTTTAAGTAGGTATACATGATATGTGTGTATATGTTATTTACATGATACAATTTCATTTCCTCGCAATCGAAGTGAAAAGTAGAGTGTGCAACTCGTCCATAAAACTCATTTTACACTCGACTTTATATTCATCCTCGCTCGCAAGCTCGCTCGGATGGATAAACGTCTCGTCTAAAATGATGCGTTTTATGCACTTGTCGTACAATCTACTATTTCAATGCTGCGCGTAGTGTGATCTGTAGATTTTTGTTTGTGACATCTAATCAGGATCCGAACCGGGCATACCGAACAGGTAACAAGAAGTCTGCGAGAGTCGGTTCGGCAAGAGTGTAGCTACCTCTATTGGGAGGCCTGGCGCGCTCGGCCCGCATGTAGTTTGAAACTGATGAAGAACTTCTACTAAAGATCGTCGTAGCGGCCGGGGCATTTTCTGACGGTAAAACTTCCATTATTCTCGTAGTAAGATTGTAGCTACCTCTATTGGGGGGCCTGGCGCGCTCGGCCCGCATGTAGGCGAACAGCTCGGCGAAGGAGTAGAGGCTGGACTGCGTGAGCGGCGACAGCGGCGGCAGCACGGCGCGCTGCATGTCGAGCGCGTGGTGCCACAGCGCGCGGCAGCGGGCGAAGCGGCCCGCGTCCGCGTACACCGCGCCGCGGTAGCGCACGTAGTACGACGTGTCGGGGTGCGCCGGCCCTGCGGCAGACGATTGAGGTTTAGGTATGTGGGTGTACAGACTCGAGTGGGTAGGCTCGCACGCCCACTCGTACGATAACACACGTGTCTCACCCAGTATCCGCTCGCGCAGCACTAGCGCCTGCATGCGCATGGCGTCGGGGTCGGCGAGCAGCTCGCGGAGCGCGGCGCCGTCGCAGGGCTCGCACGCCCACTCGTACGATAACACACGTGTCTCACCCAGTATCCGCTCGCGCAGCACTAGCGCCTGCATGCGCATGGCGTCGGGGTCGGCGAGCAGCTCGCGGAGCGCGGCGCCGTCGCAGGGCTCGCACGCCCACTCGTACGATAACACACGTGTCTCACCCAGTATCCGCTCGCGCAGCACTAGCGCCTGCATGCGCATGGCGTCGGGGTCGGCGAGCAGCTCGCGGAGCGCGGCGCCGTCGCAGGGCTCGCACGCCCACTCGTACGATAACACACGTGTCTCACCCAGTATCCGCTCGCGCAGCACTAGCGCCTGCATGCGCATGGCGTCGGGGTCGGCGAGCAGCTCGCGGAGCGCGGCGCCGTCGCAGGGCTCGCACGCCCACTCGTACGATAACACACGTGTCTCACCCAGTATCCGCTCGCGCAGCACTAGCGCCTGCATGCGCATGGCGTCGGGGTCGGCGAGCAGCTCGCGGAGCGCGGCGCCGTCGCAGGGCTCGCACGCCCACTCGTACGATAACACACGTGTCTCACCCAGTATCCGCTCGCGCAGCACTAGCGCCTGCATGCGCATGGCGTCGGGGTCGGCGAGCAGCTCGCGGAGCGCGGCGCCGTCGCAGGGCTCGCACGCCCACTCGTACGCCTCGATGCGCGGCACGTCCTTTGGCTTGGGGATCGGCGGGCTGTCGTCCCTAGGGAACCTGGGGAATAAAATACCTCGTTTACAGCGATCACTAACAATAGTTATTTGATACCTATGCAAGGCTGCAAACATTTCATCGTTTTTCGAAATTCAAATGACTTTTGCACGCTAACGCTAGCGGATAAAATAGACTATTCCACGCAGATTTCGCGCTTTAATCGGAGTTTCCGAACGAATGAGGAGAAATAGTTACCCATTTGTTATGCAAAGCTACAAAGTTATTAGGTATTTGGCGCGAGTGTTGATATTGAAAGCTGAGCGAGCGAAAGTATAATATTGAACCATGAGCGAAGCGTAGCGAGGCTTTCAAGACACGAGAAGCCAAATAATTCTGCAGCCGTGCAGAACACACAACTTTTCACTTCACTACGGCGAAGAAAATGCGCGATGATATTTAATTTTGCGTTCTCTTTAACATTTCAAATTTAACTCATAACACACTCAAATCCAAACCTAATAAACATAACGAAAACACACATATTAAAAATTAAAAAAAGTTACATGCATCACAGAGAATAACAATCATAGTGTTCGATATTAAAATAAACTTTTGCACGCAGATTATAAAAGAAGATTTTCCGAGCGAGTGAGAAAGATTGTTTACGGCGGTATCACATAAAAACAATCGATCTAAGTCGGTTTTCATCATGCGAAAACCAGCAACGGTGAAAAAGCGGTCTCACTTACCGGTCGTCCATCGCCCTCTTCCAGAGCGCCAGCGCCCCGACCATGTCCCTTCTCTTGTCGACGTACGTGGCCCCCAGCAACTCGAGCGCGTCAATCCTCTGCTGTCGGGTGACAAGCCCGTTCTCTGCGTTGATTAGATGCTCTACGATGTGTGTGTGTCCCGTCACCGAGGCTGCTAGGAGTGGGGTCATGCCTGCGAATCAATGTAAAAAAATAATTAAGGAACACAAATCGACCTAGTCCCAAACTAAGCAAAGCTTGTACTATGGGTACTATTAGACGACGATATACATAATATATAAATACATACATAGATAACATCCATGACCAAGGAACAAATATTCGAGGTCGTCACACAAATATTTGCCCCGGCCGGGATTCGAAACAGCACCGCCGGCTCAGTAGGCAGGTGCTCTACAAACTGCGCCAACCGCGTCGACTTGCAAGTACACCGACCATTTAGGCTAGATAGAAAGACAATTTGACACTTCTCCACTGTTTTCGTTGTAACAGTACCGTTCAAACCCAAACCAGACACTCGAGTATATGACAGTGACAGAGTGATCAATCCTTACCGTATGAGTCGACATCCATAGTCGCGCCGTGTCCTAGCAGCATTTTGAGTATATGTAGAGAACCACTCTCCGCGCAGTCGTGCAACGCCGTGTTCCCTTTGACGCTCTTTCTGTTGACATCAGCGTTGAGCGCGAGCAGGTACTTGGCGATCCTAATGTGGCCCTTGTAGCACGCTATCATTAGGCACGTGTGCCCGTGGCGATTCGCTATTTCTATGTCTGGAAGAGAGAAAGATTTAGGATGAGTTTCAGCTGTTTAACCTGTTTATGAACACCATATGAATTTTTTATCACACTTTAAGGGTTTACATGCTAGAAAACCGGGCGGTAAATCGTATATTACGCCCTAGGGTGGTAAGTCGTATATTATGCCCTAGGGTGGTAAGTAATTTCGGTATTGAGTACTATTACTTTTCTTTTATTTCCTCCAATATGTGATGAAAAACGTCGTACGTGACTCTGGTGGTAAAGGAATTCCAAACTCGTGTAAATAAAGCCCTCGCCTTTGGCTTCGGGCTTCTAATAGACACTCGTTTGTATCTAATTCCTCGTTTACCACCCTTGTTACGTAATGTACTATTTTCCTTTACATTCTTAAGTAGATTAAACGTTATGTATACAAGTCAATTCTCGCTTCTACCTGACTGGGCACATCATCATCATCATCATCAGCCTATTCTTGTCCACTGCTGGACATAGGCCTCTCCAACTGCACGCCATTGTAAGCGATCCTCGGCTACTCTCATCCAGCTTTTGCCAGCCACTCTGCACAGATCATCGCTCCACCTAGTCTGAGGGCGTCCCACACTACGCTTGCCGATCCGCGGTCTCCACTCAAGAACACGTTTACCCCACCGGTTATCGGTTCTTCGGATAATATGGCCAGCCCACTGCCACTTCAAATTGCTAATACGGTGAGCTATGTCGGTAACTTTGGTTCTCTGACGGATCACTTCGTTCCGAATTCGATCCTTCAAAGAAACTCCGAGCATTGCCCTTTCCATAGCTCTCTGAGCGACTTTAAATTTGTGGACCAGCCCAACCGTGAGTGTCCACGTCTCGGCACCGTATGTCATTACGGGTAGGACGCACTGGTTGAAAACTTTCGTCTTCAGACATTGTGGAATTGGCGATGTGAAGACCCGACGAAGTTTGCCATATGCTGCCCAGCCCAGCTGTATGCAGCTGTAGCTGACTGGGCACGGATTTACGTAATAGAAATATTGTTTTGAAATTCCTTTTTTTTTCATCATACTATACAAGTATGTTTGATAGTTTTGTACTTGCTTTACGCCTAGGTGCCAAGCTATTTCTCTTAACCTTTCTTGTATATTTTAGCAACTAAACGTGAAGCGGATTTTCAATTATTCCATTAATTATTTCTATAGTGAACCACTAACCACCAAACCGAAACCTAAAACTCACAAGAAACCTTTTGATAGAGCAAAGTTACTTAACTATGTTTTATTTTGAAACCGTTCTAGTGGGAACGAAAGCCGAGGTGAAGGGAAAGTGAAAGAAATGGCTTGTGGTTTATGAAGTGCTCGGTGCCGTCAAAGTTTCATTTCTCGGTTAGGAAAACCCGACTTTGCACACAGTTTTATCGATTTAATCAAGGAAAACCCTATTTTAACTCAAACTTATGAAACTACTAGCTCCGCCCCGCGGTGTTACCCGCGTTCGGGATAAAAAGTTGCCAATGTGTTAATCCAGGGTGTCAGCTGTCTCCATACCGAAGTTTATCAATATTGGTCCAGCCGTTTGAGCGTGGAGAAGTAACAAACATATACATAACACGCTCACAACCTTTGGTCTTTATAACATTCGTGTGATATGTGACGTTTTGCAACAATAGGGTCCCCTTTATCGCTTACCAAAAGGACGATAGTTCGTTTTGATTCTTAACTCGCCCGCGATTCACGCGTGCTACAAAGTGGTACCCTTTGCTTGAACACGGCACATATGTAAACCTATAGATACAGTTGTCAGCAAAATTCGATAATAATCGCGCGATTCGCCGTAACCTGTATGTAATTGGACGTCTCTAAAGTTGACCAATACTATTGTCCTTCATACGCCTCTAACTGAGGGTCACCCATATACATACATACATCCTTAGAGTTTGCCGCAAATCACACAATACCTATTACAGATGTTTGTTCAACAGATAATACGTTGCCACTATCATCATAACTGTATCCACTAATTGTCAAAGACATAATCGCACTACAATCACTTCACGTCAGTTAAAATCTCATTGTGTGTGTAGGAGTGGCGTAACTTATCTGTGAATCAGCCGATTCAGCATGGAGATCCATTTGGATAATGTATTATTTATTAAAATACCCTTACCTACTTATAAGCCAGTAGAAATTAATTATAGGCGAGGAAAGGCTACACCATTGGTATAGTACACCTGTACTTTCTTTCTTTCCTAACTTGGTGTCTAACTTAATAAAGCAAGTTAAGTATAACTATATCGTGCGTGCTGTGTGTAGATTCAACGTAGGTGCCGGCATACGCACCGGTACCAGGATCAACGTGCTGTTGCTTGACAACGCTCTGGAGCAAGGAGGTATTAAACCCGTTCCAGACCTTCCGATCCTACCCGATCCGATCCGATTTATCGGATCGGAAGGCTGGAACGGGTTTTAGGACTCACTCTCACTCTAAACGCACCCGCGCCATTCTCCACCAGCACCTCTAGCACAACTGTGACATACGACTTTTTCTCGCGCGAGAAATATTACCTATCTTTCTTCGCAGTACTGTGAGAGAGTGACAGGATGCTGTCGCTCGACAAGAGTCGCGAAGCCTAGTTGTACTAGACGGGCAGGAACTTGAAGCAGACGGCTCGCAATTACGTACCATGTGCACGGTGGAATTCACGTTGACACCGGCCCGCACCAACGGCAGGTCCCGTACTGCCCTCGTATGTGGGACAGTTAGTAGCTCACCTGCGCCATTCTCCACTAGGAACTTGACGATGTCATAATGTCCGTCGAAGCAGGCGGCTCTCAGCGGTGTGCTGTGTGTACGGGTTGTGGAGTTGACGTTGGCACCGGCGCGTACCAACAGGCGCACCAGCGGCAGATGCCCCGCTGCCGCCGCGCACCATAGTGGGGGCGCGCCTTCTATCGTCTCGCCGTCGAATGTCACTGGAATAAGGGGGTGGAAATTAGCAACGGTCTTATCATGAGTTTACTGTGGCCGTTCTCGCTAGCGAGTGCGTATATTACTTGTATGGAGAATTGGAGTTCTACAAAGTAACCGCTAGGGCCGCTAGAAGTACTCTACAAATCGTTTACGATGTCATGTTAACTTATGGTAAGGGTATTGAATAAGTGTAATTACAATTTGTAACGTATGATGTACCACCCGATTTAAAAAAGTCTGTTGGTTGGTTTATCTTTCTCACAATAACAGTGCAACGGCCCGGCGGTCATTTTGGAGTGTAGGTAATGATAATATTTTCCAACCATAAGATATTTAACTAACAAAAGGAACCAAATCTGATATCCATGAATGTTTTCAAGTGACCAGCTCAAAAAATACGACACCAACACAAACATTTCTATTCAATTGAGTATCGTTGAAGTGTTATTGAATCAAACAAAAAAAACTCTCGACTGATTTCGCCACAATCTGGCAATGTTAAAAAAGCGTGAGAGTCATGGAACTCTCAATGAACATGAGACCTATTGGTTCAGAATGTTACAATGGCCGTAAGCCAAGCTATTGACGTACAGGAATGGAGGGAAAGCGCGTAACTAATGTCGTAGTCTACGTTTCAGTGAACAATGATTAGACAAAGGTGAGCACTTATGTGAGCGGAAGACACTTTAGGCTTGTGGTGACAGATGGGTATTATTATGCGTGGGCACGACGGCGGCGAAAACTGTTGAGACTGTTGACCATTACAAAACACGTATCATCACAGTTACCTCAATACCTTTTCTATTTTTGTAAAGAAAAAGGAACACTGGGATATTATTGAGTCCACTTCTAGCCATTAATAATTCTATTGTGATCATCACTTGCACACAATAAGATGAAAAAGTGCTACCGGACAAGTTCTCTTTACGCTTCTTGAGTCCTGCTAACAGGAATTCAAGTTTTGGTAGCTGACAGGGTCTTTTGGGGGCTAGAAGTAGTCGAAGAGCCACATAACTATCAGGCACGGGACTAAGAATAAGAATAAGAATAATTTTTATTTTACCAAAAGAAACATTACTACATTTAACATAATTTTACAGTGACATCCACACTAGGCATAGCCTGTATCGTGGAAGTCGTATCATACACATCAGGTTCATTAACAATGCGGCTATAGACATGCCTTAAAGAAGAAAATATTAAAATGAACAAATGAACAATACTATGATAAATACATTTAGGGCGTAATAATAAATAATGTTCATAAAAAATTGTTTGATTGTCTGTGAGTGTGAGTGTGAGTGTCAGTGAGTGTAGTGTAATGTGAGCAAGGAGCGAGAAGAACGTGAGCAGAGCTTTAACTCAATGCTTCTTCAGCTTGATCATACGTCCATGATAGTAAGAGCTCCCGTACTCGCGTTTTAGCCACAAAAATTTGGCATCTTTATGTCACATACTTTAATAATGTTGTTATAAATATTAGGGAATAAGAATTTTTTAAAACGTTTTGCAAACATAGTTTTGACAGTTGGTACGGGTATCTTAAAAACTCTTTTCTTTAACCATTCAGGATAGGATGGATGTTGTAGAATTGACTTATGAGTGAAAATTATGGCCCGAAACAAAAACAATTTACGGACGCTTAAAACTTCTGCTTCATTATAAAGATCTTCAGTAGGGAACAATCGTGGCTTCGTAAAAGCTACCTTCAATACCGCCCTTTGCGCTCTTTCCAGACATATCAAAGAAGATTTAGCACAACCACCCCAGGCTAGAATACAGTAATCAATAATAGACTGACAGAGGGCAATATAAACTTCCTTCAACAAGGTCAAATCAGGGCAATTTCTTAAAAATTTCATTGTGTAAATAAATTTGCGTACTCTGTTGGATGTGGCCGAAATATGTTTCTTAAAATTTAGGTTTTCATCTAATACAACGCCTAGGTACTTCAGGGAAGCAACTCTACTGATAAATGCGCAGTCGCAATTTGAACCATCAGCTACAGAAGAGGCAACGCAGTTGGATGTATGAATTTTAATTTGTTTCATAGAGACCGTTGGACGAGACGAAGCGGTTTTATGAAAACATAAAAATTGCGTTTTAGTAGCATTTACAGTTAAAAGATTATGTGTCAACCAGTCAACAACTCTGTTTAAACCCTTCGTCGCCGCATCTCGTACATCCTGCCAAGAGTCACCATGAAACAATAACGCTGTATCATCGGCGTAACACAGGATTTCACTTTTTTCGATTTCCAGCGACATGATACCATTTATATATGCAATAAATAGGGTTGGTCCCAAAATACTTCCCTGTGGTACGCCAAAAGACACAGGCTTCACATCACTCCTTCTGTCGCCTATTTTAACGACCTGACTCCTGTCCGACAGGTAACTCTCAAACCAATCTAGCGCGATCCCACGAACGCCAAAGGATTCCAGCTTTTTGAGAAGCATGGGAATCGAAACCGTATCGAATGCTTTAGCTAAGTCAAGAAAGACTCCGATACAGTGTCGACCCCCATCGAGATGAGATACAGCGGTATCTATTAACATAGTTACCGCGTTCTCAGTAGACTTCCCTTTGCGGAAACCAAATTGATGCTCAGATAGAAGTTTATTTTGCTCTGCTACTAATACTGATCATTTGTGATTCAGGAGTTCTTTACGCGTCAGCAAGAGTAAGCAGTCGCTTCGCGTTGAGTCTGTAAAACTCTCGCAACTCTTAGAGCGCCAATAGGCAACCGGACTAAAAAAACTGTTTAGTCTATCAGTTAGATTATTAAAATATAATGAACACGTATTTTATCTATTATTATAAGAAAAAAAAATTACGATGATACAGAGGTTTGAAGTTTCGCGTGACATCACTTGTGGCCTGTGGGTACCATTTCTACTTACCAGTGACGTCACAAACCCCAACTCCAGAACTTTGATGGTCTCTATTTGTCATTTTTATTAATTTGATAAAACAAAAAGCACGTATCTAGTATGTCTCAATAGAATTATGTATTTTTACACCTGCACCTGTGGGTACACCTGCGCCTCTACCACAACTGTGACACGCGACTCTTTCTGGCGCGAGAAATGTTACCTATCTCATTCTTCGCTGCATTGTGAGAGAGTGACGGGCGATGCTATGTCGCGCGACAAGTCGCGAAGCGTAGTTGTGCTAGACGGGCTGGGACCAGGTCCAACTCACCGGAGCCAGGCAGCTCGATGTCCGCTTTACACCTTTCGATCAGATACTCAGTTCAGCTCGTCTGCGGTGCGCCAACTGTGTAGGTACACCAGGAACCAGGTCCAACTCACCGGAGCCGGGCAGCTCGATGTCCGCTTTACACCTCTCGATCAGATACTCAGTTCGGCTCGTCTGCGGTGCGCCAACTGTGTAGAAACACCAGGAACCAGTTCCAACTCACCGGAGCCGGGCAGCTCGATGTCCGCTTTACACCTCTCGATCAGATACTCGGCCACGTCGTAGTGGCCGTTCCTGCACGCGATGACCAGCGGCGTGGCGCCGCCCACCTTCGCACCCACCAACATGTTCAGCTCGTCTGCGGAGCGCCAACTGTGTAGGTACACCTGGAAAGAAGAGAATAGAACGTTAGAATTGCATGTAGATATTATACTGTTAAGTGGAACCGGTGTATCTGTATCTGGTTAGATAGATCGATCAAGCGAGAGTGGATCTTGGACGGTACCTCTACGTATGGAAACCTTCACTTTAAGTGGAAATAATCTCTTGGTGGCCATAATAGTCGGTTAATATATTTATCTATCAATATGTGAACTTTGTAAGAAAATGGAAAAGAGAATACAATCCGAACTCAATTGATTTTGGTAACTACTAGTTGCCTGACACGACACCGCTCTTATTTTGTTACATAAATTGAGTTCAAATCAAAATAAGAAGCAAGTGAGTGGTTATCTACCTGATGTGAAAGGAGCTTGACTTTTGCAATGCTGGGCACTATACGGGGTAAAAAACAACGAACAGGCATCATAACTGTATTATGCTGTAGCAACTGATGTTAAGTATCGTTACGTTTGGCAATTCAATTACGCAAATAAAAACACGCGAGTGCAAAAGTAATAAAATTTTATCTCTTTTCCCAGAATATCTTCACCAGGGTGGAAAATAGGTCGATTTCTGACGAAAATACCGTCGTAAAAATCCACCGCATACAATTCAATTGCCAACCTTGCAATTGCACTTCGGTTAAAAATAGCTGAGTCATAGTTTTAAACTTTCATTCGTTTCATGCATCACTAAGACACTTAGGCTTTAACTGCATCATGAAATAAAACGAATCTCGTATGGTCGGCGACTAAAATTCATCTTAAATAAAAGTCATTTAAGTAGTATTTTGAAGATTACTTTCTTGACCTATGTTGTAGCTCTGCCTTTTAGTTAAGGCGTACTCACTTAATATGACCAGTATTTTAAGAGTAACGTTTTTTTAGCCTACATTTTGTTTTGCCGATTGATACTTTGCCGCTTCTATCTCTCGGGGAGTTGACATTAGCTAAACTATATTGTTGTTATCGACGGAAAATTATATAGTACTTTCTATTCCGATACCCGACCAGAAGAAAACTGTGCATATAGTAAGGCCGCATAGGCATTGGTGGTTGACCAATAAGACGCGACGGATGACAATTTGCGCAATTAGAAAGGAGACAGTCAACTGATGCAAGCGCCCAAAGTGCAGCGTGTCATCACTGATGAAGATACTGTAGTGAAATCTCTAAGGCACCTCGGCGTGTTTGGCAACAGTCCCGGTGTGCAGCAATCCGTTGCAAAACCAACAACAGAAGCGAAACCTAACCCTAGCGCGATGTTATAAGAACTAACAGCCGATTGATCGCTCATCAATACCCACGTCATTATGTAACTGTGAATAGATTCCATGAATTAACCGATAAACAATGCATTAGTCTACGTTAACATATTCTAATATTCCAATGACACCTTGCTGCTATTGCTAATCCAAGTAACCTTGCGAAAGTGTGAAAAACATTAAACGTTGGTAGGAAACGTACAACATTTCACACTTAAGGAATATAATCTAATGTGATGAAGCAAAAGATAGCGTGAATGGTGCGGAAAATATACGAAGGAGTGCGGGGTGATGCTTAACTAAATATATCATCCCTTACTCTTAATATAATATTAATTTAGCATCGTCTCAAGGCGCTGGCAGCATTTCCTCGGTGAATAGCAACGCCAATACGCCCTTAATTATTAACTTGAGTTTATATCCTTCAACCCCTTCCGATACTAAAACTTGGCTATGCCCGTGCACAGTCAGAAGAGACTCGCATTCTATCTTTCAAACAACTATGGCAATGGCAGGATTGCCGTACATAAGTTGAACGATCGAACAAGATCTGTATACGCTCGTGCCCTCTCTCTATCGCATAAAACGTGTTCTTTCAAGAGCATAGATATAATGAAAACCGGCCAAGTGCGAGTCGGACTCGCGCACCGAGGGTTCCGTACAAACACTTTCCATCCCTAAGTGGTTAAGTTAAGTTTGCACCTGGTATGTATAGCGCCCCATATAAATTAGGTGCAAAGTTAGGTATTAATAGGTATTAAAAAAAAATTACTTACTAGATCTCGTTCAAAACAATTTTCGTTGGTAGTTTTTATAGTAATGTACATCATATGTTTTTTTTAGATTTTTCATTTTCTTATTTTAGAAGTTAGAGGGGGGGGGGGGGGGGGGGCAACTTTTTTCCACTTTGAAAGCGTCTGTCACGCAAACTATTCGGTTTAGAAAAAAAAAATTTTAGATACCTTGATATCATTTTTGAAGACCTATCCATAGATACCCCACACGTATGTGTTTGATGAAAAAAAAATTGCTTTTCAGTTCTAAGTATGGGGAGCCCCTAATATTTATTATTATTTTTTTATTTTTGCATCAAAATCTTAATGCGGTTTACAGAATACATCTACCTACCAAGTTTCAACAGTATAGCTCTTATAGTTTCGGAAAAAAATGGCTGTGACATACGGACGGACAGACGGACAGACAGACGGACAGACAGACAGGCATGACGAATCTATAAGGGTTCCGTTTTTTGCCATTTGGCTACGGAACCCTAAAAACATGCAGCAGTACGATATAGCATCTTCAGGAAAGATGAACTAGGAGAGGAAGAGCTGAAGGATATTAACCTTAAAGATGACCTTTCTTTCTGCAGAACAAAGAAGATTTGAGGAAAAAGGCTGTATGGGAGCGCCGCCGGAACAGTAACAGTTGGCTCCAACTGAGAATTGCGTTGAATAAACGCAGTCAGGCGATCGACAACCCGTCTGTGCGAGACAGACAGGCGGTCGGTGTAGGGACACCAAATCATCATCATCATAATGCAAAACATTCTTCAAGCATCTTTTATACTCATCAACAATTGCTGTGGTACATCGTTCCAAGTAACGTAAGGCGTGCTTCGTTGGTAATTCGGCTACGCTAACACTCCAAAACTCGTTATTTCACTTCTTGACCCCTATGCTTAGTTACTGATCAGTGTGGGTCACATTTGAACTTTCCGTTAAAGTATCAGCTTAACTTAGCAAATTTTTGAGATGACGTACAAGCGGTTAAAAAACGTGGCGTTAAATTACACGTGATGTTTAAGAGGCCTTATTCCTTTAAAAATGCTGATTGTTTAGACATTTTTCTCTATGATCAAACATGGTTCTTAACATATTATTGATGTTACTACGTAGAACAGGCCTATTGGGATTTATTGGTATATATTTGAAACCTGCAGTTTTAATTTTTCATTGATAATTTTTGTTCGAAAAACTACTCGAAATTTACAAAATACAGGTGGAAAATTCGTTTTTTCAACTTATTATCGACTGCACGCAATGAAAGCATAAAATAGCTACGTTACTAGTAGTAACGTAGCTATTAATAATATTTTTTCCCGAGATCTAGGTAGTAAGTTACTACTTCAAAAAGTTGGTTGAAATTATCAATATATTCGTCATAATATGAAAAAAAAATTTTTTAGGAGGAATAAGGCCTCTTAACAGCTTACGATTTAAATCCGCTAAAACCGGCAGGTTAACATGGCGAAATCATATTTCATTTCTATAATTTTAACTAGAAGTTGGTATTTTACAAATTGCGTTATCCAGAAGGCGCATACTTTTATTATATCCATCCAATGTAACTCGTTTAAAACTGTATAATATAAAGTGGATATGTTTTTAAAAGAAGTAAGTAGGTACTAAATTATGAAAAAACTAACCGAATGTCTTAAGTATTTGCCGAAATTCCGTAACAACATCCAAGTGATAAGTGGAACAAGTACATCAAGAAGACCAAATAGTTATGATCCTATCTCGAATATTTCCGCGTTATTCTAGATAAACAATAATCCTGCGCTGTTTAGATGCAACTCGTTCCCACTTCCTTCACAACTAGTATCGGCGCGATGCACGGGTCGTTGACCTTGCTGCAACGCGAAAGGAAATCGCTGCACATCTACTAAAGGCATATTGAATTGCAGAAGCATGAAGATTGTCAATTAGTGTAATTTACATTCAGTGAACAAACATGATACTTTAATTATAAAGTAGAAACGTTGATCGATAAGAAATTTGACTAAGAAAGTAAAAACTTGCAGAAGCGAACAGTTTTAAAGTAAAATGAACAAACAAAACGAGTTTCAATACTCATTATAAATGAAGCAATTTACGAAACTGAACCGATATCAAAACAAGTCAGTGTAACTTTCACTTGCAACGACAGCTACACAAGATATAGATAGTAAACAGAGATATAAAAAACAATTAGGTCTCAACCTCAACCAAGTATTTACCACAATTAAACCAACGTTACTGAATTTGAACGTCGCTTTACACACTTAATGCCAAAGGACAAAAATGATCAGCTACATGCCAATGACAGATGTATTTAGTCCATGCAGTGACAAATAATATATCACGATAGTGACGTAAACCAACAACATTAGACATGTAATAATAGGTAATAAAAATAATGAAATACGTCGTATAAGAATAGACACTTGCGTTGCTTTTCCAGTTTCAGAACCGTCCAACATTAGAATGCTTAGTCACATGTAAATGACAGGGAAAACTATTCATTTTGTTCCAATTACACAAGATTATGCGGCACTGACTCATCGTAAAAACGTACAATTTTATAGTAGGTAAGCAGACACGCATTACACCGAAGATAAAATCAGGAATCCTAGAAGAAATATAACATACTTACTCTATTCGATAAAAAATCAAAACTACCACTGTTTTGTAGGGTACCTCACTGAATTGAAAAACTGAATTGAAAAACTGAATCTAAACCAGTTATTACACTCTGCGTATATGCGGGTATACTGCGTCCTAGAAACATGAAGCGGGTACCTACCCGATTGGTTCAAAATACAAGTACCACAGCGTTGTTTTTTAATGAAAACACTGAATTAAAAGCTCAATCTAAGCCAGTTCTCACAGTGGAGGGATTTGCTGGTAAACTGCGTCCGCGCGACGAGCTCAGTAATTAAATATACGCAGAAACAATGCGTGTCACAGCAGCCGGCAAAAAGGTTTCACAACTCATTGTAGTCGGGGTTGTGCCCGATGAATATGTGAATTACTTTTATGTCGCAAACGGCAGTTCAATGTCAATCTTTGTTCTTGTGAGTCAGAAATTGAATTAAAACATTATCTAAGTTCCCAAATAGTTCTTCTCGTTGTGATGCATATAGTTGGAAATCCCAATAATTTCTTTAGGCAATTAAGCAACAAACTACGCCAAAGTGATGTGGAAGAAACACTTGAATACTGATTTAATGTCCCACACTGAGAAAATAAGACAAATGGCGCAGAAAGGTTGAAAAGTGAATTTCAAGTAAGTACTTTCGGTTTAAAGCAAAACTCCTTATAAGAGAAACATCGACGTGGAAGTCAATGAACTGCGAAACGATAACAGACCAACCAGTACATCTAGACGTGTAATTGCATCCGGCGCGCAAGGCCTCGCATCGCCTGGCGTGCGCGAGCGCAGTGAACAAACACTAGCCTCTAAAGTCTAAACAATGCAGAGTATTTCATCAATATCCAGAATAGTGGCTGGCGTTCGCTTAAATATGTGGTCTAAACATTTTGGAAACTTACCAACTTTAGACTCTAAATGGTTTCAGAAAAAGGGAGTCATAATCTCAAACTCAAAATGTATGACATCATCAGCCCCTGCGGCATAAAATTTCAAAGATGGTCTTACCGTTCAGTGGGTTCACCCTGCCAAACAGACCTTTCGTTCATCAAAAGCTGTATACTGGAATTTTGTGTCTTGTCGACAACACGTGGACTTCATCCACTAGAAGTTAGAACATTATAAATGATATTTTCAATGATAAAAAACAAACACGACATTGGATCGTCTCGTCATCAACACCCAGAACAAGATTTGAATTCTGAATGCATAGAATTTAAAGAAACGTCAATATATCTATATATTGGCATGCGCACCTTCTATTTGCACGCGAAAAAGAAAACGTAAATAGTTTGAATATTTAAAAGCTAGCAAAAGACTGATGATAAAAAAATCCAATAAAAAAAATACACAATTGGCTGAACTTTTGACCAGACGTGGCAATGACAACTAAGAACACAGTTCATTAGCATCTAAGAAGTTTCATCAGAAGCAGTCAATAACAATAGTATATAGCAAAAATAATGTATACCTTTTTAATTTAAAAAGATGTCTGATTTTGGTTGAAATTCTAAGCAAAAGTGGCAGTGCGTCAGCTATTTATTATTCTACTTCAAATTAAAGTAGTAGCATGCATGTAACAAACCTCAAACTAAAATACTGGTAAATTGCGACCTATCGATTCAAAGACTTACCAGTGGTAGATAATTTTGCAGCAGGTCTTAGGTATGATTTGATTTATATGTTGACGAGCAACCCGTTCACTGCCAATTGCTTGACCAACTCATGATGATTTGCAATTTGAAAAGTATTCATTAATGAAATGCTAATTGTTTCCTAGTTATTACCACATTACTTGTCTTGCCTTTGGTTGTGTCTTAGAGACAACTTTACAGTGATTTTTCGTTTATGTCGTGACGACGCGGTTGGCTCAGTTTGCAAGCACTTGCCTACTGAGCAGCGGTCCCGGGTTCGAATCCCGGCCAGGGCAAATATTTGTGTGATGAACTCGAATATTTGTGCTTGGGTCATGGTTGTTCCTATGTATTTAAGTATATATTTATCTATATAAGTATATATATCGTCGTCTAGTACCCATAACACAAGCCTTCTTGAGCTTAATTTGGGACTAGATCGATTTGTGTGAGGTTGTCTGATATTTATTTATTTATTTTATTTATTTATGAAAGGTTATTTTTACGTATCAATATTTTAACATTTTAAGCAGGTTTTCGTAAATATTATGCGCTATTTATTCAATTTTTTACATACGACCGCCTAGTTCTGACCTCACAACTTCACAGCAGGTTCGGTTTCGGTTTAAAGAATTTATTCTCATAAGAACAAAAAATACATGTTCACTTAAATGAGAACTTACAAGCTAATTAATCTAAATAGGTATTCGTAGAATAACAAGTAGCATGCATTATTTTTAGGTTTTTCAAATTTTACAATTACATAAAATTTACCAAAAATTACAACAAATCAATTGTTTCAAGAACATAGTTTTTAAGCCGTTTTTTAAACATATTAAATGAATTTAAGGTTTTAATTTCTAGTGAGGGTTTCAGGTTTAACTAAATGTTATAGACAAGCATGTCGGGCCTTAGTGTAAATATTCACCTTTTTGATACGTCTAAGAAGCTTGCGTTGACGGCGCAGGAGCGTCTTGCCGCAGTGTCGCAGCGTCTCAATCCAGCGGCACCGGACCGGCACCAGATCCCACACTACCGACGACATGGTCACACAACACAACAACACATTTGTTCCAACAGTTGCACACGTTTTACCAGCCTTACTCACACTTGTCCAAGAAATTACGAGCGAATAGTTCAGATGTCGAATTCATATAAGAAAGTGCTGATGAAGAAATCTGTAATATAAATACTTGTTCAAGTTTTGCACGCCCCTGGACGGTTCGTGATGTGTCATTTAGTAAAACGTAACTGTGCAGCTTGTATTTATAATTAGTTGATTACGCGCAATACAATACGATGATTATATTTAACTTTTTTTTTATATCACACTCGGCAGATTATTATCGTATGGTCTATTGTCTAAACAATCGTTATTGCCATAAATAACGACCGGAATATAATAGAAAAGAGTAGACAAGCGGTCTCTTTTTAAAATAAATTCCTCGTTTAGATTATGTGTAAACGGCACTCATAAAACTAAATTAATGAACTCGCGTCTTTACCAAACTGGTCTACTAGTACCGATCAACTGTTGTAATGTAAGAGACTTAACTCGAAATACGATCGTTAATATAATACAGAAAAACGTCAAATAATAGATCGTTAGAAAAACCGCGGCGTTTATAATGAAGCGAACGACTTATGACAGCTATTAAGGTTCACGGAACTACACTAACACGTGGTAATATCGATCCCATCAAAAACATAAATGTAAAATGAGAGCCAAGTTCAATATCGCGTGCACTTCGCCGACAAAAGAATTGAGATCTGCAAGGGCGCCAAGTTCTTTGCCCTAAAATTTTTAGATACAAGGACATGCGACATACTCAATGCATTTATTTTACTTGGGGTGTAATTCAATATCAAGATTTGACTTGGCTAGTTTTCACAAACTAACTAAATTTTATAAAAGTAACATAGTCATAGTTCATTATCAAGCTAACAGTATAAGTAACAAACCGTACACTAACTTGCGTACTTACCTTTACGAAAATAGGTTAATGATTTGATTGATTTTGATTTATAATATAAATTTATATTTTAAAACTAGCCAAGTCAAGTCTTGATATTGAATTACACCTCAAGTAAAATAAATGCATTGAGTATGTCGCATGTCCTTGTATCTAAAAATTTTAGGGCAAAGAACTTGGCGCCCTTGCAGATCTCAATTCTTTTGTCGGCGAAGTGCACGCGATATTGAACTTGGCTCTCATTTTACATTTATGTTTTTGATGGGATATCATTACTTTTTGTACAGAAATTATTATGATGTGTAAATTACTTAATTATTATTTGTTAATTAGTTCCGCGTGTCTAGATTATGATAAATACGGTATTTAATAATGTAGAGTAGAAGTGGAGGTTTACTAGGACGGCGACCGCGGCGAACAATAAGAAAAATAACAAAGGATCTTTCCCAGAAAGATAACGGAATGGAACCAAATAAATGTATATTTTGAGAAAAAGTAGATACAGTTCTAGGTATCGAATATACCACCAGACCAAGGATTTTTTAAGATCTGCCCGCAAATCAGAGAAGGAAAATACGATTGAACTTGTTATCCCTTCAAGTAATGTAAAAGTAATAAGTCTTTATATGCATGTGCATGTAAAACGAACGTAAAAAGTCATAATCAAAACCTATCTATTAACTATTTAGCATGCCATAGCCTTGAGTGTGAATGATAATGTTTATATAGTTTGTAATCGTGATTCTTCACTTGGAATCTGCCTAGTGCTTGATCGAACGCGTGTGCCCATTCCGTCGGGAACGGCCCCCGTGCTCGGTGGAAGGTACATTTCATATGGGATATAAATTTGTTGTTCGTAACGATAAACCCATGATTTAATATTAACTCTCTCTTTGTCCTCATCTGTACAAAAGCGTGCTGAAGCATTCTAGGGCAGGAGGACAAAACAACACTTCAACATGTAAATTATTTATTTTTTATGCAGCAAATACATTAAAATTTGGGTTAATATGTTAGAAAACTGTACTTAGTTTTTACTAAGTGCAAAAAAAAATTGGCGATTGTTTCTAAATGAAATGAATAAACACAGTGACACAGCACAGTGAACCGAAAGTAGCTGACAATACGCAATTTAGTTTCCTAAAATATAAACTACACTCAACTCAATATCAGAAAGAGATAATCATCAAATGTGGCACTCGAAAAATCTACGAGTACGAAACAACAAAACGTTTTCAATGAAAAAGTGCCACTGGTAGGTACAGATTACTTTTTGAAATTGTAGACCAACAGATGCAGCATTGTTAATACTGTAAGTCACGTTCAATTGAAAGAGGTCGCGTCTGATTGGCGTCACGTTTCGAGAGATCGCGGCAAGCGAACGGTTCTAATATCAATAAATTGTGCTTTTCTTGCCAGAAAGATGCCAACCAGATGCTAACATACTGTGAGGAAATTTTCGGTAAACAACTACTATCTACTGTATGGTGAATCGTTCAAACTCGGATGATAGACTAAGGACACGATATGCTAAACTACGATACTGCCATCAGCGTATACAGGAAATCAAATTATTCACGAATCTGAAGTTTCATTAAAAGAGGTTCAGCGCCATGGTACAGTCAAAAAAAATTAAGTGATCAAGTTTGAATGTCTCAAAGCAGTTGCAGGGAAAAGGACTAAGCATGATCAGTTACTATTTATGTTGTCAAGAAAGGTTCTAAACGCGTCTTGATAACATTAAGTCAAGGGGGTGATAACTTTGACGGCTATTGCGTTCTGAGAATCATCCAGTAGATAGGAGGACTGCATGAATTAATTCCACCGTCTCCGTTCAGACAATACAGTACTCGGCGCGGACTTGGATTCCACCCTTATGTTGTCGATATACCACTGATTCGTACGAAACGCTTTGCGTCTACTTTCCTTATGAGGACAGCTAAGGAATGGAACTCTCTTCCTGCGCACCTGTTTCCTGAAAAATATAACTTGGATCTCTTCAAGTCGAGAGTGAATAGGCATCTTCTAGCCAAGCATGCTCCATCTTAGGCCTTATTGTCACTTAACATCAGGTGCAATCGAGGTTAAATGCATGGCTATTTTGAATAAAAAAAATCCATTTAGTAGGAAGCAAAACATGCAAAACTTCCGTTGTAAAAATTATACACCGATGTGAACAAACACGCCTACAGGAGTTGCAAGCGTCATAAAACTCATATTGAAAGTGCAAATGCAATTGCAAGAAACATACTCGCTACACGAGACACAAGACAGTACCGGTACTGGGCAAACCGACCGAGGCCACATCGAGTGGAAATATTGCGATACTCGACGGCTACTTGGTATTCCCACTAAACTTGATGGAGGACGCGCGAGCGATGCGAGGGAAGCGCGGTTTGCAACAAATATTATATAACCCTATTGGTTATATTTCTATATTACATTCCTCAATCATCTAGCGATCCTCTATCGAAATGCGAATGGTCACTGCCGCTCCCGAATCGGGCTTTAAAGCCATTTAAAACATTGCCAGAAAAACGCTTTATATTAAATCACCTGATAAAGATGTGAACTATGATGATGACTGTGGCCTATGATGATGACGATTGTATTCCTAATACAGTTAAGTGAAGAACGAGTCATATTAGTTGATATTTATCAAACTACTAGCGACACGCCCCGGTGTCGCACGAGTGCAATTCTTAACACTTTCGCTACCAGGAACCCGCCTGGTAGGCACTCGTAATCATTGCTCAGATGCCGGTCACGTATTTTTGCTTAAAGAGCTACCCACCCAGCGGGCTCTCGGTTTCTGGGGTAGGGTTAAATTTTATATCTGGTTGCGAAAGTGTTAAAAATTATGCATGTATCACACATACATATAGTAAAAAAAAAAGTAAAAAAGTAAAAAAGTATTTATTTTCTCCACCACATAGTATACAGTTTATATACAGTAAGTTATGGTATTTTTCTTATGAATAAACCTTCCTCTTGAAATACTTTATCCATTAAACAAAACCGCATCAAAATCCGTTCCGTAGTTTTAAAGATCTAAGCATACATACAGGACGGACAGCAGGAAGCGACTTTGTTTTATACTATATAGTGATAGAGCGGTTTTAAGGTAAATCACGCGATATAAAGCTTATCTCTGGCCAAAAAGACCGCTCGCGATTTCTACTGACCTTAAAAGTTGCGTAAGAGGTCAACTTCGAGTAACTTATTTCATCATCGATTATGTCAATCCTTCTATTTTCCTGTTATAGAACGAGTTCAAGATTACTTTCTTCACGATTGCCGACAATAGGAATTGAATCAATAAAGCAAACACGGCAGATGATTCATTTATATTAAAAGAAGAAAATAATAGAGAAGTCGACCCACAAGGATGTTACTAATTCATAAAGATCTAACGCATATTTGGAACAAATGCATCTACATCTGATTACTAAAAATGATACAAGGCTTCAAATCTGAATTGTTATTAACAACGTGTTTAATATGAAGTAGTTTCATAAAGAACATGTACTGACTGAGAACAGAATACGATTCTTATATTCATGGAAATAAGGCATATGTATGCTTAGTAAAGTAAGTTATTGCGTGCGCAAATGCTTGACTACGCATGCAAAAGAGTTATTTAAGAAATGTATCGTATTGTACGTGTCTGGTATTATAAGCGTTGTAATGTTTTATCATATCGATATCTAAGAAATATTTGCCTTAGTACGTGATCGTTATTTCTTTCTTTTATAAGCCGTAGGTAGGTATCACGGGGAGAATGTCAATATCAGAGATGAAATGAAATAATTTAATCTGGTAAGTAGGCCAAATTAACCGGCATTTCCCAAGAGGAGACCGCTGTTGAGAAGAAAGCCGTGTCGGCACGGTATTATTGCTATTTGTTTGTAGTCTGTTAGTTCCATATAGACATTTGATCTCAATAAAAAAATCTATGTTAATAACTTTGGCGGGACACTATTAATTTGAACGAAAAATAAAGTGATTGTTTTTATAATAATATTATTTTCGGACACGTCCGGGAAAAAAAGCCCATTTACGCCAAATGTCCGGGTTTTTGAAGTCTTTGTCCGGGTTCGGCGATTGTAGAGATGGCAGCCCTAGTCATATGCAATTTATTATCGTAATATCGTCCGGGATACAATGATACCAATTTTAGATCGGTCATTGACATGGTGGCATGACCTGGTACGATGCAATCACATATAAATGGAAATCAAAAACAACGCGGAAAACATACGAAATAGCCCAAATTACAAAGAAATCAATATCATTACCAAATACATATAACGACAAGGTGATATTTAAATAAAACGTTATGTTTATGTTTTAAGTTTTAACCAACGTCAAACAATAGAGTAGGTTCTTCGTTGATTCGTAACTACCAAATAACCGACGCCAACGAAGCGAAATTATGTTTTCCCAGAAGAGAACAATCGTTTAATAATTTTTGAAGACCTTCTTCAATTTGTACCGAATTCCATCAGATCCTAACCTCGTGACAATGGGACTCAATAGAAAATATACACTTTCGGACAAAAAAATCGGCCCAATGGTCTGATTAATCGAAAAAAAAAAAAGAAATACAAAAAACATCACTTACACGAATTCTAGTACGATAATCGTTGTTTTGAACACCTCATTCCAAGAATATTTCGTATGTATAGTGCTCGATAGCTACAAACGATGTTTTCAAACGATTCCACATAGTTTGCGTCACATCGCAGTATTGTGACCGCCAGGTGAGACCAGCGGCACACATCTCGAATAAATAAACCATGTCAACATACCGATGGCCAAAAATAAAATGCTGTAACCGCCAATGAATTCCAATGGCGGTTGCAGCGTTTCAAATTATTGCTATATAAGTCGTTGGGTGGAAGAAGGCTGTAAATTGTACAGAGTACCAATACTGCAGTGTTTCAGTAAATGGTCGTATGTTTATACGGATGTGATAGTAAGATACGCCCTTTTACTGTAGCACGACAAAATAGTTGAGGTACTTTTTGACTTTGTCGACGTTTGTTTGCTAGATGTAGGAAACAGTCCAATGGCGGTCCATGAGGATATTTACTTATTCAATTAAGAAGGTTCCGGATTGTTCACTATTTTAACTATTGTTTGATTAGTGGTTTCCGCAGGTTTCCTTGCACTAAATTTGAGTTATTTCGTGAAATAAAGGATATCTCAATGTCCTCTCCAATCCCGGCAATCTATTTTTCGTCAATCGATCTGACAATCTTTTTTTTTGTTTTATTTTATGCGATCGTAAGTCGATTACATAAAGTGCTGTAATCATAACATAACTGTGGCGGTGAAGAGGTTAATCATTTGACGGTTGAGATGAGATATATAACCACGTAAAGTACATCGTAACTCAAACTCATAGTATCAAAAATATTTTCGTTAAACGATTGGGCGGTATAAGAGTAGAATGGAATATAGGTGGAATAAAGTGATTCTGGTGCTGATTGCTGGGCAGGTAAATTAAGTTTTTGCCACATATTGATAGCTATATAAGGGGCCAAGTGTGCGTCGGTTAATCAAAGAATTGTCGATGCGCCTCATCGAAAAAAAAAATCGCCAATAGTTCGAGGGTGAAATGGGTAATTTCACCCGAGTTAAATACTCTACTTTTCATTTCGACTGCGAGGAAAATAAAATACTACACTCACATGTCATAAGTGAGTTAAATTAATGTCCATGTTATATAACTGTGAAACATAACTGTGAAACGCGACTCCGTCGCGCGACAAATGCCTTCATTCAAAACTTGCATTGCCGTGCGAGCAAGACAGGTGATGCTGCGTTGTGCGACAAGCGAATTCACAGCAAGATACGCTAGCCTTGCAGAGGGCTGGCCACTATTTCACCCAGCGTATCAGCATTGCCATCAAGCGTGGCAATGCGGGTAGCCTTCAGTCCTCTGGCACAACTAGGCTTCGCGACTCTTGTCGCGCGACATAGCACCGCCCGTCACTCTCTCACAGTACTGCGAAGAAAGAGTTAGGTAATATTTCTCGCGCGAGAGAGTCGCGTGTCACAGTTGTGCTGAGGTGCTGGGCACTCTCCTGAACGACAGCGATTTGGGGTAAGTTTTTTTTTTTATAAATATTAAGGGACAATCATACACAAATCGACCTAGTCCCAAACTAAGCAAAGCTTGTACTATGGGTACTAGACGACGATATACATAATATATAAATACATATATAGATAACATCCATGACAAAGGAACAAATATTCGAGTTTATCACACAAATATTTGCCCCGGCCGGGATTCGAACGCAGGACCGCCGGCTCAGTAGGCAGGTGTCTACAAACTGCGCCAAACGTGTCGTCTAATTTGTATTTTAAAAATAGTTTAGACCTTTTCTTGTTTCATCATCATTATTCATGTGTGTTTATGAAATAAACAAACATTGTTGATAGCTTGATGTATCAAGTAATCATCGTCTTTTCAAACACTGTACAAATCCGCGATTGTTGCAAAATTCGCCCACCACCGTCCGCCATTGCAAATGCCAGGATTATTACGATAATTGCATCAGAGATCAGCTGTAACATTATAACCATTATGCAATCGAGTTACGGCACTTTCTCTAACTGGCTAATGCGATTTTACATAACGCGTGTTTGATAATAAACAAAAATGTACCCCAAGGCCGTATTATTTCGGTCACGGTCAATAACTTCTCCTAATTTGCTTAATCGGCGTTTTCTAACAGTTTCTATAAAAGATACCGTTCGGGAAGTTTCCACTGAACGAATTGTTTAAATTGGATGTTTAACCGCTTATGTGGATATATGGATGCGTAAATCAAATTCAAACTATAAAATTTGCTACTTAGTAAAGTTCTTACAGATATAGTGCATGTTTTTCCATCGTATTTGGTCCGGCAACCTCGTTTTAATATTTCCATCTAAGCTTATTCACCGAATTTGACAGAGAAAACACGCTCAAACGAACTTTTCCGACAAAAAACGATAAAAAAACATTATGCACTATATCAGTATAAAATTATGAATAATTTGAGGGTTGTAACGTTCTGCATAACCACGTCCAACCGCGAAACGAATCTAAATTAGGCAATCGTATTCATTTGTTCACGTTCAACTGTTGACACACCACGATCCCGATCGCTTCCAGAGCACACAAAACACAATTCGTACATAGAACACAACACAAGCACAGCACAGCACAGTGTATACCGGTGCGGAGGGCCGCGCGGCGCAGACTGGTGGCAGTTGCAACACTGCAGTGGTGGGAAGGCTCTTTCACCGGTTACACAAGAAAGCTGGTTACGTAATGGAGCTTTTGAGGTGTAGCGACTGTTGGATGTTCGTGCTTTTTTGTTTTTGTGGACAATAGGTTTTTTGTGACTTTTACAGCGAATCCATGAAAGTAAATATTCTCTAGCCCTTTTTTACGGTATCTCATCAACGTATGTATTTGTATAATATATGTCATAAACTCTTTATTGTACATAAAAACAATTTAATAAGCACATAAAAACTGTAGGGAGCAAATAAGAGATGTAACAATGTATTATAGAGATCGTCTCTAAGTAATAATGATATACATATAACAAAGAAGATACGATTTTTGGCGTTTTTAGTGTAATCGTAAAAGATAGACCCTTTTAAATAGTGTAGATACGAGTCTAGATTGTTATTAATAACAAATAATATCATCATACATGAATTATTTATTATTATTATCACTTGGGCCTTTTGTGTGCCGCATCGACCATAATTGATCTATTGTGGCAGCCCTGTCTTAAAGCTCACTGCTGAGGCCCGTTGAGTCCAGGAATTCCCAGATTCTTTGGGCAGTGAGTTGTTGTATCTCCTCTGGGGGCACAAAGTGTTGCCCTAAGTGGATACTTCTTTTGTGCATAAGTGGTCCACAGGAGCAGAGGATATGCATAGCTGTCTCCTCTGACTCTTGGCAGAACCTGCACGTTGCGTCCTGTTCCATACCCATTAGGGACAGGTGTTTTTTCAGCTTGCAGTGACCGGTCAGAGTTCTAGTCACCGCACAGACTTTTGACCTTTAGATCATACATGAATAGTACATTACATTACATACCTTGGGCAGTGGGCAGGTTACAGGGAGAACATCTCAATTCCTGGCTAAGACAAGACGTAAAACTTTAGACAAACCACGAGCGGTAATTCGTAATATGTATGCATATGTATCTATCACAAACCTGCGTTCTGGAATATTCACGAATACACCGCCCTAGCTATGTAATGTACCATTTACGTGGCACTTTTGCGTCATTCGGGTTCTTTTTTTTTCATGTTTTCACACAAGTTGTTGTACAATCTATTTATTTCTGGAATTTTTCTCAAGGATTTATTTAATGTTTTGTTCGCGATCTCTGTTAATACTTATGTGAACTGGTTTTTAAAATAATTCCTATAAATTTCCAACAGTAATGGTCTCCTCTTGGTAAATGTCGGTAGATTCACAATCTGTCTTGTAACAGTGCCCTTGTGGCCTACTTACTGAATAAATTATATCATTTTATTATGGCAAGTCACAGACTTGTTACAAACGTTAACTTTATTTTTTATCTTACCAATTGTAAATAAATAAATATTGGACCACCTCACATGAATCGACGTAGTCCCAAAGTAAGCTAGCAGGCTTATTTTATGGGTACTAGACGACGATAATTATACATAGTTACATAGATAAATATTTGCTTAAATACATAAAAACATCATTCGCTACCCAAAGGTTGTCTGGAAGATATCGCTTTTTAGCGATAAGATCGCCTATTGTTTGCCTCTATTGTAATGTTAAGTGTCATCTGTATTTGTATTTCTTTCTTCTTGAGGTGTGCAATAACGTGCAATAAAGAGTATTTTTTTATTTTATTTATTTAAGCTTTATTGCACAAAACAAAAGTCAAATGGCGGACTTAATGCCAAATGGCATTCTCTACCAGTCAACCATAGGGCCAAACAGAGATACTAGAAGTGGGTGCAAATCAGAAATCTGATGGTAGTATTCTATTATATTCTAACATCTTCGGCCTAAGAACAAATCTTCGAGCTCATCACACAAATATTTACCTGCCGGGACTCGAATCCAGGACCGCCGGATCAGTAGGTAGGTGCACTACCGTTGTGTCAATTGTAGACGATTATCGATTACCCAGCCCATTAAAGTTTATTGATTACCAAAGTGGTATTCTACGGTTATCATAATAGGTAAGTAATTTCAAGTGAATGTTATTTGTTATTGTGTATTTTTTTTTTAAAAAGGGTACAATGAATGAAACCTAATGATGTCTCTCATCTCATTAGTAAACCGGTTTGAGCCATAGCTTCATGAACGAAATTACCAATTTATCATTCATCAATATATTTAAAAACTATTTAAATGTAATTCAGTAAACATGTACTTATTACTTATTTAATTACGTTAAGTGACACTCATTATCATTAAGTCGAGATAAGAATATTCTCCTTCCCTTAAGTTCAACTTAGAAGTAATCGCGAAGTAACTTAGCTACTCTTATTATGACAGGCGCTAACTTGTTTGAAGTTAAGTAGAACTGCATCAATAGCAAATTCAAGAAATAGTTCTAGAATGTTCCAAATTGTTATGATTGTTTTAGCTGTACTAAATATAGACAGGTCATATGGATATTGATGATAACAACTAAAACCACGCTAAGTGCGAGTCGGACTCGCTCACGAAGCTTTCCGTAAATTAGGCATGAGAAAAATATTTTTGAGGATGTCAATCGATTCTATTTTTTATTGGGATCAAATGTCTATACCTATGGGACTAACTACACTTAGACTGCTCTAAAGTCAAAGTACAACATTTCTACGGAGCGTTAAAAACGTTGCATTACAAATGGCCACCTAATCGTGACGTCCGCCTGTGGCCTGTTGTCTGCCGTTCTTAAAATTATTGTTTCTGGGTTAAATTTGTAAACTATTTTTGGTGTGCAATAAAGCATTTTGTATTGTATTGTATTGTCATTTTATGTTATGGGTACCAATATTTGTATGGAGACAATAAGTAATTTGCCGTTATCACCGTGAAAAAGTGCGTTTAAGTTCATGGTTGTCATACAATTATGGTTTTGTTAAATTATGAGTATACTGAAAACAATTTCAAAATTTCTCTTGAACTCTCATATTTCAAAAAATATTATATTGTTTTCGATTTTTTTTGTTTCTTTCACGATGTACAGGCACACACTGGCTTAGGGACCCCTGTTGGGGTGACTATAAAAATTAGGTATATTTGTATAGGTTTAGGTAGGTAAGTAAGTAAGGTAAGTTTGGTAATGTAATGTAATTGGTAAGTAAGTTAACTATCCAGCGTGTGTCTGCACAGACTGCTTACAGCTAAGGGTTGACTATGACAAGGGAGCCTACTGCCTTAAGTCCCTAACCTAGCACCTTAACCTACGACTTGTAGCGGGAAATCTGTTACCAGGAGACCTAAGGTAACAGATGGATTCCTACGGGGAGGAACGGGGTGTCGGGGAGTGGTGGTTTTCTTACTGCCGTCAACCAGGCTCAGTTGACCGATTAAGGGCTTGAGGGTGTTTTCGCCACAGTAAGAGGAGCTTAGTCTAAGGGGTTGGACGGGACCATACGCTCAGAGAGTAGCTCTGAACACCCATGGGGTCGGGTATGAGAGGTAGTGAAACACCAACGGACAATTGGTATCTAATTTATTTTACTTCCTAACTAAACTTTCGGGCACATTCCCAATATTCCCATCTGTAGGCCAGATATGTAAGGGGAATTCGCCAATAAACGCTTTATGAAACGAACACAACTTATAGATATTATTATTTATTAAATAACTCACGGGTGTCCATTTGTTATTTGTTATTTTTATATGAAGGTTATCCTAATATTCCATGGAAGTACGTATGTTATGGAAGTGAGTATTGTATTCAGAACATGATTTTACAAAAGGTCACGTTTTTAGTTTATAAACAACTTGTTTGGATTCGCTTAAAATAAACATTCCGTGACATGGTGTTTAATATTGGTATGTTTTGATTTTGTGCATTAAATGACAGCGCTAAGTATTCAGTCGGAGTTCGGAATGAATTTGGTTTATCATTCATTCAGTGATAGGTTAGGTACTGACATGAATGAAAAGATATAGTTCATTTTGAATCGAACAACACACCTATAAGGCACTTGACTTTTTACAGACATCTCGTAGCTACTTCACTGACCGTACTGTACCACTGGCACGACTGTGACCCGCGACTCTTTCTCGCGCGATAAACATTACGTATCTCTTTCTTCGCTATACTGTGAGAGAGTGACGGGCGATGCTATGTCGCGCGACGAGTCTACTTCTACAACTACGCAGTAGATTTCCATGTCAAAACCTATAGTGCAAGTAGGACGAAGTCCGAAGCCTACTTTATCTCCATGGAGATAAAGTAGGCTTCGGACTTGTCAAGGCACGGTAGGATGTTAGAAAGCTTATTTCATTCTAAAGGGGCTCTTATGGTCATTGCAGTTAAAACTTTCAAGTATTAAATGTCAAAAAATATATATAACAAACTCGTATTTTAAATGTCAATGTCGACCCCATAGGTTTGTAACATCCTACCGGGATAGGAAAAGTCCGAAGCTTGGGGATAAGTTACTATTTCAGTATACTACTCACTTAATTTTAATTACTTTTTCTACTCCAGTACTATTTTCTGTCATTTATATAGTTACTAACTCTAATATAAAGACATAAATTATTAAAGTCAGTAAAAGTCTATACTCTATTTCCCAAAAAAACACTGCTATACGATGTTATAATGTCGCCAAAAAAGCATCACTTAGTACCACAGATTACAAGATAAACAGCTGCATTCACACAATTAGCAATTAAAAAAAAAAAAACTTATTGTACTAAGGAATTGCTGCAGACTTGAAAAAAAAAATCTTCAGTGCAGATGTTTAGTATAGTGAGCGTATACCTTTATGTATAAGATCATATTTTTTACAGATGTTCAGTATATTGAACGTATACCTTTATGTATAAGTTTATATTTATTTGACAGATGGACGTTAATAAAAAAAAAGTTTATCACAGACAATTTTTTTTTTTAATTTTGTTGATTCCGAGCGGGAACATGTCATTATTTTCTTTGTTGTTTATTTGCATTTTATTTAAGAAATGTCGAGTCGTAGAAAAACTATTGTATGCAACGTTGTATACGAGTAAGTAGGTCAAAAAACGCTCGTGGCATCTTTCTTTCGATGTTCGCTACGGTCACATCGTAACCCATGCCACACTCGCGTTTTTTGCCCCCTCTTATACAACGGTTGCATAAAATACTATTAACCGCCTATCTTACGAGTTGATTCTAATGCATATCGGTACCATGTTTTCACCAGTACATTCCACACTTCCTATATATAGCTAGTCAAGAGATATTATACTCATCAATATGATTGTTCACGGCACGCCAGCTACAATAGAGAGCATCATCAATTGTGCATTTCCTTTCTAATGGAGTGAGATGCAATTTCACTATTCAGCAGACACGTAGTCGCACTCTATGACGGTTTCAAGAAACTATACAATACCTAAGTACCCGCAATAACTCGATTGCCAATAAAAAACAATCGTCACTTATAAATTTATCGTTGTCCCAGTACCGCTTAGGGTGGGCGTAAGTACTAAGTATTTTTGTCACCCGTCAACTCTTTACTTGTCCTTTCATTTTTGACACTAATCTATCAGTGTTTCTACCTTAGTCCTTTTATATTTTTTTTATAGTATGACATATATATGTATTTTGTTAATTTCAACTAACTTTTTGAAGTGTATCATACTTTTCACCGAGTTGTAGGTAGTAACATAGCTATATCAAACTTTGCGTGCAGTCGAAAATAAGTTGAAAAAACAAATTCTCCGCGTGAATTTTATCAATTTTGAGTAGTTTTTGAAACAAAAATTATCAATAAAAAAAATCAAACTCAAATATATACCAATAAATCCCAATAGGCCTGTTCTAGGTAGTAACATCAATAATATGTTAAGAGACATGTTTGATCATAGAGAGAAATGTTTAAACAATCAGCATTTTAAAAGGAATAAGGCCTCTTAACAATAGTTGCATTAGTGTTCGTAAACACGTTATCAGTAAATGATTTATCTGTAAACAACGAGCGGACTGCGCAGCAGGTTTCAGGTTTGCAATTTGGATGCAGTTATTGCAGATACACCAACTACATGTGGGGATGGGGAAGGGAAAACGCACTACGTGCTGTGAATATTTACACAATCTTTAGTAGTAAATCTGTCCATCTACTAGGAAATCATTCTATCATCTGATACTCTCCGTCATACGTCAAAAGTAAAACGCTATCCTTATTTCAGTCAATTCAAGCTTTCATTATAATTGTCTACCGGTCAACGCCTTAAACTCAACCAGCATCTCTAGTCACAATTGTGACACGCGATTCTTCCTGCTCGAGATATTCTGCCTGTCTCTATCTGTACAGTGCTGTGAGAAAGTGACGGGTGCTACTATGTCGCGGGACAAGTGTCGCGAAGCATATAGTTGTACTAGACGGGCTCTATCTCTATCAACCCCACATACATCAGGACTGCAATTTTGTAGCTGGGTTGCAGTTGAAATGCTGTCCGTCTGTTTTAGCCCTGAGACTTGGCCTAGATCGGCGGCGAAACAAAACGAAAACTTAGAGTAATGTACCTATAAATTAGATCGCCAGCCTGCGGGCATCATACGAGTTGCCGTGCTACATTAAAAAGCCGTATGTTTATATGGATTTCGTAGTGATATACGGCTTTTTTCTGTAGCACGTATAAACCGACACAGTTATACAAGACTGGCCAAATACAAGCGGGCAGTTGATCAAGATCGGTTGCGTTGCCAAGTGACGGATGTGTACTTGTCATACGCAATTGTGTAGACTCGGATCGAACGAGGGCCCAGTGTATTTAACTAAAGTACAAGAAAAGCTGGTCAAATGCGAGCCAGGCTTGCGCATCGAGGGTTCCGTGCCAGCAGTATACACGCATGAACACATTTATACCTACAAGACTGGAAAAATACAGCAGGCATTTGATCAAGATCGGTTAATTTGCCAACTGATTGATTTGCGTTTGTCATTACGTACGGATCGAACGAGAGTCCCGTATGCCGATGTGTTAATCTTATGTAACAAGCTAACGTAGAAAAAAAATGTATTGTCTGATGGTTGTATTGTATGTGGTAATAATTTGCTAAGCATTGTAGGACAGGTAAAACAGAACCGTTACACGTTTTTTATAACGAAAAAAAGTGTAATAGAGCAAGCGTTTAAAGTCATTATGTACTATTATTTTACGCATAAATAAACACGTGAACATTAAGTATCCACAGATGCTACGATAAATGCAGTGTTCCACATGCTTTCTGCGTCCATGGTACACCTAGTTAGTCAGTAAATTTTAGAGGTAGATTACGTACATTATAACTTACTGAGCGTGAAATCAACGCTCACCGTCTAGCTATCACATCATCATCAGGCCTGTTGTGACCTACGCCTGCGAAACGTGGACCTTAACCCAGAGACACGAACTGAAACTTGCCAGGTTCGAAAGGAAAGTTCTGACGTCCGTAGACGCCCTCATTGGGCACGAAAACATAGTCAGGGTCACCTTAAAAGAATGCCGGACACAAGAGCCGCAAAGATAATGACATGGTACAGGGGATGCCGCAACAGAAGAGACCTAGAGACAGGGTATGAGATTTATAAAAAAAAAATTGAATGCAGTTTCTATTAAATCTGAAACGCCATGGATCAGAACAGATTTCGTTTTCTCCCTACTGATCCTGATTTGGATTGATTAACCTGTATACTCTTGCTAATGATGGTTCTTTCACATAATAAGGAACCCAATAACAGGTGGAGTTGACTTCCAAAATGTGCGAGAGAATGTAAAAAAATGCGTCCCGAATAACAACATTATAAACCAGTTCATGCCGCGGCCCACTTAGACGCAACTTTTAGGCAATCGTGACTGACGGGCCGATCAAATTAGTAAGTAGGTATATCGTGCATAACTTGTACATATAGAGTGTACTGATACTGAGTTATTGATTCGTACCGGGGAATAAATCCGGGCAGTAAGTAAGTAGGTACTCACGTGACTTATTCCCCGCGGAAGAAGGTAATAGAACTAAATTTCCTGCAAAATTCAAGTAATTTTCGCATAATAAAGCCAAACCCAACCTAGTGATGAGTCAAGTTTATTTTTTCAATACGATCAAACATTTATTTCGGAAGAAGAACGAAGAATTGAGCAGCATTCCGGTAAACAATGTTTTGAATTTGGTTGATGACACACCGCTGCTGACATTTTAAAACGTAAATATATGACGTATGCACATTATTACCATATGAAAGCTGTTTGTAGCACCAGGACAAACCGCAACTTGTTATTGCGGCTCCACACTATTCGCGACGTTCGCGGCCAACTTCGCCTCGCCCAACCTCGGTCAACTTCGCGTCGCGAGTAGTGTTGAGCCCGGGTTACGCTAAACTACTGGCTTATGTCAAATTGTCAGCTACTTTTAATGCTGACTATCCTCTCTTGATACTACTATTCTGACTTCCGGTTCGTGTCTTAAGATGGCCGCATGCGTTTAAGTTTCGTGGTTCATTATTTATTCATTTTAGTTGTTCAATGTGTAGTACTGATAGCGTATTGTGCAGTGATCTAACGTATGAGTGAATAGCTAATGAAGAATTAAACTTGAAGCGTTCATAGCCCTTCCTGAGTCAAGGCCCGATAGTCCGCGTGGTTTTTTGTAAATCGCTATCACTTTACAAAAAGCACGATTTTTTCAACACCGTACAACGTGGTATCAATCCTCTATCTAGTCGCCTAGTGCGATTGGCAACGAGACATTGGCAGTAATGGTCGCTTAACTGTGACCGGTTGCCATTTAAAAAAAAAATAGAATAGAATACTACTATTCTGTTTAGATGAAAGACTCGCCGTTAGGTAATGACTAATGAGTTCATAACGCCTATGATTCACTTGATCAGGACCGAATTTACTAAACTATGCAAACGTACGCGTGTCTCACCCAGTAGCCCAGTTAGGTGGCCGACTTTCGCGCGCTCTCGAAAACGGACGGGCACGACACGGCGCCGAGACGGTTGCGTAACGGCCGGAAAACGATCGCTGATTTATGACCACACCCCAGGATTTTAGGTGCACGATTTGACAAGGCCGACAGTAGGCGTCAAATCATTTGTGCATCGAAAACCTCGGGGTATGTTTATGACTAGTGACGGATAACTACACGAGGTTACTGAAAACCGCTTATCAGCTAGTTAACAAACTGTTGACAACCAAAACTCACTAAGAAACTAATACCTAATTAACACAAATCAATCAATCCACAAACTAGATGGGCCATTTTTTCTGAAGTTGTACACCCCACTTTTTTTTAAATTTTCGATTTTTTGGGTATTTTCTACTCAGAATCACGAGCTCCTTTGATCTAATTATACTACAGCGGTAACGGAATGGAAAAACAAAAAAATTATGAATATTTTGGGACAGTTTTTTTCTCCTAATTAGATCGAAAGAGCTCGTGATTCTAAGTAAAAAATACCCAAAATATCGAAAAATTAAAAAAATTGTGGGGTTAAAAAAAAACCACTTTAGAAAAAATGGCCCAGATACGAGGTGTTGAAAAGTAGTGACAGTTTTGGTTGTCACCAGCCGAAATAGGACCCACCCAACCAACACCCAACATACAGTATGGGAGCTGTCACAATCTGATACGTGTTTTATACCCGTCTCGTTCGCTATTAGGGCAAGGAACATAAAGTTTAACGCAATTAATATAACGTCATATAATCAACATAAACATTGACTTTTATGTAATAATAAGGCGCCGGTCTTTAACAAGGCATTTCCTTCCTTGTGATTTAATGACTCATAAATGCAATTGTATGTCAAAACGATTCTGGTTCTCACCGCTGGGGATTCTTATCTCCCAATACTGTTGTCTGAAATAAAAAATTGCTACACAACAGTTTAAAGCACCACAAATCACGAAATAAGTTCTTAAACACGAAAAAAGCTTTTTATTGCAGACTGCCCTTTTTCACATAAACGTTATTTCTAAGCAAGACCAATCAAATGAGTCAAACACGATGGGTCTACCTTGCGCTGTTTAGTAGTTTCTAGGTCACCTTCCGGCTATCATCAAATAAATAAAATAAATAAATAAATAAATATCGGACAACGTCACACAAATCGATCTAGTCCCAAATTAAGCTCAAGAACGCTCGTGTTATGGGTACTAGACGACGATATACGTACTTATATAGATAAATATATACTTAAATACATAGAACAACCATGACACAAATATTACAGCTACAAGATACTAAATTATTGCATTATTGCATATAAGCATACATCATATACATGCAAAGTTTCATATCGTTTCGAGAATACGAAGAAGATTAAAATAGATTTCCAAGATTTGATAACTTACAAACAAATAAACACTAATAATAAATACAATTTAATTACAAGTGAAGCTAATAAAAGCATTTAAAAAAACCGGTCAAGTGCGAGTCAGACTCGCGCACCGAGGGTTCCGTACAAACACTTTTCATCCTTAATTGGTTAAGTTAAGTTTGCACTTGGTATGTATTAGCGCCCCATACAAATGAGGTGCAAAGTTAACGCAACCAACCCGTTGTTGTATGGGAGCCCCCCTTAAATATTTATTTTATTTTATTTTTAGTATTTGTTGTTATCCACTTGACCGTCCGACGATAGCATAGTATCCAAAACCAATATGTTCCTAACCGTCCGCGGATACCTTACTATCCAAGATTGGAAGACGGAACAGTTGATTATTGTGGCTTCTAGTGGAATGATTCGGCATTATTTACTGATTATCTTGATGCAACAACGTAGCCTAACCAAATAGTTTGCTGTAAAAAATATAAATGGCAGTGTAGTTACGCTAGTTTTGTAGAAAGTTGAGGATGCGCAGCGCGGGGCGTGCGTCGCTAAAAAAACCCGGACGGTTGACAGGAAAATAGTCTCGCGGGCTGGACGGTCAAGTGGTTATAGCGGCAATAGAAATACATCTGTGAAAATTTCAACTGTCTAGCTATCACCGTTCTTGAGATACAGCCTGGTGACAGACGGACGGACGGACGGACGGACGAACAGCGAAGTCTCAGTAATAGGGTCCCGTTTTTACCCTTTGGGTACGGAACCCTAAAAATGACCACTCCGGAGTTCTCATTTCATGAACAAATCCCATAAACCGAATAATTTCTTTCTAAGTTAGAACGGCCTTTCGTGACGAAACAAATCAATACAACATTGTAGCAAGTGATAAATTAGTTAGATGAAAACAGCGATTATTAACGAATTAGAAAGACAAATTATATCTTTAACTTCGCATCTAAACTCACTCACAGAGAGCCTTTCCACGAGTGTTAGACATGCAACCATAAAGTACTTCATCAAGGTTGAAAGTAGACATTGTCGCCCTAGGGATATTTTCTAATTGAACGTCAAATACTCGAGCGTCCGTATCAACATTGATGCTTCAAAGAAAATGCACTTTATTGTCTAAGAAGCATTAAGGTGTTCAACTGGACGTAGTTATGCATAAACGTTCCATCCACAAGTCACTCTAAATTGAGTTGGAACTCTATAACATATATGTAGAGTTCTTATTCAATTTTGAGTGATTTGAGGGTTGGCATGTTTCTGCATAACTACGATCAACTTGTCCCCTCGTGGACAATTTGTACCGATTCAATGATTAGCATCGAGTGCATTGCGTAAACACTTTCACTGCAGGTTGTCACACGATGACATAAGAGAGCAATAATCTCCAGGTTACGAGACTGGGCTGTATAGGAGTGATAAATTGGACCGACCGACGCTGTTAAGCAGCTACTATCATTCATTCGGGCTGTATTAAGATAGATGTTCAATTATTTCGCTTGAACATGGGATGTTGTGTGTCAGTCGTGATATGAGTTTATGATAATCTCTTTTCTTACGCGACTATTTCTCGCTCGAGATAATTACCCCGTCTCTTTCTGCGCAGTAATGTGAAAGATGATGGGTAGCAACAAGTCGCATAGGGCTTGTGCACAAATCACGCGAGGTTTTTTTGGCTACTTTTTGACCCCCCTTCCGCCCTGGTGATATTTGGTGAGGTTCTCTGTTACCCCGTCTCCCTGACAACCTCAGAGTATTTTTTTCGCCAGTATTTCGTAAAATAGACTCGCTATTTTGAAGTATTTAACAAGTGAAGAGTTATTTTTAACGAGACCGAGAAAGGGTATCTATCTCATGTGGTAGGTACATATTTTTCTTAGTTCGTTCACTGCAGAAAAATACACGTGAGGTCTCCTCATACCCCTCCCCTCCCTCCCCCAACGTGATCTGTCGTGATTTTTTCGTGACCCCCCCTTCCCCTATAGCATAGTTGTTGAGCTAGACGGGTTGGGGCGGCTGACGTTTCGTTTCTTAAAGGTTAGTTTCTAAAGGTTAATCAGCATACCCCGAGGTTTTAGATGCATAAATGATTTCACACTAGGCCGACAGAAGGCGTCAAACCATTCGTGCACCGAAAACCACGGGGTATATTAATCAGAGACCGATTACGATCAGTCCTGGAGGCGGCTGTTGGTTCTGAATGGTTCTATATTTTTCGCTACGCAGCGTTCACAACATCTACGTCACAAGATACTATGATATATTACCGCCCTAGGCGTATTAGCTATAGTATTAATCATACTTAAAGAAGATATCCGCCGCGACCTCGTGATTCACTCCAATACGAGGTCATCGGTATCAGTTCGGCAAAACAATTGTACCGATTTCACCTCGTGCTATGGAGAAAGTTGAAGACAATAGTTGATGTATGGGTTTCGAGCCTGACGCCTTCACAATTCTAGGCCTACAACTTCCTAGAAAAGGAAATCGCATTGCGGCTAATACGTTTGTTTTGTACGTGACGAACGGGAAATGATCAGACTCAACAGGATCGTAAAACGGTCCCCCTTTGTTTACGAATTTTTTGACATAATTCAATGTCGCATAATCACTATAGGCATAATTTCTTAACGCAGATTCCTCTTTTCGGTGAATCCTCTTTTCGCCGAAAGATAATTATTTAATGGTGAAACCCTAATTTCTTAACTTTTGGACTTTCCGCGACTTAAACATATGTAATTGTAATTAATTATGTACGTAGGTAGGTAGTATGTACAACACATTTAATTGAGCTAGAACTGTGGAAATAATTTCTAGACTAGATAGTCAAATTCAGCTTTAATATATATAAACCAGACAAATCAGTAAAAAGTATTATAGTAAGTATAGTTGGATTTATCTAAGCTGAGCTAATCCACTTAAGAACTGAATACCATTGAACAAACCACAACTGGTAAACCGCAAATTAAGATAACGAGCTCGTAGTAAAAGCAGATTGTAACCACCTTGGAAGGTTAATATAGATTATCGACTCTATTTCCTTGGACGTTAGACTACAATATGCACTAACAGAATAATGGTGATCATAACTTTTTGGAATTTTACAACCGTCTGACCCTGCTCAAGAACGTATTCTCTTGAAAAAAGACTATGATCTCTCGTTAACAAACATTTTAAACCTATTCAACAGGGAATAAGGCTGAAAATCCAATATCCACGCAATGTAGTTCTAACCTTTTTTTGTAAGTAACTGGTTGGCGCCAGGTTCGCGTTTATGAGAACAAAAGCAGATAGGATTGTATTAGACACAATGCTATTGTGAATGCAGGTAAGTGGATTAGCTCAGCTTGGATTACTTTAACTATACTTTTTTATTTAATGAAGTATTTACTTGACACTAAAGGCACAAAGTCTAAACTGTACTTGGTATTTTCGAATTAAACAGCAAGTATACAAAGTGTCAATGTCAAATTCATATTTGTTTTCCATCACTCGATAAGATAGCTATTTCACTGATTGCACATCGCCTATCTTTAGAATGATTTTCTGTATATTTTACCTAACACTTGAAATTAGTCATTGATACAGTCAGTGTTTAATGACCACTTAACTTGGATAAGATTTCATAAGATAAAAAAAAACAAATTGCGTTTTGATTATGCAGTCACATAAAATCTTAATCTTACATTTGGTTCATTGCAAAAATTGTAGTAATTTTCTCATACCACTTCGCAAATTCGCAACTCTTTACAGAACTAAAAGCAATTAAAACTGATCACCTCTTCAGTTCAGTCTACATACAGTTGCCGACAAACTTCTTGAGCATTGATTGCGCAGTAGCCGATTTACGTACAAATGTACATGCGCAGATCCGCCATTTTTGTTCTAAAAGATTGCCGGCAACTGTAATAGGTACAATTTGTACAATCAATATAATCATAGATAGGTGCAGTTCACACGACGCGTACACAATTATGCTAAAAGCACCAGCCAGGTGAGATTCGGGTCAAGCGAGCCATATTCGCGGGTCCAACAATAAACAAAGGCTATGCTAATGTTTATCAAACACAAAAGATAACGAATGCGGGTCAAAGTCAATTCCCACGTGGCGAAGAAAAAGCTTGACGCATTCGCTTTGCTGCGTTCATGACTATGACTTTTACTATCTAGTTGTATTTAATATTTTTGTCACCATTTTTATCACTATTTACACATATGTATTAGTAGAAACAGAAACTCGAAGAGGGAAAATGATAGGTCATTTGATACGACACGACGATCTAATACGAAAGATAATGGAAGGGAAAATTGAAGGAAGGAGAGGAAGAGGAAGGCCGAGGATTAGCTATTTGGACCAGATCAAAAAAGGCAGACGTCGGGTCGTATCGGGAAGTCAAAGAACTGGCGTTAAGTAGAACGGAATGGAGAGAACTGCACCGACAAGAGTGAAACTCTTAAATAATAATAATAATAATTCTATTTATAAGTGGTAGCACACGAAAATGTTTGTGAGCGCTTTATCCGCCAACAAACTGTCCTCAGTTTGGCGGAATATAAATGTTAGACATACCACATAAGTTTTTTATGATAAATAAATAAAAAAAAAAAAATATTTGGTCCCCGAATAAATGTTTTCTTCTTTTTTCTGGGTTCCGTAAGCTGCGAGAGTCTGTATCAACCTCCATATCTCTCCAAATTGATCAATGACAAAAAACTGAATCGACTACAAATCATACTAATATTAAAAAGATGAAAGTTTGAGTGCGTTTATGTGTGTTTGTTACTTATTTACGCTCAAACGGCTGGACCAATTTTGATAAATTTTGGTATGAAGGTAGCTGATACTCTGGATTAACACATAGGCGACTTTTTATCCTAAAAAATGTAGTGTTCCCGTGCGATGAGCGGGTAACACCGCACGGCGCAGCTAGTTCATTATAATTATCGAACTGCTCACAAAATTTCACGAAAATTGGCCGACAAATGCGAACTGCAGGCGAGAACATCCGGAAATCTGCACATCTAGACATACGAAAGCAATTTTGGCCAAGCTAAAACGGTGCCGCTTCGCTCGCTTCTCTGGCTCGGTCAATAAGGTTTGAGAGTCAGTGTAGACGTGTATTTCTCGATTTTCTTGTCTCCTTATAAAGAGCTCCGCCCCACTGCCACCATAGCTGAACATCACCAGCTTTGCATTCCATTCAAAGATGTTCGAGGGCATCTGATCGCCTACGGCATCCTGAGATCCATCTGCATACTTCGAGCGTCGAATAGGAGTGTGGTAATCAAGTGTGTGGAGCGGTGTACCGATAAAATGGACCAATCATATTCCTCAGATTTAAATGCCCAAAGAGATTTTTGGGCTTCAAAAACACGCAGCCTGATTGGTTCGTATTCTTTGCACCGTTTCAGTGGACAGAGCAGGTTAATGATGGTCGCGCTTATCACTCGATAGATAAATGACAAGCAATACACTTTCTGTTAAATTGTGAGTGCCATAGTGACGGATGCTTTATGTATTCATCTCATGATAATACCGACCATCACAGATCTACGTCACCGCAGATCTAAGTAAAGATAAGGCGCCGGTAAATATGCACAAAAAACACGTAAAACAGATCAAAACGAGAGTTAATCATTATTCCCATTGTTGAGCGATTAAAAGACAAATCACGAACGATGATGAAACCCAACACTGCTATTACCACCTCATAAATAAGAAATCGATTAATCACTCGATACCATAAATATGTAAATCTGTTGATTGTCACTGCGAAAGCGCATTGGCAGGTAAATGGTTGGTACAGCCTACCTGAACTGGCAATGATCTCAGTAACTGACAACTGCATTCTTGTTTCGTTTGTGTATATAACTTGAATTGGAATATGCTATAAAAATTCACATGAAACGCGTTAACTCACGTCGTTTAAGTCGAATCATATTCGAATCGGTACGCAATTCATCATAAGCAGCTCCAATCAGTCGCGGCGGCGGCGGCCAACCGAACACTGTGTATGTGGCTACAAAAAATAGGAAACTAACAGATACAGAGCTAAGTGAACTCGAATATTTGTTCTTGGTTCATGGTTATCTATATATGTATTTATATATTATGTATATGTATATCGTCGTCTAGTACCCATATAGTACAAGCTTTGCTTAGTTTGGGACTAGGTCGGTTTGTGTATGATTGTCCCTTAATATTTATTTATTTTATTTAAGTTTTACATAACTTCTTACTTTAAACAAGCAGGAAAATGAACTCCAAGAGGTTAGGAGTCTCAATTGCAATATTTTCTTATAATGCTGTACCAAATTTTCGGTTTCATACAAAAAACAGACTTACTTTCTCTGCTTTAAATATCCCTTATTTTCAAAAACACAATATATTGACATAATGTCATATCAGGCGGACGGACAGCCGAGTCTTAGTACTTAATAGGCTTTCGTTACCCTTTGGGTACGGAACTCTAAAAATACATTCAAGTGCACCATCGCAATTGCAGACTTCTGGCCGAAGGGTGTTGTGTTCCGGCGGGTCCGGGGCAATCTGCCGAATCCTGCGCCACATCAGACGACGCAACGGAGCCACGCTGTTACGTCGCCTAAATCAAACTAGATTTGAGTTCTTTTTTTTATTGTATAATTTTGTAGTAGTTCACAGTGCCTTGGTTTAATTACTGTAATGCTGTGTAACTAATTTGAATAAATAAATATCCTGAGGAACTGAAAACCTCGTTGTTTGATTTCATCTGTTAATAAATCTGCAGACATGATCCTGCAGTTAAAAAAAAAACAAGATTGCGATAGAAAAAACACAATTTCTCAAGCATTCGCTTACTTAGGCAAATCGTGTATTGCTAAGTAACAAATGATTCCAGCCTGGGGCCAGCATCGATTGACCTTGGGAAAGTTCAGCTTTCGCTGTCGTTACTTATTTATGGGCCCTGCGAATGACTCACTTCTATTTCCATAGACAGGAAATGCAAATGAGGCACATTGAATCAATACAATGGCGGGCGATTTCCGCGGATCGGTATTTTAGTGATAATTAAATCAAAATAGGTGACTGATTGACCTGGTCGATAATCCCCAATATCCGGGAATAATTATGGAACTAATCAATATTGATATGCTTGGCCAATATAATTAATAATTACATACAACATTTTTGAATGAAATTCAGAGTAAGATTATGTTATTAATGACTTTTTACTTCGGAAACTGAGTTAGTACCAGTAATTATAAAAAATAGTTTTAAGACGTAGTGGTATGCCTAGCTCATAGCCCTTAAGTAAAAGTGTAGGTAAATTGATGCAGAAATACTAGTGATAGTTACCGCCACCGCAATATGGTACATATTTTTTTAGGCACCAATTCCCCAATGTTTCTTTATTTACGTAGCTGTATTTTGCAAAAACAAGTATCAAAGTTTAATGTCAACGTACCGTAGCAACAGTACCGCGACCGATGCCTTTGACCCGTGACATGAATTCTGCCGTGTTACGATGAAAGGTCGTATCTCTATATGAATGACATAGTAAGATACGCTCTTTTACCGTAGTACGGCAGGATTCCATTATAGCACTCGTGGCTGTGGTTTTAGAGCTCAGGATCGTATGCAAGTATATATAATTTAACGGTTAGTTATAACAGGCTCAGTTTGGCTGCAATTTAGAGCATCAAATGTTAACCCGCATTGTGTTTATTGGACAGATGAGGACAATAGTTGTTGAGATAAAAAGCAAGTTCGAAATTGTCTGGAAATTTTGCATTGATTTTATGTGATGGTTGTGATATACAAAATACCACAGCAGTTATTTTCTTTTGTTTTCACAAAGCCGACTAATACATTTACCTGAACACATATGCATAAGTGATGTTTTATAAATTATTCAATATAATGTTTGATATAACACGTTTTCTGAAACTATCACAGTAACTTTAGGTAACTATGTTACATTAGATTATGTATGTATTTTATTGGTCAATTGTAAAACAGTACGCTATTATTGATCGTGCGAATGTCTACGATCACCTAACATCCCAACTGACATGACAGACACAATGTTGCACCGTAAAACGATGGTACGAGTATAACGATAGGTTGCTATGGTGCCGCGCGCTGGGTAGTGACACTAGTGACCCACTCTTGCATGGATTTCCATTTCCATCTTGATGCGGTGGTTCTAATCAAAATGTCGACTTTCTGATGTCTCTCGATGATGAATCTCGCTTGTGCTCTTGAAACGCTTTCAGTCCAATTCACTAGTGTAAAGTGTGATTATGATATGATTCACGTACCCGGGTACCTACTCGACACGTTCTTGATTTTCTAATCCTTTTTTAATTGAAAGCATTGTCTCTCGAGGCGGTAAGTACTGTGTTTGGTGGAAATAAAAGTAGTAATCTCCGTTCATTTCATTGGAATTAAAATAAATAATAAATATCAGACAACCTCACACAAATCGATCTAGTCCCAAATTAAGCTCAAGAAGGCTTGTGTTATGGGTACTAGACGACGATATACATACTTATATAGATAAATATATACTTAAATACATTTTTTTATTTATTTAAATAAACAGTTTTTTTTTACAAAGTTTTAAATTTTATATTGCCACTTTTGGTTTATGTAGTAGTGCCAAGGTCACGCGGTTCGGTCCGCATCACAATTCACCTTAAGTGTAAGTCTATAATAATGTAGTTAGTGTACATAGAACAACCATGACCCAAGCACAAATATCCGAGTTCATCACACAAATATTTGTCTTCGAACCCGGAACCGCCGGCTCAGTAGGCAGGTCTCTACAAACTCCGCCAACCGCGTCATCTAATTAGGCAGTCACAGTCACAGCCAATTTGTAAGCTAAGAATTCGAAATTTTGCTTTGCTCTCATAATGACCAGATAATTTTATAGGGGGTATTTTGAAATTATAATTTACGTTATTTAACTTGAACACGGATGTTTTCCAGGAAATCGCTGTAACCCGGATACGAGTTTGGAAAAAGCAGTCACGCTCCGTAAACGTAAACAAACACGTTAGTACTTGTAGCGATAGTGCTGATTATAATTTATTTAAGCACCAGCTGCTCCCCGCCCCGCCCCGTCCCACGGGAACACAAACTTTTTTCGGGATAACAAGTACTACAGACAACCAACTAAAGACTCTGTAGACATTGCGATTTGGGCTTTCCTTTTCGCTTATCATCAAAAGCCGATATGCGATGCCATGCAATAAAAAAAACCGGCCAAGTGCGAGTCGGACTCGCGCACCGAGGGTTCCGTACAAACACTTTCCATCCCTAAGTGGTTAAGTTAAGTTTGCACCTGGTATGTATAGCGCCCCATATAAATTAGGTGCAAAGTTAGGTATTAAAAAAACTACTTACTAGATCTCGTTCAAAACAATTTTCGTTGATAGTTTTTATAGTAATGTACATCATATGTTTTTTTTAGATTTTTCATTTTCTTATTTTAGAAGTTAGAGGGGGGGGACCAACTTTTTTCCACTTTGGAAGCGTCTGTCACGCAAACTATTCGGTTTAGAAAAAAAATATTTTAGAAACCTCGATATAATTTTTGAAGACCTATCCATAGATACCCCACAAGTATGTGTTTGATGAAAAAAAAAATTTTGAGTTTCAGTTCTAAGTATGGGGAGCCCCCAATATTTATTATTATTTTTTTATTTTTGCATCAAAATCTTAATGCGGTTCACAGAATATATCTACCTACCAAGTTTCAACAGTATAGCTCTAATAGTTTCGGAAAAAAATGGCTGTGACATACGGACGGACAGACAGACGGACAGACGGACAGACAGACATGACGAATCTATAAGGGTTCCGTTTTTTGCCATTTGGCTACGGAACCCTAAAAACCATCGCTCAATTCGCGGCAAACTATGGAAATCGCCTCTATAGGTATATAGCTCAGGGAATGACGCGATCATACCCCAGCAGGGAGTGGATACCGTTATTCGACTCTATACAAAATACCGTTACTCAATTTTGGTTTTTCGCTTATGAGACAGTTTTATATTTTAGTGGGCTAATTTCAAAGATATATATCTATAACTCAGTTCTATTTAATAACATTGGAAAAAAATGCGGAATTATAAAGATACTGCAAATGTACCCAGTCTATATCTAAATCCACGTTAAAACAGCGATTCCTACTATAACACTTACATGTTTTGCATGTACAAAACAAACCTCCACGTGCTTTAACTTTAATCATAATCACACGAAATATAATAATGAAGTCATTACAGCGATCAGCGAACGATAAATGAATTAATTTGCCTAGTTCAGGTAATCCCCAATATGTTTTCTCACCTTGAAATTGCAAACGCAACAAAAACACGCTTACGTTTATTTATCGCATTTATCAACAAACGCACATTTCTGAGCCAACATTAGGTACCTATCTGGAATCGTAAATATTGACATAATAGCATTATCACACACACACACACATACACAGAATTAAATGAAGCGTGTGCATAATATATGTTTTGCACATGGCAACGTAAACATGTATGTAAATAGCGGTCGCTATCCAGATTGGTTTCCATACTTCTACTTATATTTATTTATGTGAAGTTTGCATCAAAAATGATAATAATAATTAATTAACAGTCATTTAGAGATATCCTTCCATTTCGCAGTTTTTTTTTTGCAAACTGGTTCATATTCAACGGTTTAAACCGTCGAACGCGCTAGTATCACTCGTGTCATCGTGTTATACTAACGTTTTTGTCATTAACTTATTTAATCAAATGTAAGGGTACAAATTAGATTGGCAAACAATCTGACATATCGCTCAAAGGGTTTATGCCGTTGCGCGTTTTTTTTTTATTTCGATGTTGAAAACCTTCCGGGTCCTCTTGATGTCTACAACTAGAACCCAATGCGTTAGGTTAGGTTGTTGCGATAAATAGGTTGGAAAATTAAACTGTTTTGAAACATACCCGATAAACAGACCGATAAGTTAGTAATCCTGCAAATTAGCGTGCAACCAATCTGAGAAATGTTTATGGAGTCAGTAAAGTCAAACAGTTGTATCATTATAAATAACCGAACGCATAAACATTTTTTAGACGTGACTGTACCATCTGAAACAAATAAACACACGAAATTAGTTCGTTCATTCTTAGATCGCTTACGAATTAAACGCAACAATGCCTAATGTTTTGGGTCATTGTCAGTTCAAAAAACAAAATTCGTCCCTTCGGTGGTCAAAAGTTAAAAGCTTGTATGAATCTAGGTTATGTTGCTATTACATCGGATTATAGAAGAGGGAACGTTCTTTATTCTCACAGGCATTTAATCAGAAAATTAGACCCTGGAATCCTTAATTTCGCAAGTGTCCACCGTAAAGACGCGCACCTAAATCTGACAATGACCCTTTTACATAATTGGACAATGATTCGATCCATAACGATACGTCAGACCCTGACCACTCCAACAGAGACCAAACACCGATAAAAAATATACCCATACCATACTAGCGGAACTCCTATATCGTGACTATGAATTGTGCGATAATATATTATCGATATGTACTCGTAAATGTTTGAAACTCGTATCACGCGTGATTGATTTTAAGATTGTAAAAGGAACGTTACTAACTGTTATTAAGATTCAATTTTCCAGCCGGTAAAGATAGATCACGCAGGCGCACTAGTCATGGTGCGTTATCTGTGACGTGTTGCAAAAAATTACCTTGATTTTTTTGCAAACAGTTTGGGAAACTTCCTGATTTCGTGCAAATGAAATGTGTAAATATAATAAATATAATAGGCACATATTGTGTCAAACACAAATTAAACTAATGTCGATATCGGTAAACTGACTTACTGATTTACCAACAAAACCAACTTCTGATACCGAAAATAAAACTAAGATTTCGTAGTTTCTTGAAAGATTTTCTGTGCATCTGTGTAAGCAATATCATAAAATATAATTAAATAACCTTACACAAATCAATCTGGTCCGACAGAAAGCTCTGGTATGTGACTTATGTTATGGACAATACGAGTATCTTTTTTCGTCGGAGGTTAAAAATAATGGGCAAGTGCGAGTCCGACTCGCGCATGAAGGGTTCCGTACTATAATCTATAACAAGTTTGTTGTATGGGAGCCCCCCTTAAATATTTATTTTATTTTAGTTTTATTAGTATTTGTTGTTATAGCGGCAGTAGAAATACATCATCTGTGAATATTTCAACTGTACCTAATGACACACAGTACGGTACAGCCTGGTGACAGACGGACGGACGGACGGATGGACGGACGGACAGCGAAGTCTCAGTAATAGGGTCCCGTTTTTACTCTTTGGGTACGGAACCCTAAAAAGAGGAAGCGAAAGGAAAACAGAAAATATTCTAAAAATAAAAATACTACTGAGACAAGTGTGTGTAAGCGAAGTGGCTTTCTTTGCTTTGATTTCTAAACCAAGCCTTAGGAAGCGAAAGGAAAACAGAAAATATTCTAAAAATAAAAATACTACTGAGACAAGTGTGTGTAAGCGAAGTGGCTTTCTTTGCTTTGATTTCTAAACCAAGCCTTGAACACAACGATCTACTTAATTTTAACCCAGAACAAGTTCGCAGCATCTCGAGTGCACGAGTGCTCTCAGAGCCGGCCTTGAATTGATCGCTCGATCGAGGACGGAAATTTTCAAATATAACAGGAGAATAACCTAAATTAAAAATTCCAAAACCTCCGACTCATTCAATGAGTGATATAGACAATGCTACTAAAACTGAACATGATTACACAATTTGGAATTCTTAGCCTCAATATTGGCTGAGATCTTGTAAGTTCCAATTAAAGCTGAATATCTTGGAAATTACCGGTCCTATTTCCACCAAATAAAGCTAAGAACCATATCGACGGAAAAGTCTTAACATAAAAAAACGCACTCCATATACCATGTTCATGGTCGTGGAAAATAATTAGGTTGCTCGCAGGTGGGTAATACACGGACGAAAAAACAAAAGTCATCTCTCTCCTCTGTTTTTAAAACCCGGGATTACTATAGAACGGATCACCATTTACACAAAAATGTGACCCCTAGAGTCCTGAACACTATTTTTCCTTTATTACTATTTTGTTTGTTGTCCGTAATCTTTGTCCTAATTTTTCCTAACGATTACATATCCTAATATGACAGAAGTATCGTCTTAACCTCATTGCCCCAATATATTTATTAGGGTGGATCGCTCTTGTATGAGAAAAAAAAAACCTTACATATTTAACTTCTAATAGTTCTTAAAAGTTGTAGCATAGTATAAAGACTATAAAGATGCGAGACGTTTTTTTTTGTATTTTTAAATAACGTTTTTCGCCTCCGCATCGCTGTAAAGAATTTAAAAAATGTGGAAATAAGTCCAATTTTCAAAAAACACTGATGCGGAATTATTAGCTTTAACGATCACAAGATTAAAAAACAGTATTAAGAGGGTATAAATTTAGTAAATTAACAATAATATTTATTCAGAAACTATTATTATAAAACCCATTCATATTACTATTTTGCCTAATTTTGGCATGATTTGTCTTGAGGTTAAATTTGAAAGAAACAGGCCTTCCTTTAAATGAATAACTATGTATTTAATGAGAATAACTATAGTAAACATCATATCTATCATTATAAATGCGGTTAGAGTTTTGAAAAATTTGGGTCTAGTATAGGTTTTTAGGAAACTTCAACGACCTTGCGGAGGCAAAAAACCTATTCCGATTGCTATCGTGTAGAACTAAATCTTAATCGTAATCAACTCGAGCAAGTTTTTATTCCTATTAGAATATTTAATTCCAAAAAAAAATATTTTGATCCACTCTAATATTTATGCACTAATATGATCATTGGCTGTACTTATTCTTTTAATGCGAGAGATAAAAAAAAACTCGGTTCTTTCGGTTCACGTTTTGTTTATCGTTCGATTTTCCCATACAAAATCGCTAACATATGATAATAATTAGTTTAACCTTAGGACATTCTAGAATACGTATATCAATACGAATATGTATAATAAACAAGCTCACTATAAAACAGCAGATACTTGATGTGTACGAAGGTATGCATCAAACTAACTTCACCGTACACTAACGTAATTCTTCATTCATCCAAATTACAACTCTATTAGTTCAAACCAATGTCGAATTTTCCACTATACATTTGCCTGAGATACGAGTTTGTGTCACTAATGTTATTATTATGCTTTCATAAACAACTAAACATGTATATCACGTCACTAATAAGGCATTACAAATTCAAATCACCATAGGAACCGGTATAGACTGACAACTTCATACAAAATCAATCATACCAGTTTAATAATTGCTTAGTCATGGTTTTTTAAACGACCCAGTTATTGTCAATAGTAATCAGTAATCACTATGAGATAATGCAGAGGGAAGTAAATATAGTTTTCTCAAACATGCAATTAAATATTGTCTTTACGTTCCTTATAATAGGCTCGGAAGTATCGCTTTTTGGGCGCAACAACTCGAGAGGACTGTAAAGGGATTTCATACTGCTTTTCAGGCCTAGGCCTGCAAAGTAACTTCTTTTTGGTTTCAACAACAAGGTCATTCACACAGCTGGCTGGTTTGACAAAAAGCAGGTTTTGTTTTTAAAGGTTGGTTGTTAGACTAAAATGTCCTATTTGCCAATTAATAAAATGTTGTTCTTTGAAGTATATTTTTTTATTTCATTGTATGTTTGAGAAAAGCACTATACATGCCTCGTCGTGAATACGGATTCCCGGCCTCGTATCACTACTAGGGTTTCTGCTCGAGACTTCTCGAACTCGAGACAACTCGAGAGTTTCGCCTCTATTCGAGACGAGAAACAAAAAGCCGACTCTCGAGACTCTCGAGTTCCGGCGAACACAAAATAAGGGCTAAGTCAGGCTCGCCATTTTGCCGCTTTTAACAATAATAACGCAGCCCGCGCACCATAAAGATGTGCAGCGGACTTCTCACTCGCACGCTTTGTATTTGTAACTCCCCGCCGCCGCACCCAACCAGTTAGTCGAAAGAAGTATTACATCCAATAAAATTATCTATTGAAGCTTTGTCAAAAAGAGACGCATCGATCTTGACATCTGAAGCCACATTAAACGAGCTGACTGAGAAGTTAAATTCTATGGACATTTTTAGAAAATCTTAATAAGAAAATTGAAGGCAGGCGAAATGTTAATTTGATTTCCTTAATCAAATACCTACACGATCCTAAGGCATAATCTAGTAGTGACAGGAATTGCAGTAAAACCGCTTCAATAAACTTCACCGAAGGTCTTTATAACAGACTTTTTCCGAGCAAGTCAACAACAACCTCAACCGCCGATTGTCAAAGCAGCCAACCTGACGTGAAAGAATTGGAAAAACAAAGGCCCCAGCAGTTTTGAGTCACTATTAAAAAAAAAAATATAAATAAAGTAGATATGATTACAGCTAAACATGATTCACACCAAGTCATAAAAAGTTTAATGAGGAAGAAATTTAATATTTATGAGTCTACGGGAAAACGTACTCCTAATCTTGAGATGTTACAATTGCTTACCAAAGACTCGAGAGTCGAGACAACTCGAGAAATTGGAGTCGAGAATTCTCGAAACTCGAGAAAAAAAATGAGGCGAGAAATCAGAAACCCTAATCACTACACTATCCGGTATATACCTACTTGGCCGGAAATCCTCATTTTCCCGGCCTCTGATGTAATGTACTATCAAATGTTGTCGGTTGTATTGTGTGAGTAGTAAATGCAATATTTCTATGTTCTGTCGAATAGCTAGTACATAAGGAAAACATTGCCTTACCACGAGTTTATTACGTGACCGTACTCGTTAGCGACTGCATAAACGATTTGTATGGAGAATTGTAGGGGTCTCATATTGGCTCACATAAAATTCTTATTCATAACTGTGATTAGTCATAATTTCTACTTCTCTTAAAACAAATAAGTTTTCAGGATTCTTATAATTTATAATACATATCTAACCTGATCTAAGCTAACGGGTTTTACTCTCAAAACTCTAGTACCTAAAGTTAATAATTAGAGTTATGGCTAACGATACCATCAATACGTTATGACAAGCAAGGGTAAACAATTACTTTGGGGATAGAACCCTAAAAAAACGGATTCTGTACCTAATCAATAGTTTACCGGAGGAAACACGACGAGACGAATGTTAAAAAAACACTTTTTTACATTACTACCGTAAATACATACTTTGTACCTAAATAGAGATTCCCAGAGGGTCTATACAAATCGTTTAAGCACTCGCTAGCGAGTACGGTCACGTTAACTCATGGTAAAGTAAGTCTTGAACTAATGCAGTAGAAACACAAAACAGCTGAATGTACCCTGCTGCTACGAAATAGTATGAACGATTAGCGAATTAATTTACATCCAAATGCACGCCAAGTCTAAACAGATAGACACGTGAATAAAACAGGTTGATAAATAAATAATTTAGATGATTTCTATTCTGTAGAGCTGATTTGCGCTTTTTTATTACTAGCTGCGCCCCGCGATGATACTCTTGGTTTATCAGATAAAAGTAAGCTTATCTGCTAATCCAGGGTGGCAGCTACCTCGATACCGAATTGTATCATAATTGGTTCGGCCGTTTGAGCGTCAAGAAGTGACAAACATACAAACACGCTCCCAAACTTTCGCCTTTATAACTTTTATCTAAAGGATACCTTATGTTTGACTGTTTAAGTGTAAGCAATTACGATGCTAATGGTACAAAAGGTAACGAATGAAGTCATTGGTGAAGGCATAACGTTTGATTTAAAATTAACACAAACAACATATTTACAATACAAACACTATAGATAAACATAAAAGAAAGGATCAATATATAAATACAATTAGTCATTGGGTGTTTTGGTTTCAACCTCTGCGAGACAAAAACGGACCTAGAAAAAAAATTGCAAAGACTTTCTGAAACATAATTAGCTTATTCATTGCATGTACCTTTAAAAAAGATTACCTGGTCTAGGCTGAGGTAAACAGGTAAAGATCGGAGAGTATGGCACCGACGTCAATTAACACTCAAGCCAAGCCAAGTCGCTGAGCGTTCACCTGCGATTTCGCAATTCGTATATCGGGAGGTATATAATTAGCTCGAGATGTACCTAGTTATCCCGCATACTTCACGGGTTCATAGAAAGTAAATCTTGTCGACTTGACGGGTAAACACGATAGACGGAATTAGACGCTCCGACAGAGGTCGAATGCGTCGTTCGAGTATTTCGAATAGTAATTTGTACATTTTTTATAGTCAATCTATTGGAATAGTAAACGTCGTGCAACACACTATCAGATTTATAGCTGGAAGTTTTAGTGCCGAGGAGTGTTTACTATTATAAAATTGTACAAACAACTTCGTAATCGTGAAATCGACTACAATTTGGTTACTAAGTAAACGGCTGTTGCAGTCAAATAATTCGCTCTATAAGATATGAACTGGGTATATACTTTATGTTTTACTCAGAAGGAGACGAGAGCCTTGAAAAACAAGTCGTGGTTGGGGGCATTGAAGGCAGGAGAGCCCGAGGCTCTTCACCAACCAGATGGTCTGACCGAGTCAAAGAAGCAACCTCCTCAAGCAAACAAGACAGAACCAGCCAGTGATCACAACCCTCAGTAATGATCGAGGGACCGATGAAATGTTCAGCTAACTTTTTAGGCTAAAAATGGTAGACATTTTAGATGTGTGTACGTAGTAGACGAATAGAGAACGCAACATTCAATATTTAAGACATGAATCTGTAAATTTTGCACAGTTTAAAGTTATCAAATCATTCTATCATTTAAATTTCTTAAACAGAAATAATTCTAAGAATGTTTTAATATTAATGAGGTACAAGGAAAACGAACTAGATCGTAATTTGCGACTATGTAATTACGAGCTGTATTGATAATTAAAGCGAAACGTCAGCTGCTTTCAGTTAGAGATAACATCATTCATTATGTTCAGTATATAAATATTGCATGATAGACTTATAAAGAACCTAGCAACATTATACATAAGAACGAGAGATTTGTTACTTTTATATATTGAAAATACCAAAATTATTTAATCACATTAATAAGCTGGGTTAGCAAGGAATGTGAGTGCCAAAGGCTACTTCTTAACTCAGGATCCAGATAAAATGTAGGTCGCGTTAAAAACAACGATTTACAGGAGACGCCTTTCGTACTATTTCCCCTCCGCACATGTCATAGATTGCCTTCATAATAAATACCATGTAGTTTTAAAAATACTTTTCAAAATAGGCAGCCTAAATCTAAGATTTTTCTGATAAAAGTATGAATGGAAATCCACGCGGATAAATGTGCGGAAGTGAACCTAGTATTAATATCACTTGCTATGCAGGCAATGTGACATACTTTTGTGGCGCGGAGATAATCCCATTAGCGGGTTATACTCCCGCACAAAGTCCGACTACTGGTAGTGAGGGCTTTCCAGCCCTGATACAGTAAGTCATGACTTAAAAAAAAGGCAATAAACCTATAAACGGGCAGTTCGTTGACGCTTCAACCAAGCGTGAAGCGGCACACTGCGAGGTCACGACATTTCTATCAAAGACGTTATCTGTGCCCTCTACTCTACAGTGCGTGATCAAACAAGAGGTCGAATCAAAGAGATTCAATTCTGAAGTTTACCATGGTGTCTGTGACTCAGCACCACAAAACATGGCGCACCTGCTGGTGTATCCGGTATGCCCACATTTCTGTTCATTTCTTGACCTAAGGGATGCGACGGCCAGGTCTGTCGACATCGCTGCCTTTTGGGCATCAAGTATATGATGAACCTCGACATGAAAGAAGAAGAAATGGTGTCAGTGTAAAAGACTTCGTAGTGAAGATAGAAGTTGCGAAGAGTTTGTTGTTGAAGAGACCCGTCAGTCTACGGCTGTGACAAAAGGTGCCCAGTCCCCATCTTTGTAAGCCAAGACCGACCAGTGATGGAATGGCAAAATGGCAATGGCTGGGTCAGCCCCGGTCGGCGATTGATGATCACACGGACACATCAATTGACATTTCAGGGAACTAGGAAGACGCTTAAAGGACAGGGGCTGCGATCCCCGCTCTGGCTCCTAATCTGATTCAGCAGATGTCCATAGCCATTCACCGGGGCAACGCTGCTGGTTTTATGGGGACCTTTGAGCCAAGTATAATGCAGGGCGGGGTCCTTTAGGTTAGATTAGTTTAAGTTAGGTTTGCCTTTTTAATACTCGTATATATTTTTAGAATAGAATTTTCTAGTCATAGTGACATCAACATTTTTGAAAGCCTGCTATCATCATTCAGCAACCGGGGTACCTATACGTAAATTACTTCGACAATTTCTGACTGCAAGAGCACCACAATAAACAAAATTTAGTCATGAAATTGGGATCGTACGATACCGACTCACCGCAGTTGTATGTTATCAGAACCACAACTGATAAAGCCAGACCAAATTAAAACAGCCAATGCAAAAGTTTATTTTCTTTTACGTATGTTCTTGAGTATTGTTGTGTTAGTCATCACAAACCGGATAGGCAGTTTCGTCATATATACGTCGATTTCCTCTTTCCACCCAGTTATTTTTACGTTTATTTTCCCATAAAAGACAATTTCCCAATGTCACACAATGTCCATGAATCATACATAAGACAGTTGCGATTCTGTGTTTGAAGATTTTGATTTAATTTTCGTAAAAATATTAGGTATATCACATTCAAAAACCACATGATATCTATCTTTACTAAAGGCACCTACACTACACTTTCAATTATTTATAACAAGGGATTGAAAACATCGTTTCCGGCCCTTACGCTTTCAAATAATGATGACGACTAAAAAAGGAATTTCGAAGGGCAACTATCCATCTGCTTAAATCTTCATATTTTTTTTATATCTGCCGTCAAAAATTCATAAAAAATAACATATTGTCCAATAATCATAAAGTATCACACGATTAAGCTTCAAGATAGGACAGGTACCAATAAGGATGGTAACATTAAAGCGCAATGAATTGACGCCGCGAGAATGGGATGGAGGATCGTTTTGACCATTTCTGGCAGACGGAAGAACGACGGCCTTCTATATAAACGATATTGATATTGTTATGTTTTCATTTCTGATCCTATATCCACTTAAATATCCTAGAGCTTACAGCGCATCTAGCAGCATCGATAAAATTTACTATAATCGACTCAGGAGTGTAAAGTGTTCATTGGAAGCTATCCTAATGATGGCAAAGGGCAATCTATACATATAGCTATGACCTATATTGATGATTTAAAGAATATAGGCTGACTCTAAAATATCGCCGCTGTTGGCACCGTTTGTAGTGCACCTGCCTACTGAGGCGACGGTCCTGCGTTCGAATCCCGGCAAGAACAATATTTGTGTGATGATCTCGAATATTTGTTTCTGGGTCATGGATGTTTCCTATATATATATATGTATTTATATATAATGTATATCGTCGTCTAGTAACAATAGTACAAGCGTTGCTAAGTTTGGGATTAGGTCGATTTGTGTAAGATTGTCTCTTAGTATTTATTTATCTCGTTAAAGATTACACGCTCAGCAAAATGTACCAAAAGTAACAAGCATACATTTTGCACACATTTTCATTTCTATACAACCCCTAAGTAATACTTTTATTGGAAATTCTCGACATTGTAAGTAAACATGGATATTACAAAGAAATGAAACAGATCAAACAACAATCCTTTTGAAGCAAATAAGGATAAATATAAGACCTACTGCCCGATCTGACATTTGGCAAAACAATTTTTTACCAAAAGCCACCGTTGCGTCATACTGCGAAGTACACGCAATTAACATAAAGATTTTATCTAAAGATGATAACGGAAGCATTGATTTAGCGTGGTCCGATGATAAATTAGCTATATTAGTACATAATAGTGCTGTATGCGTAGTTTATGACTGTTTAACTAACTAGCTGACCTTATGGACTATTCACCTACATCTTCTAAAATACGATAGAAAAGTTATATAAACCATAATGGGTGATTCTACGGGCGTTTCAACCAACATCTAATAAATGGGGTCAAGCCGCAAATTTTCATAACACACTGTAATCGTACTTCTTTTCATAATTGATCGAATTTAAAGCATATTATAGCCCATTTCTTTAATATGTATGACAGTGGTAAAACGCCTAGTATACCCTAATAACACGCCACGCCAAAACCACGGGCAAACGTTGACGTAAATACATTATTATGTTTTACAATAAACGGGGAAACCGATCAGCGAGTCGATGAAATTTGCGCCATTGATACAATCAAAATAATGAAACCGCCCACAAAGTTGAGTGGCGCGCCAGACCTACGCGAGTTCTTCAGTTACTTCAAAAAAAGTCGTAGATTCGTGAATCTCTCGAAAAATGTCACCTTTTAGTAGCATCATAAATTCTACATACACATTTTTTTTTTCCCAATAGCAATCTTAGAGCAACAAAAAGTTTGGTTTGCTCGCAATATGTTTAACTAAGTTCCTTCGCATACATAAACGATAAATCCCAAATGTTAAATGATTTATTAAATTACATATGAAGTTGAATATCGCTCGAAATTTTCTTCGGTTCACGATTCCTCCTCAGAAGCTCCGATCAGCCGCGGCGGCGACCAATCGTACGAGTAAACCCGTTTCATATAATATGCCTGAGACTCCTGAGAGCCTTTAATATGCCTGAGACTCGCGGGAGATTACTATGAAAATCCATTGTTTTTTAACTTCAATAAATATTCTATAGCTGCTTTAGTTTTGCCAATCAACTGACCTACTAAAAGGAAACGAGTATAAAATAACAAACAACGTAAAAAAGTCACACGTGAGACGCGTTTTTTGCAACACGAACCTTTAAATCTTTAATTGTTTTCGTCTATTTTACCTATTGGTGCACGTAAATGTAGATATCTAATACTACTAATAGATACCTATCTTGTTTTGGTGATGAGGAAATCCAATATTTTCCTTAGACGTCAGTGTTGTAAACATCACGGATTTTCCTAATACTTAATTGAGTATTGAAAACACTATAAGCTGAACGATAATAAAATTCTAAAAATGATATTTTGATGATATTTAGAAAAAATACGTGAAATAAAATACGTTTATCACGCCAAAACGGCGAGATACGTACACTATAGCAGCTAGCCATCTAAAGATGGTATTATGATAATTTCTACCTTCTACGGTGAAGAAAAAAATCTACACCTTTTTCTTCAGCACCAACAAAATAAATACCCTTTATTGCTGCGTATTGCTTTATTTTTCTACCTTCGACATAGGAAGGAGTTCCCTTTGATCGGAAGTTCTATTATTGACACAGTTGACGGAACCACATGAGTAAACAACTTAATCTCATTTTGTGTAGGCGTTACGAGTACAACGCACGTGCAAATTGGTAATTCAGGCAAAATAATCTGTATCTTAACAGACACGCAACTTCACGTAAATGTACATGTTAATAATCTTGCAAGAAAACAGATTGTTTGACACGATATTGTAAGTACCACAAATAAATAAATAAATTAGAATAGCGTAACACTCATGAGGTATTCGAATAGTTTGATTCTTATTCTGTACAAAACAATGATAAACAATGTTTGCGGTCGTGAGGGTATGAGACATCACTCCGATAATGGAACGAACTTTGTTGGTGCTAAGAAAACCATAATGTGTTTATTATTTTATGCATGTATTATGTATAACACTCATAATTTGTTATCATCATGATTACCGTGCTATTATTACATCAATGGATGATTGCGTTTCAACATTAGTCAAGCAATACATTCTTTCTTCACACGCATGCGATTCTCATTATAATGTCGATTGTGATAAATAAACTGATGGAAATTAATAAATAGTAGTAACTGCAGCCATATATCACTTGCAATCTCAACACAAGGACCCACTTGGACTGAGATGCTATGCCAATGTCAAAACGTAAAATCTAACAGTCTCATTGAATTGCATGTTGCGTCGCTGCCTTGTTGCTTGATCGTTCAACAAGCCAAATCGTACGAAACTTTCACCAAATCAACGGAACCGCGAATAACCAAGACGAATCGATTGAGAGCTTTTGTATCTGAAGCACTTCCATGACAAACAGCTGAGTTAGAAACTAACACGTTGATAACAAGAGCTCTTTCGGGTTGAGTGAGGTGGCGAATATTCATAATTGGTACGCCATTTTAAGCGCGTGAAATATGATTTGATACGGTAATGTCGGTAATCGATACTAGCGGTAAGCGACGCCAAATGAAGACATTTCGATTGAAAATTATCAGTGGCATGGCGTCAAGCATGTCTCTAGGTAGCCCGAACCAAATCGGCTTACACCTTTTCGAGGACAGTAATAACTTTCGGCCTTTTAACCTATTGTAGCCTTCCTTCTACAAGACACGCTATTTTTGGCTAGTTATTCCAGTATCACTGTATACTATGGCAGATCTGACAAGAAACTTTACTTTAACACAAACCTGACAAGGTCAGTAATTTAAATAAATTATGCACCATCAAATAGGAAAGTAGGTAATAGAACTGATAGAATACTCGATAGATGTCTCATCTTTACACAACAATGAATTATGAACGTTATCTATAAGTTTACAAATGAACCACAGGACAAAGTAATAGCTACAGATATTAAAAGGAAGAGAATCGAGGTTATGGAATTATGTATTTTTGAAGGGTCACGTAGGATTGTTCATAGGGTTTAAAAGGCGGTGATGGCTTCTGCACGTCATACCCTTGTACAGACAAACGGCTCAGGAACTCGCTCATTTCAGGAACAAAATTCCAGAGGTTGTTGGACAAACATTGCAAACACAGTCACTAGGTCCTACCCCAACAGTCCATAACGACGACCACTCTGACTCAGAAGCGAAAATTAAACCACGACCTTCACGTGAATCCATAATCCATAGCTAATCCATCCATGACAGTGACACATGACATAGTGAGAGTGTCCAAGGGGGCGGCGTCACGACGCTGCCATAACGGGCAAATCCAATTACAGAATGTTAGCGACCGTGAGACGCACATCAGGAAATGTGTTGTTCGTCATAAATCTACTATAGTAGTAACTATATAGTATACGTCGTTAGGGGAATGCATCCGCGTTCCATATAGCATTTGATACGCTGAATTCCCGTGCATTATAAAGAAAAACGTTGATTAGACTGCTCTAATTTGATATCCCAAGAGTATGCATTGCAGTATGGAGTTCCTCAAGAGGGGAGCAGTTTTTGAAAGCCAGAAGCACGTTATAGTCGGATTTATTTGTAGATAAGAAAATATATAGGGAACGTGTAGAAACTATATGTTACGCAGCAATATAAATGCCAATCTTAATAACTAATGATGGAAATGATTCAGATTGGCGACACTAGTTAGCATCGTTGTACAAGTTCCCTATCAGTCGTTGCCGAAATATTAGATATAATGAATTCTCGATCCATGGGCGACGGTAATCGCTAACCATCAGGCTATTCGTCTGCTGGTTTGCCTCTTATGTCATCAAAATACCGACAAGCTGGATCAAAATCAGGCCCTTTAAAATATTTATCGAATTGAGATTTCTATTTTTCATTAAATATTTTTGCAGCTAAAACCCTGAGAAATATCCGCGTCTCTCTCAGCTTCTCTTACCCACTGTACAGGTCTGACTCCGCGGCACCAATCTTCCCTTCCACTTACGTATCAATCAATATGTACATAGTAAAGTTCAGTTGCCAGCACACGTTGCACTGGTCACTGGTCAGGAGGTCACTCCGCGGAAGCGCCTGCGCGTGCCTTGTCCGAATCGGGGCATCACACGCGCCAGCCTCCGACGTCGCACGGTAAACTCAGGTATACATGATTGTAAAAAAATTATGTGAACTGGTAGGCGGCACAGGCAGTGTTCTGCAAAATGTGTACCATTGCTATTCGTTAGTGTGCCTCGGAAAAATATGATTATCTCATAAAGTTATAAAGACGGGTGGAAGAAAAATACTGAATACACAGCTGCAAATCACATCTATCAGTTATGAAATATGGCGTACCTACAACATTTTCCGGTTTGCTGGGAGTACCTTGAGCACAGAGTTTGTCGAGCAGTGTTCCTGTGCCACTAATATAGTAGCCAACCAGTTTGTCCTTCGAGCCTAGACCTTCATGTCTCGGAATATCATTTCTCTCTACAAACTGAACATAATTCAGAGTAAAATTCAGTTGTCAGCTTATACGCTAGAATGAACTCATTACCGACCACCTGGTCAGGTCATTCCGTGGAAGCGACCGCACATACCTACTGATTTGCAGGCACCGGGTAGTCTACGCAAATGCAAATTATCCATAGCTGACATCTTTCTTAGAAGTGTCTCTGAACTTTATCATTGGCATTTCGTATCATTTTCACTATCTCCACTAATGTGCACCAAGCATAACATGGACCGTTTAAAGAAACCTGACCATTCGATTACAAAATCAATTTTATTAACGACACTTGCAATTTGTATCGAACAACCCACGTCGCCCGCTATGGAGAAAAGGTCGGATCTGCTTTGAATTTCCTGGACGCTGTATAACCGTGTCGATTTAAGTTCTTTGGTAATTCTGTATGGGTACTATTGAAGTCGTGAAAGAGACAAAGTACTAAAGTGCGCTGTAGTAATAAGGGTTTGAAATACCGCCTTGTTGTTTTGCTCTTAATGCTTTATCGATGCTGCCTCTTGTTTTTTATGATGGTACAGGCAGGTAAATTAAGGCATTCTGATACGCGATAATCAATTCGGTTGAACTGCTATAGATGATGCAGTAAGTGTGTATCGAGATGGTAAGTAGTTACTGCATTTTCCGTAACCGATCGTAAAGGTTCGTCGGATCGGTTTGATCACGAATATTTATGATGAATCGGCGTCTTTTGTAGTCGTAGTCGTGATGGTAACATTATAATGATTTCTGTATATCAAGGCACAACTAGTTTTTGGAGCCTAACGTCCAATGAAGTTATGATAATGTAGTATATTGTGTATACTAATAGATATAATCCATTATATAACAGATACCTATAGTCCATTACGAAACACTTCTAGAAACATTTCATTGGACTATAGCCTAGACTTTGATGGCCTTTCTTTCATCAACTGCATCTTGTCAGGGATCTACCACGAGTTCGAAGACTTTAGTCAGGAAGTGAAATTCCCTATGCAGTCTTGTGTACTGGGTATATTGAATACATATTACCTAATTGCCTTTGAGGGACACAGATTATACCTCAAATAATGGTCACAATTTAACGTTTGTAATTCATATAGCCGAGTATATGCGAGTTTCCCTCGCAATGAGTCACTCCTGTTTCCTCCCATGCAAATGAGCAAAGCTAGACAAAGGCCCAAATGAACCGTCAACTCGACAACAACAGTCTAAAATAACTCGGGCTGATTTGGCTTACAAATGAGGAAAGTGACCAAAAACAATTCCACCATTTTCAATCTTACTTCCCAGGCCAAAGAACCAAAATGAATACGTAATTTACGTGTACGCATGACAATTGATTGATATGATGAGTCGTTGTGTCAATTGTAATCTAACTGCGTTTGGATTAAGGACAGGTGCTCGCGCTCTTCACGTATCACGAGAACTCAACATTGCGATTAGTTACTCAAAGAGTGATCTTATATGAGTACTAGCTTTTGCCCGCGACTACGTCCGCGTGGAACTTGGAAGTATGGAAGCAACCTCGTACAACACGATAGATATCTACCTAATCACTTTAATTAATAAAAGGGACCTTAATTAATAAAAGGGATTATTAAAAGCGCCTATTGTGCTTTTGGTCTAATCATTACATTTCCTACAGGGTCATCAATATCATCATGAATTACTTACTCACTTTTCAATCTTTTTAGGGATAATTTCCAAGATGAAAACTATCCTATGTCCTTCCTCGGATCTTAAACTATCTCCATGCCAAATTTCATCAAAATCTATTCAGCGGTTTAAGCGTGAAGAGGTAACAGACAGACAGACACACTTTCGCATTTATAATATTAAGTTCTAGCTTTTGCCCGCGACTACGTCCGCGTGGAAGTTGGAAGTATGGAAGCAACCTCGTACAACACGATATAGATATCCACCTAATCACCTTAATTAATAAAAGGGATTATTATAAGCGCCTAATAATACGGTGAATAGAGACTAAAGTACTATGTGTGACCTTACAAACGGTCCGGTAGTTTTGAATTTTTGATATATTGTCTAGGATGGTTAGTCAGTGCTTAAAATGCAAAATGCACAATTCCCCCCCCTCCGCGCCCGCCGCCATTTTGAAAAAACCGTCACTCTCTTCATATTTTTGCTCATATCTTCCTTTAGAAGCATTTTAGCTAGAAGAAAGCTTTGACAATGTTATAGAGAGTTAAATTTACTTCATTCTCCATTTTATATTTTTTTTCTAGGACAGATAGTTACGGAGATATCCACATTTAAAAAAACGTAAAAAATCGCAATTTCCTACTGAAAAACAAACTTCTGGATTATATCTTCGTTTAGGAGCATTTTAGCTACAACAAAGCTTGGGCAGTGTTGTAGAGAATTAAATTTACTATAATTTACACTTCAATTTTTTTTCAAGGACGGTTAGTTACGGAGATATGCACATTTAAAAAACAGGAAAAGTCGAATTTTCCGAAAATTTCTCAAAATTCTTGGTTTAGAACGCTATCATTCAGTTATGGACTAGTCTAGGACAAATTAAAACATGTAGGAAATATAATTGCTTATAAAACTCATGTCCATTTTTACATACATTTTCGGATAACGTGACTTTATTTTTTACATATCTCCGTAATGATCTGTCCTAGAAACAAAATTTGAAGTGTAAATTATAGTAAATTTAATTCTCTACAAAATTGCCCAAGCACTGTTCTAGCTAAAATGCTCCTAAACGAAGATATAATCCAGAAGTTTGTTTTTGAGTTGGAAATTGCAATTTCTTAAGTTTTTTTACATGTGCATATCTCCGTAACTATCTGTCCTAGAAACAAAATATAAAATGGAAAATGTAGTAAATTTAACTCTCTATAATATTGTCGAAGCTTTCTTAACCGACTTCAAAAAAAGGAGGGGTTCTCAGTTCGGTTGTATGTTTTTTTTTTTTTTTTTTTTTTTTTTTTTATGTTTGTTACCTCATAACTCCGTCATTTATGAGTCGATTTGGAAAATTCTTTTTAGGTTCATGAATAGACATTTCAAGGTTGGTCCCATAAAATTTTGGTGAAGATCGGATGACGAGATCCATGAGGAATCGAAGGAATTCCTGAAATTTTATAGGCAGTCATAATATTTTTCATATATTTTCTAAAACTTTTTAAGTATTTGCATATGGTAGTCATCATCTTCCAATGCTGAACTGATGATGGAAGGTACAACTCCTTAACGGTTAGGAGTTAGGAGATAATTAAAACGAGATGCATTCGTTCAAGACCTCCCTGATCACCCCGCCATAAGTATTTTATATGAATCACTAAAAAGCGAAAAAAAAAAAATTTTAACAAAAAAAAGAACCGACTTCAGTAAAACTAAAAATCCAAAAATAACCCGTTCAAGTACAGATTACATTTGACTCACCCTTTGAAGTCGGTGCCAAACCTCACGTAATCTTTAATATATAAATATAATAACAGTGGTTTGGGATCGACTTCAAAGGGTGAGTCAAATGTAATCTGTACTTGAACGGGTTATTTTTGGATTTTTAGTTTTACTGAAGTCGGTTCTTTTTTTTGTTAAATTTTTTTTTTAGCTAAAATGCTCCTAAAGGAAGATATGAGCAAAAATATGAAGAGAGTGCCGGTTTTTTCAATATGGCGGCGGGCGCGGAAGGGGGGAATTGTGCATTTTGCATTTTAAGCACTGACTAACCATCCTAGACAACATATCAAAAATTCAAAACTACCGGACCGTTTGTAAGGTCAAAACCCTTTATTCACTGAATTATAAGCAAATTTAAGAGCAATTGTGCTTTTGGTCTAATAATGACTTTTCCTACAGGGTCACCGCACCCCAACAGAAATGTTCTCACTTTTCAATCTTTTTAGGTATAATTTCCAGGATGAAAACTATCCTATGTCCTTCCTCGGATCTTAAACTATCTCTATGCCAAATTTCATCAAAATCGATTCAGTGGTTCAAGCGTGAAGAGGTAACAGACAGATAGACAGACGGACAGACAGACACACTTTCGCATTTATAATATTAGTATGGATGGATGGAAGTCAGAAATGTCGTTTGCGACAAGGAGTAAGTTTAACCTTGTAACATAAATATATTAGTGAGATATATGCTGACGCGCTGGGCAACAGGTCTGTGACTGTCAGGTGTTTACGGACGCCGAGACGACACAGGTGTTGTTGGAGACGAAGGTACGATTGGCCATAGATTTATACTTGTTGTTGATGTCCGTACATAAAATTGAGAGACGAAATGACTCACACAATAAGCGTGGCCAGGTGCTTTTCCACAGCCGAGGTAAGGATTATTGAAACCTACTTCTGGCCCTTAAAATTTCGTTTCCATTAACAAACTAGTACAAATGGAGACTTAATGCCACTACTCATTATCTTTCTCTACCATTCAACGATAGGGCTAAACAGAAACATTAATCCATTTTCTAATCGTTGAAAATGCACCATTCAACCGATACATCATTTTTGTAGGTGTTCACAAAACCACAGGTGACTAATATCAAAAGTAAATTGCATACAACGGCAGCTTGCGAAAATAGCATTCCTAGAGTTCGTCGCGACATTCATATTTATGATTCTGCAGAAACGACATTAACATTTCATGATAATTGCTTGCCGGGTGGCTCCATCACCTTAGATCATAGATTAGTGTGTTTTATGAAATAAAGAAATTTGAATTTGAATTTGAATTTTGATAAGATTGAAATTCTGTTGGGTTAGGTCAAATTAAGTATCACTGGGTCAAGTTGTAATTATAATCATTTATACAGGGAAACAATACCCATCGTAGCACCATTGACATTGTCCTCTGAAGATAGATTAAAGGTAGATAACTGATCAAGAAAAAGTGCAAATTACAAAATCTAGATTTATGATAGGTTTCTCATGGTTAATGAAGATCCTTCGTCCAATATTGCACTTACCTTAACGATGATAGTCATAATTAGTCGACCAGTAGGTAAACAGATTTCAACTTACCTGCAACAAAAGTAGAATACAAATTAAATTTCGTAAGCTCTTCTACTTAAAATATAAAAAAAAATTGGGCAAGTGCGAGCCCGACTCGCGCATGAAGGGTTCCGTACCTATACATATATTCTATAACAAGTTTGTTGTATGGGAGCCCCCCTTAAATATTTATTTTATTTTACTTTTAGTATTTGTTGTTATAGCGGCAATAGAAATACATCATCTGTGAAAATTTCAACTGTCTAGCTATCACCGTTGTTGAGATACAGCCTGGTGACAGACGGACGGACGGACGGACGGACGGACGGACGGACGGACGGACAGACGGACGGCGAAGTCTCAGTAATAGGGTCCCGTTTTTACCCTTTGGGTACGGAACCCTAAAAATGCGTTACCATCAAGTATGCAGAAGTAAATGCATGCTTTATTGACAGACAAGAAGGGGTCCCTTTGCCCCAGTCACTATTGTCTTGAGGTAATATAACATTCATATAATTAAAAAAAATTACATTTTAATTGTGTCCATAGAGTCAGGCGACGCTAACTTTTCCAAGCAAATGAACTGTCAAACCATAAAAACTGACTCACTTTGTATGCTACAGTCAGCTGCAAATGATATGCACACAAACTCGAAATCCATTACTTAGAGGATAAAGGTTGTACAGATAATTGTGAGCGTGCTAATCTGCTTAACAACTTTTGCTGCTAACTGTACAACAGGTCCATGTTAAGCTGCGTCTTTAGGTGTCTATAAGTCATAAGTACTACTGTATAAATTAATACCTTTCAAATTAATATTAAGGCACAAACAATTTCTTGTACCGCCTTTCAAAGGCCCTTAGCTTAAGCCCTTTGCTTACATAACAGAACGGTAGTATTGCGTTATCTATTGAGAAATGTAAACAGCTATTACAGGTCATTAGGCGATCAATAAGTATGATTCAAACCGTTTTGCAACGATCCAAACATAAACATCACAGTTTATTAAGTAAGTAATTCGGCTCAGATTTGGTAAAATTACTGATACCCGGTTTCAATATAATTTGTTTGTGTCGTAAGATTAAAACATTAAACTCGTTCAGATTACAAATGAATGATTGTTTAATTTGAGCATTGCATTGGTTATATTAATGTTATTAGGTAACTGTAGTCATATTCTTTTTTTTCATGTTCGTCCAAGGTTTGTTGAAAACAAGTTGAAAATGTTAGGAATTCTATAGAGCTTTATTTTTAGTTATTGTGTCTTTTGTTTCAAGATTTTTGCGTCCGGTACCTACTATTAGGCGCACGAAAGCATGTTGAATTCACATACATAATACAAATTGATAAAACAATGTTCCTTACAAAAGTTGGAACTGTTTTAACAAAAAGTAGCGTTCCTGCGAAGGATCAGAAAAATACTTCTGGAACGCAAGTTGGGCAATATGAGAGGTGTGGAGAGACACTTTGCTGCGGAAACCCATAATTCGGTCAACCTCGATCAACTTCACGAGTAGTGAGAAAAAACTAGCACGAAATAATCAATGATAAAAAACCTAGGTCTTAGATAAGATCACATTCTTCAGCTATTCAATAACGATTATAATGTTTCATAATAAGGTTAATCTTTCCAGGCAGTTGGTAGAGGGCGGATGTCGTAAAGAAAGAAAATGTGGCGCGAGATAATGAGCTTCAGCCGACCTAGAATCCAGACCTTGGCATACTGCCGGTGAATAACATTACAAACAAACCTGCATACCGTATTCAGAATATGTATTCATATAACCCGGCATCCTGAGGAAACATCTCGAGAAGCAGGAAAGTCGTAGTAGCTACCTACGTTGTTTTGCCCGAAGGTAAACAGTTAAGGGGTTGGGTAAAGCGAAACTAGCGCCACTTACGAATTTTTATTATATCTTCCAAACCAGATAAATTTTCAGTAATTGCAAGATATTAGGAGCTGGAAAAACACCTTGAGTGTTTATTAAATCATTATACACAATTTCTTGTTCTTTAGTTGTCTCTAAAAACTTGCCCAAAACTATTGTGGCCGCTTTTGACGTGAACAAGTTTTGTAAGGTAAACTACAGTGAACAAATTGTATATAGTGATTAAATAAATATTAAAGGTGTTTTGCTAGCTCCTAGACTTCAGCTATTTCTAAAAAAATATCAGATTATGAAGGTATTAGAAAAAATCGAAAGTGGCGCTAGTTTCGCATTACCCGTCGCCTTAAGGGTTGTTTCACACGTACCACAACCACACGACAACCACAACCACACCACAACCACACGACGTGGTCGGGCGCATATTTTGTATGGTTAATGAATAGTTCAATTCACACGAACCACAACCACACCACAACCACACGACGTGGTTGCGACGTGGTCGGGCGCATATTTTGTATGGTTAATGAATAGTACAATTCACACGTAACCACAACCGATTTGTTAGATCGTATTCCCAAAATCGATATTTCATTGTAGTAAATATTCCTGTAGCGTATTTTCCCATTCAGTTTTTTGTTAAAACGCATATAATGTCAGTATTTTATTTTAATTGTGGTAAATATTTCTAGTCGCATTTTTTCCTAATCGCAATTGTTTTTTGAAGTATACTTTCGCAGTGATTAGTTTTCATAATCGTAAAAAATCACTTTAGCTTTTTATCTTGTCGTTTTATTTTTCAGTATCAAGAATTCTGTATGATGTTTTACCCTTACGCATTTTTTCCTTCAGATACAGGCAGTCAAATCTGTTTCTTGAGGAGATCAATTTATTTAATGGCCATGTATTTACAGAGGATGTTTCGAACAGTCTTACAAACAGACGCGGCTTAAAAGTTAGAGGGGGGGGACACTATATTTTTTTGTTTTTGGAGCGAATATTTACAAAACTGCTGACTTTATCAAAAAATAATGTTAGAAGACCCCTATTATTTTTACAAGACCTATTCAACGACACCCCACACACCAGTGTTGAAAAGAAAAAAAAATCACCCCCACTTTAGGTGTTCGAGAGGTACCCGAAAAGAAAATATTTTTTTTTTTATTTTACCGTTCTGTCGGCGTTATACATACACATACTCCTACCAAATTTCAGCTTTCTAGTACTAATGATCACGGAGCTAAGCCGCGGACGGACGGACGGACGGACGGACGGACAGACGGACATGGCGAAACTATAAGGGTTCCTAGTTGACTACGGAACCCTAAAAAAAGGGGACGAACAGTCTCTGAGCTAAGCTGCGGACAGACGGACGGACATATAGGGCTAACTATAAGGGTTCCTTGTTGACTACAGAACCCTTAAAAGGGTATATCTTTATCGATAACATGATATTATTAATATAATATTTTTCTTAAAATAGGAGATCTGTCACCTAAACTGAATCACCAAATAAGATCAAAATGAAGGTCACAGGAAGGTCTTGTCAGGTGTACTAATGACCTGATGAAGGTCACAGGAAGCTCTAGCTATGTGGACTGACAACCTGATGAAGGCCACCGGGAGTTATCCCCGGGAGAACTGATGACCTGGTGAAGGTAGTCGGACGGTCTCCTGAAGTGGACTACTGATCTGTTGAAGGTGTTTCCATGTGGTGGTGTGGTGTGAATTGGTAAAGGTCGCCAGAAGGTCTCGTCAGATGGGCTGTTCTTAAAAAAACTGCAACTATTATTCCGAAGAGACATTGAACAATTTAGCCGTAGTCGGAACAGTGGGCTCAAACAATAATATAAGGCTCATGCGACTCGCTACGCAAAAGGAAAGTAATAATAATATCACTGTAGATACCTATGCATTAATGAATATGAAAATAGGCTATCGAGAATAAAGGCGTCTAGAAAATGCACTATCAGGGAAAACAGATATTGGAAATATTAGTGCTAAGGAAAATTGGCTATCGAGAATAAATGCGCTTAGGAAATACACGATTGGTAAAAAATGCGACAAAGAATATTAGCGATTATGAATATATAACGTACAAAAAAATACGATACAAAATATAAAACTGAACGGGAAAATACGCTACAGGAATATTTACTACAATGAAATATCGATTTCAGGAAAACGATCTAACAAATCAACCGTATTGATTTTTGCGCAATTATTATAGATTTTCTGTACTACGCGTCCGCTGGCGACGGAAATTTGGCCAAAACAGACGCCACCTACACAAATTGTATAATAATAGGCGCAAAAATCGAAACCGGTCCGAGAAAGAACCTTTTCTACCCATTGAGGTAAAATTTCGTAAGAATTGGTAAGTTTTGGAGGAGGAAACAGACGAGAACAAAACCTTGATTCGTATGAAAAAATGAACAGATATTTCCTCTTAAGTTTCTTCAGAATATTAGTAGTTTTTAGGGTTCCGTACCCAAAGGGTAAAAACGGGACCCTATTACTGAGACTTCGCTGCCCGTCCGTCTGTCTGTCACCAGGCGGTATCTCAAGAACGGTGATAGCTAGACAGTGGACATTTTCACAGATGATGTACCTATTTCTATTGCCGCTATAACAACAAACACTAAAAATAAAATAAAATAAATATTTAATGCGGGCTCCCATACAACAAACTTGTTATAGATTATGGTACGGAACCCTTAATGCGCGAGTCGGACTCGCACTTGCCCAATTTTTTGAGAAACCCTACATAATATTGCATAGTACGACCGTGGGCCCGTTCTAGTTTTAACATGCACTAGGCGTGCTCGAGCATAGAAAAGTCAAAAATAGGACATACGATTAACATCGAAAACTAACTAACAGACTGCACTACTAACTAATTCGTAGTTTTGATGCAGCCATTTTAACTCCACTGCACGAGAACTGCATCCAAACTGCACTTATATATAATACGTATTTGAGGACAGCTCGAATCAGCTACTCTTTATACAATGTCAAAAACGACCTGTCAGTATGAATTTTCCATGAAGATACTGGCTTGTGACGTCATACAAATAAATAGGTAGTCAAAACACGTCTTCTTTTTAGCTTTTGTCTTATTATAAATAGTATAATATCCGAAGTAGTAGTAGTTTATTTGGTACCGCGTATTTTTGAATGTGTTTTTAGTGGGTTCAATTATATAATTTATTTTCACAATTGTTTAGTATTTGTTTAGAAATTCACTTGATGACAACGTAAACGATACTACAATTTATGCTGACACGTATCATATTCGCGTATCTCTTCCTACTCGATATTTCCTAGTGTCTAATGTAATTTATGCACATAATAACATATCGCGAATAGCTCTCAGAATCCGTGATGACCGTGGTATATGATATGATATCATAGACAAAAACATATAATTTAAATGCTCACGACTGCCAAAAGGAACGTTCAAGTATTTATCAGATAAACCTTCGCATAATATGTATAGGATCACAATGGTAACTAGATTCGACAACATGGACATTGAAAAATCTGCAAAAGAGTATTTAAAACTCGGAAGTTCCGGTAGTCGATGACTAAAACGGCAGTCGACTTCCAAATTCCAAATCCGAATTAGAAAATACTATCAGAATAAGTCTCGCGATAATTTTTAACTTTTACAAATGAATATAGATTTAAAATACCTTCTGATATAACTAAATAAAGCCGGTCAAGTGCGAGTCGGACTCGCGCACCGAGGGTTCCGTACAAGCACTTTCCATCCTTAAGTGGTTAAGTTAAGTTTGCACCTGGTATGTATAGCGCTCCATACAAATGAGGTGCAAAGTTAACGCAACCAATCCCTTTGTTGTATGGGAGCCCCCCTTAAATATTTATCTTATTTTATTTTTAGTATTTGTTGTTATAGCGGCAATAGAAATACATCATCTGTAAAAATTTCAACTGTCTAGCTATCACCGTTCTTGAGATACAGCCTGGTGACAGGCGGACGGACGGACGGACGGACAGCGAAGTCTCAGTAATAGGGTCCCGTTTTTACCCTTTGGGTACGGAATCCTAATAAACCACACATCATCAAAATATATAATAGGTCCTATAACAAATAAAATGCCAATACATTAAGAGATGTTAATATGTTACATCAAAGTCGTCTAGTACCCATAATACAAGCCTTTTTGAGCTTAATTTGGGACTAGGCCGATTTGTGAGAGGTTGTCTGATATTTATCTATATTTTATTTATTTATTATTATATCATAATAATTTACTTTAAATAGGAAATAAGAACACTTTTATATTACATTTTTGTTTTAATTACCCGAACAAAAAATTTAAATTGAAATTCTGTCCAAACATAATCACCTGTGCATTTAACTGACAATGTGGTTATTAGATTCTGTCAAGTGAAAATCGTTGAACGCCAGAAAATGGCGGGAAAACTGTTAGTAGGTGTAAATCAACAAAATTACCTGTAGAAGCCGCAACATTCCGACCGGCCCTTGATCACACGTCATACCGTCAACAACGCGTAGAGGAAGATAAAACAAAAGGAGAAATCATAGTCCAAAAGAAATGGGTGTCTATTGACACATGAATAACAATAACTCATTATAATTGTGGTGCACATTGGGAAGTGGATAATTATGAGGAACTCCAACTGAGCGTTAGACAAAGAGTTGTTTTATAGCGCACCCATAACGAGCTTAGCGAATAAAGGCAGGTTTAGAATGTACAGCGATACAGTGATATTGTATTTAACCTATTGACCGCCAAGCGGTCTAGCAATTTACCGTGCCACTGACGCCAGAGTAAAAAAATAAGATGTGCCCCAAAATCAACAGGGATTGAAAAATATTTGTAGCGGTTAGAATTACAAACTTTATGACCATTGAAATTTGGACGGCTGTGGCCGACGTGGCGTTAGTGGCACGATTTGTTGTTGACGGCCACAGCCGACTGTGGCGCTCAAAAGGTTAAAGATGGTTATCTTTCAAACGTTTCAACGTTTTTGTTTAATATAACCGCCGAAAATCGTAGTTTAAAGACTTTAAAGAGTGACCAAGGGAATTTACCCTGTTACTCTTTCAGAATCTTTCCGCTGATACATCGGTAAGGCCATTGTCCAGTATTTTATTTACTATTCGTATGTGGAATGTCGCCTTGTGAAACGACAGGAAAATCATGAAATCCTATTACTTGCAAGCTTAGAAGATGTTTGGTATAGATGTATTTGTCCCCCTTTGGAATTAATCCAAAGGATTAATACTCTATCTATGAAATAGACGACGAAGAAAATATTCAAAAACTAAACAAAAAAATAGAGACAACACTACTCAATGACTTACCAACTCCCAACAAGGAACACATGAAAAACAAATGCCAGGAAATCATAACACAAGAAATAAAGGAATTAAAAACACAAAAATGCACCCTAAAAAATAAGAAAAATAAAACAAAGGATGAAAAATTAACGCTAAGCAAATTATATAGAACGATACATAAGAAAATAAAAAATAACATCAAGAACCACAGACTAAGAACAATAAATAAATACCTAGAAGAGACAGGAGGCGTTAAAAAAGCATACAGAAAAATAGACAGCACTAAGCAGCTAATGACACAACTTACTGACATCTCAGGGAACATAGTCACGCATAGACGTGACTTGATGATGATAGCTACCAAATTTTACGAAGATCTATATACAGATGCTAACAAGACTACAGAAACCTATACAAACATAACTAAAAACAACGACAGCGTATTACCCTTCATAGAAAGTGAAGTAGAGCTCTCAATAAAGAAACTAAGACTAGGAAAAAGTCCAGGACCGGATGGGGTAACGAATGAGATGATAAAAGCAGGCAAAGATGTCTTACTAAAACCCCTAACAAAGTTATTCAATCTTATTCTCTATGGGAAAGAATTACCGAAATCTTGGACAATTTCGGAGATAGCTCTACTCTACAAAAAAGGAGATCCTAAATTAATCAGCAACTATAGACCCATTAGTCTGATATCTTGTATATACAAAGTATTTGCATCAACACTATTAAGACGTATAACTAAGACCATCGATGAAAATCAGCCGATCGAACAGGCAGGCTTTATGAAAAACTATTCCACAGTTGACCACATTCACACACTGAAACTTATATTCGAAAAGTATACTGAGTATGATCTACCTATATACATAGCTTTCATCGACTACTCGAAAGCATTTGATTCTATATCACATGACTCTATTTGGAAAGCTCTTACGGAACAAGGACTCGAATATGACTACATACAATTAGTTAAAACTATATATACAAAAAGTATGACTAGAGTGCGACTGGAGACGAAAGGACCAACATTTCAATTAGAGCGAGGTGTTAAACAAGGTGATCCCCTTTCACCAAAACTATTTATTGCCGTACTGGAGTCCATATTTAGAAACCTCGATTGGAAAGACATGGGAATAAATATAAATGGCACGTACCTATCACATCTCAGATTCGCGGACGACATCGTCGTTCTCTCCGAAAGCCCAGAACAACTGGAAGGCATGTTAGAGTCTCTTAGCCACTATAGTGAAGAGGTTGGATTGCATGTGAATAGAGACAAAACAAAAATCATGACAAACAGGGACAAAAAACTAATTTCAATAGCGTCAGTACCGATAGACTATGTCGAGGAGTATGTATACCTTGGTCATCTCATGTCATTTAAGTCTTGCACAGATAAAGAAATAGAGCGAAGAATAAAGAACACATGGAACAAATACTGGTCTATGAAGGAAATATTTAAAGGAAATATACCGGCACAATTAAAAAGCAAAGCAATGAACATCTGTTTGACGCCCTGTTTGACGTATGCATGTCAAACCTGGCCGCTCAAAAAATCATACTTAAATAAAATAAGAACATGTCAAAGAGGCATGGAAAGGAGTTTCATGAACATCAAACTGAAGGACCGGATTAAAAGCGGATATATTAGGAAAAGGACAAAAGTAAAAGATGCAGTCAAACAAGTACTGACACTTAAATGGAAATGGGCAGGCCATATCCAAAGAGTAACAGACAATAGATGGTCAAAAACTGTAACAAACTGGTGTCCCATTTACAAAACCAGAAGACGAGGTAGACCACAAAAAAGGTGGAGTGATGACATCACACAAGTAGCGGGAGCACTTTGGCCTAGAGTGGCTCACGACAGAGAAAATTGGCATAAGTTGGAGGAGGCTTTCACTGCAAAGGCGGCTCTTACATAAAATAAAAAATAAATACAATAAAATAAAAAGACTAACATAATATAAGAAAAAACTAAAACTATTAACAAAAAATTCAGTATGTAAACAAAATATATAATATTGATGCATTTTGTAAGAGATAAATAAAGCTTTATTATTGGAATTAATCCTTGATAATGAACTATGTCCGCAAATTCATGGGGTATAAAACTTTTATATTTAACGTAGTCGGGTAAAAAGTATCCTATAACCGAGTTTAGATGTCCAGCTATCCCTGTATTATTTAAAATCCGTCTAGCCGTTTCGGTGTGACCAGCGGACACAGAATTTTTACCAACATATGGATGTACGGCTGACGCCGTGCGACCATTCTGCATCACGCTAATATTTTTCCTAAAATAATGACCGTTCTCCATCGAAAATATAATTTTGAATGCAATTTTATATTAGTATTGATATCTGACTGGCGTGAGTCACTGGGTCGGTGTGAATCCGCCTTTGGCCCTCGGGCTACCGAACCCATTAAAGCAACTAGCATTTAAAGGTCGGGCTGAATCGTAGTTCTCGAGATACTCATTAACGATAAGGGATGTGATATAGAGATCATTGCTACAGCTACATTCGACATTTCTAATGATAGATATCAGCAGCTCATCACTATACTTTAGCGATGTGATTACGATGGTAAATGTACCATCGCAATAGCAGAAATCGGTATACATCGCGCAAAGTTGCTTACTGTACACGCGTACTATAGCAGACTATAGCATACTTAGATGAATTTATTGAAAAGTCGGGAGAGCGCTGACCCAAAACTAAAAATCACGGTATTTTTAATGATAATCAATTATGTAACGTATGCGGAATGAAATCTGGACAAACTCTTTAGGCGTAACTAAAACATTAAACGTTCGAAATTTGAAATTTTGTGAATGTCATTTGTTTCCGAGTACATTTTTCAGTAATTTGCATAATTTTGATGGTTGTGTGTTTTTTATTGAATTTATTATGGCAAATCGAAAAGAAAGACGTCTAGAGAATGTGTGTAAATTTTGCGACATTCACCCGAACTGGCCTAAGTCGAGGGTCATAAAACATTTCACACAAATGGGGGAGAGCAGAAGTACTATTTATAATATTTTGTCATCTTACTCCTTACAAAAAACAACTACTAGAAAATCTGTCTCGGGGAAGGTTAGCAGTTTAAGTAGTTCTTCGCAGAGGAGTCAATTAAAGAAAATGACGGCCGATCGTGTGGCAAAATCATACAGAGAACTTGGAAATAAATTCAGCTGCGACGGGAAAACCTTGAAAAAGCATCTCAATAACATGGGTATTGTTAAACGATCAAGAAAAGTTAAACCGTCCGTCACAGAAAAGCAAAAACTATCTACAAAAAAAAAAACTTAAAACTTTGGTTAAAAATATATTTTACGCAAAAACGACATAGAGTGCGTTATGGATGATGAATCCTATTTCACCCTAGATGGCAATGAATGGCAGGGTAACTTTTATTTTGAAAAGGCTAATGACCGGACCGAAGAATCTGTTAAATATGTAGAACACAACAAGTTTCCAAAAAACGTTCTACTATGGGTAGCAATAAGCCCTCGTGCTATGTCGAAGCCGGTGTTTTTAAAGTCTGGTTTGGCGGTTACTGCTGACAACTACATCGAGCGATGTTTGCCAGTTGTGAGTCATTTTATACGGTCAAATCATAGAGGAGCTAATGTAGTGTTTTGGCCAGATCTAGCATCTAGTCATTATTCAGAAAAACTACGAAGGAAATGGATGAGCCAGAAATCCCGTACGTACCGAAAGAATCAAACCCGCCTAACGTACCCCAACTACGGCCAATTTCTGATTTTAGGGGCCAATCTGAAAAGACGTGTGTACGCAAATAATTTTCGACCCAAAACTATAGAAAGTTAAAAAAGAAAAATTAAATCGGAGTTGAATTAAATGCCAACATCCTCGTATACGGCGGCCATGAAGAAAGTGCCAGAAAACTGTCGAAAAGTAGCCCGGATGGGACCAAATTTCTTTTCACATTAAATTTTATTTATTTTGTGTTAATATGAGTACAAATAAAAACATATTTGGTTAAACTAATTTAATTAAATAGCGTATTGAACTTTGTCCAAATTTCATTCCGCATACGTTATAATGTGAATTTAATAATAATAATAATAATAATAAGGCCGCAGGGCAGCTTGTGGCGAGCTGTTGGGGAGTGACGACCCCACGGACCCGAGATCTCCAGAGAGTCGGTCAGGGTCCTCGTCTCCGGTGTGCCTTCATCGGCCGGAGTGGAAACCCAAGAGGACCCGTAGGACTCTCAGCTCTGGCTTGCCTTCATTGGCCGTCCAGAGAGGAGCGTTAGAGCTATATGCTCCAGGGGTGGAAGTGTTAAAGGGCATCACGCCGCGAGTAACTTCGGAGAAAGCGCAGCACACCTCTCGACACCCCTGAGCCCTCACGCTCGTGTTGCTTCCGGCCGTCTGCACGATGGCATTACGGGGCCCACCTAGTGAGGGGCGAGTCACCACCCGCCAGAGGTAACAGTCACATTGATGGTTACGGCGGGTGACATTTTTCTTTTGCAATAGCCCAAATAAATAGTCCACCCAAACTCCATTTTAATAGCCCGGTTTTTTCTTTTTCATACCAATGCAATAGTACAACCACCTGCTGGGACCTGTTCATGGATGTATCATCTTATTGATATGATCAGGAACGGGTCCCAGCAGGGCAACAGCCACAGCAAATTTTCTCCAAGGGGCCTCTACGTGTTGGATCCATATCCCCACGCAAGCCTTCCAAAAGACCGGGACGTATGAGCCCGAGACTCAAAAAATGAAAAACACATAATAATAATAATGTATATAATGTATATTGTATAATGTATACTTGTTAATTTCATTTAATAATAATTTATATAATGTATATTGTAGGTATTTGATGACATGACTTGTAAAATGTATATTTTATTAATAAAGATCTGAATCTGAATCTGAATCTGAAAGGGCTATCTATATAATGAATCGAATTAGGCCTTTTGGTTTATCGAATGCTTTCCTGCCGATGAAGCGAGGCCAGAATCGAAATTTGTATGGTAAACACTTTTCGATAGCAATGTTTGGTGCGAATATGCCAACGATTTCATTTTTAGGGTTCCGTACCCAAAGGGGCTAACAGGACCCTATTACTAAGCCTCAAGTGCTATTCGCACTTGTACGGGATTTTATTTCATAACAGTACAGGCAACACAGGTGCAGATTTTTTATTCCGTGTAAATTTATTCCCATAGATTCATCTGCATAGCAAGGGAATTGTTTTCCCATCGGGAAGTATACATCTATACATTTATCTGGGATAAAAAGTAAACTATGTTACTCTTCGGCCTTTTTTAGGGTTCCGTACCCAAAGGGTAAAAACGGGACCCTATTACTGAGACTTCGCTGTCCGTCCGTCCGTCCGTCCGCCCGTCTGTCACCAGGCTGTTTCTCAAGAACGGTGATAGCTAGACAGTTGAAATTTTCACAGATGATGTATTTCTATTGCCGCTATAACAACAAATACTAAAAATAAAATAAAATAAATATTTAAGGGGGGCTCCCATACAACAAACTTGTTAAAGATTATATAATTATATATGTATATATGTACGGAACCCTTCATGCGCGAGTCGAACTCGCACTTGTCCAATTTTTATTTACGAACAAAAACATACATACAATACATAAGTAATTACTTACCAAACTGTAACATTTAATGGCAAGACGCACTTAATTTTAACAAAAACAAGTTAGCGTATATTATCAACAGAATAATGTATTGAACAAGTGCGTCAGGCATTTTCTTCACGACAACAACTTCCACAGGTGTAAGATTGTTGTATTAACTCTACCCTCTCTCTCTCTCTTCAATTTAAGAGCTACGCTCTTGTCGGTGTAGCAATCGCCACCCGTTTCTTTCTTGGGCTTTCTTCTTCACACTTGGTAAGACCTGACTTCACTCAACCCTACCTATGCATGAATCCGCATCGACCCGTTGCTGCGTCATATAGCGGGGTAAACAAATTATATATTCTGCATTTATCAGTCAAGGCCAATCACAATTAAAACTTGAAAACGTGATTAATAACACTAAGAGTAATAATGATTTCAGGAGTATAAGAAAAGAGCTATCGTGTCAAGGTTTCTACCCTAATCAGCTCAAATAAATACCAGAATATAAATCTATTCAGATCGTTAGTGCTCTTCCGAGGTCAAAGAACGATAGGCCAAGCTGGGACAGAGGCAGAGACAATGGAACCCATACTCACCAGAATGAGGGGATTAGGTAATGGCTACCCAGAACGAAAGGAATTTCAGGCACTCCCATTGAGTTCCAACTCCTTTGTGTAGGTGTAACGAGGGGTAACACAAAAGAAAGATTTCACTGGGTCGAAGTATATCCGTAAGGACCCCTACAATAAGGTAAGTCTACATGACAATTCTTCAAGGTATAGGTTCCGTCAACGTAATCAACCAATACGCTACCAAACTTTTAATGAGGTTTAGAGAACAAATCCTTCCGGATCCGTACCGGCAAGGATTCACTCGTCTTTCCTGATTTGTTTCCGGAATCAGACAGCCTTGAAGCCTTGAAATTAAGAAAGTCATTTAGGCAATAAATTGCGAGGTATTTGGTATGGAAAACTATAATAAATAAGATTGTTGCGTCAGGTAAGGGTTTTTTAACAAGTTGTTAGCAGGGAGAACACACAGATATGTTATATAGAAATAACCGGTTATGTCCGGGCGGATTTACATTTCCTAGGAACGCCAAATGTTTATTATTTTTTATTTATTTATTTATAACACACTTAATAATAAGGTATTAATTAATAAGGTTCTGTCAAAAATGACATTTTAGTGGCAAGCTTTTATAGCCGACTGTACTTTTCTTTGGATATCCATCAAATGCTCACTGAGACGATTCTAAAGAGCCCAAGCTCGGTAGGATTGCTTTTTCTATTATAGAGTTCCTATGGCCACCTTCCGGCTCCATGATCAGATCAGCCCCATGGTACCATATTATTGTATTGTCATCAAAGTTAAGTAAGTATGCAAAATTTCAGCTCAATCGGTTGACGATATCTGCTTCAAAATTGAGTTGCAAGATTTCACCCGAACAAACATACTTTAAACATACCATGCAAGCTAAATAAAAGCTTTAAAAAACACGAAAATTGATAGTGATTAGACCAAAACATTTGCCAGTACGCAAAACAAAGCAAACCAAAAAATAATCACAAAACATATACAATACGACGATACAACGCAACGCCGTTTCATTAAAGGGCAAAAAAAAACGTATTCGCTATTTACTGAACAGTATGTGCGAAACACCCATGCATAATGTTTTAATTTAACGTATTTGTACCTTGAAAAGATAGCACGAAACACCAAAAGTTTTAAAACATACATGCGTTCAATGTTTTATTAGAGCTACTGTTCTAACCAAAATGTTTACAATGAAGGAAACATTCTTCAAAAAACCCCGCCTGAACCATAAAATGTTCCGCTTCATTGTAAACATCCATGCGTTTGCTATGGAAGATTTCACCCGTCGATTATGTAAAGTAATAAAAGCGGTTTATATAAAATTCTGCACTAGTACTCGGCTGGAAATAAGTGTCCCACTTACTGAACCGACTTTGATTTGTTTTGGAATCAGTGTAGGTATTATTAGAACTCAGTTCATCGAACTACTCTGAACCTCAATAAATAAGATTAATAAATAGGTATCAAATGCTCCTAGATATTAAGGATATTCCGCGATTTAGCAAGTACCTACTATTTTTGGTCTAGAGTTTAGGATGGGAGGACGGGGAAAAGAAAAAAATATACAGATGCAGATGCATACGTCTTTTTTTTAAATCATAATCTGACCAACGATTAACCTCGGTAACACCTGATGGTAGGTGACTATGGGGTCGAAGATGTAGCTAGCTCGCTGGCAGCCTGAACTCTTGCCTTGAAGATACCCATATTATAATGTTCAGGAAATACTCACGAAATATGACTGGGCATTACTAACGGACGCCATCATAACAATGCATATTGTAATATCTTTGTCTCATAACCCCAAAACGGCCTACCAGGTTTAAAGACTTATCGATGCAGGAGCAGGACATTCAAAGGATGTTTTTTGTCAACAACACTGAAGCAAAAAGAAGATGGCATTTTTTTTCCTCAGCGTACAACGTTCTTAAGTAAGTTCTAGTAAGGTACTCGTAAGATTGTACGCAACAACATTCTTCTCCCAATCGGGAATCCAGGCCAGTTCCCGCACTGTTGAATCGCTGACTCACCGACGCATCTTAGTTTACTCACAAAGCGACGCTAAACGGTTAAAATTAAACCGCCCGATGTCTCGCGATCCAAACTCTCTTTGGCACGGCGCAAACAGCTCATCACTGTTTACAATAAAAATATTTGGGTTGTCATTGGCCGAAGCTCGATCACTCCTGTGGCGCAGAAACATTCGCGTTAGTGGATTAGTACTCCCACACAAAGTCTCTGATACAGTTCAAAGCATATCTAAAAAAAAAACATCGACCGAATCTGTACGGCCAATGAGATGAAAAAACAGCAAAGGGGAAGTACTAACAATAACTTGACAAGTCAGGAAATACAGATAGTGTGGACGAAATATATTTTTAGCATTGTACAATGAGAGATATAATCGCTGGAATAGGATGCAAAGGCATAGGATGGATGACATACAACACAACAGATATAGAGGAGCAGATCAGTGCAACGAGTCCAAAGCCTTGAGAACTATGTGGTAGAAACATACTTGTCGGAATTTGTTATACTCGAGAGATGCACAGAAACGCCAGAAACTTCCAGATACTTAAAACAGCGTCATTTAAATCCGGTTCCGAACTAGTTCTAGGTGTCCTCCAGCGCAAGAACAAGTTATGCTAACACCATTATATAGTATTGTTATCGAAACCATCGTTTATTTTACTTATTTCCTTTCCTAGTGAAATGTCACAATGTTTGACTTGCCGTGGTGTTCAACAATTCTCCACCAGTTTTAGTGGTCTTTAGCAAGTTTATTAATATTATCATAGTCTTCTTTGAGGTCTTACAGTGATATCAAATTTTATTTTATGGGAGCCATTTCAAGATCGCCTTAACTCAACTCCTCCAGAATATAACACGTGGCGGTACATACTTATAGAACAGTAATTTTCAACCTTTTCTTGACCATGGACCACTTTAATTTCTTAGTCCAAAGAAAGTTTCGACCAAATCGACTCCAGCGTATTTCAATCGATAACGAACCATACATATTTAGACTCCTGCGGACCATCTTTGGTTAGGGGTTACTGCTGTAGAAACTACATATAGTCGACAGTACTATCGTAATTCAATGTCGTAGGGGACTCGTCGTAATTCTTTATTAATCATACGTCATTGCGATCTTGCAATGTCCTTTAAGAACTATAAAAAAATCCTCTTGCCAATTAAGATGTTTATAAGATATTTCTACCCGTAATCAGACAAGTTCGCATTGGAATGTAATTGCGTAGATACGACATTAATCTCCTCTAGTTTTATAAGTCATTATTTGTGCTGAACCGACAAATTGCAAATTAGTTAATTACGCAAAAAGGCTTTTAGCAGGTTTGAGAACCTAAATCAATCTTGTTACAGATACACTTCACGTTGTTTGCATTACATTATCTGATCGAATAAGTCCAGTTATATAAGATTATTTTGAGTCAACGCAAAAAAGATAAAGACCTAAACAAAATTTGCGTAACTTCTGAATGTTGAACCCCGGGAAAACTCACGAATATTAAATGTATAGTGCAACTCTAAACCGTTGAATTGAAGGAAGGAGAGGAAGAGGAAGGCCGAGGATTAGCTATTTGGACCAGATCAAGAAAAAGGCAGACGTCGGGTCGTATCGGGAAGTCAAAGAACTGGCGTTAAGTAGAACGGACTGGAGAGAACTGCACCGACAAGAGTGAATCTCTTAAATAATAATAATAATAGTGCAACTCTCAGTAACCTATCGAAACGACAACGCAATACCAACCCTTAGTGGCAAGCTATTTCTGTAGACATATGTATGGTATAAACACAAAACAACGTCTCAGCGTGCACGGAATCTAAATTAGTCCACTTAGTCACTGCATCTATTCGTTTTGTCCTTTTCGCTTATTCACAAGTCACAAACAGAACAATATCATGCTTCTGTTTTGGACTTTATAAACACAAGGATACCGTTGAATTTGGAATTAACTCGGGCGAGTTGCAGTTTAGGAACGCAGTGTTAAAAAGCGTTATGTGCTTATAAAGGTCCATAGCATAGGGCTTTTAGTTAATTGAATTAGCTGCTGCTGAGTCAGCGGTCATTCGCTCTGTAAACCCAGGAAGATGGAACAAGGAAGACACCTGTTTTTGTGACTGTGCGTCTTCCTCTAGTTCACTTTGTTTGACGATGCCGTTGGCTGGGCGCCAATAAAATACAAAGGTGACTTTTTTTGGGTTAAGTGTCTTTGTCTGATTTGTTCAAGATGAGGTGTCATTGGTGGCGTTTTATAAGGCAACAATAAAGTATGGTTCTTTAAGCAGTGGCGAATTTGTATATAGCGTAGGGTTTGTCTAAGATTTGTTCAATAAAGTCATTGGTCAAAGATATTACAACCACAGTATTCGATCGGCCGCATGCCACAGAAATCATGGGATTGCAGCTTTAGATTGAAAAGAACGTCACACATACGTAATAATGCAAAATACATGTGATTTGATTACCTTAACGGAAATATATTTATAAGACCTAAGTTTCTGTTATTTGCCTATTTGCAATTGCTTCGAATTTTGAGTTGGACTCTATTTGTATTAATAAAATAAGAGCGGTGACAGGTAGCCGTAGTTACCAAAAGCAATCTAGTGGTTAGCTATACACTTTTGATTCTTGTACGCTTGTTTTTCCATTCAACGTTATCACGCTGCATTGATAAACTCTCGATAACACGCTAACCTCGATACAACATTTATTCGAGCAAAACTAATTGTCTACAAAAATTACGCATCAACTTGAGCCCACCCAAAAAGCCGTATGTGCCGTTATCTTTTCATGCACATAGGGCATTTTTTTTCTTCAGTTTGATATTAAGATCCAGGGCGGTGGGCGAATCATCGTCCCAGTTGCATTAAATGCAACATACATGTCGCAGCGGGTGGACTATTTAAGTATTACATGTGTTTTTAGAATCGTAATTAATTACCTACTCGTATATGGCCACAATCTATAGCCTAACAAATGTCGATCCGGCCCAGGGTAGTGGCGCAAGGATTTGTCATTAACCAAATTCGAAACATTCTTTACCGAAATGCTGCTCCTTCGTTGTTCTTGCGAAATAAACTCTGAATCCCATTGAAAAAAGTTGACTTTCATCACTGTAGATAGCAATATGGCTTGGGCTGAAAAACACACTGTGGTAGTTTTGGCTTAAAAGTACGTGAAATTTGCGGAATATTAAGTCCTGTTTCCTCTTTGTTTACATCAGTGACATTCACCGACTTTCAACGTCAGTTACCAAAAATTTGTCGTTACCAGTAAAATAAAATAGTAATACTAAAAGTCCGCAATATGGCTTGGGATGAAAAACACACTGATGGGCTATAGGGGGGAAGTCCCCTAACGCCGGACGGCACCTAACGCCGGACACTCGAACTATCTCGGCAACTGGAAGCTCGGCAACGGCAACTCGGCAAGTGGAAGGGGCGCGGGGACCCCCGCGCCCCTTCCACTTGTCCTTGATTCGCTCGCGCTGCTAGTTGCCGAGATAGTTCGAGTGTCCGGCGTTAGGTGCCGTCCGGCGTTAGGGGACTTCCCCCCCACTTTTGATGAATTTCATTAACAGATTTAAAGAATCTTCGAAAGTATAAAAATGACAGTAATACACATCAAACAAGACAGTGGAATTCTCAGCTTCAATAATAAGTTGTATATTTTTAAAGTGTGTGTTTATAAATAGTGTGACATAGTTATGTTATATTTACCCAAGATTTTGTTTACGGTTTTATATGACAACTGAAATTAACGACATTTTTAAATTATAGTGACGATTGGTACTGGACATGGCTTTATTTTGTCTCAACAACTTGAGAATATGTATTTCTTTTCGACGTTTTCTTACAACTCGTATTTTAATGTATTTCCTCGCATTAGTCGCGAAAAGCAATCAGTTTAGTCTCGGCTGTAAGTGCAATAGATGAACTCGTATTATCGAAGGCCTCCCCAGCGGGATCGAAATTTAATCATTCATCTATTGCTTACTTTGCAGCCTCTACAACAATGTACTATACTTATTAAGAAATAAGAACTAGTGCCCGCAACTTTATCCGTGTAAAACTATTTTCCTTACCTAGTCAGGTAAACAAACAGTATCCTATAACCGTCTTTTGATGTCCAGCTATCCCTGTGCCAAAATTGGTTGAAATTAAAACCCGTCCAGCGGTGTTAACATAATGCGAGGACAAATATTAACGACGACGCACGCACATTCATATCAATATCATGCATCGTGCTGTAAAGATTTTTCGTAACATAATGACCCCTCTCCATAGACAATGGATTTTTAATACAATTTCATAATAGTATAGAGTAAGATACTTGGAGTTCCCTGAATACACTCATTCGCGAATTTTTTTCAACTTTATAATAGCATAGATTGACTTGGCACCGTTGGTTTGTCGTCAGTTGCCATTGCGACTTGGGCTCCCCTTTTTACTTACCATCTGGTGAAGTGGAGCCACTATGTTGTGCCGTTATAAAAAAAAAAGAAGTCTACAAAAGATTTTTATTGGATTTTGCAATTTTGATGAAGCAACGTTATCTGTACTATTACTTTATGTGGCTGAGGCTATACAAAAGTAGCTATGTGATGTCCTCATGACCATAAAGGTTCAAAATCGTGAAATAAAAACGAATCTACTTTTAGAGGTTCAGCGACGTTCCTATTTTTGAACTCCTAGTAAGTCCCAAAATTTTGTATTCACTTTAACCACCTAACGACCAGCATTCAGACAAACAGATAGATAGTCAACAATTAACTGGAACTCAGGAGGTTATAACGAAATCGAATAACACAGTGACCACGTCCAATTAGGTCCCCTTAAAATAAGGCACTCTATCATCCCAGATTCCAATCCATACTCCCACTCGCACGTAAACAAGTTAAATGGGGTCAACGCTCTCCCACCTACTTTCCCTACGGAATGCTCCTCGCGCCTTGTTTTGATCCGTAAGCGCGGACAGTGGCATCTATTCGTCTATGTACTGGTCATATAGAGTACCGATAACGATAATTGGGCTACATAGCGAATAATGAATTACTTTTTAGCCGATTTCAATAAAGGAAGACGCGCCTAGTTCGTCGGGATGTTTGTTTTATAAATGTTATGTATTATGATTTGGCTTTCTGGTTGGGCCCATTGTCAATAAGTCTGGGTCTGACGATAGTATCTCCTAGAAATCAAGGGAACTATTGTAGGCACACCTATAATGGTTTGGGTATGAATAAATACATCGATCTAGTAATTTGTTCGTTGAGTTGCTCTCACAAATAAGTTTTATTTATGGTGAACTCGGTTATTTAAAAAAAACATAAAGATGAAGAACCCTGTGCAAAATACGCAGTTTTACGGAATAAGTTCGGAAACAGAAAATTTACCTAAGGTCCTAGCTAGAAGCTAGCAAATGTTTAGATAAAAAAAATGGAGCGGAATTTCTGGTCATTTTCGAATGGTCACGCCGGTAATTGAGGTTCAGGTATAAACCCAAGTTAGGGCGATTCGAAATCGATAGTTTTTATATATTTAGGGCAGGTATGATAAATTATAATGCATCAATAATTAATAATAATCAAAACTAAACGTAACTTGGGCAACATTTTAATTCACTTCAAGTTGAGGTTTGGGAATTAGTCTATCAGAGAAATATACGTAAGTACGTATATTTCTCTGATACGTAGGTACGTATATTTCTCTGATAGGTACGTAAGTACGCTACGTAATCATAATAAAGAGTTGGAGACGGGAAAATTGAAACCACAGATATACAAAGCACCTTAACACGTGAATCACTTCATTACGACACGATAATAAGTATGATGACTTTTTTTCTAGGATGACAATTGATCTTATTTTTTATTGGAATCAAAATATTTAATACGGGGCTAACTACACGGCCCAACCACGACTTCGGTCTTAGTGGCGAGCGGCAGCGGTGCGCGGTACGTGTGTCTCACTCACTCATTTGGCTACCACGCTCGGATCTCTCGCTCAACCGCTCGCCGCGCCGCTTGCCACCGAAAGTACGTTAGTCTCTAAATTAATGTAGTGAAAAGTGTATATTATAGTGTGATGTCAGCGGGGGTGATATGATCACTTTGTGACAAACCCTTAATAAAGAAAAAAAAAACCCTTGATTTTTTTTGCTTTTTTCTTATTTCATGAGAACTAATTAAATATCAGTAATCATTCATATTGTTAACACTTCAAGACTTATTTGTAGTACCTACCTACAACCTGTTTTCAGGTGGGTTAGGTAATGGTAATATAATCACAATGCTGGTCTCCTTTCCCTTCGAACAGGCGTTGACATTATGTAAGGGTGAAATCGTTCTAGGAAGCTTCACTAGGAAGTCACCCGTGGGAAGTGTTGTATGGGTGTTATTGAATATGACTACATAGTAGAAGACAAAGTCACTTCCTTCTGTCTGTCCCTATGTATGCTTAGATCTTTAAAACGGATTTTGATGCGGTTTTTTTATAGATAGAGTGATTCAAGGGGAAGGTTTGTATGTATGTATAATACTGCATAATATAGCATTTCACCCGTGCGAAGCCGGGGCGGGTCACTAGTATCTCATTATAGCGTGACGTTAAGGTACAGTCAAGTATATTTAGACTAGAGCAATTTTGTAGAATATAGAAAACATATTAATAGCAGTGAATTTTACATCAAAATACATTATAAACTATGTTATTTTTTTATACTATGATGGTGGAAATCAAGCATGCGGGCCTGATGTTATGCAGTCACCGCCGCCACTGGACGCTTGCGACGCCAGGAGCATCACATGTGCTGTGCCGACCCTTTACGAACCTATTTACTACCCTGAAGATCTGTATTCTGTCGCCCAAGGAAAACCTCGGCAGGGCTCATTCCACATGTGGAGTTTGCAATGTTTACCATTCCTAGCTACCTATATACCGCACTACAGAATGCATTTGTTAACATTTTGGTTTTAATTCTCTCTCCTTCAGTGATTCCTAAACTTTTTTTAAGCAAAATACTGTATCCCACTATCAAATTCATACACAGTTACAGCATTACCGTTTTCAAATGACGATTTACAAGAGATAACAGTAAGTAGATGCAACCTTTGACAGTGGCCTTTAATATAATAATTTATAAGCAAGTAGAGGTCGAAAATATCTTTAGGAACTTGTAAAAAAGGGGACACTAGCATAATGCCAGCTTTCATCACTATTATGGGCCAGATTCTACCACTAACTAGAACTCATGCTTAGCCCAATGATTGACTGATAGAGAATGCCCTATGGCATTAAGTCCGCCTTTTGTACGATAAGTTCTTTCTTTAGTGCAATAAAGATTAAATAAATAATTGATTTTATGCTACAATGGGCTACTAGAGGCTGAACCGCAACAAATGTGTTAACTCTCAACAGTTGCAATTTAGATTAAGGTTAAAAAAAAACGGGAACATCGAACGGGACATTTCCTGATGGATTGGGACATTTGGCAATGATAACGTGGATTGAAGATAATTATATTTTATACTAAAACTTCCTCGAAACACTTTTATACATTAGTAAGGAAATTCTATTTTATCACAAAGTTATCACTTATCTTATCAATGATGTTGATATTCATATCAAATAATCAGATCAGGATCAGGAATGCGTCTAAGCCTATTAGAATTTTACAAAGCCTAATATTTTTTTCTGATTTAACGACTGTGACACATTTATAACATAAAACCATTTAAACAGACTATATCATGCATATGTGTGTCAGGAAGGCTCAAATAATTAACATATGTGACATAATCCATTGAAATTGTTGTATTTAAATGTTTACAAAGCATATCTGGTTGAGAACCCAAATTCACTAAAAAACTGGATCTGTGTTTCGAAGGACATATCTTCAGTCAAAAAAAATATATAAAAAATTAATGACTTTTTGTTTTCAACAGGTCATAATAATATGGATATACAAATACTCTTTATTGCACACCTCCAACATCAAGGAATATACAACACAACATGTGACATGTATTTTTCCAAATTTTATTCACCATATTTTAAGATAAATGTTTTGTTTATCTCTCAACATTCTTTAATTCCGCATTATATAGCTTTTTTTATGATTCTTGTACAACTCTCTCATATTATATTTGTATTTATTAAGTAGCCTAAGTAGGAACATAAGATATTTAATGTAAACAACTAATTGGAATATTTCTGTTCAATTTAGGTTTATTTATAGAACTTGTAGTAAATAAGTAAATTAGATTCAGAATTGCTGCACTTATCTAAAAGTACAGTAATTTTAAAATACTCTTTTACCTGTGAGCATTTATTAAATCTTTATCAATATTATTGAGTATAGTCTCTACCACAAGAAACAGGCAGAATTTACTACACTACTGATTATATTGATTTATGATAAGATGAAAGAACACTTGATAAAAAAGTTGGGTGTTATTCATTTGATAATTTTAACTAAACAAAACCTCAGGTAAATAAGAGAGCACGTGGCGATAATAAAGCCCACTTGAGTGTAAAATAGCACGTTATTCACAAACCTGAAACGTTTCAACATTTAGCACACTAATTTCGTAAATAGCGAGCGTAATGCAAGTAACTGTGCACAATTTCTACAGTTACTCTGGCAATTGATTTGGCATGAAATACACTATTTACGTAAGTATGTGCCAAATATTTTCCTACCGTATCGATGCTCATGCCTAAGTGTAATTAAAGAACATAGCAGTTCATAAAATAATAGCGTTTAATACTTACTTTCAATCGCGTTAGATTCCCATCTCTCGCAGCGTTGAAAACGGCTGTTTTGAAATCCATTTTGCTTTGCCTCTGAGCGACGCAAAAACCTCAGATAAATAAACTACCACTTCAAAAACAACACTTCCTTTTGGTTATAATCATTGAAAATGCACTGTTTCACGTGGTAAATTAATCCGAGCAACAAAAATGCGTGGTTTATTTCAAAACACTCCGACACGGGTTCTTTCTTATCGAACAGCTGCAACGCGACGGCGAGTACGGCGACGGTCTGCCATGATTGCCTTTTTGTCAGTGTTGGCACATTTTGGAATCGAATCCCCGAAACTTACAAGTTATACTTGGCGCGACTTTTTATGAGCGTTAATTTAATTAAAGAAATCAATTTGAGACCAAAATCGGCCTATTCTTACATCGAAATATAAAATGTTTGATAATAAGTCACATTTAACAACGATCAAAAATAATTTCATAAGTATATTCGGTCAGCAGCGAAAGTAGCTAAGCATAATGATCTGTACAACCCTGATTGTCTCGATAACAGTCCGTGTGCGTATCATGTTTAGCACCTGGCGTGCCAGGCAACTGTTGCCGCTGATTGTATGTATCAGTTATACGAACTATTGTTGTAATATTAAACAATAATAATGGCACCAATATCAAACCAAATTAATTACAGTCACATTGAACACGTTTCTATTATATAAACTTCCCAAAAAGTAATAAAGCATAAAATCCTAATATAAATTAATTTTATCTTTAATTTGAAGGTATGTTGCATAGCTGGTAACATTATTATAACTGTGACATTGAAATGTCAACGTCAAAATATTTATGGGGTTGCCATATAATAAAAAAGAAGATTCACGTAAAAAAAGATTTCCAATGCATACTCAAGCATAAAATTACTTCATTTTTATTCCTAAAAATACCTATTAAACGTTGTATGGCTGTATAAATATAACTTACTGTTTACCTAAGCCATAGCATTAAGCTTTCTATAATTTTATTCAAATATTACAAATGTACCTAACACAAACTAACGCACGAAAAACGCACAAAAAAATGAAAAAAATGGCCAAGTGAGAGTGACTCGCGCACCGAGGGTTCCGTACAAACACTCATCCCATCTAAACTGGCCGGGTTAAGATTGTACCTATATGTAGTAATGCGCCGCATACAAATGAGGTGCAAAGTTAACGCAACCGATCACGTTTGTTGTATGGGAGCCCCCACATATATTTATTTCATTTTATTCTGTTTTTAGTACTTATTTGTTGTCATAGCGGCAACAGAAATAAATAAACTGTGAGAATATCAACTGTCTGGCTATCACGATTCATGAGATACATCCTAGTTACAGACAGATAGACGTACGGACAGTGGAATCTTATTAATGGGGTCCAGTTTTTAACCCTGGGGTACAGAACCCTAAAAATCGACTTGTTTTTTTAATTAAATAATGTTTGTGTAATGTTTAATACTTGGTTTAACACCGGTGGTAATCTCTTATGTGACAAGTATATTAGAAATCATGATTCATGGGGATGTGTAATAAACTATTAATAGTTAAAATAAGTTTATAATAAATACAAAATAGTTTATTACTTGAACTTTGATCATTTGATCAATCTCATGCTTAAAATTATGAACAAGACATTCTTAACAAGGGTATCAGGCTGTACAATATGAACAGCTATATTTAGCTGTTGACTAATGATCCTAATAAAGATAGTAAAGAAATAAAACCATTGGAATATGAGCTGCAGCTGCTATCAATCTCAGAGAGAGAGAGAGAGAGAGATAGCAATGTTTGCTCATAGTTTGTACACATTGATAATAACAAGTGCAAATTAAACTCAATCTGGTACTAGAAGTGAAACTATACTATTACATGCAGTATATGTTAAAATATTTTAAATATATAATAAATACACAAGGTAAGTTTACTTGATCCTACTGACAAGTGAAATAATAAATCCTTGTAATGAAAATGATGCCTAGTGTAGATCTTTTATTAGCCAGACCAGATTCCACTTTCATTAGACAGACATAGCAGAATGCAGACTTGGCATGCTCTGAAGTTACTTATCAGGGATTGGACATTTGGATACATATTGAACTGTTGCTCTCTCTCATACTTGAAACAAAGCCACTACAAACAACTATAACTGAACAACAACGCTACCGCCAAACTACCTAGCTGCCCGCCACATAGGTGCTTTTATAGTACAAATCCGCTCGGCGAGTTGGGCCGGCAGCTGAGTAATAGTTACGACCGTCTACCAGGCGGGCTGTTGGTTATGAGTGTTAATGCAATATTATTTATGTCAATGACAAGAAGTTGAAATCGTCTGTTGCCAACTATGACTCACTAAGTAACAAATACCAACTTAAAACAAACCGCATATCTCAGTGTGAATCTACTTACTAGATAGGTTTTGAAGAGCAGTGACAGAAATTGTAGTGAGATTTGGTTGTCACCCGGTGAAGTGTTACGAAAATTGATTATTGACATATGTTGTTTTCCAATCATTTAATAATGTTTATTAAGGGACTTAACAAACTCAAAGTAAATAAACATTTTTATGTTAGACGCATCAGTACATGTTTAATTTGATGCATAGGACAACAACAGGAACATGAAGCATTTCTCACAATGTAAGTCTTAAGTTAATACAACACTTTTGTCAGTGACTAATGCTAGTACCGTAGCAGGAGCACTTTCAACTCTCAGTATTTCCTTTTTCACCGTTATCCCAATAGTAACTTGAATATGATTGTCAGTATGTTCAGTAGAATCAGCGGAACTGAAACAGTAATTAAAAATTACGTCAGTTAAAATAGGATGGGCAGATTTGTATGGACTCGGCCTAGGGACCAATAACGACAAGCCATATAGGTATCATTGGAAAGGTTTTTTCGTATTCTACAACTTTTTATATGGCGGGAAATTTCGAATCCCTGTGTAAAAAAGTTAATAAAAAGCGATACAGGAACTTAGTATCGAAAAACCATACGTAATAACGTATCAACTCAAACTTCTTTTATGCAACGATAACTTTATTTATTTCCTACCATAATAAACGTTTTAGAACTTACAATATCGCTATCTAGTGACATATTGCTTGTCCTTATTGGTCATAAAGGCCAATTAGCCCACCTTCCTTTCTATATTGCACACTAAACTCAATTGTAATCTAATATAATATTGCTACTTACTTCTTGTTACTGTCCTTATGGATCTAACTAAATTTAAGATCTGGAATTTCACTGTTGATTGGTCTTCAAAACCTTGATTCTGACTTTGTGCTCCCCATCCCACTGAAATGTAAAAATGCATCTGGTTATTACAGAAATTAATTCATTCCTGAAATGAAGGGAACATCTCTGAAGAGGTTATTCTTACTTTTTTGCATAAATCTTTCCTCGTGAAGTACGCATACTGCATTAAGACAAAGTAATGAAGCTTCAAACAAATTCCACAAAGTAAGCATTTTGAATATAAGTCTAAAGTTTAAACTAGAAGAACTTATGGCGAAACTAAATTATTATAATGTATTTGATTTGATTTGTTTTGACGTAAAATTGACAAATCGACATTGAAAAAAAAAAAAGAAAATCTTAGGGTGGGTTTTCTATTACCAATACAATTAGTAATAAAAAGGTTCCGTAATTTAAGAACCCTTTATTTTATAATGGTGGTATTTACGTTTTAGTCTCGTTTACGCTTGTATTGTGTCACGTTGTTTTGCTCCCCTCTGCTCAATCTGTGCTTTTTAAAAGAAAAAAAAAACATAATTCACAATAGCGCGGTTGTCAGAAAACTCGAGAGCCTTTATTTAATTTATTTTATATTGAAATTAACAAAATGTGGAACGGTATAAAGCAAGTAATTAAGTGTTTACTATAGTGGATAAGTGCACAGATATACATAATGTTCACACTTCACTTCAGTTAATGTACTTTAACACTACTATGGAGTCAACACCGGTCACGGAACAGAGTAATCATGTAAACTGTGATAATCGGGCTCCTGTAAACTTAAAAGATGTTCAGAAAGCAGCTAATTTTACAATAACCTCAAACCAACTTAATGGACATGATCAAGTTCACCAAGCCTCAGAAAGTACACAGTTTCTAAGTGCAAAAGAAGTTATTGAGAATGAAATATTAGCTGCTATTTTATCCGAATCCGAGACTCCGGACTATAACAGGCAACGCCGAACTTCCAAGAAAGGATCGGTCGCGAGTGTTAGAGAAAGTGGTATAGGGAATTCCATTTCCTCTGCATGTTCAGGGTCATTAAACTCTAAGTTAAGTACCTTGAGCAACTTTGGGCCTTATCTAGAAAAATCGGCTGATCAATTCGAACCTTACAATGAAAATCCTGGTTCTTCATCAACAGTTAATTTAAATAGAAAGAAGGTTGAACTTTACGGAACTGATGAAGGACCTAAAATTTATCAAGTCAAAGGGAATTTGGTGACTCCACCGATTATAGCAAGGAATCTCCCGGAGTGTTTTAATAGTCTTCCGATACACAGTAAGCCTGAGCCTAAGGAGGATATTGAGAAGTTCTACAATAATAAGATAAGGGAGTTTGTTGGCTTTGATCTGAATGATGAACAGTTTAATAATCTTGCTAAGTTTTGCGGGTAATTATACCATTACATTTTCTACTAAATCTGTTTTTATTTATTTATTAGTTGTCAGTTGAATTTATTAGCAGAAATTTATTCTTTCCTGAAAATGTTTGCATTTCAGCTTAAATCTTACAACATGAAGTATTGAATGACATATAGAAATAATAATATTTGTATTTTATCTGGTCTCACATCTATGCACATTATTTGTGATAAAAATATCTGAGACGGCACTTTTCGGTTAAACATCAGATATGCTGATAATAATAATACAGCCCTTTATTCTGAAATTTGTATAATAATAATAATAATAATAATTTATTTATTTCTGAGAATATGGTAAATACAATGTTGGTTAGTAAAATGTGTTAGTTCATCATATTCTACCGAAAATCGGCGTAGAAATTTTCAATTTAAAAAAAAATAAAATTGTAAATTAACAAAAAGTTATTAATATTACATCAACTAAACTATATGGGTGAATCAACTTTTAAGTGCACCTTGTTGCTATGGTTACGCAAAATGTGTACCTCTGACAACCTAAGCATTTTTCTATGAAACAGTATGAAGATGTCACTCGGACAACGGGGACAGAGTAAACAACACAAAAAAGTTGATTCACCCATATATCCCTAATTTCAGTGTGCCTTTTGGCATAGGCTTCCTCCAAGGATTTCCAGTGACTTCTGTCATTTGCAACTCTTCTCCATTTTGCTCCCACAGTCAATTTGAAATCAACCTCCCATTTTGGTTTTTGTCTTCTCCGCTTTCTTCTTCCATCAATAATAATGGAGTATAATTCTATGTATAATGGTAAGCTGCTTCAACATTCTAATTTAAAATTCCAGCCCTGAACATCTCAAGACTGGGAAAGAGCTTGAAATGACAACATCAATTCCAACCCTCTCGATGCTCTCCGTGTTTGACAACAAGGGCTATGACGATAATGAAAGTGGTCTCTGCATTGTGAAGAAACACCGGTTGCGAATGGCGAATGATCCTACCCACAACTTCCAGAAGAGGCTGAAGTATAGGGGTATCCGGCTTATGCCACTCCAGGTATCATTAATTCTTATAATTTCATATAGTGAAAGTTTGTTTATGAGTCCAAATATCAATATTAGCTGCGTCCACACAGGGCGAACCACCTCGCGAGGCACATACCGCGCGCGGCGCGCGCACGTGTCGTCTCCGCCGATTTGTCACAACGCAGCCGGCAAGTCAAAAGTCAACAGCTGATTGCGTGCGGCGGCGCCATATTGTTTTATTACGCGCTAATAAAAAAAAAAACGAATGACGTGGCTTGACATTATTGACAGCTTAATTCTTTTCGCGGATAGGTCGAAGTCTATAACCTTATAAAGGCATAGTTGTCGTCGGTTAATTTATGTATTTTCTTATATTTCTTTACATACAGAAAAATAAATTCCAATATTTATTACACAACGCAAAGCTCTCGATTTCTATATTAATTTCCACCTATTAGAAATATGAAATGTTGTCAATTATTTTATTTTATGTTTCAGTCGGAAGAAGAAGGCAGGGAGGACCTAGAGAGAGAACTGGAGCCTGGTAAAGACCTCATTTACCAAGTGCGGATATACCGGCCCTTCCCGTACAACATCAAGGAGAAGCTTGTGCGTGTTGTGCATGTATCTATCGATTCTTTTTATTAACTATACCTTACTTAAATGTTTAAAACTAACACATTTTGATAAAACTTTCTTATACAACATCAACTAAAGGACTATAGACGCTCTGTCTGTCAGTTCAGTCCTTCAGTCAGAATGATGAGATAATGATTGAATGATTCGGACTGAAGGACTGACGGTCAAAAATGAATGAATGACCAGTAAACTTACAGGCCAGAATGATGGACGGAACTGACGCTAGAATGAGATGGAAGCGATTTTTGTGAATGGTGGCTGTGCATGTGGTGCACTATGTTAGCACGTCAACACGCCGCTGTTTTTTTAGCTCTTCATCAAAAGACGGATTTGGCCCATAGTTGCATTTGTCTCAGCCACAGAATACTTAATAGTACTACATACAGAATGGACACGCACCGAATCGAGTTACCTCACTTCACCCGCAAGTTGGAATCGTGTTGACAATTTTGTATGGGCTGTGTACTGTGCTGTGGGCATTCACTCGTGATCGTGAAATAGTTATGTTGTTAGTAATAGTAATGATGATAATCAGGGATCGAAAATTCGGATAGATATTTACCTAAAGTTAACAAAATCCTTTAGCTATCTCACTCACACGTCAAACAAAGCCGCCGCCAAAGTTTAGGTAAATATCTATCCGAATTTCCGAACCCTGATGATGATGCTGGTGACTGGTGGTGATGATGATGATGATGGTGGTGATGTTGATGATAATGGTGGTGATGTTGATGATCGTGATGGTGATTAGGTATGATGGCGGCACAGACCACCCCCACTAGACGGAGCATGTAAGGCGACCCGTAGGCGACCCGCGCTCATCAACGATATGGTACGGCAGAACATTAAAGTATCAACACGGCGGCCACCGTTTAGTTGCGTCCATGTTTATGAGGTCTCTCTACACCACTTAACACTACAATTTACCATGTTATTTATTTAATTTTTTTTTTCGTTGACGTACGCATGGATCATAATCATAAACAAGGACGCAACTAAACGGGGGCCGCCGTGTTGATACTTTAATGTTCTGCCGTACCATATCGTTGGTGCGCGCGGGTCGCCTTACATGCTCCGTCTAGTGGGGGTTGTCTGTGGATGGCGGTGTTGATTCTGATGTTGATGGTAACGGTGGTGCCTCAGCTGACCTTACACTGGTGTTCAGGTGAGCAGCCGGCACTCGGTGTTCAGCCGCGACGTGGTGCTGTGCGGGCGGCTGCGGCTGTCGGCGCTGCGCGACCGCATCGTGTGCGCCAACGACGTGTCCATGCGCGTCGACGCCGCCGACTGTCCCGACGTCGTGCCGACCACGTCGGCTAAGGTTAGACACTTCAGCAATCATAATATCAGAAAGTTTGAGAGCCTGATGGTCTGTATACAGGCTTCAGACACCAGTCTATCACAAAGGACTACACAATCGGCCGACTGCCCCGAAGTCGTGCCCGCCGCGTCGGCTAAGGTTAGACACTTCAGCAATCATAATATCAGAAAGGTTGAGAGCCTGATGGTCTGTATACAGGCTTCGGACACCAGTCTATCACAAAGGACTACACCATCGGCCGACTGCCCCGACGTCGTGTCCGCCGCCTCGGCTAAGGTTAGACACTTCAGCAATCATAATATCAGAAAGGTTGAGAGCCTGATGGTCTGTATACAGGCTTCGGACACCAGTCTATCACAAAGGACTACACCATCGGCCGACTGCCCCGACGTCGTGTCCGCCGCCTCAGCTAAGGTTAGACACTTCAGCAATCATAATATCAGAAAGGTTGAGAACCTGATGGTCTGTAATACAGGCTTCAGACACCAGTCTATCATAAAGGACTACACCATCGGCTGACTGCCCCGAAGTCGTGCCCGCCGCGTCGGCTAAGGTTAGACACTTCAGCAATCATAATATCAGAAAGGTTGAGAGCCTGATGGTCTGTATACAGGCTTCAGACACCAGTCTATCACAAAGGACTACACAATCGGCCGACTGCCCCGACCTCGTGCCCGCCACCTCGGCTAAGGTTAGACACTTCAGCAATCATAATAAAAGAAAGGTTGAGAGCCTGATGGTCTGTATACAGGCTTCAGACACCAGTCTATCACAAAGAACTACACAATCGGCCGACAGCCCCGACGACGTGCCCGCTACGTCGGATAAGGTTAGACACTTCTGCAATCATAATATTAGAAAGGTTGAGAGCCTGATGGTCTGTCTACAGGCTTCAGACACCAGTCTATCACAAAGGACTACACAATCGGCCGACTGCCCCGACGTCGTGCCGACCACGTCGGCTAAGGTTAGACAACACTTCAGCAATCATAATATCAGAAAGGTCGAGAGCCTGATGGTCTGTATACAGGCTTCAGACACCACTCTATCACAAAGGACTACACAATCGGCCGACTGCCCCAACCTCGTGCCCGCCACCTCGGCTAAGGTCAGACGATACTACGGATCAGATACCGTTCTTCGGCTCATTACAAAATACCGTTATTCAATTTCGGTTTTTCACTTATTATTACCCAGTTTTATATTTCAAAGATCTATAACTATTACACATCTTTTAACTCTAAAAAGTTCATAAATAAGTCTGGCGGTGTGGTCGTTTATGTAAATCACAAATGGTCCCCAGTTTTTTCAGAACTAGATGTAGATGAAGCTAATTGCGTTCTTGTAGAAATTCCTAACACCTTCAAAGTAGTAGGAGTGTACAGGTCCCCAAGCTTTCAGAATGCTGAGACTTTCATTACGTCCCTTGATTCTGCTCTTAAGTCTCTCTCTAAGTGCCCCTGCCTAGTTTTGACTGGAGATCTTAATATAGATATCCTGGATACGGCGGATGCTAACACGCAAGCATCGGAGTACCTTTGTACTTTGGCGGAACACGGTCTTATCCCTTGCATTGACACTATTACACATTATAAAACCTGCCTAGATCATATCTTTATATCTGGACACTGCCAGGCAGAATCTGTTGTCTGCTCCACTGACCTGACCGACCACGACGATACTATGGTAGGGATATCGCTTAAAATAGTAAATCACGTCCAGAAATGTAACACTAAAACCGTCATTGATTACAATTCGGTTAGATCAGAGCTAGGACTGGTCGACTGGTCATTTGTTTTACGCAACCGAAACCTTGACGATGCTGTGGAAAAATTTTCTGCAAAAGTCTTAGCTTCCGTATGCAACAACTCCAAGGTTGTAAAGCTAAACCGTTCCAAACATATACTACGGCCGTGGATGACCCCTGGGTTATTAAGATGTGCTAAACATAGAGATAAACTTCATTTGGCTTCGCGAAAAGACCCCATGAACGAAATGAAAAAACTGGTTTATACCCGATATAGGAACTTTTATATAACTCTTCTCAGGAATCTCAAATCAGAATATGACCGAAAGGATCTAGCTCAACATATGAACTCGTCTAAAAAACTTTGGGGCTCTATCAAACGTATTACTCATAGCTCCCCTCCAGTCAAATCAGCAGATGATCTCCTTAACATTAAACCTACTGTTTTAGAATCCCTTAACGAATGTAACAAATATTTCTCGTCTGTGGGATCCCAATTAGCAGAATCTATACTGAGTGAACTACAAGTTACCCAGGCGACACTAGCTATGAAAGTAGGCCCTGCTAAGTGTAATACCATTTCTGGTTCATTTTACATTGCCCCCACGGACGCTGATGAGGTTTCATGCCTTATCAATAAGTTAGACACGAGTAGCGCCCCTGGCCACGACGGGGTGTGCAATAGTTTCTTAAAGGCTATGGTCGATGTCATATCAGAGCCTTTGGCAGCAATTTTTAACCTTAGCATCGAGACAGGTTTGTTTCCACGACATTGGAAGACGGCTGCGATCGTGCCGATTCACAAAGGGGGTCCTACGGACGCGCCAAGTAACTATCGACCCATTTCTCTGCTTGGAGCTTACTCCAAATTACTAGAGCGAATAGTAAGCAAGCGGCTTATCCATTTCCTTGAGAGTAATCGACTTCTGGAAGATCGACAATTTGGCTTTCGCCAGGGCAAGTCCACTGAGGAAGCGGTAAAACTTCTGACAGATACCATCGTATCTCATCTAGATGAAGGTAGATGTAGTATTGGTGTCTTTTTGGATCTGGCGAAGGCCTTTGACACGGTTTCGATTCCCATACTGTTAAGGAAAATGGAGGCGCTGGGCATACGTGGAACTGCACTAGATTGGTTCTCTAGTTACTTGACGGGTAGAAATCAACGGGTCAAAATTGGTAACATGATTAGCGATTCGGAACCTGTATCATTTGGCGTACCACAAGGAAGCATATTAGGTCCTACGCTATTCATAGCGTATATGAATGACATTATATCCCTTGAACTTCTAAATTGTGACGTATTGTGTTACGCTGATGATACAGCCTTAGTACTTCACGGCGACTCATGGCAGTGTGCAAGGGATATGGCTGTTTTAGGGCTACACCGCATATCCGTGTGGCTAAATCAAAACCTATTGACTCTAAATGCGGACAAAACCAAATTCCTTTGTTTTTATAAGACAGCTGCATCTCGGCCTCCTGAGCATCGCACACAACTCAAAGTCCATAAAAAAACATGTTTGAACCCGGGAAGCTCACAACTTTTAGACTGCACCTGCAGCTATATAACCAATGTGAGCTCACTTAGATATTTAGGCGTCATAATAGACGAGAATCTAAACTTTAAAAGTCACATTTCTATGACAGCTGGTAGGGTTCGTAAACTTATATACACCATGAAGCTACTAAGGGAAGCCGCCGATGCTCAACTACTTAAAATGGTGTACCTAGCACTATGTCAATCTATATTAAGCTATTGTATACTGGCTTGGGGTGGTTCTGCTAAATCTAACTTAATACTGCTGGAAAGGGCACAAAGAGCGGTTTTGAAAGTGTCCTTGCGACGGCCACGGCGGTACCCTACTTCTGAACTCTTTAAGGAAGCTAGAGTCTTGAGCGTCCGAAGACTTTACTTAATGCGTGCTGCCATATATGTCCACATTAAGAGTTTGAGATCGCTAGAGCATTCTGACATGGTACGTAAGAGAATTTATAAAATCCCTAAACCTTGTGTCAACACGGCCTTTGCAAAACGGTTTTCAAAGTTCCTTCTCCCGCTCATATACAATGGATTGGTAAGATGCTGTGACATAAGGCACAGCTCTGTTCATGAAGCCAAAATTAAAATCCATAAGCTTTTGTTATCCTGGGATTATGACATGTCGGAAGAAATACTTCGTTTATAGGCAAATGTAGTGGACGGCAATTTTGCTGCCGTCCGACCCCAAGAGACTAATCCACTCGTAGGGCTACTATTTGCCTCTCACTATCCTGCTCGTGCACACTTGCTTACACAAACAGTCACTCACACACACACACAAACACACACACACACATTTGTTGTGTACCTACATTCCTATTCATAAGCTGCACTATTTTTGGTAATATTTTGTGTTATTGAATCCCACGACACAGGCATCGCCTAGTGTGGGAATCACTGTTCCTACTGTGTCTATAATTATTTGTGGTTAATAAACTATTTTTGATTTGATTTTGATTGATAACGAAAATCTATTAAATTAATAACAAAAAAAAATGGGCAAGTGCGAGCCCGACTCGCGCATGAAGGGTTCCGTACCTATACATATATATAATCTTTAGCAAGTTTGTTGTATGGGAGCCCCCCTTAAATATTTTTTTTTTTTTTTTTTTAGTATTTGTTGTTATAGCGGCAATAGAAATACATCATCTGTGAAAATTTCAACTGTCTAGCTATCACCGTCGTTGAGATACAGCCTGGTGACAGACGGACGGACGGACGGACGGACGGAGGGACGGACGGACGGACTGTCAGCGAAGTCTCAGTAATAGGGTATGGAACCCTAAAAAACACGAAATTGGAAAGATATTTCAATTTTAATGAATACCGGTATCGATCCCTGGATAACACTTCAGCTATATCAGAAAGGTTGCGAGTCTGGTGAGATCACCAGGGTCTCCGCTCGGCTTTTGGTGCTATGGTTGACTGGTGTCATTGGCATTAAGGGGACGGGTAATGCGAAACTAGCGCCACTTACGAATGTTTATTATATCTTCCAAACCAGATCAATTTTCAGTAATTGCAAGATATTAGGAGCTGGAAAAACACCTTTAGTGTTTATTCAATCATTATACACAATTTCTTGTTCTTTAGTTGTCTCTAAAAACTTGCCCAAAACTATTGTGGCCGCTTTTGACGTGGACAAGTTTTGTAAGGTAAACTACAGTGAACAAATTGTATATAGCGATTTAATAAATATTAAAGGTGTTTTGCCAGCTCCTAGACTTCAGCTATTTCTAAAAATATATCAGATTATGAAGGTATATAAGGTATCGAAAGTGGCGCTAGTTTCGCATTACCCGTCACCTTAAGTTCGCCATGTAAACTATCATTGGAAAGTTTACCTAATTAAAGAAATAAATATTTACTCGAAGTGTCTAGTACGTCTATGACGATTCTACCCTACCTTTCCTGAAGGGCTAGAATATCTTGCCGTGTCTTCATTTATCGCGTGACTTAGTACCGTCGGTCTTGCTTACATGGTATTGAAAGGAAAGTGACAGGTGATAATGGTCGCGCGACAGAGTCGCGTCAACAGCAACTCGGTTGAGAAGTGTGGCCCGTAGGCGAGTCGTCGGAAATTTGAACATTGAAACATCTGGACATACAAAAGAGTTTTTGACGAAGCTGAAGCAGATACGGCTCACTCGCTCGTTCAATAAGTGAAATGAAATTATAATGTAAGGTAATCGCTTTCCATCAGGCGATCCGTTTGCTCGTTTGCCGCCTCTGACATTTGGTTTTATGTATGCGTGTCTACGAACCAATCATCCATCCAAACAAACCACCAACCGAACTAAGCAATAGATACGTGTTGCTTGTGACATTGACGTGACAGCGCACATGGACGAAACATAGCCCGTGACTAGTCAAAACTGGCTTTGACTAGGTTTCCAGGCGCATTTATTCTAAGATCATAATGTAATTAAGAGGCGTGCGAATAGGCTATTTGACTGATGTTGAATTCTACAGCGTACTGTAGTTATATGAATAAAATTAGCTAAATATTTCACGAAACAAAGAAAAAAAATCCAGAAACATATATCTCTTTTGGAAATATGTGACTTCAAAGGTACGCAAATTTTATGATATTTTTTTTTAATCCAAAATAAATTTTGAAAATGTTTTCAGAATCCTCATAATTTTACGAAACAATAATTGTATGACAACTATGAACTTAAACGCACTTTTTCACGGTGAAAATGACAAATTTCTTAATTTTTCCATACAATTATTGGTACCTATACCGGCCTGTGACGTCACTAGCCTGACGCGTTTTGTATGGAGCGTTTTTAGCGTTACGTAGGAATGTTGAACTTTGACGGTCATTTCGGACTTTTAGAGCAGTTTAAATGTAGTGAGTCCCATATAGACATTTGATCACAATAAAAAATAGAATCGGTTGACATCCTCAAAAAAAATTAGTCAACATGTCTATTTTGGACCTGTGATACCATATCTTGTTTGAAACGTCATCAGGAGCTGTTCCCGTCGGGATTCCTGTTCATCAACAACGTGTTCTACGTGGACCGGCGGCCCGGCTGCCTGGACCGGTCGGAGTGCGTGCGGGCCTGGGCGCGGCTGCGCGGGCTGGGACACTTCCCCACCAGGGACCTGCACGGCACGAGGGTCCACGAGCTGCGAGTGCGGCTGGGGCATCCCGAGGTGAGTATAGTATAGTATAGTATAGTATAGGCTGGGCGCGGCTGCGCGGGCTGGGACACTTCCCCACCAGGGACCTGCACGGCACGAGGGTCCACGAGCTGCGAGTGCGGCTGGGGCATCCCGAGGTGAGTATAGTATAGTATAGTATAGTATAGGCTGGGCGCGGCTGCGCGGGCTGGGACACTTCCCCACCAGGGACCTGCACGGCACGAGGGTCCACGAGCTGCGAGTGCGGCTGGGGCATCCCGAGGTGAGTATAGTATAGTATAGTATAGTATAGGCTGGGCGCGGCTGCGCGGGCTGGGACACTTCCCCACCAGGGACCTGCACGGCACGAGGGTCCACGAGCTGCGAGTGCGGCTGGGGCATCCCGAGGTGAGTATAGTATAGTATAGTATAGTATAGGCTGGGCGCGGCTGCGCGGGCTGGGACACTTCCCCACCAGGGACCTGCACGGCACGAGGGTCCACGAGCTGCGAGTGCGGCTGGGGCATCCCGAGGTGAGTATAGTATAGTATAGTATAGTATAGGCTGGGCGCGGCTGCGCGGGCTGGGACACTTCCCCACCAGGGACCTGCACGGCACGAGGGTCCACGAGCTGCGAGTGCGGCTGGGGCATCCCGAGGTGAGTATAGTATAGTATAGTATAGTATAGGCTGGGCGCGGCTGCGCGGGCTGGGACACTTCCCCACCAGGGACCTGCACGGCACGAGGGTCCACGAGCTGCGAGTGCGGCTGGGGCATCCCGAGGTGAGTATAGTATAGTATAGTATAGTATAGGCTGGGCGCGGCTGCGCGGGCTGGGACACTTCCCCACCAGGGACCTGCACGGCACGAGGGTCCACGAGCTGCGAGTGCGGCTGGGGCATCCCGAGGTGAGTATAGTATAGTATAGTATAGTATAGGCTGGGCGCGGCTGCGCGGGCTGGGACACTTCCCCACCAGGGACCTGCACGGCACGAGGGTCCACGAGCTGCGAGTGCGGCTGGGGCATCCCGAGGTGAGTATAGTATAGTATAGTATAGTATAGGCTGGGCGCGGCTGCGCGGGCTGGGACACTTCCCCACCAGGGACCTGCACGGCACGAGGGTCCACGAGCTGCGAGTGCGGCTGGGGCATCCCGAGGTGAGTATAGTATAGTATAGTATAGTATAGTATAGGCTGGGCGCGGCTGCGCGGGCTGGGACACTTCCCCACCAGGGACCTGCACGGCACGAGGGTCCACGAGCTGCGAGTGCGGCTGGGGCATCCCGAGGTGAGTATAGTATAGTATAGTATAGTATAGTATAGTATAGTATAGGCTGGGCGCGGCTGCGCGGGCTGGGACACTTCCCCACCAGGGACCTGCACGGCACGAGGGTCCACGAGCTGCGAGTGCGGCTGGGGCATCCCGAGGTGAGTATAGTATAGTATAGTATAGTATAGGCTGGGCGCGGCTGCGCGGGCTGGGACACTTCCCCACCAGGGACCTGCACGGCACGAGGGTCCACGAGCTGCGAGTGCGGCTGGGGCATCCCGAGGTGAGTATAGTATAGTATAGTATAGTATAGTATAGGCTGGGCGCGGCTGCGCGGGCTGGGACACTTCCCCACCAGGGACCTGCACGGCACGAGGGTCCACGAGCTGCGAGTGCGGCTGGGGCATCCCGAGGTGAGTATAGTATAGTATAGTATAGTATAGTATAGTATAGGCTGGGCGCGGCTGCGCGGGCTGGGACACTTCCCCACCAGGGACCTGCACGGCACGAGGGTCCACGAGCTGCGAGTGCGGCTGGGGCATCCCGAGGTGAGTATAGTATAGTATAGTATAGTATAGGCTGGGCGCGGCTGCGCGGGCTGGGACACTTCCCCACCAGGGACCTGCACGGCACGAGGGTCCACGAGCTGCGAGTGCGGCTGGGGCATCCCGAGGTGAGTATAGTATAGTATAGTATAGTATAGTATAGGCTGGGCGCGGCTGCGCGGGCTGGGACACTTCCCCACCAGGGACCTGCACGGCACGAGGGTCCACGAGCTGCGAGTGCGGCTGGGGCATCCCGAGGTGAGTATAGTATAGTATAGTATAGTATAGTATAGTATAGGCTGGGCGCGGCTGCGCGGGCTGGGACACTTCCCCACCAGGGACCTGCACGGCACGAGGGTCCACGAGCTGCGAGTGCGGCTGGGGCATCCCGAGGTGAGTATAGTATAGTATAGTATAGTATAGGCTGGGCGCGGCTGCGCGGGCTGGGACACTTCCCCACCAGGGACCTGCACGGCACGAGGGTCCACGAGCTGCGAGTGCGGCTGGGGCATCCCGAGGTGAGTATAGTATAGTATAGTATAGTATAGGCTGGGCGCGGCTGCGCGGGCTGGGACACTTCCCCACCAGGGACCTGCACGGCACGAGGGTCCACGAGCTGCGAGTGCGGCTGGGGCATCCCGAGGTGAGTATAGTATAGTATAGTATAGTATAGGCTGGGCGCGGCTGCGCGGGCTGGGACACTTCCCCACCAGGGACCTGCACGGCACGAGGGTCCACGAGCTGCGAGTGCGGCTGGGGCATCCCGAGGTGAGTATAGTATAGTATAGTATAGTATAGGCTGGGCGCGGCTGCGCGGGCTGGGACACTTCCCCACCAGGGACCTGCACGGCACGAGGGTCCACGAGCTGCGAGTGCGGCTGGGGCATCCCGAGGTGAGTATAGTATAGTATAGTATAGTATAGGCTGGGCGCGGCTGCGCGGGCTGGGACACTTCCCCACCAGGGACCTGCACGGCACGAGGGTCCACGAGCTGCGAGTGCGGCTGGGGCATCCCGAGGTGAGTATAGTATAGTATAGTATAGTATAGGCTGGGCGCGGCCGCGCGGGCTGGGACACTTCCCCACCAGGGACCTGCACGGCACGAGGGTCCACGAGCTGCGAGTGCGGCTGGGGCATCCCGAGGTGAGTATAGTATAGTATAGTATAGTATAGGCTGGGCGCTGCTGCGCGGGCTGGGACACTTCCCCACCAGGGACCTGCACGGCACGAGGGTCCACGAGCTGCGAGTGCGGCTGGGGCATCCCGAGGTGAGTATAGTATAGTATAGTATAGTATAGGCTGGGCGCGGCTGCGCGGGCTGGGACACTTCCCCACCAGGGACCTGCACGGCACGAGGGTCCACGAGCTGCGAGTGCGGCTGGGGCATCCCGACGTGAGTATAGTATAGTATAGTATAGTATAGTATAGTATAGTATAGTATAGTATAGTATAGGCTGGGCGCGGCTGCGCGGGCTGGGACACTTCCCCACCAGGGACCTGCACGGCACGAGGGTCCACGAGCTGCGAGTGCGGCTGGGGCATCCCGAGTTGAGTATAGTATAGTATAGTATAGTATAGGCTGGGCGCGGCTGCGCGGGCTGGGACACTTCCCCACCAGGGACCTGCACGGCACGAGGGTCCACGAGCTGCGAGTGCGGCTGGGGCATCCCGAGGTGAGTATAGTATAGTATAGTATAGTATAGGCTGGGCGCGGCTGCGCGGGCTGGGACACTTCCCCACCAGGGACCTGCACGGCACGAGGGTCCACGAGCTGCGAGTGCGGCTGGGGCATCCCGAGGTGAGTATAGTATAGTATAGTATAGTATAGGCTGGGCGCGGCTGCGCGGGCTGGGACACTTCCCCACCAGGGACCTGCACGGCACGAGGGTCCACGAGCTGCGAGTGCGGCTGGGGCATCCCGAGGTGAGTATAGTATAGTATAGTATAGTATAGGCTGGGCGCGGCTGCGCGGGCTGGGACACTTCCCCACCAGGGACCTGCACGGCACGAGGGTCCACGAGCTGCGAGTGCGGCTGGGGCATCCCGAGGTGAGTATAGTATAGTATAGTATAGTATAGGCTGGGCGCGGCTGCGCGGGCTGGGACACTTCCCCACCAGGGACCTGCACGGCACGAGGGTCCACGAGCTGCGAGTGCGGCTGGGGCATCCCGAGGTGAGTATAGTATAGTATAGTATAGTATAGGCTGGGCGCGGCTGCGCGGGCTGGGACACTTCCCCACCAGGGACCTGCACGGCACGAGGGTCCACGAGCTGCGAGTGCGGCTGGGGCATCCCGAGGTGAGTATAGTATAGTATAGTATAGTATAGGCTGGGCGCGGCTGCGCGGGCTGGGACACTTCCCCACCAGGGACCTGCACGGCACGAGGGTCCACGAGCTGCGAGTGCGGCTGGGGCATCCCGAGGTGAGTATAGTATAGTATAGTATAGTATAGGCTGGGCGCGGCTGCGCGGGCTGGGACACTTCCCCACCAGGGACCTGCACGGCACGAGGGTCCACGAGCTGCGAGTGCGGCTGGGGCATCCCGAGGTGAGTATAGTATAGTATAGTATAGTATAGTATAGTATAGTATAGTATAGTATAGGCTGGGCGCGGCTGCGCGGGCTGGGACACTTCCCCACCAAGGACCTGCACGGCACGAGGGTCCACGAGCTGCGAGTGCGGCTGGGGCATCCCGAGGTGATTATAGTATAGTATAGTATAGTATAGGCTGGGCGCGGCTGCGCGGGCTGGGACACTTCCCCACCAGGGACCTGCACGGCACGAGGGTCCACGAGCTGCGAGTGCGGCTGGGGCATCCCGAGGTGAGTATAGTATAGTATAGTATAGTATAGTATAGTATAGTATAGTATAGTATAGTATAGGCTGGGCGCGGCTGCGCGGGCTGGGACACTTCCCCACCAGGGACCTGCACGGCACGAGGGTCCACGAGCTGCGAGTGCGGCTGGGGCATCCCGAGGTGAGTATAGTATAGTATAGTATAGTATAGGCTGGGCGCGGCTGCGCGGGCTGGGACACTTCCCCACCAGGGACCTGCACGGCACGAGGGTCCACGAGCTGCGAGTGCGGCTGGGGCATCCCGAGGTGAGTATAGTATAGTATAGTATAGTATAGTATAGTATAGTATAGTATACGCTGGGCGCGGCTGCGCGGGCTGGGACACTTCCCCACCAGGGACCTGCACGGCACGAGGGTCCACGAGCTGCGAGTGCGGCTGGGGCATCCCGAGGTGAGTATAGTATAGTATAGTATAGTATAGGCTGGGCGCGGCTGCGCGGGCTGGGACACTTCCCCACCAGGGACCTGCACGGCACGAGGGTCCACGAGCTGCGAGTGCGGCTGGGGCATCCCGAGGTGAGTATAGTATAGTATAGTATAGTATAGTATAGGCTGGGCGCGGCTGCGCGGGCTGGGACACTTCCCCACCAGGGACCTGCACGGCACGAGGGTCCACGAGCTGCGAGTGCGGCTGGGGCATCCCGAGGTGAGTATAGTATAGTATAGTATAGTATAGGCTGGGCGCGGCTGCGCGGGCTGGGACACTTCCCCACCAGGGACCTGCACGGCACGAGGGTCCACGAGCTGCGAGTGCGGCTGGGGCATCCCGAGGTGAGTATAGTATAGTATAGTATAGTATAGGCTGGGCGCGGCTGCGCGGGCTGGGACACTTCCCCACCAGGGACCTGCACGGCACGAGGGTCCACGAGCTGCGAGTGCGGCTGGGGCATCCCGAGGTGAGTATAGTATAGTATAGTATAGTATAGGCTGGGCGCGGCTGCGCGGGCTGGGACACTTCCCCACCAGGGACCTGCACGGCACGAGGGTCCACGAGCTGCGAGTGCGGCTGGGGCATCCCGAGGTGAGTATAGTATAGTATAGTATAGTATAGGCTGGGCGCGGCTGCGCGGGCTGGGACACTTCCCCACCAGGGACCTGCACGGCACGAGGGTCCACGAGCTGCGAGTGCGGCTGGGGCATCCCGAGGTGAGTACAACTCGGTGATTATTTAGAGCGTTTAACCACCTCATTACCGTAACCGCAATATTGGCCTTATAAGGCCAATATTGCTATAGCAATCAACATAATTTTGATAAGAATTTTAAAAATCGGCGTCTTCTACAAGACAATATAAAATGGCGCCTTTGATCATGTTCGTCAAAATATACTGGTCACGGTAATGAGGCGGTTAAAACGCACGAATAATCTCCTAACTACACCAATCTGATGTACATCGATGGATCTACTTTTTTCTTGTTACTCTTGTGGCCCAGGGGACTACGTATAGGTCCGACACGAAATTTATTTCCCATTTAGTTGCCTATCAATCTAACAATGCAGCTATCAAACAGCTAAAGTACATATATAATACTGTAGTTAAAATTGAAGATCCCATTAAGAAACAAACAATACCACAATGTAAGAGATGCCAACAATATGGGCACACAAAGAACTACTGCTTACGACCATACAGGTGTGTCAAGTGCGCAGAAAACCACAAAACCTCAGACTGCCAGAAGGGTAGGGATACTCCAGCAAAATGTGCGTTGTGCTTCGAAGACCACCCCGCTAATCACAAAGGCTGTAAAGTTTTTCTTGAAATCCAAAAAAGGAAGATGCAAGCACAGTCTTTTAAACGAAGAACTGCACAAACAGAGCACGACCAGCTTATTGCAAACAAAACGAATGGACCTGCCAGTACTGAAACTGAAGAAATATATACTAACATTTCAAGACAACAACAACCTAACACATCTAATGAACCGACATATGCTCAGATCACCTCAAACGTAGAAAGGCCCCACAACGACATGAGTACATTAGAACGCATCATAACAAAACAAGCTGAAAAGCTAGATAGAGTCTTAGATCAAATGAGCTCAATGATGGGGCTATTGACCACGCTAATCAATAAGCTTGTTCGATAACTGTACAATGTATACTATACATATAGCAACTTTTAACGCTAACGGTCTTCTTCACAATAAAACTGAAGTCGAAACCTTACTCAAAACACACAATCTCGATGTCCTACTTGTATCTGAATCTCATCTAAATCCACAAGTAACTTTTGCCATTCGTGGATATTGCACCTACTCCACTTATCATCCAGACGGGACGTCGCACGCAGGCACAGCCGTAATAATTAAGGAGAACATAAAACACCAGCTGCTCCGAGAATACAAGACAGCACCTATTCAAGCTACAACCATAATGGTTTATGATAAGGATGGGCCTTTGACACTGTCATCAGTCTACTGCCCACCGAGACATAAAATCACTGCCCAACACTTTGACCACTTCTTTCAAACTCTAGGAACCAGATTTATCGCAGGCGGAGACTGGAACGCAAAACACACCTATTGGGGTTCGCGCTTAACTCTAACAAGAGGAAGAGAACTTAAAAACAGCATAGACAAAAATCTTTTGAAAGTTCTAACTACTGGTCGACCAACCTACTGGCTTCTTCATTTACAAAAATATATCGAGTAGCTTTTTAAAAATTTAAAGCTGTTTTGACGGCTCTTCGGACCATACGCCCGTACTCGCTACTATAAGCTCAACAATAATTGAAAGAGCCAGCAAACCTTATTTATATAACACGAAAACCGACTGGCAATCATTCAAAACCTACCTCCATGAAAATATTATCCTAAATATACCTCTTAAATCCGATGACGATATAGATCACGCTGCTATTACTTTCACTAAATTGATCCAATCTGCGGCATGGCTCAGCACTCCAGTCATAAACCAAAATAAGAGATATAAAAGCGGATCTAGCAACGTTCCAGTGGAGATAAAACAAATGATACAAGAAAAGAGACGTCTCAGAAGAGTGTGGCACACATCCCGACATCCTCAAGATAAAAGGGCCTATAACAAAGCAGCAGCTGAGCTTAAGACATATCTCAAAACAATTGAAGATGAAACTATACAACAGCAATTAGAAACCCTTTCTCCGTCTGGTAAAAACGAGTACTCACTCTGGAAAATGATGAAACTTCCAAACAAACCACAGCTAGCACAATGTTCTCTAAAATTGGAGAGTGGCGAATGGGCTCAAACAGATGAGCAAAGAGCCGAAGCATTTGGCACATTTCTGAGTAATGTTTTCACTCCGCATGACGACTTAGGTGATACAAATAAAAACGAGGAAGTGCGGTCCTTTTTAGAAAGTGACCTACAACTAAGCCCACCAATGGAATGATGCAAGCCTTCTGAAATAAAAAAGATAATCCAAGAGTTACAATTGAAAAAAGCACCAGGATTTGATCTTATCACGGCAGAAGTGTTGAAACAGCTACCAAGGAAAGGACTTGTGTTCCTTACTGCACTGTTTAATGCTATTCTGAGAACATCGCACTTTCCAAGTATCTGGAAAGTGTCCCAAATAACAATGATAGCCAAACCAGGAAAACCGCCACACTTTGCTTCATCTTATAGACCTATCAGCTTACTGCCGGTGCTGTCGAAAGTGTTCGAAAAAGTGTTATCCAAAAGATTAAACCAACTGATAACCAAAGATGGACTTATTCCTAACCACCAATTTGGATTCCGAAAACATCACTCTACCATAGAACAGGTTCACCGAGTTACAGATACAATCAGGCAAGCGCTGGAAAGAAAGGAATATTGTTCTGCGGTGTTCTTAGACGTCCAACAAGCTTTCGATAGGGTTTGGCACGATGGGCTACTTTACAAAATTAAAAAAGTAATGCCACACAATATGTATTTACTGTTGAAGTCATACCTACAAGATAGAATATTTTATATTAAGGTAAATGATGCATACTCCGGATTTCATGACATAATGGCAGGTGTGCCACAGGGTCCGGTATTAGGGCCAATTCTATACCTCTTATATACAGCAGACGTCCCCGAGACAGAGAACATACTAACTGCCACGTTCGCTGACGATACAGCCATCTTGACCAATAGTAAGGACCCAGAAGTGGCATCACAAAATCTTCAACACCACGTCGATAAAATACACAACTGGATGAATTCTTGGAAAATCAATGCCAGTGCAGCTAAATCAAACCACATAACATTCACGTTAAGACATGACCACTGCCCTCCTGTAAAATTAGAAAATAATTTACTGCCAACAAGTGACGTCGTAAAATATCTTGGATTCCACCTTGACAAGAAACAGACATGGAAAGCACATATTATGAAAAAACGTGATGAGTTGAACTTTAAATTTAGATAATGAAATGGCGCGTCGGCAGGCAGTCTAGACTAACTGTAAATAATAAACTTTTGATCTACAAGGTTGCTCTAAAGCCAATCTGGACATATGGAATCCAGTTATGGGGATCAGCTAAGAATTCCAACATAGAGATACTTCAGAGGTTTCAAAATAACATCCTAAAAGAAATAGTTGCTGCACCCTGGTTTACCAAAACAAGAGAAGTACATGAATATCTGAAAATGCCTACTGTAAAAGAAGAAGTTGACCGAATGGCAACCATATACAGAAACAAAATACTCTACCACCAAAATGAGCTAGCATCTGCATTGAGTGAATCCCTACCACAGAGACGCCTGAAACGACTACACATATGGGACTTAACAACAAATTTAAATAAATAAAAAATAAGCATCTTAAGGTATCCCATCATTGGATGGGCCTACCTCACACGCCATAATAACAAACAAAATAACTGCTTATGGTCACATACAGACCGATTGCACGTTAGTAAACAAAATAATAAAAAAAAAAAAAAAAATTTAGTTGCCAAAATTTCGAAACACTCGGGAATTAAGACTCGATTTGCATGAAAAAATGAGCAGTGATATATCCTCTTAAACTTCTAAGAAAATTATTAATAATTTATAATACTAGTAATGTCAGGAGATAGTCTACATAGGAATAAAAGTGGGCTTATAACTGTTGCAATTACAAAGTTTTCGGTAAATATAACCGCCGAAACCGTAATATTAATTGTAGTTTTAAAGAGTGGCCAGGAGACATCACGATAGCAACGAACAACAGAAACATGTTGATTGACCCAGAAAACATTTTATCTCAACCTTACTAACATTTTGCGTTTTTATCAAACTAAACTAATCTAATGAATGACTTTTCTGCTGCGGTTTTAAAGAAATTAAAAGAATATATATTTTGTAATTTATTTTTATATAAAATAAAGTGAATATTATTTCAGACAGTAAGCCACATGACAACAATATTGTGTGTGTTAACTCTAAATAATAAAGAAACATTGACTTATTTCAAATGGCTACACGGGACTGTTGCCGAAAAAAAACTTGAAATTTAAAACCGGCTTCGACAACCCAAACAATTTCACTATTTATCTATATTGCCTATGAAAAGTTCATACAGTATGCGTAAACGAGTAAGTAAAAAGTAGCCTCTTTTATTTTAAATAACACATATAAGTAGTTATTCGCCTCTCGCTATTTCCGTCAATTTAACTAAATGAAATGCTGTAACGACAATATATTGTTATAAAGTAGTCCTAGTTAGCCAATCATTATGTTTAAATATATTTAATAAACAATGTTCATTATTCCAGGTTTACGTCCACCAAGGCAACTGCGAGCATCTCTTCACATTCTCGGACATCCGCCTCGTGAACCCCGACGACCCGCTCTCACTGAGCCAGTACCCCGCACACACGGCCGTCTCACAGAACCAATCCATCTACTGTACAACTTGCGCAGAATTCGGGGCTAAATGGATAGTAGTCGGATGCCCCACCGTCCCCTTCGACCCGGCGTATTTCTGCGAGACATGCTTCAAGATGTACTTGTACAAAGATGGTAAGAAGATTGGAGATTTCAAGGCCTACGCTTACAGAGGCAATGAGGTTAATATGCTGAAGACGGGGTGACGTTCGGCTCGGGTAAAAGCCGCCTTGCGTCTTCGATTGGGACAACGTTAGCCCTAAACGTCAATCTGCGGTACGTCTGTCAGAATAGCTTAATGTACGATTCCCATTGACTTGGCCGAGTCGAATCGGTGGCCACCGAGTCCGTCGGGGAGTTGGTGCGGTGCGGTGGCCGTACGGATCCGGCCGGATGCGATCGGATGCGACGGCATCCGACGGCACGTGGCGGTGTACGGCCGGAGTCGACTGGACGCGACGACAGCCGAGCACCGTCATCAGAATCCGCAAAGAGCTGGCCGGTTGGAAGCGTTTAAATTCCATTCAAATATGATATGACATTACCATAGAGCATACCTTCTAAATTCCTTTGGCAACTAGTCAAATGCGCTTGGACGCGCTCCGACTCAGCCTCTTCAGTGGGAATCCTACATATAAATGGATCGAGTTGAAAATTAATGACAAGAGTGGAGAGTGAAATGTTTGTGATATTTGGTGCGTAGTCGGAACTGGAGTGAAACAGAGGACGCGTTTTAATGTTTTGCATACAGTATGGCATTTGATGCCCGGTACAAATAAGTTGTGTGAGCAAAAAGATTTGGCGCGAAATAAAACAAAATACAATAATATTTGTCATGATTCTTCGTCATATAACATATGAGGCAGTTTGGACACTGAGTTTCGCTACAGTATCTTAAGTTGCAAAAGTTGACATTGCCAACATCGGGGGGCATAATAATTCCATTAGAAAACTCACAGGACAGCTGAAGTTTTGGATCTCTCAATAGTCAATGAAACTGCCTACTTGAGACTTTCGTTATAAACTATGAATCGATGTAATGGTATATGATCACAACGAATAAAAATACTAAAAGTATGACAAGTGACATTACGTATGCACTGGAATACAGTATGGTCAAATCGGACCTAACTTAACACATTCTTTATGGCACTTATGGAAGTACATACATAATATTTATTTACGTCGCTACGCGGAGAGAAAATCACACTTCTTGGCCAAGGCAAGATGTAAAACCTTAGAAAAACCACGGGTGGTAATTCGTAAAGCCCCAGACCTTATATTTATACAAACACCAGCGATCCGCGACATTCACGAATTTATCGCCCTAGGTATGTAATGTACTAATATTACAGTGGACGTAAATAAAAAGAAAGGCGTATAGATACTGTAAGGCATTATGATCATAACCTAATATACTTGCATAATGTACAATTTTATCAGTGTGTAGTTCATAATGGTGTTAAGTGTCTATCTCTATGTTATTATGTTAAGTGTCAAGAGTAATTTCCACCTTTCAGAATGTTCCTAAGCTTACTGTATCGCTCAATTATTTATTAATTCATTTGCTGTTTTATTATTAGCTTGTCCAGTCAGCAAAAGAAGCTAAGCGTTTTAACACGCTCACAGACACTACATAGTATAAAACAAAGTCGCTTCCTGTCTGTCTGTGTTTTTAATAGATCGAGTGATTCAAGAGGAAGGTTTATATGTATAATACATGCATAATTTATCAGCATTGCACCCGAGCGAAGCTGGGGTGGGTCGCTAGTATCTCTATATTAAAGACAGTGTGCATAAATAATTTTGAGCACAGTGCGTGTGAAGTCAGTTCTGCTGCTGACTGTCCTCTCTGTTTCGGCCAGTTGCTACCTCAGTCATAAGCCAAAACGATATTTTTATTGAAAAAATAACTTTTTTAAATAAATGATGTCATACATTAACATGTTTGTTTTATTCATTTGCAGGAAGTATAAATGTAAATTTGATTACTTCAGTATTGTCAATTTATGATTATTTTGCACTCTGTGCAATGATGGAAATTGAAACACGTAGGTACTTTTTTTTATAACGGCACAACATAGTGGCTCCACTTCGCCTGATGGTAAGCAAAAAGGGGAGCCCAAGTCGCAATGGCAACTGACGAGAAACCAACTTTTTCGCTCTTGTAAGAACCGTAATAAAGGTTAATGAGTTTATATCAAAAAGCCTAATTTTTGTGACAAGCTTTTATCGCCGACTATACTCTTCCTTGAATATCCATTAACTACTCACAAAGACGATTGTAAAGAGCTGAAACTCCTGTATTACAGATAAAACCAAGGCACTGACTACCTAATACATGTATAATAGTACATTACGTAACGAGGGTGGTAAACGTGGAATTACAAACGAGTGTCTATTTGAAGCCCGAAGCCGAGGCGAGGGCTTTAATGACACGAGTTAAGAATTCCTTTACCACCAGAGTCACGTACGACGTTTTTCATCACACTTTGGAGGAAATAAAACGAAAGTAGTAGTAGTCAATACCAAAATTACTTACCGCCCTAGGGCGTTATATACGAATTACCGCCCTAGGGCGGTATATACGATTTACCGCCTGGTTTTCTAGCATGTAAGCCCTTGTTTACGAACAAAGTGTGATGAAAAGAATTAAAACTAGTTAGATGTAGGCGACACAACGTCGTAGCTCCGTTGCGTCTTCTGATCTGGTGTAGAATACGGCAGATTGCCCGGAACTGCCGAAACACAACACCCTTCGGCCAGAAGTCTGCACTTGCGATGGTGTCCTGCAGCGGCCGCGGCACGCGCACCACAAACGAGCTGAAGTGCACGTAGAACATTTATATTATTTTCAACTTTTTTAGGGTTCTGTACCCAAAGGGTAAAAACAGGACCCTATTACTGAGACTTCGCCGTTCGTCCGTCTGTCCGTCCGTCTGTCACCAGGCTGTATCTTAAGAACGGTGATAGACAGTTGAAATTTACACAGATGATGTATTTCTATTGCCGCTATAACTACAAATACTGAAAATAAAATAAAATAAATATTTAAGGGGGGCTCCAATACAGCAAACTTGTTATAGATTATGGTACGGAACCCTTCATGCGCGAGTCGGACTCGCACTTGCCCAATTTTATAGTTGGTTTATTAGTTTTATTTATTTATGTATCAAGAATTGCCTCTGCAACTGGTGCACCCTCAGCGAGAAGCCAGTCTTCCGGCGGACGTACTCCACCACATCAGCCACGGCGGAGTGATGCAAGCGCGACACATAGAGCGCCTTACTCGGTGTGGCAATCCGAAGACCAGAACCAACCGGCTCGGCAGTGCCACTCAGTCTTGACAGATGCGTTATCCTTTAATTACCGCGTGATAAAAGTAACCATCACATTTCCGTTGGTTTCTGTTCATTTAAAACGTAGAGATTGTACATAACTATACCTATATCGTATACCTAAGTATGGGTCTCAGTGGTCCTGATTACGGACCAGTTACCTATTTATAGCATCGTTCCGTCTTCATTAGGTACAACGTTGACGCGTATCAACGCATCGGCCTTGCGATGATGCACTTATAAGTAGGTATACTGAGTGAATTGGGATCTGAAGTAAGACAATATGAATATAATGCAAAAACCTTTATTCAAGATAAACACATCATTACTATTATCAATATTAGGTAAGTATTAAAGACAATACAGTGTATAAGAGATGTGCATCCGAAATGGTCGCCAGTCAGCAATACTGTTGGCTTCGCTAGGTATTAGCAATGCCCACGGCGCTGGTTTTCTCAGCCAGAGGGACGGTTTCGCTTAATAGCATACTGTGCGACTTATTCCAAAGACGAAGCAAATAACAGTATATACTAGAAGGTATTTTTTTTAAAGTATCCTATAGCCATCTTTGGATGTCCAGCTATCCCTGTACCAAAATTAGCTAAAATCCGTCCCGCCGTTTCGGCGTGATGAGAGGACAAAGGAAATTGTGCAGTAACAACTGCTAGCGTAAAGCGAATAATGAAAAAAAAAATTATTATTATAAAGCATGCTACTAAAACTGAACATAATCACGCAAGACTTATAATATTGGCTGGAATGTTGTCTAGTTTCCTAAAATATACGCGTAGGTAGCGCCTGTTCAAAAACGACAGGCAATAAACTGTCGCACATCAATGAAAGCGCTATCAGAATAAAAAGAGGCGCGCTGCCTACGTTATCTGCATTTTAACAATGTCATTCATTAGCTATTGATATATTACCTCCGATCTGTCAAATTAGGATTTCAAACATAGCATTGTTATCCTTTTAAGATATGAGTAGCTAATAACGATAGCTCCAAACTTTTATCATGTTACTAGGGACCCGAACCGGCTTCGCACGGGTGCAATGATATTAACTCATCAAAATTCGTTGCGTAGTTTTAAAGATCTAAGCATACATAAGGCCAGACAGACAGCAGGAAGAGACTTTTTTTATATTATGTAGTGATGGAGTCAGTTATAGACAGAATTCTAGATTAAGATTTTATAAGAAATTTGAGTGATGGTGGTATTTTTTTCCGATAATGGTGAAGTATCACTGTACGAATACGAAACGAATACGCACCTCTTACATCTGTAGATGTAGAGAGGTAATTTTCTCAATATAAGTGGATGCAACAGAAGATGTCAACATCGTGCAAAATCTTACGTACTTACTGATATTTATAACAAAAACTGCATACATAAATGTTAATCGAAATGTAATAAAAGCCTTATCTATCTTATGCTTTCTTCACCATATTGCATCCACTGTCCGCCCTTTGAATATAATATCAACCTCTAAATTTATTGATGACAATTGACTACTTATTACATAGCAAACTCGGGGTTGAATCGATGCTTATTAAACTAAAAGTATCCACATTCTCGAAAGATACCTAAACCTAAAACCTACTCTAAACATTGTCCGTTTCTGAATTTGGGTACCTACTGCACAATTTTAAGCCGGACAGGCGAAAGGGCGAAAAGACACAGGTAGTCAATTATTACCTCAGTCTAGAACTAGATTAATGCCTAGTTGCGATGGAATAAACAAAGGTAACTAGTTGCTAGACCATTATCATTCCCCAGATAGAACAAGCAGGGTAATCAACGTAGTCAATTGAGAAATTAAGATAACTGATGCACGGAGCTTCCGCGGGGGCGCTTCAATGCCACGTTTTTAAACCATATTTCTTATATGCTTCAGTCAATCATATTCGTCATATCTTTAAGCCAGATCTGCTGTTTTAGGGCCAAAATGAACATGTCGATGGAGCGATGAGCAAATTGTAATCGATTAACGATTAAGATTAACCTACTTAATCGCGATTAACGATTAAGAATGACGATTAATTAATCTTAAGCGTACGAGTTCCGATTAATTTAATTGTAGATACCTAACCTAAGAGATCCTAGAGTACTGCACCACAAAAACCAAAACTTATTTCACACAGCCCACTAAAATGTTTTTTCAAGTGTTCCAGCTTTTAATTGAGAATTAATCGTGATATTTAATCGATTAAAATTACGATTACGAAAATTTGTCTATGTCGGTCTATGCAAGGAGTTCTCAAACTGTGCTTCGGGATCCCCCTAGGGATTGGCTATCTCATGGCCACCACGAAACAGTACACCTAGGTTTTCCGGCACGTCCCATAAAGAGTGAGTAGACGAGTTGATAATCTATCTATAGTCACGAGGGTGCATGCAAATCTTTCATGATGACATCGTGATACATGAGATCATATCGGGATTCTAATTCTATTCTAAGTAAACCTGTAGATTGTCTGCTTCCGCAGATGGACCCGGTAACGATCAATCAAATACCGCTAACAATAAAATCCTTTAAGAAAACCATTGGAGTGCAATTGCCATTAGCATACAAAGTAGACTTTATAGGTGGGATGCTAAACTTAGTACAATATCTGATGACACCCTGCGTTGTAGCGTCACCTGCCATTTTTAAACCTTACAATATCGTCTGTTGAACAACCAAAACGCACTAACAAGGAAAGGTACTCAACTGTCCGACTCTGATTTGATTCATTTTGATAAATGTTATACATAGAGTAGTCTAAAATAGCAGACACGTATTTTTTTTAGCTGCCCAAATTCAACCTGTTAGGACAAATTGTCCTTCAAAGTACTGAAAATTGGTCAAACCCTCTAAGGCTGATCCGCGCGGACGGTCCGCGTGACACTAAAACCAGCCTAACTTCTGTAGAGAGATGTGTTCAAGCAAATTGATAATTAATTACTGGTTTCACTATTGTTGGAAAACATGAAAAAATAATGGACACGTGTTTTGTCATTGGACAAGAAGAAGTTGATCCACCCATTTGCGTCTATAAAAATACAAAGGATAAATAAGAAGCCAAAATTTATTTATATCTAAATAAGAAATGTGATATCACCACATAAAATAGGATCAACATTGATTTTGTTCAATATATAAAACTAGAGGCCCGTTGCGGCGTCGAACCGCCGCTAGAATATGGAAATCCGGTAGTGTTACAGAAAATAACTACTTTATCGAAAAGAAGTTTTTGGCGAACGAAGAATAAATACTGTAAAAAAACACGTTAAAATAATGTTTTAAAAACGTTGAAACATGCCAGGCTAGAGCTAGGCCTGATAGCCAACTGCCAGTTTCATCGTGACAACTTTTTCAACTCTTTTGTAAAAATAACTTGTGCATTAATGACATGTGATCTGCTGATCTGTTCCACAAATAAAATGTATATTATTTTTTATGGAAAAATTTAATTTATAAAAATAATCCCATATCTTGAAAAAAATATTGACATATTTTCATAGGACCGAAGATTGGTAGAATTTTAATTTGTTGTTCTTTCTTCAGGAAAGAAGAATTTATCGATTTGATCGATTTCTATCAATTTCCAGAAAAAGCACATGAATCGAAACGACAGATTTGGGCACTCACTACGCAGGTTTTAAAAAGGAAATCATGTAGTGCGTAACTGTTTATGTATTCATTTATAATAGCTCGTCCACAATGCCAACTCGTCCACATTTCCAACTCATCCGTATTCCCACCTCGTCCACAATGCCAAGTCGTCCACATTACCAACTCGTCCATACACCCAACTCATCTACATTGCCAACTCGCATTCATTTCCAACTCATCAACAATGCCAACTCGTCCATATTGCTAACTCGTCCACAAATACAACTGGTCCACATTTCCAACTTGTCCATAGGCCCAACTCGTCCACAATTCCAAGTCGTCCACATTTCCAACTCGTCCATATTCCCAACTCGACGATACACCCAACTCGTCTATAGAAACTCGTCCTTATTATCAGCCCGTCTTTATTGCCAACTCGTCCATATTCCCAACTTGTTCATTTTGCCAACTCATCCATATTCCCAACTCGTCCATATTCTCAACTCGTCCGCATTACCAAGTCGTCTTCATTGCCCACTCGTCCGTGTTCCCAACTTGTTCATTTTGCCAACTCATCCACATTCCCAACTCTTCCATATTCCCAACTCATTCACATTGACAACTCGTCCATATTACCAACTTGTCCGTATTACCAACTCGTCTTCATTGCCAACTCGTCCATAATGCGAACTCGTCCACAGGTGTGCAGGTGTCTATGGGCGACGGTAATCGGTTTCCATCAGGCGATTCGTTTGCTCGTTTTCACCCTATGACATAAAAAAAAACTGCCCACTTTTCCATGTTCCCAACTTGTCAATTTTACCAACTCATCCACATTGCCAACTCATCCACATTGCCAACTCATCCACATTTCCAACTCGTCCATATTCCCAACTCGACGATACACCCAACTCGTCTACAATACCAACTTGTCCTTATTATCAGCTCGTCTTTATTGCCAAATCTTCCATATCACCAACTTGTCCGTATTACCAAGTCGTCTTCATTGCCAACTCGTCCATATTCTCAACTCGACCACATTTCCAACTCGTCCATTTTACCAACTCATCCATATTGCCAATGTAGATACATTCCCAACTAAGCTACTTTGTCAAGTCGTCCATATTCTCAACTCGTCCACAATGCCAACTCGTCCACATTTCCAACTCATCCGTATTCCCACCTCGTCCACAATGCCAAGTCGTCCACATTACCAACTCGTCCATACACCCAACTCATCTACATTGCCAACTCGCATTCATTTCCAACTCATCAACAATGCCAACTCGTCCATATTGCTAACTCGTCCACAAATACAACTGGTCCACATTTCCAACTTGTCCATAGGCCCAACTCGTCCACAATTCCAAGTCGTCCACATTTCCAACTCGTCCATATTCCCAACTCGACGATACACCCAACTCGTCTATAGAAACTCGTCCTTATTATCAGCCCGTCTTTATTGCCAACTCGTCCATATTCCCAACTTGTTCATTTTGCCAACTCATCCACATTCCCAACTCGTCCATATTCTCAACTCGTCCGTATTACCAAGTCGTCTTCATTGCCCACTCGTCCGTGTTCCCAACTTGTTCATTTTGCCAACTCATCCACATTCCCAACTCTTCCATATTCCCAACTCATTCACATTGACAACTCGTCCATATTACCAACTTGTCCGTATTACCAACTCGTCTTCATTGCCAACTCGTCCATAATGCGAACTCGTCCACAGGTGTGCAGGTGTCTATGGGCGACGGTAATCGGTTTCCATCAGGCGATTCGTTTGCTCGTTTTCACCCTATGACATAAAAAAAAACTGCCCACTTTTCCATGTTCCCAACTTGTCAATTTTACCAACTCATCCACATTGCCAACTCATCCACATTTCCAACTCGTCCATATTCCCAACTCGACGATACACCCAACTCGTCTACAATACCAACTTGTCCTTATTATCAGCTCGTCTTTATTGCCAAATCTTCCATATCACCAACTTGTCCGTATTACCAAGTCGTCTTCATTGCCAACTCGTCCATATTCTCAACTCGACCACATTTCCAACTCGTCCATTTTACCAACTCATCCATATTGCCAATGTAGATACATTCCCAACTAAGCTACTTTGTCAAGTCGTCCATATTCTCAACTCGACCTCATTTCCAACTCGTCCATTTTACCAACTCATCCATATTACCAATGTAGATAAATTCCCAACTTAGCTACATTGTCAACTCGTCCATATTCTCAACTCGACCATATTTCCCATCCCGTCGACATTCAAGCGGAAGGACTTAGTTTTTTCTAGTAAAATACTATTTAATTTACCATAACTCATGCTATTTGCTTTGGTTTCTTTTTTGATGGACTTATATAATCATATTTAAAATAATCTATCATAAATTTACTTATTTGAATGACGTTTAGTTGTACTTACTACATTTTTTCTGCTTTGATTTATTGTAAAACTCGCTTATAAAAATAATCTATTCTTGAATGACGGTCAGTTTTTCTGGTCTTGCGAGCACCAGTCCAACTCGCACTTAACCGGCTTTTTCCTCCACATTTTTAACATGCGAAAAAAGTTTCCATATCAACATTTTAAAAAGAAAAACAACCTGGCAATTTAGATCATTGACATTATAGCCCCCAATAAAAAATACATTAAAAGTTGTCAGAATATGATTACTGTCATTCATTGTCAACAAACTGTAAAATTATTTTTGCATATTCGTACATGTTTTAAGTGTTGCGGATATTATGTTGCCGACTCAAAAATAATATTTCATCATACTGAACAACTTACTACAGGTTTGTGAGCAAATCATGCTTATTATTATTTGGTCATCTTAAGTCAAAATAGGGATCACAGGTCACGTGGTCAATGTCACGTGGTTAGCGCACAGTAGTTTTTTCAAATCCATTTTTCAGTACTTTTTCGGGAAAAAATTCAAAATCCAAGAGTTTTATGCACATCTCCAGCATGGGACGAATCTAATGACATATCATTTATCAAAATCGGACCATAACTGTAGATCTGATGGGATGTACAAAAATCGGCCTCGCGTAATATATATATAGATTTGCGTAGGTACCTTCGAAGTCACATATTTCAAGACATATTTATTTTTGGATTAGGGTAAGTCCGGGGTAGTTGGCCATAGTTTTTCTTAAATGCTGTTAAAAAAAAATCTTACACATTATTATAAAAATCTTTATTTGTGATTAAACTTTAATCAATCAACTTTAAAATTATAGAAACAAAAATAACAATTTCTAATAGGATAGCCTAAAAAATATGCATTTTTTTAAATTCACGATTGGCCATCTCACCCAGGGTGTCCGGGTGTGATGACCATGGCATAATGGGTAAGATGGCCATATCCTTAATTCTAATTGTTACATAGTTGTCGGTCTTATATCCTTTTTACTAAAGCCTTTCTTCTCTGCACCACGATCAGAGCACATGTCTTCAAATTCAGTGCAATTTTCTTGTAGGTACCCAAAATTGGCATACCATTCATTGAAGCCAGTTCTCGAAAAGAAGGGTTTCATATTTTTTTTCCACATCCGCGGCTAATATCTCTTTCATTTTACTTCTTTTCCTTATTCTAATTTGCTATCAATTTTAAGGGACGTTGTTACTGCTGTCAGATAGTCATCGGATAGCTTTTCTTCGGATGGCCATATGGCCATCATATACCGACTAACACTGGCCATCTCTCCTTTTCTTCCAAGAGAGATGACCACAACTAAAAAAAAATAAGTCGCTACACGATGCGAGTAATTTTGAGGTTAGGTCAAACTGTTACTCGTATACTTTGCAACCAAACCAAAAATAACCATTATTTTACGAAACTAATACCTAGCATAACCACCGAAAACAATAACCCTCTGAAAAATATTTCCACTTCACAAAACAAATAACAAAGATTTTACTTACTTTTTGTTTTTTTTTCGCCAAAAAGTTGCACGTACCCTTGCTTCTACGCAAGTCGCCAAGCGAACTAAACTATTACAAGTGCCATCTAGCCAACAGTTCAGGAATTATTTCGACGGGCCATCTCTCCCTTATGGCCATTTACCCCGGAATTACCCTATGTTCTTTATTTCATGACATATGGAGCAAATCTTATTCATTTATAACTACAGTATCTTGTATAATTTTTGACGACGCGGTTGGCGCAGTGGTTAAGCAGCTGCCCACTGAGCCGACGGTCCTGGGTTCGAATCCCGGCAAGGGCAAATATTTGTGTGATGAACTCGAATATGGATGCCTGGGTCATGGATGTTATTTGTATTTATGTATGTATCTATATAAGTATGTTTTTCGTCGTCTAGTGTCCATAACACAAGCCTACTAGAGCTTACTGTGGGACTAGATTGATTTGTGTGAGGTTCTCCGGTATTTATTTATTATTTAATTCAACGTCAGTCAACACTGTCTGAATAAGTATAGAACGAATCACAATTGAAGACACCATGATTGTGCATAGTGACCTTAATTAACTTGTACCAGGTTCTGCCCTAGTTTTACAATTTTGATAAGAGATGCCTCCGTTACGAAAGCGACAGACGTGACCAGGTTAAGAGCAAACACCATGGATAGGGTTTTTCCAACATATTGACTGGCTTTGCTCTAGAAACATAGAATAGCATAGAATATTCTTTATTGCACCCCTCAACGGGAAATAAATACAAACAAATACATGTAACCTTCGCGCGATCTCTTCCAGACAACCCTGGGTAGCGAAATAAAATAAAAACGTAAATATACTTGAAAGTTTCACTCAAAGATCATGTCTTTCGTCAGTTTTTCTCAGATTTTTTCGGATTTCGCATTCAATGGACTATAACTTAGCACTTAAGTTACAGATAAAAATATTTGTGTACCTAACTTCTTTTTTTCTTAAACCGATACATAGATCAAAGTTCAAAGAAAAATTTAAATGATTTACCTGGTGGAAGAGTCCGGGAATCGAACCCGGTACCTCTGGATTGCCAGTCCAGCGCGTTTTAACCTTTCCGCCACCCTAACTCCCAAGCAACCTTTCGAATTTTTCCTTATGCCTTGTGTGTCGATCTTTGCATTGTTTATTTGAAAGGCTTTACACCTTAGCGATCTCTATGTGAATACGTTAATATTCATTATTTTTATCTGTTTTTAAAACATGTTATACAAAAATTATTATAGGCCGATTTAAAATTATTGACACAGTCGAATTGTTCAATGCGGTATTATAAGAACCATATTCCCCGAAATAATTTCTTAATATACATAGGTCGTGAAAAATGTTTACGTAAAATGTGTAATAGGATAAGCTAGATAACAAGCAATAGGTCATAGTGCATAGCACGTGTCTAGTCCAAGCTATATTGTAGGATGAATAAATGAGCAATCCATTTCAGGATGTTGGCATCCTGTCATGAATGCGTCTACATATCTAGGATTTAACTATTATACTCGTAAAGTTGTAAAAAAAAACCGGCCAAGCCAAGTGCGAGTCTGACTCGCCAACCGAGGGTTTCATACAAATACTTTTCCCATCTTAAATAACTGGCCGGGTTATGTCTGCATCTGGTATTATGTATGGCGTCTGATACCAATAAAATGCAAAGATAACGCAACCAATCACGTTTGTTGTATGGGAGCCCCCTTAAAAATTAATTTTATTCCGTTTTTTAGTTATTGTTGTTATAGCGGCAATAGAAATACATCGTCTGTGAATATTTCAACTGTCAAACTATCACGGTTCATAGTCCTATTTGTTATGAAAAAAAGCTGCACTCTGTGATGGAAGCAAGCCGTTTTGTACAGTGATAATTTAGACCAAAATAAACGATTGCACTCGAGGCGAAATTAGTTTCACCCCTTAGGAACAGAGATGGCGCCACTTATTCAAAAAAAGTTTAAAAAATTCTAAATCCTGAACGAATACTCCAATTTTGACCTAAGAGGTGCCAATTGGCAGATAATAACCCAATTTAACAAGAAAAAAATTGAAATCACGTAGAAAATAATTTTGGATACCTAAGAAATTATGTTTTCTGAAAAAAATATTTAATATGTGATTTTTGGAATTTTACTCGTAAAAATGTATATACATGGTAGTTTTTTATTTATTTATATTAATACACAACTAATTTTACATTTACGAAAAAAAACCGCATATCATTAGCTCGTATAGTTCCAAAGTTATTGAAGAATACAGACATGGCGCCGCTGGGTCGAAAAATCTTACAAAAAATCTAAAACCTCAACGGATTTTCCGATTTTGATAATTAAGGTGCTAATCAACAGATAATTACTTAAATAAGTTTCAAAAAATAAAATAAAAATTCTAATAGGCAAAAAGTAATAATATTTGCAAAAAAACATACATTTTGATAAAATATTTTTTTTTTGGGGCTTTTATGTAATTTAATATAAAAAAAAACCGGCCAAGTGCGAGTCGGACTCGCGCACCGAGGGTTCCGTACAAACACTTTCCATCCCTAAGTGGTTAAGTTAAGTTTGCACCTGGTATGTATAGCGCCCCATATAAATTAGGTGCAAAGTTAGGTATTAAAAAAAAAAATTATGGTTTTCGTAATTATTCCTTTATCTATGCTATAAGACGTTGCTTCGTACCAAATTTCAAGATTCTGAGTTCACGGGAAGCACCCTGTAGGTTTTGATTCCCTTGCAAGTGTCGAAAATTTGCGGCATAAACGGCTGTATCTTTTGATTGCGTTGGCTTAGAAGTTTGATTTTTTCACAGCTTCAAGGGACAGTAGACCTGAGTAATTGATATAAATTTCAGCTTCATACCTCCACGCGTTCCTGAGAAAAAGGGTCTTGACAGACGGACGGACGGACAGACGGACAACAAAGTGATCCTATAAGGGTTCCGTTTTTTCCTTTTGAGGTACGGAACCCTAAAAACTATGAATATGGCTTTATTTTACTTATGTACATTATAACACTATTAGGTAATTGATCGTTTAATAAAAAACCGCATATCGAGAACTTGTACAGTTCCAAAGGTATTGAAGATTTTACTATAGGGTGCCGGTGCGATGTTGCCGCCGCACGTGCAACTTATGTACATGTATCTAGAAAAGTATTCTCCCGTTTCGAAGGTACTGATTACCCTGAAAATATAACCACAATTGAAAGTACAAATAATAATCATCCCAAGTAGCACACAACACACTTATATCCCTTGTACAGCTTAAATTAGAGTTTTTAACGGGTGAATAGGCTCCTATACAACCTGTTTGCTAATATCACAAGTATATTAGATGCTAAATAGCATTTCTGAATCAATATTTTACTTACTTTACGTTTTATTTTCACTTTAGTCTTTGCAGGCTTTGCATTGTTACGTGCAAGTTAGGCCGTCGCATCATAAAAAAAACAACAACGCATTATGCCGGCCCAATTTGTATCCATAATGTTCAAGGAGTTTCCAAATTGAACTAACCTTCAACTATTGTGGACCCCACCTACCTTTGATGCCGTTTTATTCCCAAAAAGAAGGACTTGGGACTCGATATTTCCAAATTAAAACGTGAACTCACATTTGGTTTGCATGAAACGGTATTCAATGGCAGCTGAAATAGATGGAAGGTATCTCACAAGCTTGTTTAGTTTAGTGTTTTTTAGTTTAAACAGATCTTTTCGAATCGCATTAACAGTAATAATATATGCTCTTTTGGAGCATCGTATAGCCTGCATGTGAATCTGGGACCAACAACGTTACGATTAATTGAGAACCAATTAATGACATTAACGTGATTGAATCTTACACGATTTTTACACATTATATTAAAATAATAAAACGGGACTTAATTGCGGTAAATAAACATTTTTGAACTCGGTTAAATCCCGTTTTGTTATAATAATGAATGACATTAATTATGTAAACACACCCTAAAAAAAAGAAACAAAAATGGCCCTAAGTAATCGTTTCACATGAGCCGTTACGTATCGAGAGAGAATTTCTATAGATAGCGATGTACTTGCAAAAGCAGTAGTTATTTCAAGGTATAACATGCAAGTTTTAAAACAGGTCTCTTTTCTTATTGTATTAAAATTAGATGTCTTGTCATACTCTGTGAAAGCCTTGAAGTGCAGTCATCATTTCATTACTTAGTCATAACTGTTTTGTAAACTGCTACAGTAGACCGTTGCACTGACGACTGCAATTTGAATGCTTCGATGCTTTCACAGAGCTGGCGACAAGCCTTTCGCCGACTACTTCAGCTGCCATTGAACAACATGGTCTGCGTGTAGCGTTTCAAGCGAGCCAAATGTGAAATAAACGTCTTAATTTGGATATATCCTGTCCCAAGTCGTTTCTTTTTGGGAATGGAATGGCGTTGGAAGCAGGTTGCAGGTGCGATCCACAATAGAACAGTTAGTATGGGTGCAAATCGAGCTATGGAAAAATGCGTTGTTGCAGCCGATGCAACGGCCTAACATGCGCGTTACAATGCACAGTTTAGTGAAAATAGGCAGAATATACTTGTGATATCAGCAAACTGGTTGTATAAGAGCCTATTCACCCGTTAAAACTCTAATTTAAGCTGTACAAGGGATATTAGTGTGTTGTGTGCTACTTGGGATGATTATTATATGTACTTTCAATTGTGGTTATATTTTCAGGGTAATCAGTACCTACCTTCGAAACGGGAGAATACTTTTCTAGATACATGTACATAAGTTGCACGTGTGGCGGCAACATCGCACCGGCACCCTATAGTAAAATCTTCAATACCGTTGGAACTGTACAAGTTCTCGATATGCGGTTTTTTATTAAACGATCAATTACCTAATAGTGTTATAATATACATAAGTAAAATAAAGCCATATTCATATTTTTTTTATATGAAATTACATAAAAGCCCCAACAAAAATTATATTTTTTCAAAATGTATGTTTTTTTTTGGAAATATTATTACTTTTTGCCTATTTGAATTTTTATTTTATTTTTTTAAACTAATTTAAGTAATCATCTGTCGATTAGCACCTTAATTATCAAAATCGGAATATCCGTTGAGGTTTTAGATTTTTTGTAAGATTTTTTAACCCAGCGGCGCCATGTCTGTATTCTTCAATAACTTTGGAATTATACGAGCTAATGATATGCGGTTTTTTTGCGTAAATGTAAAATTAGTTGTGTATTAATATAAATAAATAAAAAAAGTACCATGTACATACACTTTTACGAGTAAAATTCCAAAAATCACAAATTTTAAATATTTTTTTTCAGATTATATTATTTCTTAGGTATCCAAAATTATTTTCTACGTGATTTTAATCGTCCTCTTACGTCAAAATCGGAGTATTCGTTCAGGATTTAGAATTTTTTAAACTTTTTTTGAATAAGTGGCGCCATCTCTGTTCCTAAGGGGTGAAACTAATTTCGCCTCGAGTGAAATCGTTTATTTTGGTCTATATTATCACTGTGCAAAACGGCTTGCTTCCATCACAAAGTGCAGCTTCCAGGCCAAAACCGTCCATAACAAGTAAGACTATCATGAGATACAGGCTGGTGACAGAAGGACATATAGACGAACGGCCAGCGGAGTGATAGTAATAGGGTCCTGTTTTTTACCCCTTGAGTACGGAACCCTGAAAAGGCAACTTATTGATTTTTGTCTGGTTTAATTTATTTTACGTCATCATAGGCCGTAAGTGGGAACAACAGAATAAAATAAATATTTAAGTGGGGTTCCCATACAACTAATTTTGCACCTCATTTGTATCCGGCGCCAATATAATACCAGGTGCAAACTTAACTTAACCCGGCCAGTTAAGATGGGATAAGTATTTGTACGGCCCCTCGGTGCGCGAGTCAGACTCGCACTTGGCCAGTTTTCTTTTTCAATATTTTAAAAGCTAGGCAGTATATAACCAAATAAAAAGAATAGTTTAGTTTTATTATATTATAATTTATAATAAAGTAATGAAATTAGTCTAAACTTAACACAATTTGAAAATTATAAATGTTGTCAATTGTTTCGATATAGCCCCCTTACGTATTTCTTTCAGTTAACCTTTTATTTACTTACTTATTGTACGTTTCAACTCCATTTTTCTCGGCAGCACGGAGATGATGTCACCGCGCGGACTGTGTGTGCTCGGTTATATCATTGTTTGGTTTGCTTTATTTAATTAAAATTACATAATCGCTCCCTTTTATACTTAGTTGTAACGAACGTAACTCGTTACTGTGCTACGTTTATGGCCTTATATATATTTTTTTTCATATTATGAAAAATATGTTGATATTTTCAACCAACTTTTTAAATTGAATAATACTTTTTCCTAAGTTCTAGATAGTACGTGTAACATAACTATTTCATGCTTTCACTGCGTGCAGTCGAAAATAAGTTGAAAAAAAAAAGTTTTCTGCGTGAATTTTGGCAATTTCGAGTCGTTTTTGAAATAGAAGTTATCAACGAAAAATTTCAAATATATGTATAAGTACCAATAAATCGCAATGGCCCTGTTCTAGCTAGTAACATTCATAATATGTTCAGAAACATGTTTGATCATAGAGACGAATGTCGAAAACAATCAGCATTTTTAGAGTTCCGTAGTCAACTAGGAACCCTTATTGAACGGATAAGGAGCCTTAAATTTAACGGTCTGAATTGAAATTTTTGATCACAAAAAGCTGGTCAAGTGCAAGTCGGACCCAACACGTTTTTTGTACGGGGACCCAATTTAATAATAAGAAACCAATCCTGTGTCAATCAGAATATGCAAGCTCCCAATACTTTAATAATTATAAAAATTGTTTAAACTCACGTAAAAATTGGCACACGATTGTTTTCATAATATTACTCCCACTACTATAAGGTACAGTGGGGTAAGAGAGTTTATTGTCTAATAGGGTAAGACCCCGGTAAGACTAACAGTTAGTTCGTTATTTGACTGTGGCAGTCATCTCCCGGTGATAGTCTTACCTGTCTTACCCCCCTTACCTTAGGTATATTCAAGCTATCATAAAACATTCCCTAGCAACTATCAGCCACGCATTCATACTTCACCAACTAAATTAATTACTAACAGTTAGATAAACCAATAATTCTAATGGACTGTTGAAAGATAAAGCTAATTCGATGGCTGTCCATTTCAATTGAAACAGAACGGCGATCCAAGGACATATAGGGGGAAATCAAGTGATGCAATGGAATATTTTTAAGGATTTACTTCATTAAAATCTTAAAAATAGGCGAAGTCACTGGGTCTCTAACGACCCTCTTCCAATAAGGTATCTTCCCGTCAAGACCCCTTAGCAGATAGATTTAGCGTAGTTCTACCCTGTTCGACTACCTGTGTAGAAAAGGCCTTCCCATCAACTTTAAATCAGTCAGACTTTAAGTAGCTATGCCAAGAAGGAGAGACTGCTAGACTTGCCTGACTTGAGACTGAGAGAGGCGTGTGTTTCAACTGTTTGACACAGACATGTCTCAAAATTTCAACGGTTTGCCTTATCCTTTCAGCCTGTCAGCCAAGAATATCGCGAACTGTCAAATTGTTGTACCTATTAATAAAATATTTTAAAGAAAAATTACAGAGCTGCAGTTTGTACATAGATCCTTGCACCAAGGACTACCGAAAAATAAAAAAAATGAATGGTTTTCCTAAAATTGTACCCTATACAATGATATTTCTAAAAAAATTGCACTGTCCCTTAGGCAGTCTCCATCTGTAGCATCGCTTAAGACGAATCTCAAGAAGTTATGGCTTTCCAATGACTTGTGAATTGGAACTACAATGTATTTATATTTATGTGTATAATTATTAATAATAATTTAATTTACTTATATTTCATCATCTCAGCCATAGGACGTCCACTGCTGAACATAGGCCTCCCCTTTGGACTTCCATATATACCGGTTGGAAGCGACCTGCATCCAGCGCCTTCCGGCGACCTTTATAAGGTCATCTGTCCATCTTGTAGGTGGACGTCCTACGCTGCGCTTGCTGGTCCGAGGCGTCTTATATTATATATATGTATGTATGTATATATGTATTGTAACTATGTATTATTAGTTTATTATTTTTAATACCTTTTTGTACACGGTGTTAGTTTGTCTATCTTCTCGTACTCACTCAATTGCTCAAAGGTTAACTGGAAGAGATCCCTTACAGGGATAAGTTTGCCTTTGTACCTATAATCTATATGTTATTTGTAATAGATGTATTTTTAACTGTTTTTGTGTACAATAAAGTTACTTACTTACTTAAAATTCTTCGGGTTCAGAAGGTTCAACCAGGCCACTGTAATGTAAATTAGTTTGTCTCCATACTAATTATAATGAATCGAGCCTTTTCATCTATTTACATTCCGTAAAAGTATGTGCAGTATAAATTAGGTCACGCGCGGAGGCTTCAGCAAACACTGATTAGATACGGTGCTCAAACAGCCACCGGCATGCATATTGTTCTATTAATTTAATCGGGCAGGTGATCAAAATTGTCTTCTATGGCAAACTATATGCTAAACGCGAGTAGTCCATGCGAAAGAAAAAGTTATAAATCACTTTTTTTGTTCAACGTAAGCCATCATCCTTGGAAGTCACTGCCACTGAACCATAAATAGTTGAAATCCATTTAGTCGTCTTGGCGTCATACCCCAAGCAGCAGACCAAGCATCAGAAGCGCTTATACTCCTAATTGGACGTATTTATGCAAAATAGAACCAGTCCACATATCAAAACAGTTTACATCGAACCCTGTAACTATAGCATTAGGCTACGTCCGCACTGACAGGCGGCTTGCTTAGCGCCTAGAGCCTCGCCACAAAAAACCAGTCGCTAGGCGTGTGTAAACAAACGTGTTGGTTTTTTGTGGCGAGGCTCTAGGCGCTAAGCAAGCCGCCTGTCAGTGCGGACGTAGCCTTAGAGTACAAACGTTTAATGTGGGTTGGTTCCCTTTTGCATAAATACGTCCAATTTAAGCTGAACGAAGGCTGTATAAGCGCTTCTGCAGCTTGTTTGCTACTTGGGACGACCGCAAAGACACTGAAAAATTGCTATCTTCCATATACGGATATTTCATTTTTAATTTTCATTCGTATAATTACTACTAGTGGTTCTATGAGCTGTAAGCCTCGGGAGTCTGTGTCTAATTGGAGTAAATGTGATATTATTTACTTTTTCAACCACACACCTCCACCAATTTTTATTTTTCGGAAAACTGACTCGACAAACACAAAATCCGTCTACCAATTATCGAACCTACTAGCAAAATTTCACGAGAACCGGTAGGGAAGCGAATATTAGGACCTGAATAGAAAATATTATTCAATGTGTGTAGTTGGCGTCAGTTTTTGACCAAATATCCATTGCAAACGGATGCTTAGTACACAAATTCTGTAATAATTTACTCAAAAATCAAAACGTTGCGATATTTCTTTCATTTTTTAAAAGGAGCAGTGATATATTCTCTTTACTGCGATTTCCTGGCGTAGTACCTACTCGTGAGCTTAAAATGTATCAGATGTAGTATATATGTCTATGATAATTATTAGCTGGACAAACATTATAAATGTTTTCGCTCATTAAAATCTTAAAAACACGGCATGGTAACAAATTTGAGAACCTTATCTCACATTCTCCGCCTAATCTCTGATGACGACGATTTCAGCAAGAATGTGTAGAGATCGCGCAAGTTAATGTCCTCATAAGTTAATGTCTTGAGCCATTAAATATGAAGTCCAGTTCTAAAATCAACAGAGTCGGTTTTTATGTGTGATACTCCGGTGGAGTTACAGCTTAATTTGTGTATTTGAAGTAATGTGAGAAGGAACAGCTTTGGTTGCCACGTGTTTCTATATTTGGGAGGAGTCGGGTTGATGTTGATTGATATATGAAATAAGTACTCGTGCAAGTAACGTGTGTAGACCGGCAACGCACTTATGTGCTTGTGCCTTCTCTGGAATTGCAAGTGTCTATGGGCGACGGTAATCGTGTTCCATCAGGCGATCCGTTTGCTCGTTTGCCACCTATGACATAAAAACAGTAGTAGTGGCGATATGTCGAGGATTTCTTGCCACCGGCTTGTCCTTGACCTTGGAGCATATAAAGGCAGCAATACACTGTATAATGCAATCAAAGGCCTTTTGATCGTGCGAGCAAAGCGTCTCTGTTTCAGTTTGGTCAAACATTATGTCATATCCTATTCACACCCTTTGCACAAAAAAATACTCGCACTAACTTTGATTTAAGGTCACTAAATGTAGGCCCCTAAATCTTCGATCGGTCTACCATACATTGCCTTGTGTTGACACAAACCTTATTATTTCAATGCCCTTCTGTTGTTCTTACACATTTTCCGGTATTCCCTAAAAGGGATCTGCAGTAAAATGGGACGGACTATAATGCTCTCATCATGGGAAAACTCCTTGTCGTCCATCCTCCCTGGACTTGTTGCTCCCATCCCACTCCTCTCAATAACAGAACACGGGATACCGTGTAGTCATACCTTAATAGCCAAGGTTAATAATCAGGTACTCCTGAATAGTGAATACATCGCTAGTGCAATCGCTTGGCAAAGCAATACGTAAAGTATTTCTGTAACAAACTTATTTTACATATGCTACGTTACCTAACACAATTGCGTGAACATTTGTGGGTAAATAACCAGGTAAGCCTCAGCCAACACGAGAGTGAAACAGAAATTCAGAGTGCGATAAGCATTGAGAATTGTGAATTGTAATTGACAAACAGAAAAACTATATGGTCTGGAAGGTGAAGAGACGATGAGTGTAAGAGAGGGGGTCTCGAGAGACGGAGTCTCCCTCAAACGAAATAATCCTCAAAGAAACAAAATAATTATAGGGAAACAAGATTGCTTGTATTCCGCTTCCCTAAAATAAACTAAAATGTTCATGGCACAGACATGTTATTAAGGTTGCATGATGCGTTACAAAGTAACTGCCTCGGACGGTTTCTTGAACAATTAACGCTGAACAAACTTCAAGCTCGATTAGCGTTACACAAACATATTGTATTACGTCTCAATTAATTTATTTTATAAATATAGTGAACATGTTATAGCTACCGAAGATACAAATGTGTAGGTTGTATTCAGCATTAATTTCTGGTTCTGGTTCTGAGCAAAACGGAACCGGGACTCCACACTCGCGAGGTTGGCCGAGGTTGGGCGAGTATGATAGTGCGGAGGGCACTTCGCTGGGGAATGCCATACTTCGGGCAATTCGGTCAAATTTGCGAGTAGTGTACAGGTAGGGGAATATCGAAATAGGGATTGTTAATTTCCTGAAACTACTCTTCTGGATTAGACATTGTTCGACACTTTGCTTGTCCTGCGACATCAGCTTCTTACGGGAATGTCTCCACGCCACAGGAGTGATACGGAAATAGTGAAAATAGGAAGTAATTAGCTGAAAGGTGAACGCTTGCGCGCGCGCAGAGGCCGCAGACAATGCGCAGGTGCGTCCGTGAGACACACGATCAACACCGAATATGGGCCAATGGGTGCACACTTCTCTATAGAGCAGTTTGCGAAGAAACGACCGACCGTTTTAAATGTACGCTACAGGTTTTATAAGTGTTTGTAATTTTCTTGCTACGAGTAAAATAAATAAATAAAAAATCTACCTAAGTTAGAAATTTGACAAGTCTAAAAAAAACTTAGAAATCAACTATTGTTTAAATTTTACTTACTAAAATCAGGTATAGTTAACTGTCTCTTCTACCGTAACATCAACCTGGAGAATCAAGCAATACCTGTAAATCATATTCGCGAAAAACATGCCGCATATAGCCTAAATACGTAATCCGCGAATACTTGTAGGCAATAAAGGTTAATCCTGCCATATATGCCGAGCTTGCGCTACATACCTCGCTAATCTTTGGCCATAAAGTGCTGAAAACACATTTTTGAAGAAACAATGCTCATCTCTGACGCATGTGCGAGTTACAAATCGCTTAAGAATGCGTTGAAGGTCGCTCCATGGCTGCTGGGTGCAAGGGGAGTGGATAGCTGCACACTTGTGTATATTTTGGTTTTCAGTGGAGACAAAGCAATAACATTTGTATTTATTATTATTATATTTGCTTTGGGCCTTTTAGTATTGATCTATTGTGGCAGCCCTTTCGGAAAGTTTACGGCTGAGACCCGTTGAGTCCAGGAAATCCCAGATTCTTTAGCCAGTGATGTGTTGTATCTCATTTGGGGGCACAAAATGTTGCCCTGCATGTGGATACTTATTTGGGCATAAGTGGTCCACAGGAGCGAAGGATATGCATAGCAGTCTCTTCTGACTCCTGGCAAAAGCTGCCCGTTGTGTCCTGTTCCATTCCTAGTAGGCACAGGTTTTTTTATATAAATATCCCACAGTAAGCTCTAGTAGGCTTGTGTTATGGATACTAGACGACGACAAACATACTCATATATATAAATACATACTTAAATACAAATAACATCCATAACCCAGGCACAAATATTCGAGTTCATCACACAAATATTTGCCCTTGCCGAGATTCGAACCCAGGACCGTCGGCTCAGTATAGGCAGTTGCTTAACTACTGCGCCAACCGCGTCGTCTGAATAGGTGTTTGTTTACTTTGCAGTGATCAGTCAGAATTCTACACAAGTGTACCCATTGCATGTTTTCTGAAGTTAAGTTAGACAAGTTACTGAATTAGACTTAGGAAGATAGGGACAGATAGCGAACAATACGATTCAAGAATGAGTGACGAATACAGAATGAGACCATTGAGACGAAATAAGAATTGAAAGAAAAACTAATGGGACGAATAAAGCTGATATACCTATTAAGTTGACTATCCTTATGATGTATGCTATTCTCTTCTTCTTCAGTATACTCTTTACAGAGTGGTCGTGGCCATTATTCATTTGTGGAGTTCTGAGTGACCCGTTTGACGACACGTCGCCACTCGTCCCGTAGAGCCGCTTTCCGTGAGCATTCATTGATAGACACTGGCTGTGATCTGGTCGGTCCATCTCATCGGCGAGCTTCCTCTAGCTCTGACACCTTCCACTCTCCCTTGAACAACGAGGCGTAAGCTATTATAAAACTCTAATATTGTATTGAAAACCAATTCTCTGTGGAGATAGGTGATTATATCAAAATAAGTATTAATAGAGCGATGCTCGTTGCCTATAGCTTCGTATGATATTGATTACAGTGCCATTTATAATATTACTACGAGTAAAACTATTGTGAGATATCTTTAATAATTATCATCAAAACTGTTTAAACTGGCCGTTATAGTATATTACGTAACAAGGGTGGTAAACGAGGAATTGCAAATGAGTGTCTATTAGAAGCCCGAAGCCGAAGGCGAGGGCTTTAATGACACGAGTTTGGAATTCCTTTACCACCAGAGTCACGTACGAAGTTTTTCATCACACTTTGTAGGAAATAATATACGACTTACCGCCCGATTTTCTAGTATATAAACCCTATATTTACGAGCAGGTGTGATGAAAAATTACTTACCGCCCTAGGGCGTAATATACGACTTACCGCCCGGTTTTCTAGCATATAAACCCTTATTAACGAACAAGTGTGATGAAAAAGTTTTTAAGTGGGCCGTGAGTCGCGTAGCAGCACGGATAGCATTACGAATAATGTGTGGACTGAGTGAGCACTTACAAACATGTATTATCCAAAAATCTGCCACGTTAGCGGTTTGTTTTGTATTTTACAAATTCCCATATGAGTTTTACTAAACTATATACATATATAGAAGTTTCAATCTGCAGTATTTTCATCAGAAATCGGGTTTTCGAAAGTGTGCGGATACTGCGGATTGAGTGAGCATACGAAATAATTTGTAAAACTTTAAATACGTAACCAGGTGATCTACAAATTATTACCTACCTTAAGCATAATTTTTACTAAAAATTAGGATATAAATATTATATGTTAAATAAACACATTCACAGATTTCGTTGGTTGTTTGTGAGAACTGAGTGAGCATACGTTAATGAATGTATTCTTTTTATTTATCGTTTTACAAATTCATCAATTAGTTTTACAATTGTTTTAGAACTTTTACTAAAGGATCAGCACATTTTTTTTCATTTTTGAAGGGTGCTCACTCAATTCACACGCACACAGTAAGAATGTACATACCAAAAGCATTTTTCTATAACTTTGCATATCTTTGAAATCTGGGGGCACGGTAGTGCGGGGACGAAGACGGACAAAATATTAATCGGGGCACTACCTTACTTTTTCTCGAACCGATTAAAAGTATAACTTGGCTGGATTTGAACCTGAGACCTCTACAACGCGCACATCCTAGGGTATGGCTAATGCGCATAACCATTTCTAACACATGTGACGCAGAAGGCGCTCCAGTAGCGTATGAATTATGGAGTGAAAGATTTGGTGTTATTGACGTAGCGATCTATTTAGCTCAGTTGGAGGAGCAATACGCCAGAAACGTAGAGGTCGCAGGTTTAAATCCTGCTCAGATTGTAGTTGATCGCATTCAATTTTTTTTTTCTTAATTTAACTTTGTGTCATTATTTATAAAAATAAAAATGTGGTATTTCCACATAATAAATAGAATCGATAAAAAGATTGCATAAAAATATATAGCTTGGCTGTTTCTTACATCTGTATGAAGAGGCTTTTCTTGGGATAAGATAAGTTTTCTACAGCGAAAGCGTTATGAGTTTGTGAGCCTTGGCTCGATATCACTCTATCACTGGGAAGTGGCTCCTAATTTTACATGAAATGTTTTTTGGTGGTATACTTAATATAAATTTACGTTTTATTAAATAAAAACGACCTTTCACGAAAACCAATCCAATCCTTTCAACTTCTAAGGGAAGTTTATGAGTTTATATAAACGCACAAAGAATTTTCAAAAACATTTTTTACTAAAATATTTGTCAATTTTATTCAAGTAAAATGTAAGTTTTTTTCTTTTTTGAGCTTCAGTAGGTGTTTATTAACTTTAAAATGATTCTTTCAAGTTTTGTACTTTGATCATTCCAATTAAAATGTCACAACAACAACTTAATCAACCAGAAGCTTTAGAGACCACATACACAATTTGATTATTATTTTAAAGGCGTAAGCAATCTATTCAAAACTAATCAGATAAACCCCGACGTCTCAATAAACAGAATAATTTATGTCCCCGCCCCCCGGCTCTTCATAAACGGTCAAAAACGATTAGACAACTAGTTAATACAAACCGAACGCCTACGGTTAAAATCACCAAATTAGATAGCCATAAATGGGAACTTAGCACAAATTGCGCTAAACGAAACCACGAAACTAATAAACAAACGTAGAACAACTAATGTAACGGAAGGAGTGATCTAAGTGGTAGGGCCAACTCGCTTCCACTGTTTGGTTTGTCAGTTCTTGATAAAGCTCGCGGTTTCAGTCAGTCGGGACCGAGCCATCGAGCGTGCTCGTCGTTCCTCGCCGCGATCCCAACTTATCGTGCCGTATCCGGGTGTGCTCCCAACTTTTTAAACTCGATCGCTGCTCTGGGTGCGCTCACAGAGGAATCCAGTGGCATGGTAATTTGTGATTCAGGATTTTGTTTTCACAAAGGGTTTGCCGCCTTTTGTCTTTCGTGATAGGTATTGTATTACGTAATGTGTGAGGAAAAAAGTTACACCTGACATCTGCAATCTGATATCATTAGCAGCGACATCCTGACGTCCCGGTTTTGGTATAATTTATTTTATAAGTTTAAATATTTTTTCACTCAAAGTTTACTACACTTTTATCTAGAGATGCATTTTTCTGTGAATCGTAGACTCTTTAAAGTCAACTTAAGTTAATCCTCAAAATAACTCATTCTGTCTCAACCTAATTTAAATATTTTATTCACTCAAAATTTTCCTAAACTTTTATCTAGGCTGTAAGTATTTTTTTCTCACAGTCACACTCTTTAAAGTCAGCTTAAGTTAAATCTTTAAACGACATTCCCGTTCGCAACCAAATCTGTGCAAAAATCTAGAACCTAAAATCTTTACCTACTCATTGTGTGGTATATACCGATCAACTCCACTACCCAAAGGTTGTCTGGAAGAAATCGCTCTTTAGTGATAAGACCGCCTGTTGTCTACCGTTATTAAAATTATACTACTAAACTTTTTGGTGTGCAATAAAAGCATTTTGTATTGTTTTGTATTGTATTGTGTCTTTACAAAACCAATGCAACACTAAAATTCCAACAAATTATAGTTGCATCCTCACTAAATAGGGCCAGGGTTAACAATCCATGTACTGGTTATCAATGTAGGAACATTACGAAGGCTACCATTTGCGCAATCATAACATATCGCGTCCGCTGCTAAATTCAGCGGGAACCGGGGACCAAGTAAACACTGCCATTCCTACAGTTCCATAAACATCTGATGTTTTCCTGAAGTTTTATTACCCCAGTCGTTAATTTGAGCCCAACAGAAAATCTGCAAACACGTTTTCATTTTAAATTTGCGAGTCTGTATTAAAGGAACTCCTAAGATTCACGGAAATAACAAAAATTGTCGGAAGTAGACAAGTAGGCACATATGTTCACTGAATTCATAAAAAAAATGATTGCCTCTCCCAAAGCTAAACCATTGTGAGTTGAGTATTTCGGTTGATCTGGGTCTCTCTCATAATCATAACCATCCTGCGAGGATATTCCTGAAAAAAGAAATAAATATTACAACAGAGTACCTAATTTCCAAGCTTGTACATGGTATTAATCCTGTGTAATTGCAGTAGGTTATGTTGGAATGTAACAACATGTTATTCTTTAAAATTATTTCTATTTGTATCAGATCTCCAAATCGTGTTCTGATCATTAACTTGGCCCACCTACATCGTTCAATTTATAATGCTCCTAAATATTAAATAGATCTAATAAGAGTCCTATAAAAGCTATAAATCACACAACTCCGCCTCGGATGCAACTTAAATGAATTACGATTAAAACTCTGTATAGTCCAATACCGCTAAATTTTATTCTTTAACTAGGTAACTTTATTACCTTATTTGTCTCAATAAAGTGTTAGATCTTTATGTACAGTTTGAGTTTGAATGACTACTATATTTCATTAGCTTTACCGACATCATCATTAAACTTGAGACGAAACTATGCTCTTGTCGGTGGAGTGATTTCCATGTAACTAATTCCTGGGCCTATTCCTTGACAGCTGGTACGACACGAAGTTCACCTTTTTTTGTAGGCCCTCCTTAGTCCCCCTCTTTCTCTTCTCCAATCATTCCTTCTATTATAGCTAGTCTTATTGTATTCGTCGTGCTGCAACAGGCGTCCAATAATTTTTCCTCTTCGGTTTACAATTGTTGTAAAAAACACCTATTTTCCTTCACCATATCACCTTCTTGTTTGACCTCTTCAGTCCAGGTGATCTTCTCCATTCGTCGACATATTACCGACACGTACTTTTGATAATTGTATGAATACTTATATCATAGATTATCTTATGTTCGGTGTTCGTTATTCAATGGTTCCCTATCAAGACCAAGAGGCACGGTAGTTCCCTCGCCAAGACAAGCCAAGTGAAGCGTAAGGGCACTACTATTTCTCGAAGCGCTTCGTCGATTTTTTCAAACCCTCATAACTTGGTTTGATGTCCTGATTAGGAACTTAGTTAAATAATTGGTATTCTATCTTAATAGTATCCCAAAAACCGTGGATATTCTTGGTTAATTATATACATCAATAGACAGGGTGCCCGGAAGTATTGCTATTTTTTTTAAATAACCGGTGTATACATGAAAGTATTGAAAAATACTATCACTGATCCCAAGGGTTAAACTTGCTATGGTTATTTCTTCATGAACTCATGAGACAACTTGACCTATTTAAGTATCTGTAGTCTTCTAAAACATAATCAGTAGTAATTAATTTGACTGCAATCCGATAGCATATTTGACCTAAAGCTTTATTACAACTTGGATATTGTTATTTTGCTATTTAAGTGGCAACGATTATTAAACTATGATAGGCGACTAGTAAATTAAGGACAAGTAGTTTATATGTAATGTAATGTTAAGGTAATAGAATAAAGGCTTTTTTTATTTATTTTTATTTTTATTTTATGCTTGTTGACGGAGCGAGCGAAGCGTCACCGTTTCAGCTTGGCCAATTTTATTTGGTACGTCCAGTTGTTTGGATTTTTTGGCTGTTCTCGCTTACAGGTCGCTTTTCTCTCAAACGATGCCCGTGAATTTTCTTTGAGCAGGCTTATTAAATTAATATGGCATTTCTTCACGAGTTAGTTTATCGTTTTTTTTTCAAATTGGTGGAATAAGGGGGTTGAAAAAGTAAAAAAGACATATTGCAGGCATTTCGAAAGATGATCGCGCAAGGTCTGAAATGAATTGAAAGGATTTATTCAGTAAGTACCCAAGAATCTACTGGCATTTCCCTAGGAGATACCGCTTTTGAGAAGAAAGCCGAAAGAAACTCAACAGTAAGTCATTTTTTAGGGTTCCGTACCCAAAGGGTAAAAACGGGACCCTATTACTGAGATTTCGCTGTCCGTCCGTCCGTCCGTCTGTCACCAGGCTGTATCTCAAGAACGGTGATAGCTAGACAGTTGAAATTTTCACAGATGATGTATTTCTATTGCCGCTATAACAACGAATACTAAAAATAAAATAAAATAAAATAAATATTTAAGGGGGGCCCCCATACAACAAACTTACAGATAATGGTACGGAACCCTTCGTGCGCGAGACCCACTCGCACTTGGCCGATATGTTTTTCATAAATAATACTAAGAACAATCAATAACATGTATGTTATAACTAATTAAATTGGTACTGCAGCTCTCAGATCAACTTGTTATTATGATATTCATGTTCGAAATTATAGTGATACAAACCTCGTTTTTTTCCCAAGACCCGGCACGGTTTCATTGTCTCATCGAATCAGCTCTAGGTATTTCATGTAATTGTTTAGTTGTTTGATTACATGAGTAATAAGTTCAGTTTTATCACGTGCAGAATGAACGATTCGCTTTATTTGCTCATATTTGTTTTTTAACCTACTTTTAGAGAGGAAGAAATATTTTTGTTGAGGATTTCAGGAAATCCGATAATTTGATTGTTCTGGGTAGAAATATAAATAATTGCATAGAGAACTCGAGCTAGTGATAGATAAATAAATAAATCAGCTCAGCTTCAGCTCGTTTGTAGTGCGCGTGCCGCGGCCGCTCCAGGACACCATCGCGCGTGCTGATTTCTGGCCGAAAGGTGTCGTGTTTCGTCGGTTCCGGGGCAACCTACCAAATCCAACACCCGAGATGTCGGAACAACGGGGCCACGCCGTTTCGCCGTCAAAATAAACATTGTTCGGTTCATGACGCATTGGTGTAAACTGTAATGTTATGTAACCTGTTTTTCAATAAATAAATAAATAAATATCAGACAACCTCACACAAATCAATCTAGTCCCAAATTAAGCTCAAGAAGGCTTGTGTTATGGGTACTAGACGACGATATACATACTTATATAGATAAATATATACTTAAATACAACCATGACCCAAGCACAAATATTCGAGTTCATCACACAAATATTTGCCTAGGCCGGGATTCTAACCCGGGACCGCCGGCTCAGCAGGCAGGTGTTTGCAAACTGAGCCAACCGCGTCGTCGTCATAGTCCTGAAAAATAGACTGTTATAGAAAGGAAGATAAAAACATTTTGTAAGAAGACGTACTCGTAGTAGGCGGTGCAGTATTAGTAGTAGACGTTTAGTAAGAGTATATTTTTTAAACCTATTGTACGTCACCCTAGGCCGTATTTGGGGCAAAATATCACTTCCTGGCAAAGGCAAGACGTAAAACTTTATACAAACCACGGGCGGTAATTCTTAAAGCCCCAGATCGCATATTTATGGCCCTCACCTTCGGTGCGAGCTCATCTGCGATCTGAGACGTTCACGAATTCACCGCCCTAAGTAAATATGTAATGTATTATACTAGATAGCCAGGGAACACCTAAAAACTCTGGAACTTTATTCATCCCTATTTTCATATTACCGAAAGCGGTATCACGCCAAACGATCATATTTGCTGCATATTTGCTGTTAAAGCCTGACCAGAAATATATGAGGATGCGCTATATTGCGGAATTTCATTGGAACTAATTTCTTACAATGGCAATGCTTTATGATGGTTTGTCAACAATGTCAATGTCATTCATGGTGGTTTCTTTAAAAGACAAATATTATAAATATCCAAAGAAAATGTCGAAAACCATTCAAATTCGTGAACATCATCATCATCCTCCTAGCCTTTGTCCCATTTTTTTGAGAATGAATTCTCAATTGGGGTCGGCTACCTAAAATCCCAAGATGTGGCGTAGGCACTAGTTTTTACGCAAGCGACTGCCATCTGACCTTCCAACCCAGAGGGGAAACTAGGCCTTATTTGGGCTTAGGTGGTTTCCTCACGATGTTTTCCTTCACCGAAAAGCGAGTGGTAAATATCAAATGACATTCCGTACATAAGTTCCGAAAAACTCATTGGTACGGGCCGGGTTCGAACCCGCGACCTCCGGATTGATAGTCGCATGCCCTAACCACTAGGCTACCACCATTCAAATTCGTGAACGTAACATTATAAATAAAGTGTACACGTGTTTACTACACGAAAAACGGTCAGAAAAAGAGCATTCTATTAAATGGTTTTACGAGGTTAACATAGTGGAACTGACAGATATTTAAACTATTGTCATTAAAGTGCGGGTGCGATTGGTTGCAAAATTGTTGCCATATAAATCTTATAAATAGCGCCCTCTTGACAATCCTCATATATTTCTGGTCAGGCTTTACACAATATAATTAGGTTCGGAGCATGATTTTGTGAATTATGAAAATTCAGAACAGTGATTCATTTGGGCAAATGAGACTTGTAAGTTTTGTAATGTACCTAGATTGCCAGCCGTTTGACCTAGATTGCACCTGATGTTAAGTGACAATAAGGCTTAAGAGAAGCATGTTGGTGATGTTTGTATAGAAAATGCCTATTCACTCTCGATTTGAAAAGATCCCAGTTATATTTTTCACTAGGTGCCCGCAACTTCGTACGCGTATTTTTTTCTTTATTGTAGACCAGTAAAAAGTATCCTATAACCATCTTTGGATGTCCAGCTATTCCTGATCCAAAATTGGTTAAAATTTGTCCAGCCATTTCGGCGTGATGCGAGGACAAAGGAAATTAGGAAAATAGATGGCACTAGGCTGACATGGCGCCGCGCGCCCATACAAAACAAATGACGATCCTGCATCACGCTATTAAGATCTTTCCTGAAATCATGACCCCTCTCCATAGAAAACAGATTTTCAATACAGATCTACAATTTTATAATCATCAACTACAGGACACACAAATATCTACGAGAACAGTCAAAAAGATTTTACTGTCATTTGGCAATATAATATGGGATATTTGGGTGCATTACGGAACTATTCCTTCCCTCTTTTGGGCTGAACCGAACCAATGGAATGAACCAATCATAAAGCCCAAAATATATAGTCCTTCTCGCCGTGTCCGACGACAGCGACTCCGTAAATAATTCTGGTCCGGGTTATGAAAGGCAAGAAATGAAGGCAAGGAATGTGACTCGCAAAACCAAACTTTGTCTTAAAGATGCGATTACAAGGTGCGCAATGAAGTTGTCTAGGAAGGTCGTAAGTGTAAGTGTAGGAGGGCTTCGGTTGAGTCTTGCGGATATGTCTATAAGCCCAAAAGAAGTGCATTTAAATGCTCTCTCTCCGCTGATAAACTGCGCTCCAGTGGACAGACAGCCTTAAACAACCAAATCGTAGTCTGAAGTTGTATTAGCATTATTGCCTACAAATTATCGCATAATGGATGCAAGTCGACGCAACAGTATATCAGCGCGCATAAAGCCTTAATGTACTCGTCGACATTGGCCCGCACCTCTCGCAAATTTGCTATTGTTCGTTTATGTCATCGTTATGAATTACAGCGTCGTTAACCGGCGCACTGACAGGTACAGTGTTGCAGTTGCCTCATCTTCAGGACTGGGTGAAGCTTAGGGCTTCTTACAAATCTCTTCATCGAAATGTGGGTGTATTTAAACCCTAATTTCTGGAATGGGAGTTTTTCTGGCTTGCTTTCCTACTCTTGGTCTGAATAGCCTGCAACATTTTAATAAACTCAAAGACATTTCTTTAACAAAAAGCGTCGCTAACCGACGCGCTGACAGGTAGGTACAGTGTTGCAATTGCCTCATCTTTAGCACTGGGTGAAGCTTAGGGCTTCTTTCAATTCTCTTCATTGTGTAGTGGGTGTAAACCCTAATTTCTCAAATGGGAGTTTCTCTGGCTTGCCTTCTTGGTCTGAATACCATGTAACATTTTTAATAAACTCATAGACATTTCTATGACAAAAGTCATCTCTTATCTTGAAAACATCTTATGAAGCGAATATTCCACATCGTATTTTTTTTTTTTTAAATCTAGTAAATTGGACTGTCTGTAGGAAATGTTCAATCAACAAGTAACAAGTAAAGTTTATTCATCTTCGTTGTTTTTGTACCAGTGTTTTCTTTTTCTAATCCAAAACCTTCCTTCTCCAACCACAATTATTCACAGATTACCCGCTATTCCTCATGGTACTCGTATATACATGGTATGGCACTCCGGAATGACAGGCAAGACTCACGCTAAGATTGGTTGGACGGTTCTGTCAATCCGTTTCTGTGTCGCCAGTGGTGTATCATAATACTCCCCGATTTCCTTGTTACCTGTATGAATCTCTTAAAATCGTGAGTGTTTAAAATCAATTATTACGACAAAATAACATTTATTCAAAGAACATGACAATTGTAATGCAATTTTTGTACGACTGGCGGCGAACATTTTTTTTCTTATAATTATTTTGTTACCATAAAGCAGCAACTAATCAGTGAGGTAGAAAGGCTGACTTGCCGAAGTGATACCTTGTTTTCTTATACCATGCTATTCCCCTTTCTCCTATGACAGCTGACTGTCACCAACCAGCCAATCACAACGCGCCATTTACAATAGGATGGCAAGACCATTAGTATAAATTTATGAAACATGTAATGTCTCATTTTTTTACAAGAGTACACCACAATTTTATTTAAGACTTTAATACAAAGATCAAAGCTTAAAGAAAAATTGAAAAAGGAGCTACCTGGGGGGAGGAGACCGGGAATCGAACCCGGTAGCTCTGGATTGCCGGTCCAGCGCGTTAACCATTTCGCTACCCTAGTTCTGCCCTAGATTCATGTCTACAAGTTGTTTGATCACAGTTGTACTTATTCTTGCTAAATGCTCTCGCGCTTACCGTAGCTATGATATCGTTTATCGACCTCGATACAACACCTGTCGCTAAATTGGTGTATATTATACGAGTGCCGACATGAATGCAAATAAACTGTTTGACTTATATCCATACTAATCAGACTATATAATATTATAAAGGCGGAAGGTTTTGAGTGTGTTTATGTGTATGTTTGTGTCTTCTTCATGCTCAAATGGCTGGACTAATTTTGATAAATATTGGTATGAAGGTAGCTCACACCCTGGATTTATACAAAGGCTCCTTTTCATCATCATCATCCTAGCCTTTTTCCCATGTCATTTGGGGTCGGCTCTCCGTATCGTTTTGCGCCATTCTTCTCTATTTTGCGTCATATCAGGGCTTACGCCTGTCGTCTTCATGTCCTTTATAATTGTACTTGTCCAAGTCGTAGGGGGGCGGCCTCGGCCTCGCTTACCCTCTTCAATGGTATTTAGCGCCCTTTTAGTCATGTGGTCGTCGTCCCTGCGCATTACATGACCATACCACCTCAGACGACTCTCGCGCATCTTTTCCGGAATTGGCGCAACCTTAAATGTGCCACGGATGTATTCATTCCTAACTTTATCCATTTTCGTTACGCCTCCAGCCCACCTTAACATACGCATTTCTGTACAGTGTAGCTTATGCTCATCTTGCTTGCGCGTGGGCCAGCATTCCGCTCCATACAGAAGGGCAGGTCGAACTGCTCTCTTGTAGATGTTCCCCTTTACGCGCACTGGCATTTGCGAGTCACATAGCACTCCAGTCAGTGCTCTCCACTTTTGCCAACCCGCTTGAATTCTATTTTCTATGTCTTCTCTGGTACTCGCTTCGCTAGTTATCACGGATCCCAGGTACTTGAATTTTGATACTTTGTTTAGGGGGGCATTATCTATTAGCGGTGGGGATGTGTTCGCATTTGCGCCCGAGAAATTGCAATGCATGTATTCCGTTTTCTTTCAGCTTACTCTGAGTCCTCGGCTTTCCAAGCGGTTGCTCCATAGGGACAATTCATTTTGCAGGTCTTCAGCGGATTCCGACACGAGCACTATGTCGTCAGCATATAGTAGTGTCCATGGAGCAGGGCGTTGCAGATCTTCAGTGACAAAGTTCATGACCGTATTAAATAAAAGTGGGCTCAAAGTTGAACCCTGATGCACTCCCACCTTCACATGGAATTCCTCGCTCAATCCTGCAGGACTACGTACCCTTGTTGTTACATTATTGTACATATCCTTTATTATATTGATGTACTGTTCGGGTATGTGCTGTGCACGGAGCGCTGTCCATATAAGATCTCTCGGGACTCTATCAATAATAATAATAATAATATCCTTTATTGTGCACCACATGAAAAAGATTAATACAAAGAAATAAAGCAACGTTAAATAGGGTAACAACAGGCGGTCTTATCGCTAAAGAGCGATCTCTTCCAGACAACCTTTGGGTAGCAGAAAAAGTCGGAGGATACATTTTAAAACGGTAATGCAAGAAACTGGTTAAGAAACTTAATTTACACATACATCTGAATTGTTTGTAATATAAATATATATAATAAATAAATAAATAAATAAATATACATACACATATAACTTATAATTTACATATATATACTCATATATACATATAATATACGTACATGAAGTAATAACGTACATTCAAAATTAATTTCAGACATCACCTAAGGAAGTGATAAATAGTGCTGCTTCAGGTTACGTTTAAAGATGGGGAGGGATTGGGCTTTGCGTAAGTCGAGCGGCAAAGTATTCCACAACCGAATCGCTTGGCAGGCAAAAGAGTCATTTAAAAATTTTGATGAAGAAGGAATTCTAATTTCTATCAAACGCTTTTTCTAGATCTATGAAAGTGAAGTGGAGATCCTTCTTAGATGATTTATACTTTTGTAAAAGCAATTTGATAGAGTGGATAGCATCTATTGTTCCTACGCCGCTTGAGAAGCCACATTGGTTTGGCGTTAACTTTATTAATTGAGATAATCTCCTGGCTATCACGGTTTCCCAAATTTTCAAGGAGTGCGAAGTTAACTTTATTGCTCGGAAATTTCCGCATTCGGCAGCATCACCTTTATTTTTATAGAAAGGGATAATATCGCTCTTTCTCCACATGTCGGGCATTTTGCGATCTTCTACAACCTTATTGAGAAAGTTAGCTAGCCAAGTCACGCCGGTGTCACCCACTTTTTTCCAGAGTTCAACCGGAATTTCATCTGGCCCAGTCGCCTTATTGTTCTTCATTCGGCGTATAGCAATCTTTACTTCCTCGGGTGTTATTGGTTCTATTGGGCCAGCTACGCATGCTAACTCCGGCACACTTTCCCGTGGGAATTCCTCGTTTAATAGTTCTGCAAAGTATTCACGCCAACGAGTATTTATATCTTTATCTTGTGTTAGAAGCCTACCACTTTTATCCTTTATGTACTTATTCGACTTTATATCTTGTGTTTTACTATTTCTGAATTTGGCTAACTTGAAGATTTCTTTATCATTTGTTGCACGTTCGAGACTTTTATAGAAATCTTCCCGTGATTTAGCTCTAGAGCTAGCTACTAGTTTTTTTGTCTGTGATTTACTCTCCACATATTTAATACGATCTTCGTCCAAGAGTGTCCTTTGCCATACTTTGAAATTATCTTTCTTTTCCTTAATTTTGGACTTAACATCATCATTCCACCAGCTGGCTTCTTTGTTCATTTGTAACTTGCCCTTTGTTATGCCCAGGTGTTGTTTAGCAGATTTTGTGCTCTCTTTATGCAATGCATTCCAGGTTTCATTTGAGTCGTATTTGATAGGATCAAGCATTGTCAGGTAAGATTCAACCTCTATTTTAACAGTATCGCCTTGCGTTTTATCTAAATGGTACCATTTAATGCGAGGTGTTGGGCTCGTTTTTATCCTGAAATTAGATGAGGGTACTCTTAGGCATGATACTAGTAAGCGATGTTGGGTAGTGAGAGGCTCCCCTGGGATGACCTTGCAATCTCTGCAATATTTACGCATTGCTCTATCCATGAGAAAGTAGTCAATTTGGCTTGCATTATTCCCGCTTTTATAGGTAATCAAATGTTCGTCTTTTTTTTTAAAGCATGTGTTGATGATTGGGAGGTCAAAAGAGGTAGCAAGGTCCAGTAAAGTTTCCCCTTGATTGTTAGGGTTTCCGTATCCAAAGCATCCATGTACTTCCGAATAGGTGTCGTTCCTTCGTCCAACGTGTCCATTGAAGTCCCCAGCTATAACTTTGTGTTCGTTGGGGGGTATGCTCTGAACTAGATCATATAGTTCCTCCCAGAAGAGTTTCTTCTCTTCTGCGGTACAACCTGTCTGAGGAGCATAAATTGATACGATATTAAGACACGGTTTATTATCCAGCGCAAGCTTGATTGCTATGATTCTATCCGTACATCGATTTACGCTGATAATCCTTTGATTGAAATTTTCGCTGAGGACAACACCTACTCCATTTCTTGTAGTTGACGTGCCATGATACACCAATTGGTAGTTTCTTCCTATGTCTCTAGACTTGGATCCCTTCCATTTTAGTTCTTGAACACAACAAATGTCGATGTTTCTTCTTTGAAGAGTTTCCGCCAGTTCTTGACTGCGTCCGGTCAGGGAACCGAGATTCCACGTAGCTATACGCATGTTCGTTGCGTTGCGTCGATGGTCGTCGCTTATGGGGTACGCCCTAGCTCTTATAGCATTCGATACATTCTGACCGTCGCTTGAGGGGGACGCCCTAGCATTTATAGTATTTCCATTTTTGCGCACTGTCATATTGATACTGGAGTGAAGAATTGGCTTTCATTTTTACGGCCGGTTGCCACCTGACGCCAAGGATGTAGCCCTCGTGGAGAGCCTGGGAGCTACCGGTGACCCTTCTTTTGAGTTCATACGCTACCATCCCTTCTGCATGCTCCATCCTAAGCATGCAGCACATCTGCACACCTCACTTGAGCTCTGAAGGCGGGGTTTGTTACGAAGTGTCCTTCTCCGGCCTGTTTGGTCCGCGGGAGCTATTTTATTTCACTCCTACCCTGCATATCTGCCGAGCATTCCCCTATCCGCGACCCGGGGACGCGTTCTCGTGGGATGAGCGGGTAACGCCGCGTGGCACAGCTAGTATTATGAATAAATAAAATAAATAAATAAATATTATGGGACAATCATACACAAATCGACCTAGTCCCAAACTAAGCAAAACTTGTACTATTGGTACTAGACGACGATATACATATAAATACATATATAGATAACATACATGACCCAAGAACAAATATTCGAGTTCATCACACAAATATTAATCGGCCGGGATTCGAACCCGAGACCGCCGGCTCAGCAGGCAAGTGTCTGCAATCTGCGCCATCCGCGTCGTCAAATGCAAGTGTGTGTGACGTCTGACGTCATTCCGTACGAAAACCGGATCGGAATTCAGACTTCAGTTTTTTTCGGCTTTCTTCTCAACAGCGGTCTCCTCTTGCGAAATGCCAGTAGATTCACAATCTGACTTGTAAAAGTGCCCTTGTGGCATACTTACTGAATAAATTATTTCATTTAATTTCAGACTATGTGGCCGGGGTTACTATATTTCATTTAATCTGTAACCATTGCGCAAGCCTAACAAAACCCCGTACTTTCCAATCATAATTGTGCCAGTATCTAAACACATCACTACACATAATCTCAGCGCTAATGCGTTCCGATTGTCTATCAACGGCGCATTGATGCAACTAGGAAGCGGTGTGGCTTACGCGATCAAAGGGCCACTCACGACTGCTGAAACGTAGCTACTAACTTAGTGAAAGCCGAGTGCGCTGAAATTGGAGCTTCGCAGAACTTGAGAGTTTATGTTTACACTAGGAGTCTAGGATGTACCCGCAACGTCGTCCGCGTATTTTTTTTCTCTGCCATAGCCGGGTACTTTATATATAAAGGTACAGAAATCGCGGAAAAAATCGTTATTATCTGTCGCGGCTTTAAGCTCGTATCTGGCCAGTCCTTAAATAAAAAAACCGGCCAAGTGCGAGTCGGACTCGCGCACCGAGGGTTCCGTACAAACACTTTCCATCCCTAAGTGGTTAAGTTAAGTTTGCACCTGGTATGTATGTATGTATGTAAACGCTTTATTGTACACAACAACTGGTTATAAATACATTGATAACAAATGAAATATGTACAAAGGCGAACTTATCCCTATTAGAGATCTCTTCCAGTTAACCTTTGAGCAATTGAAGGAATGGGTATACGAAGAAAATAGGCAAACTACACTGCGTACAACCAAGATATCTATATTATACTTAATAAAACTATAATAAGTACATAAACTAAGTAAGTAATAATACACATATATTTGTACTATTTATAAGATATATATTATATATACATATATATATATATCTACATATAATACATATAAATGCGTAAATAAATATAGTATTCAATGAATTCACACGTCATCGGACAGCCACAATTTCTTCAAGTTAGTCTTAAGTGATGCAACAGATGGAGACTTCCTAAGGGACAAAGGCAACTCATTCCACAACTTCACTGCGCTTACCGTGAAAGACTTGCTATAGGTACGCGTCTTATTAGACGGTACAGCCAGAGTGAGATTGGCGCTAGACCGCAAGCGGTGACCACTGCCATCAGCCATATACGAAAATCTCTCACTAAGGTAAAGGAGGAGAAGTAGGATTAAACAGGACATTAAAGAGCAATGAAAGGACATGCACGTCTCTACGCCGACGAATCGGTAGCCAACCCAGCTGCGCTCGAAAGGAAGAGATGTGGTCATATTTTCGCAATCCAAATATATACCTGATACACACATTTTGTAGGCGTTCAAGCTTGTCAAGCAGTTCCTCCTTAAGATCCAATAGAGCAATATCACCATAGTCTAGTAGTGGGAGCAAGAGAGATCTGGCAAGAGTGATCTTGGTGGAAATTGGCAGAAAGTTCTGCAGGCGCCTTAAAGAGTGGAGAGATGCAAAGAGCTTCTTGCTAACTTGCGCTATGTGCGGTGCCCACGAAAGCGTCTGGTCCATGGTGATACCCAAATTTCTAACTGTAGAGGAAAGGGGGATAGGAATCCCACCAAAAAGAATATCAGGTACCACCATTCCAGATACTTTATTTACAAAATGAGGACTACCATGGTGTGTATAGCGCCCCATACAAATTAGGTGCAAAGTTAGGTATTAAAAAAAAACTACTTACTAGATCTCGTTCAAAACAATTTTCGTTGGTAGTTTTTATTGTACATCATATGTTTTTTTTAGATTTTTCACTTTTAGAAGTTAGGGGGGGGGGACCAACTTTTTTCCACTTTGGAATCGTCTGTCATGCAAACTATTCGGTTTAGAAAAAAATATTTTAGAAACCTCGATATCATTTTTGAAGACCTATCCATAGATACCCCACACGTATGTGTTTGATGAAAAAAATTTTTTTGAGTTTCAGTTCTAAGTATGGGGACCCCCCAATATTTATTATTATTTTTTTATTTTTGCATCAAAATCTTAATGCGGTTCACAGAATACATCTACCTATCAAGTTTCAACAGTATAGCTCTTACAGTTTCGGAAAAAAATGGCTGTGACATACGGACGGACAGACAGACATGACGAATCTATAAGGGTTCCGTTTTTTGCCATTTGGCTACGGAACCCTAAAAATGAGTCCAAGTCATCCCGCACATCGCCTACGAGGTCTGCCGAGGTCTGTTTCGACTTGTGGGGCTTCCACCCTGTGGTTTTTTAACCCACAAGTCGTCGGACATGCGACTGACGTGACCAGCCCAGTCCCACTTCAACTTGGCCGCCTTCCAAGCCACATCAACTATCCTGGTTCTTAAAGAGGGAGGCCTTTGCCTAGCAGTGTGACATAATAAGCTCATAATAATTAGGTACAATCTTACACAAAACTAATTAACCCAAATGGGTCAGCAGGGAAAATGTCAGAAACTATAAAAGATAGGGAAATCTGTTCTTAGTAACCATGGCGTCGATTTTAGATTTAATTAAATCTGCATTATTATATTATAAATCTCATACATAATTTCATAAATAACCCGGTCAAAACCGCTGTAAAGAATGTTATAATACGACATGCGATTACTTAAGAATTTTTAACCAGGTTGAATTGCCCGGTTAATGTATGATATTTATAAAAATAATTGATTGCAATACTATTCAATATAAAATCGACGCCATGGTAAGTATCTAAGAAAAGAATTCTCTATGTCTTATAGTTTTAGTTTTCTCCCTACTGACCCATTTGGATTGATCACCCTGTACTGTACATTGAGTATAGACTTTATACTGTGGTATAGATGTGTGAGAAAATGAAGACGCTGCTGACTTCCTGGTAGCTTACTAACTAAGCTAGTCGGGTACGACTGGGGGAAGTCCCGGAGAATATGTGTGTGGCGATCACGAATGTTGTGGTCTTGAGTTTCGTATGTTGTCTACATCCCACCCCGGCTCCACGATATCGCAAAGTTGACTGAGTCGAAGTATGAGTCTCTGCAGCGTAGTGCCACTCCACACACTCCTCCATGCATCGTAATCCTCATTGCTGAGGGTCTTGACATCTAGCATGGATCAGCTTCCTTCGAACGATGTTGCGCTACCTAACGCTTTGCGTCTACTTTCCTTATGAGGACAGCTAAGGAATGGAACTCTCTTCCTGCGCACCTGTTTCCTGAAAAATATAACTTGGATCTCTTCAAGTCGAGAGTGAATAGGCATCTTCTAGCCAAGCATGCTCCATCTTAGGCCTTATTGTCACTTAACATCAGGTGCAATCGAGGATGCATGACTATTTTGAATAAAAAAAAAAAAACCTTCCGCGGTCCTCGGTCACCTGGAGTGCGTCGTGGAAGTGCAGTGCGGTTTGGTTGGACTAACGCATCGGTCTCCGACCCTGAGGCCTCTTTCCTTGGATCTGGATCAAGTGAACAATAGTTTTTCCAGATTATCGTCTTCTCTTCTGGAAATGTCGCCAAATTATTCCAACACTCTCTGTAAGACGATGGTTGATGTGGTAGTCACTCGTAGTTGCTTCAGAATGAGAGCATTGGGCATTATTATTTTGCGCGATTCGCGTGGAAGTGTCTAGGCCAGGTTCGGAAAAAATACCACATAAAATGCAGCTACTCAAATGTCACAAAGGTGTACTCTGAGCGGATGCACGACGTTTTATGTAAAGTCTTTGTATAATGGTTTAATATTGTTGTAGGTAAATTTTCAAATGATTTAATGTAACACGAGATATAATGAGTTAGGTGCTAAAGAACTATAAATATAAACCCTTCAAACCACCACTACTTTGCCTGGTTAGGTTCGTTAGTTACCTTGCGTCCCACAGAGCGAAAATAGAAGCCCCGCGCGCGTGGTTTTGTCAACTTGCTCCCATTATTTCATATTATAAAATTGATAAAAATTGGGGAACTCAAGTTTATCAAGTGTATGTTACATTTTCTGATATTATTAAGAAATTACGGGCGCGTCTGAGCATTGTATGTATATGTACAAAACTTCACTAAAAAAGTAACACACCAACAAGATGCTTATGAAAATGGTAGTAATAGTACAAACATAATCACTCTATCTATGAAATATCTGTACTTTATTTAAATTATCCGTTATTTAGGTACCGACTATTAAAAGTATCATCAAGTCTAATAATAGTACAGAGTTAAAGTTTAGAACACAAACGTAAACTTGGCTTCCGTTCACTACTCGTTAATGTCCGCGGCAGTACGAAACATTGTAGTTTTTGATACGAAAAACTGCAATCAAAATATGACCTTAAAGTGATTTTAATGTTATATTTTCTATCAAACCCGACTTTAAAAAAACTGAATTTAACATTGGTTTTTTTTGTGAAAGTAATGGTTGATGATGGTGAATACTGGGTCTAATAACTTTCGTGCTCCGATGTTTTAGCTAAGTTGAAACCAATTATTTAATTGGGAAGTGTCCTGGGTAAAAAACTACTTTATAATTAGCTACTACTTAACGACGAAGATATAGTCCGTTAAATTCCGCGTGATGTCACGCTGCGCTAATTTTTTTAAAGCGGCTTGACGTCTCTAGTCCCTCGCGACGTCACGCATATATTATATGGATAATCTAACTGACAGTCTAATTATACTTTTTTTAGGAAACTAGCCTAATGCAAGTACCTACTATAACGTTGAATCCAATTCTTTCTAGGTTTTACTACCAGGAAACCACTCCGGAGGCGGTCTGCTCGTAGTAACTTTTCGCTAGGTTCCCTATGTGTTTCTTCCTTTTGGTACATAGCGCTAAGCAGGTAAATTCAATGATAAAAGTTATAACTTTCTATCTCTGAAGTTGTGGCAACGCTGAATCTTCATTATTTGTTTTTGTTCAAACTAATGAAATCAATTTATCAGTAACTAGCTGTGCCCCGCGGTGTTACCCGCTCATCCCACGGGAACACTAAATTTATTCGGGATGAAAAGTATCCTAGGACTGAAACTATCTATATACCAAATTTCATCTAAATCGGTTCAGCGGTTTAAGCGTGAAGAGGTAACAGACAGATAGACACACTTTCGCATTTATAATATTAGTATGGATGGTTGATTGGAACGGATTAGGAGCATGCCCGCTTCCCGAAGCCATACAATATAAGCTCGTGTTCTAAAAACCCACAAATGCATTTATATAGTTATATATTTACCACATCATCGGCAGTTATTGTATTTTCTAAGGTTTGAAGAGTCAAGGGGAATCGAGTGAACTATTTAAGAGGCCTTATTCCTTTTAAAATGCTGATTGTTTTAGACATTTTTCTCGATGATCAAACATTTTTCTTTACATATTATTGATGTTACTACCTAGAACAGGGATATTGGGGTTTATTGGTAAATATTTGAAACCTACAGTTGAATTTTTCATTGATCATTTTTGTTTCAAAAAGTACTCGAATTGTCTAAATTCACGCGGAAAATTAGTTTTCTCAACTTATTTTCGACTGCACGCAATAAAAACATGAAATAGCTATGTATGTTACTACCTAGAACTCGAGGAAAAGTAATATTCTCTTCAAAAATTTGGTTGAAATTATCTATATATTTGTTATAATATGAAAAAAATAAATTTTAAAACTTTCATGTTATGACAAATATTTTATAATTTATGGAGATAATTTCAAGCAACTTTTTAAAGTGAATAATACCTTTCCACGAGTTCTAGATACTAACATAGCTTTTTCATGCTTTCATTGCTTGCTGTCGAAAATAAGTTGAAAAAAAAAACAGTTTTCAGCGTGAATTTTGTCAATTTCGATTAGTTTACGACACAAAAATGAAAATGAAAAATTCAAACTGTAAGTTTCAAATATATACTAATAAATCGCAATAGCCCTGTTCTAAGTAGTAACATTGATTATATGTTAAGAAACATGTTCGATATTAGAGAAAAATGTCTAAAACAATAAGCATTTTAAAAGGAATAAGGCCTCTTAAATAGTTCACTCGATTCCCCTTGACTCTTCAAATCTTAGAAAATACAATAACTGCCGATGATGTGGTAAATATATAACTATCAGCATTTTTGAACGGATAAGAAGCCTTAATAGTGTTGTGAAAATATTTTTAGTACCTATTCTCTTTGAAAGAAATTCTTTTATCAAATCTCTTGCCACAAGTACCAAAATTTGACATCATGTGGCTATACATGCACCAATGCGGCCTGGGGGTAAAATACTGCAACTAACTTTTAATCATTTTATGTTGAAACTCGCAAAGGCTTTCGTACCATCATAAAAACGATGAGAAAAGCTCTACATTTAATACTGAGAATTACTGTATACTTAGTGTTTTTTACTTTGAGTATTTATTACCAATGAAAAAATAAAAATAAATTCGATTTTTTTTACTTAAAATATTAATTATTTTGTTATGTTACTAATTCTATTATTATCCTCGACATCTTCCATATACCAAAAAAAATGTAACAGCAGCCAGAATAATATATTTTGTGAGAAATTGTTAAACAGTTGAACGTAGCCCAGGGGACAGATGGGCAAAAGTATATTGGTAGGGATTATAAAACAGTTATTCTACATAAAGTATATGAAATTATAGTTGCTTTGCATTCTATTCTCATCGTGGTTTGATAACAATAATGTCCCACTGATACCTATCTTTATGATCACGGAACCCCGAAAAAATTCTTATGAAGACAGAACAAGCTTTGTGTTGTAGCGTAATCTCAATGTACTAGCTTTAGAAGTCAGGGTGATAACTGATAAGCAGACATCGGGTTCTTGGAAGTGACAGGTAGGGAGTTGCTCTATCGATAAATTATCTTATCGATGGTCTTCCCTTATACTAGTGATCGCTCCCAGTTTCGTTTGTAAGTGTGTATTTCTTTTGTAAAATTTAGAGCATAGGGTTAAACCATTGATAAGACATTATCGATCTGCAGGGCTAGCATATAAATAATAAATAAATAAATAAATATCGGACAACCTCACACAAATCGATCTAGTCCCAAATTAAGCTCAGGAAGGCTTTCGTTATGGGTACTAGACGACGATATATATACTTATATAGATAAATATATACTTAAATACATAGAACAACCATGACCCAAGCACAAATATTCGAGTTCATCACACAAATATTTGCCCTGGCCGGGATTCGAACCCGGGACCGCCGGCTCAGTAGGCAGGTGTCTACAAACCGAGCCAAACGCGTCGTCAAAAATCCGTATAATATCTTGCCGCGGCTTTGCTTGTCGCGCGACTAAGCATCTGTCATGCTCGCATGGTATTGAAAGGAATGTGACTGAGTATATATCGCGCGACAGTCGCTTGTCACTGTTATGCTACACGTGCTAACCCTCTATGTTTCGATGCTTGGTGTAAGTAAAAGGGTGTAATTGAATTCCTTAACCCTTAAAGTCATTTTGTATAGTATGATATACATCACATTCAAAAAATGTTTTCGATATCTTAAGCATGAAAATACACCTCATTCTATTTTCGACGCGTTTCTGAACGTATCTAAAATGTCAAAACTGACACCGGCATTTGACAGCCGTTCGAAAATTTGATCAGTTGCACGATTTACCGGAGCAATGCGGAGAGCGTTGATACCTGTCAAGGTAAGAAAATTATTTTAAAATATAAAACGCCTTGTGGTGCTTATTTTATTTCTAGAATATGGTTTGTAAAGAGTTTAACTGTGTTTTTTCATAACATTTTCAATCGATATACTATATTTGCACTGTTTTTTAATCTTTTCATCCACGTGTATAGTATACTATACACTGCGACTGCATGAGTAACTAAGGTTCGGTTTGTTATGTATAGTATAATATACATTGCTACCGTATCAGAAATTAATAGATTTTCTTATGTGTATAGTATACTATACAAAGCTACTTGTGCTCACTAACATTTATGATGGGAATCTTTTTCGTTTTGTTTGATTTGGTATGCATATCTATCCATTCTAATACTAGATTATACCTGGTTGTGGCACGTACACGTTTTCTTATTATTTGCTTTGGTTTTGGGTTTGGTTAGCATGCATACTTTGCTTGTTTCAGCCTGCACAGCGTAACCGTGCTAGGCGAATACTAACGTTAGTTCCTAATATCGAAGCAGAGTCGTGTGCAAGTGACTCTAGTAGTGAAGATGAGGGACTACCAAACCCTATTTGTTCCGCACCAAACACCGCCAGTACCTCACAATCATCTTCAAGATCCAGTTCACCCGCACCCTCAGTAGATTCGTCGTTAGAAAGATTAAATTTACTGGATAAGTCAAGCAGCAGCCCCAATAGTCCAATTTCACCAATTCTTCGTGAAGTATTTCCAGAGTCATCACTCTGTGATTATAATGCTATCCCATCAATATCTTCTATTCCTTCACTACCATCACCATCAGTACAAGAAGCCGATACAAACATACCAAGTATCCCACCACCAGAAACACCAATAACAAGACAAACTCGATCTGTACTTGATTCAGAGCCAAGTTCCACGCAGAACCCCCAGTCTAGAAACAGTCGTTCTCGTAAACGCAAACCAGTAACAACTAGGTCAAAAAAACCAAAACGTTTTTGTGCCAGAAAATTTAAATTAAATTTCAAGTGGAAGAAAACCCGCTTTCAGCATCAAGCTGATATACCGAATTCTGTGTTCACCGATGAACTCCCCTCAAACTGGACTCCACTGGATTACTTTTATTATTTCTTTCCGGAGACACTCATTGAAGATATTGTTGTAAACACAAATTTATACAGTGTACAAGAAACAGGACGTTCAATCAAAGTTACCACAGAAGAAATTAAGGACTTTTTGGCCATAAACATACTGATAGGTATTGTGAATATGCCGTCGTATAAAGACTACTGGAAAACTTCATTGAGATACCACAAAATAGCCGATTTAATGCCTTTGAAAAGATTCCAGCAAATACGGCGATACATTCATTTCGTCAATAATAATGAAGCGGACATAACAGATCGGTACTACAAATTGCGGCCCTTAATCGATAAAGTACGGGAACGATGCTTGTCTGTCGAAGAAGAAAATGCATTTAGCATCGACGAAATGATCATACCCTACAAAGGTAAAAAGGCTGGAAGTCGGCGTCAGTACAACCCCAATAAGCCCTGTAAATGGGGTTTTAAAAATATAGTCCGTGCAGGAGTTTCCGGAATCGTATACGATTTCGTACTTTATGCAGGAGAAGACACGTTTAGGCAAATAGACTTTACTAATGAAGAAATAAATTTAGGAGTTGGTGCTAAAATGGTCCTCGGTTTATGTAAAACTATAAAAAAACCTGCTTGTGTAGTATATTTTGACAATTACTTCACTTCGTTGGAGCTGGTCCATTTGTTGCGCGAAAATTATGGAATTTTTAGCCTGGGTACGGTGCGAAAAAATAGACTGCAGAACGCTGGGCCACTCTTGATACCTGACAAGACGCTGAAAAAAAAGGGACGGGGCTCTTCATGTCAAATTGTATGCAATGACACCAAACTTGTCATAGTTAAGTGGTACGATAACAAAGCTGTCACACTCCTTAGTTCCTACGTGGATTCGCACCCTATGGAGAAAATTAAACGGTTTTCAAAGAGTGATCAGTCACGCATATATATTGAATGTCCGCAGATTGTAAAGCATTACAATCGCCACATGGGAGGTGTGGATCTCGCTGATATGCTAATATCGCTTTACCGCACAGGTCTTAAAAGCCAGAGATGGTATTTAAACATATTCTCCCAAATTATAGATATTTGTGTCAACAATGCCTGGCTCTTGCGAAGACGGCACTTTGAACAGGCAAACATAAAAAAAAAGAATGACAAACTAAAAGACTTTCGTTACGAAATATACGCAGGGTTAACGAAGGGACATAGGCATGTGGCGGTGCATAATATCTCGACGATAGCCGATAGTAAAAAAATTAAAAAGCCAGCAAGTGAAAGGCCCGTCGATGCTGTGAGGTTTGACAGAATCGACCACTGGCCTACACACACTGGCTACGGACGGTGTAAACTATGCAAAGGTGGCCAGGCTAGTACAAAATGTACCAAATGCAACGTCCACCTTTGCTATGTGAAGACAAGAAACTGTTTTGTTTCAAACCATGTTAAGAGCGAATAAATAGCAGTGTATAGTATGCTATACAGCTGCTAAAAATGATATTTGTTCGTGATTGGTGCAGTGTATGGTATACTATACATATAATTTCTAAAAAGCTGTAAGCATAATATTTTTTATAATATTTTTCTCTGTGCCTCTTGAGTGTGATTAAACCATTGAAACCCAGAATTGACGTTTTTATTAAAAAAAAAAATTTGCGACCTTAAGGGTAAATTAATTAGTGAGTTTAACGAACGTCATGTAACCTAATAATAGTCGAAACGCGGTCGTCGCTCCGCGTTGTTTACCGACGCGATCCATCAACTTGATTGATGTGTATTTTTTAAACTTCATTCTGCAATATTAATTGGGTCGTATCTGCTTATCAGGTATTCGGTTAATGTTTGCGTTTGGCTTTACGTAAGTTTTTAGTTAGCCGTGATTTCGTGGTTTTTTGGTAGTGATTCGCTGTGTCACGAAGACGTGCAAGACTATTGTGTGAACGAACTGATCGAAAATCATTTATTAGTGACTGGTCTACAAATGGTATGTAGTTTAATTTTTATTTAAGTATTTTTCATACATTCCAATCATTGTATAATGACATAATTGATATTTGTCACACAGATTGACAATTGATATTTTTGTTTTTTTTTTTTTTTTTTTTTAAGATTTATATAATACCTTCACAGGTTCCCATTAGCCTCGTTTTGTTTTGATAACGACCTTGAAAACATGACGGCCTAAAAAACAAATTTCACCAAATTATACATAATATTGAATGATACAATTGCGATTTATTATTGCCGAAACAAACTATTAAATACGTGAAAACTTCATTCCATGCAATGAGCAATCGATAAAAAAAAATGTTTTGGACTTACCACACTTCACACTCCAGGCGCGATAGATCATCGGATTTATCGATCAATCAATCGTTAACTGTCAATGCCAGTGCGGCGCCTGGCTGTCTACTTTCACGGGTCGTTCACCCCTTAACCTATAGAGGTGCGGTATGTTATGATGCACTATGCGTTATTTATCGATAGGTATAGGTACTCGCATTTTTTAATATTTTTTTTGTTAGGACGTGTCTGTGAAAACGGATTTTGTTTTTATTGAATAATAGTTCAGCGGATAGACGTGCACTGCTGGGCAAAGGCCTCACCTCAAGTTCTCCACAACTATCGGTCGTGCGCCGCCTTCATTTAACTGCTTCCCGCGACCCAAACCAAGTCGTTGGTCCACCTTGTTGGGGTCCTCCCACGCTGCCTCCAGTACGCGGTCATCACTCAAGAACCTTCCTGCCCCAACGGCCATTGGCAAATAATAATAACAACTCTTGATATGCACTCACTAAAAATAATCTAGTAAAACATTTCATTTTAATAATGTAAATGTAATTTAATAATAATAAGTTTCCTATTACCATCTCTGGTACCACCCTGTACATTGAGTATAGACTTTATACTGTGGTATAGATGTGTGAGAAAATGAAGACGCTGCTGACTCCCTGGTAGCTTACTAACTAAGCTAGTCGGGTACGACTGGGGGAAGTCCCGGAGAATATGTGTGTGGCGATCACGAATGTTGTGGTCTTGAGTTTCGTATGTTGTCTACAACCCACCCCGGCTCCACGATATCGCAAAGTTGACTGAGTCGAAGTATGAGTCTCTGCAGCGTAGTGCCACTCCACACACTCCTCCGTGCATTGTAATTTCTCGAATACAGTTTTAGGCACATACGTACATACAAAAAAATTACAAATATATTTTTGGATTTAGTCCAGTGACCTTCAAATAACTCATTTCACTTATTTTTGTAATACATCTTCAATACAGACACTTCTTTTTTACAATTTTGTAAGAGAAGGTAGGTACATTTTATACGTAATTCTAATGTTCTAATTTCTTCCCTTCTGGATTTTCTAACTATAAATAATTAAAAATGTAAATTATTAAGTGACATAAATTTGTCTTAGATGTAAAACATTAGATAGTATTTTACAAAACGTTGTTATTTGTACAAACAAACTTATTCAAAATTATTAATAGGAAATATAATCTTTTAAAACATTCATCACTTCCACTGACTTAATATCTAATTCAAAACAAATTAAAATACAAACGTGATCCGAACACATTTCACGGTATCACTATCCTAATAAATAACCCCGTGAACTACAGATAAGTAAAAAAATGCCTAGAAACAATTATTGTAATCTACTGTAACTATGAGTTGACCGGTGATAAATGTATGGTCACGATTTAAAATGTTAATTAGACTAGACCGGGTAAAATGTTGAACTTGGCTCACGGCGCTACCATGCCTCACTTGATCTTTTTATTTGAATTGGATTCCAGAAAATGTAAATTTAAATTTGTATTTATCACATAGGTATACCTGTTTGACCTATGCTTGAAGTCTATAAAAAAAATACTGGCCACTTGCAACAGTTACAGAAAAAGTTAGTGAAAAAACAACTGAATGCGTTATTTGCGTGGCTCCTAACGCAAATAGGCGCATTCAAGTTGTTAATTTAATTTAACTATTAAATCATCTGTGCGTGAATTTTGTTTATCCCCTTAATAAATAATAAATAAATATCAGACAACCTCACACAAATCAACCTAATCCCAAATTAAGCTCAATAAGGCTTGTGTTATGGGTACTAGGCGACCCCTATCGCCCACTATAGGCCCCTTATCGTTCTTTTTATGAATTACGTGTGATGTACAGTTGCCGATACTAGGTCATGTTCATGTATATATTATATCATACGAATCATATTATATCATATGTTTTGAAAAACAATGAAGGTGACAACGAAAAGTAAGTTGTAAATCTAGAAACACAAATAAATATTTTCTATTCATTTGTGAATACTTACGATATAAAAAAAAATACCTATTATATATTAGACTATAAAAAATATAATTTGAATACCTCTGGGAAACTTAATGTTCCCAATAAGATACGTTCCAGACATATGAAATCGGCTCCTTTAAATGGAACGAATGGATAATTATGTTTGAGGACGCGGTTAGCGCAGTGGTTAAGCAGCTACGTTGTGAGACCGCGGTCCTGGGTTCGAATCCCGGCAAGGGCAAATATTTGTGTGATGATCTCGAATATTCGTGCCTGGGCCATGGATGTTACTTGTATTCAAGTATGTATCTTCTATCTATCTATCTTCTATCTATATATATAAAACTCAAAGGTGACTGACTGACATAGTGATCTATCAACGCACAGCCCAAACCACTAGACGAATCGGGCTGAAATTTGGCATGCAGGTAGATGTTATGACGTAAGCATCCGCTAAGAAAGGATTTTTCAAAACTCACCCCCTAAAGGGGTGAAATGGGGTTCCAAAGTTTGTATGGGGAAACAAGATTAGTTAGACTATTTTATTCGAAACTTCACAGGAGTATTCCTAACGATAAATGAGTAAATACGTGTTTCAGGTTTTTTGAAAATTCAACCCCTATAAGGGAGAAATGTGGTGACAAAGTCTGAAAATCCATTGGTAATGCTTTTATGGTTTATCGGGTCGCTGATTACGAAAACTGCAACGATTTTTAAATCCAACGTGGCGGACGTGAATTAACATCTTCCCTGTTGGGGTGAAATGGGGTTGAAATGTCTAAATACTAAACCGCTGGTTCTAGAGAGTCCATATTTGGAACCTACGTGTCCTTATAAAATCTAGGGGTGCAATAAAAGAAGCATTTGTCAAAAGTCACCCCCCGAAGGGGTGAAATGGGGGTCGTAAGTTTGTATAGGGAAAAAATATTAGTTAGACTATTTTATTGAAAACTTATTTATTAAGTATTTCTAACAATAAATGAGTAAGCACGTGTTTCATGTTTTTTGAGAATTCAACCCCTAAAGGAGGAGAATATGGTGACAAAGTCTGAAAATCAACAAGGGTAATGTTTGTATGGTTTATCGGGTCGCTGATTACCACAACGATTTAAAAAAAACAAACGTGGTGGACGTGAAATACCGTCTCGCCTGTTGGGGTGCGATGGGGTTGAAATGACTAAATATGAGTATGGGTGTAATTTTTATGGTTTGTTGGGACGTTAATTACGAAAATGCCACCGATTTTGAAATTTTATTTGTGGTCATGAAAATTCTTGAAAGCATTTGCGCCAAATTGCAATTTAAACGGTCCAGTAGTTTTGCCGCAAATCGGTTGTAACAGACGGGCTGACAGACTGCTACACGTGATCCTATAAGGGGGTTCTGTTTTTTCTTTTGAGGTATGGATAGAGACCCGCGTTATTCTAATAGATAAAAAAAAACGGATATGCATGAGGGAAATGCAGATTGCAGATTATACCCTAACTTAACAAATAGCCTACTTTTAATCCTAAAAAAAAAGAGCATTGTTCCCGTAGGATGATGTATATTATATAGGCACGCGAGGGAAGCCGCGGGTTAATGCTAGTTTATCTATATAAGAATGTGTATCGTTGTCTAGTACCCATAACACAAGCCTAGTAGAGCTTACTTGTGAGACTAGATCGATTTGTGTGAGGTTGTTCGATATTTATCACTACATAGTATAAAACAAAGTCGCTTCCTGCTGCCTGTCTGTCTGTCCTTATGTATGCTTAGATCTTTAAAACTATACGTAACGGATTTTGATGCGTTTATTTTATAGATATATGGATTCAAGAGGAAAGTTTATATGTATAATATATGCATAATTTATCAGCATTGCACCCGTGCGAAGCCGGGGCGGGTTGCTAGTTTATTTATAAGAACTAAAAGATGACGTCATTACCCATTATACTGTATAGTAAAATCACCTTTTATTTGGTTAGTGATAAAGTGCGGCGCTGGGAAACACCCAGCTGTTCCAAGATCTGGTCCGATTATCTCCTCGGGGTTCGACCCCTGGGTCTTTTGCCTTCGACCTACCCCGTCACTATCAGTCTTTCCAGGTGTTTGGCATCTGCGTGCTATGGCCAAAATAAGTCACAACACGGTTAGACTAATAGAGGACAGACGTTGGAAGGTTTCTATTTCAATGTCACTGAAAATCAGCGCCCTGAGGTATTGCTTACTTCATGACATTAAGCTGAGTGACGACCTTTTTAGCATTAATTGAATCTAGAAGTATTACGCGTTTATCACGTTTATGTCTATACTATCACTACATAGTCACTATTCACCACATAGTATAAAACAAAGTCGCTTCCTGCTGTCTGTCTGTCCCTATGTATGCTTAGATCTTTAAAACTACGCAACGGATTTAAAAGCGAAGCCGCAGCGGTTCGCTAGTGCTAAATAAGCTTATTTATTTCTTTCTATTTTAAGTTGCTTGAGGCGTTTAGGTTTACTTCGTCCACATTCCCATTTCGTTCACATTCCTACTTCGTCCAAAATCCCACTTCGTCAACATTCCCATTTCATCTATATTCCCATATCGTCCTTTTCCCACTTCGTCCACATTCCTACTTAGTCAACATTCCCAAATCGTCCACATCCGTACTCTCTTTCGCTTTAGGAATGTACAATTTGCGTTTAGGGCGAAACGTGCGTTCGTAAATTAGATCATTACGCGTCGGAGGGTATCGGATAGCAAACATTGTAAGTTTTTTTTAATGTTTTACCTCCATAAGAATGTGGACGAGTTGGGAATGTGGACGAGATAGGAAGTGGACGAGTTGGGAATGTAGACGAGATAGGAAGCGGACGATTTGGGAATTGAATATGGACGAGGTGGGAACGTGGACGAAATAGGAATTTTGACATAATGGGCGAAGTGAACCTAAACGGCTTGAGGGTCGAGGCGTTTGTGCGGTTATAATTTGTGGTTAGTGTCGATTAATTTGTAGTCTTCAGTAAACTAACCTATTAGAAATTATACGGTTTCTTGTCATAATCTCACGGGCCACAATAAGATACTAATAAGAAGGGATAATCAATGAAGACACGTGCTGAAGCCATAAGTCTGACCTTACACTAGTGCCCGACTGGTTGCGGCTTAGCAAATCGTAATCCTGGCTTATCACGCGAGCGCGCGGTCGGTTAAACTTGCCCTTTTTAACGACAACGAAAAAAGAGGGGTGTTATGAGTTTAACATGTGTATTTGTGTATCTGTCTGTGGCATCGTAGCACCCAAACGGATGGACTAATTTGAGCGTTTTTTTAATCGAAAGACGTCTCCATCGAGATGGTTCTTAGCTATGTTTGGTAAAAATAGGACTGGTCCTATTTATTTAAGCTAATGTCTTGGAAAATACTGGTAGTTTCCGCTTTAATTGAAACAAGTGACAAGATCTCAGTCCAATATTGAATCTAAGAATCATCAATTCCAAATTTTGTAGTTAAATTCAGTTTTAGTAGCATTTTCTATATCATTAAGTGAATGAAGGTCGGGGGTGTTTTAAATTATTATTATTTATTAAATAATTAATTAAATTTATTTTATCTTTGCACAAAAGAAAACTTATCGTACAAAAGGCGGACTTAATACTACGCGTTTGCTCGTTCGCCCTCAATGACGTAAAAAAATACTGAATATATAAGTACATATACAGATAATATCCATGACCCAGGAACAAGTATTCGAGTTCGTCACACAAATATTTGCCCTGGCCGGGATTCGAACGCCAGGTCAGTCGGCAGGTGCATTACACACTGCGCCAACCGCGTCGTCAATAAAATCTAATAATAAAAATAGGTCATAGTGGAAAAATCATGTTTATCGTTGAACATTCCTTTACATCGTGAAGTCAGTAAGTAAGATACTTTCGACCCGGGTGACTCCTTAAAACTGATTTTGACTTAGATTCGAAGTATCCTTTTTTCAGAATTAAACCCAGTCTGGTTATGTGAATTTCGTATCTCGTATCTAATATTTTCTTAGGCACTTATTCTGTTTAATTAAAGAAAAGTGAGGTATTTCCTGTTGTTATCCTTAGATAACCTGCCACTTATGGCAGGTATTATTTCAAGTGCCTGCAAACATCGGATAACATTGAAAGTTCGCAGAATTGACCAATATAACTGTTTACGTGGCGCGACTTTTCTAAACGTTTATAGTCTACTAGCGGCCGCCCGCGACTTCGTCCGCGTAGATTTTTGATGATGACAAAGATATTAAAATAGGTAAGTAAGGAATTTTATTCTTAGTTAATTCACCCCCTTAGGAGCAGAATTTTCCAAAACGCTGAAATCACTTTTTTGTATTTGATTAAGTAAGCGTTCTACAAAGTTTCAACTCTCTAGTTCAATAAATAAAGTTTCTCCCATATAAACATTGCACCCCTATTTAACCCCTTAAGGGGTGGAATTTTCTAAAACGCTGAAAGTACTTTTTGTGTTTTTTAATAAGTAATCTTTCTACAAAGTTTCAAGTCTTTAGCTGAAAAAAAAAGTTCCCCCCATACAAACTTTTAATCCCTTTTTAACCCTTTTAAAGGACGAATTTTTGAAAACGCTGAAATTACTTTTCTTGTATTCTAATAGTGTACCTTTAAACAAAAATTCAAGTCCCGCGCTCAACAAAATACTTAATCTCCATACAAACTTTTAACCCATTTTTTACCACCTTAGGGGGTGAATTTTCAAAAACGCTGAAATTAGTTTTCTTCCATTTTAATACCTTTTTACAAAGTTTCAAGTCTCTAGCTCAAAAAAAAAAAGTTTCCCCCATACAAACTTTGCACCCCTTTTTAACACCCTTAGGGATTGAATTTTTCAAAATCGCTTCTTATCTCTAGCCCACGATATAAAAGTAACCTACTGTGCAAAAATCAACTCTCTAACATTGGTAGTTTCGGCTGTGCGTTGATGAGTCAGTCAGGACGTCTTCTTTTATATATATAGACTAGCTGTTGCCCGCGACTTCGTCCGCGTGGAATCTTATCTTGAACAGCTTACATCTTTATTATATTATTTTCAGATCTAAACAATGTTGAAATTACTTTTCTTTTTTTGCAATTTGATGATTTTGATGTTGGTTACTGTAATTCAACAAAAAATAAATAATAATAAATATTAAAGGGCTGCTCCCATACAATAAACGTGTTTTTTTTTGCCATTTTATACGTAATGGTACCGAACTTCGTACGCGAGTTCGACTCGCTCTTGGCCTCTTTTTAGTTTTTTTTTCGGCTAAATTACTCTAATTACGTTACGCGGAATCATTATGAACTCAGGTTTCAAGTCCCGCTCTCAAAATAAATATTTGATCTTCAAACGAATTTTCAACCCCTTTTTCACCACCTTCTGGGCTGAATTTTCAAAAACGAATTCACTTTTCTTGTATTCTGATAATATGCCCTTATACAAAGTTTCAAGTCCTGCGCTCAAAAAAATGTTTGATCTCAATACAAACTATCAACCTCCTTTTTAACGCTGAAATTTCTTTTCTTGTATTCTAATTATATGCACTAATACAAATTTTAAAGTCCCGCGCTCAGAAAAAGGTTTGATCTCCATTCAAAGTTTCAACCCCTTATTTACCAGTTTCAGGGATGAATTTTCAAAAACACTGAAATCAGTATTCTTTTATTTTATTTGAATACCTATTTACAAAGTTTCAAGTTCCTAGCTTAAAATTAAAATTGAACCCCGAGACAAACTTGCATCCCTCTTTTAACCCTCTTAGAGGTTGAATTAATAATAACGTTAAATTAATGTTATTTTGTTATTACATATGCCTTAGTCAAAGAATTTGTAATGGAATCAAACTTTCAACCGTTTTTAACCATTTTAGCGGACGAATTATTAAAAAGGCTGAAATTACTTTCCTTGTATTTCAATTATATGCCTTTATACAAAGTTTAAAGTCCCACGCTCAAGAAAAGGTTTGATCTCCATAAAAACTTTCAACCCCCTTTTTACCACCTAAGAGAATGAATTTTCAAAAACGCTGAAATCACTTTTGTTTCATTTTATTTGCATAACTTTTTACGAAGTTTAAAGTTCCTAGCTTAAAATTAAATTTGAACCCAAGACGAACTTTCATCCCCCTTTTAACCCCCTTAGAGGTTGAATCTTTGATGACGTTAAATTAATGTTATTTTGTTATTATTGTATATGCCTTAATAGGAAGTTTCAAGGAATTTGTAGTGGATTCACACTTTCAACCCCTTTTTAACCCTTTTAGCGGACGAATTTTTGAAAACGCTGAAATAACTTTTCTTGTATTCTAATAGTATGCCTTTACATAAAGATTCAAGTCCCGCGCTCAAAAAAATACTTGATCTCCAATCTCCATACAAACTTTAAACCCCTTTTTTACCCTTTTAGGGGTCGGATTTTTGAAAACGCTGAAATGACTTTTCTGGTATTCTAATAGTATGCTTTTACACAAAGATTCAAGTCCCGCGCTCAAAAAAATACTTGATATCCATACAAACTTTTAACCCCTTTTTTACCACCTTAGGGGATGAATTTTCAAAAACGATGACAAAGATAGGTAAGTGAATTTTATTCTTAGTTAAAATGGTCTAGACATATTACATTTCAAACAGTGGCAGACACTGATATGCAATTGTTAAAGAATTTAAGAAGATTATCCAATTGGATTACGGGAATTGTTTGCAGGATGCTTAATACTTATTCCGTCAGTTACCTGATGCTTTTAATCTTTGGCAAAAATTACTCTGCAAGATAAATCGCTCGCGTCGCTATAGCGACGCATGGATTTGGAGTTAGAAAATGGGGATCTTAGTTATTATGAGTTAGATAAAAAAAAAGTTAAATATCGTATGGCTGTTAAAACAATCTTAAACTCAACACTGGAAATCGAGAGATGGAGGCAGTTTAATGAAGAGTATCTCTTTCAATAATATTAAATAAATAAACTTTATTTCATAACAATAATAAATAATGACCTTTTTTCATAAGAAGGCAGCACTGGTTTTGGTATACGCCGGCCTGGCTATTACACGAAAAGAGTGGTGTGGCGGAGTTCCCGAGGCCAGCCAAAATGTTTCTCAATGGTCTGAAGCTACCCCAGTTATTAAAAAGGCTAAAAATATTGGTACTACTAACGCCATCTATCGACAAATAGCTTTACTATTAGCAGTTGTAAATCAAATGATAACATAAGATATTATTATACTTTGTCATTTATCAAATGAACACCAAATAACGTGAAAACAGGTAATTAATAATTGAAAATGTCTTGAAAAACCATTCAATCCGTACATTAACGCCAACTACAACAAAATGACTACCCTACTACTAAAACCTTCAATCTTTTTTAACCCCCGTAGGGATAGAATTTTATTAAACGCTGAAATTATTTTGTACTTTAATAAGTTATTCTTTCTACAAAGTTTCAAGTCTCTAGCTAAAAAATAAAGTTTTCCCCATACAAACTTTGCATCCCTTTTTAACACCCTTAGAGGTAAAATTTTCAAAAACACTCATAGTACTTTATTTTTATTCTAAGAAGTAATCTTTTTACAAAGTTTTAGGTCTCCAGCTCAAAAAAAAAGTTCCCCCCACACAAACTTCGCACCCCTTTTGAACCCCCTTAAAGGTGAAATTTTCCAAAACGCTGAAATTATTTTTTTGTATTGGATTAAGTAAGCTTTCTACAAAGTTTCAAGTTTCTAGTTCGAAAAATAAAGTTTCTCCCATATAAACATTGCAGCACTATTTAACCCCCTTAGGGGTGAAATTTTTGAAAACGCTTAAATCACTTTTTGTGTTTTTTAATAAGTAATCTTTTTACAAAGTTTCAAGTTTTTAGCTCCAAAAAAAAAGTTTCCCCCATACAAACTTTGCACCCCTATTTAACCCCCTTAGAGATTGAATTTTTCAAAATCGCTTCTTACCTCTTGTACACTTTATAAATGCAACCTAGTGTGCAAATTTCAACTCTCTAGCATTTGTAGTTTTGGCTGTGCGTTGATGAGTCAGTCAGGACTTCTTCTTTTATATATATAGATTATCCTTAGCCCACGTTATAAAAATAACCTACTGTGCAAAAATCAACTCTCTAACATTAGTAGTTTCGGCTGTGCGTTGATGAGTCAGTCAGGACTTCTTCTTTTATATATATAGATTAGCAGATTTCCCCATACAAACTTTGCACCCCTTTTTAACCCCCTTAGAGGTGAAATTTTCCAAATCCCTTAAATTACTTTTTTTGTATTTGATTACGTAAGCTTTCTACAAAGTTTCAAGTCTCTAGCTCCAAAAAAAAAGTTTCCCCCATACAAACTTTGCACCCCTATTTAACCCCCTTAGAGATTGAATTTTTCAAAATCGCTTCTTACCTCTTGTACACTTTATAAATGCAACCTAGTGTGCAAATTTCAACTCTCTAGCATTTGTAGTTTTGGCTGTGCGTTGATGAGTCAGTCAGGACTTCTTCTTTTATATATATAGATTATAAAATCCTAAAATTGAGTTGAAAATCAGTTGTCTGTGGAGAGGGACACGAGAGGGGTTAGCCCGATGTAGGATATTGTGTGAGCATTTCTCAAAAAGTTTGTGCACAATTAAGTAAACCTAAGTTCAATATAATTTTCCTATTTCGTTACCAATTATTTTAGTAATTTTATATCAATGTTATGGCATGTTTCATAATTAAGGTCTTGTTATACTTATACTTTTTTAATCATATATAATCTGATATCAATGTATTGGAATTCACAAAGAAAATTGGGTAATAAAATAGGAAATATATAATTGAACATTAATTAACGTCTCAATTGTGTACACACTTTTTGAGAAATGCTCTTGCATGGGAACGCGACGTATCATCCGTACCTACATTGCCACTTGTTGGTAAAAAAAAAACTTTTTTCGCTTATCAAGCCGGAATGAATGGGCGGATTTTTACCAATTTTGGTACAAGGATAGCTGGGCATCCAAAGATGGATACAGGATTTTTACCCGACTATGTTGTGGAAAAACATTTTACGCGGACGATGTCAGTTTGTGTATTTAAAAATCATGAGAGCACTATTTATTGCTCACCATTAAAATCTATTATGACAGTAACTAGACAGTAAGCATGATGAATGATCTAACGACTGACAACTGTCACTACTGTCAACACTGATTCAGTGTCAATTAGGATACTGTCAACAAGCCATAAAGGCACGCGCGCTTTGATGTATGGCGAGGGATCGGAATTTATCGAATTGCTCTTGCGCAGCGCAGTATAAAAATGACGCGATTGTGTACAGTTTGTGTTGGACTTAAGTCGTTTTGGTTTTGCAGCGATGGAGCGCCATGCGCTTGAGTTTTCAATTGTTTGCGAATGATGTTATGTAACTACGCCAACAATAAAAGAAAGGTGTTAGACGATATGTCTTGCTGGAAAATTATATAAACCCTTGATTATTCCTTATTCTGATTTTTTTCAACTTGTTAACTATCAAGAAACTTTTTAACCGGGGACTGATTTTTTGATTTTATAAATAATAAATATAAATAATAAATAAATATCGGACAACCTCAAACAAATCAATCTAGTCCCACAGTAAGCTCTAGTATAAGCTTGTGTTATGGACACTAGACGATGATTACCATACTTACATAGATAAATACATACTTAAATACAAATAACATCCATGACCCAGGCACAAATATTCGAGTTCATCACTCAAATATTTGCCCTTGCCGGGATTCGAACCCAGGACCGTCGGCTCAGTAGGCAGTTGCTTAACCACTGCGCCAACCGCGTCGTCTATTTTCCGCGTTTATTTCTATAAAAACGGTGGACCTTCACAAGTGATAAAAACAACCTAGTTTTATACAACTGTTAACTTTTACCATGAAGGAGAGATGCCTTTTCTTTTTTAACCGACTTCAAAAAAAGGAGGAGGTTCTCTATTCGAACTAATTTTTTTTTTTTTTTTTGTGTGTATGTTACTCGATATCTCCGAGAACCGTGAACCGATTTTCAATTTTTTAATCGAAAGGGTATAACTCCTAGTTGGTCCCGTTGGCACTAAGTCGGGATCTGATGATGGAATCTTGGAGAAATCGAGGGAACTCTTCAAATGTTATAGGGACATGTACGGCGCTTTCGGTAATTTATTGATAAAGTCAAGAATTTACATTCAGTAAATAGGATTTGGCCACTAAAACTTTTATATGAATCACTAAAAAGCAAAAAAAAAAAAAAATTTTTAACAAAAAAAAAGAACCGACTTCAGTAAAACTAAAAAACCAAAAATAACCCGTACAAGTACAGATTACATTTGACTCACCCTTCGAAGTCGGTGCCAAACCTCACGTAAACTATAATATAACTATAAATATAAGAACTGAGTGGTTTGGGATCGACTTCGAAGGGTGAGTCAAATGTAATCTGTACTTGTACGGGTTATTTTTGGTTTTTTAGTTTTACTGAAGTCGGTTCTTTTTTTTGTTAAAAATTTTTTCGACTTAGTAGTTCTAGTTATGTGACTTCTATAGGACAGGTATTTTTTTTAATCATCATTTTTATCATATCATCAGTAATCTTTGTTACTGAGTCTTGGTTTTCTAGTTCGATTTATCCTTAATCTATTTGTTAATATAAAATATATAGTTTATTTTGCCAACAAAAATTGCGCTATTAATCACTCTTGTATTACAAAAATGCATAAGTACAGACAGATTCCCGACAAAACTCTTTGTGAGAATTAATCAAATTATTGAAATATTCCCACCGCTTAAACAGGAATGCGGCTATAGATCAATAACTGCATGTCTATTATAGAGTGTAAAATAACACTTAAATCGGTGCATTAAGGTTATCAATAGACGACCACGCGAAGGGCCAGGAACGTGTAGCAGATGACGGGATGGCTGCAATGTTTACATTAATCTGGAGTATTACATTCCGTACCTACTCAGAAAGCATGCTATAATGAGCACGTTATTTCATTCTATTAAACTATTCTATAGGTATACGTAACATGAAAGGATAATTCAGAATGTTCATGGGGGCGGATTTTGTGACGACGCGTGCAATGGTAAAGCGGCTGCCTACTGAGCCGGCGGTCCTGGGTTCGAATTCGAATCTCAAGGGCAATATTTGTGTAATGAATTCGAATATTAGTGTCTGGGTCCTGGATGTTATTTGTATTGAATTTATATATAAGTATGTTTATCGTCGTGTATTGTCGATAACACAAGCCTACTATAGAGCTTTCTGTGGGACTTGATCGATTTGTGTGAGTTTGTCAAATATTTATTTATTTATATGCCTGAGGACCGTGGCCTAATAGTTCGGTGAATATAGACTGTTAGGTATAGTTAAAGTTACAGTAAATTTAATTGTCTACAACATTGTATAAGCTCTTTTCTAGCTAAAATGCTCCTAAACGAAGGTATAAGCAAAAATCTGCAGAATTTTTTCAATATGGCGGCGGGCGCGCTGTAGGGGGAATTGTGCATTTTGCATTTTAAACACTCACTAACCATCCTAGACAACATCAAAAATTCAAAACTACCGGACCATTTGTAAGGTGAAACCCCTTTATTCATTGAATTATAAAGACAAACAATTATTCGACAATAACCATTAAATATTGCTTCTGTGAGGTGCAGACCTCGTGAGTCTGTTTGGTATTCGTAGTAGCTGGAATATGTTTTATAATATTAAGGGACAATCTTACACAAATCGATCTAGTCCCAATCTAAGCAATGCTTGTACCATGCGTATTAGACGACAATACACATAGGGTTACCATACGTCCGGATTTGTCCGGACATGTCCGGACTTTTCGACTCTTGTCCGGATTTTGTCCGGCCCTTTAATTTGTCCGGCTTTTTTCAAATAAGTTGGAATAATGTGTAATAAAACTTGCGAGTCGAGCAAACCCCGCCCGCACCCCGCACCTACCCCCTCGCAAATCTCGCAATGCGAGCGTCTACCTACTACCATGCCTACCTATTTTGGTGACTAAAAAGTCCGGACTTTTTTCGATTCGTCCGGCTTTTTGCCAGGACTTTTCAAATTCCTAAATGGTAACCCTAAATACACATAATATATACATACATATTAGGTAACATCCATGACCCAGGAACAAATATTAGAGTTCATCACACAAATAAATTGTCCTTGCCGGGATTCGAAACCAGGATCGTCGGCAGCTGCAACTTACAATCTGCGCCAACTAGATATACTTATGTAGTATATTTTATTTAATAATGCATATTTATTTAAATCTTCAAATCTCGAGTCATCAGGGAACGAAAGGATCCAACACTGTCATTTGGTAATCGTACGCGCAGGAGTGTTTGGGGAAAGTTCATTAGTGTCTATACAGGGAGTAGTCTTGCTCTCATACATAAAATGACGTATCTGGAGAGGACTTGTTACGGATTGAACGAGGGAAGCTTCGCGGTTAGGTTGCTTTTATTATCCACAATAGCCAAGAAATTTCATCGCATTTCGACTACATTTCTGTGTATTTAGGCTTAAAAGTGATAGATCAATTTCTTAGCTAACTGAACATCGCTGACCAAAGGTTATTCACGTTGTTTCCATCTGTTTCTTATACTTATGGAATGGCAAAAATAGGATAATAGGTGATTGAAATTCATGGTCTATCTATTACCTACTTTAAGGGTCGTAATTTATTTTATACAGGTAGTAAATATTACAAAGTGCGTTATTACTACCTACTTGTAATATAAATTTTACTACTTTAAATACATTATCATAAATAATACATAAAATTATCACTTGATTAGTAAATTAAATTTTAACATTACAATGAATTTTGTAAAAAAAATATATATCGAACAACCTCATACAAATCGATCTAGTCCCTAATTAAGCTCTACTAAACGACGATATTATAGAGATAAATATATACTTAAATACATAAAACAACCACGACCCAAGCACAAATATTCGAGTTCATCACACAAATATTTGCCCTGGCCGAGATCCGAACCCGGGACCGCCGGCTCAGTAGGCAGGTGTCTACTAACCGAGCCAAACGCGTCGTCGTCGTGTAAGCACTTATAACTATGTTATAATTATAAGTATTATAACACTCTAAATCTCGGAGTTAGACAACATGTTTACTCTCACCAGATGGCCATCGTCCCATATCGTGGAACCATCTGGATTAGGCATCTGAACACATTCAATAGACATTGTCATCTTAATCCAAAATTCCAACAATAGTCGTAGTTATAATCATACCATACTTTGAATATTTGAACTCGAATATTTGTTCCTGGGTCATGGTTGTTATGTATATAAATGCATTGATATATATATATCGTCGTCTAGTATCCATAGTACAATCATTGCTTTGTTTGGGGCTAGGACGATGTGTGTAAGATTGTCCCTTAACATTTATTATTCTAGTAAGTATATGTTACTAGCGACCCACCCTGACTTTGCACAGGTGCAATGCTATAATATCCATCCATCCAATCCTAGCAGATTTTGGCCACGGCGACTGGACACACTAGCTAGTCAGAGCGTCGTTCGTGTGCTCTAAGGTGACTGACATAGCCAATTTTTGCTGCAAATTTACGGGCACAAATGCTGCAAGTCAGCACCCCTCCGACGAAATTATAACTGATGACCACAGGTGGTCGGGTCTTCAACTCGTTGCGCTTAGCGTCGAGTTCTTTCCGTCTTTTACCTTCGAAGGCTTGCACTTTTACCTGCACTGTATGCCTCCAGTTAGGTCGATCTCGGGCCAAAGTCTCCCAGCGCGAAGGTTCGATGTCACATCTTCGCATGTGGCGCTTTAGCACATCTTTATACCGCAGGAGTTGGCCGCCTTGTTTCCGCTTGCCGTCCTGCAACTCTGAGTAAAAGATGCGCTTCGCCACTCTTTCTTCTGACATGCGGGAGACATGGCCAGACCACCGCAGCTGCCGCCTCATTAAATAAGCTTCAATTCCGTTGACATTAGCACGTCGCAGAACTTCCGTGTTCCGAACACGGTCCGACCAGGAGATGTTCATAATGTCACGGAGGCATTTAAGATGAAACCTATCCAATGTGCGAATATGTCTGCGATAGAGGCACCATGTTTCTGAGGCATACAGGAGATTGGGCAGAACGATTGCCATGTACACAGAGATCTTAGTCGGGAGCTTTACGTCATGTGAGCGAAACACCTTGACGCGAAGTTTCCCGAAGGCAGCAGCAGCCCCTCCGATCCTGCTGTTTATTTCGTCGTCAAGGTGGCACTTAGCAGTTACAGTGCTCCCCAGATATCTGAACCTGTCTACCTGCTTAAGCGAGCCACCATCAAACCGTATGTCAGGTGGCGTCAATGTCTCCGACCCCATTAATTCGGTTTTCTTGACATTGATTTTAAGGCCAAACCGCTGACACGACTGATTTAGAGTCGACATAAGCTCTTGTAGACTTTCTGGGGAGTCCGCCACAAAACACAGGTCATCTGCATACATAGTCTCCGTAACCGTAGCTAGAGACACCTTCGTGCAAGCCTTCAGTCTAGCCAAATTGAAAACACTGCCGTCAGTGCGGAAGCGAATGCGGATGTCATCAGTCAAAACCTGTAAGGAGTCTTTGACTACAACTGCAAAATAAAGGGCGAATAGAGTTGGTGCCAGAACGCATCCCTGTTTGACGCCACATGTGACACCGAAATACTCTGGTTGTTCGCCCTTTACGTTGACACAGCATTGTATGTTGTCATGCAGGAGTCGCTTCAACCTTACAAATTTAGCTGTGCACCCTAGCTTCGCTAGCACATGCCACAAGGCTTCACGAGGCACGCTGTCGAAGGCTTTTTCAAGGTCAACAAAGCAAAGAAACAACGGTTGACCTTGTTCTCTACTCTATAATATGCATGTATTCTAAATACCTTCTTCTTGAAACAAAAATCTCTATCTATTAAAAAAACTGCATTGAAATCCATTGCGTAATTTTAAAGGTCTAAGCATACATAGGAACAGACAGAATAAAGCGACTTTGCTTTGTACTATGTAGTGATAAGGTCTCTAGCACCTTGGTGTCAATAGTTCAATCTGAAGGGCTTCAAGGTCTAGTAGGAAGTTTCGTAATGAATCTGTACTCACCCGGTCCTATAAACGGTTTGCAGATTTCCTTTTAGGACCTCAAACTTACTATTACGGTTTAACTTACCGTGACAAGAAAGTTCTATAAAACATGCACATGTATGGGAAAAAAGAGAACCGAAATGTTTTTAACTGAATTAAAGCCGTAGCGTAAACCAGGTTTATATTGAAGTGAAAAATTGAAAATTATATTGCATCGGCCGGGGTTTGAACATAAAGGTAAGACGTTCGTGTTGACCCGAAGAGCCGTAGGTAGGCGGGTTTGAAGCCCTCCCGAATCACTACATAAAAAAAAACACTTCAATATAAACAGAAATGTTTTTGCAAGAAAGAAGAAATAAGTTTACTTAGCATAGAATAGACGTATACATGATTAACGCGAAATACTTATCGATTAAATTAAATGCTAAAAAGGTCACCAGACAGATTAATGTCATGCAGCCAGCAATAATCATTTTAGGACGCTGATTTTCAGTGACGCTGATTTTGCTATTTAAAGCACTACCAAAAATCTAACTTATGCTACTTGTAATCAGGGGATTCAATTCTAACAGGTAGGAATCTAATCTCTAGTACTGATCTTTAACTCTACTATCTATTGAGCACTAGCATTATTCACCAAAAAGGAAAGAAGTTCGACATCTAGATGTGACAGCGTTAGGTCGCAAAAACCTTGACTGCTTACATCAATATGTCAATTCCTTAAATCAAACTCCATATAAGGAAACCGTCCACATTACAATAGAAAACAATACGCAGATAATGGAGCGAATAACTGACAATGAGCAGTGTTGTAACCGCGTGGGCGGAGTGAGTCAACCGGCTGTCGCCGTGCTACTGTGAAAGGTCGTATCTTTGTATACATGTCGTAGTAAGATACGGCTTTACTATGTAGCACGGCGGCTGTGGTAGCTGTGGGTGCGTGCATTGGTTTACGGACATTAGGAGACCTTGTTCATGGACCTAAGTCCAGATTCAGAATAGGTACCTGATCAATGCAAGAAAGGTTTCCCCAAAGTAACTCTTAGCAAGAATGCAAATAACTATTGTACTGTTTCTTGATTTCCTTGCTCGTGATTTCCTAGTTTGGTTTTGGCAACCCAATTCACAGTTTATGAATGCACGGAGAAGCAGTGTTGGGGAGATTAATAGAGTTTTCTTCATATACCTTTCCTTTTAGCGCTCAGGGATTTGGTTAACGGTAGTGATTTAATAGGTATACTGTGCGTTTTCAAGTTATAACTACGTTTATTCCTTAAAATCATGGAAAATCTTTACTTTTAAATAGTTGTTTATGTTTATTTGCTTTAATGTTTCGCGTTCACTGGCTTTAATGTTGCGAGATTTAAAGGTTTTGCAAAAAGACGGACATAACAAATAAGTGTTGTTCAGAGCTTCTTACTCTGTTCTTCAGTACATATTCCATTCTGCTTTCATGTGTGATACCTTAAAGCAATTTCTTTTTACATCTTACGTCACGAATACGTAAATAAATATAGCTCTAGTGGCGTAGTGAAATAGTGCGCGGGGTCATCGCTTCGTTATCATTTCGGCACGGATTGTTCGACCCCGCCCGCTTCGCCTCCATTTCTCCCCCTCCCTTGTGAACGATTCAAACTTTAATTTCCAACATTGGGTCCAGTATACTAAGTCACGGAATTACTGTTGACGTAAGTTACAGAGCCAAATGGCGTAAGCATATTCAGAGGGCCGACCCCAAATGATCTTGGAAGAGGTACGGAGAAAGAAGACAGTCCAGCACGAGCATATCACTTAGGCATCAGTTTCAAGCTCATACTGGCGTCAGTTCAGTCCTTCATTCTGATGCACCGTCTGTTTACTGTCATCCATTCATTTTCACCAGTCCGAACCGTCAGTCAGTCAGTCCAGAGGGTTACACGACTGATGGACTGATCCGACACCAGAGTGAGCTTGTAACCGTTGTCCTACCGATCAACTGTGTTTAAGATCAACCTAGTTTGATCAAGCGTAATTGGTTGGCCAAGTCCATTTGAACCCTTAATTCTTCTCAATCCATTTTGCATTGACATTTCTATATTTGCTTGCTTACTTAATAGTAGTGTTCTAAATTTGCGTTGTAGCTCTCTGAGTCAACGCGTTTTGATAGATTTTTATACGCATTGTTTAGAAATACTAAATTAAACTCCAACTTGTAACATGGTTTTGTTTGAATATGAGTATCTTTCTAAAATAAGAAAACATGTGCTTGCACCATTCACACAAAAGATCAAAGCACAAAGAAAAATTGAAACAACCTGGCGGAAGAAACCGGTAGAACTTGATACCTCTGGGTTACTAGTCCAACGTGTGCTTGCAGTTAGCCATTTTCTAGAAATAATGCTGTTTAAATGAGCATATACTTATAAAACTAACAGCGCCCTCTCTCGCTTGCTCGGTCACCACTGTAAAGTGGTGCGGTAAGATGTGAATATTAACGTATTCACATTAGAGGTCGCTAAGGTGTAAAAAACCTTTCAAATAAACAATGCAAAGATCGACACACAAAGCATAAGGAAAAATTCGTCAGATCTTCCTGGAGCTAGGGTGGCGAAATGGTTAACGCGCTGGACCGGCAATCCAGAGGTACCGGGTTCGATTCCCGGTCTCTTCCCCCAGGTAGCTCCTTTTTCAATTTTTCTTTAAGCTTTGATCTTTGTATTTAATGCTTGAGCATATACTCTTTGATCATATTTTTGTAATTACTCTTTGTTTGATTTGCGTTATGTATAATTCTTGACAAAGACTTAGTAACTACTAGGATTCTGTTACGCTCACGTACTACGTCTGTAGCCACCAAGGCTTTTTGTCATGTCCAATACGTGTAGCAGTGACTTATCGGGAAACATTGCTGAAGAACCTTACAAAAGAGGAATACAGGAAAGAGATGGAAGCCAATGCAAGTTACATAACCCAGTGGCCGGCGTGGCCCTGGCCAAAATTAGGTTAAACGGGAGCATTTCGGTTCTGACCTGGTTACAGACATTGATAAACACGCCGTTAAATGCATTCGCTGATAACTAGTCGAGATAAATCTTATTTATATTTAGTTATCTGCATTCGGAGCTATCTTTTGTTTTTACGTACGACGTGAGTACTCGTAAAGAGAGTAGGTATCCTGTTTGGGAGTTTACCAGTACTGTGGATTCTGGGTCACTGGATCCTTTGGTGGTTTCATCATAGGCCTATTTATTTGTAAGACGATAGCAGTGGCTTTTGGCAAGTTAATTATTACGTCGAAGTTGTGGATGGGCCAGTAATTGAATTGTTTCATGTTTTGGCCATTAGTTTAATTCACAACGAAGTTGTTGTTAGGGACGTCACGGCATGTACTGATAAGGAATTAAGTCATTGTTCTCGTATCTTTGGCGGCAAACCCATTCACACAATTATTTATAAAAGTTATAGATTTGAGGACCGAGTTATTGGTAATCCATCCAATGTTTCATACTCTGAATGGTGACATTTTGTTGGGTGTACTACTGGTAAGATTTGAAGCGTTTTGCAAACGTTCTAAGGTGCTATATGAGTCATATAGAAGCAAAGTCAGCAACATCCAATATGGTTGGAAATCGTATAGAAGATATTTTTTATTTAACAGCGACATCGCTTGTCTTTTATAACGAGTTTTTTTAATCTGGCAGGGTCATGGTGGCAAGATGACAGCGTGGCTCCTGCTGCTGGCGGCTTGCGCGTGCGCAGAGCCGCTGTACAGTACACCGCGCGCGCGGCACTGGCGCGGCGCCCGGCCCATGGACGAGCGCACGCCCACACACTTCGTGGGGTGAGTTTACAGACATTAGCTGGCTCGGGTTTAGGTCCAAGGAGCAAATGACAGATTTGGAGGCTTGGCCGCCCAAGCCCTCAGGACATGTCGAAAGTAACAGGCGCCCCTTTCTGAGCACCTCATCCATGATTGGCCGCCCCTAAAGATCTGGCAGCCTTACACCCGGGCCTACAGGGCCTTAGGGCAAATCCACCACCGCAAGGAGTTATTATCCGCATTAGCCGTTTGCCTGACCAGGGCTTGGGTACTTGGAAGGGTAAGGTCAGTTACGGGCACGTGGATATTGCCGATGACGAGTGAATGGTGAGAATACTCTTTTTCAATAACCGAAAACTTTTCCGGAAACAATAATTGTGTAGAGTCCAGTAGATTTATTATGTTCTGAGTCTCTCTCCGGTTTCCGAGAAATATACAAGTCTGCAAAAATGTATCATTAAACAAGTTCATTATTTTTCTAAATGGATCTCCCAACTTCGCGGTTAGGGTTTCGCTCCCACCAAAGTTCTTTCCTTACCTTTAAATAATTCATCAATTATTCCTGGAGCGTTATTCCGTAACTATGTTGTATGCAACATCTTTTTGCTTTTTGCTAATCAGCTCAACTTTCATTTCACGGAACTGAGATTGGCACATCCTTTAATTGGCAGTGAAGGAATGCGTCTATCACTGGAGCATCGCACCCATACCACTCCAGTATTCCCAATTGACGCGTATACTTGGTGCCACAAAGTGTTATGTCACCACGGCCAACATAGTATCATACGTCTTTCTCTCTTTAAAGGCGTGGGTCGGTCGCGTCATCTGGCGTAATCTGACGCAGGATCTTGCGTTTAGTTGAGATTACCTACTAATATTTGAGCTAGGCTTAGCAAATATCTGATCCTTTTTGGAATCAGTTGAGGGGTAAATTAGATTGAAATAAGAGTTCAGGATTCAAGGTTACTACCTAAACGAAGTATGACCCTATGGATGAGGTGGCTTGGTAGAAAATGCCACTCGGTGTTAAATTCGTCATTTGTCCACTCACTGTTAGTATTTAGGTGGTTCCTTTTTAAAACCAGCGTTGTCATATTCAAGATCAAGACGTTATTACTCGTACTTCCATGCCTTCCGACTCAGCGCAGCTTTATAATATGTATCAAGGACTGTGCGTCACACGGGAAATCCGAATTTATTAACTTAAGGAACGCTGGTTACATAGACTACTCCCACAGGTAGACATACAAGAGACAGATTGTCATTTCTGACGTTCATATAAAATACCCGCTACCCAAAGGTTGTCTGGAAGAAATCGCTCTTTAGCGACAAGATCGCTTGCTGCTACTAAAGCCTCAGGTCGCTCTGGAATTTCAACTGCCAACATTGGTGCTGATGGCAAGAGGCGGGTTTTTGTGGTTGAATTCTTTACATGCAAAGTTTTAACTTTCGCTTTACAACATACGTACGTTAAGAGAGAATTGAGATGACGCCTATGTGCTCTATTGAATTAGCAGTTTTCGACAGTGATTCTGTTATAAGTCCAAAAACAGTGAGTGCGAACGTCACTTCTGGCTTTAACACAATATGTCAGGTTCCTTTCAAAAATATTCAACAATGAGTGAAATTCAACCTCACGGATTGACGGCCGAAATATAGTAACGTGAGACGTAGGTGTACGCGTGGGTGAATTTCACGCTTGCGGCGTCGGGTCTGATCCTGCGATGCGGGTTTTGAGGTCGCAATGAGCGACCAATAAGATCTGAATGTGTGTGCCAGTGATAACATACGGCACTGAGACGTGGTCGCTTACAATGGGCCAAAGGAGGCTCAAAGTTACTAGAATCGATTAAAAGATGAAGAGATCCGCAAAGAAGCCAATGTAGATATAGCTCAGACAGTTGCCAAAATTAAGTGGCGACCGTGTACCGGAAGACGCAGCTTGGAAAGGCCTTCAACAAGGTGGATTGATGGCCTGGTCCGATGGCCTAGTCGTGGGAAGCAGTTGGAGGAGGACGGTACGCGACCGATAGTTGTGGAAAACTTTAGGGAGGCTTTTGTCTACCAGTTGACGTCTGTTTCGCTGATATGATACTAACTCTACTACTATTCTACTCTGGGTGATAAAATATAGTAACGTGGGGTGTGCGCGTGGCTGAATTTCAAGCTTGCGGCGCCGGGACCGATCCTGCGATACGGGCTTGGAAGTCGCGGTGAGGGACCCATAATGAAGACATTTAGAGGGCAAGATGGTCAAAAGCGGCGAGACAATTGTGGTAATCCGAAACAAAATAAGTCTAAGTCCAGCTTAAGGACAGCTTTGGAAACCATTGTTCATGGCTATATCGTGATGTTCAGAAGCGCTGAGCTGATTTAGAACTTAGAACTCTCCAGCCATCTGCAATTTCTTTCTCGGTCTATCCCTGTTAAGTCTTGTGGATGCGTGGTTTGCGGTGCTGGGACCGATTCCAGGATACGGGTTTGGAGCTCGCAATGATGAACAATATGGTCGGAGACGTTTGGCAGCCAAGGTGGTCAAAAGTGGCGCGATCCGAATCAAGAGAGCCTAGCAAATCCCCTATACCACTGGCGTCGTTTCAGCGTTCCCATATAGGTACTTATAATTGTACGTGTATAATTCTGTATGGGAACACTGGTTGACACTGAGTAGTGTGGTCTCTGATGACAAGATACAGATCTGATTATCCTGTCCTTTCCTTCTTAGATTGGCTCTGCTACGATGATCATCTTGTAGACGCCAGCTTGTCATTAATTGAATCTAACTCTCATTGTTTCCCCTTCTCCCTTCCCTTTCATCACCATCCAATCTCATTTAAATCTATATGTCTATCTCTAATATCTCTATCTCTGCATCGTTCTAAGTGCACTAGATTTGATAAGCTGAAGGATTTCGACACAAGGTCTCCTAATCAACTGACCTACGAATTACCCTATTATATCTAAGAGGCGAACCGAATCGATCCCCACGCCTCATATTGCAGGCGACAATTATTCTCACAAGGTTGTTCTTGTAATACATCACACTTATAAAGCTTTTGACCAGCTGTAAGGCGTAATTGTACTATTGGTCAAACTATGACAGCTTTTGAGTGATGATTTATAACAACTTCTTTTGGTCAGGTGATAAAAAATCTGTGTTAATTTGATAAATACACGCTCCATATTTAGACCGTAATTCTGACTGTTGAGTAAAACGCTACTTAAACAATTTAGATACTCCTACAATATTTTAAGCTGTTTGACTCATGCTATAAAAAAAGCTAATGTTGATAACTTTGACCAATTATCTATTCTGTGCTTTGACATAGTAGAGTAATAAGCCTAACTGGTGTCGGTCCGGCCCAGGGATAGTGGCGCTGCAAACGGCTTTCATATGGCAATAATGTGCATACGTCATATATTTGCATTATTAAACTTCAGTAGCTATTTTTCAAGGATTTATCATTAACCAAATTCAAAACAGTGTTCACAGGAATGCTGCTCAATCCTTCGCTCTTCTTACGAAATAAAACTGAATCCTCTTGAAAAAAAAACTTCCCTATCATCACTGTGGATAGTTTTGGTTTAATTATGGAAAAAATAGTTAAAATTTGTCGAATATTTAGTCCTGTTTCTTCGTTGTTTACATCAGTGACATTCACCGACTTTCAACGTCAGTTGCCAAAAATTTGTCGTTACCAGTAAAATTAATTAGTACCACTAAAATCCGCAATATGACGTGGACTGACAACACTCTGCTGGGCTATACATGAACACATGATACATACCAGTCAACCGTATAAGTAAATAAAATTGTACTATTTTCATATTCCCGAATACATACAATTTGCAAGTCTGTCCTTGTAAACGTAGTGACATCATATTAGCGTAATGATAGAAAAGGTGACTAGCAGGGCATTCACATAATTCCTTATCGCAACTGACTTGTTTTAATTTGATCGTTATCATGGCTATAATTGTCTTTAAGATAGATAACTGTGTCTTTATGTATTCGTGATATATTTGACTCGTATTTAACGACATAATGTCGTATTTCACAAACGGTTAATGTGTAGCTGTAATGTTCAGTGTCGTCCAATTTTTTTTAATTATTAAGCTAGTTATATAGGTAAATTATCAATATGGCAGTGACCTGAGGTTCAAAGAAGATTCGCGCTGGTATTTCTATTTTACGATATCTTAGCACTTGTCATTGCCCTAAAAAAAGAAGCTAAACCTCTTCCTCGACTTACCCTCACAGAAGTTTGACGCCATCCAATGGCACTGAGCAACGGAGACATCATGTTAAATTACGCTCATGCGTGGTGCACACCGGGACTCGAACCCGGTATCTTTGGATTACTGGTCCTACGTCTAAACCTTTCGAGCAGAGACGCACTATACCTACCTATTTTATTGTCGAACGGTATTTTAACTTTTGCACTATCATTACACACGTATGAGCGTAATTTAATTTTTCTTTTGCGTGTTGATATTTGTATGTATATAGTGATATTTATATTGTTTTTTCTGTCCCAGGCCCCACGTATGCCGGAGCCGCAACAGCACGCATTGCTGTCCGGGGTGGACGTCCCGGCCTAACTCGTTATTATGTGTAGTTCGTAAGTACTCACTTGATTATATCTAGAGATGGGTCATTGTCAGTTCAAAAAACAAAATTCGTCCCTTCGGTGGTCAAAAGTTAAGAGCTTGTATGAATCTAGGTTATGTTGCTATTACATCGGATGATAGAAGAGGAAAAGTTCTTTATTCTCACAGGCATTTTATCAGAAAATTAGGCCCTGGAATACTTAATTTCGCAAATGTCCATCGGAAAGACGCGAACCTAAATCTGACAATGACCCAGGTATAAAGTTCTCGATAACGGTTCCCCATTTGTATGGGAAAACAACGTCCTCGAGAACATTTCACATATAAATGTCGTATAAACATCCTCAAGAACGGCACACCTCTAATTATATCAGTTATTGCGCTTGTGCAACTAATGGTGGGCTTCCGATGGTCGCGTCTACCGTACGATAAATAATAAGAATTTGTCAAATTACTCCCTTTTTTGAACCTTCTAAGCCTTTACTCAGAAGCTATGAAGTTTCAAAGACGAAAAGTGTTTTGACGTCTTTGATTTTAATCTTATAAAACTTTCGTGATTGTATTAAGCGGTTTACACTCACGTGAAATTGTCAGGAACGGTCCGACATGTTTCGAACTCGTATGGAGCCCTTCATCAGGGACTGCTGCCCGTACAGCGGTGCGGTAACTTCGTTACTAACATGAAACATGTCGGCGCGTTCCTGACAATTTCACGCGACTTTGATTTTATTCAGTTATGGGACATATTTCTGCAAAGTTTCAAAATGAATAAAGAGGTAAGATGCTAAAGGTGATAAGTACAGAGTTGACATATACTTTGCGCCATCTGCTTGAAGTTCACGTTATTTTGGATTAAACTCTATGTTCTCTCCACAGCTTTATGTCGGCCCGACTGCGGGTCGCCGGGCTCATGCGTGGCGCCCAACATGTGCCGCTGCCCGGGCGGCGTCGAGGCGCCCTCGTGTCTCGGCGGCGGCGGGTACCCCTACCCTGGTGAGTGCCCTACGAAGGTTCATAAGTTCATAACCCTGTGACTCGCACCCACATCTCAATGGATCCCGTCCGATCTGGTCATCCTAGAAACCTCCACACTACCAGTGCCAATCAGCGTTCTCATACAGAAATGTACGTTGCGAACAATTATAAGTCCCTAAATACAACAATTAGAAACATAACTCTTTATATAGTCGACGACGCGTTTGGCTCGGTTGGTAGACACCTGCCTACTGAGTCGGCGGTCCTGGGTTCGAATCCCGGCCGGGGCAAATATTTGTGCAAAATATTTGTTCTTGGGTCATGGATGTTATCTATATATGTATCTATATATTATGTATATCGTCGTCTAGTACCCATAGTACAAGCTTTGCTTAGTTTGGGACTAGGTCGATTTGTGTATGATTGTCCCTTAATATTTATTTATTATAATATTTATTTATTTATTTTGAAATACATCGAAAATTCATCCTACATCAGTATTCCCACACAGTTCAACAGCAGATCAGCATACGTCTACAATAAAGTCAACACAAATTATTTAGACATTTACCTACTCTAAATCGTGCCACAAATGCAATAAAACTTGCCATAAATTGGTGGTTGAACTTCAGTGTAGGTACTACATAAAATCACAAGTATGATTGACGGCTCGTTTGTTTTCCAGTGCGCACGCGTGGCGGCTGCCGGCGCATATGCATGAACGGCGGGACTTGTACAAACGGGACGTGCGCCTGCGCACCCGGCTGGAGCGGCGAGTTCTGTACAGAACGTGAGTATAAAATCGTTGAAATTTTAGAAACAACCCTTACGCTAAGAAACAAGTCTTTAAACGGTGGAATCGATTGGAAATATTTTGTTTGAAAAAAAACTACATCGTTTTATCCGTTCAAAAGCAACGACGTCACAGACGTAAGTCCGTCTTATAGAGATATAACTTATATCTCTATAAGACGGACGACATACGAGTAAATGCCCACTTGTCGGTGGGGTTAAAAATAACAGAAATTAAACTACAAACATGCCATACAACATGTTCGCGAGAAATATTCATTTCAGTACATCTAGCATAACTGTGACACAGGACAAATACTACCTGTCACTTTCCTTTTAATACCGTGCGAACAAAACAGGTGACGCTGAGTCGCGCGACAAGATAGCCCTGCTGATCTTGTATAAATAAATTTTATATCCATACTAATATTATAAATGCGAAAGTGTGTTTGTTTGTCTGTTCTTCACGCTTAAACCGCTGAATCGATTTTGATGAAATTTGGCATAGAGATAGTGTAAGATCCGAGGAAGGACATAGGATAGTTTTCATCCTGGAAATTATACCTAAAAAGATTGAAAAGCGAGTGAACATTTCTGTTGGGGTGCGGTGACCCTGTAGGAAATGTAATTATTAGACCAAAAGCACAATAATTGCTCTTACATTTGCTTAGGCGCTTTTAATAATCCCTTTTATCAAGTTCCACGAGTACGTAGTCGCGGGCAAAAGCTAGTTTATTATAAACGTGCCACAAATATCACACATTTATCAATCTGTTGAACTGCTCCACTATAGGAGAAAGGTTTGTCTTCTTTCCCGCCTTTATCTTTCTTTTCAGCACTGCTACTGCTTCCAAAAAAATGACAATTCCTCCAGCTATCATCTTTTTGGAACGGTGGTCTAAGATAACATTCTTCAAGATGACTATCGGAATAATCAATGATACTTAACATTAACAAAATTATTTCCTTTTCAGCAATTTGCCGCGAGCCCTGCTTACACGGCGGCCGGTGCATAGCGCCGGACAGATGCGTCTGTTTCCACGGTCTATCCGGAACCAGATGTGAAATAGACAGAAGAACAGGTCAGTAGTTTTAACAGAAGAAGCTGTAGTCGCCAACGCCAGATGGTGTTAGGTATCAACAACTGCTATATTAAACACTTTCGTCATCTTGTTGCTAATTTCCTTACTCTCCACATCATCTTTCACTTAATCTATCCATCTTCACAACTGATCACACATATGAGCATTTTTCTAGAAATTTCCTGCCTCGCACGACTGCATTGTGAAATGAATTCTCGCTTGCGGTGTTTCCGGATCGATACCACCTTCAAACCTTCAAGAAAAGAGCGTACTTCCACCTGAAAGGCCGGCAACGCATTATTTTTTCTTTGGTCTGACGATTATCTCGTCGCTTGACTTAGTCACTTCGCATTATGACGTCCGTCGCTTTTTTCAATACTAATATTACAAAATTCATTCTAGTTTTTGGTATCAATTCGCTATCAATAACTACCCCTCATTCGTTGTTACCAGGGCCTTGCTACACGGAGACCCGGAACGCTCTCTGCACGGGGGCACTAGAAGGTGTCGTATGCACGAAGCAGCTTTGCTGTGCTACTGTTGGGGTGGCGTGGGGACACCCTTGCGAGCGCTGCGGCGACCTGGACTGTCCTACTGGACACTTGAGAAACCTGGCCACCAAGGAATGCCAGGTATGGCTACGATTGTGGACAAATAATATGGATGTTCCATCGTGTTTTAACGACAGCTTTTAAAGTCGTCACGAAAGTCAGTTTCAAGGTTGACAATGACGGATGTGAGTGTTAATAAATAGTATTTTATGCAACCGTTGTATAAAAGGGGGCAAAAAACGCGAGTGGCATGGGTTACGATGTGAGCGTAGCGAACATCGTAAGAAAGATGCCACGAGCGTTTTTTGACCTACTTATACAATGTTGCATACAATACTTTTTCTACGATTCGACATTTCATAAATAAAATGCAAATAAACAACAAAGAAAATAATTACATGTTCCCGCTAGGAATCAACAAAATTAAAAAGAAAATAGTCTCTGATAAACTTTTTTTTATAGACGTCCATCTGTCAAAAAAATATAAACTTATACATAAAGGTCTACGTTCACTATACTAAACATCTGTCAAAAAAATATGAACTTATACATAAAGGTATACGTTCACTATACTAAACATCCATGCACTGAAGATAAAACTTTTTTTTATGTTAGCAGTAATGCCTTAGTAAAGCCTGACCAGAAATATATGAGGATTCGCCATATTGCGGAATTTTACTGGAACTAATTTCTTACACTAGCAATGATATTATGATGGTTGGCAACGATGTCAATGTCATTCGAGGTGGTTTCTTTAAAAGACAAATATTCAAAAATATCCAAAGAAAATGTCGAAAACCATTCATAGTCAACGTAATAATATTAATAAAGTGTACACGTGTTTACTACACGAAAAACAGTCCGGAAAAGAGTGCATTCCATTAAATGATATTACGAGGTTACCATAGGAACTGGCAGAGTATTTAAATTAATGTCATTTTAGTGCGATTGCGATTGGTTGCAAAATTGTTGCCATATAAATCTTATAAATAGCGCCCTCTTGACAATCCTCATATATTTCTGGTCAGGCTTTACAATAAGTTTTTTTTTAAATTGCAAATTGTGTGAATGCAGTTGTTTATCTTGTAATCTGTGGTACTAAGTAATGCTTTTTTGGCGACATTATAACATCGTTTAGCAGTGTTTTTTTTGGGCAATAGACTATAGAATTTTACAGACTTTCATAATTTATGTCTTTATATTAGAGTTAGTTACTATATAAATGACAGAAAAAAGTACTGGAATAGAAAAAGTATTATATATATATTGGCTTTAGAATAAATAGCAGATTTTGATATTTCTATAAGAGTATATGCTCGCAAACTCCAAAAGCGAAATTGACATACGAATTTGACGGATCTTGCATACTCGGAAAACTAGAATCTTATACAATACATTATACAAAAGTCTACAAAAATGGTTTATGTCTGTAGACTGACTGTACTTTATTTTTGATCGCCGTTTATAAAGCTAACCTTTTCCTACCCATATAACAGGACATAGACGAATGTGCTGCGGTGCCGGGTCTGTGTGAGGGCGGGCGCTGTATCAACTCCATCGGGTCGTTCTCGTGCGAGTGCCCCCCCGGCCAGCGTCGACACAAACTCACCAACAACTGCGAGGACATCGACGAGTGCGAGGATCCTGATATTTGCCCGGTGAGTTAAACGTCACGTACGCAGTTTTCGAGCTGAGCATAACATACACGACATTAAAAAACCAGGACCCCGAAGAGTGGTGTCCCAGTCTACCTTTAACAAATTGATTGACTTTAACAGTTTCTATACGCCAGAGCTTAAAGTATTTGCGTTACAAAACATGCTAGCAAATACTGAACTATGAACTTTTGTGATATACATTCCTACTGGATTTAGCGAACTTGCAAGCCCAAGTATAGAAGTAAAGGTTATGCATAATATAGCATTTTAATTATTTTGCAACTTTTCTAAAGCCTTTGATTGCATGGAGCATAAGACACCACTAATCTGCTTAGAATACTCTGGCGGGTGTTGACTGAAAGCCTTAACCTTATCATCTATTACATGAGCCAAATACTCGAGTTAATGGGTAAATTTAAGTGATTGTTGATAAAACTTGGTGTACCGCAAGGTTCAATTCTGGGGCCTTTCTTGTTTATAAATTGATAAAACACAAGTATTTAATATTTTTATTTGCTGATGGGCTTGAACTTGGCGTCCTTGACATTGTTAATTTGTCTGTAGTTTATTTTGTGTCGTAGTTGGTAATCCTCGTCATCTCATACTGATTTCGAATAAAGCAGCAAACATAAAATAATTAACACATTTTTATTTAAGTATGTGTTGTTTCAGAACGGCAAATGTGTAAATACAGAGGGTGACTACTACTGCCTATGTAACCCACATTTCATACCCAGTCCTGATAAAAAGTTTTGTATAGGTAAGAAAAATGCGGCTTTCGATAAATGCTGTTGTTTATGTTGAATAATGTATTTTTAGTTTTTATTATCATTTCATGTAACTAGTGAGACCTTGGATCCTTTATTGTTTTAATAATGATTGAGTCAATATTTTCATTTTTATTTCAGACGGTCGCGTAGGCAGCTGCTACGCATACATGAGCGAGACGGGAGAGTGCGCCGAGAGACTATCCATGTCTCTTTCTAACAGAGACTGCTGTTGCGGATACAACATGGGGAGAGCGTGGGGAGACCTGTGTGTGCCGTGTCCACCGAAACGATCAAGTAAGTTCTCACCCTCAGTTCATTGTAAAAAATGGTGAACCCTACGAATAATGCATCACTTTAGACTAAGAGTAAACTTTTTGAGCCTAAATTTGTGAATTACTGTCAGTGTACGTTTTAACTAATAATATTGCTATTTCTAAACTAAAATAATCCTATTAGGTGCTATGTTTATTTTATTTATATCAACATATTTGCCCAAAAAAAATATGAAAATAGCGCACTTAATTCCAAATGGCACTCTCTATTAGTAAAACAGAAATACGAAAAGTGGTATAGATAGGGATCACGATGTATTGAAATAACCACTAGACCACCATGACATCCACCACCCATAATTTTTGTAAATTAATCTACGATAAATACAGCTTAACACTTTCACTGCGGTATAGGGCCTTTAGTTTATGATGGCTAATTCCACGTTAACTTAATTGCCACAGCGAACGTATTAACATAAATAATAAATATATTGAGAATATAATCCTTAACTTTAACACGTAACCCTTTTGCCGCCAGTCGACTGGACGCATCTCTGCGGCGGCGGCGCGATCCCTCCGAACTGGCGCCGCAACGACACGGAGAGCGGCGAGCCGGGGGACGACGACGAACCACACTTCATTGCGAAGATCAACGAATGCATGCTGCGGATTGGAATCTGTGGTCTTGGCAGCTGCGTCGATAAAGATAAGGGGTGAGTCTTATAATAATAATAAATAAATGATAATTTATTTAACACAAGACATTTTACAAAATATGTCATTTACACTGGAATTTACACATAGGAAATATGTAACGGTCCCAAACTAGGAGAAGTCTTATTCGCCATATATAGTACTCGCTCTCATCGTGTGTATTTCCAGAAAAATGATAATTTGGGTCTCTTCAAGGTATGAGTGAATAGGCTATTACTGAACCGGCGAGAACCCCGTAGTCACTTACCATCAGGTGTTACTGAGGTCAATCGCCGGTGAGTTTGTGAAAAAAAAAAGCAAGAAGGTGAAGGTTAAATCTAGTTCATTTATCAGTGTCCGTTATCTTGTGGGGTGTGACTCAAGCCTGCCACTTTCTTCCACTCTTAATGGTGTTGGTCCTTGATATCCGTACTGGAAAAAACACCGTTCTTTGCTTTAAATGAACATTCAATCAGTGGATACATTTCAACAAGGTATTTTTTCTTCCAGTTACCAATGTAACTGTGACGACGGTGCCGAGCTGTCCGAAAAGGACGGGAATCCAATCTGTATCGACATCGACGAGTGTGCCCTCGACTACTGTCGCGGCGGCACCTGCATCAACAAGCCGGGCGGATTCGAATGCAGGTACGTCAGATAGGTCCCATAAAACAGTAGGTATGGGAAAACGTTAGCCAGCTTCATGCAGAAGCGAAGCATCCTCCTAGTTGCTACACAAAAATTATACTTCATTTTCTACCACGCTACTATATTAATTTCAGCTACGGCACTGTTAAAGTTGCCCAACATTTTGCTGTCGCTGAATTATCAAACAATTTTCTCTCTCACTTATGTAGCGATTCCCGCTCATGAGCCAGCTAAAAACACTATTTGTCATTTCCAGATGTCCTCCTGGGTTCGATCCTGTGGAGGGAGGACTAAGATGCAGCGATAAAAATGAATGCGAGATGACGCACGGACAAATGTGCACCAACGGAGAATGCACCCTTATTGATGGAGGGTGAGTGGATTGTAATAATTTAAAGAACTTTAAGCTGATGAAATATCATACCAAATCCAACACCCGAGATGTCGGAACAACGGGGCCACGCCGTTTCGCCGTCAAAATAAACATTGTTCGGTTCATGACGCATTGGTGTAAACTGTAATGTTATGTAACCTGTTTTTCAATAAATAAAAAAAATAAAAAAATAAAAAATAAAAATACAACTCAACCTAAGACTCACTTTCACCGTGGTAGTATTAATTACTGACGGCTGATTACGCCAAAATATATCGTTGCAGTAATTTTCTACGTCTAACTTGTTATATTCAAAATCAATGACGGTAAATTTGACGATAGTATCACCATCTTTGGGCATCTCTTCGAAAGTTGAAATAATACCTTATTCTACATAGAAAATTACCGTGAGTATATTAAAATACTTAAACAGGTTTACTCACGTCGTGGAAGTCGTGGAACACGTTCGTGTTCGGTTGGCCGCCGCCGCGACTGATCGACTCTCCTGATGATGAATCGCGTACCGATTCGAAACATGTCGAGCGTTATACGTTATTCTCTGTTAACATTATGTATTTGTCCCAAATTGCAGATACGAATGCACCTGCAACTCCGGCTACGAGCCGACCGACACCGGCCACGCGTGTCGCGACGTGGACGAGTGTCGCGACAACCCGCGCGTGTGTCGCCGGGGACGTTGTAGGAACACTCCAGGGGCCTACGAGTGCCAGTGCGAGCTCGGCTTCGAGCTCACTGCGGCCGGCTACTGCGGAGACGTCGACGAGTGCGAGCGAGGCGCGGTGTGCCAGGTCAGTACTGGAGGTTATCATTATCAATAGTAGTCGCTGTAACACTCTAGGGGTCTGCGAATGCCAGTGCGAGCTCGGCTTCGAGCTCACTGCGGCCGGCTACTGCGGAGACGTCGACGAGTGCGAGCGAGGCGCGGTGTGCCAGGTCAGTTACATCATCATCATCTGTATGCTGGAAAACGGCTAGGATCTTCTCAATTACTTTATTAATAGAATAGAATAGAAAAAGCTTTATTCAAGATAACACATCATTACAATTACAATATTACGCACCTAAGTATTAAGGACAGAGTACAAGAGATGTGCATCCGAAATGGTCTCCACTCAGCAATGCTGTTGGCTTTGCTAGGTAGCAATGCCCACGCCGCTGGTTTTCTGTGGAGCCAGAGGGACGGTTTCGCGGGACAGCATACTGAGCGACTTGTATCAAACACGAAAACGAAGCAAGTAACTTTTATTATTCTTAATTTATTATTATTATGTATATGTATATATATGAATAGGTATATGTTAGAATAAAAATAAAAAATATTACGATACATTATTTCGGAGTTAATATATATTTTTTATAATGTAGGTAGGCGGTTGATTTGTACGCTATATAGTCTGCGTTTTTCAAGTTAACCCAAACTTGCGTTGCGACCGTTGAATCCCGATCCCGAACATCAACACGAGTACATAGGCGTTAGTTGTAGCTAACTTTACATTCGAATACTTATGTAATGCTACTCTAAATAGCATACTCTGCATTCCAACTCCGACTTGAGTAATTCTGCAGTTACAAATTATTTTAGATTGCTTATTATTGACTTTTGCCTGTGATTAATTTATCAAAGCTAAGCGTGTTTATCTTAGCTTTGATAAATTAATCACAGTCCCAGACGCTGCAGTTCCTGGTACCTCGAAGAAACAGATGACTTTGCGTGACCAGCGGCAGCGGTGAGCCGCTCAACGCGCACCGCTGCAAAAACAAAATTATACCAATGTATGAAGCATGCCACGAAAGCCGCGCGCGATGCCGCCGGCGGTAACAAACGTATCGGCGACTAGGAAAGACGAATCCAGAGCGGCGCGTGCGGCGGATAGCGCGGTCGGTTTGCGCGGTGTACGTGGCATGGTTACCGCCCCGCGCACTGCGCTGCTCTCTGCTAAGACCGTGTCGTGGCCGGCCCGTAAAGCGGATCATTTATGTTTTCCAGGGCGGTCGCTGTGTGAACAACGAAGGCTCCTTCCAGTGCGTATGCGAGGCAGGCTACCGTACCACTCCCGACCGCGGCGCCTGCGTCGACGTGGACGAGTGTTCAGAACAGCGTGTCTGTCGGAATGGCCGCTGTCACAATACCCCCGGGTCTTTCCGCTGCGAGTGCGCGCCCGGGTTCACGCTCAGCAACGACGGCAGGACCTGTCTCGGTGAGTATATTGATATTGATCCCAATAATTGGTAGTTTGCCAATAGTGGCACAGTTACCTACTCCTCTGACGCAGCGATCTGATGTGATGTTTGGCCCACCACTAGTCTAGGGCTCGCGCGGTTTCTCGCCAGTCGATGGCTTGGAGCTCGCGCATATCATCTTCGACCTACCTGACGTCGACCTGCACTACTTTTATATATGTAACTTTTATGTATATGTATACATAAATGATAGTATTTTTTATATGAATAATAGAGGTTGCTGTTTACAATGATGCAAAAAATTTAAGTATCTAATGGTGTAGGCGGGGTACGAACCCGCGTTTTCAACAGCTTTCCGAGCCAATATGGGCGTCCTACCTATTGGACCACTGAACCAATGCAGACCTTTGAATTAATCAAAGTTCTTTTTGCTTGAACCATTAAAATTTGCTTTTTTCAATTTATTGTGAACATTCGGTATTTAGCAGACATTACTGCCCAAATAAAAATTTAATAGAGGTTGCTTTTTGATTTTAATACATACATTTTCAGATGAAATGAAAGACTTGTGTTACGAAAAGTTTGAAGAAGGACATTGCAGCGGCCCGGGATCTACCACAGTCACGCGATCTCAGTGTTGCTGCAGCTCTGCTAAAGGTATTTACATTTTATTTATCTTTATCATCATATTAGCGGATAGACGTCCACTGTTGGACAAAGGCCTCTCCCGAAGTTATCCACAATCGAAAGGTCTTGCGCCGCCTATCTCCAATTTCTGCCAGCGATCCTAACCAGGACGTCGGCTCACTTTGTTGGGGGCCTTCTCACGCTGCGTCTTTCGGTCCGCGGTCGCTACTCAATTATAAAAACCATGATTGTATTGTAATAAAAATAAAAGTTTTAAAAACACGTTATAAATAAAAACACCGGAAAAAACGTTATTTCCTTTTAATTTCGCCGCTATGATAACAAACATTAAAAATGAAAGGCGGTTCCAATACAATTAACTTTTTTTTTAAGATGGTACGGAGGCAGTTTATGTCTGCGTTTCCACCAAAGATGTGTAGCGAGGGATATGTTTTTGTTAACCAATGGAATAATTTCATTTACTTGTCCTCGCTCAGCGCAGCTGATTCTATTGGTTAAAAAAAATTGTTCTGCATTTCCAGGTTTACACTTAGGCTGGGGCGGTTTGTCCTGCAAAGCGTGCCCGGAGAAAGGCACCCGCGACTACGAGATCCTGTGCCCCGAGGGCCCGAGCAAGGCCAACGACGGCTCAGACATCAACGAATGCACCATGATCCCCGGGATCTGCATCCACGGGGCTTGTGAGAACCTGGTCCCTGGGTACCGGTGTATATGCGATCCGGGCTTCCATTCCGATGGAGATGGCGTGTGCAAGGACATTGATGAGTGCGATATGCATCAGTCAGTAAGTGCTCAAAAGAACCTTTGACTCTAATAGTATTGTGTCTGAAGGGGGTTAGTTAAGGTAACTCGGGCTCCATTATCGAAAAGCACTTTATGATTTCTGGGATCGGTACCCACGAGGCTTGTGAAAACCTGGTTCCTGGGTACCAGTGTATATGCGACCCGGGCTTCCATTATGATGGAGATGGCGTGTGCAAACATTGATGAGTGCGATATGCATCAGTCAGTAAGTGCTCCAAAGAACCTTCAATTCATATAGTATTGTGTCTGAAGGGGGATAGTTAAGGTAACTTGGGCTCCATTATCGAAAAGTACACTATGATTCCTGGGATCTGTAACTACTGGGCTTGTGAAAACCTGGTTCCTGGATACCGGTGTATACGCGACCTGGGCTTTCATTCCGATGGATATGGCGTGTGCAAACATTGATGAGTGCGATATGCATCAGTCAGTAAGTGCTTAAAATAACCTTTAATTGTAGTCGGGCCGTCACCAATTCCATATACGTACTTTCAACGCTTCGAGTAGCGATATTTCAAGCCTCTCAAGTCGCGATTCAGTGCCGCGTACATGCTTACTCGGAACATACTTAACTCACAACGGGATCCGTATTTCTAAATACTCGTGGACCCAGTCTGGATCCAGTCTTCTCGTGGACGCGTACTCAGTAGACGCAGTACGCCATTGACCTAATACGTCTCACCTCTAACACAGTATAATAAAGAGTATTAACGTACAGTATGGACACTCCCTGCCTCCCACCGAAAGTGCCGCCCACCCGCGCTCGGTTACCTCGCAGTTACCGGCTGGCAAGGACGCGACGACACGGTGTGCAGAGCGGAGGCCACGTATAATATTCAAATATTAAACAAATACTTTTGTAATGGGCGTGTGTTGTGCTGTGTACGGTTGTTTAAGCTCTATACTATAAACAACAAAAATAAAAGAAAGTTCTACAGATTCCCATTGGATGAATCAAGACAAGTACCTACATACCCAGTTATTTTCAAAGTGTTTTATGACTTTATGTTTTAGTAGAAAACCAACTTACAATAGGTACTAATGTTTAGTTTTTTTTTTGCCCTACCTATCCGTTTTCGACCTAAACCTATCAGATCACACTGAAAACAACACAATATATACGAGTATATATGAACAAAAAATCATGTTTTCAACTTACGTAATAAGTATTTTGGTTGCCTGAATTTCCTTACAAAAATTTAGTTAGGTACTTCGTTTATACTGATTCAAAATAGGAAACTATTTGTATAAATCGAGCTTCGATACCCATCTTACAGCGTAATACATGTATGATTCTTATTTCTTCCTAATTCGCGCAATGAGTTTTTAGTCACACTAACATTAGTTTAATTATAAGCAGTGCACACAAAATTAATTCGACGCCGCTATTACAAGGTCATCTCATATTGCTGCACATTGTGTTGATGTGTTCCCGACTCGTGTGTTCAAAATGGCGGCAACCCTAGCATGTCTTATCTCACTCACACAAGCATAGTACGCGTTCACCTACACGAGCTTAGACTGTGTGCGTAGCAACGCGTTTCTTTCATACATTTGATCGCCACTGTCCGAGGTGTGCCTCTAAGCTCAACCTCAGAAAGTAACCTTTATTCCTTCCAGTATTGCACGGGCGGGCAATGCCGCAACACGCTGGGCAGCTTCACATGCGTCTGCCCGGCGGGCACGCGGTACGAAGCGGACGAGCAGCTCTGCCGCGACGTCGACGAATGCGAGGGTGAGCTCAATTACATCGAGAGCGATATAGACCGCGGGGACATCCCCCCCATGTTCCCAGTCACAGGTTACCAAAGTTTCTGTTCCGTCAGCCATCATTGGAATAACGCCATCTAGCTATGACGACTGTAATACTCGTACCATATACGCATAAGCATACGACGAATATAATGCCATTTCAAATACGCATTGCACGCAATCGATCTCATTGCACTTCTCATTTTTATTTTTAATGCAATTAATTGACTAAAATGCAGGATTTGGTGGGTGCAGCTAAAATTTAAATTTAAGAACATAGGGCGCGAATTATCAATTATATAATAAATCTACTAAAATCACGGGTCATACCTTATCTATGCTCAATAATAAGTAAAATTAATAACAAGTTTTGTTCTACAAAACCAGAAAAAGAATTGGATTTATTTTTAACATATAATGTCTTATTTATTTTGGGAATTTAATAAGATCGTAAGTATATAGAATAGAGTGACACGCTAAGAAATTGACCAAAAATACATAAACTATGCAATTTTATGAGTGGAAAATCTATTATCATGTGCATATTTTTGCTTAAAATTCTAAAATATCGTAATCTAAAGACTTTTAAAGGTGAATTTAGTATTTTACATAGAAATATTTTAATGTGAATTTAGTACTCGTAACTAAAAATTACCCCCAATTTAAAGCTGAATGGATATTAATATTTGTTGCATGATTCAGAAGATGAATTTCAACCCCTATTTGACTTGTAGATTCATGCTAATTTTATTTCCAGAGAGTCCCTATAAATTTTTAGCGAAGGCAGTTTGCATAAACGCGATCTCTTTTGTCGCAGAGTTGGCGAACCCGTGTGAGAACGGGCGATGCATCAACACACATGGAGGGTACGAGTGTAAATGCGAACATGGCTTCGTGCTCGACGCGAGCGCCCGGCATTGTCTCGGTGAGTGTTATTGTGTTTCATTTTTGTTTATATACATACGGTGACAAACAAGCAATTACCGCCGCCTATGGAGATTACGACGCCAAGAGCATCACACGCGCCTTGCCGACCCTTTAAGAACCTATTTAGTCCCTTCTTGAAGAATCGCATGCTTAGCCCCCGGAGAAAACCTCGGCAGGGAGCTCATTCCACATGCGGGGCATTCGCGGTAGAAAACTCCTCTAGAACCGTACAGTTCTCGACAATTAAGGCTTAACAGTAGTGTCACAGCTGGATAGGAACGAAGAATATTTTTGAGATTGTCATAGTGCTTCAAGTAAGTTCAGTGAAGCCTCTTTATGGACTAAGGCCATGAAATAGGATTAAGGGTTTTAATCTTTCTGTTATTCCTCATCCTCTAGTTTTCATTCCTTTCTTAGCTCAATACCAGAATTTCTGCAAGATTTTTTGCTCCGTAACATACAGTTTAGTTTCCTCTTTCGAGGTCAGTGTTCAAGTTTATCTTCTATCTTGAATATCATTATCTAACATTTCGGCGGAGTTGCATACGCCATGGTCTCAGATGTACTGGTGAATCATCGTGTTGTTACTGGAGGTGTCAGCCAAATGTAGCATTACCCGACGAAATCATGTAATCGTAGTATTCCTTCATTATCACCCTCTTGCCTTGAAAGATGAACAGATTGAAAAAAAATATGTAAGAGTAGCTGCGCCGCGCGGCGTTACCCACTCAACCCACGGGAAAACTACATTTTTCGGGATAAAAAGTAGCCTATTGGTGAATCCAAGGTGTCAGCTACCTTCATACCAGAATTTACTAAAATTGGTCCAGCCGTTTGAGCGTGAAGAAGTATCAAACATACACATAAACACACTCACAAACTTTATAATATTAGTGTGATGTATACATTCACTCATAAGTCATAATATTGTGGATATTATGTTGCAGACAACCGTCGTGGCTCGTGCTGGCGTCGCGTGGTGGATGGACAGTGCGAAGCGGCGGCGCCGGGCGCGCTGTTACGTCAAGAGTGCTGCTGTAGCGTGGGCCTTGCCTGGGGCTCGCCGTGTGAGCCCTGTGACACGTCAGACTGCCCTTGCCCCAAGGGCTATGTTAAGGTTAGTTGTATTGGAGGACGTGCAGAACATTCCAGACAACCGTTGCAGCTCGTGCTGGTGGCGCTTGGCGGTCAGAAAGTGCGAGACGGTGGCACCTGGAGCGCTATTACGACAAGAGTGTTGCGCGCCTCGCTTACGTTACGCTAAGACTTATTGTATCACAAATTGAACCGATTTCGCTGCGAGTGGCAAGTGGGATGACAGAACGACCGCTTATCTTCGTTCATCTTGACGAAGCTTGATTTTCGAGCCGGGTCACGATAATCCGTAAGTTTATTTAAGGTCTATCGGTCGCGAACCGTGGAAGTCATAAGCAGCACTGAGCTGATTGCGATTTTGTGTAAATCCGCTGGAAACGTCTATTGTTTTCCCTGCCCTAAGGGCTGCTTCAAGGTTAGCTATTATTATGAGCCCATTGTGTCCCACTGCTGGGCAAAGGTCTCCCCCTTTTTTCCACTGCTCTCTATTCTGTGCTTTATCTGGCCAGTCCTTGAGGAAAAAGTCCAAGTCATCGCGCCATCGCCGACGAGGTCTGCCGCGTCCCCTTCTTGAGTTGTGTGGCGTCCACTCTGTGGTGTTTTTGGCCCACAAGTCATCCGGCATGCGGCAAACGTGGCCAGCCCGGTCCCATTTCAACTTAGCCGCCTTCCAAGCTACGTCAACTATTAGGGTTTGTGAGCGCAGTGTGGTGTTCCGGATACGGTCCATCCGATTTATTCCTAATATGCTACGCTCCATAGCTCGCTGGCAAACCCCGAGTTTGTACTTCTGTGCTTCTGTCAAAGACCAAGTCTGAGCACCGTATGTGAGAACTGGAAGTATGCACATGTCCATGAGCCTACGTTTTAGCGACAATGGTAGGGTAGGTTACCCTTCATTAAATGTTTCATGGACCAATAGCTTTTCCAGGCGTTTGAAGGTTAGCTAGTAATTTAAAATACTAGGGAACCTTTTAGACAAATTATCACATGATATATATCACAGCAGCGTTTTTATCGTTATCGTCATCGCCGTAATTATTGTTAAAAGACACATATTGGTCAGAATAAACTTCGTTAGAATCGCTCGCAGGAGCATATCATGTCATACTCGTATCGCTCAAGCTAACGTATGTTTACCAGTTGGACGGCACGACGTGCCGCGACGTGGACGAGTGTGAGCTCGACGGCGACCTGTGCGCCGGCGGCCGCTGCGTCAACACGGACGGCTCCTACCGCTGTGACTGCCCCGACGGACTTACGCTCGATCCCACCGGTAACACCATTTTATTACTCAAAAACAACATTCTCTTAAACTATTATTACAAAAGTACGAAAAAAAAAAAAGAGACATTACATGTTTCATAAATTAACAACATTCTCTTAACAGTATTCAAGCCTGGACTGCCTATTCGCATGTTAGGCGATTTCGTACATATCTAACCTTATACTCAAAATATTGACGGGGAGTTTGCAAATTTGGTGCCGTGACCAGGATATTAGTATTTTCGTTACATGAAACCGGTGGATGGATTTCAACATACTTTGCTGCAGCGATATCAAGCTGAACTATCTGTGTATGGGATACTTTTTACTGATTATGGGATTTATATTTAGAACTAATCTGTTGATGCCATGGTATGTTTTAGGTAACCGTTGCGTGGACACGCGTCGTGAGGCATGCTACACGGAGTACTCGACGGGACGCTGCAGCGGCGCGCTGTCGGGCGACGTGTACAAGTACACGTGTTGTTGCTCTGCACTCGGCAAGGCATGGGGTGGCTCGCGGTGCGAACCTTGCCCCAAGAAAGGTTAGTTACTGTGTAACGTGTTTATACACCAACCTGCGGGCCTATGATGCTTGGGTTTATCAAGTGATAATAAGTGATATAACATCTGTTACACTCGCATTTACATACTTGCCAAAAGAAAAACATATGCGTTGTCATTTATTTACCACGTTCAATTATTCAACCATTTTAAGCCCCCTAACACAGTTTAAGAAAATCGTTTGCCTGGCAATCATTTCATTAGTCATCGCTTATGTCATACATTAAAGGTAAGATAATAGTTCTTAGATACCATAAAACATTCAGAAAATAGCGCAAATACCAATAAGCGCAAGTAGTTATCAAGTCGACGAGTGTATGTAGCTCGGATGGTTTCGGTTACCTACATGTTACATTCTAATATTTCTTCTGTTACTCACTTACTGCGCTGATTCAAAGACCCGAAGTCGATCTTATCTTCCGACGCCAGTTTCTTCTATCTTGAGCTTCGTTCCGTCATTTAGATGATTTTTCATGCTTCTATTAGTGTTTATAACTTAATTTCATGACAACCTTCATAAATAAGAAGTCTTATGAAGCGAACACAACCCTACGTGACACGGTAGGCGTAGGAAGATTCTTAGATACTCTGTAACAAACACAAATTTAACCATCTTTTAATTTACTTTTCTCAAACGTGCAATGAAATGTCGTTATAACGTGCCTTATATGGGTGAAGACCAAAAAGTTTACCACCTTAACTTACTCAATTAATATTAATTGTATCGAAGTCTCCGTTGTGCGACGGTAGTTAACCTTCCAATAACGTACCTTAAGTTTCTATTTTAAGGTTCCTTATTGTATCGTTAATTTTTGTCGCACAACGGAACGTATTCCAATCGCTTTTATTTCCCCGTTTTGTATGGCTAACTACGCCTTAATTTCATCAAACTTTTTGGTCCTGACCCATAACAGGCTTTGAAGTATCACATTTCGGGCGGAGCAACTCGAGTGAACATACAAAATGAAGGGCTAGGCTGGGAAGTCTATACCTACTCACCCGGCAAGCCCTTATTTCCCGGCGTTTGCAGTAATGTAATATTATGTTTACTTCAGGAACAGACGCATTCCGCACCCTCTGCATCGCCGACTCAACAGGCCCGCCGTCCATCTGGGACCGCCCTAGCTTCGGCGGCGGCCCCGGCGGCTTCGGCGCGTTCAACAACAGCGACAACCTCAACGTCGACATCAACCACCGGGACGACAACAACAACAACAACAACAACAACGGTTGGGGCGGCATCGGCGGCGGCGGCGAGTCCGGTCGCCCGATCTTTACTCCCGGCGGGCAGGTGGTGCCGGGGCAGATGGACGTTAACGAGTGTTCCGCGTTCCCGGGCATGTGCGGGCAGGGCCGCTGCAGGAATACGCCTGGCTCTTTCGAGTGCGACTGCTTCCCTGGATACGAAAAGGTGAGTGTTCATTCACCGACCAATACTAACTTTACCGTCAATAATGCCGCGCACTAACTTTTTGTCGGTACTGTCTTAGCCTGAATAACATAACATAATTGTAGTCACAATCGCAGTATCATAGCAATCCTGGTCATCATCATGTGCAAATGTGTACCAAATCCGCGCGGAGCTTGTTCTGTTTCGCCTAGTGTTTAGATTTTTAAAAAATTACATACTCATCTTATATTACTATACCTTAAAATAGGGTAGTTTTCTGAAGACAAGTGTAGGTACATTAATCGTTTATAATAACTTAAGCCTAAGTAAATTTATGAGACTTGTGATGTACACACCACAAATTTTATATTAATGCAGTTTTTTTAATGCAAAGATCGATGATGATGCAAACATTGCTTTGTGTAAGCGTAAGGAAAAAATCGAAACGTTATCTGGGCGTTAGGGTGGTGGAGAGGTTAACACGCTCGACCGGTAATCCAGAGGTATCGGGTTCGATTCCCGGTCTCTTCTGTCAGGTTACGCATTTCAATTTTTCTAATCACATTGTATCAATTGTTTAAGCCATACAGTATATACTTACCTACAAAATTAAGCAATACAGGACGATACAGGACAATATAATGTTAGAGATTTGGTTTCTCTTATACATTTTATACTATTCCTGCATTTTGAAGTTCCACAAAAAGTAGCTGATTCTATCAAGAAAACAAGCCAATCATGCAGTACCCGTACCATAAGTCAAAGTGACAGTACTCGCTAGTGACAACGCTCCTGGCGGTCACTTCTCCATACAGCAGTCGCTAGAGAGCGAGAGTACGGTCACTGTAAACCACAGACCACTTAACCCTATAGACCCCGCTTCATAAAACTTTCTCTAGTATCTCATTTTGCCAAATTGGCGGGGTGAGGGGGGCAACAAGTGCACTGTGATTGGCTAGTTCAAGGTCAGCGAGCAATGACGCATGCGGTGTAAGATGCGCGCCATTTTTGATAGTGATGGGACACACTCGAAAAAGAAACTGCAGAATGTAAGTAGATATGTTTTTAATTGGAATCAATAATAATACGAGAAAGGTTTAAAATGCGTTTCAATTAAAAATATTAAATGTAAATCAACTCATATTATTATTAGAAAAAACAATAAATATGAAACCAGACATTACTGCTTTAACGGAGATGTGGCTTGAACCGCTTGAATTTCAATCTATAAATCGAAATGGATACTGTATCGCAGCTGAAAGTTCCCACTATGATATAACTAAGGGTGGTGGTACACTTTTCTTTATTAAAATGTTGAAATCTGATTCAACATTGCACTCTCGATGCAGATGTATGTTCATAATATCGAAAAAGAATGAGAAATGTGTGGTTTAAGCGTAAATATAGGGCAATTAAAACTCCATATGTAATTGTTCATTACAGATGTCCTCAGTCAAGTGTAAAATCATTGCTCCATACTATCACAAAAAAATAATTTTAGATTTAAGCACCATTAAAGACACGTACGTCGTAATATTATGTGGCGACTTTAATATTGATTTTTCAGACCAAAAGGTGTCGATACTAAGGAATTGTTACAAATATTTCGCGAAACATAAAATGAAGCCAACAACGGACTACAACAGAAACAGCTTCAACAATAGATAACTTTGTCACTGATGGTAATTAAAAATAAAACAAATTCATACGGCCTTGATGGTATACCGGCTGCAATATTGACATTTTACGTATACCACTGTGCAACATTTTCAACGAGCATATTAAAGCTGGGGTGTACTCCTGATGTAGGTACCTAAGGATGCTAAAGTAATTCCCATATTTGAAAGAAGGCAGTCCTTCGGTAAAATACCTTAATGACAATTCATATCTTTCTAATAGACAATACGGTTTCTGTAGAAATAAAAACATCCGCTATAACTGGACTTGTATCTGAAACTCTTAACAACATGAATCAAGGTATGAAATGTTCAGGGATGTGACTTAATCAAAGCGTTCGGTTGCGATGATTTTGGTTGCTCAATTTCTATTAATTTGGTTCTTGAATGTCGATCTAGAATTTAATTTATAGTGGCATAATCATAAACACAACATTTCCAAGAAATCAGCAAGTGCATTTTACTCCTTAAAGACATTATAATAGTTAAGTAATAACTCTGCACTTAAGCCAGTGTATTTTGCATATGCCGAAAGTATAATTGGCTACGGGATGGGAGGGATAGGAGGCCTGAGAAAGCAGTAATGATGAGAATAATGTATTATATTTACAAAAGAAATGTAGGAGGTCGATAGAGGGCTACTTTCCAGATACTCATAGGCTATTTCTAAAAAAATCTATTCTATTCATAAAAAACGCATTTAAACTGTAATCTCGCTGTACATTTTGTCATTACAAATCCAACAAGCAAACAAAAAATGGGGATTTTTTCGGCAGATTAATGAAGTTTTCATCAAAATCAGTTCAGCCGTTTTCACGTGATGCGCGGTCGAATAAACAGACAAACTGATAAACAAACAAACGGATAAAAAGATAAACAGATAAAAATTCTAAAAACTATTGGAACGTGTTCTGTTATGGATTCTAAGTATCCCCCGCCAACTTTCTTTCGAATATCTTCCATGTACAGATTTTCGAGCCACTTCAGCTTTATTTTATGAATAGATGTATCGTATTTATCCAGGATATTAAGTAGTCTTTCTCCGTGATTACAACTATCTGTTTTCTAAAATTCATCGAAATTCAGCAGTTTAGACATTTATGGTTTCATAATTGTACATTTATGTACTTAACATACATTTCGATTATTCAATAATAAAAAAGTTTATCTTCTATAAAAAGTTCAATATTGTTTTTAAGGGTATCGGTTACGTACCTACGTAAGTAATTAATCAGTCACATCACTACTAAAAACACTGCAAAGGTTAGAAAAAGACGGAATTACAAAATTAGCAAGCGAAAGTAAGAGACAGTTGGAGACAGTTGACGGTTGACAGAAGACATTAACGCGTCGCTAGGTTACCAACCTACATTTATAACTTATTACATTCTTTGTAAAATAGTAAAATATAGCATAATCGTGAAATGAAATCCCATAGTTTTGAAGACTAGATGTTTTGCTGCATTTTCCATACAATAAGGCATATTTTGAACACTTTATAAGACAAGTAAGCAGTGGAATATTGCATGTTACTTCGTCAACAGTCGACCGCGAACTAAGAGAGCGTTTGGGGGCGTGGTGAGCGCATCTTATTTGTTGAGCTTAAGCTTGGCTCACCCGGGCGCCCTTATAAGCGGGGTCTATAGGTTAAGTTGTCTGTGCTGTAAACTCATGGTGATTTGTTCGATAATTTTTACAAAATCGTTTTTTCATAGTAGCGAATTTTCACATCGCGTTTTTTCATGATCGCCAATTTTATTAATCATGAAGCGTTTTATAATAGTCGCGTTTATTTTTTTCGCTTATTTTACCCATAGATTATTTTTTCAGTCGCATATATTTTCAGCAGCATTAGGTAACATACGCCTTATGTCGACGGAGCCCCACTTTATGGGGCAGCTGAAGATACCTAACGAACCTAACCTACCTATAGTACCTATTAATTTGTAATAATGTGGACACGACAGGAGGTAATGATTTGTTAGAATTATGTTTTCGAGTAAAATATATGTTAAACCGCACTATATTATACTGTATATTATACTGATAATATTTGCGAATAATAAAATAATCTGCCGGTAAAATAAGCGAAAAAAATAAACGCGAATATTATAAAACGCTTCATAAAAAATCGCTACATCAAGAAAGACGAACAATAAACTTGGCGATCATGAAAAAACACGATGTGAAAATTCGCTGCTATGAAAAAATGATTTTGTGAAAATTAGCGAACAAACCCTCATGGTAAGGGTACGGATGCCAGAACTCAATGTGAAACATGTTTCTTCAGGACGGCAAGAACCACACGTGCGTGGACGTGGACGAGTGCCGCATCGTGGACGACGTGTGCGGCGCCGGCGAGTGCTTCAACACCGAGGGCAGCTTCCACTGCCGCTGCCGGCCCGGACACAAGGCTGACGACCTGAGCAAGGTCTGCGTCGGTAAGTGCTTCAACACCGAGGGCAGCTTCCACTGCCGCTGCCGGCCCGGACACAAGGCTGACGACCTGAGCAAGGTCTGCGTCGGTAAGTGCTTCAGCACCGAGGGCAGCTTCCACTGCCGCTGCCGGCCCGGACACAAGGCTGACGACCTGAGCAAGGTCTGCGTCGGTAAGTGCTTCAACACCGAGGGCAGCTTCCACTGCCGCTGCCGGCCCGGACACAAGGCTGACGACCTGAGCAAGGTCTGCGTCGGTAAGTGCTTCAACACCGAGGGCAGCTTCCACTGCCGCTGCCGGCCCGGACACAAGGCTGACGACCTGAGCAAGGTCTGCGTCGGTAAGTGCTTCAACACCGAGGGCAGCTTCCACTGCCGCTGCCGGCCCGGACACAAGGCTGACGACCTGAGCAAGGTCTGCGTCGGTAAGTGCTTCAACACCGAGGGCAGCTTCCACTGCCGCTGCCGGCCCGGACACAAGGCTGACGACCTGAGCAAGGTCTGCGTCGGTAAGTGACAGGCCAATGTTTCGCCAGGACGGCAAGAACCACACATGCGTGGACGAGTGACGAGGGAATGTTTCAATGGGAAGGTTTCTAATTTTCATGGATAAGATCCAATGGCCTCTGAGTGCCACAAGATGGGCAGTGCAGTCGGGGCAGGCCTAGGCAGAGATGGTGGGACAACCAGGACACGTTCCTCAACGGCTGGCCGGAGGCGACATCTGACTGACTGATTCCCGTGGAAATCAAGGGGAGAAGCCTTTGCTCAGCAGTGGGACACTCAAACGGGCTAGTAAATGAAGAGATCCAATTGATTGGGATTTGGCTGCCCCAATTTTGGCAGATGAGGTTTATAAGGTTTTCTTACCTGGTGCCTGCTTAGAGCGACGCATAAAACATATTCTCAAAATATATTAATAAATATACTGAAACGGGTTTACTTACGTTGTAGAAGTCGAATATCGCTCGACATGTTTCGAATCGGTACGCGATTCATGATCAGAAGCTACGATCAGTTGCGGCAGCGCCCAATCGAAAACAATGCCTTGATGATTGATTGAATATGTCTATATTAATATAGACATATTAAAATACGTACGAAACTGGTTTACTTACGTCGTAGAAGGCAATTCATCATTAGTTTTCGATTGGCCTCTCAGACGAGAGTCGAGAGTTTTCTATGTAAAATATTCTTATATCATGATTAAAGTAGCGTTTTGCCAATTCAGTCTTGAATGTGGACTTCGTTTCCATTATTTTTATCTAGTTGGTCTTGTCTCCTGTACCCATGTCTTTATCTACATTTAGCGCTACGTAGGCGTGCCTCCATCTCTAGACTCGTCTCGTTTAGCGACTTCTGATTGTCACACATAAACACTACAAAGTAAAAGCAACATTATTACATTTCAAAGTGAACATTTCTGTGTACAGATGTCAACGAATGCGTGGAGATGCCGGACCTGTGTCGCAACGGTCACTGCGTGAACACGCCTGGCTCGTTCCGCTGCGAATGCGGCCTCGGCATGGAGCTCGCGCCCGACCGGCTCTCTTGCAAGGACGTGGACGAGTGCTCCATCACCTCCGGTAAGTGCTTCGCCCCTTTTTAGACTTCATAAAAATGAGGAGGCTCTCAATATGACTGTTTTTTTTAATGTATGTTACCTCAGAACTTACGATTGGGTGAACCGATTCTGGTGCTTCCCGTGTGGTCCCATTTAAATTTTTAACTGGCCTAATTCTCAAAAACCGGCCAAATGCGAGTCAGTCGGTCTCGAAAATGTGGTATTTCCACATAAAAAATAGAATCGATAAAAAGATTGAAGAAGTTGAGTTTGCATCTGGCGTTGGATACAAATGAGGGGCAAAGTTAACGCAGCTGATCACGTTTGTTGTATGAGGGCCCCCTTAAATATTTATTTTATTCTGTTTTTTAGTATTTTTTGTTATAGCGGCAACAGAAATATATAATTTGTGAAAATTTTAACTGTCTAGCTATCACGGTTCATGAGATACAGCCTGGTGACAGACGGATAGATAGACGGACGGATAGCGGGACAGACAGATGGACGGACAGCGGAGTCTTAGTTATAGGGTCCCGTTTTGTACCCTTTGAAGACTATTATTAAGCATAAGACAGTTTCTCACTTGTGCCTTTTTGATAGGACTTGCTCTTAGAGTTTGAGTATCATTTAATGGAGCTCATTTTCTTCCAGGCATTTGCAGTAACGGAGCGTGTGAAAACCAAATGGGCACATACCAGTGCGTGTGCGACGAGGGCTACGCGCAGTCCACGGTGAAGAGCCACTGCGAAGACATCGACGAGTGCGCCGAGGACCCCACGCGCTGCCAACACGACTGCGTCAACACGCCAGGCTCCTACCACTGCGTGTGTCGGTCAGTATAGTGTTTCACTTTCTACGGCCTTCTCTTTCTTCAGCCTCGAGTAACAGCTCCAATTACATCATATCATCATCAGGGATCGTAAACTGACCTATGACAACCAGTGACGACCGTAGCACTTCAATGAATTTTGCTCGCATTTTACTTACCCTCTTCAACAGCAACTATCTTCTTTCGTGACACTGACTGTGACTGCGACAAACCGACATAAAATGGTGATATCGCCAAGCCTCATTGAAATAGCACACTAATTCAAGTCCACGGTAAAGAGCCACTGCGAGGACATCGACGAGTGCGCCGAGGACCCCACGTGGTGCCAACATGACTGCGTCAACATACCAGAGTCCTACCACTGCGTGTGTCAATGAGTTAAGTGATTAATTAACTCCCTTAAAACGCGAGAAATATGTAGATATAAGGTGTAGCCGGTGCCAACATGACTTGTCGTTTTAAGCAGTTTTCACATCTGTCACACACTGCGACTTATTCCGCCGCGTTCTATACTATTAGTTGCAGATTATTTCATAATTAATCACTTGCTTCGTTCTTGTAGGGATGGATGGCATCTCCGTGCCGACGGACGCACCTGTCGCGACATCGACGAGTGCGCCAACGGTGCACGAGTCTGCGGTGGTGGCGAGTGCCGCAACACGCCGGGCGGGTACATGTGCTCGTGCGGGGAGGGACTGCTGCCCTCGCCTGAGGGCTCCAAGCCCACGTGCCAAGACATCGACGAGTGTGCTGACGTAAGGGACTTATGTCATTGTATCAGCTGGCGTCTCCGAAAACGTGAATGTTATATTCAATATCTATACGATTTATTCCCGAAGTATATAAAATCCTGGTCACGGCACCAAATTGTAACGTGAGACATTGATATCGACGAGTGCGCTGACATTACAAAAGGGACTGAATCTATTTATTTAAATGAAAGTGTAGGTAAATATTTTAATTATCATTTCGGTAAAACTATTAGCAATAGTTTACAAATTGACTGTACTACTAACGCTATAATGACATTAATTAATCAAGTGTGATTTATTTCTAGAGCAAATCCTGGTTATGTCAATGTTAATTTGGTTTTAACAAAAAATATATATTATACAGGCCCCAGACTTGTGCGGTGCGGGCGAGTGCCGCAACACTATTGGTAGCTTCGTGTGCCGCTGCCCCGACGGATACAGCGTGAAGCCAGAACAAGGACCCGCCTGTACTGACGATGATGAATGCGAACTTGGAACCTGTGACTGCCATCCCAGTGCGGACTGCATCAATCTGCCGGTGAGTAATAATCATAACCCCGGGGTTTTTAGATGCGAGAATGTTTTGACGTGTAGTCTCTACTTAGTTAAACTATCTTTGCACCAAAAACCTCGGGTTATGGTGATGACAATGATGATGAAGATTGAAAACATTTCAGGTTAGTTTAATTGATATCGTCTTGACTCGACTCATTTGGTATAAGTCACTTGTTGTCGTATCATTAGTCGTCTTGGTATTGACTAAGACCTCTAATGATAGTGAGATAAAGGATAGTGATCCATCCTCTTTTTCAATCAGAGGGCGATTTTCGTATTAGTTTCTAAAACAGCTTAACAATTTTCCCAGGGTTCGTTCCAATGCCGTTGCCGTGAAGGCTGGCGAGGCGACGGCAGCGAGTGCTCCGACATCGACGAGTGCGTCACCAATAACGGCGGCTGCCACCCGCATGCGACATGCCGCAACACCGACGGCTCCTTCGTGTGCCTCTGCGACACCGGCTACAAGGGCGACGGGTCAGTACCTTAAAGTCTTAAGGTTATCTGTTCAAAAATGCTGTTTTTTTTTAGATACTTTTCTCTATGATCTAACAGGTTTCTAAACATCTTACTACTTAGAACAGGGCTATTGAGATTTATTGGTATGTATTTGAAACCTACAGTATAAATTTTTCATTGATAATTTTTGTTTCAAAAACGACTCGAAATTTACTAAATTTATGCAGAAAACTGGTTTATTAATTTTTTTTCGACTGCACGCAATGAAAACATGAAATAGCTATGTTTCTTTCTAGAACTCAGGGAAAAGTATTACTTACTTACTTTAAAAAGGTGATTTAAATTATCAATATATTTGAATTAATATGAAAAAAAAAATTAAAAGGAATAAGGCCTCTTAAGATACTCTCGTTAGAGGGCTGGATCAGGGGTTAGCTACAGACTTCTTGACACGGCGCGCATCAGCAGGTTTCACTTTCTGCGGCTTTCTCTTCAGCCTCGAGTAACAGCTCCAGTTACTCATCAGCGGGATCGTAAAATGACCTACGACAACCAGTGACGACCGCAGCACTTCAATGATTCCTGCTCGCATTTTACGAACCCTGTTTAATCTCAACTATTCTCTTTCCTGACAGTGACTGTGTCTGTGACAAACCGAAATAAAATGGTGATATCGCCAAGCCTCATTGAAATAGCACACTAATCCACGGTAGCATAGCTCACATACAAGGTCAAAATTCTTCCTTTCCCTTTTCTCTAGACTATTGCATGCCTAGATAATCTAGGGCCAATAGTAAAAAAAAACGGCCAATCCCTAAAAAAGGTCACGTTAAATCTGTGGAACGTGAAGATTTTCTGATATAATCAATGGATTTCCTGATTCAACAGCTATACGTGTACGGACATCGACGAGTGCGAGAACGACCCGACTCTCTGCGAGAACGGGCACTGCACGAATACTCCCGGCGGCTACGAGTGCGACTGCGACGTTGGCTTCACCAAGTCGCCCGACTCCAGGGCTTGTCTCGGTAATATACCAGACTAACTTTTTTACGAAACCTATCTCGAATTTGGCTGAATTTGTACTCTTTGGCTACAGTTTTTGCTGCATTATCTGAGCTGTTGATGATCACATTGATCGCGCGACAAATGAATGATAACTCATATAGGAGACATTCCTGTTAGTCGGTTAGTATTCCCACACAAAGTCTGGTTCACTGGCTGGTAGTGAGCGCCAGCCCTGATACAGTTCAAAACATGCTTAAAAATGACCGTTGTTTTGTCATATAAACACAACCATCAGCCAGCATGAGTTCAGATTTAGGTATTTCACTAAGTAATGCTAAATGTGTGTTTCAGATATGGATGAGTGCGCGACGTTCGATAACGTGTGCGTTTTCGGGCGATGCGTCAACACGTACGGCATGTTTAAGTGCATCTGCGACAAAGGCTACCAGTCCGACAGCGTCGATGACCGTGAGTACATCATTCTTATTTTGGTTGCATTGTATATGGGATATACAGTCAGAACGTTAACTTTGCCGGCTACGTGATAGCTATGGCATGTACTTTTATGTGTCTGTGCTCGGGCGCTGAATCAACATGTACGACATGTTCAAGTGCATCTGCGATAAAGGTTACCAGTCCGACAGCGTCGACGACCGTGAGTACATAATTTTTATTTTGGTTGCATTGTATATGGGATATACAGTCAGAACGTTAACTTTGCCGGCTACGTGATAGCTATGGCATGTACTTTTATGTGTCTGTGCTCGGGCGCTGAATCAACATGTACGACATGTTCAAGTGCATCTGCGATAAAGGTTACCAGTCCGACAGCTTCGACGACCGTGAGTACATAATTCTTATTTTGGTTGGATTATATATGGGATATTCTATCAGAACGTCAACTTCGTTCATCTACTTTCATGTGTGTGTTCGGGCGCTAGTGACGGCTGTGAGTACGGACAATTTGGTGCATTTATAAGTACAGTAAGAAACAAATAATCCACCAATCTAGGCGCTCCATGATGTGTTTTCGATGTTAGCAATTCCTCAGTAAATGAATTGGTTGTCTGTAAAATCGATTTACGAACGATAATTTTACGTGATAACGTATGCCGGCCGATGGAATAGAAGAAAGATAGATGCGTCACAAGCCGAACGCTCCTCTCTATCACTTGTTCCGCGCTCTCGCTTGCACGCTCGGCTCAGGCGGAACGTGACAATGAGTCATGCTTTTCATGCGTGCAACGGGCTATTACGTCGGAAATAAGTCTATTTCCATACTCCTTACGTTGATTGGTCGTGTTCCAGTGATGCCCGGCTTCAACTGCACGGACGTGGACGAGTGCAAGTCGCCGCAGTCGTGCCAGTACGGCACGTGCATCAACACCGACGGCTCCTACGTCTGCCGCTGCCCGCCCAACTACGAGCTGGTGTCGGACGGCACCGCGTGCTTTGGTAACTGCGACTATACTTACATTTGTGTGTGTGTGTGTATGTGCGTGCGTGCGTGCGTGCATGTGTGTGTGTGTGTGCAATGTGGTTTGGCTACTGTTAACATACTTATGTTGAAAATATAATTAAAATATATTTAATTTGATTTTGACGACGCGGTTGGCACAGTTATTAATATTATAAATATTTGTGTGATGAGCTCGACATTTGTTCCTGGATCATGAGTGTTTTCCGTGTACTGTGGGGTAGGAGGCTCAGAGAAACACATGACTTGTTGACTTGGAATATATTTATGACAGAATAACAATGAATATGGATTTAATTGGTGGCGACTTGTAGAGGAATTACACAATATTTTATTATAACGTTCACATGACAGTGTCAGAATCTTCATTTAAACCGAAATCGTAAATACTTCTCTATAACTGGCCTACATCCCTACAGTAGGTACTTAGATAAGTATATATTTATATATCGTCGTCTAGTACCCATACATAACTCAAGCCTACTCAGTTTACTTTGGGACTAAGTCGGACGGGATTAATGTGCGCATACCTTGAGACTATAGTGTTATACAGATTTTATTGTCTTGTAAATTCCAGATTCCAGGAAAGCGCGTTGCTACGGCAGAGTGGACCTGCGTTCAGGCACGGAACACTGCCTTAATGGCGATGAGCTCTCTGAAGATGGAACTATGGCGGCCTGCTGCTGCTCCGTCGGTGAGATCATTCGTGTCTTCTAATTAATTCGTTTGAAAATCTTAGTACCTTAGCTGCATTCTAAAGACACACATGGGTGAAGACCAAAAAATTGAAATTTGTGTGAAAAAAATACGCTGGCGAAATCGCGGGCGCTGCCTAGTATTTCATAAATTAATGAGTATTGTATTGCAGGTGCTGCATGGGGCAAGTATTGTGACCTGTGTCCGGAGCCGGGATCGGAGGCCTACCGCCAGTTATGCCCCGGCGGTTCCGGCTACCAGCCCGTTTTAGAACCGGTACGTTAGCTAATTATTCATTTAGAGTAGCATCAACAACCGTTTCAATAGTACATTGTGTCATAAGGCTGGTAAAAAGGGAACAAACGATACTAACGAAGGGCTAATAGAAGCCCAACGCCGATGGCGGGAGGGCTTTTAATGGCTCGAGTTTGTAATCCTGTTACTGCCCGTCATACACACTATGTTGTCCATCACATTTCACAAATGTGATGAAAATAATATTTTCTTTCACAGGTTTTTATTTTTCTAATTTATTTGCCCAAGCTCGATGACCGTGTGTCGTGCGTAAGCTGTAATAATATATATTTATTTATAATATAATATTTAACATTGTAATCGTTACAATAGGTTTTCTCTAAATCGTGTGAAATATTTTATTTGGTTTCCGCGACTGCCACACATCGCAAATGTAACTTTGACAGAGAAAAAAATGTGTTTTTGTTAGTCAAGCTTTGACAACGGTAACTGGAAAGTTACCGAAACGCTAGGGAAGCTCAAATAATTAGTATACGCGATATAATCCGTTAAAATACTCTTTTTAAATTACCTATGAAAGTTATGCTTTCTATGTAATGGTTCTTAAAAATCGAGCCTGATCATCTAATTTGGGAGTAGGTCAAGGTTGTCTGATATTTAATTACTAGCTGTGCCCCGCGGTGTTACCCGCTCATCCCACGGGAACACTACATTTATTCGGGATGAAAAGTATCCTATGTCCTTCCCCGGGACTGAAACTATCTATATACCAAATTTCATCTAAATCGGTTCAGCGGTTTAAGCGTGAAGAGGTAACAGACAGACGGACAGACACACTTTCGCATTTATAATATTAGTATGTATTTATATTTATGTGCGTTTTCAGCCATCGTACGTCGTAACGCTATCAGACATCGACGAGTGCGCGCAGCACCCCGCCCTCTGCGAGCACGGGACGTGCACGAACACGTTCGGCTCGTTCGTGTGCACGTGCGGCGAGGGCTGGCAGCTCGCGCCCGACCAGCGCAAGTGCGAGGACGTCGACGAATGCGCCCAGCCTGACATATGCGGCCCTGGTGTGTGCAGGAACCTGCCCGGGGCGTATGTGTGCCTGTGCCCGGAGGGATACGTCGCTATGCCTAATGGAAGTAAGTGAAACACTCACTGATTCTTTATAGGGAGATGGTAGCTAGTTTCTGACCAGCGCAAGTGCGAGGACGTCGACGAATGCGCCCAGACTGACATATGCGGCCCTGGTGTGTGCAGGAACCTGCCCGGGGCGTATGTGTGCCTGTGCCCGGAGGGATACGTCGCTATGCCTAATGGAAGTAAGTGAAACACTCACTGATTCTTTATAGGGAGATAATATGGTAGCTAGTTTCTGACCAGCGCAAGTGCGAGGACATCAACGAATGCGCCCAGACTGACATATGCGGCCCTGGTGTCTGCAGGAATCTGCCCGGGGCGTATGTGTGCTTGTGCCCGGAGGGATACGTCGCTATGCCTAATGGAAGTAAGTGAAACACTCACTGATTCTTTATAGGGAGATGGTAGCTAGTTTCTGACCAGCGCAAGTGCGAGGACATCAACGAATGCGCCCAGACTGACATATGCGGCCCTGGTGTGTGCAGGAACCTGCCCGGGGCGTATGTGTGCCTGTGCCCGGAGGGATACGTCGCTATGCCTAATGGAAGTAAGTGAAACACTCACTGATTCTTTATAGGGAGATGGTAGCTAGTTTCTGACCAGCGCAAGTGCGAGGACATCAACGAATGCGCCCAGACTGACATATGCGGCCCTGGTGTGTGCAGGAACCTGCCCGGGGCGTATGTGTGCTTGTGCCCGGAGGGATACGTCGCTATGCCTAATGGAAGTAAGTGAAACACTCACTATTTCTTTATAGGAGACGACTTTGCGTGACTTCGGCAGCGGCAGAGCGAGAGATCCGAGCGCGACACACGTACCTACACCGCTGTCACGCAAAGTCAGTAGCTAATTTCTGATCAACGTAAGTGCGTTTATTGATGAATGCGCCCAGCCCGACATATGCGGCCCTGGTGTGTGCAGGAACCTGCCCGGGGCGTATGTGTGCTTGTGCCCGGAGGGATACGTCGCTATGCCTAATGGAAGTAAGTGAAACACTCACTCATTCTTTATAGGGAGATGGTAGCTAGTTTCTGACCAGCGCAAGTGCGAGGACATCAACGAATGCGCCCAGACTGACATATGCGGCCCTGGCGTCTGCAGGAACCTGCCCGGGGCGTATGTGTGCTTGTGCCCGGAGGGATACGTCGCTATGCCTAATGGAAGTAAGTGAAACACTCACTATTTCTTTATAGGAGACGACTTTGCGTGACATCGGCAGCGGCAGAGCGAGAGATCCGAGCGCGACACACGTATCTACACCGCTGTCACGCAGTCTTTATCTAGTTTCTGACCAGCGCAAGTGCGAGGACATCGACGAATGCGCCCAGCCCGACATATGCGGCACACGCCTGTGCCCAGAGGGATACGTTGCTATGCCTAATGGAAGTAAGTGAAACACTCACTAATTCTTTATAGGAGACGACTTTGCGTGACATCGGCAGCGGCAGAGCGAGAGATCCGAGCGCGACACACGTACCTACACCGCTGTCGCGCAAAGTCAGTAGTTAATTTCTGAACAACGTAAGTGCGTTTATTGATGAATACGCCCAGCCCGACATATGCGGCCCTGGTGTCTGCAGAAATCTGCCCGGGGCGTATGTGTGCTTGTGCCCGGAGGGATACGTCGCTATGCCTAATGGAAGTAAGTGAAACACTCACTAATTCATTATCGGAGACGACTTGGCGCGACTTCGGCAGCGGCAGAGCGAGAGATCCAAGCGCGACACACGTACTTACACCGCTGTCGCGCAAAGTCAGTAGCTAATTTCTGATCAACGTAAGTGCGAGGACATTGATGAATGCGCCCAGCCCGACATATGCGGCCCTGGTGTGTGCAGAAATCTGCCCGGGGCGTATGTGTGCCTGTGTCCGGAGGGATACGTCGCTATGCCTAATGGAAGTAAGTGAAACACTCACTAATTCTTTATAGGGAGATGGTAGCTAGTTTCTGACCAACGTATGTGTGAAGACATCGACGAGTGCGTCTAGTTACATACATATTTGGGCCTGGCGTCTGCAGGGATCTTTCAGGGTCGTACGTTTGCTTGCATCCAGAGGGATACGATACTATGCCTAATGGAAGTTGGTAAAACACTCATGATAACACTTAGAGTATGGTGCTTGCTCCCGAATTGTGTGTGGTCATCTACGAGTGGTCGCAATCACATGTCGAAGGTCCTTACTACAAAGGACCAAATGAGAGATACCTTTGGACCTTTGTAGTAAGGGGCTTCTAAACGGGCTACGGGTTGCTGCAACTTGCAGCCTGGCCATTATTTGCGTCTTGCTCTAGCGTAGGGTGTCAGATAAGATTAGCCATAGTTACCGGCCACCCCTCAAAATATGGCCCATTTGGAAGCCCCAGTAAATAGTACAGAATAGTTTAATGACTAGGGTTGGGATTCGTTTACGTGTCGTGTAATTTTTAATTCTCGATAAAAAAGAGGGTTGTTATAAGTTTAACATGTGTATCTGTGTGTCTGTCTGTGGCATCGTAGCTCCCAAAGGAATGGTCTGATTTGAATGCGTTTTTTTAACCGATAGCCTTGTCCGTCGTGATGCTTCTTAGCTATGTTTGTTTGGATCGGGGGTTTTTTAAATTGCATTTAGGATTTAGGAAGTAAAGCTTGAGTGTAAAGGTCTTCGCAAACTATATCAACTCCACGCCACTGCGGCAGCAACTCTACTCACACTTTCGATGAGTAGTCAACTAGTTGACCCACCCAATGGTCACTAATGGACAACGCAGTGTCAACGAGTGGACCCAGCAAATGTTTGCCCGTCACCGCGTCGCCGCGGGGACGACGTGTGGTCAACGCGTGACAAACGTGTCGGAGTTGACCTTAGTGTACGACGCGTAGACCACACGTCGTCCACTACTTTAATATCATTTTTTGAAATTAAACCTAGAAAATATGACAAAGGCCTTAAATTTCAATATTTGGCATATAATCGAGCCGCCGTTGAGTTGTTATAATGTGCGAACCCTTTATTTGATCGACCCTCGTTTTTCCAGAGGAATGCGTGGACGTCCGGCAGCGGCAGTGCTACATGGAGTGGGAGCCGGACACGCAGCGCTGCTCGGCGGCGGTGGGCGTCCCGCAGACCAAGTACCTGTGCTGCTGCTCCGTGGGCCGCGCGTGGGGCGCGCCCTGCGAGGCCTGTCCCGACAAGGTATTGTGACAGTACATTACAGTGCTACATGGACTGGGAGCCGGACACGCAGCGCTGCTCGGCGGCGGTGGGCGTCCCGCAGACCAAGTACCTGTGCTGCTGCTCCGTGGGCCGCGCGTGGGGCGCGCCCTGCGAGGCCTGTCCCGACAAGGTATTGTGACAGTACATTACAGTGCTACATGGACTGGGAGCCGGACACGCAGCGCTGCTCGGCGGCGGTGGGCGTCCCGCAGACCAAGTACCTGTGCTGCTGCTCCGTGGGCCGCGCGTGGGGCGCGCCCTGCGAGGCCTGTCCCGACAAGGTATTGTGACAGTACATTACAGTGCTACATGGACTGGGAGCCGGACACGCAGCGCTGCTCGGCGGCGGTGGGCGTCCCGCAGACCAAGTACCTGTGCTGCTGCTCCGTGGGCCGCGCGTGGGGCGCGCCCTGCGAGGCCTGTCCCGACAAGGTATTGTGACAGTACATTACAGTGCTACATGGACTGGGAGCCGGACACGCAGCGCTGCTCGGCGGCGGTGGGCGTCCCGCAGACCAAGTACCTGTGCTGCTGCTCCGTGGGCCGCGCGTGGGGCGCGCCCTGCGAGGCCTGTCCCGACAAGGTATTGTGACAGTACATTACAGTGCTACATGGACTGGGAGCCGGACACGCAGCGCTGCTCGGCGGCGGTGGGCGTCCCGCAGACCAAGTACCTGTGCTGCTGCTCCGTGGGCCGCGCGTGGGGCGCGCCCTGCGAGGCCTGTCCCGACAAGGTATTGTCAAACCAATTTACGACTTACCGCCCGGTTTTCTAGCATGTAAACCCTTGATTGACGAGCAATTGTGATGAAACTAGAATTCCTATATTAAATAATTTTGTTATTGACTACTATTTATTACTTTTAATTAATTTCCTCCAAAGTGTGATGAAAAACGTCGTACGTGGCTGTGGTGGTAAAGGAATTCCAAACTCGTGTCATTAAAGCCCTCGCCTTCGGCTTCGGGCTTCTAATAGACACTCGTTTGTAATTCCTCGTTTTTACCACCCTTGTTACGTAATGTACTATTACGTTATCCTAGGCCGAAAGTGGGATTTTCTCCTCGGTATGCGGGGAGAAAATCTCATTATACCAAGATAAACGATGGGCAGTAATTCGTAGAGCCCCAGATCGCATATTTATGAACATCTGTGATCTCATTTACTTCCCTAAATGGTCGGCGCGGTTGGCGCAGTGGCAGTGCAACTGCCTAATGAACCAAAGGTCCTGGGTTCGAATCCCGGCAATGGTTAATATTTGTGTGATGAACTGGAATATTTGGGCCATTTTCTCTAAAGTTGTACATCCCACTTTTTTTTTTAATTTTCGATATTTTGGGTATTTTCTACTCAGAATCACGAGCTCTTTCGATCTAATTGGGAGAAAAAAACTCATGGCTCATGGATGTTCTATGTATTTATCTTATCTATATAGTGAGCTTAAACCGTTTTTAGGGTTCCGTATCCAAAGGGTAAAAACGGGACCCTATTACTGAGACTTCGCTGTCCGCCCGTCCGTCCGTCTTCGCAAGAAGTCGTCTTCGTCTTTGAAATTTTTACAGATGATGTATTTCTATTGCCGCTATAACAATAAATAAAATAAATATTTAAGGGGGGCTCCCATACAAAAAACTTGTTATAGATAATGGTACGGAACCCTTCATTCGCGAGTTGGACTCGCACTTGCCCAATTTTTATAATTATTAAGTAAACTATTGATCGATTGTTGGCAGGGTTCTAGCGAGTACGCGGCGTTCTGCGGCTCTGAGCCCGGCAACTACCGCGACCCGACCAGCAACGAGACCCGCCCCATCGACGAGTGCTCCATCATGCCGCAGCTCTGCAAGCCTGGCCGCTGCCAGGACACGCCGCAGGGCTTCTCGTGCCTCTGTGACCATGGGTGAGTCTTCAACCACATGTTGCTTACTCTCCAGTCTCTTCGGCTACTCAATACAAATACTTTTTAGGGTTCCGTAGTCAACTAGGAACCATTATAGTTTCGCCATGTCCGTCTGTCCGTCCGTCCGTCTGTCCGTCTGTCCGTCCGTCCGCGGCTTAGCTCCGTGACCATTAGTACCTACTAGAAAGCTGAAATTTGGTATGAGTATGTGTATGTATCACGCCGACAAAACGGTAAAATAAAAACTAAAAATTTAACTTTTTTTCGTATCAACACTACTGTGTGGGGTATCGTTGAATAGGTATTTTAAAAATAATAGGGGTCTTTTAACATACATTTTTTTCAGTTTTGTAAATATTCGCTCCGAAAATAAAAAAAATAGTGTCCCCCCCTCTAACTTTTAAACCACGGGTCAAAAAATTATGGCAAAATTCATGAAAATGTGGCCTTATAAGTACTTTTAATGAAAACTATATTGAATAAAATCGGTCGAGCCGTTTTTGAGTTATCGCAAAATTTCATAATTTTCTTTAAAATGACGTAAGTGCCGCGCGGGGTCCTTATACTTCGAACGTTACACATATTAGTTAACTGCCATATTGCATTAAATGATTCCGCTCAATCTGGCGCGTATAATCGATAACTTCCAGAAGGTAATAAGTAAATAGAGTTACTTTGGCGTTTACGACCTTTTTATAGAGCTTGAAATCATTATCTTACCTACTTACCTTAAGCCCATTTATTGCGGAGGATGGGCAACTACGGAACCCTACACTGAGCGTGGCCCGACATGCTCTTGGCCGGTTTTTATTCCATATTTATCTCAGGTAACTGTCCAGTTAAGTTTGCACCTGGTAGGTATGGCGCCGGATACAAATGACCAAATAGGTATCAAGGTATCTCAATTACGAATAGCATAATAAATTTAATTAATGACTTTTAAAAAAAAGTTGATAATGAAATATGTTTTTTTAGCACCATAACAAAGACATGGAGGCAAGCAAGAGTCTATGACTTTTTGGGGTTCCGTACCCAAAGAGTAAAAACGGGGCCTTTATTACTAAGCCTCCGCTGCCCGTCTGTCATCAGGCTGTATCTTATGAAGCGTAAATAGTTAGACAGTTGACATTTTCACAGATGATGTATTTCTGTTGCCGCTATAACAATAAATACTAATAACATAATATAAATAAATATATTAAAGTGGGGCTACCATACAACAAACGTGATCGGCTGCGTTAACTTTGCACCTCATTTGTATCCGGTGCCATACATATTAGGTGCAAGCTGTACTGTTAAGTAAAGGCCAGCTAAGAAGGATGAAGTACGATACCCTCGGTGCGCGAGTCCAACTCGCACTTGACCGGCTTTTTTATCTATCCCTGAGCTTGATCTCTAAGACGCTTCTCCCCATTGAACGTTGGTAGGAACGTATTTTGTTTTTAATTTTATGGGTGTAGATCCAAGCAAGCAAGATATGAGTATGACTTTATTCTTCAACTTTAGTGAAGTCTTAAAAATAAAAAAAGTCATTTATTACAAGACACACGAAAGGAAAAATTACAATAAGTTCTGATCCGCATCGCAGGCTTCGTCAGGTGAGATACAACAACAAATCAGCAACAGGCTTCGTCAAATACAAACCAATGATATGATCCACAACAGGCTTCGTCAATTTCGTTAATAAGGCACGCCCCGAATCGTAGCTGGCCCAAACGTACCCATCACACTGGCGGCGTTACCACGCTGAATGGCCAACGAAATTTGTTGCACCAGGTACGATCCGGAGCGCGGGTCACAGTCTTAAAATCATCTAAATATTCCTATCTCCTAATTCCAGCTACGAATACGACGCGACGTCCCACCAGTGCCGCGACGTGGACGAGTGCGGCACGCACCAGACGCCGTGCCGCGGGCTCGCGCAGTGCGTCAACCTGCCGGGCGCGTACGAGTGCCGCTGCCCGCCCGGCTACTCGCTCACGCCCGCGCTCGACACCTGCGAGGACGTCGACGAGTGCGCCGACTCCAGGCTGTGTGAGCATGGCGACTGTCGGAACACTATCGGCTCCTACAGGTACGTACGAGTGCCGCTGCCCGCCCGGCTACTCGCTCACGCCCGCGCTCGACACCTGCGAGGACGTCGACGAGTGCGCCGACTCCAGGCTGTGTGAGCATGGCGACTGTCGGAACACTATCGGCTCCTACAGGTACGTACGAGTGCCGCTGCCCGCCCGGCTACTCGCTCACGCCCGCGCTCGACACCTGCGAGGACGTCGACGAGTGCGCCGACTCCAGGCTGTGTGAGCATGGCGACTGTCGGAACACTATCGGCTCCTACAGGTACGTACGAGTGCCGCTGCCCGCCCGGCTACTCGCTCACGCCCGCGCTCGACACCTGCGAGGACGTCGACGAGTGCGCCGACTCCAGGCTGTGTGAGCATGGCGACTGTCGGAACACTATCGGCTCCTACAGGTACGTACGAGTGCCGCTGCCCGCCCGGCTACTCGCTCACGCCCGCGCTCGACACCTGCGAGGACGTCGACGAGTGCGCCGACTCCAGGCTGTGTGAGCATGGCGACTGTCGGAACACTATCGGCTCCTACAGGTACGTACGAGTGCCGCTGCCCGCCCGGCTACTCGCTCACGCCCGCGCTCGACACCTGCGAGGACGTCGACGAGTGCGCCGACTCCAGGCTGTGTGAGCATGGCGACTGTCGGAACACTATCGGCTCCTACAGGTACGTACGAGTGCCGCTGCCCGCCCGGCTGCTCGCTCACGCCCGCGCTCGACACCTGCGAGGACGTCGACGAGTGCGCCGACTCCAAGCTGTGTGAGCATGGCGACTGTCGGAACACTATCGGCTCCTACAGGTACGTACGAGTGCCGCTGCCCGCCCGGCTACTCGCTCACGCCCGCGCTCGACACCTGCGAGGACGTCGACGAGTGCGCCGACTCCAGGCTGTGTGAGCATGGCGACTGTCGGAACACTATCGGCTCCTACAGGTACGTACGAGTGCCGCTGCCCGCCCGGCTACTCGCTCACGCCCGCGCTCGACACCTGCGAGGACGTCGACGAGTGCGCCGACTCCAGGCTGTGTGAGCATGGCGACTGTCGGAACACTATCGGCTCCTACAGGTACGTACGAGTGCCGCTGCCCGCCCGGCTACTCGCTCACGCCCGCGCTCGACACCTGCGAGGACGTCGACGAGTGCGCCGACTCCAGGCTGTGTGAGCATGGCGACTGTCGGAACACTATCGGCTCCTACAGGTACGTACGAGTGCCGCTGCCCGCCCGGCTACTCGCTCACGCCCGCGCTCGACACCTGCGAGGACGTCGACGAGTGCGCCGACTCCAGGCTGTGTGAGCATGGCGACTGTCGGAACACTATCGGCTCCTACAGGTACGTACGAGTGCCGCTGCCCGCCCGGCTACTCGCTCACGCCCGCGCTCGACACCTGCGAGGACGTCGACGAGTGCGCCGACTCCAGGCTGTGTGAGCATGGCGACTGTCGGAACACTATCGGCTCCTACAGGTACGTACGAGTGCCGCTGCCCGCCCGGCTACTCGCTCACGCCCGCGCTCGACACCTGCGAGGACGTCGACGAGTGCGCCGACTCCAGGCTGTGTGAGCATGGCGACTGTCGGAACACTATCGGCTCCTACAGGTACGTACGAGTGCAGCTGCCCGCCCGGCTACTCGCTCACGCCCGCGCTCGACACCTGCGAGGACGTCGACGAGTGCGCCGACTCCAGGCTGTGTGAGCATGGCGACTGTCGGAACACTATCGGCTCCTACAGGTACGTACGAGTGCCGCTGCCCGCCCGGCTACTCGCTCACGCCCGCGCTCGACACCTGCGAGGACGTCGACGAGTGCGCCGACTCCAGGCTGTGTGAGCATGGCGACTGTCGGAACACTATCGGCTCCTACAGGTACGTACGAGTGCCGCTGCCCGCCCGGCTACTCGCTCACGCCCGCGCTCGACACCTGCGAGGACGTCGACGAGTGCGCCGACTCCAAGCTGTGTGAGCATGGCGACTGTCGGAACACTATCGGCTCCTACAGGTACGTACGAGTGCCGCTGCCCGCCCGGCTACTCGCTCACGCCCGCGCTCGACACCTGCGAGGACGTCGACGAGTGCGCCGACTCCAGGCTGTGTGAGCATGGCGACTGTCGGAACACTATCGGCTCCTACAGGTACGTACGAGTGCCGCTGCCCGCCCGGCTACTCGCTCACGCCCGCGCTCGACACCTGCGAGGACGTCGACGAGTGCGCCGACTCCAGGCTGTGTGAGCATGGCGACTGTCGGAACACTATCGGCTCCTACAGGTGCGTACTCCAGTTGCTTACTTAGTTATTTTGCTCCTCGTTACGTAACAAATTATAGTGGATACAGAGTGCTGACCGCAACGTGTTTCGTGTTTCAATTTCTAGGTTTATCAGAATAACTATGTAATTCCTTCATCTGCCGAACTATTAAAAAGTGAAACTTTTTGCCGACACACGTGTTTCCTCCTTGTTACAATGGGACCCTTTAAACGAAGCGTGAAGAATCATCTCTCGGGCCAGCATGGCAGTGTCAACTGTCAAAGTACCGTTGGTTTCTTGTCAGTTGCCATAGCGACTTGGGCTCCCCTTTTTGGACGGCACAACATATAGTGGCGCGGTGGAGCCACTATGTTGTGCCAATATATATATAAAAAAATAAATAATGTAAGTGTTTTATTTGAGCACTTGTACAATAGAATCACGAGGCAAATGAGTACCTAAAACCATACGTGGTATTTGCAGATGCGAATGCAAGCCAGGCTACACTTTACGCGACGGTGCGTGCCGCGACGTGGACGAGTGCGCGCGCCCGCGCCCACTGTGCCGCAACGGAACCTGCGAGAACCTGCCCGGATCCTACACCTGCCATTGCGACGAAGGCTTCAAGCCCGGCGCTAACAACGACTGCATCGGTAAGACAATATCTTACGCAATAACTATGGCGTGAAAATCTTACTATTACCCCGTTCGAGCCTGTTATTGCGGCTTCTCCGAAAACTTGCGGGCTTATACACATGTCACTGTGATGCGGGCTTCCAAACTGGTGCCAACGACGACTGCATTGATAAGACAGTATCCTGGTCACGGCACCAATTGTAAAAACCCTACTTCAATCTATCACGTTGTCACTGAGCCGTAACTGCATCAGCGAGACCTGCCGGGCTCTGACAATTGTCACTGCGGTGAAAACTTCAGCGCGCGCCCAGTGCTAACAATGATTGCATCAGTGAGATAGTATCCTAGTCATAGGCACCAAATGTAAAAACTCCTTTCCACTCTGACATTTAGTCGAAATACTGATTCAAGAGTTATTGATACACACTGCGCTTTGAATAATGAATCCCAGCTCCGATTTTGTGAAATTCCAGTATATGTTTCCGTTCTTTAACCCCACGAAAGGAACATTAAAATGAAATGAAATGAAATTATTTATTTGCTTTATGGGGCTTCTAAACGGGCCATATTTTACTGCAATTTGTGGCCGGCAACTATTGCCGTCCCTCTCTGACACCCTATGCTAGAGCAGGATGCAAATAATGGCCGGCCACAAATTGCAGCAAAACATGGCCCGTTTAGGAGCCCCTTACAGATAGATGGATAAAAACATATTAAGCACTAATGACATATCTAACCAGCAATGCTGGCATGAAAAAAAACATATCTACAATAGAGTCTATAGCTATATAACACTGCCATTAGTCTTCAATTATAAGAAATCGAACGTTCTGAGTCTGATGGTTTTCTACAGACGTGAACGAGTGTCGCGAGGGCGGCATGGTGTGCCGCAACGGCCGCTGCCGCAACACGGTGGGCTCGTTCCGCTGCGAGTGCACGCCGGGCTACGCGCTCACGGGCGACGGGCGCAACTGTCGCGACGTGGACGAGTGCGCCGAGATACCCAACCCCTGCGGCCGCGACGGCGACCCCTCCTGTACTAACACTATGGGCAGGTCAGTATTTAGAAATTATACCATCAGCTTTTTTACATGTTCGTCGTTTAGTGAGATTGATCTGCTATAGAATAACTGTGTCCTGTCTGTTTGAAACGTATCGCTCTCTATTTTTTATCGGCGCTTCTGTTCGATTCGCGCCTTGAAATACTTGGCGCAGTTGGTAGGATCGATTTGGATGGAGCATATTCAAGAGATGCTTGAGTATTAGGTACTGTAAATATACGAGCAACACCAATCATATTTTTTTCTTGCCCGGTTTCTTGACTGTCTCTTCTGGATGCTACGATATTGTAGACACTGATAGGGCTATAATTAATATTCGTTTTATATTTGTATATATATTGGTATCTGAGGCTATCCGCTACAGCACTTTTTCTCAATTTTCTCATGATTAAGAAACCTCAAAAGATTCAGATAATCTGTCACTCCATTGTCATTTCCATCTCCGTGAGGAGCATTGCTGAGGGTCGTGACATACACCATGGATTAGCTTCCTACGGATGATATTGCGCCACCCTCCACGGTCCTCGACCACCTTGAGCGTGTCGTGGAAGTTGAACTCAAGTGCAGTCGGACTGCGGCCCTAAGCCTCTTCCTCTGGATGACAAGACGATGGTTGATTCGTGAACTTGTAATATATGTTATTCCATTGGACAGCTACGAGTGTTCGTGCGGCAAGGGCTGGCGGCTCGTGAACAAGCGCTGCGTGGACCGCGACGAGTGCCGCGAGATACAGGACGTGTGCGCCGGCGGCGACTGCCACAACTTCAACGGCGGGTGAGTGGACCTTCTCTCTTATCCCGCAGGCATATTTTACGGTGACTTCGCGACTCAATACATCTGTCTTGCTCGTACGGTACTGAAGGGAAGTGACAGGTACTGTATGTCTTGCGATAGAGTCGCGTGTCATAGTTATGCTAGAGCTGCTAGTCTTATAGTGGGTGGTCACGTCGTGGCCTTCTATTTTGTTTCACATACATTCCGAGTACGAAATACTAAGCTAATCGCCTACCAAAAATTGTTGAAATCATTCTAAGTTTTGGCGTGAAGCCGAGTATATACAGACAAACCATAAAAGGAAGAAAAAACATGTTTCTATTCAAGATGAGATGATAGGGAAGAATGGAAGAAATAACATTATTTGGTGAACCGAAATAAAAATGATAAGGGCAAGATAATGTAGATGATGATTTTTCTATGGAACGCCACTGTCGGCTATGACCGACGACGGAGAATTGCCCCACTGATGACAACGTTGGCCACGGCTGTCAAACTTTCAATGATCAAAAACATAAATTGCAGGAAAACATGACCCGTTGGCCTTTTTCTCAATCATCCCTGTTGATGATGGAGCACTACTTTTTTGTGGCGTCATGGGCACGATTGCTTCACCGCATGGCGTTTAAAGTTTAAGGATATGTTTGATTAATTTGTAAATGTTGTAATAAATGATATCGTAGGTACCGATGCGAGTGTCCAGAGGGCTGGAGCTTCTACGAAGAGCTGGCTGTCTGCGTGGACGAGCGCAAGGAGTTGTGCTACGACGAGTGGTCGGCGGGGCGCTGCCACCGCGCGCGGCCGCTGCATCTCTCTCGGCCGGAGTGTTGCTGCTCCGACGGTACGTCTATATCAATGATATCGTAGGTACCGACAGTGTGCAGAGGGCTGGAGCTTCTACGAAGAGCTGGCTGTCTGCGTGGACGAGCGCAAAGAGTTGTGCTATGTATCCCTCCCGGCCAGAATGTTGCTGTTCCGACGGTATGTCTATATCTCAATGGCACTCTACTGTCTTAAAAAAGTGGAACAAATTGAACGCCAACGGTTGGAAGACCTGGACTCAACCGAAGCCCTCCTACACTTACACTTACGATCCTGCTGGACAACTTCATTGCGCCCCTTGTAATCGCATCTTCAAGACAAAGTTTGGTTTTGCGAGTCACATTAGAGCCTTTCATAACCCGGACAAGAATAATTGACGGAGTCGCTGTCGCCGAACACGGACTATATCATTAAGGCAAAAGTTTGTGAGTGTTTTTGTGTGTTTGTTACTTCTTCACACTCAAATGGCGGTATCTAGAGCAGCCAACCGGACGTTTCCCACTCGGGCGACCCCGAAACGCTTTCTTTAGGGCCTGATCGTCTCCCATCCTCTCCAGGTGACCTAGCCAGCGGAGTCGTGTGGCATTGACTTCGCCAGACGGCCTTATTATTGCTGCATTATTTTATGATGAAGCACATTATATATCGTATGTATTGTGTACGTGTAATCTTGAATGTTTCTGTGTAGGTGCGGCCTGGGGCCGACGATGCGAGCGGTGTCCGACGCCAGAATCCCCAGAGTTCCTGCGGATCTGCCAGGGAGGCATGGGTAGACCTAACATTACTCAGGTACGCACAATCTATAGGTATTCCCTTTAGTCTATACGTTATTTAATTGATTGTTTATCATCATTGGCCTTCTACATCTGTCAGAGCCCATCTAGCACAACTACACTCACAACATAGCATCTTCCGACACTATCTCACAGTACAGCGAAGGAAAAGATGAGTAATATTTCTCGCGCGAGAAAGTGTCGCGTGTCACAGTTGTGCTAGAGGTGCAGATAAGTCAAAGTCAAGCAGCGTCTAAAGTGCGGCACTTGCGAAGCTTGCTAGATAGCCTCATAAGGTCTTTATATAATTACTATTACGCTGGTTCGGCAACCCAAAATTCGTCTCTTTTCTACAGTCCAGTGAGATCGTGATTCAATTTAACTTGTACCTATAGTGGCTGTTTTAAATCGTCCGTATTTCGTTCCTCAAGTACCTTATGTGTTTTCTTCCAGGACTTGAACGAGTGCGAGGTCCGCCCGGACATCTGCCACGGCGGCCGCTGCATAAACACCGACGGCTCCTTCCGCTGCGCCTGCCCCGACGGCTACCAACTGGACTCTACTGGCCTCGCTTGTGAAGACACCGATGAATGCGCCGTCGACCCTCGTATCTGCGGCAATGGGACGTGTACCAACAAGCCGGGCGAGTACGAGTGTACCTGCAACCAGGGCTTCATGCAGGGCCCCGAGCAGGTGATAGTCTCTCATTCTCTTTTTTAAGGGGCAAACGGGCAAACGGTTCGCCTGATGGAAAGCGATTACCGTCGCTCATAGACACCTGCAATCCCAGAGGAGTCATAAGTGCGTTGCCGGCCTTTCAGGTGGGAGAGTACGCTCTTTTCTCGAAGGTTTGAAGGTCGTATCGGTCCGTCGGACAATTCATTCCACAATGCTGTCGTGCGAGACAGGAAATTTTGAGGAAAAAGCGCGCAGTTATGCCAACTATCGTAAGTGGAGTGATAACTCGAGTGTGATATAGACCCGCGCGTCTAAAACAGTACATAATTATACCAACGCGGACGACTCCTTGTGTTGCGCCTGCCCCGGTGGCTATCAACTAGACGCTACTGGTCTCACTTGTGAGTTTACGGACGAGTGTACTGTCGGCCCGCGTATAGACAGTATTGCGATTTATACAGGGCTTCATGTAGGGTTCCGAGCAGGTTATGTTTGAATATAACATACGTTTTATTCCCGTTAAAACCGCTAGCTCGGTTCTATGTTTCACTTTCAGCGAATTACAATACACTGCCGCGCGCTGGTTGGATGGCTATTCCACCATAATTTTGGCAAAGTTTAACAAATTTTTGTGATTTATTGATGATGTTTCATAAATAATGATGTTTCATAAGTTGGTTTTTGTACTGAGATAGTCATACTAGCTGAGGTAGCTCACGTAGCCGTATATATGACTTAGATATTCTTATTCACGTACTGATCCAATCTAGTTTCTTTTTTTTACTCTTATTTATAAAACTGTTATTTCTAAATTTTTATTAGGCTATAACGATTCCAGCCGTCTTTGCGATTCCATCCACTCTTGCCAAAAACATCATATCGCCAACCATTCCCTGTTATACAGACATGCGTGGACATCGACGAGTGCGCGGAAGGCATGGCGACCTGTTCGTTCCGCTGCCACAACACGCCGGGCTCCTTCCGCTGCGTGTGCCCCTACGGCTACGTGCTGGCGGCTGATGGTGTCCACTGTAAAGATATCGATGAATGTGCCTCGAAACCATCGCCCTGCCCGCACGCCTGCGAGAACGTCGTCGGCTCCTACAAGTGCACCTGCCCTGATGGTATACTCACTATACGTACTTATGCCACTGTTTACAAATGTACTATTAAAAAAAGTCACGCCCATTATATATTTTCGTTTTAAAATGACTAGCTGTTTCCGATTATAAGTTTTGCAGACGTCCTGCCCGCGCAGCCGGTGTGGCTTGGCCTTTAATTTGCCGTACGGACTTGCAGGCTACCGACGAACGAGCGCGCCGCACGACGCCGCCGATGCGTGTGAAGACATTGATGAGTGCGAGGACGACCCGTCGCTCTGCTCGCCCGGCGTCTGCGTCAACACCGACGGCGGCTTCACCTGCGACTGCGACGTCGGCTACGAGCTCAACGAGCAGGAGACCGCCTGCATCGGTGAGTGACATGCCGCGAGACATGGACGAGGGCGAGGACGACCCGTCGCTCTGCTCGCCCGGCGTCTGCGTCAACACCGACGGCGGCTTCACCTGCGACTGCGACGTCGGCTACGAGCTCAACGAGCAGGAGACCGCCTGCATCGGTGAGTGACATGCCGCGAGACATGGACGAGGGCGAGGACGACCCGTCGCTCTGCTCGCCCGGCGTCTGCGTCAACACCGACGGCGGCTTCACCTGCGACTGCGACGTCGGCTACGAGCTCAACGAGCAGGAGACCGCCTGCATCGGTGAGTGACATGCCGTGAGACATCGACGAGGCTGAGGACGACCCGTCGCTCTGCTCGCCCGGCGTCTGCGTCAACACCGACGGCGGCTTCACCTGCGACTGCGACGTCGGCTACGAGCTCAACGAGCAGGAGACCGCCTGCATCGGTGAGTGACATGCCGTGAGACATCGACGAGGCTGAGGACGACCCGTCGCTCTGCTCGCCCGGCGTCTGCGTCAACACCGACGGCGGCTTCACCTGCGACTGCGACGTCGGCTACGAGCTCAACGAGCAGGAGACCGCCTGCATCGGTGAGTGACATGCCGTGAGACATCGACGAGGGCGAGGACGACCCGTCGCTCTGCTCGCCCGGCGTCTGCGTCAACACCGACGGCGGCTTCACCTGCGACTGCGACGTCGGCTACGAGCTCAACGAGCAGGAGACCGCCTGCATCGGTGAGTGACATGCCGCGAGACATGGACGAGGGCGAGGACGACCCGTCGCTCTGCTCGCCCGGCGTCTGCGTCAACACCGACGGCGGCTTCACCTGCGACTGCGACGTCGGCTACGAGCTCAACGAGCAGGAGACCGCCTGCATCGGTGAGTGACATGCCGTGAGACATCGACGAGGCTGAGGACGACCCGTCGCTCTGCTCGCCCGGCGTCTGCGTCAACACCGACGGCGGCTTCACCTGCGACTGCGACGTCGGCTACGAGCTCAACGAGCAGGAGACCGCCTGCATCGGTGAGTGACATGCCGTGAGACATCGACGAGGCTGAGGACGACCCGTCGCTCTGCTCGCCCGGCGTCTGCGTCAACACCGACGGCGGCTTCACCTGCGACTGCGACGTCGGCTACGAGCTCAACGAGCAGGAGACCGCCTGCATCGGTGAGTGACATGCCGTGAGACATCGACGAGGGCGAGGACGACCCGTCGCTCTGCTCGCCCGGCGTCTGCGTCAACACCGACGGCGGCTTCACCTGCGACTGCGACGTCGGCTACGAGCTCAACGAGCAGGAGACCGCCTGCATCGGTGAGTGACATGCCGTGAGACATCGACGAGGGCGAGGACGACCCGTCGCTCTGCTCGCCCGGCGTCTGCGTCAACACCGACGGCGGCTTCACCTGCGACTGCGACGTCGGCTACGAGCTCAACGAGCAGGAGACCGCCTGCATCGGTGAGTGACATGCCGTGAGACATCGACGAGGGCGAGGACGACCCGTCGCTCTGCTCGCCCGGCGTCTGCGTCAACACCGACGGCGGCTTCACCTGCGACTGCGACGTCGGCTACGAGCTCAACGAGCAGGAGACCGCCTGCATCGGTGAGTGACATGCCGTGAGACATCGACGAGGGCGAGGACGACCCGTCGCTCTGCTCGCCTGGCGTCTGCGTCAACACCGACGGCGGCTTCACCTGCGACTGCGACGTCGGCTACGAGCTCAACGAGCAGGAGACCGCCTGCATCGGTGAGTGACATGCCGTGAGACATCGACGAGGGCGAGGACGACCCGTCGCTCTGCTCGCCCGGCGTCTGCGTCAACACCGACGGCGGCTTCACCTGCGACTGCGACGTCGGCTACGAGCTCAACGAGCAGGAGACCGCCTGCATCGGTGAGTGACATGCCGTGAGACATCGACGAGGGCGAGGACGACCCGTCGCTCTGCTCGCCCGGCGTCTGCGTCAACACCGACGGCGGCTTCACCTGCGACTGCGACGTCGGCTACGAGCTCAACGAGCAGGAGACCGCCTGCATCGGTGAGTGACATGCCGTGAGACATCGACGAGGGCGAGGACGACCCGTCGCTCTGCTCGCCCGGCGTCTGCGTCAACACCGACGGCGGCTTCACCTGCGACTGCGACGTCGGCTACGAGCTCAACGAGCAGGAGACCGCCTGCATCGGTGAGTGATATGCCGTGAGACATTGACGAGGGCGAGGGAGGACGACCCGTCGCGTCCCGTCCCGGGCGTTTGCGTCAAAAAAAGAACATTCATTTGCAAAAATGTAGTGGTGAATTCAGATTAAACAAGCATGCAAATATTGCTTGTTGGAAAAATCCTGCATCGGTGGGTTGTAAACTTGTAACAGCAAGGAACACATTACGTGTAGCGTTTTATATTACAGTAATTTCGTGACAAGTTATTGGTATTTTTTCGTGAAATGACACTGTGTGGCAGCTGATCACTGTAACTGTTTCCCTCTGTATTTTATGACATCAATATTAGTTACATTTGAAAGTTTCCAGAAACGTTTCTCGGTATAACAGAAACTTGTCCCGCAGACCGTCGCACGGGCGCGTGTTACCGCTCGCTGGTGGGCGGGCGCTGCGTGCCCGAGCCCTGGCCGCGCTCCGTGTCCGCGGCGCCCGCGAGCGTGTCCAGCCAGGTCACCAAGTGAGTATATAATAATAATAATTCTTTATTTCGGACAATTACATCCATGGGTCAATCAACTTTTAAGTGCACCTTGTTGCTATGGTTATGTAAAATTTGCCCCTCGGACAACCTAAACATTTTTCTATGAAACAGTATGAAGATGTCACTTGGACAACGGGGACAGAGTAAACAACACAAAAAAGTTGATTCACCCCCATAGCGTGTTAGTAACAATTGACTTAGGACTAGATTAGTGAAATACATTTTTTTAAATAATATTATATTCGGCCACACTCTTGATCTGTCCAACCCAGAAAGCTAGAATTGGACAGTCAAATCTACAAGCTATTGCCTTTAGAATGCTGTTGTCGCTTGCTCTCACCCTGCCTAAAAGAGAAGCAATCTTTTTGCGCATGATTGCCTGGAATCCGTCTACACGGGCTTCGGCAAACATGCCTGAAGCACTACACCACCTTGGCAGCCCCAACAGCATTCTAAAAGCATTATTGTATTGAACACGCAGGGCGCTATAGGCTCGCTTTTTATACCTAACCCACAAGCTGCTCGAGTAAAAAGATTGTGTGTAGGCTTTAAAAAGCATTAGGTATTTAGGGTACTTGACACCTGTAATAAATAATTGGAGCGGAGCGAGCGAAACTCCCATGGATCGACTCGAATGGACTTTGTGACAATGCGCAGATCTCAGCGAGTTCTCAACCGATTTTAGAAATTTTTGTTTTAAAATGCACAAATTAAATTTCGCTAGGTCGTGACGATGAGAAAATTTCGAAAAAAAAAAAAACTCCGCTCCAATCTATGGTGCAAGCTTAGCCGGTGGTTGACTCTGCATCGACCTAGTTATAAAATGAATTGTTACATGTAGCTTGTAACTTTAGGTTTAGTTAATACGGTGTTTGACTATAGTGAATATAAATTGTGGCATTGAAACCACTAAACACACATTAAAAAATACGCGGAACCAAATTAACTATCACTAACTTTTGGACATTATACTATTTTTAATTGTACAGTAACTAAAAAGAAGACGTGTGTTGATTACTGCTTTTTATGACGTCACATGCCTGTATCATCATAGAAGCTTCATACGAACAGATCGTTTTTGACATTTCATAAAGAGTAGCTGAACTGAGCTGTCATCTAATACCGTATTACGTTTGTTGCGCTCTGTATTTTAACAGGGGGGCCAAAAGTGTGTTTTTGCTGACATTATAGCTAACTACGTATATTTATTTATGAGTATGACCATACATAAGATAAATCTAGCTACAGTGCCAGCCAAAACACATTTTTAGACTTGTAATAAAATGGAGTAAGGATGAGTCCCTCTTTGTTGCTAAATATTTGGATACCCTAGCTGAGTGGGACAAACGGGCTGCTTGGTGGCTATCTCACCTGGATCGTTGTATCGTAGCAACACTCAATCCAGGTGTACTAGTACATGCTAGGTCCATGGCATTAATAGAAGTGTGACGTCACATAAACACTGTGTTGCGGTTGGCGCGAAAATGTAAATGGTATTGAAAAAGCATTTATATATTAAATTTTAATTTACGAAAATCTTAATACATTCAATACGGGTTTTAAAATTTGTCAATATACCCTATAGGGTCGAAACTTTAACCTCTTCAACCCCAAAGACGGCAAATCACGTCTATGGAAAGCGAGAGGACGCTAAGACGTCAATGCGGTATTTGATGACAGCTCAAATCAGCTACTCTTTATGAAATGTCAAAAACGTTCTGTTAGTATGAAGATACTGGCTTGTGACGTCATAAAAATCAGTACTCAAAACAAGTCTTCTTTTTATTTAAAGTCTAATTAAAAATAGAAAAAACCGGCCAAGTGCGCGTCGGACTCGCGCACCGAGGGTTCCGTACAAACACTTTCCATCTCTAAGTGGTTAAGTTAAGTTTGCACCTGGTATGTATAGCGCCCCATATAAATTAGGTGCAAAGTTAGGTATTAAAAAAACTACTTACTAGATCTCGTTCAAAACAATTTTCGTTGGTAGTTTTTATAGTAATGTACATCATATGTTTTTTTTAGATTTTTCATTTTCTTATTTTAGAAGTTAGAGGGGGGGGGGGACCAACTTTTTTCCACTTTGGAAGCGTCTGTCACGCAAACTATACGGTTTAGAAAAAAAATATTTTAGAAACCTATCCATAGATAACCCACACGTATGTGTTTGATAAAAAAAAAAAATTGAGTTTCAGTTCTAAGTATGGGGAGCCCCCAATATTTATTTTTATTTTTTTACTTTCGCATCAAAATCTTAATGCGGTTCACAGAATACATCTACCTACCAATTTTCAACATATAGCTCTTATAGTTTCGGAAAAAAATGGCTGTGACATACGAACGGACAGACAGACGGACAGACGGACAGACGGACAGACAGACATGACGAATCTATAAGGGTTCCGTTTTTTGCCATTTGGCTACGGAACCCTAAAAATGTCCAAAGGTTAGTGGTAGTTTGTTTGGTACCGCGTAATTTTGAATATAAGTTTAGTGGTTTCAATGACATAATTATTTTTCACTATAATCGAAAACCGTATTGGCTTTATACGTCTGGTTTATTACTTGACGTTTAGGACACGTTTTTCCTTAAACGATCTCAAATAAACGGTCAAAAGGTTAAGAGAAAAAAATGTCTGACGGGCATGAATGCATTACGACCGACGACGACGATTTTGCAAGCCTAATGTTCTTTTGCCTGTTCTGCCCCTTTGACATAATTCGGTTTCGGATAAACTATTATATCAAAACCGCTATGTCATGAGAATGGGATTGAATCAACTGTCATTTCATATACCGGGTGATCAATCCAAATTGGTCAGTAGGGAGAAGTCAGAAACGATAAGAGACATTACTATTTATGAGATTTACAAAAAAAATAAAATGAATGCGGATATTAAATCTAAAATCGACGCATGGTTTCTTAGAAAAGATTTCCCTATCTCTTACTGGCTTCGCACACTACAGCTTCTCGTGGCCACGACAGTACATATGTCTCTTTTAGACACTCGAAGTTAGAAAAAGAGAGATATACTGTTGCGGCCACAAGAAGCCGTAGTGTGCGCTTGCTCTTATAGTTCTCGCTTTCTCCCTACTGACCCATTTGGATTGATCCCCTGTATATTTTGAGTAAGTATATGGGATAGTGCAATACCGTGCAATACCGTGTAAATAACAGCTGTCAATAAAGTTCTCATTTCAATAAAATGCTTAGAATTTGTTTGAATATTGATTGGTATCTACATTTGTTACCGACGACGACGGACACACCGACGATATCCAATCTTGTTCTCATTTCGATCTTATAATACTGTGTGCCCGCGTGGCTTCTGCTGCCAGGTCACCAGGTGAGTATCGACTGGTCATGTCTGCCTGTCCTATTTTGATTTAAAATTGACCGATATTATTCGGAGTGCGACAACGCGGTCGACAATCTAATTTATCGGTAATTGAGTTTCCGAACTTTTCCATTCATCGCGTAATTGTGTTTCCCATACTGCTTCATTCTAAAGCATTTTGGGTAATAAACCTAAGTCATTTCATGAGAAATTGGATAGAATTTTAAGTTAGGGGTGAAGTAGTCTTGGCAAAACATGCCGACTTAAAGGAAGCCCATTAACCTTAAACATAATGCCTGATTCACCACAGTGACACGACAGTAACCAACCATTACCAACTAACTATAATAATAAAAACTGGATTTAGTTTTGTAGAGTGAGATTTTTATTACTATTTTTAAATAATAAATAAATAACAAACAACCTCAAACAAATCGATCTAGTCTCAAATTAAGCTCAAGAAGGCTTGTGTTAAGTATGGGTACTAGACGACGATACACATACTTATATAAAAAGCCATGACCCAAGCACAAAATATTTGAGTTCATCACACAAATATTTACACTGGCCATGGCCGGGATTCGAACCCGGGACCGCAGGTTCTGTAGGCAGGTGCGCTACAAACTGCGCCAACCGCATCGTCATTTATTTAGTGAAGTAATCATTATGGTTTTCGATTTAAATACCTATTTTGGTGAGTTTTATCCTCAATTTCGCAAAGATTTTCTTCTAATATCTTCTGAATGTTTCCTAGAGCGATTTGCTGCTGCACACTCGGCGTAGCTTGGGGGCCGGAGTGCGAGCTATGCCCACAGCCCGGCACCCCCGAACGTCTGGAGCTGTGCACCCCCGACAACCTCACTCCGCCGGGACACGAGGGTGGGGGCGGGGGACACGGGGGCGGAGGCCGCGGGCCCGGGGGGCTCGTGGGGCCGGACGGAGAGATCATAGGCGCCGACATCTACGGTGACGTGGACGAGTGCGCCGCCATGCCGGGGCTGTGTACGCCCGGCAGATGCGTCAACACTATTGGCAGGTGATTATTACATATTTCACAACGAAGCGAAAAATTTAGTATAGGTTGTAAAGAACATCGAACTAGAACACCTTATGGCTGACCCAAACATAATGGGGGAAACTAAAGCGCACCTACTGCGCTGGCTCGGCCACGTGATCCGGATGGGCGAGGATCGTGGTGTCAGGAGAGCATACCTGGGTCGGCCGACTGGGCGACGGCCCGTCGGCCGCCCAAGTATCGCTGGAGAGATGTAGTGGAGGCGAATCTGGCGGAGTTGAACGCCGATAACTGGCTATACACGCAGCGTGGGATGTCCACCCACAAGGTGGACAGACGACCTGGTAAAGGTTGCAGGAAGCCGCTGGATGCAGGTCACTTCCAACCGGCCGATCTGGAAGTCACTGGGGGGCCTATGTTCAGCAGTGGACGTCCTGTGGCTGAAATGACGATGATGAACTGGCTAGATACAGCACTAAATCGTCAGGAGTGGCGAAATCTCTTATCGGAGGCCAAGACTCACTTTAGGTCACTGAGTCATCAGAGTAAGTAATTAAGTTTGGGTTTGTTTAATATAAATAATTATCGATTCTCAATTTCGTTACTATAGATTCTCCCGGAAAGCCGTTGTAAGACACGATAGCTTTTCCCTTTTTCCTCCCTTATTTCTCATTAGTCTAGTGAAAACCTACATATATTTTGTTTCCCACTGTCCACCAGTTTCCGCTGCGTGTGCCCTGGCGGCTACAAGGCGGCGGATGGCATCTGTGTGGACGCGGACGAGTGTGCGGCGCGGCCGCCGCCTTGTGAACAACTGTGTCGCAACACCGAGGGGTCGTACGAGTGTCTGTGCCGGACTGGATACGAGGTAAGCAGTGCGTGACCTATCAGGATTCGCTTTTTATGTCTCGCTCACTCTTACACGATCCAGATAAGAACTTCTCCCAAACCCGAATCGCAGTCTGAGAGCTCACGGATTGTACGTCAATATGTCAATTTAAAGCAGAAGTTCCCAAGCCATCCCAAAGGCGTTTAGAAATTGCACGTTCGTGTTGCCAACGCCCTGAGTACCTAGTTAGTTCGCTGACTACTTAGAAAAATAGAGATTTATATTATTATGCGTAGTATTCGTACTACGGATTATATAAATCTGTATTTTTTAGTCCAGAGTATCGCTCACGAAGTACATCGTATATCGTTGTGTATCGTTGGACCTTTTCAAGAAGACATTTGGAAATATTATAATATCCTTTCATGTTTACCGATGTTAACTTTAAGAATTTAGCTTTGTCTATTAGCGGAGAATGAGTTCTAAGCTTTGAATTTAGAATTTGGTCCAAGACCTGACTGTCGGGGTTTAGACAAAGACTTAGTGCAAGATTGTGCGCAGTGAAAGCAGCGACCAATTAAAGCGGAACTCGTCTTTGGACGGGACGAACGCGACCAGAGTGGTGATAATAATATTGCTTACATCAATTTGTGTGATGAATATACACTGCAAAATGTTAGTGTAAGGTGAAGGCGCGCGTGTGATGCTCCTGGCGTCGCAAGCGTCCATAGGCGGCGGTAACTGCTTAACATCAGGCGGGCCGCATGATTGTTTGCCATCGTCGTAGTATAAAATATAAGATAGGTACCAGGAGTAAAGAGAAACGAGTGCCAGACTCATTCTAATTTCTATTTATCTCTCTTTTTGTCAGGTTGATGAGGACGGTGCCAATTGCCGAGACATAGACGAGTGCGAGAGGGGAACGCACACCTGCCAGCAGACCTGCACTAATACCGACGGATCCTATGAATGCTCCTGCCAAGAGGGTTACGAGAAGAGAGGAGACGCTTGCATTGGTGAGTGCTGGTAGATGAATTGTAATGGGTAACGCGTAACACATCTAGTTATCTGTAACATATTTCTCTGAGATGGACACCCTTTCGCAGAGTACTCTGTCCGATCTAGTAGCTTCCTTTGCGATGTTTCTGATAGTGGATGGCATTTTCATCATGTTTTGAATCAGAAACAGGTTCCTCTAAGGTTTTCGTGTCTACTCAGATTTTTGTGCCCATCTGAATACTGGCATATTCACTGTCGTGGAATGGGTCCGAAGTACGAAGAAATATACCTACGTTTGCACGTGATTGATGTTGAAGCCAATGTGGCGTCACCTAGAAAGCAAACCGGATAGTTTCAAATTTTGTACCTAATCGACGTAATCTTGCAGACGTGAACGAGTGCCACGAGGAAGGCCTGTGCCCCGCGCCAGGAAAATGCGTGAATCTGCTGGGGTCCTACCGCTGCGTGTGCCCGCGCGGGTACCGGCTCGACCTGGAAGGTTCCAGGTGTCTAGACCGTGATGAATGCGCCGACGGCCGCTGCCAGTCGCCGTGCCGCAACTACGCGGGCTCCTACCGCTGCGACTGTCCCGCCGGTGAGTGACGTCCATCTTTATCCTGGACTAGCCGCTTGACCTGGACGGCACCAGGCGTCTGGACCGCAACAATTGCGCCGACGGCCGCTGCCAGTCGCCGTGCCGCAACTACGCGGGCTCCTACCGCTGCGACTGTCCCGCCGGTGAGTGACGTCCATCTTTATCCTGGACTAGCCGCTTGACCTGGACGGCACCAGGCGTCTGGACCGCAACAATTGCGCCGACGGCCGCTGCCAGTCGCCGTGCCGCAACTACGCGGGCTCCTACCGCTGCGACTGTCCCGCCGGTGAGTGACGTCATCTTTATCCTGGACTAGCCGCTTGACCTGGACGGCACCAGGCGTCTGGACCGCAACAAATGCGCCGACGGCCGCTGCCAGTCGCCCTGCCGCAACTACGCGGGCTCCTACCGCTGCGACTGTCCCGCCGGTGAGTGACGTCATCTTTATCCTGGACTAGCCGCTTGACCTGGACGGCACCAGGCGTCTGGACCGCAACAATTGCGCCGACGGCCGCTGCCAGTCGCCCTGCCGCAACTACGCGGGCTCCTACCGCTGCGACTGTCCCGCCGGTGAGTGACGTCATCTTTATCCTGGACTAGCCGCTTGACCTGGACGGCACCAGGCGTCTGGACCGCAACAATTGCGCCGACGGCCGCTGCCAGTCGCCCTGCCGCAACTACGCGGGCTCCTACCGCTGCGACTGTCCCGCCGGTGAGTGACGTCATCTTTATCCTGGACTAGCCGCTTGACCTGGACGGCACCAGGCGTCTGGACCGCAACAAATGCGTCGACGGCCGCTGCCAGTCGCCGTGCCGCAACTACGCGGGCTCCTACCGCTGCGACTGTCCCGCCGGTGAGTGACGTCATCACTGTCCTTGACCTGCCGCCCGACCTCGAAGGCTCCAGGTGTCTGGACCGCAACAATTGCGTCGACGGCCGCTGCCAGTCGCCCTGCCGCAACTACGCGGGCTCCTACCGCTGCGACTGTCCCGCCGGTGAGTGACGTCATCACTGTCCTTGACCTGCCGCCCGACCTCGAAGGCTCCAGGTGTCTGGACCGCAACAATTGCGTCGACGGCCGCTGCCAGTCGCCCTGCCGCAACTACGCGGCCTCCTACCGCTGCGACTGTCCCGCTGGTGAGTGACGTCATCACTGTCCTGGAACTGCCGCTTGACCTGGAAGGCTCCAGGTGTCTGGACCGCAACAATTGCGCCGACGGCCGCTGCCAGTCGCCGTGCCGCAACAACGCGGGCTCCTACCGCTGCGACTGTCCCGCCGGTGAGTGACGTCATCTTTATCCTGGACTAGCCGCTTGACCTGGACGGCACCAGGCGTCTAGACCGCAAAAATTGCGCCGACGGCCGCTGCCAGTCGCCCTGCCGCAACTACGCGGGCTCCTACCGCTGCGACTGTCCCGCCGGTGAGTGACGTCATCTTTATCCTGGACTAGCCGCTTGACCTGGACGGCACCAGGCGTCTGGACCGCAACAATTGCGCCGACGGCCGCTGCCAGTCGCCCTGCCGCAACTACGCGGGCTCCTACCGCTGCGACTGTCCCGCCGGTGAGTGACGTCATCTTTATCCTGGACTAGCCGCTTGACCTGGACGGCACCAGGCGTCTGCACCGCAACAATTGCGCCGACGGCCGCTGCCAGTCGCCCTGCCGCAACTACGCGGGCTCCTACCGCTGCGACTGTCCCGCCGGTGAGTGACGTCATCTTTATCCTGGACTAGCCGCTTGACCTGGACGGCACCAGGCGTCTGGACCGCAACAAATGCGTCGACGGCCGCTGCCAGTCGCCGTGCCGCAACTACGCGGGCTCCTACCGCTGCGACTGTCCCGCCGGTGAGTGACGTCATCACTGTCCTTGACCTGCCGCCCGACCTCGAAGGCTCCAGGTGTCTGGACCGCAACAATTGCGTCGACGGCCGCTGCCAGTCGCCCTGCCGCAACTACGCGGGCTCCTACCGCTGCGACTGTCCCGCCGGTGAGTGACGTCATCACTGTCCTTGACCTGCCGCCCGACCTCGAAGGCTCCAGGTGTCTGGACCGCAACAATTGCGTTGACGGCCGCTGCCAGTCGCCCTGCCGCAACTACGCGGGCTCCTACCGCTGCGACTGTCCCGCTGGTGAGTGACGTCATCACTGTCCTGGAACTGCCGCTTGACCTGGAAGGCTCCAGGTGTCTGGACCGCAACAATTGCGCCGACGGCCGCTGCCAGTCGCCGTGCCGCAACAACGCGGGCTCCTACCGCTGCGACTGTCCCGCCGGTGAGTGACGTCATCTTTATCCTGGACTAGCCGCTTGACCTGGACGGCACCAGGCGTCTGGACCGCAAAAATTGCGCCGACGGCCGCTGCCAGTCGCCCTGCCGCAACTACGCGGGCTCCTACCGCTGCGACTGTCCCGCCGGTGAGTGACGTCATCTTTATCCTGGACTAGCCGCTTGACCTGGACGGCACCAGGCGTCTGGACCGCAACAAATGCGTCGACGGCCGCTGCCAGTCGCCGTGCCGCAACTACGCGGGCTCCTACCGCTGCGACTGTCCCGCCGGTGAGTGACGTCATCACTGTCCTTGACCTGCCGCCCGACCTCGAAGGCTCCAGGTGTCTGGACCGCAACAATTGCGTCGACGGCCGCTGCCAGTCGCCCTGCCGCAACTACGCGGGCTCCTACCGCTGCGACTGTCCCGCCGGTGAGTGACGTCATCACTGTCCTTGACCTGCCGCCCGACCTCGAAGGCTCCAGGTGTCTGGACCGCAACAATTGCGTCGACGGTCGCTGCCAGTCGCCCTGCCGCAACTACGCGGGCTCCTACCGCTGCGACTGTCCCGCTGGTGAGTGACGTCATCACTGTCCTGGAACTGCCGCTTGACCTGGAAGGCTCCAGGTGTCTGGACCGCAACAATTGCGCCGACGGCCGCTGCCAGTCGCCGTGCCGCAACAACGCGGGCTCCTACCGCTGCGACTGTCCCGCCGGTGAGTGACGTCATCTTTATCCTGGACTAGCCGCTTGACCTGGACGGCACCAGGCGTCTGGACCGCAACAATTGCGCCGACGGCCGCTGCCAGTCGCCCTGCCGCAACTACGCGGGCTCCTACCGCTGCGACTGTCCCGCCGGTGAGTGACGTCATCTTTATCCTGGACTAGCCGCTTGACCTGGACGGCACCAGGCGTCTGGACCGCAACAATTGCGCCGACGGCCGCTGCCAGTCGCCCTGCCGCAACTACGCGGGCTCCTACCGCTGCGACTGTCCCGCCGGTGAGTGACGTCATCTTTATCCTGGACTAGCCGCTTGACCTGGACGGCACCAGGCGTCTGGACCGCAACAATTGCGCCGACGGCCGCTGCCAGTCGCCCTGCCGCAACTACGCGGGCTCCTACCGCTGCGACTGTCCCGCCGGTGAGTGACGTCATCTTTATCCTGGACTAGCCGCTTGACCTGGACGGCACCAGGCGTCTGGACCGCAACAAATGCGCCGACGGCCGCTGCCAGTCGCCCTGCCGCAACTACGCGGGCTCATACCGCTGCGACTGTCCCGCTGGTGAGTGACGTCATCACTGTCCTTGACCTGCCGCCCGACCTCGAAGGCTCCAGGTGTCTGGACCGCAACAATTGCGTCGACGGCCGCTGCCAGTCGCCCTGCCGCAACTACGCGGGCTCCTACCGCTGCGACTGTCCCGCTGGTGAGTGACGTCATCACTGTCCTGGAACTGCCGCTTGACCTGGAAGGCTCCAGGTGTCTGGACCGCAACAATTGCGTCGACGGCCGCTGCCAGTCGCCCTGCCGCAACTACGCGGGCTCATACCGCTGCGACTGTCCCGCTGGTGAGTGATGTCATCACTGTCCTGGATCTGTTAGTATAGATTCCATTAAACTCGCAAAAACGACTTTTTTTTATTAAACCTTTTTTATACAGGTACAACCCGTTCTTCGAGCGGCATATGCGTGCCTACTGACGCCTGCACGGCCGGTCCGTGTGGAACGTCACCGTGCTTCCCTGTCGGCGGCGCGTACCGCTGTGGCTGCCCGAGCGGCTACGGCTGGGACAGCGGCCATGGCGTCTGTTTGCAGGTGTGCTAACATGTGTTATAGTGAAACGTCCGACTACAGTGGTTACTGCTGACACAGCGGCCGCGGCATCTGCGATGAATGCATTGCCACCAAACCGTCTGACCCCTTAGACAGTAGGCCCCTTAAATATGACCCCTGAGGCAGCCACAATACTTGTCTGCCATAACACAACTAGCATTACACAAATCGTTGCATATGGACTGGACAGTCGAGTTCATTTACATCTACACACTTACGAGAACAAAAATATCTGAACACGACTTTATGCTCCTGACAATAGGGTCGTGTTCAGATATTTTTGGTCTCGTAAGTATGTAGATGTAAATGAACTCGACTGGACACAAGTTTTAGCGGATTATGTACAGCGCTTTGCTGTTTGCGGCGTCTACCGCTCGTATCGGAAAACCCTATCTCAACCTCTATACTCCAGCCTATATCCTGTGTACCGTGGAAAGAATATCCATAATACCTCGTCTTATATTATTTAGGCTGTGTTTAACCAAACTTTTATTAGAGGAATACAGCTTACTCTTGGATAGTAATGTCAGAACCCCATCCTAGTTTGACATTACAATCCGAGAGTGAGCGTTATTCATAGACTAAAAGTTTGGTTAAATCCAGCCGTAGTAGCTGAAGTTGTGTGTTTTCAGTCCTCATTATGTCAGTCATGGAAATTGTATTGTATTGGAAATTACATGTATGGATTTGTTTCCCAGATGGCCGGCGGCTGTGCGACAGCAAGCTGCCTATTCGGCTGCTCAGCGTTCGGCGACTCGTACCAGTGCGGCTGTCCCAGTGGCTACCAGCTGGTTGGCGCGGGGCACTGTCTTACCGCAATGGACGGGGCATTGCCGCCTGATGATATCGGCGACGCGCCCGTCTTCCCCGTGCGCGACCAGTACAAGATCGGCGGCAAGAACGAACTGATATCGACGGAGGGCTGTTTCAGCTGCAAGGTTAGTTAGGCCGCTCGTATCAGTGCGGCTGCTAGTAGCTTGGGGCATTGTACAGCGCGCTGCCGCCTGAGGACATCGGCTACGCGCCCGTCCTTCCAGTGCGCGACCAGCAAGGTTAGTTAGGTCACTCGTACCAGTTGATGGAGACACTGTACGCTAGATGGCGCACTGCCGCCCGACATCGGCGAAACTCCCGTTTTCCCCGTGAGCTACACAGTCAGTTTAACCAATAGTAAAGTTGTCAGCTACTATTTATGCTGACAGTGCAAGATTTGGGGCAAGAACGAGCTCATATTCACGGAGGGTTGCTCCGGCTGCAAGGTTTGTGCTGGGAATGGACTGTGGAGTAGATACTCAGCGCGAAGTGATACAACTCGAAATATTGAGATAACAACTACGAGTAGTACCTATTCCATAAAGTCAGTAAGGTCACCCCTAAATAAAGTCGCGATGTGTACGTGCCGCTAGGCACCGAAAGTAGCTTTTATTTTGAAAGATAGACATTTTGGTGTTCCTTAAAATCTGCGGTAAAACCTATGCTGTTCTGCTTTGTAAAAGCTATACTCTTGTCTGAAGATGAATACATGTTCTTCTAACTTGTCCATCTTGAGATATATTTAAGTATGGTATTTAGACCCAATGATGTCGGCTTTGCAGGCTGTTGTTGGCACACTATCGCAGAGTCAACTGCAAATATGTAATTCTAATGCCGAATACTTATGCGAATGCCGTATGTGTGTTCTTAAATGAAAAATTGAGAATGTACTCGTATTTGGGCAATAAATATATTTAAGGATATAAGCAAATAAGAACCCAAACACGGACGCGTTTCTTGCACAATAAAATAAATCCACCGTATCAACAACCAATGGAATAAAATTCTAATACAGATAATAAAGTCGGAGGGGTAAATCCGGAAGTAATCGTCGCCGGCTTCCCAAATTTAAACCTGTGTCGTATCTCCCTCGCACACGCGGCGCCTGCTTAAGGTCGTCCCAGACACTTGTTCAAATATTGGCACAACTGCGCCAGTTTTGCGGAAGGCAACCTTGCTACGGAGTCAGATATTTTAAAATTTTATTGTTTTGTTGAACTGCTCATGCTTAAAAGGAACGAGATGTTTATATTTAACGCCATGAGAAATACGGAAATATTTAGAATTTTAAAATACGTCGAATGATGGTATTTGGCTTGCAATAGGCGTGTAGACATTTATTTTTTTGAGGATGTCAATTCATTCTATTTTTTATTGGGATGAAATGTCTATATGGGACTAACTACACTTAGACTGCTCTAAAAGTCAGAAATTACCGTCAAAGTTCAACATTCCTACGGAGCGCTAAACCGCTCCAATTCGTGTGACGTAATTTGTGGGTTGGGTAGGTACCTACTAATATTTGTATGGACACAATTTATTCGCCATTTTCACCGTGAAAAAGTGCGTTTAACTCATAGTTGTCATACAATTATAGTTTTGTTAAATTATGAGAATTCCGAAAACAATTTCAAAATTTCTTTTGGATAAAAAAAACGTAAAATTTGCGTACATACTAGTAAAGTCACATATTGCAAAATATATTTTTTGTTTTTTTTTATTTCTTTGTTTCAGTACCCCTATTGCTAGAGTGAGTCGATGCTCGCAGAACTTTTATTTCTGCGACCTAACCAAACCTTACGAGGCCGTCTAAAATGAGCCAAAGAGTGAAAATAGATGTTTTCCAAAACGGGGGCTTCGGTGAATACTTTAGAGTATTGAAATTTGACTTGAAACCCAGTCAACGAAGCCGTCGTTTCGGGCATCTATTTCCACATTGACTGGTAAGGTTTAGCGGGGACGCAGAGAGATGTGCCTATGGATTTCATGATTTAGCGTATTATAACATTTGGAACGTTTCTCGATTTGTATGGTGAAAGTACGTTCTCGAGAATAGCACATCTCTAATTATACGATACATAATATACAGCTTTAAAATGGGTCAGATCAGATGGAAATGGGAGATTGAACGCTCAATTCACAGACTTATACCAAACACAACTTATACAAAGACTTCAAGACTAGTAAATATATATTTATATATATGTATAGGTCCTAGCTTATAATTGTGTCCCACTGCTGGGCAAAGGCCTCCCTCTCTTGCGCCACTCGTCCCTATTGGCTGCATGCTCTCTCCACTCGTAACTAAATGCATCCAGGTCATCCCGCCATCTTATTTTCGGTCTGCCTCCGCTCCGGTAACCTTGCGGTGTCCAGTCGGCAATTATTCTGGCCCATCGTTCCGGATGCATGCGGCAGACATGTCCAGCCCAGTCCCACTTCAGCTTTGCGGTCTTGGCACCTACGTCTACAACGCGTGTTTTGAAACGCAGTTCGCATTATATATCATTATTCTTTTATTATTATTTCCTATGGAGCATTGTTTCCCTAGTCTCACTTCACTATTATTCCATGCCAACTGGCTCCGAACTCGTTAGACGCACGCACTTGCCTAATGCCGCGAACGGAAACGCCGAAAGTTATTACAATTGGATTGGGAAAAACTTTGAAGCGCCTATTTAACTTGAACACTCGAAATGTTCCATGTCGAGTTAGCCCCGATTACGAGTTATCCGTTCTACCAACAATATTACCGTGGCGTAATACATTTAAATTTGTCAACGCATTTTGAATCTTAAATTGAATTTTCCATTGGATTTGGAGTCATCTGACTAGGTGTCTTGCGTGATCGTTTAACTCCTTTTTAAAAAGGTCAAAGTTTAATGCAATTCAAGCGAGTTGTTACAGACGGACTTTTCCCTCTTGGTAACAAAATAATTATAGTCTTAACAATGAGTGCGCCACTCCATTAGATAACTACATTGTTATGATACTTTTTTTTGTTAAGACATGACTTGAACTGTGTCAGTGCTGGTTAGCCCTCACTACCAGTAGTCGGACTTTGTGTGGGAGTATAACGCGCTAATGGGATTATCTCCGCGCCTCATCAGGGGTAATTTGGGGAGGATGACGCGGGCGCACTGGGCGCATGGACTGCGTCATGAATAGACTGAACCGAATTAGTCTGACTTAGAGCGGAGAGGGCAAAGAGAATCAGGATATGACAGAGAAAAAACGCGAATAAGAATAAGCAGCGGTAGTATCCCGCCGGCGGGGATTTTTGGATAACTAATTACTTTTAGCCTTACCCCATTAGACAATAAACCATGTTAGTCTTACACCACCTTACCTTATACAAGTAGATACCTATTTGCGTAATAGTTGCTCATACATGTACGCTAATTTCAAAATGTTCGCAGTTTAATAATATTATTCGAATTAGTCAAAAGACAAAAACAATCAAGTTCAACCTTCTAAACAATAAGGAATAATTTGTTTTTATTAAAGTTGTATCTCCTCCGAATTTTATATAAAAGTCATCAAGTTCGTCTCGTCATAGAATACATACAGACTTCGAGATCTATTGAGATGCCGAAATTCATTGACAAAGGAGCCACGTGATTGGTTATACTGTTGAACTATTATCTATTAACAATAGCTTCCTAAGGTTCAACTTTAACCTAGATAACGTGCGAAATAAATTGCGAAGCGTGCAAAATCGTGCGGATACCGAAAAGTACAATTGAATAAGACAGATCACATTTTAATAATATAGATTTGTCTCTGGACAAGCTCGAAGGGAGGCATAAATCGACCCCTAAGCCCCGTATATCTGGCTGAGCCCGGGCTTAGAGTTCGATGCGCATAATTATTGGGCCTAAGTTATTTTATAGCGATCCTCCCCAGGTTTATTATCTGCCGAATCGGCCCGGCCCGGTTTATTACCTTTGAGTTGTTGTTAAAAGTTGCTGATGACTTTCGGCGTGCGGTGTTTGATAAGATAGTCTGGAATTTAATGGTCTCTATTTATGGTCTCTAATCTGTAACCGGTGATTCACTTAGCTTTTGTTAAATAAAACGAAAAAAGTAATTTATATTAATTTTTGATTCATGTTTATAAACGGGTAAGGTTTAGGAGTGTTTCAACCGCTCGTTCCCTTGTGTAACGAAATGAAGACGAATATAATCTTATTTTTGGATTCCATCACAATTTGCAACAAGCGCAAAAATAATGTTACTCATTCGTGAAAACATAAACATACGTAACATAAGTTAAGGAGCGTTCAAGCTATTTAAATGTTCAAATATTTCGCTTGTTTATGCATACCGCTCTGTGACTCTTCTGCTTATCTTTCCAAACTTCTCCTTATAAGGGAGGTTATTATTAAAGGTTGTTTAACGCATTAAGTGCCAGTGGGCGTGGCCTAGGAACAAAATTGTATGACGGTGAACGCATATATGCGATGCTAGCAGTGAATGCGTTAGTAAAAAAAATGCACATTTACACCTTGTGATATGATTCATTTGCCTCTTTCTTATTTTCGACGGCAATTACGTCTTGCTCATTATAATATATAGCAACATGTTTCTTTCGTTTTTAACAACAATTGTACCCCGCACCTCCACCAAAATGTAGCGGGGCTGCAGCTCAGTGGTGGTTAAATAAATGGACGTGGACTTTTTATATATTTTATACTTTGACTTTAATACAACTTACTAGTTCATAGCTTATTCCCGAATGGCCGGCTCTTTCGGTGAGTGACAGAGACGGCCATAATTCGAATACTCATATACATGTATATTGTAATGTAAGATCTTAACTACCAGCTCAGCTGTCACCGACCAAGAAGTTCCTTACATTATACGTCTAGTGAAATATTAATCTGATGTCTCGTAATCCCAATTTGAGTATGATTATAACACGTATTATGTTTTCAGATGAACGGTCGCCGAAGAAGAGCGCCCGCGGATGAGGGAATCGTGTTCGCGAACGGAACCACGGTCATGCGGCGGCGGCGGCGGCGATCGAGGCGTAAGTCCTTCTTTTTATTCTAATTAAAATAATTGGGAAGGCCCTTCTACACTCCATACTTCAATAGACTAGTCTCCTAACAGTTCTAATCTGAGTATTTAGTGTTAGTTTGCTTGTAGCGCTAATAACATGTCGAATGCGTTGGTGATTGATATGTTCAGTTAGACCAAGTGTGCCAGCGAGGCATTAAAAAAAAACGATTATTCAATGTTAAGAATAAAAAAAGTTTCCTAAATTTGTCCGTTCCATTACATCACGTTTGAATATGAACTTTTCTTTATTTGCAAGAGCGTTACGTAATGGAAATTTAAATTTCTCAGACAATTTTTGGGACACTTTTTATTTTTCACATTGAAAGTGCTATTTATTCTGAGTAGGGTGAATCCAAAAACGTCAAGTTCTGGAAGAAATAGAGATTCAGTTTTTTTGGACAAACGCTCACCGACAATATATTCTACAATATTTTATGGTATCAGGACGCCGTTCGCTCCTGGAGCCAGAGGCCGAGCTGATCGTAGTCTCCGCGTCTCCGAAGCAGACCTGGGGCCGCGCGCCACTGCTCCGCCTGCTGCCGGCGGAGGGCCCGGCGCGCGCGCACTACCGCCTGGTCTACGGGGACCCGGACAGGAACTTCGTGCTCTCGCGCCGCGACGGCGGCTGGGCGCTGCGACTGCGCAAGCATCTGCGCCCCGACGCTGTGCTAGATCAACAGTTGGAGCTGGAAGCCAGGTAAACACTCTATCTATAATAATAATAATAAATAATAAATATTAAGGGACAATCATACACAAATCGACCTAGTCCCAAACTAAGCAAAGCTTGTACTATGGGTACTAGACGACGATATCATCATCATCATCATCATCATCTCAGCCATAGGACGTCCACTGCTGAACATAGGCCTCCGATATACATAATATATAAATACATATATAGATAACATCCATGACCCAAGAACAAATATTTTGCACAAATATTTGCCCCGGCCGGGATTCGAACCCGGGACCGCCGACTCAGTAGGCAGGTGTCTACCAACCGAGCCAAACGTGTCGTCAAACACACTATTATCTATCTATCTATTGTCTATCTATTAGATAAGGCCAAAGCATGGTAGTTATCATTTGCGGCTCGACGCTGTACTAGATCAACAATTGGAGCTGGAAGCCAGGTAAGCAGTCCCTCTGTCTATTAGACAAGCCCAAGGCATGGTAGGTTTCAAGCGAATACTACTTAAGCACCTGATGAACCAACAATAGGCTGGTTACCTACATTTTTTCGAAGACCATTAAATTATTATTTTTCTCTGCTGCTGTACGGATCTACAAACTGTAGCTCATAAAGTGTTCTTTACCGTGCTTTGTCCGAAATGTTTTGAATTGACAATGTCAATTTGACAGTTCGCAATAGCGTTGGTTAAAGGGACCTTTGCCTTCGAAAACTAGTTAATGGTTGCCACTTCTCAATGTCAAAATTTCAACGGTTTAACACTGACATGTGTCAGAATTTGAATGATTGATACTGACGTGTGTCAAAATTTAAATGGTTTGACATTGGGAAGTGCCGACCATCGACAATTTTTGCTAATTGTTTTATTTTCTATGTCCATGTTATTATGCGTTCAGCCCGTCTATCACAACTATGGTTCGCGACTCTCGTCTCGTCACTCTCTCACAGTATTGTACTAAAAGAAATAGGCAGTGTATCTCGCGCGAGAAAGAGTCGCATGTCACAGTTATGCTAGAAGTGCAGCGGGGCTAGCATATCTTACCCCGTCTTCGCTCGTCGCTGGACTCAGCATCATATGTCATTTTGGCACGGTATTCAAAGGAAAGTGAGAGATGTACTGTATGTCGCGCAACAGAGACTCTCGTGTCACAGTTATTCTAGAGGCGCAGTTCTCAATAAAGATGGTTTACGAATGAATCTATTCCAGGTTCGTGTCTCCGCCGAGCACCGGACGGAGAAGGCGAAGCGTCGACGTCAACACTCCTGCGCCGCTGCGCCTCTACGTGTCGGTGCGGATTGCGCCGCCCAAGCGCTGAATACCCACAGTATATACGATGTGCACGGTATGAAAATTGGTGAATCAAATTGGATGTGTGCTCGAAATCGACTCGGGACTAATATTATTGATAAAATTTGCATAATTTTACCTAAATCTAAATACACTGCCAGGTCGCGTTAGTTTTATATAAAATGACAGTTAAATGTGTGAGGAAATGGTTTATATAAATAAAATGCCATAATAAATAACTATAATGATAAATATACTATAGAAAGTCTGTGTTAACGATGTTCTGTGTGATCGGAATTGATATACTAATTTTATGTTACCAATTTTTGTTACATTAAACGGATAGTACATTTGATAGCGCTATTTTGTATTAAGAGTATCTTGTATTTTTTTCCAGCAACTATTCATAATTTTGAGTGATTCTACAGGCGTTCTATCGCCGTCAAAAATATTGAAAGTATGAGCTACACCAAATTGAAAACTTTCATACAATTAAATACTGTAACTACTTCTTACCATAATTGATCTAATTTAAAGAATATTATGGCCCATTGCTTTGATATTTATGACAGCGGTTGAAACCCCTGTTAAATCACCCTTTTATAAGATATTTGGGTAGGTACTTTGCATCGTACTATATTTTATTAATTTATATCATTGGTAGCATACATCCTCGAGGTCGCCCCTCTGTGTGACTCTCTTAAAAGTGTATTATAATTTGCACAAATCAAAAGGCTCGCCACTCGTTTCTTACAGTTGCCTTGTCCCGTATCCGTCCACATAATAGACGCCGTGTATAAATTCCGTCCTCAAATGCCTTTTAGTAGAGTGTTACACAGGTTATGTCAAAAACTTGGAACGTCAATTTTAGTGCTTTAAAAGCTTTATTATAGCACTGAAATTGACGTTCGAAGTTTTTAACCTAATCTACATGCGTAACACTATCTTAACTAAAAAAAAATCGTGTGTATTTCCAGAAAATTATAATTTGGGTATCTTCAAGGTAAGAGTGAATAGGCTATTACTAAACCGGCGAGCTACATCCTCGACCCCGTAGTCACTTTACCATCAGGCAATACTGAGGTCAATGGCCGGTCAGTCTGTGAATAAAAAAAACAAATTAAAATGTTCTTTTCTCCTTCATAGTTGCCATAAAGGGTGGTGAACGACATATGCAAAATTATAGGATTTTCTTTCTGGCATACAAGAGAAGCATATACGGGACACGGCACATGATGGTTACAAGATTGCGATCCTTTTCGAAATCTGAAATATTGAGCAATGCGCTTGAGTAGTGTTCATGTGTACAAATAAGTCCACTCTGTGCCTTTTCTATATCTGTTGACAACCAAAACTCAGTTGCTAATACCTACTTGAAACAAACCTCGTATCTCAGTTTCAATTAACTAAGTAGATACGAGGTTTTGAAGAGCAGTGACAGGAATTTTAATGAGCTTGGTTGTGAACGTTCGTTGGCAACCACTAGCTACAAGTAGATACTTTAACAAATCTCGTATCTCAGAGTCGCTCTACCTACTATATACGAGGTTATGAAGACAAGTGACAGGAATTTTAGTGAGTTTTCGTTGTCAGGCGATATTATTCATGTCATAATGTGCCTTTTTGTACTATGGCAGAGTTATTCTCAGGGGTTGATCCGAAATTTGTAGTTCGAATCCTACTTTCCCGCTCACTCAAATATAGGTTGACACTAGAGCAAAAGGGACGCAGTACGAACATCGAATTTCAAACTTCAGGGTGACCTCACTAGAAGCTGTTTGTCTCCAACATCTCGTTGGCAGTATTATATGATATTGAGTGCATAATTAAAACTTAACGAACAATGTTTATCGACGCTAATGGTTTTATCGTGTTGACCGCATTACTAAACATTAGGTTATTATCTAGAACGAACGAAGTCGAATAAAGTTAATACTTATTATCTCGTTTCTAATCGCTGTTTTTCCAGTAATTCGAAATGTTACTGTATAAAGGGAACTATGTTTCCAACCGAAGTAATTATTTTATTTAGAGATAAGAAAATTATTTATTTTATATTTCCAATTGTAAGTTCGATTTCTACTTAGCCATTTTTATTTTAGGTTTTAAGAAATCTTTGGCCTTTTAAATTAGTTTTAAAAGTACAAAAATGCAATAAACTTATTTTATTTTGTAAATATGTGTATACAAATGATAAATGCAATAATATAATTCTTAGTCGTAAGTAGTAGTGTTAATTAAGTCTAGTTTAGGCAGAGCGAATGGAAATAAATATTTTTTATTGTATTTACAGTGTTTTATTTGATTACTTTAATTTATAATCCGCAAGGTTTAAACCTCTTAGAGATGTTTATGTATGTTTTAGGGTTCCGTACCCAAAGGTTAAAAACGGGACCTATTACTAAGACTCCGTTGTCTGTCCGTCTGTCACCAGGCTGTCTCATGAACCGTGATAGCTAGACAGTTGAAATTTTCACAGATGATGTAGTTATGTTGCCGCTATAACAACAAATACTAAAAACATAATAAAATAAATATTTAAGTGGGGTTCCAATACAATAAACGTGATCGGTTGCGTTAACTTTGCACCAGGCATGTATGGCACCGTAAGCAATGATTAATAATTTTCAGACATTGAGGTATTATTTATAATAGAGCCACAGACCCGAACAAAAATTACAAAATAAGTGGCATCGTTGTCATGTTCAAGTAGATGTCAATAACGCTTCTTTATAATTTACAACAACATAATTACTTCGTACAAAAGAACTCATTGCTCAAACGTTTAAGTGTCAAATTGGCTTACGTACTTATTACCACAAATATTTTTCGTGTAAATTAACGTTTTTAGCGTATTCTGACTCATGTCTCTTGTCAAACTTGGAACATGGCACGAATGGAGCAGATTTTAATATTTTTACACATTAAAAATATTTTCATGATTATTTTATTTAGGTATTAAAATATATGTTTTGTTTGAACTAAATAAACTAGTAAATTGTTAATAACAAATTTAGTTACGTTTTTATTTAACAACTGCATAAAAAGTTTCCGATAGAAGGGATCAGTAATAATGACATTATTTCTCCTTGTTCCAGTATGTGAAATGAGAGTAAGACAAGTGCAAAATATTGACATTATTAACCCTTTAAAGTTTGATCTTATTTGTCGGTGGCGTGGTATGCACGGCAGCACACGTCGCCGTCGCCTTTATGTGTTCTTGGCGTTCAAAGGTTTAAACTGACACTGTCTGGACTCTGTGACAAAATAAAACAATAACAACAGAGCAATTTTTTTTGTAATTTATGAATGTCACCATTTTACGCTTCTGTTGATTAACATAAAAAAAAAACATATGATTATGCCGAACACACGAGAGACGAATTATTTGGCTTCAATTATTCTTCGCGTTTGTCTCTTGCTAAATGTGATCTCCATTTTTACGTTGTTGAGTATCGCATGGGAATCTTGAATAAAAAAAAATAGGATAATTATTTATTGCACTCCTTAATTTATTAATAAAATATAAAACTATAGCGACTCCTTAGATTTTTGTTCTGTGATGAGGTGCATTTTGTATGGACAATGTTAATAATTCTAATACAAAATATACTATGATTTTACATAGGATTCGTTAATTGTGGTAGTCCACATGGAAAGGGACCTTATGGCGGGAATGAGTTATCTACAGAAATGAAATCTAGAAGCATATACCTAGCTATATTTCACGAATCAACCTCCTAGCTTTTTTATTTTTTTATTATAATTTTTTAAAGTTGATCCATCGATATCTTCAGTTTCGAGAAAATTACAGTTAAAGTTTGGAGTCCCAAAAACCTAACTTATAATGCGAAGTTATGGAGCTGATGGTATATTACAATTGACTATGATATAATCTACCGGAAAATCACATAATATGTACAAGAGCTTTCCTACTTTAGGAGCTAGTGACGCCCAAACACAACAAGGTGCAAATTATCGATAATGGATTGAAAACACATTTACTCCCAGATTCTACGATATTTTTTGCTATTATTGACTTTCTAGTAGACTACATTTATTGGGGAAATGTCACATATAAATAAAACTAAAATATCTAGATTGCAACATTTTTTTTAATTTTTTTTCTTCATTTCAATTATTTTATGAAAAATAGACTCTTGAAGCAAAATTCTAACACGTATTCATAATAACGTCATAAAGTTTACATATATCAACATAATTATCAGCTTTACAAACATAATTTGCCTTAAATCTAAAAGTTTTAACAATTTTTAGTTACGTAGAGACGGTATCATTTTCGCCATACTTCAGAGAAAAGGGACCTTATGGAGGTCACTAAACTCAATTATGTAATCAAAACATGAAATATCAATATTTTAATGCAATTTCGCAGTAATTTTAATTGCAACTAATTTAACAGCGATATTAAAGAGCAAAAATATAATTGTTAAGCGGTTAGATTTCAAATCAACGTTAAAAAACTTTAGTGTGAAGAAGAGATTAATAAAAGGGCCCTTATGGCGGCCTTTAGCAAAAGTGACTATAAGGCTCGTTTGTTATATTTTTAAGGACTATTTTCTTTAATATATCTTTCTTATGTGATGCACACAAAGCAGTGAACTCATTTTTAGGGTTCCGTACCCAATGGGTAAAAACGGGACCCTATTACTGAGACTTCGCTGTCCGTCCGTCCGTCCGTCTGTCACCAGGCTGTATCTCAAGAACGGTGATAGCTAGACAGTTGAAATTTTCACAGATGATGTATTTTTATTGCCGCTATAACAACAAATACTAAAAATAAAATAAAGTAAATATTTAAGGGGGGCTCCCATACAACAAACGGATTGGTTGCGTTAACTTTGCACCTCATTTGTATGGGGCGCTATACATACCAGGTGCAAACTTAACTTAACCACTTAAGGATGAAAAGTGTTTGTACGGAACCCTCGGTGCGCGAGTCCGACTCGCACTTGACCGGTTTTTGTTACTATTAACGATGGGACGAGATCTACAGCGGGCGGTGGCAAGATAAAAGAACGCGGCTACCCAGCAATTCACTTTGAAATTGCCGACAGTCGCAAATCGGTTCTATTCTTGTATTTAAGTAATAATAATATTTGTTAACACAAAATATATATTTTGAAATGCATAATATGCAATCTACATTGTTACGTATGGTACAGTCTGCAAACAGCAAAGTTATTTCCTCTGCATTATTCCCATGCGGAAATGCAAAAGGAATAATGATATACTTATTTATTGACTGTACGTAATTACCTACCAGTTGTTAATTCTGATTCTGATGAATAAGGAGCTTAACAAAATGATTTTATTGTGTAATTAAGTCATCCCGCCATAAGGTCCCTTTTCTACTAAACTTAACAGGGATTTAAAACCCATAATATATTGACGTATATAAAAGTGAGTTAATTGAAAAGATAGTATAAATAACGTTCTTTTTATTAGAGCCATAAAAAAAAATACGATTTTCTGACACATTTCACAAAACTTCGATTATCTCGGAAACTAAATGCCGCCATAAGGTCCCTTTTGATTTGGATCGTCACAATTAATCAATAGAACTTAAGTAAAAAAGAATATTCCGTCCTGTTCCTTTATTTTATAGTTGTTATTTCTGTAATTTTTCACTGCAAATTAAGTCACTTTTGCGACCCGTCACGTGTCATGGTCTAAACGAGACTGATCGCCCAAGTAATGCGATTTGTGATTTTGCATTAGTTGGGAGGGTGCCATTTTTTCCGTCTGATTGTGTGTCCATGTAATTATTACGTCAATGTTTTCAGAGCTAATAAGATGTTTCACCCTAACTTCCCATCAACTTTTAATCCAAAATGCAGCCTCCAGTGTACAAGCTTCTTGCTCAATTGAAATGTCACTCAACTTCAGCAAGACAGCGAGAAAAACAAATCTGTCATCCAAAAGTCACCGTACCAAGAAAATTCCCCACGAAATGATATATTTTGCTCGCATTTGAACGCTTAATTTTGCAAAATGGCGCCGCCGCCTCCGTCGGAATACTCTTGCGAGCTCAATACCAACCAATATTTCCTAATGTGTGCAGGAGGTGGTATAATATCATGTGGGACCACGCACACTTTTGTCACACCACTGGATCTCGTCAAGTGCCGCCTACAGGTAATCTAAGAGGCCTTATTCCCTTTGAAATCATTTTTTTTCATATTATGACTTCAAACAAGTTTTTTAAGCTAAAAGGCAATTTATTAAAAGACAAAAACTTAGCAAAATACATATCACAGCATCCACAGCACTTTTTGAAGTGAATAATACTTTTCCCTTAGTTCTAGATAGTATAACGACACAGTTATTTCATGCTTTCATTGCGTGCAGTCCAAAATAAGTTAAAAAACCAGTTTACTGCGTCAATTTTGTCAAGGTAGAGTAGTTTTTTATACAAAAATCGCAATTGCCATATTCTAAGTAGTAACAATGATAATATGTTAAGAAACATGTTTGATCATAGAGAAAAATGTTTAAAACAATCAGCATTTTTGAAGGGATAAGGAGCCTTTTAAGACTTAGTTTGATTAGCCGAAGACGTTTCACCAGTCATTATACCGCCTAAGGGAGTAACAGCATGCTGCATTTAGATGTTATCAACTGAGGTATCAATTTCTGAGTTTCATTGGTCGTTTAATACCTACCGCCTGCGGGGTGTGACTGCATGCTGTATATCGACCGATGAAACTTAGGATGAATTATAACAAAAGATTTTATGCACATATGATATAGATGGCATTGATACGATATGGTCCTAATATGAAAGCACTTCGCTGTTTTTTAGGGTTCCGTACCCAAAGGGTCAAAACGGGACCCTATTACTGAGACTTCGCTGTCCGTCCGTCCGTCCGTCTGTCACCAGGCTGTATCTCAAGAACGGTGATAGCTAGATAGAAATTTTCACAGATGATGTATTTCTATTGCCGCTATAACAACAAATACTAAAAATAAAATAAAATAAATATTTAAGGGCGCTCCCATACAACAAACTTGTTTTATGGTGCGGAACCCTTCATGCGCGAGTCAGACTCGCACTTGCCCAATTTTATTAACATTAAATATGATTATTTAGAGGCCGTTGTAGCCCACCTTTAGGTATTTAATCCCACTTTATATTTTCCTACAAGGCCCTTAGGTGGCTTGTATCTGGCGGTTTTCCAGATATTTTAACAAAAAATATCGACCCGGTTGGTGAAGTCTGTAAACCCAATTATGGAACGTGAGCGTACCTAGTACTTACTCGTACCTCAAAGTTTTCTGGGCCCTTGTAGTATGGTACAGTTAACGATAAAAAAACATTTGCCACTAATGTGACATAGATTTGTTCATTGGAGTGGTGTGGAGGGGTATCGAAAGATAGTGTATGGGTCATTGTCAGTTCAAAAAACAAAATTTGTCCCTTCGGTGGTCAAAAGTTAAGAGTTTGTATGAATCTAGGTTATGTTGCTGTTACATCGGATTATAGAAGAGGGAACGTTCTTTACTTTCACAGGCATTTAATCAGAAAATTAGGCCCTGGAATCCTTAATTTCGCAAATGTCCACCGGAAAGACGCGCACCTAAATCTGACAATGACCCGTATTTAATATGAGCGATAAAGTAATAATTTAATTATTTCTAGGTCGACCCCGGCAAGTATAAATCTATTTTCAAGGGCTTCGGGGTATCGTACGCCGAGGGCGGCGCTGCGAATCTGGTCAAAGGCTGGGCGCCCACCTTCTGCGGCTATTCATGCCAGGGAGCGTTCAAATTCGGTGGATATGAGTACTTTAAATTTTTATACAGTAATATGGTGGGCGATGAAAATGCTTACCTGTACAGGACTGGACTGTATCTAGTTGCCGCGGCCTCCGCGGAGATGTGCGCTGATGTCGCGCTGTGCCCTTTCGAAGCCACCAAGGTACGGATTCAGACCACTCCTGGGTATACCTCGCAGATGCGAAAGGCGATGCCTCACATGGTAGCGACGGAAGGCTTCGGAGTATTCTACAAGGGTATCGTGCCGCTCTGGGGCCGGCAGGTGCCGTACACAATGATGAAGTTTTCATCCTTCGAAAAGACTGTGGAGTATCTGTACGCGAACGTGGTTCCGAAGCCAAGGGAGCAGTGCACGAAGGGTGAGCAGCTGGGGGTCACGTTTGCTGCGGGTTACATCGCCGGGGTACTCTGTGCGATCGTGTCTCACCCCGCAGATACCCTAGTCTCCAAGATGAACAAGGATCCTAGCTCAAGCATGGGCAGTGTCTTGTCGGAGGTCGGGTTCTTCGGTATCTGGCGAGGCTTGATGGCCCGTATCATCATGATAGGGACACTGACCGGGCTGCAGTGGTTCATCTACGACGGCTATAAAGTATACTTCAGAATGCCGCGCCCGGCGCCCGGCGCCATGCCGGAGTCACTCAGAAAGAAACTGAACAAATAGTGAAACACTTTTACAAAACGCTCCAAATAGTCTAACCCGAGTTTTGCGTGTTATCCTTCAGTTGTCGAGTGATTTTCTAAAAACTCATCTACAGTCATCAAATTTATATTTTATTTTATTACTTAGGAATAGGTCTACTTACAAAAATTTTGATTGAACTACATAAGCCCGCATATTTTCTCCCTACCGTTTGTATTTTTTTCGTACGTGATAATATTGTGTTTAGACTGTTATAATTTTATTATTCCAAGTTTACCCCGTATTTGGTCAATATTTTATATTTTAGCACACGATAGCTCAAATGTACTTTTATAGACAATATTAAAATCACGATCTAATTCCGCGGCGAATAGAAGATAGAAATGACTGAAAAAAATAGTCAGGGTTGCCACTTCATATATTCCAAAAATCCGGATATGAATATTTTTTCCTTGGGATATAAAATGAATAGTCATTTGAGTATATTTGCAACGAAATTATGTTTAGGTTTTTCCAAAATTGAAATCCCAGCCTCAGCCGCTCCGCTTCGGACGGCTCCTGAGCTTTGTCACAGCGAGCGAGGGCTGCTCTCTCTCCGCGCCTCCAGCTTTCTAAAAACACTCTAGGGTGCTCTGTGTCAGCACGCAAACTAACCAGCTAGAGTACTAGATTCGGGGTTTCGCAGCCTAATATATCGTACACATAATGTAACATTTCAAAACTTCTACAATTTGTCATCGAATTATAATCCACCATTTATCTTGGTAATTATCAAGTTTAGAAAAAAGTCTCTCGAACACTCATTTTTGCGTATTCTTTACGATTTCATCATCGAACACGTGTGTCATAGTTAGAAATGTGCCTTTTCCATAAATTTGTGAAACGGCACATCACTAGTCACAATGACATCGTACCCATCGAAAATGTTTTAAGACCCTTTTTGCTATACTTTAACCTCATTTTGTGTTTTGCCATGTGCATTTGACTAAATTTAATGTTTGTTGTTTATTTTATGTTTATATCATTTGCTAAAATACCAAATGCCTAAAATGCCATTTTTCGCAGTAATATTTATATGAATTTAAATTTCACTAAATGAAAATTTACGTAAAATTATGCGAAAGATTGCATTGGCAAAAAAATACAGTTGCTAAATATTTGTTTGGGTAGTGAAATTTTACCAAAATAATTAACACAAAACGGCAGGAGCCCTAGAGGCATTTTATCGAAACGTAGCAACGAAACTAAATATCGGGACCCGGATATATTTTTCACCCAAAGTGACAGCCCTAGCCACAAAAAACGGGTGTTACTTCTACAATTTGTCTCTCTTATTGTCCGCGGAATTAAATCGTGATTTGAATACTGTTGATCTACATTTGGCTATCGTGTAGTAAAATATTTTCACCTACAGTGTAAATATGGAATAAAAAAATGAAAACAGATTTCTTTTTAAAACAATATTATCTCCGAAAGTAAACACGGTAAGTGTACGAAAAACAATGCATACGGCAGGAAGTTAAACGCTGGTTGATGTGGTTATATAAAGAAAATTGTAAGTAGACCTGTTCTTAAGCTATATATAAAATGAAGTGTATATTTTCATGACTGAGTTATAAGCAAACTTAGATGATTAAAAAAACCTACATGACCTATCGATGTGGGAGTTTAGTCTGATATTTGTAATAGTAATATGTATCGTATTCTTGAAAAGATACCCACTTGATACAAAGACTGTGAACGAATATTATTACAAGTAACTTGTTTTGGCATTATTATTAATGTGTGTGAATAAAAGTAATTTGCTTAGTAATTGCGGACACTCACATTTCTCAGCAATTAAACGATCTCATTTTTTGGGGATTAAATACCTATGACTAAGTACAAATTTAAAAGTACTCTTTAGAGAAAAATAATCAAGTTTGATATCTTCACGGAGCACTACAAATGGTTCGTCAAAGGCGTCAGTCATCCCTACTGTGCGGTATGAAATGTAAATAGAAATACAAGTAATTTTCAATTTTTAATTCTGAAAAGCAGGTACAATTATTTATTGTTTTATTGAATTAAACGTATTCTAAAGAGAGCTTAAGGACTTTTAATTTGCTTCTGGATTACGAAGTCTTAATGTTTTTTTCAGAGACTTATTATAGTACATTACGGCAGAGACCAGTAAGTAAGCCACACTGGCCGAGTAGGAATTAGACGGACCGAGCCGTAGGCGAGGTCCGGATATAATACGAGGCCAGGATGGCTCTTACGGTCGAAGCAAGTATAGTGCTTTTCTCAAAAATTAAACAAGAAAATTAGACTAAAATTATATTTTGTAGGTGACATTTATATTCGGCCATTTTCCAATGAATATTTTTGTATTTTATTATTACACATTGTGATATTCGACGTCGCAGGCACCATTAACTCCCACGATAACAACCTATAACAAAAATAATTATGAGTTTATACTTGGATAAAAGATATAGTTATATCGTTATCAAATAGTGGCAGCATTTATTTACCTTCATCGCCAAAATGGTTACCATCTAGAGCTTGATTTAAGAACTTTTCTATATTTTGCTGCTGAATATTTGTGATTTCTTTCTTTGTAGCCGTCCGATTGTCTCAGAAAGATTGTTGAAATATTCTGACCTTATCACACATTATCTGACCAATTATTAACTTTTCTTCTCTCTTTCTCTTTTTCGTCTCTTGTATTTTTTTATATCTCCTTGGATTTAGTCGGAAGTAAATTATTTTAGCTAACTCTGCCTCCGCTTTTAAGTATGGAGGAGTGCCGTCTATTCGAAATCAGACTCGTCCGAACTCATTTTTGCTGAATTATTGTAATAGATCACACAAACAAATTTGAAATTTTTGTCTTTTAATTTAAATCCCGCCTTAATTTCTTTTTTATAAATACTGCGTTTAATTATTTGCACTGTCTTACAAATCTAAGTCTTAAAGATAAAATTTATTTTATTATTTTATTTTATTATTATTGTTATACATGGTTGTATTTTCTAACTAATTTTCATATCATAAAGCTTACCTTCAATTTCAACTCCGAGGTTTTTTCTAAACGACACAAGAAAGGAAGGAATTCCGAAATATCATTGTCATTTTACACAGCACAATTATGAACTAAACGCTGCATACAAACTTCCGCACTAAACCTTGTCGCTACTTTTTTTTTTTAAATAATTATACATCTTGAGTTACGTTTATACTGCCAATAGTGCTAACCTCTTTTTATTTTACATTTGCTCTTAGTGTAAATTGCAAGTGTATACTGCAATGTCGTCTCTTTCTATTTAATCTATGAAAACGGGACGCCACTTTTTAATTTCTACAATTTGCTGTCGCACTGTACTTAATAATTAAAACAATTTGTGGAATGCATCCTTTTTACATTTATATACGACCTCATCGCCTTCACATCCTTAGTTTTTTATATGTCGGTGACGATGTAAATCGTGTTTCGATATTCAAATATCTTGATACGTAATAGGAATTACATACTTACTTACTGGACAAATATTGATTCCAAATTTAAAATCTCGCTGTTTACTGGACACTTCTAAAAAGTCTTCGGTATGTTCCACTTACTGTAGTCTATCTAGCGATGGTAAGGCAACATTACATGCAATTTTTGAGAAAAATATGTATACCTTAAGGTCGGGGTACTTTGGCCCCAAAAGGTTACTTTGTCTATCCATAAAAATGCATGTATTTTATCGAGTCCATAAATTAAAAAAAAAAACCGACCAAGAGCGAGTTGACTCGCGCACCGAGGGTTCCGTACAATGGTAGCTGATTAGTCAAATCAAGTCATGGTTTTCTATGAGTGGACAAATTAACCTAGCATAACCTGTGAGACGCGACTTTTTGTCGCGCGACAAACACTACCTGTCACTTTCCTATCAATACGGTGCGAGCAAGACAGGTGATGCAGAGTCGCGCGACAAGCGATGGGCTACTGATTGTATGAGATTATGCGTGCATGCGATTTTGACGTACAATTTAAGGCTAATAGAAATAAAAATACTTACCCGTTTAAAGAAAATGTTTCCTTTATCTCGTTCATCGTTGTTAAAAAAAAAAAAACAATTTTTAGCAGTTCAATGCACAATAGGTTCTCAAATAGTGAGTGGCCGGCACAAGCCCTTTTCACGTATAAGGCTTGTTTAGTGCTTCTCTCAAACACATGCAATGAAATAAAAAAATACACCACTCCAAAAAAACAATTCAGCTGTTTAGCCTGTTCATGAACACAGGCGCCATGTTTAAAAAAATATGACTTCCCGATCTAGGCCTTCAATTTTGTATGAAATTCCTTTACAGTTCTCTCGAGTTGTTCTGCCCGAAACGTGACACTTCGAAGCCTGTTACAACGCACGTTATGACGATATTTCATTGCATGTTTGAGAAAAATAATATTATACAACCTTTTGATGCATATAATTTCTCTATGGACTAACGTAAGTAATAAGTAATAAAACGTAATAAACCGAAGCCTAGATAATTAATTACATAAAGCGACGGCTATAAGGCCGCTTAGGAATCTACTTACCCAAAAAACGAATAATTAAAGCGTGGATTACTATATAATCTGATGAACTTAACGGACTCACTAAGAGGTTGTTTAATATCATTCATTACGCTACGTTGGCGACTCGTAGTTTTATCAACTTTGTAAGATATTCGAAGTTCTACAAACTCAGGACTTCGAATATCTTGCCCGTAGCATTTTGCTTTAATAAATTGTATATTAGTAATTAGCATTATAGTTGAAGAAGCTAGATATATGTTTATAATTAGGAGCTGCGCGACAACTATCCACTGAGTGGATACAGCAGGATGGCTACCGAAGCAGAGACCGAAAAGGAGATGGCGGGAGGACTTGTTACGCTTGGTAGGAACATACATCTCACCACGACGACTGGTGAGTGAGAGAGAGTGGGTGTCCCACTGCTGAGCTAATGTGCTGTGTACGTAGGCTAAATAAAAATAAAATAAGGAATAAAATATCACTGCATTAGTTCCTGTTAAAGAAGTAGTATCGCTGGCCATCGCTGGTTTTAATCCAATAAAAAACATCAAAGCCGAATTCCAATTTAAAACATCAGAATATATTATGCCGAAAACGTACGATTTATTTTGACTGAAAATTCGTTTCAACGTAAATAAAATCCAATGTGTTCATTTTAAACGACGATCCAACTTCTACCCTACAATAGCGTATGAATAAAATGCTTCCACAGCTAGCGATATATTGAAAAATACGGCCAGAAAAACATACAGCTCGCAGTAGAGGGTCCTTCGGGAAGCAATAACGATAATATAGGGATTTACCCCAACACTGAGCGTCTTACGAGATTTAACCGGGCCGGTTAAAGTGACCCGGTCGCCGGGCCGGGCGCCCGGGTAATGGGAACCCGGACAATGTTTATAAGTGCTCGGATCAACCAAACACCGCAGCGCCCGTTTAGCATAAACTCAAATTATCTACTGTTTACGATACTTTGTTTTATAGATTCGACAAAAAGCTTATTTTATGGGATAGTTTGTTTTTTCGGGTTTACTACGGTCAACTAATAAAAGAGCTCTTAAATGGAATCAGTGGGATGAGTAATAACTAGTTTTTATAGCGTATAGCGCGGCGAATCCGTGTCGCTGAAAATATTGAATCGGTACCAACAGACACATAATTTCACAGTTAAATCAAGGAAGAATAATCATAGTTTGAATAAGAACCAAAGAAGAACTTAATACCAAACTGAGATTGAAAGAAAGACTGGATTGTCTGGCCAAGGCAAAACGTAAAACTAAGATGAACCACGGGTGGTAATTCGTAAAGCCCCAGATAACACTTTTCACCTTCGGTTCGGGCAAACACCTCCGATCTCCCTCTGGCCACGTGGTCTGACTGCTTTTGTCCTAAATCGGACGACATGAATTTTTATTCCTGTTGGATCGATTCTGGGACATTCAAGAACTTACTGTCCTGGTTGCACTGAAACTGCGCCTATTGTTTTTCTCCTGATAGTGTGTTAAATCATTTGTTCACCAAAAACCCCGAGGCTGCTACTGAAGGGGTCCTCTTCTGATCATTGGACTTAATGCCTAGTTTACTAGAGCTTACACAAATACGTATACATTCTAGAGTCTGGCTAGCCAACTAATGTTGACAGATATTTCCTTGTGGTATCACTAATTGTCTATGATTTAAACAATTTAGTGGGTGGGTCCTCTATAAATAATTTTGATACTTTATGAACTAGTTCGGGTATGGTGGCACGAACTGAGAAGGCCTATGTCCAGCAGTGGACGACTCCGGGCTGATGAACTAGTTCTAACATTTCGATTGAGTTGAAATTTGGCATAGCACTTATGTATTTTTTTTGGTTATGGTATAATACTATTATCTATGATGACTGATATCTATGATAGATAATGGTATTATCAAGCTAGGTCTTATTTACACTACATTAAATTTTTCGCCTTGTATATGGTTAGAAAGTGTAAACATATGTGTTTGTCGTTGGATGTACTGTACATAATGGTAGAAGTTATGTGAGCTGACTGTGAGTGCACGTCAACATATATTTAACTTATTTCCTTAGGTACCTTACGTGTGCATAGAATATCAAAAATATTTTCTAGTATCAAAACTATAATTCATAATCATTTCTGTCCAAGAATATGGTACATTTGGTTAGTATAAAGTGTCTTAGTGCAGCACTAATAGTGCTACATATTCGGCCAGTATTGGCGTAGAAATGATATTATAGTTTCCTACTACACAAAGTGTGACCAGCCGCAATTTTTTTAAATTTCCCGCCAAAATAATATTTTTAAGTAATATTTCATTAGCCAGACTATATTTACTTGTGTATATTCATAAATGGATTATAGTGCTTGGTCGAGAATTTAATCATATCTAAAAGAATATAAACCTTATTGCAACGTGTTAAGGTCTATGGGTGTACTTAACCTGTGTCTGTGTTTACTTGTACCTACCTTCACTGTCGATTTCGTCCAAGATATTGTCATTGTCGCATCTTTGATAGGGTTCTGTAACTTTTACAAGATAACGTTGCTTAATTGAATTGTTAATTCAATTCAATTTCATCACAAATCACGTAGTCATTACAATTCATAAACGAGAAACGTTAACGTTCTAAGGCTGCCAATACATTGTAGCGGAGCGGAGTAAATGAACAAATCAGGGGGGTAATTCCACCAATTTTAGAGAGATGATGGAGATCTCTCCATTTCATCGCCATCCGTCACTTTTGAGATGTCCCTACTTGACAAGTGGCGATTTCCCTAGAATATAGCAACTTCATCAATCCGGTCGCGCTTAAATTGCGTTTCCTTTATATGTGACGGCATAAATAACAGGCGCATACTTGTCTTAGTGTAGTGCGTGAAATTAGTCAGTTACGTTTCGTTCAAAACAGAAATTCATATGCATGAATAGAATTTTTTTAAATCATTATCGCCTTCATATTCCCAAAATTGAGATGAGATATGTCACTTGAAGCTCATCGCATTTTAATGACAGTTCAAAGGCGATATCACTGTTATCTAATGGAAATTTGACGTTTAGCGATCTCTCAAACGGCATTCTCGAAGTAGGTCCCAGGCTGGGTCATCGTGAAGCCCGAAAGAAGTGCATTCAAATCTGAGAAATCGTTTATAAACATCTCCGCTTCGCTTAATTTCTGTGGACAGACAGCCATAACATAAGTAATAAGTAACTTTTCAGTGCATTTTCGGGCTCGGTTGAATCTTTTTAACTTGCCCCAAACTCGTTGCGTCGTAAACCGGATCAAACTGCCGAAGATAAGACACCAACTAGAATTCCCAAAATCAAAGCAAATAGGGCGAAATATAAAATAGTAATGCTTCGGGACGTGCGCGCCGGGTGGGAATTTGGGATTCACTGTACTGATGTAAAAATCCGATAAGACAGCCTTCCCGATCCTCTGGGAATATATGTCATAAATCATACACGATACGCCTATTCTGAGATAATTTCGTATATTTGAACATCTAAATATTATTAGTTTGAGACCTCGAAAGTAGGATTACTCTCAATAGCCTGCGGCTGATAAAAATATTCCGTGTAGCTAGAAAATAATGTCCTCATATCATATTTATGTACAGGGTTAGGGTCTTCTTGATATTTTAATTTCCTTTGTGAGACAAAATATAAAACTTGATTGAAATCAGCGGACATGTCTATGATGGACATGATGGTCGATAAATAAGTGACAACGCATCCGTCACGTTTTGACAAGAAGCGAGTATGAGTGACAGATGCTTTGTCGCTTATTTATCATGTGATAAACGGAACCATAGGCCAGCAGAACCCAGAACGACAAACTTCGAACGTCATTTCAATTACACTTCAATTACAATTTTACATCTCATCTTAGCATAAGATAATTATGATTTTTTAAACGGAATTCGAACAATTTTCTGTTCCAAGTAAGCTTAATTTCAATTTCCTAATAGGCTAGCTAATTTTCCTTTTTCGGACGAGTCGTAATTATGACTCCACCAATAAATCAGGAACTACATTTATTAGACAGCGAGCATTGTTCCAACTTAAAGCGGTGCCGAACAAAGTCAGATGCAAAACTTGCGCAAATTATGTAAGTAGTGATAAGTACAGGAATAAAATCTTCATTCTCTTTGGGACGACTCCATTGTGGCCGGGACAATGTAGACTGGAGCTTTGTCTTCTGCAAACAAAAAGAAGGACAGTTTAGCTACGAATTGTAATTAATTAGGGAGCGTTTTGGTTATTTTACTTTAGGCTGTTATGTCTTACGCTCCAGTAAGCTGGGCTTACCAGAGCTCGAATCTGTTCGTTGCAAACATTATAGCTAAAAAAACCAGCCAAGTGCGAGTCGGACTCGCGCATCGAGGGTTTCGTACAAACACTTCCCATCATAACTGGCCAGTAAGTTTGCACCTGGTATGTATGGCGCCGCATACAAATGAGGTGCAAAGTTAGCGCAACCGATCACGTTTGTTGTATGGGAGCCCCACTTAAATATTTATTTTATTCTGTTTTTAGTATTTGTTGTTATAGCGGCAACAGAAATACGTCATCTGTGAAAATTTCAACTGTCTAGCTATCACGGTTCATGAGACAGCCGGACGGCCAGCGGAATCTTAGTAATAGGGTTCCGTTATTTACCCTTGGGTACAGAACCCTAAAAAGAGGCAACAAACTCGACGCCGAAAATGCACTGAAAAATGCAAAAACCGCAACTAAACATGTAAATTAAGTCGGCGATAAAACTGGATCGCCACAGCATTTAAATTGTAAAAGTACAAATCCACATGCATTGTCTCGTCTCGACGACACATGGGATTGCAAATTCAAACGGTGAAAGCGACTGTCGCTAAATATTTACACAGATGTTCATCACTCCTATTGATTTTGTTCCCAATGCCGTCTCTAGACACTCGTCGCATCAATTCGCTATTCTAAACTTTATATTCTACTGCTGAACGCGATAGCACCCGCAGATGTATTGGAAACCGCCGCAGCGATAAGTTAGGAACTCGCGCGAACTTGGGCAACTTTTTGAATCGAATTTTTGTTGCGGCGCAATCGAAATGTACATACATTGAGAAATAATAAAGTCGCCGAGCTTATTGCGACATGATTGGGCTTAGAATTCGAGTTTGCAACAATCTGGGACGTCGATGGATTTACTAAGTGTATTATTGACTTTATGTCGGGAGACTCGCTAAAAATTGTCGTGTGAATTATTGACGAGTTTTCCGAATAGAAAAAGCCAGTTAATTTATTCATCGAGCGAGTGGACTGTCATTGCAGCTTCGGTCAAAATTCATTCATTTGCCCACAAGCTTTCTGGTTGATCGCATTTCTCAACCGATTTTCATGAAATTTTGTGAGTACATTCGATAAGATTAGATGTCTTGTTGGTGTTTTTCGTGTTACAGATGGGAAACAATGTTTCGGGATTGACACAGGATACCGTTTTTCGTTTTTTCTTTTAATGGCGTAGATATGTAGTTTGAAAAAGTGAAAAATTAGTAATAGAGTCTGGCTAGCTAATGTTGACAGATATTTCCTTGTGGTATTTCCAATTGTCTATGATTTCAACAATTTATTAGGTGGGTCCTCGATAAATAATTTTGATACTTTATGTAGGTACTAGTTCTAATATTCCGATCAAATTGAAATTTGACATAGTACTTAAGCAATTATTTTGGTGATGGTTTAATATAGTATTATCGAGCTAGGTCTTATTTACACTACCTTTAATTTTTCGCCTTGTATATGGTTAGAAAGTGTGAACATAGGTATTTGTTTGTTGTTGACTGTACTGTACATAGTGGTAGAAATTATGTGACCTGACTATGAGTAGTGCGCGTCAACATATATTTAACTTATTTCTTTAGGTAGGTACCTTACGTGTGCATAGAAAATCAAAAATATGTTCTAGTGTCAAAACTATAATTCTTACTACATAAAGTGTGACCAGCCGCAGATTTTATAAATTTCCCGCCAAAACTTCGAGTAATATTTCATTAGCCAGACTATAATTATCTGCCTTTTAAAGCAAATTCGTGAGGTATACAGCTCACAAAGCTAGTGTTTATCCCCGCTTAAAACAGTCGATTGAGTTTCGCACCAATTAAAATGTGCTAGCGAGTCCACAAACAATATATTTAGTCTGCTCATTCAATTAATACAGTTCCTTTCGCATAAATACTGATCAGTTCGGGAATTATTAGACCGGCTACACACAGTCCGAATTCCGGTCCAGTTTCCGAAGGTACTTACACTACAATACTCCGAAGTTTCATTTGTCAGAATGCATCATCATTCAATTCTCATAATTCCGAAAATCATGTTCAGATTTAATATTTAGTTCTTTTTTGGGATATCACATAGCCCTAACCTAACCTAACTATTGTAGGTATGTAACATACCATCCATGGAAAAAGGGTGCGGTTCAAGTTGCATAAAAACATTTAGCATATTTTCATTTAACTACTTTCATAATGAATAATAAACACATTGCATAAAAACAAAATTCATAATTTTGTCAAGCATAATATTTAAACATCATAACCATTAATAATCATAATAACATTCGTTATAATGTTCATAAGTCATAATGTCACTTGGTATAACATACATTCAGAATATTTATTAAAACTCATAAAAACACTTAAAATAATTATCAAGTTGCATAAATATCATATCAAATAAGTCCCGAATAAAAAGTTATTGAGTACCTACTGAAATATTGTTACTTATGTTTTTTTTTACCCTAAAAACGAAACTGATCCAAGAGATAGGTAGGTTAGGGTTATTTTTTGTATGACCTTAAAAACGAAACTGCTCCAAGAGATAGGTAGGTTAGGGTTATTTTTTTTATGAGCCTAAAAACGAAACTGCTCCCAGAGATAGGTAGGTTAGGGCTTTTTATACCCTAAAAACGAAACTACTCCGAGAGAAAGGTAGGTTAGGGTTATTTTTTTTATGACCCTTGAAACGAAACTGCTCCAAGAGATAGGTAGGTTAGGGTTTTTTTTTATGACCCTAAAAACGAAACTGCTCCCAGAGACAGGTAGGTTAGGGTTTTTTTTACCCTAAAAACGAAACTGCTCCAAGAGATAGGTATGTTAGGGTTATTTTTTTTATGACCCTAAAAACGAAACTGCTCCCAGAGATAGGTAGGTTAGAGTTTTTTTTTATGACCCTTAAAAGGTACTAATTGCTCCTAATTGGCTCGGCAATGGGGAAAAATGAATAAGAAAAAAATATTATATTATTTTTGGATATATTTATTTGGACACCATTAATTATGCTTTAAGTTATTATGAAAAAAGTATGATATGACAATGGTATAGTATACAAAGTGACTATTATGCTATTTGTCTATTATGCAAATACATTATTATGCAATTAAGCTTTTATAATTTTCGAAATTATGAAATACGTTTGTATGCATTTTGTTTTTATGCTATATGATCACTTATGCAGGTTGAAATTATGCAATTCGTTTTATGCAAAATGAAAATTCGCAAATTGTTGTTATGCAAAACATTACACACCCATGGAAAAAATATCATTTTGCGTTATTTTACTTTCGGAATTTTGAAAATTCAGAATATGATTGAATATGATTTAGAAGATGGTTTTATATAAATTAAACTTCGGAATTTTTTGATCCCGCTTTCTGAACGGAATGACGTCAGCAAGCGAGACAACGCCATATGACAGACAGAGACAGAGACACTTACTGAAATCATTCCGTACAGAAACCAAACCGGAATTCAGACTGTGTATATGGGTATTAGAGTTCCTTCGGCTTTGTCGTCACGGAAACACTTAGCCGTACTCAGACGGGATTCCACGTCTGTACCGCTTTGATCACGCCATTGAATAAGTCTGAGGAAACAAATAGAAACGGATATTAAATTCAACCCTTCATCAGCTTGACACGAGGCTACGATTGTGACATTAAAATATGTCTCGTTTGACTTGCAACCGACTCTCAAAGAGCTATTCGGTTGTATTATTGTTTTTATCTACATACCTACACCCATCTTGTTAAGTTACTATAACAAGTTCAGATATTATGGGCAAGGACCTACATTACTTGGCGGCGAGATGTAATTTCATAACAGTACCATAGCCCCCGCTAGGTCACCATTACAGTATCAATTTTTATCCTGTTATGGTCACCTCGCCTCCGCCGCGCGAATCACCTCATGTGTTCCTCTGCTCCCCGGACAGACTGGGAGTCCTTCTGAGTATATAATATTTTCATAAAAGAAAATCTATGATAATGACGATGAATATGTGTATAGATGAAGTAGTGTATGCAACTGTACATAATTAGGTCTTAAAACACTCGTGTGATCCTATTATGAAACTCGCCTACGGCTCGTTTCATACTCATGTTTTAAGACCTCTCATTATGTAGCAGTTTTTATGCAACAACAAAACTCACGCGGAAATTCTACACACACACACTCTCACTCAAACGTATCGTATGACTCGTATCAACGGTCAGAGAAAAATTGTTTTCTACAAAGTTCGTTGTTGCTTTTTATAACTGTATTTCGAGTAGAATACTGCCATGCTACGACAAAAGGAAGTATCTTACTATGACATCAGTATAATACGGCAACACGGCAGAATATAGGTACACTACTATCGCTAGAATCAAATTTAACAACTATTGCTACTTTGTATCGATATGTTAGTGACAGACGACAACAAAACATCGACCAAAATAATATATAAATATTGTAATTAAAACAACACTATATTGCTTTTCTAACCCTCGATATAATAACGTGTCAGTCAATTATTAGTGCTCACGCGTTATACTTATTTGCGTATTTTTTCACGCATTCATGCAACTAATGGTAACATCCTCCTACCGCGAAAAGCTAAATAAATACGCAAATTAATAAAACTAACCACTACCAAAATAACAAACTCGACTCGTGTTTTGCTCCTCTACAATAAATAAATAAATATTGTAAGATTCCAACGTCCTTCTTCGCTCTTATTTTATTTATATTAAATTTAAAATTATCTGCCATAATTTCCTTCTTTTCCTTGTCCTTAATTAGTTAAAATTGAACCGTAATGGCCCTTTTCCAAGTGCGAGTCGGACTCGCGCACCCAGGGTTCCGTGCAAACACTTCCCATCTTAATTGGCCGGGTTAAGTTTGCATGGTATGTATGTCGCCGCATACATGAGGTGCAAAGTTATCGCAACCGATCACGTTTGTTGTATGGGATACTAAAAACAGAATAAAATAAATATTTAAGTGGGGCCACTTAAATATTTATTTTATTCTGTTTTTAGTATTTGCAATTATTGAGAGACGTGGTGGAGGTGGATCTGCGTGAGCTTCAAGCCGAAAATTGGCAAGAAACTGCGCAGGATCGGGACAAGTGGCGTACTCTCGTTTCGGAGGCTAAGATTCTGTTTGGGTCACTGAGCCGAAATAGTTAGTTAGTTAGTTTTAGTATTTGCTTTTGTAGCAGCAACAGAAATTCTTCATCTGTGAAAATTTCAACTGTCTAGCTGTCACGGTTCATGAGATGCAGCCTTACCGTTTTTACCCTTTTACCTTTTAGGTACGGAACCCTAACTTACCCCCATAAAATACCTCCTTCCCGTAGCTTTTCCCGTAGCTAAGGATTGCCACCATGACAACGCGAGCTGACGATGATAAGTAATCCATTTAAGTCATATCTGGCACTTCCTCAAATATAAAAGGCTTTGCTTGTAACTGAGTAAGGATTAACGCGGTATTGGAAATTTGGACTTGAATGAACATCTTTCCTTATTTGTTTGTACTGTTTTAAGGTCATAATAAGATAAGATAAGATAAGAAGGTCTCGTGTTTGTTGCGTTGTATTTGCGCAAACTTTAGAAATAATTGAATGTGTATTCTATTAATTTATACAAAATAAACTTTAATCCCATTATAAAACTTACATCTAAAAATTAAAAGACAGAGGTAAAGTTCCACGAACTCAAATAAATACTAATTTTAAATAGAAAAAATATTTATAAAAGTTTTAATTTAGCCCCCTGATTTCCCGTGTCCTACACATAGTACATAAACTTCAATTAATAGTTAACTGTCAACTATTTGTCATAAGGCTAAAATTAAATTGACAAATTATGAATGCTGGTCGTCAGGAGGTTAGACAAATCTAGGTATATACTAGAAACGGGGTATTTCTGCAAAATTCTAATTACTTTTTTACCCCCGCGGAGCTGTTACTGGAAATTATTTTCATTTAAGTCCGCTGAAAAGTTTGTGCGTTATTGAATAACAAACACCTAAACACGCATTCGCATTGTATAACTCCACCCATGTCGTAATCTGCGACGTGACTAAATCATAAATCATAAATCATTTATTTGCATAAAACATGGTAAATACATAGGTCTTCGGTTAAATAATATCAGCATCACATGCTTTGTCACAGGGTGACATGCAAAATATATATGTACTTACATACAATTCTAATTACAGTAGAATCCGGTTATAACGACGGCCAAGGGACCGTTGATATTACGTCGTACTAACCGGAAGACGTACTAAACGAACAGACAATTTTTGTGTTTGATTAATCACTTACATAATGTATTTATTAATATTTAGGTGACCAGCAGATAAAAAATCATTGAAATGAAAATATGTATGTATGTATTTATTTAATCTTAAGTACGTACATAATGTACCGGTCTATAATTGGTCTATATAATCTATTGTAACATCTAGTGCAAAAAGTCTGTAATTTTTGATTGGTTTTGGTTTTTATTTCTATAGTAAGAAGTACGAACTGCATTATGCAAACGAGACATAATGCTTTTCATGGTGTCATCTTCAAAATTAGACGTGCACAAACACATTTAGCACTTCTGCAGCTTTTAGAGCTTCAGATACGCTCGCTCGGAGTGGTAAAATTTTCTTCCAGGTTATCGTCATTATTATCTTTACTATCTTGGCTGTTGACGATAACATTTTGCAGAATATTTTCTCCAGTCGGCTCCTCACACATTGCGAGATCGTCATCAATAGCAGAATATTGTTCAAGTTCTTAATTTCCTATGGGCAGTCCTTTATTCAGAGCTCTCGCCCAGACAGACAGCGGCATATCATCACCGTTGTCGGCAACAACACTGAGACTGTCTCGGGCAAATCCAGCTTAGCCATTGTAAAAGTGCCACTTCAACTTGCTCTTGAGACGACACCCTCACGCGTTTAGGTTTTAAAACATTCGCATTGAACAAAGGTGTCGGCAAGGGGGGTGCGCGGGCGGAGATAGCTTCTTATCTACGATTTAATTTGTAAACACGTCAACGCTTGTCGTTGTAACCGGACAATTATGTGTGAAATTCCGTCGTTAAAAGCGATCGGTCGTTGTAAGCGGAGTCGTAATAAAAGAATGTCCTTTCATATAAGCTCATTCTAAAACCAAACATACGCCTATACTTACGTCGCTAAAAACGGTTGGTTGCTATATGCGAAGTCGTACAAAACGGACTCCACTGTACTTATTAATCATCATATTTTCGACAGTTTTGCTATATTATGTGTACTAGTTTTATTTAAATATATATATGTCAATAGCTTCGGCCAATTTCGTTTCTTTTCAGAAATTCAGACACCGAGTAGAAGCATTCATTTTGTAGCCACTGTGAGAGTTTGCACCTAAGTTCTACAATGGACAGATTTTAAAGAAAAAAGAAACATTTAGGAACAAACTTTTATTGCCGATTGTTCTTTTCTTTTGATATTTATCAACTACTCACCGAGACGATTCTAATGAGCCCAAAGTTGATGGGATTGCAAAAAATAATAATTTCAGTTGCTATGGCCAACTTTTGGATACATCATCAGACCAGCTCATATTATTGCAACAATACAGATCTATGAAACGGGAACGTCGTAGAAGTCAAATATCGCTTGACATGTTTCGAATCGGTTCGCGATTCATCATCAGGAGAGTCAATCGGTCGCGGCGGCGGCCAACCGAGCTCGGTTTCGTAGTTTTCTATGTAAAACATCGATATTCCTTATGGCTCAGGTTCATTGGTCGGTAACTCGGTCGATATACGGCATGCGGCGACTCCCCGCAGTCGGTGTAACGACCAGTGAAACTCATAATGACTTGCGTTATGGAAATCTACCGCACCCCGCATGCGGGCCCTATCTACCAATGAAACTGAGCCATTATGGAAATCTACCGCACCCGCATGCGGAACCCTATCGACCAAGGAAAACAATTCCCCGCATGTGGGCCCTATGGCATGCGTTATGGAAATCTACCGCACCCCGCATGCGGACCCTATCGACCAATGAAACTGAGCCATTAGGTGTATACCAAAGTTGCAAAATAGCGATGTGGTGGTAGCTCTTTATTTCCTTAAACGATAACCAAAGACAGACATCAGGGTTGCCACACGTACGATAATTACCGTATATGTACGGTATTTTTGATACGATGTACGATACAATCAACACTATCGTACGCAAAAGTGCAATTATTTGCAGGTCGGGGGAGGGTTGGTGTTGAGGTTGTATGTAGTTTTATTTGTAAGTATTTTTATTTTGTTTATTATTTACTGCGTTTTTCAAGTTGCTTTTTTTTACTTTCCTTTCTCTGTTACTGTCTTGCTTGTGTGCAGCTGCTTTATTTTTTACTTCTCTTCTTCTTATCTATTTAGCTGTTGAATCCGCTTTAGTTGGGTCAATTCGAGGATAGGTATTTAATAAATTTCTATAAAAATGTCACTTACCAGAGTTACCATATTTAGTTTCAAGCATCCACATAGTCAGGGAATGATAACCAACCTGATCTGCCGCCTTGTCACCATCAGCAGGGATGCTAATGTTAGATCTCTAAATACCCCATAGTACCTATTTGAAAATCATCAATTTTTAGTTTAATTTCAAGAAACAGTAGCAGCAGTAGCCTGCAGCTCATAATTGGCGTAAAAACACGTTTTTCGAGCGCTGTCTCCGAGTTTTTTTTTTACCCAAGAAAGGTGCACATAAATTGCATGCAACTGAAATTAACTTACCAAACTGCTAAGGTGTTATACCATTGATACAAAGATCAAAGCACAAAGAAAAATTGATGCTATGATGTCCAATACGCTTGATGAATGATTGCTAAGTTGTCCTTACGCTTTGACCGGTGTAAGATATTCCGGTTGTACTTGTGTGGCAACCCTGGACATGTCTACTCCCAAAAATAGCCGTATCGTCGCGCCATCCGTCCGACCACTGTGCAGTGTGCCCTTACCATGAGTTCCCAGTGAGCGAGCGCTATCGACTGCGGAAGCGATTTGTATGGAGAATACCTTACCATGCGTTAACGTGACCTTACTCGTTAGCAAAAGCGTAAACTGTATGGAGAATAGCACAGCGTCCCTAGCGATTACTTTGTAGAACTACAATTCTCCATACAAGCAAAGAATATATACTATACTAACGTAAAAAAAAAAACGACAGCGACTTGTGTGCAGTAACAAAACTCGCGGCTATGTGTGCGTGTCGAGGGGCGAGCCCGGGACGCGCGAGGTGGGGAAAGGCATTCACGTGAATGCCTTGTCGAAGGATTCGGCATTACAAGGTCACCGACGCCCGAGTTACACCGATAGGCCGCTGTCGCGCCTGTGATACAGGTCTTTTACGCAGTCGCTAGCGATTACGGTCACGTCAACTCATGGTAAGGGCACTGGCGGATAAAGAAATGGCTGTCCCGGAGGAATTTTTATTCCACTTAATGTTATTTCGAGCCGAGAACTCGACTATTCGAAAGTACTTTATACAGAAATTCTTGGAGTTATCCCAGAACTAGGCTGTTGTGGATTTACTTGTAGTTTTAATAACTTAGTTTATCATAACGGCAAAATAAAGCCACGATTTCTTGGCAATAATCTCATGTAAATATTATCTGGGGGCACGGTAGTGCCCCCGCCAAGACGAACAAAAAAGAAGGGGGCACTACCTACCTTTTCTCGAACCGTTTCGTCTCATATTCAAACCCTCATAGTTTCGTCCCAGTTAACACTAGAGCGCCCAAATTCTCAGGTTAAGATGCAGTTAGCAAACATATAAAATGTACAAAATTTAATTGATCTAGCTTTTATACTTTAGGTTTTATAGGTACCTAAAATACGCCGATTTTGCCACTCACTCACTGACGTATCAAAACCTCTGGGGTACTTCCCGATGACCTAGAAAGCTGAAATTTGGTATGTAAGCTAGTATTAGTACACAAACAACAAAATAATTCTAAAACTTGGAACTTTTATCCCCCAACCCCTTAAACTAGGGGATGGAAGTTTGTATGAAACTTCCGCAAATTTTGATACTAGAGGTCTGAAAATTGAAACCTATAGGGACTCATTGTTATAAATCAAATACATATTGTAGGACTTTTAAAAAATCACCCCCCACCCTTTAAATAAGGGGATGGAAGTTTGTATGGGTTTCCCATAATAGGGGATAAAAGTGTATATATATATGGGGCTAAACTTAAGTATTTCTTAAATACACAATTGTCTACTTCAGTTGACGCTCAAGAAACCCTACAGCCCAAAAAAATTAAAAAACTAAAGCACCTTACAAAAAGAAATGAGATCCCACCAAAAACATTTCATGTAAAATTGACGGCCAAGATTTATAAGTATATATTATCAAAGACATAAACTTAGTTTCTTGATACCATATGGGCCAGACGGTCCGTTGGACTTATTTACGGTAGTCTATGAAACGGCCAAGCCATACTTTTGAAACAAAGGTGTAGGGTTAGTAAACTCCGGGTTTAGGGGCTTGAAGCCAGTTGATGCCATACTTTTTAAACCAAGGTGGTGGGGTTAGTAAAGTCGGGGCTTAGGGGCTTGGCTTTTCCTGGGATCTGATAACTTTTTTACAGCGAAAGCGTTATGAGAATGTGAGTCTTGGCCGTCAATTTTACATGAAATGTTTTTGGTGGGATACCTTTGTCTTGCAAAAATTAGAACAGGCAATGTATTTAGAGCTACGTTAAATTTAGGAATTATTAAGAAAAAGTTTCTATTTCGATAGTGTTTTCAGTACCAAGTTTTTTAGATAAGTATAGTCTCCTAGCTAACATGCCACATATACGAGTATTAACTAGTAAATCAATAATAATCATAGATTCGGATGAATTGATATCGATATGATCGAGTCGACGTTCCGATAGACCTTAAGCTTTTAGGAATTAAATTGTATATGTTTAAATCTATGGAATTAAATTAATTAAGTAATTATATTTTATTGCATGTTGTGACACCCAGATACTTTATACATCTCTGGGTATATTTAATATTTTAAATTTATTAAATTTTTATTTTAATGTTCCTACTTAACATTGATTTGGAGTATCTATGCATCTCCTTTACGTGTACCAGTGTAATTAGTTATAACACAACTGTATCATGTAATTGTTTTAAGTATTATTTACGAAAAAATGACTTACTGTTGAGTTTCTTTCGGCTATCTTCTCAACAGCGGTCTCCTCTTGCGAAATGCCGGTCGATTCACAATCTGACTTGTAAAAGTGCCCCTGTGGCCTACTTACTGAATAAATTATTTCATTTCATTTCATTTACTGTTGCTCAATTTATTTTTTAAAGTAGGCACGAAATAGTACATTTTGAGTATTTTTTTTTACGAATTCGTGATGATACACCCGCTATTCTGACTTTTCGAGTTTCAACACCTTTTTGAGATAAAGGAGAAATATGTAACATAGCTTTAAGTAAATGTTTGAAATGAAATTGAAATATCGGACAACCTCACACAAATCGATCGAGTCCCAAATTAATCTCAAGAAGGCTTGTGTTATGATGGGTACTTGACGACGATATACGTACTTATATAGATAAATATATACTTAAATACATAGAAGAACCATGACCCATGCACAAATATTCGAGTCCATCACACAAATATTTGCCCTGGCCGGGATTAGAACCCGGGACCGCCGCCTCAGTAGGCGCGCGTCTACAAACCGAGCCAAACGTGTCATTATGTTTACATTGAAGTGCGGTTTGCATGGGGTTCGAACCCGCTCTTCTAACGGCTTTCCAAGACGGGCGCATTACCTATTAGACCACTGAATCACCGAACCATTACATTTTTCAACCAATTGCTTCCATTCTGACCCCCGTCCGAACCATACAATTTTCCAATATTTCGCTTCAATTTGAAATCTTGATTAACGCTAACAGACACAGCTTTAATAAACGTTAATTAGCTTAAAGTATATTAAAGCCGATTTAATCGGATTGGACGCGCGAGCTACGCTGTCATGCTAAAAGGGTCGTATCTTTATATGGATCTCATAGATGGATACAACCTTGGCACGGCAGCAACCCGGTTGAACCAGGGCTGTACCGCCACCATCATTCTCGAACCTCCTTAATCCGTTCATTAGTTGTCTGTGCCGCAATACAGCTAGTTTAGTTTATGGCTCTGGTTTTGTAGCTTGTAGATAGTAAAGCTATTTGTACTAAGAAATGTATTGCAGAGGTTCAGCAACGGTAACAAGACCCGCTACGTGAAAATTATATTTTAGATTTCTCAGGTAATATTTTTCATGTTGGTGTGCAATAAAGTACCTATTGTTGTATTGTATTGTAAATAAGAGAACAAAACTTTCTAGTAATTTTTGTCAGTATATATATTTACAGATAGAAAGGAAAAGCCTAGTTTCGGGTTGAGAAATGTGTTCGACTTTACTTGCGAACTTAGTGCTAATATAATGGGCATTGTACGAGTATTCGCGCATTCTCGCTGTTTGATACAGACTTCATAGTTCTAGAGAAATTCAAAAAAGCCTAACCCATTTAATGTAAAGGCTGACTTCTATGGAAACCCGACTATGTTCTTTGGTCGAGCCAATACACTGATAGTGAGGTTTCGAATGAAACAGCCGATTTTGGTATACTTTTTAAGCTGAAACGTGGATAGGAGCGCCAATTTTTGAGCTGCAAAAGCATGAAAATAACTTTTGAAAGCGATAATAAATTGGAAATCGGTTATATGCAGATGAAGGACAATAAGATTAACCTCCTAAGGTCAGCAAAATTTGCCCATAGTCATAGTAGTCTACGGTATAAATTATAATGTAAATTATTCCTATAGATATAACCTTGGGCCTTAAGAGGTAAGTGAAGTTAAAAAATAATTTTAAAACGATTGAGAACGAAGTTCGTCAAACATTTATATTCCACAAAGTCAGCAATAACTGTTGGTTCAGATTCAAATTCGATATACATAAACAAAAAGTTTGGTCCTTTCACGTTTAATTTGTCCCAACATTTAATTCAAAGTTGTACAAGAAAATACCGCCAAGAAAAAAAATTTAAAGCTCCCCAATCAGACGGGAGACGGTGCAACGAAATCAAATCAAACGTAAGCCAAGAATCGGATCCAATAAACAGCGCAGAATAATTGAAAAAGTTCCTTAAACGCCCCACTTTAACTTGAAACTCGTACCAAAAATATACGACTAAATTCCTTACAATTCCCAACACAAATTTGCCCTTGATCTAAACTCAATAAGGTTCGATTTTGCTGTTTAAATTGGGTAAATAAACGTCGTTTTAGCAAGTTCTCCAGTAGTGCTGGACCGTCGACACAGGCGACACAGTTGCACTGTATAAAGAATGCGTAGTTCGGAACTTTTAATATAAGTATTGGATAACTCGAGTGGTTTTATTGGAGTTTAAATTTTAATATGGTTGGGATTTATCGTTGTGCAGCCGCGGAGTCCAAAAACTGTTTGAAAATGTTTGTTGACCGCTAAATATTAGGAGATATAATCATGTATACCTATGCTAATTCCGAGCATGTTCTAGGGATTTGATATCGATATAAAAGATGTCGATATATATTAATACATATCTCATTGAAAATTCTCGACTACTATAAAAGGGTTTGATATTATGTCTGATAAACTGGATATTTTCAACTAGACGGCAATCTTTAATACCAACAAATATGGAAAAAATACTGATTGTATACTATGAAAACTATTTTTTTATAAGTACATGTAGGAACGGAACGTAAGGTGATAGTGTGAAACGGAACGCAAGTGTGAGTGAAGGATAGAGAGAGGTGCGAAAGGGACGGGGAGAATGGTTTGAACAGCAAACGACGAGTGCACGAAGTTCCTATTAGAAAATATTGTTTAATTAGTTTTGTCGTTAAATAATAAACGAAGTTATCAAAATAAGGTGTTTTTATTGAGGCAAATAGGAATCCCACACAATTTTGGTGTCAGAAATGTCAATAATAATCGAAAAACGAAGTTACGACGGCGTGGTGCGGTCGCGCGAACACTACAAACAACACCGGCGAAAGACGACGGCGGTGCAAAACGGTGATAAAGACGGCTGTTCTCCATTACTCCAGCTGAATCAAGAAGTAAGAAGTATCGTAAGCTGTATGAACGATCAGGACGAAGACGTTTTTTTCGACTTAGAGTTAGAATTTGAGTCATCGCACAAACAAGACTCCAAGATGGCGGGCGAAAATGCTGCAAATAATATTAGCCTAATGACGGACGTAACGAAGTTCAGCGGCGACGACAAAACGTACTCTTTGTCAAAGTGGGCTGAAGATATCGACGATAATTCCGAAATATTCGGTTAGTCAGAGGCTCAGAAGCTCGTGGTGGCGCGAAGGTCACTGGTGGGCACGGCGAAATTATGGCTACAATCCGAAAAAAACCTTTAAGAAGTACGACGACCTAAAGACGGCATTAATAAAAGAGTTCCCGGATTCCATAAACACCAAGGAGATGCACGAGCTGATGTCGAGTCGTAAAAAGAGAAAAGATGAGTCGTACTACCAATACATGTTAGTCATGAAGGAGCTTGGTAAACGTGCCAAATTTGCAGACTACGTGGCAATACAATATATCATCGACGGTATACAGGATTACGAACCAAACAAATCTATTTTGTATGGAGCGACTACGTATTCAGTGCTCAAGGACAAACTCCGTTTGTATGAAAATATGAAGGCTAAATCGAAAAAAGAAGAAAGACCTATTAAGCAAGAAAAAGATACGAAGCATAATTCATCATCATCATCGGCATCGAGTCGAAAACGCTGCTACAAATGTGGAGACGAAAATCATTTGGCGGGAAATTGTACCAAAGGCATCAAATGTTTTCGGTGTAACGAGTACGGGCATATTGGTTCTCAGTGTCCGAGCGAGAGAAACGGCGGCGCTAGCGGCGTAGATCCGGCGGCCCGGAAGTTTCGAGAGATGCACATAAGCGGCGCAGGAGAGCGAGCGAGACAACAAGCAACTCAGTCGGCAAAGCAGACAACCACGGCGGAAGCGCGACGGCAGTCGGCCATGTTCGGACGGTCGACCAATGGCGAGGCGCGCTGCGGTGACGACATCATTATGGCCAATGGCGAGGCGCGCTGCGATGACGACAACATTATGGCCAATGACAACTGCGCTATGGCGTTGGCGGACGACAGCGGCCGACACGATGTAAACAAAGATGAAGATTCGACGAAAACGATGTTAAATAAGCCTATTAAGTTCATCAATTTGTGCGGAATTGAAGTGGAAGCTTTGATAGACACAGGCAGTGATATAAATCTCATCAATCGCGACGTGTACAACGAACTTAAGGTGCAAAAGTGTGACGACGACGACGCGGTGTTATCAGGACTCGGAATGTCAAAAATAAGATCGTGCGGCAAGTTTTACGAAAGTTTAACTATAGACAATAAGTGCTACGACGACGTTATATTTCATATTGTACCTAGTAGCTGTATGCCATATAAAGTAATCTTAGGCCAGGAATTTCTAAATACGGTAGTGATGGTTATGCGCGAGGGTTCCGTGTCTATATTACCGGAGGATGAGGAATGGTTGGCGAGGGTGAATTGTTGTGTGAGTGAGGTTGATATTTCAGGTCACATCCGCGATAACGATGTCAAAGAAGAGGTGGAGCGGCTGGTGGCTGAGTATGAACCTGTCCAAACGAAGGAGGCGCCAATCGAGCTTAGAATCATACTCAAGGATGATATCCCCGTGGCACAACGTCCAAGAAGACTTTCCTTGGTGGAGCAGAAGACTGTCGAAGACCAGGTAGATGAATGGCTGCAAAAAGGAATAATACAGGTGAGTTTTTCCGAATATACTAGCCCGTTAGTTCTTGTAAAGAAAAAAGATGGTTCAACCCGAGTTTGTGTTGATTATAGACTGCTGAATAAGAAGATGGTCAAAGACGAATTTCCCTTACCGCTGATAGAGGATTTAATTGACAAGTTGAAAGATGCAAAGGTGTTCAGTGTGTTGGATCTCAAAAATGGGTTTTTCCATTTAAGAATTAGTAAGGAGTCGGTGCCATATACCTCATTTGTGACGCATCATGGACAATGGGAGTTCCTTAAGGCCCCATTTGGATTATCTGTCTCACCGAAGTATTTCATGAGATTCATCACCATTATATTTAAAGAATTGATACGAGAAGGTGTTATGATGGTATTCATAGATGACATTATTATTCCAGCCCAGACGGAGCAAGAAGCCCTACTACGACTGCGATGGGTATTGGAAGTGGCTGCGGAGTATGGACTTGAAATTAACTGGAAGAAGGCCAAGCTGATATACCGAGAGATTGAGTACCTAGGTCACCTGGTGAAGGAGGGGCAGGTACAGCCAAGTCCAGAGAAGGTTGAAGCAGTAGCACGATACCCCGAGCCCATGAATGTCAAGCAGGTCCAAAGTTTCATCGGATTAACATCATATTTCAGGAAGTATATAAAAGACTATGCGCTGATAGCACGATCGTTAACAGATCTAATGAAAAAAGATGCCATGTTTATGTTTGGTCCCGAAGAGAAAGAAGCATTCAACATATTAAATCAGAAGTTGATAAGTGAGCCAGTACTGAAGATTTTCAACCCGAAGTTGTATACAGAACTGCACACCGATGCCTCAAGCCAGGCTCTAGCAGGTATATTGATGCAGAAAAGTCAAGACGGACAACTGCACCCTGTATACTACAGAAGTAGACGGACAAGCGAAGCAGAAACTCGATATTCAAGTTATGAACTTGAAGCACTCGCTGTTGTGGAATCGGTAAAGAAGTTTCACCACTATCTTTTTGGTATGCATTTCAAAATTGTGACAGACTGTAAGGCTTTTGAGCTAACCTTAAGAAAGAAGGACTTGACACCGAAGGTGGCTAGATGGGTGTTACTACTGGATCAGTATGACTATGAAGTTGAACATCGAGCAGGCGCCAAGATGTTGCATGCAGACGCGCTTAGCAGGATTCCATATGTGGCTGTGGTAACCCTACACGAGAAGATTAGCCAAGCTCAAGAAAGAGACGAAGAGCTCAATGCTATTAAACAGCTGATTTTGAAAGATGGACATTATAACGACTTTTATGTGGAAAATGGCATATTATACAAAGGAGACCAAGGCCAACTAGTTGTACCTAAGATGATGGAGAAAGAAGTTATCAAGCGAGTACATAGCAACGGCCATTTTGCTATGAGAAAGATGAAAGATGCCATAAGCAAGGATTACTACATAAGAAACATGGATAGAAAAATCGAAGAAGTGATTACAGGTTGTATACCATGTCTATTAGCTACCAGAAAGGAAGGCAAGCAAGAAGGCTTTTTGAATCCAATTATAAAAGAAGGGACTCCACTGCATACACTGCATTTGGACCATATTGGACCGTTGACAGAGACGAGGAAACTCTATAATCACATACTTACAGTTGTGGACGCATTCACGAAGTTTGTGTGGCTCTACCCCACCAAGTCGACGTCCAGCGCAGAGGTAATTAACAAACTTCAGTTGCAGCAGCAGACATTCGGTAATCCTACCCGAATCATCACTGATAGAGGCACAGCATTCACAAGTGGAGCTTTTCAGAAGTACTGTGAAGATGAAGGAATCAAGCATGTGACGATTACGACTGGTATAGCAAGGAGCAACGGCCAGGTTGAGCGCATTCATCGCATAATGATTCCAATGCTAACGAAGCTATGCATTGAAGACCAGTCTACGTGGTACAAGCATGTGGGACGTGTACAGAGAGCTATAAATAGTACTTACCAGAGGAGCATAGATACGTCGCCATTCCAGCTGTTGACAGGTACCAAGATGAACTGTAAAGAGGACCTAGAAATACTTACCTTGTTGCAGCAGGAAACCATTACCCAGTATGATGAGGAAAGAGAAAATCTAAGGCAGAAGGCCAAAGAACAAATTCAGAAGATCCAAGAAGAAAACAGGAAGAGTTATAATAAGAAAAGGAAAGAGAGCTGTAAGTACGAGGTCGGCGACCTCGTTGCGATTAAGAGAACGCAGTTCGGGCCGGGACTGAAGCTTAAGCCTAAGTTCCTCGGACCCTATAAGATAACCAAGGTGAAGCGAAACGACCGTTATGATGTAGAGAAGGAAGGTTCATAGCGATACAGAGGGCCCGATTAAGACAGCTACGGCGGCAGACTTCATGAAGAGATGGCCGGAGGAGAATTACGAGTAATACAGGTATTAGTCTGTCTTATATTATTTTTAGTTGTTCGGTTTTCTTTTATGAAAGATGTCTGAGAGAAACCCCAACACTCAGATGATTATTTTTATTGGTTATTTGTAACGATGGACCCGAGCGTATAAACCTGATCTCGTATTTTAAGATTTCTATTGCTTAATTTAAGATGTGTACTTTGCAATGCTATATTGTTGAAATGTAAAGTAATTTTTTATAAAGAGGTTTCAAGATGTTTCTATTTTATTTATGTTAACTGTTGTAGTCGATATGTTATGTAAAAGTATACCTAACTAACAGAAGTCTGAATATGTTTCGTTGTTTGTTAACTTATTTGCTATAAAACCTATAGTGCCATATTACGTGTAATGTGTAGATTCCATACAATGGGTGAAATATAAGAGTTCTTATTATAGAAAATTTTGCTTGACTAATGTAAGATTGTAACTGTAGTAATAACTAGTGATAAGATGGTATCTACTATGTTGATGTTGAATGATGAGATGATGAATGAACGTGTAAGAGGGAGGGCTATATCTGGGGGCAGATATGCATGTGCAGGACAGCCGAGAATGTAGGAACGGAACGTAAGGTGATAGGGTGAAACGGAACGCAAGTGTGAGTGAAGGATAGAGAGAGGTGCGAAAGGGACGGGGAGAATGGTTTGAACAGCAAACGACGAGTGCACGAAGTTCCTATTAGAAAATATTGTTTAATTAGTTTTGTCGTTAAATAATAAACGAAGTTATCAAAATAAGGTGTTTTTATTGAGGCAAATAGGAATCCCACATACATGTATGTATGTTCGTAGGCGATTAACTCGCGTTTGGATGAACCGATTTTGAATCGGTTGTTTACTTTTTTTTATTTGCTGTTGATATACATACATCCTGCAAGCAAAGCTTGATCGTTTATTGTTTTATTACGTCAAATCAAATCAAATAAAAACAGAAAGTGGTCAACTTCGTATGCTCAAAATATTTAATTTACATATTGGATCAATTAAAGTGTTTACGAGTATCTATCAAAAAATCTCCAAAACGGCCTTTTTCATTTGGCTCATTGAGTATTATGAATGAACTAAAAGAGGCTCCAAGGTAAAGAGAGTGATAAAATAGGCATGATGACAATTTTTTACGAGGGTGTCAAGCGATCCTATTTTTTATAGGACCAAATTGTCCTTATGGGACTAACTACACTTACACTGCTCTAAATCAGAAATTACTGTTAAAGTTCGTTATTTCTTTGTTAATTTAGATTGAAAATTTTATTAAATTTGTTGTCTTTTTATTTCATAAAATATTAATGTCACATAACTTCAGTATACTATAGATTCCAACATTAGTCACTATCCCTATTCAGTTCATGTCACACCGCGCTAATATTCAGAGATATCATATAATATTAAATCGATTCCTCAGTGCTAAGAGCCCGGCCGTCAGGGTACCGAATGTTATTAATGTTATATTAACAAACATTATTACTTGCTCCCTTGCGGCAATATCCCCGGGTGTTTGCGTTGGCCGTGTATTGCAATGCGAGTTTGAACCGTGCCGTCTGTGGTCTGTGTATACACAGTTTGCACGATCACATATTATACCTGCAATGGTTACTAACATTTACTAATATGCATACGCATACGTCAGATAAGGTATTAGACTACTGATAAACCTTACCCATATCGCTAATTGAGTATTTTTAGAGTATTTTTATTATGAATTTGAACGAACAACATATGCAATAAATCACTTATATTTATTTGTCACAATTATTCAATCAGAAAATGCCAACCGATAATAAAGAGCTGTTAAGATTGACACTCGCGTACAAAGAGTTCGGAATACTCGTGTGAAACATTACGTTGCGTTCGCTACACGTCTACACGTCCTTAGGCAGGTTATTGCAATCATAAAATATGTAAAACCATATACAAACGCTACATTGTGGCATCTACCATCGGACAGCGCAATCCGTAACTCGCGATGTCCCTCCCAATGACTCGTCTTTCGGCAGGGTACCTATTGAGGGATCAACCAATCCTAAAATCCGTAAACATATATACAAACACTATACGGCATCTATCATCGGACAGCGCAATCCCTAACTTCTGATGTCCCTCCCAAATGATTCGTCCTTTGGCAGGTGACGAAGTATCAACTCAACCAATCTTATCCTAAAGCATATACAAACGGTACACTGTGGCATCCACTATCGGACAGCGCAATCAGCAAGTGCATTGTCCCTCCAACGATTCGTCCTTTGGCAGGTAACTAAGGTATCAACCACACATCCAAAACAGACGAAGCGGAACAAAACAACACAAACACAACGCTGTCACATTTACCATCGGACAGCGTAATCGGCAACTTCCAATGTCCCTCCCAACTCATCCTTTGGACATTGTCTCTCTCCAAAAAAGCTAAATTTTGATTAAAACTTTAGAAAACTCAGGGCGACAACGGTCCCGATTAATTTAACTTTTTTGCGGCACAGTCCTGACCTGGTTCGGTACTTTTTTTAGTTCCGACGACTGTCCTCGCAGTAGGAAGCGTTTTTGCGTTAAAATTAAGTGTTAGTTAAAAACAAAGTTGCCTTTTATTACGAGTGAATGCAAATTTTTTCAACTGCGGAATAACGTTCCGAAGCAGGAAGTGGTTCAAATATCGTGAATATTACTTTTTTTCGTTTTTAACCGACTTCGAAAAAGGAGGATGCCGTGTGTTGCCTGTAATAAGAGCAATAAATTAAAACAGATTCTACTCTTAACAACATTTGTTCAGCAACTTTAAAAAAAGAAGTCAGTATTCAGAATTTCATTAATTCAAACAAATTGAATAGTATTTTTAATGTACGTCGTCTAACATTGCCATTTTGCAATACATTGCTTCTTTGTCTAAACATTATTCTACAAATTATCATTAATAATACACTATATACTACTATTCAGAAGTTGCTTAATACATAAGTGTTGTTAAGTTTCAAGGGAAGAGTCTATATTTTAATTTATTGCTCCCATTACAGGCAACATCATCGTCATCTAGAACCCGTAGCACAATGCATTGCTTAGTCTTATCCGTATATCGTAATCTCGGGTCTAAATTGATCTGTGTAAGATGCCCCTTAATATTTATTTATTTCTATCCAATAATGGTTATTTCCACAAGCGTTGACAAACAGCCATGACTGAATGGTGACGTATCCCACATTTTCAATTTCTGAAGCGCAATCCCGTACAGTTGGGTATCCCTATTGTTTTCAACTCCCGGCTGACGGCCGATGACGTGGATGTGCTCGTGACGTCACCGCGGGAATTGACGTCGTTCGACGTTGCGGATAAATCGGAACGACACTTTATCGTGTTTGTCGTTGACGTGCGTACTTAGGTACCGAGAAATCGCTTGATAAAATTCAATAGGGAGACAGACTGAAGTTGAATTATTGAACATATAAATAAAAGCAGGTCAAGAAAAAAATTAGGTGCTTTGACATTATGTGAGTTCTACGGAAATATTTATAAATGTTTTATTAAAAAGTAAATTTGAAATTATTTTTAGAATCTCTATAATCAAAACAATAATTCTAAAACCATCATGTATTTAAAGGCACCTTTTCCCGTTTCTCGTTTTCCGCGCTCCGCGGGAATGTCGAACATTAACAGTAATTTTCTACTCGTGGAGCACTCTAAAAAATTGTCTACCCTATTCTTGAGCTTTAAAATAGTACTGAGGAGTCCACACGAGTGACACGTCAGTGTTGTCTGGACAATGGCGCATCAGATTACTGTCCTTCGTTAGCTATAACACGTTACGTTAGAGTTCTACTGTTCCCCTTTAATGGTTCCCGGACACGTTGAAGATGTATCGCAGGAAAGGGTCTATGTGTCTTGGTTATGTAGCGTAGCGGTAGGCACTCGTTTGCAGGGATCGAATACCGGTATTCGAGTTGGGATCCATACAAATTACCGATATTCAATTAACAATTTACAAAATTAAAATAGCCAACCCTAAAAAGACAAAATGTAGATAAGATGTTTTCCACAATGTAACTAAGTACCTACTAAAAACACACTAGTTGTGGGTTGTCTAATTGTTATTTATTTTATACAAACACAAATGAAGCAACGGGGCCAAATACATCCTATAATAAAATTATTATACAACAATGAAAATCTATACAACTATCTATTATCTATAGATACGCCAACTATTACTACTACTACCAGTAACATTTTGATTGAATATTAATCGTTTGGTTTTTAACGCGTTCATAATATATTTTTTAAGATAGTGTACTCGTACCTTAACAATAGCATGTTATGAGCGGGTTCGAAAACTAGCTTCCTATATTCTCATCAAAACTATTGTGAGACGTCTTTCAAAATGGTCCGTTTGTCACGTAATGGGTAGCTGTCCCTGATGAAGAGCTCCATACGAGTCCGAAACATGTCGGGCCGTTCCCAACAACGTGAGTTTTTCCATTTTTTTTACAATCTGCCTAATATTTTACACGTCCTTGCCTTTTCGCTGTAAAAACAGAAAGCCATAAATCTCCGAATAACTCGACTAACACAATCAATTATCCGTACAACTCGCTCGACGCCAATTTTCATGTTTTCACCGCTGCACGTTTCCACCTGCGTGCACCCACGACATCCATTACCATCGCACTAGCCTCCAACGTCCAAAAACCGACTCAAATCCCCATCAACCAAGTCCAAATTCCCTTGCAGTCAGGAGAGTTGCAGTGCTTCATTTTGTCGAGAAAATATCAACCGTACAGGCCAGGAAAGTTGGCTCGGTTTTCATTGTTGGCGCGTTCGCGGTTTCTAATTAGCCGGGACGCGGGGCACAGGTCCCGGGAGTGTGACACTAAAATGTACTAGCTTACATAATTTGAAATGAAAATTCTTTCACTTGAGTTTCTTTTTCATTTACGGAAAAATGGTGCAGCGTCGTAGACGTTAAGCGTGTTTGTGATGGCAGCGATTGAAACATTAATATATTGGTATTTTATTAAGGTTATCAGACAGAGAAAACACTATGTTTGATGCAGAATTAGTATTGAACGCAGAAGCGAAGACTGAATGGCTCCGGTTATAGATCTATGTACGTATTTCATCTTATAACAAAAATGCCATAGGGACAAATTTAAAATACACATTTCACTTAGATTTAAGCAGCTCAGAAATTTTGTCTTAGAAAATTAATTAATTTACGAAGAAAATGTAATTACTTTTAAAGTAGAATATTTCATTCAATTCTTATTTATCGGTCTAAATTACGCCTCAAAATTAGTTACCTAATGAATTTGGTTGAAGTAAGCCATAACTTTCTTTTAAGTCCATTCTGGTTACCAAAGTTCCTAGGTCACCTTTATCAAGGTATGTACTTAGAATAACATATTCGTAAAGGTACAAGTGTAACGAACGCCGGCGGCTGAGTTGATGAACGCAATGCCTACACATAAAGTTTTAATTGGTACGCGTTGAAATAAGCCGTGAATAATACCGAGTAACACACGAGATAGTAAAAAAAAGGGGTGAAATGTGACATGCACGTTAGTATTGGGGTTGGTGGTTGGGGTTGGTTGGGGTTTCGTATTCAAAACACTATACGGGTTGTTTTTTTCTTAGGAGTACCACATTTAAACGGGTTTGACATGAACACATATATTTCTATCAGGAGCAGCATGTTAGTGGTTACAAAATAATAATATCGACAAACCTGATATCGATAACAACCACGTCAACTTTATGAAGATTCCTGTATGACGTTGAAGTGGTATTTATTATTTTGTCAAGCACTAACAACACGTCGTTTGTGCTAGTAAAATCTCTAGGTGACAGATCCCGAGATACGTCAGAGGTGACAGATGCTGAGATAACGGAGATATCTACAACATTGGTCGAATTGCGCCCCAGGTACACGTGATTTCGTATACCGAAATAAAGGAACAGACGGACTATGGACAGACTTAGACGGAGACCATAATTTATCAGCTACACCGACAAGTTTGACTCTCTTTGTGATGGATACATTTTCAGTAAGTATATTTTTGGAGGGTTCGCAAAATTTTTGTATTTATCTATTAAAACCTATCTATATGTTAGTTGCACCGCCCACAACTTATCTGCTTTGCCCGATGGTTGACTGGTAGAGAATGCCCAATGGCATTAAGTCCGCCTTTTGTATGATGTATTTTCATTTGTGCAATAAAGATTATATAAATAAATGCGAGCCGAATTCATTGAAGTGCTACTAGGATCGTCGCGAAAGTCATACGTCGTTCATTTCAATCGATTTTACCCGTATTTTACGATCCATTTTATTAGAGTCTATATTGGAATCTCTAAACCTTTATCCTAATATTATTTAACCAAATGTTATTTGTCCTATTTTCAAATCCCCAAAAGGTACCTAAAGGCATATTTCATATAAGCCTAAATTTTAAATATAATAGGGCAAATTAACGATATTCATCAAATTAAAGTGCTTAGGGTATACGGTGAATGTTATTTGGAATTGCTTAGGAATTATTTTCGTCCCATTATTATCTATTTGAAGTTTTTCTAACTTACAATTTGGGCCCTTACATAATACAGCGTGGAACATTTTTAAAGACTGGGCTGACAGGATAGTGTCATCCAAGTGATCTACAATCGACATATTATAATTGTAAAGCTGGGTTTAAAACAAAAAAGGTCATGAAAATAAAATACCAATATAATATATTTTAATATCAGTGCCAACCCTACTAATTCAAAGGTTTTATTTACATTTTAAATTGACACCTGTCTTTAACTTAAGCGATGTTCAAAAGATGCTAGGGTTGATATGTGCAGATTGTTACACTACTGTTTAACAAACTGTATCTTAAAAATGGATAGAAATATTTACATAGTTCATTGGTGAAAAATGAAGCACTCAGTCTGAACAATTCTCTGTTTGCCTAAAAGTCCCTCGATCTGTTCCACCCTGTATAAAACAAATAGGTGTCTGAAATATTAATGCCGAAACAAACTCGACATACAACTGCATCCATGTTAACAGCAAGGTTTTCCTACCAGAGTTTTTCTTATATACTTACTACGGATCTCTGAAAATGAATTACTGCATTTTACTGCATGAGATTTTTAACAGCTGCGCTATACTGCAGTTACTTTTATTCTCGTACAACAGAAAAGTTTTTAAAGCATTCGCAAATAATGTGCTGAGCTGGGGTCTTCAGCCCTTGATTTGCACTTTAAATTATTTTATTACTAGCGACTCGCACCGGCTTCGCACGGGTGCAATGCTGATAAATTATGCATGTATTATACATTGTTACGCCATGCCTCAGCCAATGCGAGCCCGCCAAGCCAGCCAGCCAAGCCAGCCAATAACGACACGCCACGTCACGCCAGCCTGCCCTACCACTAGCCCCGTCAGCCGACATATTGTGGGGGGTAAATGCATAAAAGGCCCGGGGAGCTCATTTCTAGCTGATTTTTGCCTACTGAACTCTCTGTATGCGAAACCTATGCCCGATCACTGATCGAAATAATTAAAACTGATTTTTCTGCATCATTTTCTGTTTTTTATTTATGCCACTTGTAAAATATTCAGAAGTGGGATAAATAAAAGTATTTATAACAAATATGAAACGTACGCGCGAGGATATGACCGGTCGCCTGGTCCGCCCGCCCGGTTGGAATGATACGACGAAAGCATTTCATCTCCAGGATAAATTGAGAGGACAGGCACGGCGATGGTACAATAGACTCGACGACTATGATTACTCATGGGACGAGTGGAAGCAAATGCTTACGCGCGCATTTCCTCGACATCGGGATTACGGCAATATGCTAGATGAAATGATGAACCGGAAGAAACTAGCATCTGAGTCTATGACCAAGTACTATCAGGACAAAGTCGCCATGTGCTTTCGGTGCAAATTGTCCGATTCGGCCACAGTCTCATGCATCATACGCGGGTTACCCTCAACACTTCAAGCAAATGCAAGAGCATATCAGTGCGACCGACCAGAAGAATTGTACGAGGGATTCCTCTGTGCTCTAGATGATTATCAGCCACCATCCGGCAATCATCACTCGCTAACAACGAATATTCGCCCGGTAAACAAAGACGGCACTCGACAGTCAAGCGAAAAGAAGATTATTAATCCGGACGTAGACCCCTGTCCGCGCTGTAGGAAGACAGGCCACACACTCCGAAATTGCCCACAGCCAGACCTGCGGACCTGTTTTAAATGTGGTAAACAAGGTCACATTGCTCCACGTTGCACTACACCTACAGCATCCGTCACCAAGCCTACTACACGATTAGAAGACAATATCAAGGAAGTTAAGCTGCTACAAAACTACAATCACATCTATGAGAAAGTCGCCAAGATTAACGGCGTCCACGTAAAATCTTACCTGGACACTGGGAGTGAAATTAATGTTCTTTCTGTGCAAGTTTCTCAGTTGCTCAACCTGGAGGTAACGCCCACCGACACTGTCATGAGGGCGTTCTCGGGAAATCACCTATGCAGCCGCGGAGAGGTAGCATTTCAACTTGAAATTGACGGCATACTCACTCACTGCAAAGCCCACCTTACAGATGTTGACATGGGAGGCATACATCTATTGATTGGCCAGCCGATCATAAATGGCGATGGTATGACTATGATCGTCAGCAACGGCGTAGCTACTTTGAAGCAAGACGATTTCACGAAACAGATGGATGCGGTAGAGGATCGCACTCGATTCAAAGTAGTCACTGCTAACAAAGAATGCCTACCGCTAGGATCTTCTATTATCCGAGTCAAGATAGTCGACAACCATGAAGATAATGATGTGGTCACTAGCCCACAACATTTTGACCTTGCTGGCGTTTCCTACTCCATCCCGGCCACAATGCTACGAGGCACCACAGGATATGTCAAGGTGGTGAACGCCGGTCCCCAGCACATCATTTGGCGTGAAGGGGAAGTGCTCGTCAGGGCCGACAGCTGCAGCAGCGCTCCACCGGCTTGCGACGTTCAGGTCAGTAACTATGCCAATTATTCCCTGCCATATGCATTGGCTGCCACAGCCACAGCCAGAGCCCGCCAGCCTAATGTTGTGTCATCCGTTTTGCATACTAGCTTGGCCAGTATTAGCACTATTGGGGGCGTAAACATCACGGATATAAAGACGGGACCATTAGATAAAAACGACCATAATAGCTTAATAAGTTTATTATCGGAATATAGGGATTGCTTCGCAAGTAATACACAAGAACTCGGATGTACAGATTTATTACAAATGAAAATTAACTTAACAACTGATCAACCTGTATATCGCCAACCTTACCGTATGTCACACGCAGAGCAGGATATAGTTCGATCAAAGATCTCCGAATTGCTTGATGCAGGTATAATTAAAGAGTCAGAGTCCAACTTTGCTTCTCCTGTTATCCTTGTTAAAAAGAAGAACGGGGATCATAGACTTTGCGTTGATTATCGGGCGCTTAACGCCATCACCGTCAAGGATAGGTATCCTCTCCCTCATATCGATGATCAGGTTTCAAAACTTGCAGGTAAAAATATATTTACAACACTAGACTTGGCCCAAGGGTATCACCAGGTTAAGATTTGCCCCGAAGATACCCACAAGACTGCTTTTATCACAACACAGGGCTGCTGGGAGTATACACGTGTTCCATACGGGTTGGCCAACAGTCCATCTGTATTCATGAGAATGATGAATAAAATAGTTAATTCGATTAAAATCCCCAAAGGCAACGACGACAGTGACACTCAAAGTAACGACCGTTCCGATACCGCGTCCAGCGAATGTGAAGTTTTAGCGTTTATGGACGATTTGTTACTACCTTCGTTCGATATTAAATCCGGATTCAAAATGCTTGAAATGGTTCTTTCGAAATTCAGAGTAGAGAATTTAAAACTTAACATGAGCAAATGTGCGTTTTTGCAAGATCAAATAACTTATTTAGGGCATGAAATATCGCGTGAGGGTATCCGACCGGGCGAATCAAAGTTGACAGCTGTGTCGCAGTTTCCCATCCCTAAAAACATCCATGAGATACGTCAATTCCTTGGACTGTGTAGTTATTTTCGCAAGTTTATTCGGAACTTCGCTATCATTGCTCGACCTTTATCGGATTTGACTAAGAAAAACGTCGCGTGGACTTGGGGTAGTGATCAATCAAAAAGTTTCGAACAATTAAAACAGTGCTTGTGTACAAAACCAGTTTTGGCCCTATACGACCCAGCCTTACCAACGGAAATACACACGGATGCTTGCAAATCAGGTATTGCTGCTATATTATTACAAAAACAGACCGATGGTTCCTTACGCCCCGTTATGTACTTTAGTAGGGTAACAAGTAAAGACGAGTGTATCTATCACAGTTACGAATTAGAAACGCTGGCCGTTGTCGAAGCTTTACGTAAATTTGCGGTGTATATAGTAGGGAAACAGATTAAGGTGGTAACAGATTGTACAGCAGTTCGAGCGACATTAACAAAGCGCGACCTTATTCCCCGTATTGCTAGATGGTGGCTGTCCATTCAGCAATTCGACTTAACTATTGAGTACAGGCCTGGGGATCGTATGAGACACGTGGATGCCCTTAGTAGGAACCCGGTAGATACAATGAATATTAAAAGACTAGAGGTTTCCGACTGGTTTTATACCGTGCAATGCCAGGATGATAAGTTAAAGATAATTATGGATCAGCTTAAGTCAGGGAAGGCGCCTACCCACATTACAAATGATTACATATTGTCGAATAATAGATTATATCGTAAAACCTTGTTGGGCAATCGTCTTGCTGTCCCATCTTTAGCTAGATGGAAAATAGTCCAGATGCACCATGATGAGATAGGACATGTAGGACTACAAAAGTGTACAGATTTAATAAAAAAAGATTATTGGTTCCCAAAAATGACGCGCTTTATCAGTAAATATATAAAAGCATGTTTATATTGTGCTTATGGAAAAGGCGATCACGGTAAAAAAGAAGGTGAGCTATTCCCTATCCCGAAGCCTAATGAACCAATGTGTATGGTTCATATTGACCACCTGGGACCCTTCTGTAAAACAAAAAAAGGTTACCAGTACATGCTTGTTTTGACAGATGCCTTTTCCAAATTTGTTATTGCTGAGCCTACACGTACGGTCAACTCTGTTGAGACTATTAGAGCACTCAAAAGGATATTTAGCTTATTCGGTTACCCAGACAAAGTTGTGAGTGATCATGGTAAAGCATTCACCAGTAGGAATTTTAAACAATTTTGCACTGACAAACAGTTTAAGCACATACTGACCTCTATTGCATGCCCTAGAGCAAATGGTCAGGTCGAACGTTCAAACCGAACTATATTGAATGCTCTGCGGGCTACTGATCCAAGTGAGGCTGCTAATAATTGGGCTAATTGTTTACCAGATGTGTTATGGGGAATAAACAACACTGTCAATGCAAGCACAAGCTACAAACCATATGACCTTATGTTTGCTAGAACGTCTAGGCCGCGTTGTGACATACGAGTAGATACTCATGATAGTGTTACTCAACCTGTTGAAGTAAGGCGTAAAATTGCTAGTTCAAAGTTAAGAGCTGTGGGTGAAAGGATGAAGTGTAATTATGACAAAAAACATAAGCCCAGTCGAACTTATAAAAAGGGGGATTTGGTGTTGTGGAGGCAGGCCCCGACAAGCAGTGCAGCTAAAGTAAATTCTAAACTCGATGATATTTATTCTGGTCCTTATATAATAATAAAGGTTGTTGGCAATGACAGATACAGAATCCGTAGTATCAAAGGTGTAAGAGGGTACAAAGCCTTTACGGGACTAGTTGCAGCAGACTCGTTGCGACCGTATAAGAGCACGGTTCCTGTATCTGACAGTGCCAGCAGTTCTGATGAGCAGCTGGAGACCGAAGATCTTATCGACTTGCTAGAGAGCTAATGTGTGCATCTCCCCATTGCGGGAGCAATCGTTGTTTCAGGAAGGCCGAATGTTACGCCATGCCTCAGCCAATGCGAGCCCGCCAAGCCAGCCAGCCAAGCCAGCCAATAACGACACGCCACGTCACGCCAGCCTGCCCTACCACTAGCCCCGTCAGCCGACATATTGTGGGGGGTAAATGCATAAAAGGCCCGGGGAGCTCATTTCTAGCTGATTTTTGCCTACTGAACTCTCTGTATGCGAAACCTATGCCCGATCACTGATCGAAATAATTAAAACTGATTTTTCTGCATCATTTTCTGTTTTTTATTTATGCCACTTGTAAAATACATATAAACCTTCCTCTTGAATCATTATATCTATTAAAAAAACGCATCAAAATCCGTGGCGTAGTTTTAAAGATCTATAGCATACATAGGGACAGACAGACGGAAGCGACTTTGTTTTATAGAGCACGCCTCTTGTCCCGACCCTGCGCAGTTTCTCGCCTGTTTTCGACTGAAAAATACAGCCACAGTCCAATAAATAACTAACTGATAGTCTTACTCCATTAGACAATAGACCATGTTAGTCTTATCCCGTCTTACCTTATAAGAACATAAGGTATGGTACTCCGAAATGACATGCGAGTCTTTTGACGCCATCACGCTATGATTAGTTGAACGGTTCTGTCAATTTTTTTTTAAATTTATTTCATGACCATGGAATCAATGTCCTTCAGTCGATGGTTCTGTCAATCCATTTCTGTGTTGCCTGTGGTGTATCATAATACTCCCCGATTGCCTTGTTACCTGTATGAATCTCATAAAATCTTGAGTGTTTTAAATCAATTATCACGATAAAATAAAACCTAGACATGACAATCATACTCGTAAAGCATAAATGCATTTTTTTGTACGACAGGCGGCTAATTTTTAATTTGTTACTATAAAGCAGGGATCGTATACCGGTATTCGGCTCCATACAAAATACCGGTATTCGATTTCAGTATTTCTATATTTTAGTGAGCTAATTTCAAAGCTCTATCAATACCTAAAACTAATTTAGCAGCGTTTGAAATAATAGCTGAAATTTTAAAAATATTTGAATTTGATTGAATACCGGTAACGATACCTGGTATAAAGCAGCAACTAATTCGTGACGTAGAAAGTCTCACTAGTCAGTGTGCCATACCTTATGCAATGCCCAATGTTAATTGTCCTATCTTCAAAGTCCTAAAGATACCTAAAAACGTATTTCATATAATTAATTTCAATAATTCGCAACAGACAGTGCCAGTTTTGGAGGCTCCGTGCTTGAAACACTCAAGAAATCCAGAGGTTTATCGGTACTTCCGAATTTTCACAAATCCGGAAGAGAAATTTGACTAAACAAAAGTTGTTGCTGTAGTATATTATAAGGATTGTATGATATCAACAAAAAAGTAAAATCTCATTACAAACTGGTTTTCGGAATTATGGAAATTCGGAATAACGATGCTTTCGGACAAATAAGCTTCAGAGTAATATAGTGTACAGGGCTACAGTTTCTTCCCCTGAAGTCATAAATTTTTCATAGTTATTGAAAATATTATCCTAAAGATTATTTCAGGTTATATCGGAATCATTTTTTGGTTCCTGAGAAAAATGCTTTCGATAAAACGATGGTCGACGAAACAAGAGTAAGTCTGCACCCGAGAGAACTGGACGCAATACATTGCGCGTCGAGTTTTATAATTTATTTTAGAAAATTCTTATCCTTGAGTTTTCCGAGAAAATGAACACTCGTTTTCAGTTCGTGATTATGGTCTAAAACTACAGTTTTCGTTTTCGGTACGCTGTCGGTTACACCCTGTATATTAACCGCAATTCTACTCTTACTCCGAATTGCCCGTAGCAAAAAAACGTATTTAACGCGTTCATTAGGCCCGCGGCCATATTTCTCCCGCAACGAGTCATGCCCGAGATTTATCTGCGCGCTCTCAAATTTCATCATCATTTGATTTCAGTGCCATTGTTCAGAGAAACAGCGCAGATACGCGCAAGACAAATGCGGAATGACCATAACATACAGCAAGTTATACAATCGAATATATGAAGATGTCCTTGAAATTATCACTTCTATATACGTATTCACTTCTGGAGACATATTCGCTTCGAAAGACATATTCACTTTTGTAGACATAATTCACAAATTAATTAATTCATTAATTTTTTTAGACACGTTTACTTCTGCAAACCTTATAGTCACTTTAGTTCAAATTACTAACAAGAATTGCATTTAGCGCGGTCATTAGGTCCGCGGCCATATTTCGCCCGCAACGACTCATGCCCGAGATTTGTCTGCGAAAGAATCGGAGAAACAGAATAGATACGCGCAAGACAAATGTGGGTGGCCATAACATACAGTAAGTTATAAAACCAATACATGAAGACGACCTTGAAATTGTCACATCATCGTCTTCTGAAGACATATTCCCTTCTGAAGACATATTCACTTCTGTAGACATATTCACTTTAATAGACACTTTCACTTCTGAAAATATTATTGTCACTTTACCTAGTTCAAATTACTAACAAGAATCGCATTTAACGCGTTCATTAGGTCCGCGGCCATATTTCTCCCGCAACGACTCATGCCCGAGATGTATCTGCGAAAGAATCAGAGAAACAGCACATATACGCGCAAGACAAATGTGGGATGGCCATAACAGAGAAAGTTATACAAACCAATATATGAAGACGTCCTTGAAATTGTCACATCTTAGAGATACGTATCCACTTCTGGAGGCATATTCACTTCTGAAGACATACTCACTTCTGGATCCATATTCTTTAGACACTGTCACTTCTGTAGAAATAGTAACTTAATATAAATGTAACTGTGTAGTCACTTCTGCAAACATACTCAGTTAAGTCCAAATTACTTACAAGTAGAATCGCATTTAGCGCGTTCATTAGGTCCGCGGCCATATTTCTCCCGCAACGACTCATGCCCGAGATTTATCTGCGCGCTCTCAAATTTAAAATTACCATTTGATTTCGGCGCCATTGTTCAGAGAAACAGCACAGATACGCGCAAGACAAATGTGGAGTGGCTTTGTTTGCGGCGAAATATCATAAAAATGTAAGACGATAAACTGGCTTGATTTATAGCCGGCGTACCACGGTAAATAGATACCTAGTTGGGCTTCTTTCGCTGCCTCTTTGCAAAATCTTATTTATCTTTCTTGGTCATTCTGTTAGCGCTGGTTTTCGTGATGTTTGAGCGCTTAAAATTAGGAAGGCAGATTGTTATCTTGCAGCGATTGACGTAATATCGTCTGTCTGTAATTCCTCCTGTGACAGGGATACCAGCAAACCTATGATGGACGAATAGATGAATGGTAAAGCATTCGTCACTATCGTATTAAATTATTCATAAATCTAGTAATTATCAGTAATTTCTATCACGTGATAAACACGATCATTGTCCCGAAATCAACAGTTTACAGTAAATACATTATATCTTCGGATAATTTTGTACCTACACCTAAGTACGTATAGATAAAAAACAAATCAATAATGGCTAGGTGTGTCTGTATGTATGTTTTTAAGCAATTTACCTAAGCACTCTGCCTGGCCGACACAATTCAAACGTTGCGTTCTACATAGACTTACAAAGTAATTTGCATTTCTTAGGTAAATCCTTTCCCTAAATATACTTTTAAGCGCCGCACCGCACCCGGTTATTGGCACTCAAATAACTCGCAGGTCGTGGGCCAGCTTACTGGGCCGCGCTCCGCTAATTCTAGCTTTGGCCCGTATCGGCACTATTTGGCTCGGCGAATTATGTAATGGAAATAAGGCTAAGCACTAGTTTTATAAGTTTAGCTCGCTTTGTCGAATTTTCTTGGGTATTTTTATTCTTTGGAAACTTTTACGGCCGCTCAGGTATAAATGTAAGTAAAACTAACTTTTCTGTAATGTGAAAGTTTCTGTTAGTTAATGTTAGTGCAAGAAAAGAACGTGTGATACTCCGGAATGATAGACGAGACTTTTGAAGTCATCACACTATGATTGGCTTGGTGGTTCCGTCAATGTCTTACCGGGATTTGAACCCAGGATCCCTGGCTCAGCAGGCAGTTTGTATGGAGAACTACAGTATTCTTCCCACGGGTTTACAGAGACCGTACTCGCTAAGCGACAGAGTAAACGATTTGTATGGAGAATTGTAGATCTACAAAGTACGCTAGGGGCACTGTATTTGTTCTTCATACAAACCGTTTACGCAGTTGCTAGTGAGTACGATCACTACAGCTTATGGTGAAGGTACTAATATGAGCATGAGTAATAATCACATGCTGTATATACGGGGAGGCGATATAAAACTTTATCAACACCCAAATTGTTATATTACTATAACGTGCCTCGCTTCGCTCGTCGTCGTACCTAACCTAACCTAAATCTGACCTGCCTTAAAGTATGAAATGAATTAGTTGTATAATAATACGTCGATGGAATAACAGAAATGATTTGATGTTCTGTCTTTAAAATAATTTATGAAAAGTAATTTTAAGCATTCAAAATTCCTCCTATCGTTGTTTTAATATGTACCTACTTAATTAATAGTGGATGAAGCCATAATACTCCAAGATAATATTTATACTGAATATTCTATGAATCGTTTTCGATGAAATGAAATTCTATAAAAAGTTTGTCGAGATTTCAGGCCCCCCCGATATAGTTTGTGTCAATTATATTAGGGCAGACCTATTAATGTTAAGTATCTGTGGTTGATATATAGATAGAAATACCTTTAGCAGGTCTTTTGCCATTGAATTAGAAGTCAAAGTATAGGTATTGTTCGATTTCCTGGCCTAGCCTCGTACTTAACCCTGCGCTGCCGCTGCTAATTCGGCAGCTTAACCCTCCTCATTGTACCCCGATAATACGCTAGGCCGTAAAGCTAGGCTAGTGTTTAATAATGACCTTTGGAGTTAATTAAGTAACTGGCCAATTGCTTTTGTAATTAAATGTACACGTTTCTTTTAAATTATTTTTTATTAAAGCAGTAACGAAGCTAAAAATTGAAAATAAAAATGCTTTGAGCAGGAATTTGACCTATTCTCCATGGTTTTTCGGGTGAGACAGGTGAACTACAGTCTAACGAAAAAGAGTAGAAATTAAATAGTGGCAATACTGTAGTGTCATCCCTTTCTAATCAATCTAAGAAAACGGAGACGACACTCACATATCTGCCTCAACAATCACCAATATCGGCCTCAACGATTATCATATCAGTCTCAACAATTACCATATCCGTCTCAATATTTATCATATCAGCATCAACAATTACCATATCAGCATCAACAATTATCATATCGGCCTTAACAATTACCATATCAGCCTTAACAATTACCATAATATCAGTCTCAACAATTATCATATCAGCCACTGCTGGACAAAGTCCTCTCCAAAGTTCTCCACAGCGATCGGTTGCGTTCCCACTTATCCAACCGCTTCCCGCGATTCTAACCAGGTCGTCGGTCCACCTTATTCGGGGCCTCCTCACGCTGCGTCTTTCGGTACGCGTTTGCCACTCAAGAACCTATCTGCCCCAACGGCCATCGGTTCTATGAGCAATCTGCCCCACCCACTGCCACAGCCTCATCAATAATTAGTGGAAAAAGCCAACTAAAGGCCCTGAATTACTCAACATCCATTAAACAATGCCTCCCTTTTCCCCCACTTATTATTTTATCCTTATACTAGGGTGTACTCGCAACTTCGTACGCGTATTTTTTTCTTTACCATCGTCACTCAAAAAATATCCCATAACATTTTTTGCCGTCCGTCCAGCCGTTACAACATGATGCGAAGACAATGGAAATTATGACCAACAGATAGCGCCAGACTGGTATGGCGCCGCGCGCCCATACAAAACAAATGACGATCCTGCATCACGCTATTAAGATTTTTCCTGAAATTATGACCCCTCTCCATAGACAACTGATTCTCAATACTTAAATTTAAAACATCTAGATTTTTTTAATCGTATAGATATTCTGAGTGTTATTGTATGGAATTTAATAATCCCACCAAAAACATTTCATGTAAAAATGGCGGCCAAGACTCATATGGTCTGGCTGTAAAAAAGTTATCAGATCCCTCGAAAAACCAAGCCCCTAAGCCCTGAGTTTACTAATCCTACACCTTGGCTTCAAAGGTATGGCTTGGCCGTTTCATAAAGTACCGTAAATAAGTCCAACGGACCGTCTGGCCCATACGATATCAAGAAGTTAAGTTTATATCTCCATGATAATATATATAAACTTAATTCCTTACCATACAGGCCGGACAGTCCATTAGACTTATTTACGGTACTTTATGAAACGGCCAAGCCATACCTTTGAAGCCAAGGTGTAGGATTAGTAAACTCAGGGCTTAGGGGCTTGGTTTTTCGAGGGATCTGATAACTTTTTTACAGCCAGACCATATGAGTCTTGGCCGCCATTTTTACATGAAATGTTTTTGGTGGGATCTCATTTATTTTTGTAAGGTGCTCTAGTCTTTTTCATTTATTTGGGCCATAGCGTCTGTAAGTATGTAGTAATAATAGCAAAAGCGTTATGAGCATGTGTCTTGGCCGCTAATTTTACATGAAATGTTATTTTGGTGGGATCTCATTTCTTTTTGTAAAGTAGTTTTTAATTTTTAGGTCTATTTTTTTATTTTTTTTGTGCCGTAGCGTTTCTAAGTAAGTAGTAATAATTGTGTATTTAAGAAATACTTACGTTTAGCCCCCATTATGGAAAACCCATACAAACTTTCATCCCCTTATTTAAAGGGTGGGGGGTGATTTTCTAAAAATCCTAGAATATATATTTTATTATTTATAACAAGGAGTCTCTATATCAATTTTCAGACCTCTAGTATCAAAATTTGCAGAAGTCTCATACAAACATCCATCCCCTAGTTTAAGGGGTTGGGGGGTAACAGTTCCAAGTTTCAGAATTATTCTATTGTTTGTGTACTAAACCTAGCTTACATACCAAATTTCAGCTTTCTAGGTCATCGGGAAGTACCCCAGAGGTTTTGATACGTCAGTGAGTGAGTGGCAAAATCGGCGTATTTTAGGTACCAATAAAACCTAAAGTATAAAAGCTAGATCAATTAAATTAAGTACATTTCATATGTTCCCTAACTGCATCTTAACCTGTGAATTTGGGCGCTCTGGTGTTAACTGGGACGAAGCTATAAGGGTTTGAAAATTAGACGAAACGGTTCGAGAAAAGGTAGGTAGTGCCCCGTGCACTACCGTGCCCCCAGATAAAGAAATATTTAAAATACGAAGTCGAAGTGTAGATATGGAAGTAGTAATAATTGTGTATAAGAAATACTTACGTTTAGCCCGATATATACTACGTTTATCGCCCATTATGGAAAACCCATAAAAACTTTTATCCCCTTATTTAAAGGGTGGGGGGTGATTTTTTAAAATCCTAGAATATGTATTTTATTATTTATAAATAATAAAGGAGTCCCTATATCAATTTTCAGACCTCTAGTATCAAAATTTGCAGAAGTCTCATACAAACTTCCATCCCCTAGTTTAAGGGGTTGGGGGGTAAAAGTTCCAAGTTTCAGAATTATTCTAGTGTTTGTGTACTAAACCTAGCTTACATACCAAATTTCAGCTTTCTAGGTCATCGGGAAGTACCCCAGAGGTTTTGATACATCAGTGAGTGAGTGGCAAAATCGGCGTATTTTAGGTACCAATAAAACCTAAAGTATAAAAGCTAGATCAATGAAATTTAGGACATTACATATGTTCCCTAACTGCATCTTAACCTGTGAATTTGGGCGCTCTGGACGGGACTGGGACGAAACTATGAGGGTTCGAAAATGAGACGAAACGGTTCGAGAAAAGGTAGGTAGTGCCCCGCCTCTTTTTTTTTCGTCTTGGCGGGGGCACTACCGTGCCCCCAGATTAATTTTATAAACAGGGTATGCCGAAGTTCGATAACATTACTCTGTCTAGTAATTTGTTATTTAAACTTCGAGCCTCGTTAAAACTGAATTCCTGTTTTACCATGCCAGTCCACGAATTCGTGGAGTAAGAATTTTCATTATCAATTAATAATGAAAATTATTACTTTATTTATTGTATTTTCGCAAGAATACAAACTGTATGATGTTTTAAATTAACAAATTCATGGGCTCTTGTAAAGCATAAAATAACCGGCCAAGTGCGAGGTGGACTCGCGCACCGAGGGTTCCGTAGGAACACTTTCCATCTTAACTAGCGTTAAGATGGAAAGTATATTACTTAACTGAAGATGGAGTTACAAGGGTTAAGTTAAGTTTGCACCTGGTATGTATGGCGCCGGATACAAATGAGGTGCAAAGTTTACGAAACCAATCACGTTTGTTGTATGGGAGCCCACTTAAATATTTATTTTATCTTGTTTTTAGTATTTGTAATTATAGTGGCAACAGAAATACATCACCTGTATTACAGTTGATGAGATACAGCCTGGTGACAGACAGTCGGACAGAGGAGTCTTAGTAAATAGGGTCCCGTTTTTTACCCTTTGGGGTACCCTAAAAAAATTAGGCAGACAAAGTTGCGTATTTGTTTTGTACACGGCGTTCTAAAATAATGTGTTGCAGTGGCGATGAAAATTCGGCCGCACAGAATGCAATAACTACCTAGTCGTTAGCAAAACTAATTTTGCGGGCACTGCATTGAATCAAATTTAACGGCATCAAATAATGATGTTGGGCGGTTAGGACATCGCTCTAGTGTGTACACAGTGAATTTTAATGATCATTAATTGTGATTGTGAAATTAGCTGGACTCGCGACTCGGCGGCGGAATTTATATAAAGTAATAGAATGGAAATCACGGAACGCTTATTTATGGCCAACAATAACTTGACGACGCGTTTGGCTCGGTTTGTAGACACCTGCCTACTGAGCCGGCGGTCCCGGGTTCGGATACTAATTAATAAATAATTATTTGTATGATGAACTCGAATATTTGGGCTTGGGTCATGGTTATTCTATGTATTTAAGTATAATATTTATCAATAAGTACGTATATCGTCGTCTAGTACCCATAACACAAGCCTTCTTGAGCTTAATTTGGGACTAGACCGATTTGTGTCAGGTTGTCTGATATTTAAGTATTTTTTTTTTTAACAGTATTGTTGGGGGTCGTAATCATAAACGTTTCGTTACATTCCATGGTGATCAGGGGGCCTAACTATGATGGTGGCGTTTATCACGTGATAAATAAGTGGCAAAGCATCTGCCACTCACACTCGCATTTTGTCAAAGCCTGACGGATGCTTTGTCACTTATTTATCGCTTGATAAAAGCAACCATCATAGGCCCCCAGATGTATATATCTAGTAAACTATTTTACATGTTTCAGGTCATGATTTCAGGAAAAAAAAAATGATTTACTTTTTCCTCTCATCACGCCAAAACGCCTGAACGGATTTTAACCAATTTTGGTACAGGGATAGCTGGACATCCAAAGATAGTTATAGGATACTTTTTTATCAGACTACGGTATAAAACGGCAGGTCAATAAAAATGTATATGTTACAGCTGAAATCGTTTAAGTAAAAGAGTTCCGAAGGTTTTTAGTTCGAAGTTGTTATTGCAATTATTCTTTTAGCGTAGTCACGGGAATCCTATTTTAGTTCTTTTTGGAGCGGAGCGAGCGAAGCTCCCATGGATCGACTCGAATGGACTTTGTAACAATGCGCAGATCTCAGCGAGTTCTCAACCGATTTTAGAAATTTTTGTTTTAAAATGCACAAATTAAATTTCGCTAGGTCGTGACGAAGAGAAAATTTCGAAAAAAAAAAAAAACCGCTCCAATTTATGGTGCAAGCTTAGCCGGTGGCTGACTCTGCATCGACCTAGTTAAATTGTTGTACTTATTAAATAAATTAAAGGAAATACTGTGAAACGTCAAATTTTGCCCTAGCGGATTAATGTCAAGACGGTTTTAAATATATGTTGAAATAGTTTAAAGATTCACTTTTTTAAAGCAAAATAAATACGTTTATCTATTTACTAATGAAAGTAATTCAAATATTTTTTTTATATGCTGTAAGGCCAATGGGGAAGTTTACCCGCTAGCCACATTGGGCGGTTTCTCGGCAGCTATTACGCTTTGACTTCCAATTACAGGATGCTCAAGTCAGTTCCGCAAACATTCCGCAATAGAGCCAGGTCAAAGGCATCGTGGCTTCAAGGCAATGATGATTGACAAAGGTACTCCTGGCGCGCCGCTTAATATCTTAAGTGAATTAACCAAATTACGGAATTCAGTATGAAGTCTAAATAGAGTAAGTTTTTCAATAAAGACTTGGCACAACAATAGGAATGATGATTGATGTTGAATGTATACAAGATACTTACTGTAATTATGTGACTAAAACACGTGCATTCAACTTTATTTCATGACAGATCACTGTCATAAAAAAAAATTCGACATCAACCATTTATTTCATCGTGTTTCAAAGTACTTTTTGTATTTTTTTTGTTATGTCATGACAGAATAAAGTGCTTTAAAACACGTGACTTCAACCTTCAACCTTTAAAGTTACGTGTTTCACGCAAAGTCTATATTTTTAAAAGCTAATTAAAATTGTTTCAAATTCTTTCAACAAAATGAATTTATCGATAATTTCTGACTCTTAAGGCACTCTTAACGTTAGGTAGTTAGTCCCATAAAGACATTTGATGATAGGATGCAATAAAAAATAAGATCAAATTACAAGTAGGTACCAAAAAAAAATTATAATGCCTATTGACCATAATATATTCTAAAAATGAAATGTCTAAGTCCAAATTCCTTTTTATAAACAAAAATGAGTTCGTTATTATTTAGTTAAGATTCAATGACCTCCAAGTGGAGGCCACTATTGAGGCCAATATTGGCTGACATCTTGTCACTTGTTTCAATTAAAGCTTTATATCTCGGAAACTACTGGTCCTATTTTCACCAAACATTATGTACTCGTAGCTAAGAACCATCTCGACACAGGTATTTCGATTAAAAAACCGCACTCAAATTGGTCCATCTGTTTGGGAGCTGTTTTGCCCCAGATAGACACACAGATACATATATTAAACTTATAACAACCCTCTTTTTCATGGGGGGTTAAAAACCATTAAGATACAGAACCTGAATTTCATAATGTATACTATTGTCGAAAAGTATAACAATTATGAATACATCTGAACAAACTTAATGATCCAAATTAATAATACGACTTAAAAGGTCGTTCACTTTTGAGTATCGGATTTTTAGTATAAGTACCAAATATTTGTTGTTTACGAGATACGCGATGGAAATCTGAGTATTAATAAGATCAGGTCAACGAACGCTTTTCTGTTTATAATCTTTTCAGGGTATTTTCTCGCCTGATCTATATAAACGGAACTCTGAGACAAGATGCTTATCAAATTTAACATTTATTTATTTTTAGCCTGTGCTGTCCCACTGCCGGGCAAAGGCCTCCCTCTCTTTCTTCCAGTCGTCTCTTCAAGGCAGCAACAGACCAATCTTTTCGGAATGTCTAGGTCATCCCGCCACCTCCGTAGTGGTCTGCCGCGACGCCTTGCTCTATTAGGTGGGATCCACTCAGTGGTATTCTTAGCCCACAGTTCGGTCGACATGCGTCAAACGTGTCCAGCCCAGTCCTACTTAACCTTAGCAGCTGTCAGGGCTACATCAGCTACTTGGGTTTTGGAGTGCATGATGGTAAAATTTAAAATTCCGATAAAACGATTCCCAAAATACATTTCTTAGATGTTATGTTATAATCATAATAGCTACTTGTCTGTTTTTATAATAGCCATATGTTGTCATATTAGGTATTCACAAAACGGGTGTCCGTGAGCACAGCGCGTACATGGCTCGGATCTCTCACTCAACCGTTCACTGCGCCGTGACCGTTAGACACATATCAAGTATTCATAAACATAAGTCACGCCCTTGACTTCGTTTTCTTTTCTATACATCAAGCTTGACAGAGCAGTATATTTTGGACTGTGTTCTAGAACACCTACCTCTACTTCACGTGTCTAATTATATCAAGGACGTGAATGTTGTTCTATACCTGACTTTATCGAATGCTTAGTTTGATTGTTCGCGCCTCCATTGTCTCCCTTGACGTGTAAAGCGGTCGTTTCCGCACTGATCAAAGGAGCAGCCCTTCAACACGTCCGCGTCGAGTGGCACGGCGTTGACGGACGCTTTTAATTAAAACCACTCTTACATATTTACGAGCCGGGGGTAAATAGACACGTCGCGCTTAAAGTCGGGAAGAATTGCGAACTTAACTTTTTTTTTTGGGTATATATTTATGGGCTTGTGTTTAAACGCCTACCAAATATGTTGATAAATTATTTCCAATAAATTCTTAATACTTGCCGAAACGGATGAATGCTCACGAAATAGTGTATCACAAAAAATTGTATAAATAAAGCTAATATTTCTTTTTCTTACATGCTATATAAATATTTGAACACCGTTAAAGTTAATTTCAGACCAAATAATCTATATTATTATTAAATGGATGTCACCAATATTTTATATTATTACTTCCATTTTAGTCATTATTGCTGAGGCAAAAAACTAACTGTTGACCGTGAAATTTTTTGTTATACCAAACATATTACTACTCACCCCAAACACAAGTAACTTGTTTATCGCTTTACGCATTCAATTAATATATGGTATAGTACTTAAATAAATATTCGCTACTATTTAAATGCTCACCAAAATGGCTTTTATGCCCTAAAACTAATAAATATTAATAATAAATTGTGTATTGCAGACACTGTCCTTGAGTGCCGTAAATAAAAATTTAAAGTCAGCCTGCCGTCGTCGTACCTAACCTAAGCCAAGTCGGACCTGCCTTAAGATGAAATAGGTAATGTTAGTAATCGTAAGCCAAGTCGGACCTGCGCGGCTCGCTCGCTTCGCTCAATCGTTAGGGTCGCTGTTCAACCTAACACTCCTTCTCGCTTCGCTCGTCGTCGTACCTAACCTAAGCCAAGTTGGACTTGCGCGGCTCGCCTGGCCTCAAGCCTGCCAGCCTGTGCGTCGCTTGGTGTACGGGGGGCGGGTTGCGGGTATAGAAATAAAGGGAAGCTATTGTAATTTTAGATTGACGATAATATATTTTGACTAAAGGTTAGATAATTTGATTACACTAAAGCAAATTAGACTGCAGTTTTTGGTATTAATGTTGACGTTATATGAAAACAATATTTGGTGAGCAAAAAATCCATTTTGGGAAGCAAAAAGATATACGGACTCAACGTAAAATTATTCTGGTGTATGTATATTGATTTTGGAATACAAAATGATTTAGTTTAGGGAGCTCTTACAGAGTGGGTATAATTTATATGGAGGTAATTCGTTTTACTTGGAATTTAGTTTTAGGGTATAAAAGCCATTTTGGTGAGCGTTTAAATAGTAGCGATATTTATGTAACGAAAAACAAGTAAAAAATAACAGAAATCAACTTAACCTAAATAAAACCGATGTCCCCCAGATCGTGGCCCTGCGGCAAACTCATAGTGCCGGCTACATTCCCCCGCTGAATAGCCAAGCTAATCCTTTGGCCGAGGAATGAGCCGGCTCTATGGTCCGAAGAACATTCTGACAGTTTATTTTTTATTTTTGCGTAAAGTCTGTGGGCATCCGGACTCCAAGGTCCGAGTGTCTCCACTGCGAACGCCGCAAATATGAAGTTATTAGGGAGACCTACACTACATATTTACGGCGCTTTGCCGCCTCAGCGTAAACCGCTGCCCCACCAGCTCTCAGCGACGTACTGGACAAATGGGACGGAGCCAGGTTGTCTACGCAAGCAGCGTCTCACTTTTCTTAATGATAATTATTTGAAGTGCTTGTGATGATTTTTGATAAACTTACGTTCCGACAGTGTGCACAGAAATTCACCTTGAAAATTGGCTACATAAGTTATCTTCGGGCGCATGATCGCCAAGCCAATTAATAGTGGAAGCAGTCGCCATGGCCGAAATCGGTCGGAGATGATCATAAATATTTTGAATAGGTATTTGCTTACCAACTTAGGGCGATAATTTACGCTTAAACTGCACTAATGGTACTGCCGCTTCTGCATCAGCCCTATCATTATTTATTTCCCTCGAGTTTCATTGCTTTAATGCTGATGTTGAGGTCATTGGAAGAATGGGACAAGCTTCAGGTCTGGCGGTGGTCGTTCATTATGGAACTGGCACTAACAGCTGCCCCTGATGTATCTTCATTTCTGTCGTAGCCATTTGTCTTATTATTGAAGAAATACTCATGAAAGGAGTCATATTGATCTGGAGATGGCCCTTTATGCCAATGCCTATATTAGGGCAATGCCAACACGGTTTCCTCAGTGTTTTATGCAGACGGGTGGGGGAACGGGACATAAGCCAAATTCGCGAAGCAAAAGTGTCGCCTTTGTGTCTAGATCCTGCTACTAAAGGCTCTATCAAATTAAAATTAAATGAAACGAAAACATTTATTTCAGGCAACTGTGGCCCATGGTATGTATAGAGATACTTTTAATCTAACAACTACTAAAATCAACCAACAAATAATCTATCAACTACAAAATAATAAAATAATTTTTCAACAGCGATGTGTTCAGCTCTTGTGTGGTGCGCCTGCCGCAGCCGCTCCATGACACCATCGCAAGTGCAGATTTCTGGCCGAAGGGTGTCGTGTTTCGGCAATTCCGGGGCAATCTGCCGAATTCTACACCAGATCAGACGACGCAACGGAGCCACGCCGCTGTGTAGCCTAGATCTAACTAGTTTTAAATCTTTGTTTATATAAATTATTAAAATGGTTACGCGAGTTAAAGGTGTCAGATCTACGGAAAAGCTGGAACGTGACACCCTCGGGCTAATATTCTTCCTTTGTGAAAATCCCTAGTTGGCCTCTCAATACGAATGTATTAAAACTCCTCAATCGAATGTAGCTATCCATACTTAATATTATAAATGCGAAAGTGTGTCTGTCTGTCTGTCTGTCTGTCTGTTACCTCTTCACGCTTAAAGCGCTGAACCGATTTAGATGAAATTCGGTATGGAGATAGTTTGAGACCCGGGAAAGGACATAGGATACTTTTCATCCCGAATAAGTTTAGTGTTCCCGTGGGGTGAGCGGGTAACATCGCGGGGCACAGCTAGTTAAAAATAAATAAATAAATAAACTCACGTCTTGGCAAGACCCCAACTCCGCGACCCTCAGGGTGATTTCGGACTTCACGCTTACATATACCACGATCTCTTCAGGCTTCGTAGTAATGTAATGTAGACGGGACACAACTGCGTTATCCGTAAAGTGGGACGCAGCAAACGTTTGGGTCCAAAAGCCTTCTTTTCGACATAAACATAAGTGGATGCTCAACTAACTCAGGAACCGTGTGTCACAAGCTGTCAGTATGCAAGAAGTACACAATATGCAAACAAAGTTAATGTATGGGAAGGGCGAGGCAGCGGATTGAGTTGTCCCTTGGAAATCATTATACTGTGAATATGATACTTGTGCCTAACACGATCAATTTACCTACGAAAATGTTCGTTAAGCCCAAAAAAGAGAACGAAATGGAACGCTCTTTCTAGTTTCTAGGTCGGTAAATTTTTATTGACACAGTGCTAATGCCACTAGATTTAGCTTAGCTCCATGAACGTAATGTACATAATGTAGTACATTAAAGTACATAATTATAAATAATCTCGAAAAAAAAACCACCACCATTGATAATCATCTAAATTGCGGCAGAAGTAGCTAGTTCTGGCGTAATTCAGATGATTATCATTATCAAGGACGAAAATTACCAACTAGGTAAAAACTAGGCAAAAGGTAGGTAGGTCGTGCACTAAAATATGAAGGTTCATGTATTTATACAAGACTAGCTTTTGCCCGCGACTACGTACGCGTGGAACTTGATAAAAGGGATTATTAAAAGCGCCTAAGCAAATGTAAGAGCAATTGTGCTTTTGGTCTAATTATTACATTTCCTACAGGGTCCCCGCACCCCAACAGAAAATGTTCACGCACTTTTCAATCTTTTTAGGTATAATTTCCAGGATGAAAACTATCCTATGTCCTTCCTCGTATCTTAAACTATCTCTATGCCAAATTTCATCATAATCGATTCAGCGGTTAAAGCGTGAAGAGATAACATACAGACAGACACACTTTCGCATTTATAATATTAGTATGGATAGAAGTACGGTTCTCAATGTAAATAAAACTTTAGTAATTTAAATATAATAGTGCCACAGTAGTTTTCTAGTCAATAACCTAAATACAAAATTTAAAAATCCCCCGACCCAACCAAACATACCAACGGAGAAGGCTTTCGATAAAAAATCTCATTCAAATCGGACCGTCCGTTTGGGAGGTACGATGCCACAGACAGACACACGGATACACATGTTAAACTTATAACACGGTATCCTATTTTAACTCTTCAATCAAGAAAATTTAATTTTTCCGAAAGTATTTTTCCCTAAATCCGTAATATTTTAAGGATTTTATAGACATCGTTTTATAGAACCCATTAGGTTAGGTTAGGTTTGCTTTATAATTATTCTGAAAAATCATTGTGAAAAATGAACAGTTTTGAAATTAAAATGGCTTTCGGACAATTGATGGCGAAACATTACTGATGGGAATTAAAAATGTGTATTTCAGACCGGTAACCTTATAACGCCCCTCATTTTTGTCAGGGGTTAAAAACTTTATCACACCCCTCTTATCGGAGTGTTGGAAATATTGCATACTTTAGTCAATGCTGTAATTATTTGTTCTTTGTGTCATACATGGCAACAGCCGCTTTTTAAGCCGCCATTAGCATGTAAGGTTGCGATGACCCGATTTATATAATTTTAATTGCATATTCATTACATTTTAATAGTTGAACACATTATTATTAATTCAACGCAACGTATAAAGGGGTATTTTTGTATATGAAAATACACTTCTATATGCAAATTTTTGCCGTTTAATTTGTGCTCCGCCATACCACGTCCACATTCCCTGCTGCCGACTCGCTAACAGAGGTTAGAAACAGTACAGTCTGAATTGTCCTGGGAATTAAGGCCACGTAGTCCGGCAGGTGTGGGCCAGTGCTCCGCATTACCATCACAATGGCGTCGTAACAATTCCTGCCCATTGAGTGGAGTTCGCTCGTTAAGGCGAATAAATAAAGTGGGGGAAGCCCTTGACGTCTGAGCGACATTCCCAACTAACCAACACACCCAGAACAGAAGAATCCCTACCGTAACCCAAAGGATGAAGGTCTGTGTGTCTGTAAAGTTTTGAGGTTTTGGCAAATCTCGAGCGAGTCCGCGATCGTTGCGTAATTGCTTATAGCCCTTTATATTTAGCTTTATTCGGGGATTCCTTTGTGGTTGTTTGCTGAAGGCTCTATTACCCAAGCCTGGGCCCGTTTAACTTATTCACGCGATTCGGTACGCGCTGTTTCTGGGAATGTGAGGGTTACAAGCAGACTGGGTGATACTAAAACAATTTACCCGACAGTGATGCAAGGAAAGCCTCCTTTTGATACATAATTTGACGCAGGCCCTACATACATTAAACAATACATATATTTAGATACTTACTCGTATTTAATCTAATCGTGTTGTCTTGTCTATTATAGACTGTGCAGCTGTTTTGACCTACAGGCCGCGTTTCTCAACAGATTCTTGTGATATTTTGTGCGCAGGTTCAATTATAACTTTAATTCTTTTGACGACGCGTTTGGCTCGGTTTGTAGACACCTGCCTACTGAGTCGGCGGTCCCGGGTTCAAATCCCGGCCGGGGCAAATATTTGTGCAAAATATTTGTGCTTGGGTCATGGATGTTATCTATATATGTATTTATATATCGTCGTCTAGTACCCATAGTACAAGCTTTGCTTAGTTTGGGACTAGGTCGATTTGTGTATAATTGTCCCTTAATATTTATTTTATTTATTTTTTATTATGCAGTGCACGAATGATTTAACACTGATCACCAGATCATCAGATATAGTAAAATTTATTAGCAAAAAACACTTTTTGTGACCAAAAATAGTGACTGTGCACCAAATTTAGAAAACCAATTTTTTGTAAAATTATAACCGTAAGCATTGAAACTTGCTATCCTACTTAAAGTAAATAACTCCACATTAATAATTTATAACCCAAAAAAAAATTACGTTCTCCAAAAATTTATCACCATTTTAATATGAAATTAAATTCAAATATAGTAATATAAAATATATCATCTAGTAACCTAAAAAATTAAATTAAAAACCCAAAATATTTATTAAATGATCACCAAATCTTAGCGAGCAAATTAGTGCGCTATTTTTACCACTAAGCAGAGAGTTGAAGTGGGACTGGGCTGGTCATGACTGTCGCATGCCCGACGACTTGTGGGCCAAATAAGTTTCTGTCAAAAATGACATTTTAGTGGCAAGCTTTTATAGCCGACTGTACTTTTCTTTGGATATTCATCAAATGCCCACTGAGACGATTCTAAAGAGCCCAAGCTCGGTTAGGATTGCTTTTTCTATTATTTAGTTCCTATGGCCACCTTCCGGCTCCATCATCAGATCAGCCCCATGGTACCATATTATTGTATTGTCATCAAAGTTAAGTAAGTATGCAAAATTTCAGCTCAATCGGTTGACGATATCTGCTTCAAAATTGAGTTGCAAGATTTCACCCGAACAAACATACTTTAAACATACCATGCAAGTTAAATAAAAGCTTTAAAAAAAACCACAGAGTGGAAGCCCCACAACTCGAAACGGAGACGTGGCAGACCCCCTAGGCGATGGCGGGATGACTTGGACTCATTTTCGAAGGACTGGCCAGATACAGCTCAAAACCGCGACAGATGGAAAAAGAGGGGGAGGCCTTTGCCCAGCAGTGGGACATAATAGGCTCATAATAATAAGCCGAGAGTAGGTTAGTCATTCATGCACGGGAAACCTCGGGCTATGATTGTCACGTAGATTTATTTTTCTGGAAAATTCCGAGGTTTGGGGGTTGACAATGTGAAAAGTGACAAATTTCAGCCACTCGCGAGTTCAACACCTCACAGACCCATTAGTTATAGGGTAGTATTTAAACGCACATCAAACAAAAGCCTTTTTCTATGCAAAATTATCAAAATTTATATCAAAATTACTGATTGCACAGCAAATATTGCACTCAAAATGTTACTAAACATACTACAATTTATATTTGTGGCATGCATCTATTTATTTAAAAGTAAATCATATTTAAGTAATGCATAGCTAATAATGACTACCGCACATTATGGAGCGTTTTTAGGGATATAAAAAAAAAAACTAACCTAACCTAACCCGGCCGAGTCGGATCTGCTCTGAAAGGTGATCAGGATTAGATGGTTACCTATCTGAAACACTAATTTTTGTTTCCCATCTGTAACGTTTCGCCTAGAATAGTTATGAAACAAACCTAACCTAACCTACTGGGTTCTTTAAAAAGATGAAAAGTAATGTCGTGCTGATGTGTATTTTCTAATTATCTGCAGTACAATTTTTGCTGGGCATTTATTTTATTTGCTGTGCAATAATTAATTTGATGTAAAAAGTATATATACCTAATCAATCTAAGTGCGTTCGAGCTAAGATGTGATTGATTCATTAGAAAATTGCACAAATCAGGCTCGTATTAAAGTAAAAATAACGTTTAGTTTAACGACTTTTATAAACACATGTCGTAAGCGACCGTTATCTTTGAAAGGGATAAAAGTAAATAAACACGCAAATAACTAAAGTTACTCCGCTCCACAAGGTGACCCGTGACGAACACTGTTTAGATTATAGGCTTTGAAAGACATCTACCACCAAGTTCAGGTCATAAACTAAAAATTATGTTCCTTCATGTCGTAATCGACACTGTTCAGGTGCGGTTAGATTATTGCTAAAAACATTTGTGAAAAGGGACATATAACATTATTCTATGTTGCAAATTAAAAAATAGGAGGCTAGTTTTATTATAAAGCCGGCAGTTCACATTTATAGTACAAACAAATCTTATTATCCAATAAAGAAATCGGGGTCATTTTCAGACTTTACACGACATTGAAATTGTGCTGCTTAAACATGGCTATTGTTTAAAAGTTTGTAATATTATAATTATAATGTTTATAGATATCAATAGATAATACTCTTGACCGTAATTTGGCATTGCCGAAATATTGGAATTTGGAATAATAAATTAGACGAGATAGTTACCGTTTTTCATGGAATGCTCCATAATTATAATTGATGAAAATAAATTGATAGGCGATTATTTGTTTGCTGTGCCATTAATAATATACACCTAAGGGATATTATTAATGGCACAGGGGAGGGAACTATGCGTGATGTATACGCATAGTTATATACGACGCGGTTGGCTCAATTTGTAGTCCAGCTGCCTACTGAGCCGGCGGCCCTGGGTTCGAATCCCGGACAGGGTAAATGAACTTGAATATTTGTTCCTGGTTCATGGATGTTATCTGTTATCGGCAAAAAGCGTAAACGCTGTAAAGGCCAAGGGAATTCATTGGCGTTTACAGCGTTTACGCTTTTTGCCGTCGATATGTATTTATATATTATGTATATCGTCGTCTAGTATAGTACCAGCTTTGCTTAGTTTGGGACTAGGTCGATTTGTGTAAGTTTGCCCCTTTAAAAAAAAATAGGACTAGTATGGGCGACGAGAATTGCATATTCACACAGTTTCGCTTTTTCTGATCATAAGCGTCAGTAATAAATAGCCTATTAATCAACGATACTTAACCAGTAGTGTTAGGTTAAATATCAATGATTTGGTTACATTCCATCAAAGGCGAGGGTCCGGTAACAGCAAACTAACTGGAGTCCGCGCTGCGTTAATTAAGCCGATCGCACACACAGAACTTAGACGTTGTGTGTGTGCGCTCGTGTGTGTGTGTAAGAGCAACAGCTTTAATGCCTCGGGTTTCAGGAGTTAAGGAGAAGTTCACTGTTTTTATAAAATAATTGTTATGTGCACATAAGCTTGATCGATTTTTACTTTTTCATTAGGCATCGTTTAATAGCCTTAGTGGTATTCAGAAAAACTTTTCTTAGTGCACTATTCTTTAAAAATGTTCTCCAATATTTACGTAGTACCTTTAGTCCCTAAGTGTGCTTCAAGCTTCACTTTGAATCTTTGAGGTTAACTGGAAGAGATCCCTTAAAGGGATACGTTCGCCTTTGTACATGTTTTTTGTTTTAATGTATTTCTTGTTTTTGTGTACAATAAAGTGTTTACATACATAGTGAGTTGTCTGGAAATTGTTATCTCTGTGAATATTATTAAATTACTCCGAGAACAACTGAACGAATTAAGAGTACAATAAAAAAAACACCGAATTCCTTTTTTCGCCGAAAATTTGAGGGGTTCCTCAAGTCCTCATGGATCTCGTCATCAGATTGTAGTGTATGCCTCAGTTACAGTTTTACAGTAACTTAGTTGTTTACAACAACGTAAACATATATTGCTTGAGTGGGCAAATCTTAATAATAAAAACCCATGTAACACTAATTTTAAGGTTTTTTACTTAACAATCTTTGATAAGACAATATATCATAATCAACCTGAATAATGGACTTTTCATGAAGAACCCTATCTCCAGCAATCATCATACTTCATGGCGACCCTGCCTTTTCAAGAACCTGCATACCAAAACTACGAATTTATGGAGCTAGAGCGGAAAAGAAGATAAGAATAATAATGAAGATGATCAAGAAAGAAGATTGAATTTTTTTTGTCAAGAAAGAAGAATAAAATTTATAGACATAACAAGACAAATCAAATATAAATCAAGAATGAAGATATGAAGTAACTTGAAAAAAAAAGAAGACAATTATGAAAGAAGCCCATAAGAAGAAACAAGTCTCAAGAAAAGAAGAGCGTTGTCCAGGGTTATCCCGGCTCGCAAATCAAGAGGTGTCCAGGGTTATCCCGGCCCATCTCAAGAGGTGTCCAGGGAAATCCCGGCCCATGCTCGAGGGTGTCCAGGGTTAGCCCGGCCCGTCATCGCATCGCGCAACGTGACGACACGTGATGACCCCAATATCGTTAGGCATTACTCCTACGTAAGCGTTGAATTAAGTAAGTGAATATTTTATTGTATAACTTATGTTTTCGGTTATAATTATTTTAAATTTACGCACGATTTAATTATATAAGCAATTGGACTATATTGTGCCTCAGGTGAATAATGAGATAGATACACTTAAATTAGATAGTAAAACGGTAGATTCACTGCAAAAAATAATTAAGGATATACTTAGAGTGCGTATTTAAGCAAATTCAAGCCTTAGTTCCTTACGTAGATAGTAGTTGCCAAACCAGTCTAGAAAATAAAAATTCTAAAAAGATGGCCGCCTTTGATATTAGGACCGCTATAGCCTTATTGCCTGTCATGACAGGGCAAGAACAAGTTACTAGGCAGCTAATAGACGGAATCGTGTTATACAATTCTATGATATCTGATGATACCAAGCCTCAGTTAATCGAATTTGTCCTGAAAACGAGACTTTCAGCCAATGCCAAATTAAGGTTAAAATCCACTTATAGCTCAGCTCAAGACTTAGTTAATGATATACAGAAGTATCTGTTACCGAAAAAATCGGCAGATGCAATTCAATCGCAATTGTTTAGAGCTAAACAGGGACATAGATCCATAGAATCTTTTGGAACCGAATTGGAGGAACTTTTTGTAAATTTGACTATAGCACAGTCCGATAACGATAGCCAAAAGTTTGAAGTTTTACGTCCTCTCAACGAGAAAACGGCGATCAAACGCTTTGCTGACGGATTGATGGACCAGCGTCTCAGCACAATTATAGCATCACGCCAATTCTCATCACTGCCCGAAGCTATTAGAGCTGCAGTCGACGAGCATACTATGTCCAGCAGTGACCATGTTATGCATTATAGACCCTCTTATAGGCAAAATAATTACCATAAACGAAATTCTCACAGACAGTACAAAAATAATGGTTCATTTCAAAACCAATTTCCTAATAATTACAATCGGAATCCGAGCACTTCCTTTGTAAATTCAGGTCACAAAAATGCGTATTCAAAGAATCGTAATACATATTCACGGTCATCGACCGGACCACGCGGGCGCACGCCGCACGCGCCGAATCAGCACATTCAGCACGCCACTAGTACCAGAGTTGGGCATTCAAGAATAAAATCGTAATTTGAATAAGAATTCGTAAGAATAAAATCATGTCGATTTTAATCCCGTCAAGATTATTCAAATAAATTCGTCGGGAATAATTCGTTGCTGAGAAAATTGAATGAAGATAACTTATTCTTAATCAAATAATTTTAATCATGATTTTTTAATTCAAATAATATTCCACGAATACGAATGTAAGGGTTGGGGTACCTGGATTGTTAATATGACTTATTAGGTATAGGTAGAGATAGTAGTATTGTGTCTTATCAAGCCCACACTCGAGGGGTATACTAGTACCCATTGAAGTTCGGCTGTTCAGTTTCTAGCTTCATCATCAGATCATCATCAACATTTCGAAGATACCAAAAAATACCTATTGTCATAAAACCTATTTAATTTCACATAAATCCAAACATTAAAGCTTAGTAAAGATCAACTTACAAAATAAAACCGATTGTATAACATCCATACTACAAATTAACGTTATTCAATTAACATTTTAATCAAATAAAATGGTATTTAAATTATGCCATTTCTAAAATAATTATTTAGTTTTTTATTCTTCATTTAAAATAAAAATTACATGATTTATTCACATTAATTTTATTTGAATTACGAGTACAAGAATTTATTCTTATTCAAATCGATTTGAATAAGAATACAATTTCTGTTTTTATTCTTATTCTTATTCAATTAATTTTTGCCCAACTCTGACTAGTACTGAACAAACAACAAGCGAATTAGGGATGCGTAGTAATGATACGGAAACCCAGTTTTTTCGTCCCCAAAGTAATTAATAACTCGATATTCAGTTATAACAATTTTTGCATAATAGAATGCTTTATCGAGGGAAACAGACAACTAGAATTACTCGTTGACAGTGGCGCTAGCATATGCGTTATAAAATACGAATATTTACAAAGTAATCCAAATTTGCTTTCTCAGTTAATCGAAGATAGATTAGTGATTAAGGGTATAAGCGGTAATTTAGAATCGGAAGGGTATATTTACATAAATCTAACGATTAATAATGTAGTATTTAACGAGAAGTTTTATGTCTTTAAGAACCTATGCTGTGCTGCCGAAGGTATTATCGGTCAGAATTTTTTTAAACGTTATAGTGCTATACTTGATTACAAACACGGAACCCTTACCCTAGAAAATAATAATCGGAGAATACAAGTTAGAGTCAATGAACCTAACAATTACTCGTATGACATTCAGCCACGATGCGAAGTCGTCAAAAATATCCCAACGGCACATAATGAGGATTGCGTAATTTTAGCAAGTGAAATTAAAAAAGGTGTTTATGTCGCAGGTGTTATTTCAAAACCAAAAAACGGTCAGATACCAGTAAGAATATTAAATACAACAGACACTACGATAAGCGTAAATTTTTCCGAATTAGAGATATTAAGTTTGAATAATTTTGAAGTTTGTACATTTGATGAACAAAAAATTTCTCCCGAAAGAATCAAAAAACTTTTTCAATTACTTGATTTGCATTCTTACCTAAACCTAGAGGAACAAATTAGTATAGAAAATATTTGTGCAAAATATGCAGATATTTTCCACATGCCAAGTGACAAACTAACTACAACAAATTTGTTGAAACATTCCATTAAATTGAAACAAGATATAAACCCAGTATACGTTAAACCTTATAGGATACCAAACTCATTAAAAGGGGAAGTTCAAAAACAAGTTCAGGATATGTTAGATAACGACATTATTGAAGAATGTACTTCCGAATGGTCCAGCCCAGTATTACTAGTACCCAAAAAATCAGACAAATCAGGAACTAAGAAATGGAGACTTGTAATTGATTATCGTCAATTAAATAACAAAATACAGGACGATAAATTTCCTTTGCCCAACATTTCAGAAATTTTAGACTCGCTATCTGGAAATATTTATTTTTCAAAATTAGACTTGTCACAATCATATTATCAAATGAGTTTAGATAAATCCTCCAGGAAATATACAAGTTTCACTACTGATAAAATGTATCAGATGAAGAGATGTCCAATGGGTTTAAAAACGTCCCCAAGTTCATTTAGCAGACTTATGACGATTGCTATGTCAGGATTAAATTACCAAAAATGCTTTATTTACCTTGATGACTGCATAGTTGTAGGAAATTGTTTAGAAACCCACAACAAAAACTTAGTTAGTATAATGCAAAGATTACGTGAAGTGAATTTGAAACTTAACCCCAACAAATGCGAATTTCTGCGGAAGGAAATCATATATCTAGGCCACAAAATAACATCAGAGGGAATATTTCCCGACTCGTCTAAAATAGAAAGTTTACAGAATTACCCCAGGCCCACCAATGTCGACGAAGTCAAAAGATTCGTCGCGTTCGCCAATTACTATAGACGTTTTATAAATAAGTTCGCCGAGATAGCTTATCCATTAAATGCACTATGTAAGAAAAACGTAACTTTTGCCTGGACGTCAGAGTGCGAATCGGCATTTCAACGACTTAAACAAACTCTTATCAGCCCACCTGTATTAGATTATCCAGATTTCTCTGAAAACAACGTATTTATTTTGCATACAGACGCTTCAAAAACAGGATTAGGAGCAACATTATCTAACAGCAATGGTAAAGTAGTAGCGTACGCTAGTCGTAACTTAAAACCCGCTGAAACTCGATACCCCGTCATTGAACTTGAATTGTTATCAATTGTTTGGGCTGTAAGACATTTTAGACCCTATCTGTATGGCAAAAAGTTCAAAATATTGAGTGACCACCGCCCTTTGAAATATCTGTTTGGAATGACTGATCCTTCGAGTAGACTTACGAAATTTAGACTATATTTAGAAGAATACGATTTTGAAATTGATTATGTACCAGGACGAAACAATGCAGCTGCAGACGCATTGAGTCGTATACCTGTTACGTCACAGAGTTTGAAAGAAATGAGAGAAAACGTTGTATCAGTCATTACCAGAGCTCAAAGTCGAAGATTACGTAATCAATTAGATGACAACATAACGGACTTGACACAGAGAAATATTCCCACAACTTCCAGGTCTGATCAACCTAGAGTGGTGGAAATTCTCAAACGACCCAAAGACTGCATAGAATTAGTAATATTCCCAACGGAAAGTTACTTGAAAAATATAGAAAAATTACAAAAGTTTCCCAGTTATAATGGTCAGTGTACATTTGTACCTGACAAGTGTGCTGTAGTTGTAACGTCTCGATCGTTATCTACCGTAAGTGTGTTAGCGAGAGAATTACAAAGTTTATGCCACAAATTGGATATCAACGAGCTCGTAATTATTAAAAGAATGGATATCCAACAGTTTATAGAAAAATTATTAAAAGAAGTTAAAAAATTATCTGGGACAATTCCACGGTTTCTTGTTACCAAAGATGTAACTAGAGTAACTGATCAAGATACAAAGACAGTTATTTTAAATGACTTCCATTTGTTACCCACCAGTGGTCACGCGGGGGTAAACAGAATGTTGAACAATATCAAAAGGTACTACTTCTGGCCAGGAATGAGTAATGACGTCAATAATTATGTTAAAAGGTGTAAAAGTTGTCAAATACAGAAACATGCAAACAGACATGTTCGACAACCAATGGTTATAACCACAACACCAAGTATTTCTTTTGAACGAATAAGCTTAGATATAATGGGCCCTTTAGACGTAGATAACTTTAATAATAAGTATATTTTAACTATTCAGTGTAATTTAACAAAGTACGTAGAAGCTTACCCTATCGATAAAAAGGAAAGCGAATTAGTTGCTAGGTTGTTAGTTAATAATTTTATTTTACGGTATGGCATTCCGAAAGAAATTATTACTGACCAAGGTAAAGAATTCATGTCATCAATTATGACAGAAATATGCACCTTATTACGTATCGAGAAGCTAAATTCAACTGCCTATCATCATGAAACTTTAGGAGGAATTGAAAACACGCATAAGAGCTTAGGAGCCTATCTCCGTATTCAGTGTGAAAATAACACAACCGACTGGAGTTCTTGGCTACCATTTTGGTGTTTTTCATTCAATAACACAGTACACACTGAGACAAAATATAGTCCATACGAATTAGTTTTTGCGAAACAATGTAATTTACCGAGTAATTTGAATAAGAATACGGAACCATTATATAATCATGAAAGCTATCCTCTAGAATTAAAATATAGATTTCAAAAAGCGATTAATGACGCTAGAAATAATTTGCTAGAATGTAAAAATAGACAGAAATTTTATTATGATAAATATGTTAATCCAATTAAATACAAACCAGGAGACTTAGTCTTGTTAAAAAATCAAGTTGGAAATAAGTTAGACAATATTTTTAAAGGACCATATGAAGTTGTAGAGGATAATTCACCTAATGTAAGGATTTTAAAAGATAACAAAGAATATGTAACCCATAAGAATAATACTAGATTATTTAACACATAAATTTATTATAGTAATATTTTCAAATGTTAAAAACTTAACTGTTTTTAAAATGTGAACCCTCAAGTAATATGTGTTATTATTTCTTATTTTCTTTTTTTTCTCTCCTTTCCTCTTTGTTACCGGGGGGTGAAGGATACTTAGGAAGGAGGTGTAGTGTATGCCTCAGTTACAGTTTTACAGTAACTTAGTTGTTTACAACAACGTAAACATATATTGCTTGAGTGGGCAAATCTTAATAATAAAAACCCATGTAACACTAATTTTAAGGTTTTTTACTTAACAATCTTTGATAAGACAATATATCATAATCAACCTGAATAATGGACTTTTCATGAAGAACCCTATCTCCAGCAATCATCATACTTCAAGATCTTCACCAAAATTGTATGGGACCCAATCCGGAAACAAAAAATAAACATTATTTTTAAGGTAACAAATATGAAACGAAATTTTTCAATTCAATTCAAATTATTTATTTCATCTATGATCCATAGACTGTTAGTAAATACAGTGAGAACTTAAAATGTAACATTAAAAATAATAACATAGTACTATTTTAAAAAATTACAAAAAAAAACTTGCCGGGATTCGAACCCAGGACCGTCGGCTCAGTAAGCAGGTGCACTACAAACTGCGCCAACAGCGTCATCAAGTAAAAGAAGTATTATCCCTATTACTAAAAGAAGTATTATCCCTATTACTAAATAAAGGTAGTTTGATCATGAAATGTGTGATGTCCCCTTAAGGCATCGATACAATGGGTTTGCTTGTGCCCCTAAAATGTGGTCAGTAGATGCCTCGTTCCCCGTGACTCAACCCATAAATGCCATCAATTCCTTCCAGTTACATTATCATTTACTGAGACGCTGTGGCGGTTTATTGAATACAGATACTGTATACTCGTAGGTTTAACTACGTTATATCACGAAGTAATTTATTTTACTTTGAAAGTAATCTAGAATTTTTAAATTTGTTATTTAACTTCACCCTTCGTAAATAACAAACCAAGTTCCAAGGTATACGCTTATTCTGCCGTAAATATGCTAAGTATAATACCTATTAATATATATATTCCTACTACACTACCATATTAAATTCAAGAATTTCAAAATTATATGGTTTACTAAGCAAATCGTCTATGTATCTTATCAGCCACAAACGTCCACTGCTGAACATAAATAGGCATCCTCTGTAACTCGCCACAGAGTGTGATTCTATATAGACTACAATTCAAAATTTTATCTAAGCAAATTGTATATCTATCTATCTATCATTCACGAACGTCCACTGCTGAACATAAATAGGCCTCCTCTGTAACCCGCCAAAGTGCGATCCTGTGCAGACATCATCCATCGACTCCGCGCTACCCTCACGAGGTCAGCCCTCACCCTAGTTAGGGGCAAACCACGCTGTGCTTTCCTATACGCGGTCGCTACTCCAGGACTCTGCTGCCCCAACAGCCATCTGTTCTCCGGAGGGACATTGTCTGCGACAGTATTATTAGTCATCACAACCGAAAGACGTTTACAGCCTTTGTTCCAAGGCTATTCCTAAAGCTCTCCAGCGGGCCTCGGATCACTGACGAAGCATCCGTCACCTTTTGACAAAATGCGAGTGTGAGTGATAGATGCTTTGTCAATTATTTATCACGTGATAAACGCAACCATCATAGGCCCCCAGAACGGCTATGCGCTTCTAGCATCCTTGCTCAGAAACCCAACCGTCTCCATTTTAAGTTACTTACTCACATAGACATGCCCGAGTATAATTCAAATACCGTCACTCTACCAGTGAACATTGTGAACAATTGAAAATCGGCCAATGATGTCAATGACATTCCCAACGCCCGACCAAAGCCTCAACTTTGGCACCGAAATCAATGGCTCCATACCCATAATGCGCTCCTTACATTCGCCCCACGCCCCATCAAAGCAAATGCGAGATAAAACTTGACTTCGCGGTCATTCTATCGACGGCGCTGCTCGTTAGATGGCGTTAATTAGACCTTCAGTATTCAGGTCGGGTTTAAAGATCGTGCTTAGCGACGGCGAGTCTTAGTCGAATGGCCTAATAAAGGAACCTTAGGGCTACCTGCGGCCTGGGTCCCTTAGATATAATGGACCAAATTTAGCGGCGAAATCTGGGAATTTGGAATTTTCTGGTAGTCCAAGATAATATCTACACAGGATGCTTTAAAAGTGGAAGCAACCACGAAAAATCTCGCGAACTTGACACGTAACAAACATTCCCTGTACATACCTAAGGCGATTAAAATGATGTTCTATGAATATGAAGTGGTTAGGTACACAAATATGAATTTCATAATAATACCTATAATATATTTAAGCCTGATTCTGTGAAACGTACGAATAAAGCCAATTCGAGATATTTTGAAAAAGAGCATATTTGAAATGAAAAAAATTATGTTCGCCGTTTATTTTTCATTCATTTCATTTCACAATTTACTTATCGAATACTAATTTTAAAATACTTACTGTTAAGTACCAAAAAGGCGTGTTAGGTTTATTCTGTAGTTTATAAACTTCATACCTACCTAAATTTTAATGGTTTTAAATGTAGATGTCATCTGTAGAAAATGGGTGATGTCGAGTGACAAGAATTGCGTATAGTGCGACCAACTTTTCTGTGAACTAAAGGGTGTCGCTATAATATTCCTTCACACACAGAGCACTCGAACGCAAACGACACTGACAATTGTATCAAATTTCAGCATGACATTCGTAGTTCCTAATTTCGCCGTTCCACAGATAAGTTGGTCGCACTATATCATAGTTGTGCGACGGGCCGTCACGACTTGACGTCACGCCAAAGCGGAATTGGCACTGGGATAGCTGTAAATTAGACCCAGGCAGCATCACCCAAGTGTCATAAGACAGTTTCAAAGTCTGCTTATAGTCGAGCCAAGAGTTTTGATTTGATTTGTGGGGCAATTGGTTTTTGTTGGCGTTTATTTGCAAATTTTGCTGGAAATGAACGATATGAGCGGTGTTTTCAATTGTTTCTTTGAAGTATTAACCAACTGTCTGTAAGAGCGAAATTATTCCACTTCTTTAAGAGTAAATTCACTGCATATTATCCCATAGACTTGAGAACTACTAGTTTGTACACATAATGACCAAAGATTGATCGATCCAAATGGGTCAGTAGGTAGAAGGCGAAAACTATAAGAAATAGGGAAATCTGTTCTTAGGAACCATGGCGTCGATTTAAGATTCAATAGAAACTGCATTTGAATTGATCGGCCTGGATATTACTTTATTTACCTTATACGGAGAAACAATACTCGTTTTAATCTAGGTTAAGTAGTAGAGAACTAAACCTCGATTTGTATTATGAATCTCGATTTTTTTGTTTAGGGTGCGAACTTGACCTAAAAGGGTAGTATGGAAAAATTAGTAGACTGTTTCTCTTAAAGATTGACTAGGTATACCGAAGCTTGACGCTGCGTGCCGTCACTTTTTTTAATACATTTGACTGCGTTTATATTACGGGGTGTCAGCGTGTTTGAGCAGTAGTGTGGCTGCAACTTTATGAAAAAAGATTTTTAGAAGGTGAGTGGAGATAGTCTTTTTTTAAATTTCACCTTGATAGGATTGAAATATTGTGCGGTCAGCATACGACTAGCCTGGCTAACTAACTAATACTCACATGAAACTGTACAATACGCTCACTTTACAACAACGAGCATATAAACTCACATCCCACCGCCATTCCTGATCCTCGACTCCCAACTTAAGTCATAGAAGCAATCATAACAAATCTAAGTTGTAAGTTCGGGCCATTCGGCTAAGTTAGGGGAGGGGGGAGTCGGGCAACTGTAATGCACTCCTCGGAGCCAAGTTCCTGGATTAATGCCGCAACTTGTGGGGGGGCCATATAATTGGCCAATAACGGTGGAGAGTCGACACTCGCTAAGTCCGAGCCACGGATCTTGAATAGAACGATTCAATGGATGGAAGTTTAATGGCAGATGTATAGCTTGGCTTGTGTGTTCATACTTATGGAGTTAATAGACGATCGAACGGTCCGCCGGACCAAGAGGGACGTTGCTATCTGTTAGACTGAGAGATTTATATTACTACCTCATTCTAACAGATAGCAGCGTCCCTCTTGCCGCCGGACTGGTCGATCGTCTGTTGATATTTTTAGTGCAATCGGCCAATCGCGTGCAGTTGTCCGTTGTGTCGCGTGTGTTCTGTAAATCCCGACGGGTCTTTCAGAGCTTGTTCACACTAACGTTTTTGCCGGCGGTTTCCCGGCGGGACGGGAACGCGGCGGGCACGCGGCGTGCACGCGGCGAGCACGCAGCGATATCTTCGCGATTATTTGCCGCCGCGCTGACGTTGCGTGGACGCGGCGTCACCGCGGCGGTATGAATGAGCCCGTAAATTTAATAAAATGACATTATAGTAACAGACACTTTCAACTGAGCAGGAACGCCATGCCGGATCCTCCCAAAATCTGCGGTATCTTTTTTTTCTTATCCCTTTTAATCGCCTTGACAGTAAAACAGCTAGAAGTATCTCCTAGTCGGAGTTCATTTTGTAATTAACGTCAACATTAGAGTGACCGTACGTGGCTTGATTCACCGCGGCGGCACGCTGGCGGCAGATAATCGCGAAGATATCGCAGCGTGCTCGCCGCGTGCACGCCGCGTCCCCGCTCCGCCGGGAAACCGCCGGCAAAAACGCTAGTGTGAACAGACCCTCATGGGTATCTAGGAAATATGACCGTTGCGCTTTTGAGGCTATCGCACACTTGATCGCACGGCCTGCACCAGCGCTGCCTCAACCTTAGCTCGCGGTCCCTTACTATGAGAACGTGATGGTAATCGTTAGCGACAGCGCAAACGATTTGTATGGAGAATAGTAGAGTGCCCTTAGCGGTTACTTTGTAGAACTACAATACTCTATGTAAATCGGTTGGGTAAGTAATAGAACATATATAAACAATAGATATAACACTCTTTAGACATAGGCTCAATTGGAATAAATTTAATTGGTATAATATTCAATATGTATACTGAACGAAACATATAACAATAAAATGCATATTTTCATAGTATATAATGAACTGTAGGTATAATGACATTGTGTATAATCATCTAGTGGTATAACATTTAAAACACTTAATTATTATTACATATAATATACATTTACTCGAAACATCGAAGCAATCGAAGCATTGAAGTAAGGTTAGAAATCGTAAGCCAGGTTGGACCTGCGCGGCTCGCTCGCTTCGCTCGCTCGTTAGGGTCATAGTTTAACCTAACACTCCTCCTCGCTTCGCTCGTCGTCGTACCTAACCTAAGCAAAGTCAGATCTGCCTTAAGGTAAAATAAGTAATGTTAGGAATCGTAAGCCAAGTCGGACCTGCGCGGCTCGCTCGCTTCGCTCGCTCGTTAGGGTCATAGTTCAACCTAACACTCCTCCTCGCTTCGCTCGTCGTCGTACCTAATCTAAGCCAAGTCGGATCTGCCTTAAGGTGATAAGGGTAATGTTAGGAATCGTCAGCCAAGTCAGACCTGGGGCGGCTCGCTCGCTTCGCTCGCTCGTTAGGGTCGCAGTTCAACCTAACACTCCTCCTCGCTTCGCTCGTCGTCGTACCTAACTTAAGCCAAGTCAGACCTGCTTTACCTGCCTTGCCTGCGCTCGTTTCGCTCTTATAGATATAGGTAAGTACTGCGTTTTTTTTATAAAATGCGTATAAAATGGTACTGGGTATGTCATATAATATTATTTTATATGATAGATATTTCAAATGATATTATATTATATGTCATAATTGTTATACAAAATAAATATTATATCTAAAATTATTAGACAAAATAACCATTATAACATATGATATTATATGAATTGAATGTTATACCAATCAAACCTTATATTTCATGAAAATATGGTATTTATTATTATATATATCGTGCATTATATCTTTTGTATGTTTATAAATTGAAATTATACCAAAAGTTTGTAAATAATATGGGACGCACCCAAATCGGTTACGGCAGTAGCTAGTGAGTCACTGTAAAACTTAGGGTACAGGCGACAACCAAACGCTTCTGACGAGACGTCGAGTTTTTCCGACTTGCGACGAAAATTCCGCTGTACAACGAGCTAAATTAATTTTTATCAACAAGTTATTATTTAAAGGATAATAGAGCATATCGCTATAGTAGATTGTAGTGGTGGATTCTCTCTTGGATTTGCCACGAATTATTTTACAATTAGGTACTTTGGGGTCTTGTGATTTGTGTTAGGCATGTTTTTGGAATTTTTATATTATCTATATGGTAAGTATATTTTGGTAAAATCAAGACGAGGAAATCATATAGTCATACTAAAGTGGCACACAAAACAACAACATTTAGTTACTTTATCTTCACTCATCTCGTTAAATTCCTATAACAAGTTCAGATATTGTAGGTAAAAACCTACATTACTTGGCTGCGACCAAAATCAGAGATGTAATTTCATAACAGTACCGCAGCCACCGCGAGGTCACTATTACAGTATCAATTTTGATCAAAATTGATACTGTAATAGTGACCTCCCCGCCGCCGCGCGAGTCACATGATGTGTTTCTCTGCTCCGCGGACTGACTTGTAGGACTTTCACATTTTCATAAATGAAAATCTATGATAATGATTATGAATATGTGTGTAGATAAAGTAGTGTATGCAACTGTACATAATTTGGTCTTAAACCACTCGTGTGATCCTATTATGAAACTCGCCTACGGCTCGTTTTATAAAATTACGCTCGTATTTTAAGTCCTCTCATTATGTAGCACTTGCATAAACTACCATAAATCATTATACTTGAGCTATAAGGCTTTAATCCTGCTGCTTCTTAAGATGCAGCGTGCTAGCACGCACGACGGTGACCGCAGTCTCACCTGCCTCCTGGAGCGACCGCACTTTATATCCCCGCAATACCTTCAACTGCCAAGATTAGAGACGCCAGATAGTGTACTGTGTTAAATGTAGTGATAAATCGGACAAATTACATTATAAACACCGGATTTTCCCGTAAAACTTTGTAGAGACACGTGACACGAAAACGCCTGTTATATTAAAAACCTGAAATATTTTACTATGAAAGACTGTCTTGTCAATATAAATGGGGCACATCGCTAAAGTAGCTGTAGTGAAGATACAAATATACGACAAACAATTCTAAAAGACGTGGAATATAGTCACCGGCGAAACGTCAATCCGTAGTGCAGCCTTTCAAGGAGATTGTGCTCAACTGCAGCAGCGAGCTAGCACGCACGACGGTGACCGCAGTCTCACCTGCCTACTGGAACAACCGCACTTTATATCCCCGCTATACCTTCAACTGCCAAGATTAGAGACGTCAGATAGTGTACAATGCTAAATGTGGTGTATCATTATAAACACCGTATTTTCTCGTAAACCTCTGTAGTGACGTGATACGTAGCAATGTGTCTTGAAAAAACCGTTAGAAATAGTACATTTCTATGTAACAAGGCAAAAGATAAATTCTCCATGTTGTCACGTTTTGTCTTTTCGTGTTTTGGTATGACACAGTTAATTCCATTTGTTTTGGTTTTGCGTTTTGAGAAACGTTAGAAGGCAACGTTTCAATGTCACTTATATTTATGCAAGACTACCACAGCCCTCAGTGTATTTTTTTCGTTCGTCTATTATGAGCATGAATCACGAAAGATTTGACATCTACTATGGGCCTAGTGTTAAATCATTCGTACACTGATAACCTCGGGATATGATTATGATAATTAAATATATGCCAGAAACTATTCCTTCACCTGACCCTTACGTCACCACTATAAAAATAGTGCTACTTCAAATGTCACGTCTACCAAAATATAATCTATGTCTGTCTCCTGACGCCTTATGAATATGCAAACAGATTCTAACCATATCTCCCAGTATTAAAGTCCTTGTTTGTGTAACAGAGGACGGGTTTTGGGAAGATTTCCGAGCTTGGATCCGGACGTGTCGGGTAGGGCTGCCAAATTGTTAAGACTTTGTCTAAACATAATAATAAAGTAACTCGATTTGTGCCTGCCCTAGTTTTAGAGACATTGAATTAGAAGTAACTGTATTGTTCTAGTTAAGGGATATTTCTTTTGCGCTATAACTTTGCGCTAAGTTATTATATAAGTTTAACTTTATCTAGATAAGGAAATAAACAAGTCAACTCGTTGTGTATTTTGCCGGCACAATGGTTGTACAGCTGTCTACTGAGCCGGTGGTCCTGGGTTCGAATCCCTGCAAGGGTAAAAATATTTGTGTGATGAACTCGAATATTTGTGCTTGGGTCAAGAACGTCCTATGTGTTGAAGTATATATTTATCTATATAAGTATGTAGGTATATCATCGTCTAGTACCCATAACAGAAGCCTTCTTGAGCTTAATTTGGGACTAGATCGATTTATGTGAGGTTATATAATAATAAAAAAAATATATAATAATTTTATTTGCGTGAAATACTTATTTCCTGAGTGTTTTCTTTCGCGTCAGTCACGAAAATCTTTTTTACGAAAACTTTTTCATGAACGACTTAACCACGAAAATCTTTATAACGAATAAATTTTATCACGAAAAGACTATATCACGAAATCGCTACTTATATTAAACGCACATCCTAGGGTATGGCTAGTGCGCTTAAGTATCTAAAAAACACAACGCAGAGAGTGCTTTAGTAGTGTAAATTATGGTATCAATGATTTATCGTGGTTGGCGTAACGAGGTGATAGCTCAGTTGGTAGAGCACGACAGTACGCTAGAAACGGCCGCAGTTTCGAGTTTCGTTTACGCTGCAGTGAATCATGTTTTCAGTTTTTCTTTCATAATTAGCCTTTGCGTCAACATATAAAAATATATTATTTGACATTACCACATTTTTAAAATTCTTCTTCTTCTTTGTCGTCACACTCTTGGCAGAGTGGTCGTTGTCGTCACATCAGGGTTGGTAGCAAACTTTACAATCCGTCGCCATTCCTCCCGTACTGTAAGCTCTTCTTGTGCATTCGTGGAGTTGACCATTGAGTGTATTCTTGACTTGGTCGGTCCATCGCATCGGTGACCTACCGCGCGCTCTAGTGCCTTCGACTTTCCCCTGCACCACAAGTCGTTCCACAGTGTCTTCTCGACGTGTGATATGTCCGAAGAAAGTGAGAATACGACATTGGACGATGGAAGACAGACGCTGTTTAATGCCGAGTTCAGTCGAGTATTTTTAAAATACAATCAGAATTTATAAAATGATTATATTAAACTCTGAGTTTCCGTTCCCTATTCATGTTGAAACCGCTGAATAGAATTCACCACTGAAGACGAGGTTAGATACCTATGTGACTTTCTCGAGAACATTTTCCGATTTGTATGGAGTAAGAACGTTCTCGAACATTTACCATACAAATCGGGTTTTAGAGAACAGCACATCTCTAGACGGGGTTGAAGCTACTTTATAATTTCGACATTGCAGTTTTAAACGAAGTGGCAACCCTGTCCCGCTGCAATCTAATTAAATTCTGTGCCGAGACGTTTGGCATTATTATCTCCTTAATTACTCAAGTTCAGGAAACAAAGATTGTTGTTACAACATTAATGCGGGTGACGCTGGATTCTGCAACTTGTGGTTACCGCTCGGGTTTGGGACACAGCTAGTTTTTTTATATTAAAAAAACTGTTCTGTATATAGGTATATACCGGGTGAGCAATCCAAATGGGTCAGTATGGCGGTTTTGGAAACCATAACAGATAGCGAAATCTTGGCTTAGGAACCATGACGTTGATTTTAGTAAAAAGAAAAACTGCATTCATATACTTACAAAAATACGTGTACTCGGCCCAGGAATCGAACCTGGACTTTTTGAAAAATTAAATTTCGTTATTTTCCTTTGAATATCGGTTATGTAGCTCTTAAATAGTAAATGATACTAAGAAATATGATATCTAAAACTAATAAAATGCATTGTTTTTAAACAACGAAGTTTGTTTTTGTTAGAACCTGTGAAACAGGCCCTTAATATGATGGTTGTAGATAAGATATGCATAAGTGGTCTATTCAGATAAACGATTTGTAATGATAACCGGAATCATATTAATGACGCTATTTTGCAAAATATTTAAATTGTGGGCATTTCAGTCTAATATTTACATAAGATTTCGTTCGATTACTTAAGCAATATTAAAACTTCCCCATACAAAGTCAAAGGGCCGGCGGCGGCACTGAAGTATTGAAAAATAAAACTTCGTTGTTTAAAAACAATGCATTTTATTAGTTTTAGATATCATGTTTCTTAGTAACATTTACTATTTAAGAGCTACATAACCGATATTCAAAGGAAAATAACGAAATTTAATTTTTCAAAAAGTCCAGGTTCGATTCCTGGGCCGAGTACACGTATTTTTGTAAGTATATGAATGCAGTTTTTCTTTTTACTAAAATCAACGTCATGGTTCCTAAGCCAAGATTTCGCTATCTGTTATGGTTTCCAAAACCGCCATACTGACCCATTTGGATTGCTCACCCGGTATACAATAAAATTAATCGGATCGGTAATAGAATCTTACTTATCACTCTTATCAGATGCAGAGCCAATAAGGAGTAACAATCTGGCAGGCAATTTAGTAGTCAATAAATATTATAATGGCATTACATAATATTTCATAATAATTACATTATTAACGTCGACATAATAACTAACCTAATTACATTAGTCAAACCCGCTCGTTATCGTTTCCGGTGCGAAAGTGCCCATAATGCTCACGGCATTACCCCGCTGGATGGCTATGGACAGCCTCTGCACCAGAAACGATTCGGAGCGGGGGTCCTCTCCCTTTTGTCTAAGTCGACGGCCTATGTCACGCACAAATTGCTTCGCATCAGCACCCCAGCAGCCCGCCGTTTCCACCGCAAAAGGGACGAAAATATACCCCGAGCCCAAAGGAGCATACTTTTGGCGCTTCACCGCCGCCTGCGACTCGGCCGCCGCTCCGCCCGCACGTACTGTGCGACTGATATGAGAGGCGGCGAAGGTGCTGACGTAGCGTGCCAGATCAAGCACCGCCCTCTCTCCCATGGCACCAACGTTAGGCCATCCGGCCGCTTGCCGTCCGTGCGACTAAGACCCGGAGGCTCGAGCACAGACGGAACACCTGCCGACCTGAGCGCCCTCTGGACCACGTCGTTCAAGGCATGGTGACGCGGATGTCTCCCGACGCATCGCCGGCAACTCAATGCATGATGACCGTCAGCTCCCACCATGGAACCACAGATGCATACGTGTGGTTGACATACATCACAGCCCAAGCGGAGAGCGACGGACACCCGCAACGAGTCACCATCGAGTAACGTGCCCAGTTGAGGGGAGGGTAACGCCTGTAGCCAAGCCCCCGTTTCCGCCCGCGACACTGCCAAAAGCCTTGCGCGGTCCACACCCGTAGCGTTTCCAACCAGACCGTCCAAGGTGGCCTTACACCCTACGTCATCTCACGCGCGCTGGAGTCCTGGGTTCTCCGGGACGGACGCACCTGGATTGACAGCCAACCATCGCCCAACAGCGTCGGCCACATACGGTATGCTCACCCCGTTGCCATCTAATGTTAAAATCTCAGCAACTAGGTCAGCAACCCAATGGGCCGACGCCAAGAAGGCCGGCAGGCTAACGTCCCCTACACGCCGCACCCCAATACCCCCGTGACGGATGGGCAAACCTGCTTGTGTCCACTGAATGTCATTCAAAGACACATTGATCACCGACTCAATCGCCGACTTAACGGCCAAATCGAAAGTCTCAATGTCACCAGGGAACAACCAAACAGGGGCCGTGCGCAGCAGGTAAGTGATCTTGGGAACGGCGAAACACTTTTGCATCAAAACTAAGGCCACGTGCGGGGCCAAACCCTTGAGACGTTCGCCCGCGAGGAGAAGGAGATCCTTACGGATTTTGAGTGCCTCAGGAACTGCAGAAGGAAAAATTGGTGCACCCAGTAGGCAAAAAGAATCAGCGTTCAGTTCCTTGAGGCCCGGAAGTATACCTGAGAAAAAAGAGAAGAGAGAAGCTGATCGCGGCCCACAGGGGAAAAACTCACACTTGGAGGTATTCACTTCCAAACCCATATCCTTCAGGAGCGGCAGCAAGACGAGCAAGTCTTGTTCCACCTCTTCTGGCTTGCCCCCTATGGTACCATCATCGAGGTACCAGACGTTAAGAGGGGACTTCAGCTCGGTAACGACCTTCTGGATTGCAATGCTGAAAGTGAGTGGACCCAGTGGATCCCCCTGCTGAGCCCCCACTTGTGACAAAATAAGGTCATCCCCGTAAAAAAGGTTGGACGGTAAAGAATAAACCTGGTGAAGAAAAGAAAAAAGCGCAGGAATTTTCTCCCTAACCTCACCCAGCAATACGTCCCTCTCCACTGTGTTAAAAGCGTTTTTTAGGTCAAGTTTTATAATGACGCTCCCGGCATTCTCCGGCTCCTACAATAAAATAATAGTTTTGAGTTCTGTGATAGGTAATAACACAGAAATCACTTTTGCACCATCAAGTTGGTAAGTAGAATCGTGTTAAAACGCAAACTTTCGGAAATTGCAATGTGGCACGTATTGTTCGTTCGACGGCCGGATTTTAAAACTGCATATTTTTGTGATGTTAAGAATAAATCGTCTTTTACTAAAGGGATTAATTGAATTGTAAGGGTGTTAATTATATAGCCCGCTAGTTAGCCTAAGAAAAGTTCGACACCATAGTTGTATTATCAACCTTTATTTCCTTGAAAGGATCATCAAGTAAATTACTGGTGTCTTACTCAAGATACTCCAGTGCTACACTCCAGTCAGTTCAGATGTAGATTTTCACTGACAGAAGGTTTACATCGTTCATTTAGTCCTATTATTATTATGCAACAGTTGCACCACCTAGTAATTTCCAACATTAATTTTAAACTACTCCGCTACCTAAAGGTTGTCTGGGAGGGATAGCTATTTAGCGATAAGAACGCCTGTTGTTTACCTCTGTTCCTTGATGTTGGAGGTGTGCAATAAAGAGTACTTGTATTTATATTTGTATTGTAAAGTCCTGTACCCTAACCATGAGTTACCTAATGTGACCGTATACCGTACTCACTAGCGTCTGCGTAAACAAATATGGAGAATAGTACAGTGCCCCCAGCGGTCACTTTGTAGCACAAGAATTCTTCGTACAAATCGTTTACGCAATCGCTAGCGAGTACGGTCACCGTAAACTCCATGGTAAGGGTACTGGTGAATATAAGCAACACCTTAAACTATTGTAAGTTGCTGTGTTTACATGTACACGCTAAGTCTCCGATTTAATCCCCAAGAACATAGTTTAATACAATAATATATTAACTGAAAGGTAACTTTGCGGGTGCCTGCTTGAATTCCAGCGTTTCAGAAGCATCCGGAGGAGGTACATCGTACCCCGGAAGCGGATATATTCCTCTGTGTTCAGAACAACAGTTTTATTGTAACTGAATTAACAATCGGGGCCCCCGCCATGTTTTTCTGGCGAGGCCGTAAACTCGGCTATATTATAAAGTGACGTGTTGTTTTGTTTTGAAGGGACGGATTTATGGTGCGCGTAAATTATGGGGCTATTTCAGGAGCAATCCGGTTTCGGTTAGAAAAAACAACAGTATACAATGAAACAACAATATCTATGATGCTTGCGTTTATCACATCACTACATAGTATACAACAAAGTCGCTTCCTGCTATCTGTCTGTCCTTATGTACATATGCTTATTTATTATTGTTATCTTTAAAACTACGCAACGGATTTTGATGTGTTTTATAATAGATAGAGTGATCTAAGAGGAAGGTTTATATTATTACTAGCTTTTGCCCGCGACTACGTACGCGTGGAACGTGATAAAAGGGATTAATAAAAGCGCCTAAGCAAATGTAAGAGAAATAAAATTGTGTTTTGGTCTAATAATTACATTTCCTACAGGGTCACCACACCCCAACAGAAATGTTTACTCACTTTTCAATCTTTTTAGGTATAATTTCCAGCATGAAAACTATCCTATGTCCTTCCTCGTATCCGACAAAGCATCTGTCGCTTACATTTTGTCAAAACGTGACGGATGCTTTGTCACTTATTTATTGCGTGATAAAATCAACCATCATAGGCTCCCGGGTGGCCAGGTCACGTTTGAAGGTATATTATGACCTTTTTTAAATCTTCCAATTAAGGATTTTTGGTCATTTTAATGAACATGCCAGCTCTAGAATTTTTGACTTAATAACTATATAACATGTTTTTTCTATGTTTATTTTAATAATCAAAATTGTAAATTGTCAAATGAGTTACGTTAGGTCAGGTAGGGGTAAGTTAGGTTAGGTTAGAAACTATAGTAATTTCAGAAAACGTGTTATTGTCAAACGTTACATTAGGTCAACTATTATATTCAATGACAAATAATTATATAAAATACGTATAACAGACCTAACTATATTTTGTATTTGTTTCTTTCTCATGTAGTTACATAGGTATACAAAGATACACTTACGTTTGTCAATATGTATATTAAATAAATACGTGAAAATGAATCATTATTGTTAATTAAGTGCGACATTATAAATATAATATTGTTCCCAAATATCTTTGTCTGTTATATGATCTGACACTATAGTACAGTCGAGTTCATTTACATCTACACACTTACGTGAACAAAAATATCTGTACACGACTTTATGCTCCAGACAATAGGGTCGTGTTCAGATATTTTTGTTCTCGTAAGCATGTAGATGTAAATGAACTCGACTGTACGATTTCCGAGTTAATGTAAAAATAACTTTCTTGAATTTATGATCTGGAAGGTTCGCTATAGTAGTATGAGGTATTTTCACGGTATTTTTTTATTAAAAATAGGGTAAAGGCACCAGTGGTCAGCCCCCAATCGACTTTTTGAAGTTTGAACAGCTGGCAATTGTACAGTTTTTGTCGGATAATGAAACATACCACATGATTGGATGAATAGTCTATTGTAGTTTTTGAGCAATATATATCAAACACAATCATTGTTTAAATAAAATATATTATATTTAAGTTTAAACAAAAAATGGCACGTTTTCCCAGTGGTCAGCCTCTAAAATCCTATTAACAGCCTCGCTGAATCCAGTCCCCAGCCCTTGTAACAATTAATAAGAATGAGATCGAAATAAGCAATATTTATATCAAAATCAACGATATTATTTATGTAAATCTTGTTTTTTATAGCTACTATTCTCATAAAACAAAGAACTCCATTGATAAAAAGATCAAAGCGCAAAAAAATGTGGGGTATCCACATTAAAATACTGAGACATTACGTACCTATTCACAAATTTATAAGAGAGAACTCGTCAATTGTTTAAAATAATCGAGACTGTATTAATATATCTTATCTGAAAAATTCGGCAATACAGACGAACAATTTATTTTAACAGAAGAAACGGTCGAAAATTATTTAGTTACTTAGGTATAGAAGTAAATTATTCCAGTTTAAAGTCCAATATACATTAAATGTACTTTTTATAGGAATAATTATATTTTTTTAATACTTTATTTACTGTATAGTTTCTAGATTCCTATACAAATATTTACCTACCGCTTTAAAAATATCACTTAAATTGGTACCAACAAGATAGTGGCTGAATACTGGAGCCGCCATAGCACTCATTGGGAGTACCCAATATTCAGCCGCGTAAAAAATCATTTGAAATGCGGCTGACCACTGGGTTTTCTAACGATTACGACAAGACATGTCTAACAAAGTTTTCAAATTTGAATTTAACGGTTCGAACGGTCGTTTTTACTCACAATTTAAAAAATAATTGAAATACCCAGTAAACAGCCGGGGAGGCTGACAATTGGATAATTTGCAAAAAAGTGGTACCCAGTGCACAGCCCCCTCAATTTGTGCATAAATCAGCGATATTTTCGTTAAAATGTAATATAATTTAGTACATGAAGTAATCGTAAAGCGAATTTGTATAAGTAACAATCACTCTTTTGAATAAAACATGTCTTTTCTTACCTTTTACGGGAACACCACTGTAACACAAAATATGGCGGACATGACACTACTGCTCTGGTCGGTGGAAAGCACCTGTCTGAACGAGTTTATTTCTCCTCTCTGATCCCCTGCTGCTCATGTCGCGTGATATATTAACCAATGAGGAATCAGAGCATCATTTTAAGTATACGTGATTCGTCTATTTCAACCATAGCGATATTTATGACCAATAAACGACCCAAGAGGCTGTCCACTGGTTCCTGGCTGACCACTGGTGCCGTTACCCTATATTGTTTGCCCAATAAATGATTTCCTGAATTTTGCGAGTAGTATTCGATTTGCAAAACGTATGCTGGTAAAATCCGTTTTAACATCGCAAACTGTGTAGCTATGAATCTGCCGAGCGAGCAATACGTGTCGGGGTGCATGAAGCGCTTTATTGCAATTCAACTGTGCTCTATTATCGCTCTCCTACTGACAATGAGACGATACGGTCACGGTGAAAATTTACGTCATAAAAAACTCATAATTTCTGTAAAATTTCTTAAATAACTGCCCCAAGATGAGCAAGTCTCTAGTAGGGGGGTATCTTATTGCGATTTCGCTTGTCGCGCGACACCTGTCTTGCTCGCACGGTATTGAAAAGAAAGTGACATGTAGTATTTGTCGCGCGTGTCACAATTATGCTAGACGTGCGGTGGACCTATGATGGTTCCGTTTTTTCCAAGATACCCGAAGTCACGTATAAGTGATAAAGTATCTGTCACGTTTTGACAAAATGCAGGTGTTAGTGACAAATGCTTTGTCACTTATTTATCATATGATTAAAGCAACTATCGTAGGTCCCTTGGAAGACTTTTTGCAGCAATGTATGTGTTACCTTTGTTTCTCTTCAATTGTGATATTTTTCAAAGTGCTGTTAGATTCAGACTTGAAACAAAAGTAAAGCCTGTGATGGCTTATTTTGTACATATTTTTTTGAATTTCCATATCCCGAACAGTGAGTTTACCAATACACATCTCGAAACTAGTTTCGGAGTAACCTCGCATGAGGATTGGGCCCGAGGTGTTGAATTTAAATTAGGACAGTATACGAATGAGCATCGACACATTTTCGCCGCGGTTTTCACTCCTTTGTATCTAGTGCCGTCCCGATATGACTTCGGGTACGCGGCACAGTGGATAAGGTACAGTACGGTAGTTGGTTATTAGCGTTCTATTCACAAAGGTTATGAAACGGGACCCTATTACTACGACTCCGTTGTCCGTCCGTCCGTCTGTCTGTCCGTCTGTCACCAGGCTGTATCTCATGAACCGTGATAGACAGTTGATTATAGAAATTTTCACAGATGATGGGTGTTTGTGTTAATAACAAAACGTACTAAAAAACAGAATATGATCCGGCCAGTTAATTTGGCATTAGTATTTGTAAGGAACTCTGGGTGCGCGAGTTAGACTAGCACTTGGCCGGTTTTTTTTTCTCTGTAGTTGTTATATTTTTTAAACTGCTGTAAGATTCAGACCGGAACAGAAAAGCAAAGTCTGTGATCGTTTATTTTGTTCATAATCTTGAATTTTCCTATCCCTAACAGTGAGTTTACCAATACACATCTCGAAAGTAGTTTCGGAGTAACCTCGCATGAGGATTGGGCCCGAGGTGTTGAATTTAAATTAAGACAGTATCCGAATGAGCATCGACACATTTTCGCCGTGGTTTTCACTCCTTTGTATCTAGTGCCGTCCCGATATGACTTCGGGTACGGCACAGTGGTTAAGGTACAGTACGATAGTTGGTTATATTTAGGCATCGGACTTCTCATAGCACGGTAAGACTTTAGAGAGCTATGGAGCCGATATTAACATTAATTACATTACAATTCAAACTGATACTCATACTCATTAGTGTATTTAATTCGCAATTTAAATTTTACGAACGAGGACAAAATCAGAAGAATATACAAAAACCTGATTTGTGTATTCATTGCTTTTTTCGTCACCGTAAAATACGTAAATATTTGCAACTTTTTCCATGCTTCCTGGAGTAAATAAAAAAATAAATGGAGTAAATTGGGTTCTATATTAATTAAATATTTAGTTAAATCTAGGAGTTTGTAATATTATACTGATTTTATTTATAATTTTAGTTATTTTATGTTTGAGAATGTTAACCACAATAACTTTAAAGGCAATTTGGAATGAAATAGTTGAATGAGAATGAGTATGAGTATGCATTGTAGTTTTATAAAATCGGCACCATAGTTCTCTAAATTCCTACCGTGCGAAGTTCGATGCTTAGTTATATTACGAACGAGTCGGTTTTAGTTCGAGATAATTACATTGTTCGCAGGTAACAGAGGTAAGCAAATTTGACTCTAATAAATATTCTTACTACACAGCTAGGAATAAGTTTTAGCAATTGTCATACTTCTAAATATAATGAAATAAATGTATTTAAATGTTGACTTGGATTTAAAGTTCTTACTGCTGTCGACATACTCGTTGTGACGACAGTCGAGTGTGAACAACTTTTCCATTAGCTTCACTAAGTTAGCGTCCACTGTCCCGCCACAACTGTGGTAAGCCTTTGTAAAATAAAACCGGGCTAGGTAATGTAAGTATGTCGAGGGACAAGGGTCAGACTAAAATTTTAATCTTCTCTTGAAATAGGTGAACTGCCTTTTGGCAATAATTTTTCGTTTAATGTTTCATATCGCCTAATTTTCACTTCGCATAATTTTTGTTCCTCTGTATGTCATATATTTTTTTTAAATTTTACTTTCATCAAAATAAATTTTACAATCATTTATTAGGTTAGGTTAGATTTTTTATAAAAATTATCCCAAATAGTTTACTGTTTAGGAGAAAAAAAGCTTATTATTATATGAAACTTCTGTGTAATTAAATAGTCGCCGAAAAATAATTCGGTGTAAAGGCAGATAATCTATATATATAAAAGAAGAAGTCCTGACTGACTCATCAACGCACAGCCGAAACTACTAATGTTAGAGAGTTGATTTTTGCACAGTAGGTTAATTTTATAACGTGGGCTAGAGATAAGAAGCGATTTTGAAAAATTCAATCCCTAAGGGTGTTAAAAAGGGGTGCAAAGTTTGTATGGGGGAAACTTTTTGTTTTGAGCTAGAAACTTGAAACTTTGTAAAAAGATTACTTATTAAAAAACACAAAAAGTGATTTCAGCGTTTTTAAAAATTTCACCCCTAAGGGGGTTAAATAGGGGTGCAATGTTTATATGGGAGAAACTTTATTTTTCGAACTAGAAACTTGAAACTTTGTAGAAATCTTACTTAATCTAATACAAAAAAAATAATTTCAGCGTTTTGGAAAATTTCACCTTTAAGGGGGTTAAAAAGGGGTGCAAAGTTTGTGTGGGGGGGACTTTTTTTTTCAGCTAGAGACCTAAAACTTTGTAAAAAGATTACTTATTAGAATAAAAATAAAGTACTATCAGTGTTTTTGAAAATTTCACCTCTAAGGGTGTTAAAAAGGGATGCAAAAAAAAGGGATGCAAAGTTTGTATGGAGAAAACTTTATTTTTTAGCTAGAGACTTGAAACTTTGTAGAAAGAATAACTTATTAAAGTACAATAAAAGTCATTTCAGCGTTTAATAAAATTCTATCCCTACGGGGGTTAAAAAAGATTGAAGGTTTTAGTAGTAGGGTAGTCATTTTGTTGTAGTTGGCGTTAATGTACGGATTGAATGGTTTTTCAAGACATTTTCAATTATTACTTACCTGTTTTCACGTTATTTGGTGTTCATTTGATAAATCACAAAGTATAATAATATCTTATGTTATCATTTGATTTACAACTGCTAATAGTAAAGCTATTTGTCGATAGATGGCGTTAGTAGTACCAATATTTTTAGCCTTTTTAATAACTGGGGTAGCTTCTAGACCATTGAGAAACATTTTGGCTGGCCTCGGGAACTCCGCCACACCACTTTTCGTGTAATAGCCAGGCCGGCGTATACCAAAACCAGTGCTGCCTTCTTATGAAAAAAAGGTCATTATTTATTATTGTTATGAAATAAAGTTTATTTATTTATTATTATTGAAAGAGATACTCTTCATTAAACTGCCTCCATCTCTTGATTTCCAGTGCTGAGTTTAAGATTGTTTTAACAGCCTTACGACATTTAACTTTTTTTTTATCTAACTCATAATAACTAAGATCCTCATTTTCTAACTCCAAATCCATGCGTCGCTATAGAGCGCCGCGAGCGATTTATCTTGCAGAGTAATTTTTTCCAAAGATTAAAAGCATCAGGTAACTGACGGAATAAGTATTAAGCATCCTGCAAACAATTCCCGTAATCCAATTGGATAATCTTCTTAAATTATTTAACAATTGCATATTAGTGTCTGCCACTGTTTGAAATGTAATATGTCTAGACCATTTTAACTAAGAATAAAATTCACTTACCTATTTTAATATCTTTGTCATCATCAAAAATCTACGCGGACGAAGTCGCGGGCGGCCGCTAGTATATATAATAAATGGCCAACTTGCAGAATAAAAATCATTATTATGTGAACCAACTATTTGTCGTTATACTTACGTCTTAAACGGGAAGAAAACTGGACTAAATATTTAAGGAATTCCCTCGATTCCTCACGGATTTCACTAAAATTTTATCGGACCAAATTGGAGATAAGATTGTATCGTACCAAATTCGCCTACTCTCGAACAATGAAATTATTATAACACTGTGGTGACATTTCACTAAAAAACGTGTTTAATTTAGGTACGTGTAATAACCTCACTATACTACGTTTATAATGACTAAACAAAATAAGTTTCTGTCAAAAAAATCATTTTAGTGACAAGCTTTTATAGCCGACTGTACTTTTCTTTGGATATCCATCAAATTGCTCACTGAGACGATTCTAAAGAGCCCAAACTCGGTACGATTGCTTTTCTATTATAGAGTTCCTATGGCCACCTTGCGGTTCCATCATCAGATCACCCCATGGTACCATATTATTGTATTGTCATCAAAGTTAAGTAAGTGTGCAAAATTTCAGCTCAATCGGTTGACGATATCTGCTTCAAAATTGAGTTGCAAGATTCCACCCGAACAAACATACTTACATTGCAAGTTAAATAAAAGCTTTTAAAAAACGGAATTGTCATTATATTTTTTCTTCTAAGTCAGTCTATTAAAATTTGTGAAACTTACGATTCGACTATATCATGTATGAACAACTTTTCCTTCAGAGCAGTCCACTGTACCCTTACCATGAGTAAATGTGACCGTGCTCGCTAGCTACAGCGTAAACGATTTGTATGGAGAACAGTACAGCGGCTCTAGGGGTTGTTTTGTAGAACTACAATTCGCCATACAAATCGTCTTCGCAGTCGCTAGCGAATTACTCCTGTGGCACGGAGACAATCCCATTAGCGGGTTATACTCCCACACAACATCCGACTCACTAGTAGTGAGGGCTAGACAACCCTGATACAGTACAGCGAGTGCTGTCACTGTAAACTCATGGTAAGGGTACTGTTCCACGACGACTGCGGTAAGCCCTCTGTGAAATAAAACCGGGCTAGGTAATATTGTAAGTAATATCGAGTGGCGTGACAAGGGTCCGGTCTTATCTCCCCGAACGTGCGCTATTGATTCCCCCTAAAACATCGGATTATGCCCCGGGCGGTTATCTTGCGGGTTACACCGAATAAGGTGGGACGTTCAGGTCGTGCATGGTTCCCAGCTTGCCATGTAAATGGTTACTCAATAATGGCAACTCTTAGAGTTTAGGCACGTAAATCTCTCAGTTATAAGAAGTATTATAACGTATTTACTAAAGTAAGAACGCTAAGCATGAAAAGTTTCGTACATTGACCTTTTACACTGTTGCATTTATAACGAAGATAGGAACGAAGCATTTAGGAACGTAAATCTCTCAGTTATAAGAAGTATAACGGTTTTACTAAAGTAAGACCGCTACGCACGAAATGTTTCGTACATTGACCTCTTACATTGTTACATGGAGCGGCAAGCCGTGAGTGCGACGGCAATATAATTATGGCCGCGTAATATACACGGGTAATGGCGGGTTAACGTACGAAATTATTTGTTCTTAACATCCTTACTTTACACGAGCACGACAAGGTTTGTAAACTCATTATTTATACAACAAACGGAGTTTTCTTACAAAAGTCTTTAAAACTTATTCAATATACCGAATATATCCATCATGAAGATCAGATTAAAAGTGAAACAAAATACAGGATATTAAATTTTTAGTGATACTGGTAATGCGCTGGTATAAAACTGGTCCTATCTGTCTTGAATTACAGATTCAAGACGTGGCCACTCATCATTCTACATACTGGTACATCAATTCCAAGTCGCTCAGCGAGCCATGGAACAGCTATGCTCGGTGTGTCTCTTAGGTATCAAATCTGAAACGAAGTAATTCTACAGAGAACGGAAGTTACCGACATAGCACAGCGAATCAGCAAGCTGAAATGGCAGTGGGCTGGTCATATGTGTCGTAGAGCCGGCGACCACTGGGGCAAACGAGTTCTGGAGTGGAGATTGCGAATCGGTAAGCGTAGTTCAGGGCGCCCTGTGACAAGGTGGAGCGACGGTATTCGTAGGGCAGCGAGTAACTGGAGAAAGAGAGCTCACAATTGAGCTCAGTGGAGAGCCATGGGAGAGGCCTATGTCCAGCAGATGATGACGCTGGTATTATGCGGTAGTAACAAATTAGGTACCTGGTAGTGACAACGCCGACGCATCACCGTAAACCGGACCGCCGTGGAGAGCGCGGCCTGGAGTACCGTTAACCGACAGCGACGGTAGACGAATACTTCCCCTCGCGTCTTTCTTTGCGCTCGCACAACTTTTGTATGTTAAGATTTATTATCAATACATAGTGTTTACAGTCCGCTACCCGTCCAGTCCCTTAGTATTAATTAGGGCACTAGGCGCAAATTAGGTTTAGATTATAATCCGAACCTCATCTAGTTTATGACCTATGACTATGTGTAAAGGGTTACCTACATGAACAAATATATTCTGCCAGAAGTGTGGGGCAGACATTATCACGCCACGTATTGTTCGTCGTTGATTAAATCGTAGTTCCGATAATTTCCTTGGGGAGGGGTCATCGAACCCCCCCCCGTTTAGGCTCAGAGCCTGAAGAACCCTGGGGAACATAACCTTTACACGATATCTGCCTTTCCTGGAACACCCAAAAATTTCGAAGTTAATTTATCCGAAACTATCATTACACCGAATTTTCATAATACTGAATCACGCCAAACGATCACATTTGATGGCATAGTTACACAATGTAATTAGGTTAGGTTAGGGTGTTATGATATCTCATCAGAACATGGTTTTTGGAATTATAAAATTCGGAATTGTGATGATTGATAATAATGCATTCGGACAAATTAAACTATAAATTAATTATAAACTTATGAAATATGTAACGTGGCATGTTTTTAATTGTGCACCCCAGCATTCATTTCATTTTGTATCAATGGTTAAATATAAAAAAAGGACCACATGGATGCTTTGATTGAAATTCATTACAAATTATTTTATGTAACTGACTGCTAATTGTTTTTTTTTTTTTTGGAATTCTATTGGTTTTTATTTATTATAAGAATTATCTATACTAACTTAATGTTAAATTTTCAACTGTGTATGCTATGAAAACTGATATGTAAATTGACTTTACAAATAAATTGATTACGATTAGGTATACATTAATTGTTTGATTTTTCTCGAACACATTGTACAATCTGACATAATTAGTAAACTTGCTACTCTTGAGGTTGACCGTACTCCCCATTTAGCATATGATCCCAACAAAAGCAGGACTTACGGATATTTACAGTAGGATGTATAAATAACAGTACATTACAGAATTATGTGTTCTATTCTAATATACTGTATGTTGCTACACCCTTTCCGGGCCCATGAGAAACTGTATATCTAACTAATTAAGACCTATTTACCATGGATGCAATCATTTAATAAATGAATAAATTACATAACTAGGTCGGTGAATTCAAGAATGCCCCAGATCGCGGGTGTTTGTGGCCCGAACCGAAGGCGAGTGCCATAAATTCTATATGCGATCTGGGGCTTTACGCATTACCGCCCATGGTTTGTGTAAAGTTTTACGTCTTGCCTTGGTTAGGAACTTACGGCGTAAATATATACTTACTGGGTACTTAGTCAGTCAAGTGACAACCAAGTTTTAATTTTTTTTATCACCAAGCGTAAGTATGAATAGCTCGATTAAACTGATACAGCTATAAAATGCTGATAGCAAATTTTCCCATCGTTTCGCGGCCATAACCATAACGAGGCAGTCGAAACGTCAGAAGTATGTAATTGCGGATGATTACATCAAAGAGCACAAGACACATATTTGTGTAAAGGTAAACTTTCAAACAAGTAAAACTCGAACCAACTTCTGTCGAAAAGTCCACTAAATTCACTGAATTTCACTTACTGTGTAAACAGTAACCTTAACGTTTACATTTTACCGAATAAGCCACCTTATGATTAAGCATCGGACTTCTAATAACACGGTAAGACTTTACAAAGCTATGGGGCGATATTAACATTAAAACACATATCAATTCCTCGTGTGTGTTCTACTGTCTGCATAATGGGATGTGTTCTGAGGAATTGTTTGACATGATGCCCACGGCTACCTTCTACCACCGCACTGCTCGCCATCGGCAGCGTGTTCATCCTCACATGCTGGAGCCTAAATGGTCGAGAACTGTCCGGTTCCAGAGGAATTTCCTACCGCGAACGCTCCGCATGTGGAATGAGCTCCCGAGGTTTTCCCCGGGGGCTATATTATGCGATTCTTCAAAAGTGGAGTAAATAGGTTCTTAAAGGGTCGGCAACGCGCATGCGCAAGCGTCCATATCCGTCCATATCCATAGGCGGCGGTAACTGCTTAACATCAGGCGGGCCGCATGCTTGTAGACCACCGTCGTGGTATAAGAAAGAACATACTCTACCCATCTATTTCATTTCAAACTGTCTGTATGGTTTTCGTGGTTTTTCAAAGAATTGTTGTACTAAGTGGCGTTTGTTTGCAGCGGAATTTTGGCCAAAAACAGAGCTTTACGCACATTTTATAATAATAAGGGCAAAAATAGAGACTGTTTATAGACATTTCTTTTGCTCGAGTGTTAAATATATTGAAATGAACACGCCTAAATGATAAGAACTTCAAAATTAGAACTTCAAAGTAAACCTTCGTCACCAGATATATATTAATATCTTGAATAAGTATTCGCCTAAAAGTATTTCGATAATAACGTCTTCGTCGAAAGAACTGTCGGCAATAGTATCTTGTGCAACAGTTTTTTTACCTACTTATACAACGTTGCATACAATACTTTTTCTACGACTCGACATTTAAAACTAAATAAAATGAAAAAAAACAAAAAAAAAAAGAATTACATGTTCCCGCTCGGAACCAACAAAATTAAAAAAAAAATAGTCTGATAAACTTTTTTTATTTATTTATTTATTTATTTAATCTTTATTGCACAAATGAAAACAAATCGTACAAAAGGCGGACTTAATGCCATTGGGCATTCTCTACCAGTCAACCATCGGGCAAAGCAGATAAGTTGTGGGCGGTGCAACTAACTTAAATAGGTTTTAATAGATAAATACTTAGATAAATACATATATTTATTATATATACATATATAAATAAATACTGACTAAAAAGCAAAACAGATATGCTAAGATTTCTCCATTCTGCTATTGAAGAGGTCACGCAAGGATTTTTTAAAATTTACCTTGTTCGGAGCTTGCTTGATCTTGAGGGGAAGGCGGTTCCAGAGGCGGGCAACTTGGACGGTAAAAGAGTTGGACATAAAACCTGTACGGTGAGAAGGGATTGAAAGAGATAGATTGCCAGAAGAGCGAAATTGGCGGTTAAGAGTTAGACCATAATAGTGGAAGAAGTCTTTGAGGTATTCAGGAGAATTCGAGTTTTTAAGAATTGAGAAGAGAGTGCAAAGCATTCGCATTTCACGTCGTTGACGGATAGGAAGCCAGCCGAGCTGAGTGCGGAAAGAAGACACGTGGTCATACTTACGGAGACAGAAAATGAAACGAATGCAGTTGTTGAGAAGTCTTTCCAGTTTGTTCAGAAGCTCTTCGGTTAGGTCCGGATAGCACACATCACCGTAGTCAATGATAGGTGAAATTAACGTTTGAACTAGCAGGATCTTGGATTTAATGGGTAAAAAGTGCTTAAGTTTGTTAAGAGCATGCAAAGAGCCCATAACCTTCCTGCTAACGTCGGCAACATGCGTTCTCCAACTTAGAGTGCAGTCCAGGTGAACACCTAAATTTTTGACGGTCGAACTGTAAGGAATAGGTATGCCGTTGAAACTTAGTGGCGTGAGAGTATCGCGATCAATTTTGGCGAGCTGGCGGGAGCTACCTACGATGATAGCCTGACACTTTGACGGATTAACAAATAGTCCGAATTTCTCGGACCATTGTTGAATGTGCAGGAGGTCTGAATTTAACTTATCAATGGCAATATTAAGATCGATCACTTTACACTGCTCGTAGAGTTGCAAGTCGTCTGCGTAGAGATGGTACGAAGAGCGAATGTCGGCGGTAATGAAATTAATGAATATAGAAAACAGGAGTGGAGAGAGGATTCCTCCTTGAGGTACGCCAGTGGCAAGGTCACACCACTCGGACAAAGTCCGGTCAACCCGAACCGCCTGCTGACGACCTCGAAGATAAGCAGAAAACCAACTTAGGGCAGAAGGTGACACGTTAAGATGTTCAAGAAGGGCAAGGAGAATGTCATGATCGACAGTATTAAACGCATTAGAGAAATCAATCAGAATTAGTACCGTGACCAATTGATCCTCCATGCCTCGTCTGATGTCCTCAGTCACCTTAAGAAGAGCAGTACCGGTACTGTGACTAGGCCGAAAACCAGACTGAAAGGGGCTCATGAGCTGGTGAGAAAAAATATACCGTGAGAGTTGTTTATGAGCCACCGCTTCAGCGATTTTCGACAGGAAAGGGAGAATGGATATTGGTCTAAAATTACTGAGCGAAGTGGGATTACTATTTTTCGGCAGAGGAATTACGAAAGCTTTTCGCCAGAGCAAGGGGAATTCGCCATTATGCAGCGAGGAGTTGACAATATCAGTTATTATCGGAAGCACACAGTCAAGAACAGATACAACCATATAACGACTGATATCATCGCATCCGACGGCTTTGGATTGAATTGCCTTTATTATAGTTCTCACTTCTGTTTGAGACGTAGGTGAAAAGGAAAAGGTTCCAGTAGTAAGAAGCGGAAGAGACGCAATATCGCACAGAGTGATGGATTTAATATGATTGTCAACGGAGAGGGCAGAAGAAAAAGAGGATACATTATGATGAATAAACCGCCGCTTCGCTGAACGCACCATCTGATTGCAGCGATTACGGGCTGTCTTAAAAAGGTTCCAGTTTTCGTCAGTGCGGTCGCGTTTAAAAACTCTAAAAGCACGGTCTCTCTTACGCATCGCCATTCGTACTCCTTCAGTAATCCAAGGAGCAGGTGGGCGTCTGACCTTTACAGTATGTAATGGAGCATGCTTGTCAAATAATCCTAACAATTTAGCATTAAAAGAGGACACCTTGGTCTCAGTAGACGTGGCGGAGAGCACAGGAGACCAGTCAATCGCCTTAGCGTCACTAAATAGAGCGTCAGAATCTATCTTGGCAAAGTTACGCATACAGATTACAGCAGGTTTACACTTAGGAGGTTTGATTTTGTAGGATGCAAAGACTAAATCATGATGCGAGAAGCCGGGAGCCAATAACTGACCATGCTTTTCGATAAGATCCGGAGAGGAAGTAAGAATTACATCAAGCCACGTGTCAGATGTTTTAGTATGGTGTGTTGGTTCCAATGGAAGAATAGAGAAGCTGACAGACGTGACCACGGATGACAATTTGCGACGTTCCAAGGAGTCTTTGCAGAGATCAGTGTTAAGATCACCCATTACAAGGTGATGTGTGTAGTCCGAACTTAAAGACTCGAGAACAATTTCAAGGTCAGAGAAATAATCGATAGTAGGGGGACAGTAAACTACCCCCAGAACAGCCTTAACCCCTTTAATGTCAAGCTCCAGGAAAATCCATTCTGCAGAGCCAGAATAAAGAGACTGAGAGGAATATAATATTTTATAGGGAATGGAGCTTCTAAGGTAAATGGCAACACCGCCGCCACCTTTGCCAGTTCGATCATTTCTGATCAAAATATACCCAGGAAGGGCATAGGATGTTGAGTCAAGCGTAGGTTTTAACCAACTCTCAGAGACCAAGATTGCGTGGATAAAATCAGACTGAAAAGTATCGACAAGATTTGAATAGTGGGACGGAATGCTTTGAGCATTAATATGACATACATTAAAATTGCAAGAGTTTATAAAGACTTGTGAAAGACGTGTACCCAGAGAAAGAGAGGTGTCAAGAGAATCTATAGAAAGAAAAGCAGAACTCTCATCATTAGCAGAATAAAAACTATCTTCATCAGACATTAAAATAAATACAGTATATAAGGATTATGATTATACACGATATACAAATACGTTATAATAAAATAAATAAAATATACAGTTAGATGCACAAGCAAATTGCACAAATCTGCATATCCTGCCGGTTAGCTAAATTAGAGATAACAAAAAGGAGAAAAAGTACTTTACAAAAATAACAATAATTTTAGCAATAGCAGCAGGGCCGTTTTAAATTGAACTCAAACATACCCGACTTTAAATATGACAATCTCAAACGTCAAACAGACAATGTAATTTTATTAATACAAACTAATCAAACTATAAAAGTGGGTAAGAAGCTAAGAAGGAAATTATTAAAGTGTTAAATTGTAAAAGTAAAGTAGCATATGCATATTATCAATGCACAATGGCCTGCTGCAATAATAAAACGGAAAACTACAATTGAAAAATTCTAAAATTGAATCGAAACAACAAAAATAATCTAAGACATCGCCGGTTTAGCACCTCTCCGAGATCGACTGGGCTGGCCACTGGGACCTGCTACCACGACGATCTCCTCTTCCGATGTGGCTGCATCAGGGGTGGATGACGACTGAGGCCGCCGCTGGCTCTGCGAGGGCTTCAAGCGAGCGATGTCAATCTCCGAGTCAAGGCGCTCACGTTCGCCGCTGGCCAACTTGACGAAAATATTACCATCAAGCGTCCAGCAGCTCTTCATACCGAACACTTTGCGAGCCTGGATGAAAAGTGCCTGCCGCTGTGGTGTAAGGAACTCAGATACCACAAATGTAGTGCCTTTGAATGCCGTTTTCTTTCGCCAAATAGAGAACTTCATGGAAATGTCGGTGAAGCGTAAGAGTATGGGCCTGTTATGACCATCAGACTGCTTACCAAGCCTGTGACATGCTTTGAATGAGCTTGCAGACACATCAGGAATCTTCAGTTGCTCCGAGACTATATCGACAACTCGAGCACAAACATTTACACCTGCAACTTCGGGGGGAATTTTATTGACGGCAATCTGTCAAAAAAAATTGAACTTATACCTAAAGGTATACGTTCACTATACATCCATACACAGAAGATAAAACTTATTATTTAAATTGGCAGCAATGCCTTAGTACAATAAGTTTTTTTTTATTGCAAATGATTAATACCACAGATTACAAAATAGTAATGCTTTTTTGGCGACATTATAACATCGTTTAGCAGTGTTTTTTTGGGCAGTAGAGTGTGACTTTTACAGACTTTCGTGAGTGACTTTTATACACTTTCATAATTTATGTCTTTATATCATCCGAGTTAGTAACTATATAAATGACAGAAAAAAGTACTTACTGGAGTAGAAAAAACATCTTTCGAAATGGCGTAGGTAACACATAATCACACTAAATATTATAATGGCGAAAGTTTGTGAGTGTGTTTGTGTATGTTTGTTGCTTCTTCACGCTCAATCGGCTGGACTAAATTTTAGTAAATTTTGGTATGAAGGAAGCATACATCCTAAATTAACACATGGGCTACTTTTTATCCCGAAAAAAAATAGTATTCCCGTGGGATGATCGGGTGAAACCGCGCGGCGCAGCTAGTAGTAGATATATCTTGAATCAAACTAGTGTGTGAAAAGTATAGGCGCACTCTTATTGAATAAAAGCAACACCCTTCTTTTTTGGGATCAGTGTGAAAACCTTAATTATCCCCGACCACAGCGCCGCGCCCGCAACACAACATATCAATTTAACAACTATAATAGATTTAAAACGCGTACTTTTAGGTTGCTTGCACAGTGCGAGTGGATATTATAATACATAATAAGATGGCTATGGCGTCATTCGCAGACCTGCAGGCATGATGGTTGCTTTTTCACGCGATAAATAAGTGACAAAGCATTCGTTACATTTTGAAAAAAGCGAGTGTGAGTGACAGAGTCACTGTTTATCACGTGAGAAAAGCAACCATCATAACTCGCAGGTCATGTAGGTAATAACGGAATTCTTATGAGAGCTATCGACAAATGGTTTATTATAATAAATTACTATTTAGAATTTTGATCGATTTCAGAATATTATCAACATTTTCTTAAATGTAAAGTAACTTCCACGTTTCTGTACTTTCTATTTTCTTTTTGACGTCCAAGATGGACATGCTCCTGCTTTCTGCTTTCCCTTAAATTGGATTCCTTTCTTTAAGATTTCACCCGGACGTAAATTCAAATTAAATCTTGTGAAATTGTTCAAAATCGAAGGTGCATAAGTTAGAAGTTAGATTACGGGAAGCGCAGGGTGGGCGACATTTGGGTGAAATTAACCGGGAGCTAGACAGATGGTCCCTGCAATATCAGGAAATTCATTCCCACAAGTTGAACGCTCCTCGGGCGACCACTGACTGAATAAAATATGCTCCTGGCTCATATTCTTCTTGAAATAAACGTATTCCAACGTTTCTAGCGTCCAATACTTGCATGTGTCCGAGGGGGATCAAAAGTAACTGATTTACCTTCGTAGCGTGAGCTGACAGAATGTGATTCGAGTTTTATACCTGTCTCGTTTATTCTTACGCTATTCATATAAGAACCTCTCCGTTCTCACCTCCATCCCAATCTAAAAACTCACAGAATGTAGGTCTACATTTAATTATTAACAACATTTCATATTTCTAACAGGTTAATTAATATAGCGACCGCGTTATTAAATGTATTTTCTTGTATTTCTTTACACACAAAAAAATAAATTCAAACATTTTTTTTTATAGCAATCGCGAGATTTGTGTCAAGAGAGGTTAGTGTCGTAAAGTCTTGTAAAGAAATACAAGAAAATACATAAAATAACCGAAAGCTACGACAACTATGCCTGTATAGAGCTGTAGTCTTTCACCTAGCCGCGAAAAAAAAATAAGCTGTCAAGCTTCGTATTTTTCATTACAAACCAGACTAAAGTAAACTTTTCATTGTGTGACATTGTGTCATTGTTTTGGAGTTACTACATTTTAGAATAAGTAGTGCAATGTCAAAATTAAATAAGCTAGTAGTCTCAACTTGCATTGCATTGTCTGCGTTCAGGTTAAGGCGCGCTTATAGGCGAACTTTAGGTATTTGCGGGGGTGAAGCAGACACGCGGTGGAGGCGCATGCGGGGCGCCCCGCTCCACGCCACGCGCGTTGCTCGCGCAGCCCGTTGATGGCCTTATTCTGTTCGTAACCGTGTTCTGATTGAAGTAAAAAATTATAAAGTACTATTATTTTGTTTTATAAAAAAAATGCTTAGTGCTTCATTTAATATTCATTTAATGTAAATAGTGGTAACAATACACCGCGTTTTTATCGATGATTTTATTTATTTATTTTATTTATTTATGAATGATGATTTATTGATGATGATAGCACACGCAGTAGCAAGTAAGCAAAATAAAATTCAGATGTGGAAGTATGATAAAAAATTATCAATTAAAAACCGGTCAAGTTGCGAGTCGGACTCGCGCACCGAGGGTTCCGTACAAACTAGGTTGATTTGTGTGAGGTTGTCTGATATTTACATATTTATTTATTTAAACACTTTCCATCCTTAAGTGGTTAAGTTAAGTTTGCAACTGGTATGTTTAGCGCCCGAAACCTACAAATGAGGTGCAAAGTTAACGCAACCAATCCCGTTTGTTGTATTAGAGCCCCCCTTAAATACTTATTTTATTTAATTTTTAGTATTTGTTGTTATAGCTACAATAACCTCCTAAGACCCCGCGTACATAATTTTGTACAAATTCAAAAATAGATTTGAACTTTTATTGAATAACAGAATGTTCCAATTTCAAAAACACAAAAATAACTGGGTCTCAGGAGGATATAAATACATCATAATTATGTGTAAATTTCAACTGTCTAGCTATCACCGTTCTTGAGATACAGCCTGGTGACAGACAGACGGACGGACGGACAGCGAAGTCTCAGTAATAGGGTCCCGTTTTTACCCTTTGGGTACGGAACCCTAATAATTATCTAAGGTATAGTAAAACTTACTCATTACGAGAATGATTAGGGGCTTCAGTGTCCATTGAGTTTGGCAGTGATGCACCTGTCAGTGTCAGGATTGTAAGTGACGTTCCGGGGTTTTCAAGCTGAGAGTCCTGTTTAGCTCTAAAATTAACCCTTAACCTACCTCCCGTCTCACAGACTCATTCAAACCTAAAATTGTTAACAGGGTCATTCTACTTTTTAGTGCAGGTTTTTGTGTCCCCCGGTAATAATCCAGTGAATAAAGGATTTTGACCTTACAAACGGTTAGTCAGTATTTAAAATGCAAAATGCACAATTCTCCCTCCTCCGCGCCCGCCGCCATATTGAAAAAACCAGCACTTTCTTCATATTTTTGCTCATATCTTCCTTTACATGCGATAACTGCGTATTTCCTTATCCTTTGGAAGTGTTCGAACAATAATTGTAAATATTTATTAAGAAACCTAGCCCGTGTAAGTGCTGTGATTTAGCAAAAAGGTTATAGTAATAATAATAAAATTATTATTTACAACGTATGTTGTAATGTAACTAAGAGACCAATTAAACATTTTTTGTAAAAGAGAATGTTCTAATGAAACAACTTTGTTACTATTGAACAACTGTCTTACCATTATCCTATTTCTATATTGAAGTTTTTAGATTTCAGTTGTACGATTGGTTTCTAAATTATATTACAAATATATCAGATGCAAGCTAACATAAATATTTATCAATGTTAAATACTTTGCTAAGAAATTTTTACGCACTTTTGTTTCAAACTATTTGTCATAACCATGTATATGGTTATGACAAATAGTTTGAAACAAAAGTGCAGAACAGTAACACAGTTATCTTTTGAATGTGATTTATAAGATCAAATTATTGAAATTATTAATTGTGATATTAGCCATAAAACCTTTTGTGTATGATATACTGGCCTAGAACTTTGTAAAACTAAATCTAGAACAGGTTGCTATTTAAAATTTGTATTAGCAACGTTTGTTTGTGTTGACTACAATGTCAGTTCTAAAATACTCTTTGAACAGTACGTGTTGTAAACAACTTGATTAATAATAAACTGCTAATTTGTATCCTGGGTCTTTTCACGTAAACTGCACTATTCTAATTTATATCCCCCACAGTGGTTATGGGCGCCTTGACGATCCAGGATCGTATTTAGTGCAAAAGGACAAATTATTAATCGTAAGTATGAGTACTGTGAAAATTGAGCAACTCGACCAGAATAACTATGAGACGTGGAGAATCCAAGTCGAAGCAATATTAATAAAGAATGACGCCTGGGGATACGTTGATGGCAGTATTGAAAAACCTGCGGAGCCTGGAGAGGCGAAACTTTGGGAGACTGCGGATGCCAAAGCTAAGTCAGACCTCATTCTATCCATAAGTCCGAGTGAATTACGACATCTACGAGGGTGTAAAACATCGCGAGATGTATGGTTGAAATTAAAGGCCATTCACGCGTCAAAAGGACCCGCAAAGAAGGCGACATTGCTCAAACAGTTATTGCTTCATAAATTGGAGGAAGGTTGTGACATAAGAGAACATGTATTACGTTTTTTCGATGTGAGGAGTCAATTAGCAGACATGGATATCGAAATGCATAATGATCTGATTTCGATTATGCTTCTGTACAGTTTACCGGCAAGTTTTAATAACTTTAGATGTGCTATAGAATCTAGAGACATATTACCAGATCCGGAGACACTCAAAATTAAAATACTGGAAGAACAACATTCTAGAGACGAGAGAGAAGGTGATGATAAGGCATTCCTTATCAAAGGAAATAAGTATTTTAAGCCTAAGAAGAGTGGTACAGAGCAAGGGAATTCGAAATTCAGGTTCAAATGTTTCAAATGTCACCAGTACGGTCATAGAGCCTCTGAATGTTTAAAGAAGAATAAGGAACAATGTGTGGATAGTGCAAAGTGCGTGTCAAATAATAGTAGTGATATAGTAACTGTAGATACCAATTTTGTAACATTCAATTGTATTTCAGATGATAAGGCTGTTTACAACGAGAATGGAAGTTGGATCATCGACAGTGGGTGTACGTCACATTTGTGCAACGATGAAAGGAAATTTGGAAATACATTGTTACCTTTGTCTGGTAAGCTAAATTTAGCGACAAACTCGAGCACAAATGTACAAGGTAAGGGTACAGTGAGATTATTAACATGTAATAATGGTTCTAAAACCGTGGTTCAATTGTCAAACACTTTATTTGTTCCGGATTTGCGGTGTAACCTGATTTCAGTTGCAAGAATTACGGATCAAGGGTTTAGTGTCACGTTTAAGGGTGACGTAGCTAGTGTAAAAGATAGTTATGGTAACACTAAACTGATCGCAAATCGTATAGGTAATTTATATTACTTGGAGGAACAGTGTGGTACTGTGTCAGCGATTTCGGAAAGAAAGGTTGATGTACGCTTGTGGCATGAACGGTTAGGACATTTAAATGCGAAAGATCTCGTCAAACTTTTAAACAAATCTGGTATGGATTATAAAATGTCAGATGTAGCCGAATTGTATGATTGTGATATTTGTGCGCGTGGAAAAATGAGTATGTTACCGTTTTATAGAACGAATGGACCATGTGAAGAGACATTAAAAATTGTTCATTCTGACGTGGTCGGTCCCATGCAGTATACGGCAATAAATGGAGCGAAATTCTTCGTCACGTTCATTGACGATCATACAAGATGGTGCGAAGTATATTTGTTAAATAAGAAAAGTGAAGTTTTCAGAACTTTCAAAATATACAAGAAGCACGTCGAAAATTTCACGGGACGGAAGATCAAGTTTCTACAGAGCGATAATGGAGGCGAGTATTGTAACCGAGATTTTGAAGAATTCCTAAAAAACGAGGGGATAGCGAGGAGATTAACCATTCCTGGTACACCACAGCAAAACGCAGTTGCTGAAAGGATGAATAGAACGTTGGTTGAGATGGCGAGATGCATGATTATTTCGTCAGGACTTTCTCCTGGTTTCTGGGGCGATGCGGTATTAACAGCATGTCATCTGAGAAATCGTCGTCCAACTAAAAGTCTCGATGGAATACCTTTTGAGAAGTGGAGTGAACGACCGGTAAATCTAAATTACTTACACCAATTTGGATCTAAAGTTTATGTTTTGGACAAAACAATTGGGAAGGACAAGTTCGATCCACGCAGCAAAGAAGGTATCTTTGTGGGTTACCCTAGCGATAGGAAAGTTTACAAAATATGGATGCCAACGCAGAGAAAATTTATCGTTTCACGAGATGTGAAATTCTACGAAAATAAGTGTCAAGAGAATGAAACAGGGAATATTGACAAAGATCCCTTTGAAATACAAAAAGAAAGACCGTTTATTAATCAGAAGCAACCATTAACGGTTGACTTTGAGTTTCACCCCAAAAGGCCGGAAGAAAATCCAAGCGTACTTATTCCTGACCTTGAGGACGAACGCATTGAACATATTTCTGAGCATGAAGAAGAGAACAGAGATCTTGGGGAATGTGAGAGAATACCTTCTGATGATGCTCACCAGCCGATATATGACTCAGAACCGGAAGTCGTCGCTGGTCCATCGCACCATGTGCATGTCCATCCACAAGATTATGTCCATGCTGATGGGGAGAGGGCAATGAAGAGAGGTCCAGGCCGACCGAGATTAGAGAGAGGTCATGTTGGACGGCCCAGAAAAATATATCGCATGGTTGACGTGGAACTACAGACTTCTATGGAAGAACGCGTGGCGCCAGAGATTCCAGCGGAAGAGCACGTTGAATCAGAAGTTCCATTGGAAGAAGGTATAGAGTCCACAGAGGAATACGCGGATTGTCAGGATTTCGCTGGAGTTACTGAAGTGAGTTTAAAGCAGGCTCTATCTGGAAATGAAAGCAAAGGATGGAAAGATGCAATTATTTCGGAGGTCCGTAGTCTCATTAAAAATGATACTTTCGATATAGTACATAAACCAATGGGCAAGAACGTTGTAGGCTGTCGATACATATTAACAACGAAACTCAACGTTGATAAGACTGAGAAGAAGAAAGCGAGGCTGGTGGCGAAAGGTTTTAGCCAACGCTATGGTATTGATTACCAGAATACCTTCGCACCTGTCGCGAGGCTTGATACAATAAGATTGTTAGTTGCACTTGCAGCAGAACTCGATCTTGAAATTCATCAGTTGGATATTAATACCGCCTATTTAAATGGTTTATTAGATGAGAATATATACATGAAAGTACCCGAACTTTTAGAAGAATGTTTACAGGATCTTATACGGACCGAACTGAGTGGTTCACATGAACGAGCCAGTAAGATGTTGAATGACTTGAAGGCTGGGGGCGAAGTATGTCTACTCAAGAGGTCGCTATACGGGCTCAAACAAGCCGGTCTTCAGTGGAACATCAGACTGGATGAGCAACTGAGACTAATGGGATTGGCCGCATCATCAAATGAGCCTTGTCTTTATTTTAAAGACATTGACCACGATACAAAACTCTTTGTATTAGTTTATGTTGACGATATATTGGTCGCATCGCAGAAAAGAGGTTGTATCGAAACCTTCAAGAGAGAACTGGCCGCTGAATTTGAATTGAAAGATTATGGCGTTGCGAAATATATGCTCGGAATTGAAATTGACAGAATTGACAATGGCTTTAAATTGTCACAACAAAAATATATTGACGATATTTTAAATAAATTTAACATGAATAAGTGCAATTCAGGATGTACGCCAATGGAAGTGAAGAACCAATTATTAAAATCTAACGAGATTTGTGATGAGTGTGAACGATATCCATATCGTGAATTAATTGGTTCACTTATGTATTTGTCGACGGGAACGAGACCCGACATTACGAACAGCGTAGCAAAGTTGAGTCAATTCCTAGATAGTCCAACTAAACAGTGCTGGAATGCTGCAAAGCGCGTACTGCGTTACTTGAAGCACACAAAAATGCATGGACTTGTGTTTACGAAAACAGGTAATTCACTAAAAGGTTACTCAGACAGTGACTGGGGCGCGTGTCTTGTAGATAGACGTTCTTACTCTGGTTATGTTTTTATGTTTGGAGGCGGATGCGTGTCGTGGAAGTCCCAAAAGCAAAAATGTGTAGCAACATCCACGTGTGAAGCTGAGTATGTGAGCTTGTCGTCCTCGATGAAAGAAGCGATATATCTGAACAGCTTGATGACTGAAATCGGGTTAAGTAAGTTTGCACAATTGACCTTACATGTAGATAATCAAGGGGCGTTGTGTCTTGCTGGTGATCCAATGTACCATTCTCGGAGTAAACACATAGATATCAGGTATCATTTCATAAGAAGTGTATTAAAGAACAACAAAAGTATCGAGCTGAAGTACTTGCCCACAGATTCGATGCTCGCAGATATATTAACAAATTTTTCTTTGATATAACTTTGATTTTGTATGTGTTTTGTTTTATGTCTTTATTGAATATGCACATTAAGGAGGCGTATTGAAATTATTAATTGTGATATTAGCCATAAAACCTTTTGTGTATGATATACTGGCCTAGAACTTTGTAAAACTAAATCTAGAACAGGTTGCTATTTAAAATTTGTATTAGCAACGTTTGTTTGTGTTGACTACAATGTCAGTTCTAAAATACTCTTTGAACAGTACGTGTTGTAAACAACTTGATTAATAATAAACTGCTAATTTGTATCCTGGGTCTTTTCACGTAAACTGCACTATTCTAATTTATATCCCCCACATAAATAAATTATAATTTCTAATTAAAATTATGAAAAAAAAAGATTACGTCCTTAAAAAACGTATTGTATTTTTTCTTTGTTGTAATGAGTGACTGGCTGTGCTGGCAGTGTATTGAAATTGTTTAGATAAAATTCTGCATACATACAATGACATAACTTTATTTATCTTTACACAATATTTTTTCAAACCCGATACTACTAGTGTCAAAAACCTGCAGTAAAAAGTAGAATGACCCAACATACCTATGGGCGAGCATCCTACAAACGTTTGTGTCCTTGTACCTTCTCCTCAGTGAGTGCCGCGTCGTCGCTCGACAAGGTCGGTCGTGCACGCATCTAATTTTGGTGAGCACATTACTGTCTCCGACCGTCTGTGAGACGGGTGGTAGGTGGATACGTATTTTTCTTAAGGGTCTCGGAGACGGGTTACGTGAATATGGATATTTTTTTCTTTACTTAGCCGACCGCTAAGTCACGTTGGTAGTGATTGGAAGTGCGGAAAACCTGTTCTACTTTTGACCCGAATAAAAAACGGGACCCAGTACGTATGTTTCTAATGTAAAAAATCTATTTGCCTAGAATGTGCAAACAAACTTACATTCACTGCCGCGAACAAATTGAATAAATTAGTGGTCTGCAATTATATAAAAATATTACCTTCATTTTAACTAAACTTATTGATTTAGCATTGTTAATAATTGAGTAATTAGAAATAATGACTTGGATCTTTATATAAAGTCAAAATTTTTGTTGATCTCACCTTCCAACGGATATTATAGTTTCTAAAGTGAAATAAGGACTGTTGCCATATGTTAACAGTAAAAAAAAATGGTTGCCTGTAAAGTCGGTTTTACGGGCGAAGGAAGATTTTACGTGACAACGTCTTTTTCTCGGTAGAATATTTATTTGTATCATATCCATTCACAATTTCCCTAACAACATTTTAAGTGTTACTTTCTGAACGCACCCATCACATGTGTCATTAATGTCATTATAGTGTCATTATTTTACATGTTTTAAATCTAAATATGCGATAATCAGACTATTATGCATGTATGTTGTCGATTCCAAACCCTTATTTAGTCTAGATCTACATGTAATTATTCTAAAAATACCGAACCGACGGAACAAATATCATATGTTTGACAGGTAAGTACGAACAGTTTGTATTTGTATGGGAATATAAAATTATCGTTTTTATTAGTTTCCACTCATTTATTCAATATTTTCTCACCGTTTAAACCTTCCCTTGACTTCCACGAATATTTCAATACTAAAATTAGCCAAATCAGTTCAGCCGTTCTCGAGTTTTAGCGGGACAACCGGCCCTCGTAACAGACGTGAGCGGGCGTTACACTTTTTCATGAGTGACTACGAGCCGCAACCTAATTTAAGACGTTGTCACGTCAAAAAATCTTTTAATGTTTCCAGAATGATTATTAGTTTAACAAATATTTTAATATGTCTATATTGCCATTATTATTTAAAATGTCCGATCCGATAAAATTTAATATATAAGGCCGACATTATGTATCCGTCCTACGGACGGGATGTAGGTGTTTCTGTGACTAAATAAGCAGTTAGGTAGTTAAGGGTTAAAATACATAAAATTACAATGTACTAAATGGTGTTAATCCAACACCTTAAAATAATGATAGTTAATTCACGTGTAGGTTAATTACAAACCGGAGTTTAAATAATAGTAAGACATATTAACACTCATTAAGGAAATAACGTTTGTAACTCACTTTAAGAGAACTAGAATAGAATAGAACTGTACAACACACAATTAGTAAAACTGCACCCGAACTGCAAACCAACTACGTAAAAACGAATGTGAAATCCGCTACGATGCGGCCGGTCGATTGGTCTGGTATAGGTACTACATAAATATGTTCTCTTAGTTCACTTAAGCGTTTCCTCTTTCGCTTAACTTTATTTACACTGTGATTACCCATATTGCTTGCTGTCTAAAGTCGTATTACCGCGTTAGAAAAATGTGCACAGGTCCGGCGTCGACCGCTGTCACGAGCGTACTGGCGACTAGGCAATAGTCGGCCGCCGCCGCGCGCTGAACCATTTTATTTTGCCAATAACGAAATGAATTGGTATGATTGATGTACTCAACCTATTAAAAATCTATGAAGCACAAAACGAAATATACTAAAAAACTATTAAATAAAGCAAATTTTGTGTTGATATTCATAATAGTTATCGAAATATTTGGCTTAAGGTGTAAAAAAGGGGTACTTTTCAAAAAATAAAACTATCGAGGATTTTTTCAGTAATCGTGTTTCTGATGAAGTCAAAAACTAGGGCATATACTGAAAATTACATATAAAAAAGTTGCACTTGTAAGTTATGTGAAAGTATAATATTAATATTTTCTAAAATTGTAGTTTTCACTATTTACAGCGCCTTATGCGATCGGCGCTCGCGCGTGCAACTCTCCCTGGCGCCATCTATGCTCCCACCGGAAGATCAGCGCTGGCTCTTGGGCTAGCATCATGCTGAGGTGGGACCATTTCGTGGCACAGCCATAGTAGTATATTTTCTTATTGTTTTATTTCATTTATAATTTTTGTCACTATTTGTAATTACGTTCTATGGTCACGTCATGAATAAATGCATTTCTTTCTTTCTTTCTTTCATTGCCATTTCCCTAGGCAAGGTCGGTGATTTGGTAAAACGCCATGAAGAACGAAGAACATGGTTCCGAAGAACAGGTTTCCCTATCTCTTATAATTTCTGACTTCACTGACCCATTTGGAATGATACTATGCACAGTCCGACTCCCTGTGTGCCCTCACCTTAACGATGACACAGAACGGCTCATTTGGCTTGCATTCAAGTTCGGTAAACATGTAAACTTTGCGAAATCTCTTTTACGCTTTATTTTTGCGTTGACTGCGGCAGGGGAAGAAGCAACATTTTTCACTCGTTTGATTTATGTTTTTCCCATTAGCGTTAACTTTAAAAGGATGGCAGAATCGGTCTCAACTGTCGGACTAGGTCAGTAGTATGCATTAGCCGATGGAAAAGTTAAAATTGTTATAGTTTTTAGGGTTCCGTACCCAATGTGTACAAACCCAATTGGTAAGACTCCACTGTCCGTCTGTCTGTCTGTCTGTCTGTCACCAGGCTGTATCTATAAGCCGTGTTAGCTGATGAGTTTCTGTTGCCACTATAACAGCAAAAACTAAAAAAAAAAGTGGGGCTCCCATACAACAAACGCATCTTGCACCTCATTTGTATGCGGTGCCGTACATACCAGGTGCAAACTTAACACAACCCGGCCAGTTAAGATGGGATAAGTGTTTGTTTGTACGGAACCCTCGGTGCGCAGTCAGACTCACACTTGACCGGTTTTTCATTTTGCTGTAGGGTAAATGTGACGATCACGAAACTAAACACGCAGAAACATTTTATTTTGTTTATCAGGGCTGATTAGCCCTCACTACCAGTGACATATTGTGGGAGTACTAACCCACTAACGGGAATGCACGTCACAGGAGTGATTAGAAACGAATTGCACCGGCGTTCTGGTTTGTGAGAAGCTAATGGAGACGGGTCAGCAAGACCGGGCATCATGGAGATCCTAGGGTGAGACCTGCCATTTCTATTCTTGCAATACGATATGACATTCCATTTTGATCTTCATGCCTATCAAAAAAGAGTTCATTTATCTTAAAATTAACATGTCATTTCGATGTTGATATGAGGAGCTAAATAAAATAAACCATCACAAAGTGAAAAATCGGTTTAAACTTGCAGCAGAGGGCTTGGCCCTAATTCCATATATATCTTTTTGATATCTCGGAGAGATCTCCGATGTGGCGATTTGGCTAGGAATATCGCCACTTCGCCCTCCCGGTCGCTTTAGCCTTGCGCCTCATTTATATGCGGCCCCATACTTCCCATAGACATGAGGCGGAAACGTAACGTCACAAGAGATTCCTGCATTTTATGCAGCTCGAATCTTTATGTCAGTTAAAGGCGATATACCTGAGACGGGTTACTCTCATCTAGCAGAAAGTATTTGTACCGAAAGTAACATTTCGCATAATGCTCATTTCGCAGAAATTTTCTGCCACACTTAAATGGGAAATATATATTTAAATGTTTTTGTGTATCCTGATAGATTTGGTTAGGTTAGGTTAGGTTTATTTTATAGCTCTTCAGAAAAATCTACGGTAGTCGTAGAATAACAATTATGTGAAATGAGCATTATGCGAAACACTATGTTTGGTAAAACAATTTTCTGCAAAACATTAGTAAACCCAATGAGATTGGAAGCGTGTTTCGCTGGCGGCATACCCAGGCTACATAGACTTGCTTGCAAACCGGCAGTGCTCTGATTGGCAGTAGGTATATCGTGTAAGGTGCTTTAATTTGAACATAAGTGAGGAACGAGGGCGCTAATTCGAATTCGGAGAAATATTGAGGTTTCGCCAAATAAGCGATGTCTCAGGTGGTTTACTAATGTTTTGCAGATTTTTTTTTACCAAACGTAGTGTTTCGCATAATGCTCATTTCGCATAATTGTTATTCTACGGGTACTGAAACGCGTCGGAAAATTCGGACTCCCCAAACGTCAGCATAGTGGTCACTTAATTCTAGTGCTGGGGGCCTATGATGGCAGCTTATCACGCGATAAATAAGTGATAAAGCATCTGTCACGTTTTGACAAAATGCGAGTGTGAGTGACAGATGCTTTGTCGCTTATTTCTCACGTGATAAACGCAACCGTCATAGGCTGGTGTTTCAAGCAGAATACGTCGAGTTATGTAAATGAGGACCCCCATGATAAAATAATAATAATACATATCGGACAATCTCACACTAATCAATGTAATCCCACAGTAAGTTCTAGTAATAGGCTTATTATGTTATGGGCAAATAGACGACGATAAACAAATATAGATAAATACGTACTTAAATGCAAATAATATACCTGATCCAGGTGCAAGTATTCGAGTTCATCACGCAAATATTTGCCCTTGGCAGGATTCGAACCCAGGACCGTCGTGGTCAGCTCAGTACGCAGCTGTTTTGCTGCGCCAATCGCTACGTCGAAATGATAATAAACGATACGGCAACACGTCTGTGAACGGCAACTTTTATCTTCGCAAAACTGTCGCTCCGTCTAAAACCGAGCATTTCACACACTTATTATGTAAAGGCAAATGCTTTGTACCGATGTTGTCCTAGGCTATAGGCCTCCCCTATAGCTCGTCACAAAGTGCGATTCAGTGCAGACCCCATCCATCGACTCCCTGCTACCCTAACGAGGTCAACCGTCCACCTAGTCTGGGGCCGGCCACGGCGCTTTCCTATGGTCGCCTGTCCAAGACTTTTCTGCCACAACGGCCATCTTTATCCGGGCTACATGGCCCGCAAACTTGCCACTCAATTGCAATTCAACGTGCAATTCTGTGAGCTATGTCGGTTACTTTCGTTCCTCTACGGATATGTCGGATATCTAGACACGCGGCAGCGTGTCCAGCCAAGTTCACCGCAGGAACTGGCGAGCAGCAGCCGTGTGTTATATTACACGAACCGTTTGGAGCCACTTTTGACCCCCCAATAACTCCAAATCTATTAAACATAAAAAAATGAAATTTGGCTTATGTATTAAGATCCCTTAGAACAAGTAGAACCCCAAATTTCATTAATATAGGTTAAATAGTTATTGAGATATTAAAGTCCAAAAAACGGTATTTTTATCACTGACTGACTGACTGACTGACTGACTGACTGACTGACTAGTAATCAAAAACCTAACCCACTTCCAGGTGACCTAGAAAGGTGAAATTTGGCATCCAGCTTAGTAATTGTGTGTGTATACATATAAAAATCGAAAACAGTGATTTTTTTATGTTTTTTTATTATTATTATTATTGATGGTTGTTGCCTCAGAACTCTGTCATTTATAAACCGATTTGGAAAATTCTTTTTTTGTTTGAAAGATATACTAGAATAGCATATACACTCACACGCACACACTTACACATACATGCACATAAAAATCCAATACGTACTAACCGTTTTGGAAAATTCTTTGTTTGTTCAAAACTTTCAAAAGATGTACTAGAATAGCACACAGAACTAATTAACAAATAATAATTAAGTAATTTACACATCATAATAATTTCTGTACAAAAAGTAATGATATCCCATCAAAAACATAAATGTAAAATGAGAGCCAAGTTCAATATCGCGTGCACTTCGCCGACAAAAGAATTGAGATCTGCAAGGGCGCCAAGTTCTTTGCCCTAAAATTTTTAGATACAAGGACATGCGACATACTCAATGCATTTATTTTACTTGGGGTGTAATTCAATATCAAGACTTGACTTGGCTAGTTTTAAAATATAAATTTATATTATAAATCAAAATCAATCAAATCATTAACCTATTTTCGTAAAGGTAAGTACGCAAGTTAGTGTACGTCTTGTTACTTATACTGTTAGCTTGATAATGAACTATGACTATGACTATGTTACTTTTATAAAATTTAGTTAGTTTGTGAAAACTAGCCAAGTCAAATCTTGATATTGAATTACTCCCCAAGTAAAATAAATGCATTCAGTATGTCGCATGTCCTTGTATCTAAAAATTTTAGGGCAAAGAACTTGGCGCCCTTGCAGATCTCAATTCTTTTGTCGGCGTCCTCATTTCTGATTCCATCACGCAGAGAAACTCCGAGCATAGGTCTTTCCATTGCACATCCACGTGAATAAAATTATATTTCAATAATCTTTCCTTTGTTAAGTCAATTCAGTGTTTTGCCATGTCAATTAAAGCATATATAACTAGGCCCTAACCCACACGTGTAAAGATTTTTTCAATTATCTTATTGCGGCAATAATGAACGCATACGTACGATTAATATAAGCGTATCTCATGAAACACTAATTAAACTTAATTGTAGGGGCAGTAATTTGAGAGGCTCACTTACGTCGAATCCAGAGGCAATCCACGTGGTAGGTTTCGCTGGAGTTTTGGACGATCATCAGCGCTCAAACTGACACCCACATTTCACCATAGGCACAGGTTTAGGACTGTTTCACCAGTCGTGTTTTGAGTAAGTTTGTCGCGACGGATAATAGCAATATGTAATTATTTCAGCACCAAGCACGGCGGCGTTGCGTGCAGTTCGATCTCAACGGTACGAGAGAGTCTTCTCGACTAGGTGGCGCTGCGAGCGCGTAGGAAGTGCTTTGAGATCCGGTACAAGCTTGCCATCTCAAAAATACTGATACAAGGAAAATGTATTCTTTCCAAATTGTGTTGTCTTGTATGTAAGAAAAATACCCATTAATTAATATGAAAATTAAGAAAGTAAAATGAACTAATCTGTTCCGCGACGGAACATGCCGCTCACCTTAAAAGCACATAGTGTCTTTTAACAGAACATGCGAAAGCTTACCAACTATATTGAAATTAAGCCTAACCTACACTAAGAGTCGTAACGAATTTTTATTAATTATTCTAGAGGTAAGGGACAGACCTTAACTACGGGTCGTTTGTACAATGTGTCCCCGCTTTTTAAAGTTACGACGCGAATGACTTGATCGGCGCCCGGGTGCACAGCGTGAATACGCGCGAGTTTCCACTGTAACGGCGGTAAGTGGTCATCGTAGACCACAACGACAGTGCCTTCACGGATTGCGGGACCGCGATCTTGAAGCCATTTTGTACTTTGCTGGAGTTGATGAAGATATTCGCGACTCCATCTATTCCAGAAATGCTGAACAGCTTGCTGTATCCAGCGCCAGCGAGTAAGACGGTTAGGATTTTCGTCTGTCAAGGAAACATCGGGTAGGGCCGTTAGGGGCTCTCCGATCAAAAAATGGGCCGGTGTAAGAGGAAGTGGATCAGAAGAATCCGAGCTTAGTACGCAGAGCGGACGGGAATTCAAAACCGCTTCAATTTGACACGTGATCGTATGCATTTCATCATAGGTTTGCGTCCGAGTACCTACTACGCGATATAAATGTGTTTTGAAACTTTTGACGGCCGCTTCAAAGAGTCCACCGAAATGACTCGCATAAGGGGGCTGAAAATGCCAAGTTAATCCTTGCTTTAGGGTTTGTTGGTTGAGAGCGCTCATAACGGAATCGTTGCGCAAGAACGCGTACAAATCTTTAAGATAATTATTGCAACCAACAAAGTTACGTCCACAATCCGTGTATATGTCCGTACAGTATCCACGGCGGGACGTGAAACGTCGCAACGCAGCTAAAAACCCTTCAGTCGAAAGTTCGGAAACTACTTCAAGATGTACGGCTTTAACGCTCATACATACAAAAACCGCAACATAACATTTTATTATTTTTGCATTGCGCACCTTGTTTGCGCGAACGTAGAATGGCCCACAGAAATCGCATGAGGTTTTGATAAAAACGCGCGCTGGTCGCAAGCGAACCGCGGGCAGCATTCCCATCCTCGGTTGCACGCGCGTGGGGCGCGCACGAAAACACGGGATGCAGCGATGTATACGTAGACGTACTATATCACGGCCCGATATAATCCAATACCGCTGTAACAGTGCGTTTTGCACACACTGCGGGCCGGCATGCAATTCTTTTATGTGAGCATCGTCTATAATAAGATAAGTAAGCGGATGTCGTTTAGGTAAAATCAATTGATGTTTTGACTCATACGGTAAAAATGATCCCATCAAAAACATAAATGTAAAATGAGAGCCAAGTTCAATATCGCGTGCACTTCGCCGACAAAAGAATTGAGATCTGCAAGGGTGCCAAGTTCTTTGCTCTAAAATTTTTAGATACAAGGACATGCGACATACTCAATGCATTTATTTTACTTGGGGAGTAATTCAATATCAAGATTTGACTTGGCTAGTTTTCATAAACTAACTAAATTTTATAAAAGTAACATATTCATAGTCATAGTTCATTATCAAGCTAACAGTATAAGTAACAAGACGTACACTAACTTGCGTACTTACCTTTACGAAAATAGGTTAATGATTTGATTGATTTTGATTTATAATATAAATTTATATTTTAAAACTAGCCAAGTCACGTCTTGATATTGAATTACACCCCAAGTAAAATAAATGCATTGAGTATGTCGCATGTCCTTGTATCTAAAAATTTTAGAGCAAAGAACTTGGCACCCTTGCAGATCTCAATTCTTTTGTCGGCGAAGTGCACGCGATATTGAACTTGGCTCTCATTTTACATTTATGTTTTTGATGGGATATCATTACTTTTTGTACAGAATTTATTATGATGTGTAAATTACTTAATTATTATTTGTTAATTAGTTCTGTGTGCTATTCTAGTACATCTTTTGAAAGTTTTGAACAAACAAAGAATTTTCCAAAACGGTTAGTACGTATTGGATTTTTATGTGCATGTATGTGTAAGTGTGTGCGTGTGAGTGTAAGTATATGCTATTCTAGTATATCTTTCAAACAAAAAAAGAATTTTCCAAATCGGTTTATAAATGACAGAGTTCTGAGGCAACAACCATCAATAATAATAATAATAATAAAAAACATAAAAAAATCACTGTTTTAGATTTTTATATGTATACACACACAATTACTAAGCTGGATGCCAAATTTCACCTTTCTAGGTCACCTGGAAGTGGGTTAGGTTTTTGATTACTAGTCAGTCAGTCAGTCAGTCAGTCAGTCAGTCAGTCAGTGATAAAAATACCGTTTTTTGGACTTTAATATCTCAATAACTATTTAACCTATATTAATGAAATTTGGGGTTCTACTTGTTCTAAAGGATCTTAATACATAAGCCAAATTTCATTTTTTTATGTTAAATAGATTTGGAGTTATTGGGGGGTCAAAAGTGGCTCCAAACGGTTCGTGTAATATAACTCACGGCTGCTGCTCGCCAGTTCCTGCGGTGAACTTGGCTGGACACGCTGCCGCGTGTCTAGATTTATGAATGCGTCCTCCGACGCGTAACAAACCGTCATTATCTACAATTGGCGAGAGACGCCGTAAGCGTAAGGAAGGTAATTTATTAGACGAAATCTGTTTAATGTCTTCCTCGAAAACCTTTCGTTGTGTAATCAATATGAGTCGATTTAATGCAAAGCGATATTCGGGTACAGTGACGTAATCTGGAAACGTTTGTTTATGTTTTCTACATTTGTTGTAGAAACGAAATATTAATGCCGTGACGCGAACTAATTTGCCTAGCGACGAAAATCGCGTAATAAGACGGTCGTCGTCCGGGGTAGGAGGCGATGTGGACACACATGCGCAACTTTTGTTTACAGATTCGGTTTTATTGCGTTTTTCCTCCAGTGTGTTTACTACCGGGTTTTGTGTAGGCCAGGAGTCTCGACCTTGTTGGAGCCATGGGGGACCATGGAACCACAAGTCGCTTTGTACCAGTGCAGAGGGCAGGAGACTGCGTGACGCCGGGTCGGCGCTGTTATCAGCCGACGGGACGTGACGCCAGCAGCTCGCCGGGACACGGGACAATATCTCACTGGTGCGGTTAGAGACGAATGTTTTCCACTCGTGCGGGGGTGACTTGAGCCACGCTAGCACGATGGAACTGTCCGACCACGCGTATACCTGATCGGGGCGAATACGATCACCGTAAATGTGCATTACTCGTTCTATCAATTTTGATAGTATTACACATCCCATTAACTCTAATTTTGGGATCGTTAGACACACACGTAGAGGGGCTACGCGTGTCTTTCCCATAACCAGGTAGGTTTGAACCTTACCGGTTTTGTCCGTAAGACGTATGTAAACACATCCTGCATATGCAATTTGGCTTGCGTCTGAAAATCCGTGAATTTCGATTGACTCGTAATCATTTGTGTTAAAAATATGACGCGGAAACGATATCTGTGATAAGAGTGGTAGCTCGTTAATGAAATTTGTCCATGAGTTAACTATGTCGATAGGGGGTTCTGAGTCCCACGGAGCCTTAGCTAACCACAGTAATTGAATCAAATGTTTAGCGTATAAAGAGACGGGCGAGATGACCCCGATTGGATCGTATATTTTCGCAATTTCCGATAATATAGCCCGTTTCGTACAGACCTTAGAAGTACTTCGTACTTTGAAACTGAATGCATCGGATCCTGGATTCCATTGAAGTCCAAGGACCTTGACCCCTTGGTCACTGTTAGCGACGCGCTCATTTTTTGTTATATTTTTATTTAAAATGCATCTTGTTTAGTCTAATAGTTAACTAGTTTAAAGTTGTGTGGCATTAAGTCCGTCATTTGTACTGAATTATGATATATATATTTTCTTTTTGTGTAAATGAACGATGTTCTGCGTTGCTTATATGTAAAGGACTTATGTCACTAAGCGATGCAAGTCACTTACAACCTTTTTCTTACAAACGGCAGTAACTTGCAATTCGTTGTAGGTGTATAATAGAAAATAAGGTAGATATAAGTTAAAACAAATTTACCCGCTTTTGATTTTGTGAATGGCGGACCGTTAGTCTGCTGTCAATCGCGAGCCACACCGCGCGGCTACTCTGTACATTTTTGGAAATAAACCTCCTTTGTTAAGTTTCTCAGTCTTTCCCTTGTTCGTGCCAGTGCCTACAGATTACAAAGTGGTCTTCGAGCCGGATACATGTTCTACACGCCTCCTCTAACGCGTAGATCGAAAGCGCTCCATGAACAAGCGGAGAAGAAACTTCTAGAAGCCGTGTTGAAACAAAGAATGTCACAACACGCTGATAAAACGGAGGTTCGCCAGGGTGAACATTCTACAGCCAATTTGGAAGATGCAATGCCAAACTCGTCAAAAAGTGTTCCGAATTTCCTAAGTGTAACAAATAAGATGGCGGGTAGCATTAAATCGGAACCAACGGCGCTCGGAGCTCATAAGAAGATCCCTGTTTCTTCGAGTGTCCCCAAAGCTTCGAGCAGCAGAGACTCAAAAACCTCATCAGCTTCTAAGGAAGCTAGGAGAAAGCAGCTCATATTGGAGGCCGCGAGGCAAAAAGCTGCTATTAATTTGGAGATCATTGATAAGACTTTGGACGCACAACTAGCGGCACTCAGCGACGAGGAATACCAAGAATACAGTTCACAGTCGGATCGAAGCGAGTGTCCTCAACGCGAAGTCGCCGAATGGGTGGAACGGCATAGTAACCACAGGGAACTGCAAGAGGATCGGCAAACCCACGATAATGGCATCAAATCGGGTGAGCTGAACCACCAAGCGCCAGCATCGACGCCAGCACCATCGGGCCCAGCGCCACGCGCCGCCACGCCCGCGCCCCACGAGGCGCCCGTGCCGGCCGCTCCGCTGCCGCCGCCCGACGGCACCGTCACGGCGCTCAACAGTGCAGTTCAAGTGCTAGCTGAAGCGGTAAAGAGTATCTCTACTGCCCACGTCAATAGTGCACCGAATAGTCTACTTAGTCGACTCAGTACTCCTAAAGATCTCCCCGAATTTTCTGGAGATTATTTCGAATGGTTGCAATTTAAGCAAGCTTATTATGAATCGACCGAGGTATGTAAATTCACAGACAAAGAGAACCTCTGGAGATTGAGAAAGTGTCTACGAGGAGCCGCAAAGGATGCAGTCAACGCTTTGTTCATAAGTGCCACGTCCCCCGAGGAGGTCATGTCGGCGTTGGAACTACGATATGGTAACCCGGAGTGCATCATTTCTCGCGTGTTGTATGACATTAAAAAACTGCAACCGTTACATCACCAATACCATAAGGATATCGTTCCCTTTGCTTTGAAAGTGCAAAATTATATAGAAGCAGTGCGGGCAGTCGGCCAAGAGGAACATCTACAGGGAGTAAGCATTGTTTCCATAATTTTATCCAAACTTCCTACAATGTTAATTTCGAAGTGGTCAGATTATAGCTTTCAATTAATTAAGGATGGAACAAAGCCTAGATTACTCATAATGTCCGACTTTCTTAACGACGAGGCTATTAAAACTTCAACCACTGCCAGTATTTATACTGCTACAAAATATGAGAGCTACAAACATAAACCAGCTGACAGCAACAGTCACACACGTTCGCATACTATTTTACTTCAAGCCGAAGGAAGTGATAAGTGCCAATTTTGTAAGTCATCGTCTATGCACAAGTTAACCGAATGCAAACAGTTCAAACGAGCGTTGCGTAAAATACGTTGGCAACACGTTAAGAAAAACGGTTTATGTTACAAATGTATTATCTCCAAACATGATCGAGATACGTGTAAAGCCCCTGCGTGCGACAAGGACGGCTGTGGAGCCCCGCATCATCGCCTGCTACATTATCCGGTAAACAACAGCTGCGCGCATGACGTCACGCCGCCCGCGCCGTCGCCGAGTGCACATGCACCGAATAGTATCTCCGTTACGGATAAACAAGCGCCCCGAGAACTTACGTTTGAACCTGTGTCCGAAACATTAACGCACATCAACGCGAGTGATAATAAAGTGTTGCTAAAGGTAGTGCCTATACGCGTACATGGACCTAAAGGCGTGTTTTCTACTACGTGTCTACTCGACGGCGGTTCGACCGTTTCATTGCTGAGCGCAGCGCTGGCGCAGCGCGCTGGGCTGCGCGGTCACACCGACACACTGCGTGTGCGCGGCGCTTTCACCGATAACGAACTAGTATGTGAATCTACCGTTATGAACGTGAACCTTACGGGTATAGATGATAAGGTCCATAGTATAAGAATGCGTTGTGTAGACAAATTAAATTTACCTTTACAAAACTTATCTATTTTGAATTGTAATAACTTTTCACACTTAATGGATATAAAAGATAAGTTATGTACCTCTGATACGAAACCCGAAATGTTAATTTTCACCTATTGTTGCCATTACAAGTCAAGTTAGGTAAACCTAATGAGCCTGTCGCTATTCTTAGTCCCTTGGGTTGGTCTGTGAGTGGTAAGGTGTGTGTGCCGCGAGGCCTCCGTCCCTTGGAGGCCGAGTCTAACCTCTTTATTTCAGAGACCAAGAACGGAACGAGTACTCCGGCGGGCGAGAACTTGTTACAGCAAATTCATGAGGAAGTGCGTCGCTCATTTGTAATTGACACGATGGGCGTGACGTGTGCGCCGCGACAAAACGCGGAAGACGTCCGCGCCGTCGCGCTGCTGGAGCGCTCCGCGGAGCTGCGGGGCGGGCGCTGGCACGTGGGCCTGCCGTGGCGGGACGCGCGCGCTCTGCCTGACTCCCGGCCAAGCGCGCTCACCAGGATGAAAGGTATAGAACGCAAAATGAGCAAGGAACCAGGTTTCGCCGAAAGGTACCGTGAACGAATAAATCATTTGTTAGATAATGATTACGCTAAGGAGCTAATAGATGTTAGTGTCACACCGAAAACCTGGTACCTTCCTCATTTTGGGGTAGACAACCCTAATAAAAAAAATCTCCGTCTTGTTTTTGATGCGGCGTCGAAAGTTAATGGTTATTGTCTGAATGACTATTTACTTACAGGGCCTGACCTGTTGTCATCACTTTTAGGTATAATGCTGCGCTTTAGGGAACACAGAATCGCAGTCACAGGTGACATCAAGGACATGTTCCTGAGGGTCAAGATTCGAGAGAAAGACCAGCACGCACTGAGGTTCCTGTGGAGGAACAGCCCCTCGGAAGACATGAAGACGTACGTCATGACGTCACTTTGTTTTGGGACGTGCTGTTCTCCGTTTATCTCGCAGTTCGTTAAAAATAAGAACGCACAAAGGTATGAGTCATCGTTCCCTGCAGCCGTGGATGCCATTTGCAACTCTCATTATGTCGACGACTACATCCAAAGTTTGCCCGACGAAGCAACAGCCATCGACATGGTAAGGAATATCACAAATATTCACAGGGCTGGCGGTTTTTTCATCAGAAACTGGACGAGTAACAGCGTGGCGGTCTTAAACAGCGTGCCAAACGAGACCTTAGGTACCGCAGCTGTAAAGTTTAAAGTCGGTCAAGAATACGAGAGCGAGCGTACATTGGGTCTCATTTGGTACCCTGTGGATGACATGTTGGGGTTCGATATGTCTTTAAAACGCATACCGGACGACATTCTTAAAGGTAAGGAAAAGCCGACCAAACGACTAATGCTACGAGTCATTATGTCGATTTTCGATGTACTCGGGTTTTTATCACCTTTCACAATTCAAGGGCGAATCATACTTCAATCCACCTGGGCATTAAATATTAGTTGGGACGATTATATTCCCGACGATATTTATCACAAGTGGCAGAAATGGATTGACCTACTTATGGTAATTAAAGATATACGCATACCTAGGTGCTACCAATCAACGCAGCGTAAACAGGGCGCGAGTGAAGTGGCGGCGTCGGGGCAAGCGATCGAGATGCCAGATCGAGCGGTAATCGGTGACTCCAGTAGCGCAGCCGCAGCGTTGCCGTCTCTCTCGCACTCCCGAGAGCGGTCGCGCCTGGTAACGGTGCGTCTACGCCGGCTGCTACGACGTTCTACGAAACCGTAGCGGACGCTACGAGTGCTACAAACGCAGGTTATCAAAACTTATATTTAATCTTGTTTTGCGATGCTAGTACTCGTGCCATGTGTACTGTAGCATACTGGCGCTGGGAAGTTAATGGTTTCATTAAAGTTGCTTTTATTGCTAGTAAATGTAAAGTTATGCCTGTTAAACCATTGACTATACCCAAGGCCGAGCTACAAGCAGCTTTACTAGCAGCCAGGCTTGCTAACACTATTGGAAAGGAGCATAAGTTGATTCCAGCGCGCAGATATTTTTGGTGCGATTCTACAACGGTCCTGCATTGGATTCGCAACAACACGCGCTCATATAAAACGTTCGAGGCAAATCGCCTGGGTCAGATCGACGAGTTGACCCGCGTAGAGGAATGGAGGTATATACCTACCAAATTGAATGTTGCCGATTTAGCCACGCGGGACACTTTCGATCATACTCAGCTCGGTGAATGGTTCACAGGCCCGAACTTTTTATATGAAAATGAATCTTTATGGCCGAAAGATATCATTTATTCGCAGCTAGATACCATTATGCCAGATTGCGTCGCTGTCGTACAGGAAAATTCAGTCGGAGCAGCCGTTCCGGACCCACTTCGTTTTTCTTCTTGGCTTCGTTTGTTGCGGGCCATGGCCACGGTACTTATGTTTATCGACAGGTGTAAAGGTCTATCAGGTCAAGTAGATTGCGGCACAATGGAACGAGCTGAGCGACTACTGCTGCAGCACGCGCAGATGGAATCCTTTGGCGAAGATATTGTCACATTAAAAAATGGTAAGCCATTGCACCGCAATAGTAGATTGCTCTCTTTATCACCGTACTTAGACAAACACGACTTGCTTCGGGTGGGGGGTCGCATCGATGCCGCGGTGGATATTTCGGTCGATGTAAAGAGACCGGTAATCCTCGACGGTCGCCATCCCGTGGCTAAGCTGATCGTCCGGCACTACCATGTGCAAGCAGCTCACGGGAACCAAGAGGCCGTTGTCAACGAGCTGAGACAGAGATATTGGCTACTGCGGCTGAGGCCCACTGTTAAGTCTGTTGCTTCGGGATGCATGCTGTGCAGGATCCGCAAGTCCAAGCCTCGTGTACCACGAATGGGTGACCTACCTAATGCTCGGGTGGCGCACCATCAGCGCCCCTTTTCTTACTGCGGCCTGGACCTGTTCGGCCCTATGGAGGTCGTTGTTGGCCGACGTCGGGAAAAAGGTATGGGGTTTTATTTACTTGCCTGACGGTTCGCGCCATCCACATCGAGCTGGTTTCCTCCCTGACCTCGGACTCGCTCATTATGGCGCTGCGACGAATGGCGGCAAGGCGTGGCTGGCCGCGCCATCTGTTTTCCGATAATGGTACTAACCTGAGGGGAAGCGATGCAGAGCTGCGGCGATCTATTCAGGAACTAGACACTGAAAAGCTGAAAAGTGAGGGTGTCAACAAAGGTATGGAGTGGACTTTCATACCCCCTGCTAGCCCGCATTGGGGTGGGGCGTGGGAAAGGTTAATCCGCAGCGTAAAAACCTCACTCAAAGTCATCTTGAACGAGCGTGCACCACGGGACGAAGTTTTAAGTACGCTCATGGCTGAGGTAGAAAATATCGTAAACAGTCGTCCCCTGATGCACGTTTCGGTCGACAATGGCGATGTCGAATCTCTCACTCCTAACCACTTCCTTCTCGGTACGTCGTCGAACTTACCTACTATCGGAGCGTTTGATAACTCTGACCTGTATCTGCGGAAACATTGGCGTACGGCTCAGAGGCTGACCGACATGTACTGGCAGAGATGGGTCAAGGAAATACTGCCCGATCTCATACCGAGAAGAAAGTGGCACGAAGAATGCAAGCCGCTACAGGTGGGCGACCTCGTCCTGGTAGTGGACCCGAACTCTCCTCGCAACATGTGGCCGAAGGGCCTGGTCACTCAGGTGTTCCCGGGCAAGGACGGCCGCACGCGGCTGGTCGAGGTGAAGACCGCGACCGGGACGTGGCGGAGGTCCGCGGCACGCGTCGCACCTATCTCTTTAGTAAATGAGTGCTGAGTCAGCACTCAGGGTGGGGAATGTTAGCGACGCGCTCATTTTTTGTTATATTTTTATTTAAAATGCATCTTGTTTAGTCTAATAGTTAACTAGTTTAAAGTTGTGTGGCATTAAGTCCGTCATTTGTACTGAATTATGATATATATATTTTCTTTTTGTGTAAATGAACGATGTTCTGCGTTGCTTATATGTAAAGGACTTATGTCACTAAGCGATGCAAGTCACTTACAACCTTTTTCTTACAAACGGCAGTAACTTGCAATTCGTTGTAGGTGTATAATAGAAAATAAGGTAGATATAAGTTAAAACAAATTTACCCGCTTTTGATTTTGTGAATGGCGGACCGTTAGTCTGCTGTCAATCGCGAGCCACACCGCGCGGCTACTCTGTACATTTTTGGAAATAAACCTCCTTTGTTAAGTTTCTCAGTCTTTCCCTTGTTCGTGCCAGTGCCTACAGATTACAGTCACTATCCATATCGGCGAAGTGAATATTTTCACGCCGCTCACCATGAACATCTGGCGGTCGCACTGCAGCGAGGATCGCTGGCGAGTTGCTTTGCCACTTGCGTAACTCGAAACCGGCTGTGGCACAAATACCTATCAGCTCCTGCTGCAGAGCGAGCGCTTCGGCTGTTGTATCTGCGCCGGTAACTACGTCGTCGACAAAAACGTCATTTAATAATACTGGAGATGCAAGCGGGAAATGCTCAGCTTCGTCGTGAGCCAGTTGTTTCATCGTTCGCAAGGCTAAATAGGGGGCGCTGCTGACGCCGAAAGAGACTGTCCGAAGCCTGTAATCACGCAGAGGCTCCTCGGGCGACTGTCGCCAAAGGATGCGCTGAAAATCCCTATCGCTCTCACGAACAAGTATGTTACGATACATCTGTTTGATGTCGGAGCAAAATGCAATTTTATGCATTCGAAATTTAAGTAGAACGTCAACGATGTCTAAGTGTAACTTAGGACCCGTCAACAGAATGTCGTTTAACGAGTGACCACTCGTCGAGCGACATCCAGCATCATAGACAACTCTAGTACGAGTCGTCTCACTAGAAGTTTTGACCACCGCATGATGTGGTATGTAATAACTCGCGCCAGCGGGGGGGTTCTCGTCCGCGAGCTCCATGTGGTTGAGATCCACGTACTCTTGGAGGCAAGCGTGATAATCCGCCTTTAGCTGGGGGTTACGTTCTAGACGGTATTCCAATTTATGGAATCGTGCTAGAGCAATTTGCCGAGATTCGCCGAGGGGCGGTGCGTCGGGCTTGAACGGCAGAGCGACTACGTATCGCCCTGTCTCATCGCGCGTATGCGTCTTTTGAAAAAAGGATTCGCATAGCTGCTCTTCAGGAGTGTAACTCCGTATCTCTGGAACTGACTCCAGCTCCCAAAACCTTTGAAGGTTGTCGTTGTCGAACGACGTAAAACACGCGTGGAGTGGAGTCGCAACGCTAGCAGTAAAATTCAATTTACCGCATAGTAAATAACCGAACGAACTGTTTACTGCGGTGGGTGTTCCCGGTTCACCCCTGATAAGGCCATCCAGCAAAATATCTGCGAGAATGTCCCCACCAAGTATCATGTCAACAGGTTGTGGTTTGTGAAACTCAGGGTCCGCTAATGTGAGTCCCTGCAAATGAGGCCAGTCAGCCAGCGGTGCTAGTGGTAGTGGTACACTAGGCATTTGACGGGTTAACTTGGAAAGGATAGTAGCCTCAATCGGAATAACTGGCTGTTGTTTGCCCTTAGGCGTAATTGAGCACAAAAATGTACCCCTTGGTTCAAGCGGTAAGTCGCTGATACCTACTAATGGCTCGCTATAGCGACATCGCGGCAAATTCAATCGTTGCATACACTCTTCCGTTATAAGTGTCGCTTGTGACCCGCTGTCAAACATACAGCGAATAGTAGCCCTCTTACTTCCTTCGAAATAAATATCAACTAAGGCTGTTGACAATAAAACCGTGCGCGCGCGAATACCTAACATTTTTTCGTTCCGGACTCCGTTAACCGCGGAAGGGTTATGAACTATCCCGCTCGGACCGCACTGCTCCGTAGGAGCGAGCGAAACGGCCGCTACTTCCGAAACTTCGCTAATGACGGGTAACGAATTATTGGTTTCTAAATGAATCAATGTATGGTGTTTCTTATTACACTTTCGACATTTAAAATTCGATTTACAAGTCCTCAAGTCGTGTCCAGGACACAGACAATTATAACACACATTATTTGATTTCACAAATGTAAATCGATCTTGCGCGGATAAATCTAAAAACTGTAAACAACGAGCAAGACTATGTCCGCCTTTACACATTACGCAAGATCGGACCTTATTCGTATCCTCGTAAGATCGACTTTGGGCTGGAGCCGTAGTCGCAGCAAAAACCCGCTTGGGCGTGAATTGACCTATATTTGTATTTGTATGAGATTTACTATTTAAGGAATTGTTTTTAATGGATTGTGTATTGGAAATCGTAATTATCTGTTCCGCCGAAAGTTCGCGTTCTAAAAACGTAATTAATGTATTTACTTTGTGTATTTCGCCGGGGTTGGTTAAAGACCGTTCATATTCTTTTCTCGTATTAACGGGAATTTTACGTAATAATAAATTCAACAACATGAAGTCCCATTCTTTAACCGGAAAGTTCATAACGTCTAGTGCCATGATGTTTTCGTGATAAACATTCAATAGATTTCGCATGGAAACAGCTGATCGATTAGAACAAGTTTCAATGTCAAACAATTTGTCCAGATGTTGTGATGCAATTATGCGTTTATTATCATATCTAGATTTTAGAATATCGAGCGCAACTGAATAGTTGTCTTCCGTTATGGGAATTGATTTAATCAAAGTGTGTGGCTCGTTTTTAACTGAAAGAAGTAAGTATCTAAATTTCTCCGCATCCGTGTAGGCATTGTTGCTGTGAACTAGCGATTGAAATAAATCGAAAAATGCAGGCCAACCAGTGGGTTCGCCGTGGTATTCCGGGAGCGATAATTTTGGTAAATTACGACGATCATTGATAATCGTGTCATGGAGGGTAGGAACGCGACTCGCGCGCCGATTTTCAACATCTGACTGCTTTAAATTATTTAAATGCGTAATTATCGCGTAATACAAATCATTGAAATCGTTACGAATCTTAATGTTTGCTTCTTTATTGAAGTTTTGCGACTTAATTAACGCTTTTTCGATCTTGGTTTGAATCTTAGTAAATTTTCGCTGATGTACCGTTAAATCTATGGTTCGAGAACGAAATTGTTCGATATTTGTCGCGGCGAATTGCAATGTTCTTTTTAATTCGTCGAGAATTAGATCGCGTTCAAAAATGTCTTGTGTAATACACGACGTATCAATCTCGGGATTGCCGTCACTTGGGTTGGGAACCATTTTGCGTAACAAAGATGGCCGAAATGACAATACGAAATTGAATTACGAATGTAACTAAAATGGGTACGTAATACCGCAAATAACAAGACAACACAACAAAGTGAAGAAAGACCCGGTTCGAACGGATCAAAAAATTATGTAGGGGCAGTAATTTGAGAGGCTCACTTACGTCGAATCCAGAGGCAATCCACGTGGTAGGTTTCGCTGGAGTTTTGGACGATCATCAGCGCTCAAACTGACACCCACATTTCACCATAGGCACAGGTTTAGGACTGTTTCACCAGTCGTGTTTTGAGTAAGTTTGTCGCGACGGATAATAGCAATATGTAATTATTTCAGCACCAAGCACGGCGGCGTTGCGTGCAGTTCGATCTCAACGGTACGAGAGAGTCTTCTCGACTAGGTGGCGCTGTGAGCGCGTAGGAAGTGCTTTGAGATCCGGTACAAGCTTGCCATCTCAAAAATACTGATACAAGGAAAATGTATTCTTTCCAAATTGTGTTGTCTTGTATGTAAGAAAAATACCCATTAATTAATATGAAAATTAAGAAAGTAAAATGAACTAATCTGTTCCGCGACGGAACATTAATATTAAGCATTTCCTCGGTTGAAAATGATATCAATGCTATACAACCGTATCTACTAATTACATTACAACGCGGTCTTATTAAGCAAAGCCGCTGTCCATCAATATCAATACCCTATTGAAATTCGGAAGCCTGATTGAGTCATCGATCCTACAACTCCCAAATTCCAGCGAAGGCCGGCAAAATTCATCCCAGGAGATCACCAAATTCCAAGAATGCGCGCTAACAGTCACGGAGAGGTATAAAAAAGTATAAAAAATTAGATCCCCCTGAGGCACTTTTACGTTCGTCATTTCTTATTTTACTTCCATTTAGGGAGCTCTATTCGTTTCAAATGAACTCCAGTAAAGTTTATACAGCTGTCTCATTCTTTTTAATTCCTTTTCGGATGGAGCCCAGCGCATTCGGAATGCAGTCTATTTTTGTCGCTTAAAACGCTCTTTATAAAGTAGCTAAGGTTCTGCGTAAGGTTGGGTGCATGAGCGTGCATTCATTTGGTTAAAATGGAAATGAAAAGTTTATTCATAACATCTTTACAAGTTGGTTTGTGCTTCATAATTATTTGAGAATTAATATCAATGTGCGTAATGTAATGATACTTTACAAATGCTGGTTGGGAAAACACGTTTTTTAGTGTGTGTGAATTACCTTACTTTTTTTTATATTTTTATAAAAATTTTTTATCGAATCAATTTTTTTATGTGGAAATACCACATTTTTATTTTTATAAAACAATGACACAAAGGTAAATTAAGAAAGAAAAATTGAATGCGATCTACTACAATCTAAGCAGGACTTGAACCTGCGACCTCTACGTTTCTTACTTTTTTTTTAAACATGACTTGAACTGTATCAGGGCTGTTTAGCCCTCACTGCCAGTGTGTCGCACTTTGTGTGAGAGTATAACCAGCTAACACTGCGTAGATATACCTTACCAGGCTTGATTTTGGGAGTCGAATCCATGTATAATAATTATCTATCTATAATAAATAATATCCACGTATAATGTGTATAAACTGACAACTTCATTATTTAATGTTGACGTAGTTTTTTTTCATGATGGATTTAATCACCAAAATTAACATTTGCCTTTTGACGCTTCGGAAAATGACACGGCGAGAAGTGAAAATGTCGAGAGAAACACCCTTATCAATATAGTAACATTTAATGCAAAAAAAGTTAAAAGATCGGTTATGGGCACGTGATGCGTAGAGATAATTAATTAAGGCCACGTGATAATACAAAGAGTTGAGGATGAAGGTGGAGGGACATAGATTAAAAGGAAGGCCAAAGGAAAGAAGGGATATCTGTGTGAAAGAAGAAGGTATAAAAATGACGACATGACGAATTAAAGAGAGTTATGGAAGATGCCATAGTTTCACTATACATATGAATATCAAACAATTGTAGTTTCCTGAGCTGCAGATGTTTATTTTTCGTAGAGGTGTATATGGTTTTCAAGCGTCATACAACAAGAGTTGAAAATGAGAATGATTCTACGCTGCCGTGCAATACTTAAACAACAGTAAGTGCTACTTTTGCGATTTTTTGTTTTTTCTTGATCGTAGATCACCGTGTCAAGACGCACACATGTATATAGTCCACGTGCGATTATGACGATGGGAACATATAAAAATCGAAGCCTCCATGTACAGTAAATCAGAAGAATTTAGTAAATTATTGAGGTAAAACTAACTAAAATGCCGTAATAGAGTTGTCGGCTGTGAATTTTTAGACTTCACTGATTAAAATACAGTAAAGGTCTCCTGTCAATCGTAAATTAACATGTAAACAGAAGTTAATACTTACGCCAAAAACTGTTTAAAATACAGTACAATATAAATGTTCTAAAATATTTGTACTGTGTTTGGTATTTTAATGATTTTTCAGCATAATTACTAATTAAAATGCAGTAACAGTATTTCCTTACTATAATTTAAGTGGTCGAACAGTCGTAAATAAGAGAGCAAAATACAACCTAAATTACAGTACTAATCTCACTTACTGTGACTTAAACTGTCGTTTGGCTATTTTTAAATGTGTTTACTGCAAACATGACAGCAATTTACTGTAGATTAGGTTGAATTTTGCTCTTCAAACATAAAATGGTTCTAAAATACTTTGAGCCAAGCCACACTTTCATGTCTGATGACTCCTTCCACCACAATGTCGAGCAAAATTTACTTCAAAAAATGCGAAAAGTGTTCGTTTTTGGAGTTTTTACTCGAGCTTGTAACCCCAGGAAAAGTACAGGTAAAATCTATGAATTTATCCGATTTCTATGATTTCAAATCGCACATTTCTCTACAGAAGTTGAATGATTGATAATGATAACCGTGGAAATCGAGTCTATTTAAAAGACATTGTCGAAGCCATGGTACAGAGGGGGCGGATATTGTTCATTTCGAGTCGCAAGAATACGACAAATAAACATGTCTGAAATAAAAAAAAAATCCTTGATGCACCAATGAATAACTGTGCCTAAAGGTGTCAATTTAATCAAGAAATTTAATCTGTTTAAAAAGCTATGGCAACTGATGTCCAAATTTAGTAAAAAAATAATTCCAAGTCTATTTAAATAGACCTCTGTTTTGAAAAAAAAATATATGTTACTGCAGGCTCAGGTGAAGAAGAAGATTTGACAAATACAAATACTCTTTATTGCACACCATTGATTTTGCGTTTGACGACAGAGTGAAGATGTGTAAGTTACATATACTTAGATGTCTGTGAATGTTTTTATTACTAGTATTTTTATTCAGTAGCCTTACCCGAACATTTCAGTGTCACGTCGGTGTCAACCTCGTGGTAAGGCTACAGCATGTAGACGAGAAGATAAAATTTCATTTTTCTTGAATTTGTATGTAACATAGTCACAAATTGGTATCCTGCCTTTTCGCCGAAATATTTTTCCAAACTGATTTATTTGCCAAACTGTTTCATTTCCCAACTCACGGGTTTCTCTTAAAGCAAAAAAAAATCTCAGTGTATTTTTTTATGCTCTTATAGAATACAGTAGAGGTTAGGTTAGATTTGTTTTATGAAAGATCCGAAAAAAATAAGGTTTCAGAGAAAATCGTGAGTTGGGAAATGAAACAGTTGGGGAAGTGATACTTTGGAAAACAATTTTTGGCCAAATATGTGTATTATTTATAAACATACCTTGTTTGTACCACGACGTGTTGGTATCTCGAAGAACTCAATCAATATAAATACTAAGTAAATTGCAGTAAATTGTTATGAATACTGTACTTTAGTCTGCAATTAATTCAATTAGCTATTAGTGTACGAGGGTTATTAGCAGTAATCCGCTTTTTTACTGCACTTTATTCTGCATTTATTGTGTTTTTAGTTCTTTTCGAGAGTACAGTAAAACTATAAAAAAATTAAAATAGCTATAATTTATTCAATTATTGTTAAAATAAAAAAATGTTCACGTATTCGTATTTCATGTGTTCCGTGCTATATTTTGATATTCAAGTATTTGTAAATAATCATCGAGAACACCAAAAAAAACCGGTTCGAAAGGGTTTTTTGCGTTTTTCTCGAAACTCACTTTTTGCACTTACTGTTGTTTAAGTATTGCACGGCAGTACGTATCTTCTTACAGAATAAAATTCATTATTTCATTATGTCACAACCACAACACAGACAACCCCTACTAGACGGAGCATGTAAGGCAACCCGCGCGCACCAAAGATATGGTACGGCAGAACATTAAAGTATCAACACGGCGGCCACCGTTTAGTTGCGTCCGTACCAATAACATGGTAAATTGTGGTGTTAAGTGGTGTAGAGAGACCTCATTAACATGGACGCAACTAAACGGTGGCCGCCGTGTTAATACTTTAATGTTCTGTCGTACCATATCGTTGGTGCGCGCGGGTCGCCTTACATGCTCCGTCTAAACAATCACGTTTCTTGCATTGAATAAGTAAACAGTATCCAAGCATATTCTCCGAAGTTGGCAACTTTTGTCAGAAAACGCAACTTCTCCCTCGTATCAACACAATGCGAGTCGTGAACAAACGGGCGAAAACTCGATCAATCAAACAAACTTATTTACAGGTGTTCTCGTGAAGTTATCAATTGTATATTAATTCGCTTACGTAATGAATAGGTGTTGTGGATCTACCAACTCCAGGTCTTTTATTTTTCTTTACCATGGTATTTCCATTTTTTTTTATTGTCAATTTGACAGTGCAATAAAATGATCTTATTAAAAGTTTCGTGAGACATATTAAATGTAATTATTGTATTCAGCGGTTTACACTCACATGAAATTGTCAGGAACGGCCCGACATGTTTCGAACTCGTATGGAGCTGTTTATCAGGGTCTGCTACCAGTACAGCCGCGCGGTAACTTTGCCACTGATTTTTTGATCGACGCTCCGACCTAATACGGAATTTGTTAGTTTTTTGTTTTTTTATTGTTTTATGACATATGTTGCTAATTTTATTCATATAACTACATGCAGTATATTGTAGAACATCAGTCGTGATCTCAATTCTGCAACATTGGAAGCGACATTGCTGACGGATAGATTCCGCACACCGTGACGTGCTTCTGAGTCAGAAGCCTCGCTTAACCTACATTGTGAAATAGCGGTTCATAATCACCTCAGAATGCAGTTGAGTTATGGTATTATTGGATACCTCTTAGTCTTCATTTTGGACATACTGTTTTTCAAGAACATTTTGTCCTTGAGCAGTCTGGTGACGTCGACGTGATCGAACGTGATGAGAGGCAGCCGATGCAGAGGCTTCACCGTGAAGGAGGGCATGTCAGTTGTATCGGTCACCTTGATCAGCGTGACGATATTCTAAAGAGTCTTCGCACGACACTAGTTATTCGAGTTAGTCAAAAATGTCACAACACTGACATCACCAGGGACCGGGAAATCGGTAGAGAAATACTCGTTGCACTAACAAGCTAAAAGGGTATAGTACCCAAGCAGCACATTAGTGAATTTTGCAGCTTATCTTATAGCTTTAAGTTCTAAATGAGTGGTTTAACAGTGTTTGATACAACTTATAGCTTTAAACACCACTCAAAACTGTATATGAGTTCATCCTATCACTTGTAGTTGCATAGGAACGTTTTTTGTTTCTACTTTATTAGTTATGGTGGGATAAAGTCGATTTTGCTACTTAAAGTTGCATGCAGGTTCAAATTGTCACTCAATAAGAAGCAATAGTGCTATATAAGGCCTTAAAATCACTTATAAGCAACTTTTACATATAAGTGGGAACATACCCTTATTTGGAACTAAAAGTTCCAAATGACTAGTACAATAGCGAATTATATCACCAATAGTGGCTAAAGGGATAATTTTACGGCTCTTTTGGAACCAAAAAATATTGCAACTTTAAGGCCTAAGAAGTACCTTATTGCCACTCCAACGCATAAATAGGTGTCAGTAGGAGGTTCTTGGAACCAAAAGCAGTTATTTTCACTTATTTCGAACCACTAACGAACTAAAAGTTCTATTATTGTTCCTATTTGCGCCTTGTCAAAATATATTTAATAGTCTTGCTTGTTTAATAGTCTACAAAAGAGCAAATAATTACTATTGGTAATATCATTCACTGCTTTGCCACTCGCAAGATACAAATAAGTGATTATTAGACTTGATAGTTCCAAATAAGGAACAAATAAGTGAAAATAAACACTGTAGGATCTTTTTTAGGGTTCCGTAGTCAACTAGGAACCCTTATAGTTTCGCCATGTCCGTCTGTCCGTCTGTCCGTCCGCGGCTTAGCTCCGTGATCATAAGTGCTAGAAAGCTGAAGTTTGGTATGTGTATGTATCACGCCGACATAACGGTAAAATAAAAACTAAAAAAATAACTTTTTTTCGGGTACCTCCCATACACCTAAAGTGGGGGTGATTTTTTTTTTCGTTCTAACACTAGCGTGTGGGGTGTCGTTGAATAGGTCTTTTAAAAACAATAGGGGCCTTCAAAGATCATTTTTTGATAAAGTCAGCAGTTTTGTAAATATTCGCTCGTTAAATCCAATAATATGCTTCTACTCAGTTAGGGACTACTTAGAGGATGAAGTTACTTTGTAATTATTAATTGGTGCCATAATTATTTTAAAATGTCAACTTGATGTAATTATTATTTTAAATGCAATTCATGACATTTATATTTATCATTCTTAATTTTAAAAATAAAATTATAGGTTATTGTTTATTACTTATCATTTAAAATACGAGTAGACATAAATAATATGGAATAGCAGGTTATTGTTGTAAGGAATTTGTTTAATTTAAGTAAATGATTATTTATTATTAGTTAAGATATTAAATGTTGCATGCCTATATGAGGCAGAATTCACATGTTTCATGATTCGATAAAATGTCACCTAATTGTACACACTTGAATTCTCGCAAATAAATGATTTTCATTCATTCATTCAAAAAAAAAATAGTGTCCCCCCCCTCTAACTTCTCAACCACGGGTCAAAAAATTATGGAAAAATTCATGAAAATAAGGCCCTATTAGTACTTTCAATGAAAACTATATTGAATAAAATCGGTCGAGCCGTTTTTGAGTTATCGCAAAAATTCATAATTTTCTTTTAAATGACGTAAGTGCCCCGCGGTGTTCTTATACTTCGAACGTTACACATATTAGTTAAGTGCCATACTGCATTAAAACATTTCGCTCAATCTGGTGCGTATAATCGATAACTTCTAGAAGGTAATAAGTAATTACAGTTACTTTGGCGTTTACGACCTTTTATAGAGCTTGAAATCTTTCTCGTAATTTAAATTCGATTTTATTGTCTATTGTGAAGGATGGCCAACTACGGAACCCTACACTGAGCGTGGCCCGACATGCTCTTGGACGGTTTTTGTTTCGCCATGTTTACAAATGGAAGCCTATGAAAATTGATTATTTTAACCAGAATTTTATCACACTGACGCATAATCACAGACTTTTGATAGTTGTGACGATGTTACTTTAACATTGTACGTAACCTACAATCATTAGGTCAGGTTTTTAACAGTTTTATTTCTTATCAGTATCTATTCCTTATTTAATTTAGCACTCTCTTTTTTAATATTCCTGATCAAATGAAGGGCGCGTCGAAATTTACAAAGAAAACATACTATAGTTTCACAGTAAAAAAAAATTCGCAAGAATTTCGTGCTTATTTCGATGCTTGTATAACGTAAAGTTTTAATCACTCATCAAACAGACATATAAATCCAAAATGAATATGGCAGATCACGTATTACTTCAATTTGACAGTTGCCTCGCCACTCAAAGATAATTTTGGCGACTCATTTATCACTCATTGACCGAACTGAAATGTTTTCATTCGTTCACTGCGCATAACTTTTACCCTTAGTTCTAATTGCCACTTAAGGTTATTGTGAGATCTCTTATGGACGCATAACTTTCACCCATAGTTCTAATTTGCACTTAAGGTTATTGTGAGATCTCTTATGGATTCTATTTAGCACCAAAAATAGGCTGCAATTTTTCTCCTTTTGGTTCTATACTGGTGGCATAAGGGTTCTTGCCACCTATATAGCACTTAGTCATGGTGGTAAATTTCACTTAAGCATCTAATTAGATATGATATACGAGCTATTTAGACCCAATTGTGCTACTTGGGTAAGTAATCCATCCTGCTCGCACCGTGGTCAGGAGGAGACAAGTAAGCTTTTTATAGCAGTGTTGTAGGTATGCGACAGTACGATATAGCATCTTCAGAAGAGATAAACTGGGAGAGGAAAAAATTAAGGACATTATCCTTAAAGATGTCCTTTCTTTCTGCAGGAGGATACGAAGATTCGATTCGAATGAACGCAACCAAGCGATTGACAGCCCGGCTGTCTCCGGCCGGGGGTCCATACCAAATCTTCAACAAGCTAAATAGGTAGTTCTAATACGCACGTCTTACTGCTAAACCCACCGACTGCGCCAATCACTCAATACTTGATAGTATTCAATTGGATTGTGCTCTATTACGGTAATTACTGGTAACTTGTGCCGAAATTGCTATGCAACGGTAATCCGGCTGCAAACAGCAGTGCTGACTGTATGCACGCGCCCTAACCCGCAGTCCGTATGCTTTTAACTGATTGCCGACGTGGCCGATAGCTTAGCGACCCGCATTCATTGCGGACCTTCTCGAACGTTCTAGAGTGTTCTAGACTGTCAGCGACGAAATGTTGCTCGCTTTTCGGTTTTAAACGTAATGTTCTTTTGACTACTAAACAGATAAACAACTCTACTTTGGCCTATTTGAAAGACTGGAACTTACTCCTATCGTATATAGGATATAAATATATTACTCGTATATAAAGAAATAAATATATGTATGTATGTAAACACTTTATTGTACATAAAAACAAGAAAAACACATTACAAAGGAATAAGCATGTACAAAGGCGAACTTATCCCTTTAAGGGATCTCTTCCAGTTAACCTTTGAGCAAATGAGTGCTAAACAAATGTAAATGGTAGACAAACCAAGCAACATGTACAATACAAAGGAGTAACTATAACTATACAATAATACACATGAAAATGCAAAAACCAACAGAGAGAGAGATAGGTAACAGTCAATATAATACATATTACATAATATCTATATAAATACAAATACATAATATTCAACATAAATAAAATTATAATTATAGCAAAAACAGCAACCTAATCATTCGTCAGACAGCCACAATTCCTTTAACTTCCCCTTGAGCGATGCTACGGACTGCGTCTGCCTTAGGGCGGGAGACAATTTATTCCATAATTTCACGGCGCGCACAGCAAAAGACATATCGTAAACGTGAGATTTATGCGGTGGGATAGATAAAGTCAGATTCGCACTTGACCGCAGGCGATGGCTACTACCATCCGCCATGTAAGAGAACTTCTTTGCAAGGTAAGGAGGAGAAGAAGGAATGAAATGGACATTATACAAAAGACAAAGAACGTGCAAGTCTCTACGCTGACGGATCGGACGCCATTTAAGTTGAGCGCGGTATTGAGACACATGATCAAACTTGCAGAGACCAAATATATACCTAATACAGACGTTTTGTAGGCGTTCTAGCTTGTCAAGCAGCTCCCCCCGGAGATCCAGGAAAGCAACGTCACCGTAGTCGAGAAGGGGGAGCAAAAGAGAGCGGGCAAGCATGATCTTCGTATGGAGAGGAAGGAAATTCTGCAGACGCCTCAAAGAATGAAGGGACGCGAAAATTTTCCTACTGATCTCAGAAATATGAGGTGCGCATGACAAAGTTTGATCCATGGTAACGCCTAAATTTTTTACAGTAGAAGAGAAAGGTATAGGCGTACCATCAAAGACAATAACTGGCTTAGCTAGATCTGAGAGCTTGGAAATAAAATGTGGGCTTCCAACGACAATAGCCTGCGACTTCTTGGCATTCACCATCAAACCAAAGGATGAAAATATATTATATTTTCCTAAACTATAAATATTTTGCGGTTTCTTATTTGTGGTCCGTAGGTATTTATTGATCCTGATCGACGAGATAAAAATCTTAAAGCTCAAGAAAATCGACCTTTAATAAGAGTAATCAAAATCTATAACCAGTTTATTAGTATGGATATGGATATAATTATAACGGTTATCAGCCCTGGTATGAAGGTTCATGAAAAGATAAAATAATATTTTCAGTATTTTTGGAGATTTGTATGCATTTCTGTACGTGTCGTTGTACCATTCAGTTCCTAAAAATGTGTAAAGATTGGTTAAGTTTTGAAATAGGAAACAGAGGAGAATTAAACCTCGATTTATATGGAATAGTACGCAGTGGTACATCTTCTTAAAGACGTTTACTGAGACAAGACCATTTTGAAAATTGCATACGTAGACAAAACGCAAAACATAAAGTGGGTACTATGAGAAATGTTCGGATGTACGGAATGGCAGTTTTGGGAAGATAAGTCCCGTCCACAGGCGTGGTGCTGTATCACGAGGGTCCTAATTTACGTCTCTCCATGTACTTTTCGCGAAAGTGTTACGTATGACGTTATTGATCGACGACTGACGATGCGATGACACGTTCGGCCTCGAGACACTTGGTCCGTGGGCCAGGGTGCGCGTGGGCTTCATAAAGAGTTCAGTAAGCCCCTGAGGGAGGCAACAGGGGCGCGGGCGCCTTTCTCGCGCAAAGGCTTCCATAGCCATACAGCGTGGGAATGCAGCCTGCGTCATGGCCTACCTTAGACACTCGTCAATAATAAAATAACATCTTGAAAACAGAAAAAAGTTTTACATTCATTGTTCCAGGGATCGATTCACAAGTTGCAAAAAATACTGATGTTGAATTATACCTACAGTAATATATTATAAAAAAAAAAAAATTAAAGGGTCTTTGAAATATTAGACTTCAAAGGTAAATCCGAAAGCCAATTTGAAATTGTTTTCAGAATCCTCATAATTTAACAAACAGTTCTCAACCACGCACCTTTACACGACATAAATTGCACTGATTCCAATAAAAACAGGATTATTGAAAATTCCAAAATAATTGTCATCATGCGTCTCGAACAACAACTAAAGGAATTAAGCGCTTGTTCAACTTGTGTTCATCAGTATTCAGATATCGCACTTCAACTCTTTAAACATAACTTTAAATATTCCCAGTCAAATTGCAAACTTAATCCTAAAGTAAATTCGCGACACTCCAGCCTTCTTTTGTCACCGTTCGCCGGAGCAATTCGTTCATTGTTTCTTTCCATTGAACGAATACGAAATGAGTGAATGGATGTAGTCTATTCAACGTCCTCAAAGACAACTCTTTTGTAGGCGAGATGAAAGACCGGCGATTGGAGATGACTTTCTGCCCTGCTCGTAAATGGCGTTCAGGTTTTCGTTTTATGTGAATGCAACAAAGGAGTTGGAGGTATATTTTTGTTAATTGTTAGTAGCTTGGATTTATACTTAATGCTTCGTATTTAAGCGTGACATTGCGCTTAAGGTACGTTTAATATACTGCTACAGAAATCCAAGAATCCAAGTTAAATTTTGAAATGCAATGGACAAAATGATAATAAGTAGTTTGCGTCACTCTTGCGGCACAAGGGAATTTAGAAAGTGCGGGTGCTATGCTATTTTACCTATCACGTGATAAACGCAGCCATTGTAGGCTCGCTGGAAATATTATACCTATATATGTAATCTAAAAGAAAAAGTTAAGTAACTTGGTTATTTCAGACGTAAAAATAAAGTTATGATAGAGAGTTAATACCTTAAGATAAGAGATCATACCGGGTGGAACGAAGCGATGTTCATTCCTGAAACTATAATGCTATGTATTTCATGTAGAATCGACCTGCAATAGTTAAATTCTTTTAATAATAAAAAAACGAAAATCGATTAAAATTGTATTTTTTAATGTATGTACAACCCTAGTTTTTTTAAACTATTATTTGACGTTTGGGAGTATTTACAATTACCTACATTTACATCCGGTGTTCGAAAGTACCGCCGTGGCGTACGATACACGCCGCTGCTCGTGCCCGCGTGTGGCGATGCACCCTCGACAAGATGTTGTGTCGGTTATTTCTTCTGCGAAGACTTTCAAAGGCCACCCTTAGCCTTTCCCTCATCTCTTCAGCCGTCTCACACTCAGTCTTGTAAACGATGTCCTTTACGGTGCCCCACAGAAAAAAATCCAAGGGTGTGAGATCTGGAGACCTAGGAGGCCAACGGTGCGGCCCATATCGGCCGATCCAGCGATCCTCAAACACATTATTCAGTATTTCACGTACTTCGACTACTGAATGAGCTGGTGCTCCATCTTGTTGGAACCAAGTGCGTCTTCTTTCTGCCAGCGTCAACTCATCCAGATAGTCGTCGAGCTCTATCCTCAACAGAGCCATGTATCCGTGTCTGTTTAAAGTCTGAGGCAGAAATACAGGGCCTATTATTGTATCCCCGTGTATCGCCGCCCAAACATTAACAGACCAACGATACTGGTGTCCCGTATAACGGTAGGAAAACGGATTTTCTTCGGCATACACGTGTTCGTTATGCCTGTTCCACATACCGTTCCGTGTGAACAAGCTTTCATCACTCCATATTACGTGTTTGATGAAGTCTCGGTCTTCTAACACCTTTTGCAGTAGCCACCGGCAATAGGCTTCGCGAACGGGGCAATCTCTTGGTAGTAATGCCTGGACTCTTTGTATTTTGTAAGGGTGACGGCCCTCACGTTTTAGTATTCTGAGTATTTTCGTATGAGTCATACGAAAATGTCGGCCCGCTTGTCTTGGACTTGACCTCGGATAATCTTCGAAGTACTGCAGCACTCTCTCTTCCAATCTGACATCATGTTGAATAACGCGTCCTCCGCGCTGGTCATCCTGACCCGTTCGTGGCACAATAGGACGATTGTTACCAACACGGTCAAGAGCGCGTAATATCGTACTAGAGTGTGTTGGGTGAGGAGGAGGATACCTGTTCCGGTATTGGCGCAAAGTCTCTCCAGTATTGTAATCGCACTCCGCGTACAAAAGAAGCAAATTCAAATAGCCTCTAGCGTTTAATTCCGGCATTTTTGCACACAGCATACGATACAAAAAGTCAATGTAACGTCTATCAATCATGTCAACTAAAAAGTCTAAAAACAATCTTAAGGGTATTTTCAAAGGTTTTTAAACCGATAAGAAATGGCTAGGCAATTTGTAAAAAGTTTGTTTACAAAAGTTAACTGTGTTATGAAGAGGTCATTGCACTCTAAAATAGGGTTGTACACACACACTTTTTCGTATGAAAGTTTAACATGCTATAACTGGAAAACGGTGAGAGATATTAATAAAGTTTATTTGGAGAAAATAATATTCTAAGCCTGTATAATGCCACAGTTAAAGGAAATAACGTCGTTTCGTTCCACCCTGTATACGAGTACATACCTATATTTCTAAAGATCATCGTCCACTGCTGGACAAAGGCCTCCCCAAAGTTCTCCATAATGATCGGTCGTACGCCGCCCTCATCTTATTTCTGCCCGCGATCCTAACCAGGTCATCGGACCTTGTGGGGGCTTTCCCACATTGCGTCTTCCGGCCCCCGTTTGCCACTCAAGCACCTTTCTGCTCCAACGGCCATCGGTTCTGCGAGCAATGTGCCCACTGCCACTTAAGTTTGCAGAGTGTCTGAGCTATATCTACAACCTTGGTTCTCTTGCGTTACTCATCATTTCGGATTCGATCGAGCAAGGAAACTCCGAGCATAGCTCGCTCCATTGCATTTAAAGATAGACATTTAACGTGACGTCAGAGGCTCCGTTGTCAGTTTTTTTCTTAACGCAAAACAGGTTTCGTGGAACGTATTCGCAATTCAGTTTTTCTGTTGCGTTGCAAACTTGAGCCTCTGATTTCTATAAGATAAAACCATCCATCCTTCCTTTTGCTGAATATGCGGGCATGTGATTTGTGGGCGTCGGCGGCATTCTCCGATCCGCGATCGACGAGTGGCCGGCTTTTCGGCACCGATCGACAGTGAGCCCCGGAAATGTAACGTGTGGCACAGAATAAACCACTACAGAAGGTACTAAGGAAACAAAGTGTTGCCACAAAATTGACTGCCTTCGTTCAACTTTTGCTAGCCAGACCGTATTATGTTTTGCGATTCGGGCTTGGATGAAATTGAGAGATTCTTAAGTAGATCGTAGATCTGATAGCTCACGCACTGTACATGTCCGTGAGCTTGAAGACTGGGATTCGGTTTTGGGCGAAAACTTAGAGGCTCTTATCTGGATCGCGTAAGAGCGAGCGAGAGAGGAATAAGCTCGAATCATATTATGTCAGCTCACGCACTATACTTTTTTTGATCTTTGTAAAAGCGAGATGCCTTTACCGTGGCGTAAAAGTGACAAGTTAGTTAGTATTTTATTGGTTGTTTGTGTAAAAGGTGATACCACATATATAAATTAATTAAATAATATCTAACAACCAGCCAATATTAAACAGTTTTGCGGAGAAAGAGAAATTAGTAAGGTATCGACCACGGTGACACTTCTGTGGGCTCTGGTGTAAAACGTGGGCATAAAAAAAATACTTCTTGGCCCCACGTTGGGCGCCATTTTGTCACATGAAATATCTCGGCTATATCGATCTTACGTGACAAAAGAGGAATAGAACATTCCTCAAAAATATTGCGAGAAAAAATAGACGGAAACCCGTTTTAAATGTTTTCTATACAGTATAGATACTATTTTAGTGTTATTAGTGTGATATCGGGCAGATTATTATTCTAGCTACTCTGTTGCTGCTCATACTCTTTGGTAAAACCATCCGGGGCTGGTGAGGCGTCACATCTATCCGCAGTAAGCCCGAGGTAATCATTGCTAGTAAGAAGAAAACTAGTTCTTTGCCAGACGGGCTAAATTCCATGTATGTACATTTACATGCAAGTTGGTGGAGTTTCGTTCTACTGGCCGATGTCCGAACGGGCCGTGAATCAAAACGTTTATTCTGTAAGTAAGGCCACAAGGGCACTTTCGCATATTTGAATCTACCGGCATTTCACAGGAGACCGCTGTTGAGAAGAAAGCCGAAAGAAACTCAACAGTAAGTATTTTTTTCGTAAATTGTACTTAAAACTATTACAATTATATTATAACTAGGTAATTTAATTGATACCAATTTGACCATGAACCTTTTGATGACGCACAACGAAGTCATAAAATCACTGCCCTTCTAGAATAGAAAGTCACGTGCTGCTTTATCCTAAACTTTTTCATAATTGAGGGAGAATCCAAATCTTTCTTGAGCAATATTTCTATCAGTTGGTCTTGTCTGGTTTCCTTATGATCCGGTTTTTATCTAAGTCTCAACATAATTCCACCAATTTCTGTCGCGCTTATCCTTCTCGTAACTCGTAACGGAATCACCGCCGTATGGCCCGGCATAATCAGGTTACCCTAATTTGTATTGAGCACGTAAAGTGGGGAACGAATGCTAACTATATTTCGCTAACGCGTTTACTTTTGTCAAAGCCCTTTGATAACCCCCTCTCAATGACCTTTTACGTCAATCAAAGGAGGATTAGATGCTGAAGATGTGGGGCCTTGGAAATGGCGGGGTTGATAAGCTGATGGAAAATTGTTCGAGAAAAATTGGCTTGGCCAATAGTTTTATGTCCGAATTCCGGAAGGTCTTTGGTGTGTGCAAATTCCGGATGTTTAGATGTCCTGTTTTCCGGCTGTCCGCGCTTATAGGACGCATTTTCCAACCAATTCTCGGGAAATTTTCATATTATGTCAATTAAAATTTCAAAATTATGCAATAACAAAAAAAAACATATTTCAGCCATTTCTAAGAAGACACGCGGGTCTACAGAGCTCAGAGAGCCACTAGAAGTTCCTAATTGAGATATGAATCATTATAATATAATGTATCGATTAGTGATGATGAAGATGATCGTAATAGCTGACATTTTATAATACAGAATTTAAACGTATGTACTACGCCTACGTAATTTACAATGCATTTTGAACTTACCGCCTATTCCATCCATGTCGTGAGTTTGTACAGCCCGGGTGCTTTCTCTTGAGACATGCCGCTCATATCCACAGACCAACCTTACAAGGCACCGTTGGTTTCTTGTCAGTTGCCATTGCGACTTGGGCTCCCCTTTTTGCTTGCCATCAGGCGAAGTGGAGCCACTGTTGTGCCCATATAAAGAAATGTCGTTTCGGTAATACCAATCCGCGGATGTCGTGGCCGCACGCTTCGCTCTGCGCCGTTTGCTCCCAGTCGTAAAGCCGCTTCACTCTCCCGAGGACGCCATCAGCATGCTTGCCTATTTTCGGTACATAAAAAAACGGTGCATAGCCACTCAATTTCGTCATTACGTAGATTTTTTTAATGGCGTCGGTATGGGGGTTTAAAATTTAAAAAATTACAAATGTCAACCAATTTGAAACATACTCGGGAGGTCACAGAATCGCAAGTTATAAGATACATATAAAGTATTCATAGTTTGCTACGTTGCAAAGATATTAAGAGGTTTCTAAATTAGATCAGCAAGTAGATATATTATCTTTGTTATTGTTACTTCATAATTATGTAAACTGATAAATGAAACTTAGTACACACAATATCAATTAATTGACTAAGTCTGGATTTGACCAAACTTTAAGTACAAGAATAACGATTACTGTCGAATAGAAATGTCAAACTAATGTGGGGCTTTCTCTTGTGAAATGCAGCTAGATTCGGATTCAGATATGTGAAAGGGCCCTTGTGGCCTACTTACTGAGTAAACGTTGTGATTTTGTTTTTGAAATTACTAATCTCGGAAGATTAAGCGTGATTTTTGAAATAGAATATTGGTTAACACAGCCTAAAACATACTACACCTAACTTCGGGTAAAGTCGAGGCTGAAAGTTAGTTGTATATAAATATCATTTATGACGTCTGTTATTACCTAATTCCGTAGAAAGTTGGGATTCCCGGCAGCACAATATCAGTGCCCGGGAGCGCTGTAAAGAATCCCCGGCAAATTCTTGGAAAATTTCAATTCAAATAAAGTCATTACCCACGGCCGAAATCCGAGGAAAACTGTGAATAATGACTGAGAATTATACTGTATTTTATGTCGGATCCCGGGTACGGAGAAAATTTTAACGAATTACTCGAAAGATTGGGCCCTCCGAGAAAGAATTGGTGTGTGAAATTGGATTGTTGGTCGGCGGCTTCACAACGGTTTACTTTTTATAATAAACCGCTATTGACAGGTGGATTTAGTAAATCTACCGGGCTTATTAATCGTGGGATTGAAGCGGGCATGATAGCTGTAATTATAAGTATGTACTGACTTGTGTTATGTCCGCGCTGCTAAGCGGATGCAGATATCCCTCAATTGATATTATTAACATCGGTTAACACTTCAGCTTTAGTGAATACGTAGCCTTATTCTTCACACGTTAGGAGAATTAGGCTGCGATTCACTGAAGTTGTGCTAGGTAGCGGGGCAAGCTAGTTTGTGTAATCTACATGATTTTAGCCCCGACAAAAAAGACGGGTGTTATAAGTTTAAAATGTGTATCTGTGTGTCTGTGTGTCTGTGTATTTGTGTGTGTGTGTCTTTCTGTGTCGTAGAAAGCTTTAACTGTTGAGATGGTTCTCAGCTACCTTAGATGAAAATTACTGCAATCGTTTCCAAGATATTTAGCTGAGATTGAAACAAGTGACAGGATCTCAGGCAATATTGGAGGTAAAAATGACATACTTTGTGGTATATTTATTGTGGTATATTAAATGAATCTCATGATAACCAGATACTTGGATCGGGTTTTCTTTTTTAATTTTCAATTTAGCTTATTTTAAACATGACTTGAACTTTATAAGGGCTGTTTAGCCCTTATTACAAGTGAGTCGGACTTTTTGTGGGATTGCAAACCCACTAAACGGAATCTCTCCGCGGCACAAGAGTGATTACAGGGTAGTGCAGATGAGAAAATGTTTCCATCAAGAGCCGTAACTAAGCGTGGATTTACCAAAGCGTATACGTAGCTGTAAGGTACAGTTGTATGGAAGTAACAAATATGTAAAAAGAAACGTAATTGAGTGAAAGGGATAGAAATATGCAATAGTATTAGAAAAATCGAGATAGCAATAAATGCATTATGGCCGAAACCGTTTTTAATTCCTTACGTAGCAGTGCGGTGGTGGATACATGATGGTCTATTTTCAGATATGCAAGCACTTATATTATCCTTTGGAATTTCTCGTTTCTGTTGTAACGTTGCACGTACATGTATGTTATCATCATCATCATCTATATAATGAAATACCAGTTTATTTGCGTATACCGACTGTAATCCATACTTCTCAACAATATTTATAATTATTTTCCCTTTTCTAACCTCACAACACACACTGACAGTTCTTTTCATACCCCAAATATATCGTTCGTTTCTTAGTGTTGCCAGCACTTTTACTAGTTTCTCGATACATTTTCACCTCAATATTAACGACATAAACTACTTTTACATTATTTTCAAATAACATTAATGATAAAAGTTAAAGTTGCTAACAGTCGGCCTTCCTGATAATCGGAATGACCCTATTCCGGTTCGGCCATTCGAATTCGGGTATGTCCCCATACTTATATATTAATATTTAATCCACATTACATTACCTACTATATAAACTAATAGAATGTATAAATAGTGAAATTGAAATCATTAATCAACAAACAATTATTTAAATAAAACATTTTAAACTCAAACACTTGAAATCAGTAGCTAATTTTGGGTGCGTAACGGTTGGCATAACAACCTTTGATATAATGTTGGTCAATATAACGATCAAGTGGTACGGCAAACGAATAATACAACAACAATCCATACAATCTCAGATCGCACAATGTCCCAGGCGTAATGATCACTTGATATAATACGTTTACAGGCTCAATACACAATCAATCGCTCAAACAAAATAGTTAACCTGTGATAGGATAGAGTCATAGTAAAGTACGACGACGAGCGAAGCGAGGGGGAATGTTAGGCTACCTTGCGAATATAAACGTTAGATACATCAAGCGTATTTCATACCAATCAAAACTATCCCCAATGAAACTATAGTTATTGTTGCTATATCAAATAACACGTTATATAAATATTGAAATTATACGAAATGTTGCTATCCATCAGTACACAGTACACACCCGCTAATTGTACTTACACTTAAACATTTGAGATAAGCGGTTAATTCTATTTAGATTTAAACATTCGAAATCAATACCCTATAGCACTAAAACTTTAATATTAGAGACAACTACCTTATTGAACTTATAAACTTAAACATTTGAGATCAACACTAGTTGTACCAAAATACAAACATTATTCGTATTTAGCTAATCGTGAGTAGCATGTCATGATCACTGCTCCATCTGCTTCTATCGGTGGCCTCATTCGACCAACACGCCTCTGCATATGCAGTGGCATTAAATCACATCAAGAACCTTGAAGAGGAACTGGGTCACTAGGAACGGGTAGAACAGTTGAACTATTTAAGAAAAGAGTATACAAAGCATAATCCACCCAGATTCTAATCCACTCAGAATATTTACTAAGATATTGTAGGCAGTGAAGAACTGCAAAAGACTGCAAAAATACGTTTATATTAGCAGTATTAAACACGTAATACATATGTTAAGTTAGACATTTAAAGTGGATTCAAGACTCATTAAAGACCAGTCAGTAAAGAGAAAAATACTTTTAAACAGAATTTAGAATTGTCGGTCATGCAAGAAAGAGTGGAACAACATGACATTCAACTAGAGAATTATCATGTAGACATACAGAAATTACATGCTGAAATTAGTAGGTTAGGGAGCAAATCGTACAAAACATCATTCATGTATAGATCTACAGAAAGAGAGATCAAGGAGCACGTCCTGCCTTTTGACCAGCTGTAGAAAGGGAATAAGTGTAACGTGAAGCGTTGTAACTCATTTATGAATAGTGAACTGTGGTTATATCCCCAAAGCATATTCAACAACAGGTCATACAATGGAGGTGCCTCTTGATACTTTTGAGTTTGCCTGTCCTAGCGCTTAATGTAGGTACAATCACTTAGTCATGTATTGATTACAATATAAACCTATGTATGTTCTTGCATATAGTGTTAAAAGTACATATTTGATTAATCAAATGTCAATCCTTCTACAGCCTATACAAAACAGTGTCATGCAGGCAAACAACGCTTTTTCGTGGCTAATATGCAAGCCAATAAATAAGCCAATTGTTTGCCTCCATTGTAATGTTAAGTGTCATCTGTATTTGCATTTCTTTCTTCCTGAGGTGCGCAATAAAGAGTATTCTATTCTATTCAATACGAGAACAGCAAACGCGACCACAGGCTTGGCAGATGCAAGACCGGCCCGCGCGCGGCGAACAAGGGCGGAGCTGAGGTCCCTTGGCACGCCCGGTTGCGAGAGTCCCAAACCATTCCTCCATCCACTGCGGACTCCTCCCAGTTATGGACACGAATGTTAAATGCGTGCATGTCTCGCTTGGCGCAGTCTTTGTAAGGCAGGATCGGGCGATCGATATTTCTTCTGGCGTCCGCTACAGGCCCGAGCATAACACGCCGCGGCAAGCAGGATGGATGCATGCGATACACATGCCCCACCCAACAGAATCTTCTCCGCTTCAGCAGTACAAAGAGGCTGGGAACATATTCAATATAATCATAAAACACAGACATAGGTAGGTATACATACAATATTCATAACCATCCGTACATATACACTTCGCCTTCACTGAGAAGTATTCAACATCACTAAAGACACACGCAAATTGTATATTATAAAAAAAGTTAATATATCTTTTTTTTGTTATCGAACTATACCCACATTGGTCAATCATTGCAACAATCATATTTATATATATTTATTATGTAAGTAGAAAAGTTGTGTAGGTATTTAGATATGATTGGTTCAGGAATGGATTCAATCTTAGGTAAGTAATACTAATCTTAAAAACATACATTTAAATGTGTAAAGTTTCAATTGCTCTGACATAAGTAGGTATGATTCAGTTTTGCGAATATCTTTCAAATTGAAACTTTGATGGTAGGATAGGACCACATTAGTAATCTGTGACTTAAGCTTGAATGTGTTTAATACATGTTATTTATATCTTCAAAGCAAAATGTATGTAAGTACTAGTATGGAAACTGTATTAGCTATTTTTGTTAACTCTAAGTGTGATTGTAAAATGTTTACTTCCGATTAATAGATAAATAATGTAGATAAGCTTAATATGGAAACATTTAAGTGTTTTTATGCAGATCATAGATCAGAGACTTATTTTCCAACCACTTTAAAAGAAACACCATAAACAAACACTCAGACCATAACTAGTTATCGTTTGGAATTATTCAAAGATGAAATTCATAATGATCTTAGTAGGTATGTTACTTCTTTTCTGCAATGAGTACAATGACGTAAATATAATAGATCGGCACAATAATAGATTAATGCAAAACACGTTTCGAAAGAATACTATTTCTGGATCGACAATAAACACAAAGTGTACTTAATGGGCTACTGTAGGTACCTATCCAAAGAAACAGAACCAGGCTTTATGAACTGTACGGAGAGGGTGGAATGAACAAAGATGCAGTTTTATTTGAACGATGATTGTTAGTCAAAAATATTAAGAGTATATACAGTCTGTTACCGGCATGCGGGCATTTATTAAAACTGATAATAATATGATCCATTAGTAATTGTTTGCATGTATTAGCTAATCATAATTATGTGAATTAACTGCACAATTAAATTTCTTAAATCCGCACATTCCATGTAGTAGGTGTACAGCGTAATTGTCGTTACTCATATCACGCTGTCATTTAACACTCACTAGTCAATTTATCTACTGTACATTACCGGCAATTAAAATTTTGTTAGAAAGTTAATAAAGCCTGAATTTAAGTTAATTAATTAAATTAAGGTCATGGATACGTTAACGATCTATGTTACTTTACTCTAGGTACTTTAAGAAAAGCCTCCTTGGCGGTAACACACTATATTAAGTAGTTCAAAAGTAGAAATCTCAGTTAAAACTGTTTGAAATATTATTCATAAAGGGACTGGTAAATCAAATATTTGCAATTGCCATGACAACATTGTCAACACGCGGTCAGACTATGTCGAATCGCGGTGTTGCCTTTGGCACCACAAAATTTCTGTGACCGTCCGCATCTAACTATGCGCCGTAGATTGTAGTAGATGGGGCGTTGATGAAGTCACGGCCTACCGGCCCACAAATCACGAAGACTACGTACCTGTCAAAAGAACACGATATTAGGCTACCATATAAAGTAAGCGGGTAAGCAGATAGTGACGACACCACCGACAATTCTTCCCAACTTAGTCGCACTATAACTTACTAGTGTCAAAAATCCCTATTAACGTGCAGTTATCTTAGCAAGGTATGATGGCATAAGAATGATGCAAAAGTAATAATTGTAATATATATTAAATTTAAAACAATTATGACATTCATGTATCCTTGTAATAAAGAACTAAAATTTACTCAAAGACTTTAGCCGTCAGTCGTTCACGTCGATTAGACAAAATCCATTTTAGGTAATTAAATAAAATCATAAAAAAAATATCGCGGACAGTAGTCGGCCCGTGTTATGAGCACTCGAGGACAATAAACATACTTATATAGATAAATACATGCCAAAATCAATCACCCAGGCATAAATACTCGAGCCCATCACACAAATATCCGCCCCCGCCGGGACTCGAACCCAGGACCGTCGGCCCAGCGGGCAGCCGCCCAACCACTGCGCCAACTACGTTGTCAAAATTAAGTTTTCAAATTGATAATGATAAAATTACTGTAAAGGAATTTATCACGCCTACTAGCGTTTCCATTTTCCTACCTGCACCTCTACTCTAGCACAACTGTTATACGTGACTATTTCTGGCGCGTGATAATTATCTGTCTCTTTCTGTGCGGTAATGTGAGACAGTGACGGGTAGCGCTGTATCGCGCGACAAGAGTCGCGAAATATAGTCGTGCTAGACGGGCTGTTTTTGTGTTCTTGATTTTATTTTAATTAATTCATATATATACTTGAAGTCGACGCATTGGCAAGTGTGTTGCCGTCTCGTTCTTTTCTCATACAGAAACTCATGCTTACAAGAGATAGCAATATAGTCGTAAATTTTTACTCATGTACGAGTACTCATATGATAAACTAACTACTAAGGATCCAATATGAGTCATATTGGATCCTTACTACAAGCTATTCGGAGACCAACGGCATACCAGTTAAAATACTTAACTAACTAGTCCACTATTAATGTCCCGCTATTCATGTCAAAGAAAACTAAATTCGGATAGTAATTTTGCAAATGAAATCCTCATGAGCAAATTAAGTTTAGCGGCGTACGCTATCAAATATATCAGACAATTGAGTATAGTTGATACAGCACAATTAGTTTATCATGTATTCAGAGTGTCATGTCATATGATATTCTGATTTCTGCAAATAGCTGACATTCTAATTTTCCTTTTGCTACTAGCACAAAACATTCGTCCTATATATAGGTAAAACCTGAACTCCCATTACTCCCTAATATGTTCTCTTTTTTTTTTTTTTAAAGATACAAACATCTTAATTGAGTGTAGTGTCTCAGTATATTTATGAGAAAGAGAGAGAAAAACCAACTCAAGAAATTCCGTTATCCACAATTTCAATATAAGCAATAAAAATAATATGATAATAATAATACATCTTTCAGCCTGAGTCCATACAAGTGCTGCTGATTAGACAGTTTCGTGTTCGTATAGTATGTAAAAACCAGAAACTAGTTAACTTGTTCCTCAATTCATGCCACATTGCTCCCAACTAATTCGAGAAACACAGTTCCTATAAGAAAGTACGTCAAACGTGCACCAACTGTGATAAACCATCAAACATTCTTGCAACTTCTGTTTTCAAAGTATATATAATATAATATGTGTATGTATACAAACACATGATTGCACATAAAACAATATAGTCAAAACCCAACACAATACATGTGTACAAGGGCGAACCCATCCCTATAAGGGATTTCTTTCAGTTAACCTCTGAGTAAGTGACATAGATAGCTAAACATTGAAGTGATAGACAAACGCACAAATTACAACGCGTTAATATACAATATATATATCTATATATATTTCTCTTTTTTATTTTTTAAAGACTAACTGATCACCATAATACTTGGCATAATTAAGTTAATCATTTACTTACAGGTTTATCAACACAAAACGCACATATAAGTTGTTTCTTTACTGATCACTGTACTATATAGTATATATATTTCAGTAAAGTTGATTATTTATTTACCAGCTGATCACCTCTGCTCACCCAGCTGAGCATATTTTAATAGAATTAGTCAATTACTTACTGGTCACCGCAGTAAGTGGCATATGTTAGTTAACTTAGGTGATTACTTACCAAGAGTCATATTGGCTCAGGGCACTGGCATTAGCTGAGCCATCTACCTTTTCATTGTTTTGTACACTATACAACTGCTATTATACATGTTTAAGTCATAACCAAAAATTTACAAAAACAATGAATAAATGTCTTATTATAAATATTATTCTCCAGTGACACTGGAGTTCACAGCATGTTTCAGTAGCATTAGTCAGGTATATACTGATCACCACAGGCCACTGTATATTTCAGTAACATTAGTTAAATAAATAAATATTTCAGTAAAGTCACTCAATTGCCTACTGATCACCGCCTCCACGGTATGTTTCAGTAAGGTTAGTCAATTACGTACCGATCACCGCCTCCACAGTATATCTCAGTAAAGTCACTCAATTACCTTCTGATCACCGCCTCCACGGTATATTTCAGTAAGGTTAGTCAATTACGTACTGATCACCGCCTCCACGGTATATTTCAGTAAAGTCACTCAATTACCTTCTGATCACCGCCTCCACGGTATATATCAGTAAGGTTAGTCAATTACGTACTGATCACCGCCTCCACGGTATATTTCAGTAAAGTCACTCAATTACCTTCTGATCACCGCCTCCACGGTATATATCAGTAAGGTTAGTCAATTACGTACTGATCACCGCCTCCACGGTATATTTCAGTAAAGTCAGTCAATTGCCTACTGATCACCGCCTCCACGGTATATTTCAGTGAGGTTAGTCAATTACATACTGATCACCGCCTCCACGGTATATTTCAGTAAAGTCACTCAATTAATTGTCAATTTTATGGTTTGTGTCAGAGGTAATTAAGATCTCAGAAGATCATGTCAACAATCTCATTCAGTAAAACAACCATTTGTGAATATGGAAATATTAAACTAATCACTTTAATTTAAATCGTGGTTATTAGAGGTTGATAACAGGGAAACATATACTTACTGAAAACTGAGGAAATAGTTGTGTTCTGTTTCCAAAGATATGATAGTTAACATTCCCTTTTGAAACTACTTTGCTCCCAGTTGCAAAATAAAACGACAAACCCGTTCAGTGAAACTAGACTCCCACCAGTCAATGCAATAGGACTGACAATATAACAAACTCGCAATATGGGGTGATATACTTTGTTTCGTGATGTTTGAAATTAGAAATTATAGGAATTCTTATCATAATATAAGTGTAGCTACGAGAGCACCCAAAGATATTGTTCGTCACTTCAACTTGAAAATGTTTCTAAGTGAATGCAAACGTACTTACCAGAGTGAGCGTTTCTTCAATCCGGCACTTCTGATTTGTTATCATCATCATCATCTATATAATGAAATACCAGTTTATTTGCGTATACCGACTGTAATCCATACTTCTCAACAATATTTATAATTATTTTCCCTTTTCTAACCTCACAACACACACTGACAGTTCTTTTCATACCCCAAATATATCGTTCGTTTCTTAGTGTTGCCAGCACTTTTACTAGTTTCTCGATACATTTTCACCTCAATATTAACGACATAAACTACTTTTACATTATTTTCAAATAACATTAATGATAAAAGTTAAAGTTGCTAACATGTATTATTATTATTATTATATAACATAATACCTATTCTCTAAAACCTACATAAATTACATCATTTAAAATAAAAAAGTAAATTAAAAACATAAATAAACAAATAACTAAATCTATTAAACACTAACTATTAACTAAACATGATTAAAACAGCTATAAGTAACAAATAATTATAAATAACAACTATAAAAAACATCGGACGGAAAACAAGCAGAAATATACTAAACGTTCAACACTTGTGCGCGCGACGATAAACTACTTTGAGTCGAGATAAGAGAATAGCGCACGGATTGGCTGTCGCCTTTTTGACGAGTTCTGCATCTGAGTGTTCGGGACGCTTTGCTAACGGCCATTGCGAATTATTTCTTTCCGTGGTACACCTGTGCCGGAGCGTTCACTAGTTTTATCTAAGTGTCGTCTTACGAGCCGGTACACATTAAATAGTACCTATTTAATTTCGCCGTCCTTCCTCCAACGTATTTGGACAATAATTTTAATTATAAATAAATTCAGTGTTTGTGTCCGCACCCCGATAGGGTAACTTGAACAAGTATTATTTTAAAGTAGTGTTTAGCTTTAAGTTAGTGTTTGTGTCAAAACCTAGTGCTTACTACGTCCTAATCTTTTCCTATGAGATGAATAACCACTTACTACACTTTTTGTAGCATCGCTCTGTGCACTTTGCACGAAACGACCTAACCGCCTTACGTTTCATATGAACTTACGACCTTTTGTTTCGATATGGTGAACTTTCTAAATTACATTTGTATATTTGCAATTATCGCAATAGTATGCTTCATCTAGTCAACATTATCAGTATTAACGTAACTTTAAAACTCTCTTTGAGACTAAATTTTGACCGTTAAATTATTTATCGGAATACCCTTTTTTTAAAATTGTTAACATGTTAACTTTTCCTTTGTTCTTAATAATATTTCTGTAACTCCGTTCTGATAGTGAACACTCACACCAACTGCTTTCGGCTTCTCTTCTTAGGCAAAGAAAGGTTTTCACTATCAGCGGAGGAAATCGAGCAAATTATAACCGGAACGTTGTAACATTCCAGGGTGCGTAATTACGACTTAAGAAATCCGACCTTACGGCCTTAGGGATAAGGTTCAGGGATTCCGGCAGCGCCTTATCGCCGCCTTACCACCTCGCAGCCGCGAAGTCCATAACACCAGCTACCCGGTGCGCCCCGGTCTACCACCAGCTCCGCGACCGGTCAACTCCTCGCAGCCGCCTTCGCCGACTACGTTCGCCTTCCAGGAGAGTACCGAACTACGCGAGTCAAACCAGACGGGCTTCACCCCCACGACCAATTTTTTAAAATAAATTATTATTTTGTTGTTGACGTCAGTTGTTTCCTTTAGCACCACATCCTGGGGAACAGAACGTCACACTGTCCCTTGCGATAGGTTTATCGCTTGTTAAATATAAAAATGATATCTGCGTTGAGCACATTTTCACCACACCGTCTCAGAGCGACATTGAGAAAATATAGTGATAATTTTGGATATATTTTTCGCACAAAATTTGTGGATGCACACCTTAGTAGAAATATGTATACATTGGCTCTCAATTATATTATGTATTTATGTATTTTTTACGAGGAAACACCGACAGCACCTTCGGCACTAAGCCGCAGGAGCCATTTTTAGAATCAGTCTTTATTTTATTTTATAGTTTTGTTTTACTATGAGTGTTTTTCTACCACAATAAATTCTTGACAAAAACAAATGTCAAAATTTCAATGGTTTGACATTGACAAATGTCAAAATTTCAACATTTGAGCGCAATTTCATTTTAAGGCGACTCCTAATCCCAACGTCCTTGAGGATCTGGGCGGAGCCTAACGTTATTCCCCCCGCCGACCGTGCGCCCCCGGAACATTACTTCGTTCATAATCTCGTTGAGTGGCGTCCAAGCAGCTTCATACACTCGCATAGTCCGAGCGAGAGTTGAAGATCAACAAACCTTTTAATATTTAAAGGCATTGAAAAATCTCGAAGTAAAAAAAATCATTTAAACAATGATATAATTATTTCGGATTACTAAATATCTATTTACCCACTACAGTAGAATATTAAAAATAAAATGCGTTAAAGCTATTTTCCAAAAAAATAAGTGAAATTGGCCATTTGGAAGTCTCGCATCGCAAAAGTACTTTTTAGTTTCTTTTGTATGTGTAGGTACCTACCAAAAATAGTTAAAATGCCGACAAGATTCTTGATTATACGTGTAAAATCATGCAGAAATAAAAAAATATCCGTTTTTTAATAAATAAATCATATCGTGACTCAGCGGATGAACCGATATTTTAACATAGTAGTGGAGGTACAGCTTTATCCCCCGGGTCATGCTGCTCTAATGAAAAGATAAACTATAAATAATAGAGCGACAAACTCAACTTTACCGTTGGAAAACGGATTTACGTCCTTTACCTACTTATAAACAGTGATAGTTTTTTATGACTACATTAGTAATGTTCTCAGATTTTCCCCTATACGTACTTGTTGATATTGACGATATTTTACTAGACGATTTTTTTGGCTAATTTCAATGTTCAAGGTCAATGGATACCCAATGTTAATTTACTTGAGTGTCAAAATATGCCGATGCTGGAAAGGAGAACTTATCTAAGCGACATTTTTGGGGATATTGAGTTATACACACTGTTTGGATCGGCAGATTTTTCTGCATCGAATGGGTTTGGTCTCGTATACATCTGTCTGACGACTTTTGTGTCGCTTATCCCGTCGGTAATTTAGAGAATCTCTACTTTTTTTTTCTACTAAACGACTTGATTTTTGAGGTTTTTTTAGCAAAATGGAGATTACATAAAAAGTTTTTTGCATAATAATGAACCTTAGAGCTTTTTTACTTATTTGTCAAAACAGATCAAACAACTTGGATAATTTTCTTTATTGCAACTAACCTTGCACTTGTTGGTTAACTGTTTTTACCTGATCGTAAAATATATTTTAATGTCGTTTGAGGCATTTTACCTAGGTATGTCTTTACTTTATGATAAAATTAACATAAAAGTAAATTATGAATGAAACATTGAATGTGATCCACTGCAATGCAAGCAGGACTCGAACCTGCGACCCTAAGTTTCCGGCGTAGTGCTCTACCAACTGAGCTATCATATCGTTACGTCAATCACACTAAATCTTTGATTCCATAATTCTTCGCTACTGGAGCGCCCTCTGAGTCATGTGTGTTTAAAATGCTTATGCGCATTAGCCAAAAAGTTAAATGTGGTATTTCCACATTATTAAACAGAATCGATATAAGATTCTATAAAAAAAATAACATAGTTAGATTAAATTACCTGATTGTCGTATCTTAACTATTAGCGTTTATCCAAATTTACCTGCTTTGATACTATGAAACCATTGTCGCTTATCCTTTTTTACCTGATATGATTTTGATCGACTACTGTCGCTTATCTTGAATTGCTTAAATGACAATTGAGTCGTATTTGTCGCATAGAATGTACTAGAAAACAAATATTTTCGTTAAATTGGTAGTTAGACAACTTTACCGGTTCTGTTTTATAAAATATCACACACTAGCTTTTGCCCGCGACTACGTCCGCGTGGAACTTGGAAGTATGGAAGCGACCTCGTACAACACGATAGATATCCACCTAATCATCTTAATTAATAAAAGGGATTATTAAAAGCGCCTAAGCAAATGTAAGAGCAATTGTGCTTTTGGTCTAATCATTACATTTTCTACAGGGTCATCAATGTCATCATGAATTACTTACTCACTTTTCAATCTTTTTAGGGATAATTTCCAGGATGAAAACTATCCCATGTCCTTCCTCAGATCTTAAACTATCTCCATGCAAAATTTCATCAAAATCGATTCAGCGGTTTAAGCGTGAAGAGGTAACAGACAGACAGACAGACACACTTTCGCATTTATAATATTAGTATGGATAGTATGGATTAGTATGGATTTAGTAGTAATTCAATATATAAAAGCCGTTAGGCCCATCTGCGGTGTAAATCGGTGTCTGTGGCGCTAAGGCATTACTTTGGACTCGCTTGATGGACCCAAACGCCATCTCACTCAAACAGTGTCTTACGAGACGTCACTTATACCACACAGAGTTGTAGGTAGTTTTGTTATTCTTGTTAGGATAGGATATTATCTCATTGCAATTGTAAAACTTGAAATTTAACGTAGTTCGTGATTTAAAATTCCTTAAAGAGTAACGAGTGACTGCAGTCTTGAGAACTCTTGTGCTGTTCTCATTAGTCATAGCTATCGTTTGCTACCATACATTGTTCTAGAACTACTGGAAATCTTTCAGCAGATCACACATAAACATTGATAAAATTGAAATTTCACGTGATATCTGATGAATAAATCTTTAACATTTCTAAAGCAGTTTTTTTTTTGTATTTGCGTAATTGGACCATAAGTTTTTGTCTTAGAGAACTGTAAATGTCACTTCAATGATTTTAATGTTTGAAAATAAATATTTTCCTCTAATTAAAACATTAATCGTGAGGTTTTATTCTACGATAAATAGATTTTCATGTCTGAAATATTTCCTACAAAGGCGATTAGATAATTTTTCTTGATTTATTTCATGCTGATTTATGCACATTTATATATTTACCTGACTTTAAAATGAGCATGCACATATATATTGTTAACTGTGTTGATTGTTGTGTAATAGATTATACTATTTTACCTGACTAATTTCTCGGGAAACGTGTCGTTAAGATAATTTTACCTAATTCTATTTTGACGGCCATTTTGCGTAAGCGATTCTAAATTTTAAATTATTCCATTAATAGACAAAATAACAAAAGCGACATGTAGGGAACATGATGTTGTTTATAATTATAAATGCTTCATTTAAAAAGTAGCTCCACAGAATATTTAATAACTTATTATTATTTTTAAAAAGTTCGTAGTTTCTTAGATCTCTAGTAAAGTTAGCTCCGTGTCTCTTGGATAATTTTCCTTTCCAGCGTAGATACGTTTTTTTGCGTCATAAAGAACCGTATCTTTTTTTTACGTTAACTTAAAAGTTCCGAATTTTATTGGGTGGGTGTCGATTTTTTGATCTGCAGATCGGTTGGCATGCGGCAAACGTGTCAGCCCTACTTTAGTTTAGCGGTTGTCTGAGTTACGTAAGCTATTTGTGTTTTGGCGTTCCTTCCGCGATCGATTAATTTGATCCAAGATCGTTTCATTGCCCTCTGGCGAACTTAGAGAGAAAAATTCTGAGCATTAGTCAAAAATCAAGTCTGGACATTACGATGAGTCTAAACAAAGTTTTATATTTTTTCACTAATTCAACTGTAATCCGATCATTAATATATGGATTTTAAACGATAAATAAAAAAAAAACAGGTTTTTATTTTATAAACGGTAAACAATTGGAACAGAACTTATGGCCAGGCTAGGTATGTCTAGCTAGGCCCGGCGGATATGTCAATAATTACTAACGCTCATTTAGATTTAAATATCAAGTGGGAAATTTATTGATGCAAATATGTATTCTGACTATATTTCCATAAATAAGCCCTCATGCCAAAATTGTCACTTGCCTTCTTGAACTAGAAAATTATTGTAATTTTTGATAATGTATTTTTATATCATATGTCATGTACTGTACTAGTGACGCAACGAATGTGAATACTTACAATAAATATTCGTATTCGTAAATTAGCGTTTTACCGAACATTACAATGGTATTCAAACGAACAATACTTGTTCTGCATTACGATATTCATATCTCTTAGGGTTGAATTAATAAAGATCATTAGACGTTATCATACTTAAATATCTGTATTATCAGTTTTTTTTTACTAACCGAAATACCTAAGGTACTCTAATATTACACAGAGAAGGGGCCTAAAACCCACACCAAAAGTGTTATTTTCTGGGAATCCTGTCTGGTGTGGGCCCATGACTGAGAATATCTAAGTATCCATATGTGTCCGGGAAGCAATGACAATTTTTTTTATAAGTACTTAAAATTAATAGATACCTAAATACGAAAAAAAAACAGTTGATTTTAATTATATATGAAAATGAGTGCTTTTTGTTATGTCGCATAGTCGTAGTCGTGTGAAAAAACGAACTACACTCTCTTAAAATACACTTCAAACGCACGAAGACAGATCGAACCTCCGCGGGATCCGGTACTATAACAATTTTCCGTAACTAGATGGATCGCGAGAGCAAGTGACACAGCCTTCCCCTTCGACGGTTAGATTTACACTGAGCTCGCAGCCCGGGCACGGCCGCGCTCGCAGAAATTCAGTATTTTTGATGCTTTATTAGACCGAATTTCCATTTTACTAACTTTTAAACAATACGATTAAATATTTTTTTATTAAAGCAGTAACGTCTGCTAACGTAAACTAAACGTAACGTAAACTGCTTTAATAAAAAAAAAAATAAGTAATTTGGGTGTAGCACATCGTTACTATCGATTCTCAACAAATTTGAGACGATGGTGCCGACGATAAAGTCTAAATCTTTACGGTAGATGTCGCTACAATGCCACCCTAAGGCATGTCGAAGCAACTGGTTGAAAAATTCAATGACTCTGACATCTGATTCGGTGGTCCAATTGGGAGGACGCCAGTGTTGGCCCGGAAAGCCGTTGGAAACGCAGGTTCGAATCCTGTCCGAATCATTAAATTTTTCAATTTTCGGTTCATTTGTAAACATTTAATACGATTAAAGATCAATGAATTGTCAATGTTCTTGCGAAAGAGCCGTGTAAATATCATTTGTAGTTTAGAAGCCTTAGGGAATTGAAAATTTAAAACGACCCTATTTTAACATTATTTTTTCCATAGTAATTATTGCTTTAAAAAAAATCCAACTATATTTTTTTAGAAGAAATAGTCAAAAATAACATATATTTTTTTCAGATTTTTCCGTTTGCTAGATTACGAGCCTTAGGACTTTAAAAATCACCATTCCACGTACGGAGTCGCCTTAAATAAATGTGTGCATCTATGCAGCAATGTAAAAATGTGGTGTCAATTTTGCTCGCATCTAAAATATTTCGAAATATAAATGAATTACGAAATAAATATTAAGTTATTTGGATAAGAGTTACTCATAATTTTTCGGGTGGCATATAAACAAACTTAAAATACCTAACACATTTTAGTAAAACTTGCACTTTTAGCTGTAATTAGGTGTATGGTAAGTATTTACATCTAAAAGAAGTGGCTTCTCTTTAAAGATAACAAGTGAGAAAACAAAGTGCTCAAAAAAACATTATAATATTGCTAATGTAATGTACTTTTTATCATTCATCTCTTATCACAGGAAGCAGGATTAAACTGAAACAGTTTCGAGCGGGGAGGGCTAATTACCAAATGAGATTTCGCCCACCCACCCTCGAAGCCTGACATTTCTGAGCAACTTTCTCGACCTCTCGCGTTAAGTTTCTGCAATATCATTTTGTTTCTGTTTCTTTTGTATAATTATTAGGTACTGTTAGCGATTAATTAATTATACTTACTGTCATTGCTATAATAATACGTGTAATTGGCTTGAACAAAATCAATGTTGATACTATTTTTTTGGTGATAGTGTTGGAACATAGGCTGACCAATTTAGATGAATTTTGATATGAAGGTATTTAACACCCTAGATTAACACATAGGCTACTTTTTATCCCGAAAAATGAGTGGTAACACCGTGCATCGCAGCTAGTTATTTATATAACGAACTGACGTCCTATAGTTCAGTTTCAGTGGTGAGAGCATTGAACCGGTCAAGCAGAGGTCGTGGGTTCGCTTCTTATTTATTATCCTTATTGTATAAAAAAAAACTATAGTCCGTCGGTTACATTTATCATAAATTTAAGTATTGTCGCTGTAGCTGATGAAATATGTAGTTTTCTTTATCAAACTCTATCCATAGCCACTTCCTTGACTTCCATATATAGTTAGAGAGAAACATTTCACTGGTCCCCTTACAACAAACGTGTTTTTTTGGATTTTCTATGTTATTTTGCTTAATGAAATGGTAATAGAATCTACTTGAAACTTGCATAAAGGCATTACTATGGTCACTACCAAACAAAAAAAGAACGTAAAAAAGTGGTATGGAATCTCGTATTAGTGTAAGGTTTTTCCGGGTGCTACTTGAGGTTCTTCAAGGCGTAAATGGGCCATTTTTCTAAAGTTGTACACCCCCCCTTTTTTATTTTCGATATTTTGGGTATTTTCTGCTCAGAGTCACGAGCTCTTTCGATCTAATTAGAAGAAACAAGTGTCTCAATGTTTTTCGTTCCATTCCGTTACCATTTACTACAGCGCTAACGGAATGGAAAAACAAGAAATGTATGAATATTTTGGGACAGTTTTTTTTCTTCTAATTAGATCGAAAAAAAACCGGCCAAGTGCGAGTCGGACTCGCGCACCGAGGGTTCCGTACAAACACTTTCCATCCCTAAGTGGTTAAGTTAAGTTTGCACCTGGTATGTATAGCGCCCCATATAAATTAGGTGCAAAGTTAGGTATTAAAATATAAAAAAAAAACTACTTACTAGATCTCGTTCAAAACAATTTTCGTTGGTAGTTTTTATAGTAATGTACATCATATGTTTTTTTTAGATTTTTCATTTTCTTATTTTAGAAGTTAGAGGGGGGGGGACCAACTTTTTTCCACTTTGGAAGCGTCTGTCACGCAAACTATACGGTTTAGAAAAAAAATATTTTAGAAACCTCGATATCATTTTTGAAGACCTATCCATAGATACCCCACACGTATGTGTTTGATGAAAAAATTTTTTTTGAGTTTCAGTTCTAAGTATGGGGAGCCCCCAATAATAATTATTATTTTTTTATTTTTGCATCAAAATCTTAATGCGGTTCACACAATACATCTACCTACCAAGTTTCAACAGTATAGCTCTTATAGTTTCGGAAAAAAATGGCTGTGACATACGGACGGACAGACAGACGGACAGACGGACAGACGGACAGACGGACAGACAGACATGACGAATCTATAAGGGTTCCGTTTTTTGCCATTTGGCTACGGAACCCTAAAAAGCTCGTGATTCTGAGTAGAAAATACCCAAAATATCGAAAATTAAAAAAAAAAGTTGGGTGTACAACTTTAGAAAAACCGGCCAAGTGCGAGTCGGACTCGCGCACCGAGGGTTCCGTACAAACACTTTCCATCCCTAGGTGGTTAAGTTAAGTTTGCACCTGGTATGTATAGCGCCCCATATAAATTAGGTGCAAAGTTGGGTATTAATAGGTATTAAAAAAAAACTACTTACTAGATCTCGTTCAAAACAATTTTCGTTGGTAGTTTTTATAGTAATGTACATCATATGTTTTTTTTAGATTTTTCATTTTCTTATTTTAGAAGTTAGAGGGGGGGGGGACCAACTTTTTTCCACTTTGGAAGCGTCTGTCACGCAAACTATTCGGTTTAGAAAAAAAATGTTTTAAAAACCTCGATATCATTTTTGAAGACCTATCCATAGATACCCCACACGTATGTGTTTGATGAAAAAAAAAATTTTGAGTTTCTGTTCTAAGTATGGGGAGCCCCCAATATTTATTATTTTTTTTTTATTTTTGCATCAAAATCTTAATACGGTTCACAGAATACATCTACCTACCAAGTTTCAACAGTATAGCTCTTATAGTTTCGGAAAAAAATGGCTGTGACATACGGACGGACAGACAGACAGACAGACATGACGAATCTATAAGGGTTCCGTTTTTTGCCATTTGGCTACGGAACCCTAAAAATGGCTCAAATAGGTTCTCAAAGGGTCAGCAACGCGGGTGTATGCAATGGCGTCGCAAGCGTCCAATGGCGGCGGTAATTGCTTACCACCAGTAGGGCGCATGCATGTTTGTCACCATAAAAAAAGTTTTAAAAACCTGTCTAGCAAACAAGGAAAACATCGTCAAAACGGCCGCTGATCAGACCATCAATCAACCTCTCGGCGTTTTATTTAATTTGAAAACATTCGCTTAATTATATTAGCTTTTTGATCGATGATCGGCTGCGTAAACAGTTTGAATTGAAGTAACCTCGATGGAGGACTTAATGGAACATTTTACCGATGGAAATTTTAGGCACTATTTCAAAACGGAAGAGGTTCGCAATTCAGTTAATGTACCTTTTTTAGGGTTCCGTAGCCAAATGGCAAAAAACGGAACCCTTATAGATTCGTCATGTCTGTCTGTCCGTCTGTCCGTCTGTCCGTCCGTATGTCACAGCCATTTTTTTCCGAAACTATAAGAGCTATACTGTTGAAACTTGGTAGGTAGATGTATTCTGTGAACCGCATTAAGATTTTGATGCAAAAATAAAAAAATAATAATAAATATTGGGGGCTCCCCATACTTAGAACTGAAACTCAAATTTTTTTTTCATCAAACACATACGTGTGGGGTATCTATGGATAGGTCTTCAAAAATGATATCGAGGTTTCTAAAATATTTTTTTTCTAAACCGAATAGTTTGCGTGACAGACGCTTCCAAAGTGGAAAAAAGTTGGTCCCCCCCCCCTCTAACTTCTAAAATAAGAAAATGAAAAATCTAAAAAAAACATATGATGTACATTACTATAAAAACTACCAACGAAAATTGTTTTGAACGAGATCTAGTAAGTAGTTTTTTTTAATACCTATTAATACCTAACTTTGCACCTAATTTATATGGGGCGCTATACATACCAGGTGCAAACTTAACTTAACCACTTAGGGATGGAAAGTGTTTGTACGGAACCCTCGGTGCGCGAGTCCGACTCGCACTTGGCCGGTTTTTTCTTATTTGATTTTGTAAATTATAGGCACATGAATAAAGTTTTTTGGTGTTTTTTATTGTAACTCGGTTGAAGTCAGTTGTTAGTCCAGAGAAAGTGATTTTTGGCCTTTTAAAATTATTTGTGAGTCCGGGCTTTTTAAATAATATTGGTTAAATCCATCCAAAAATGTACCAAAAGATTTATAGATAAAATACTCTTTATTGCGCACCTCGACCCGAAAGAAAAATAAAACAAAAAGGATTATTTCCGAAATTAAAAATAATTCCCTTTTTCCTCTCGTAATAACGTTCCTTTTAGCAAAAAATACCTACCTTTAATTAAAATTTTAAAGCTGGATAAAAACGAAATGTTTAAATTTAAAAGTGGCTTCCAAACTTCAGCATATTTTTCGTGATTCAAGCTTCAGGTGGAATACCTTTTTTACAAACTTGAAACTTTTTAAATCGCATAACTCTCTTCTATTCCTTACCATAGCTGGGAAAAAAAATCAATCTTTGTATGTCCAACTCATTTGCCAAAACTAGTTAAAATCCATTCAGATATCGAACGGTGAACAGAGACTGGTTTGATACTCTAAAAGGCTAAATCAAACCAGTCTCTTCAGTAATGATGCCAAATTAAATTTCGAGCGTAACCACATTAAAATCTCACAATCGTCAAAATGTAAGTTAGGAGTTCATGGTACTTCACCGTGGATATGTAAGAAAATTTGACTTTTAAGGTTGACCAACAAAATAGTGTCTTTTATTTCCTATCATAATATCAAAATCAAAATATTTATACAACATAGGTAAATTTAGGTATTAAATACATCATTATTGTACCAATATGTGGTGCCATTGGGCTTACAAATTTAATGAAATAGTTACACGCTTAACGTACATGCCACACATTATAAAAAAATAATAATAATAAACTGTTTAATATCGTTTATCAATACTTTTAATTAAAATTAAAAGCCGTATTAAAACGCAATATAAAAATTTAAAAGCGTCCTTCAAAACTTCGGCATATTTTTTTTTCACCCAACCCCAGGTGGAATAATAATATCTTTTTAACAAATCTAAAACTTTTTGAGGTTACCGGATTATAGGTACCTATTCAATCAAATATTGAAATCAAACATTGTTAAATTATGGATAGAATCGGAAAGTTTGAAGTTTCACGTAACGAGCGATTTGTTGTGGCTGATTGGCGAGAAGTAAGTTAACTCGATTAACAATCACAGTAAAGTGTTGGAATTTTTAATGTTGAAAATCTCGGCTGTAATTTCGGAGTGCCATACCTTATTTTCATTTACCATGCCGTAACCCAATAGAGAGGATTATTGGGTTTACTCGAGCGTGGTAAATTAATTGAGCGAGTCTTGAATAGGATAGGGGAGAAAAGGACACTACTAACACTAATATAAGTAAAATAGAGGAGGCATCTGTTAAGGCATGCATGACGTTTTTTTCAAAAAAATAATAGAAAGAAATAGGTAGGTTTCTGACAAACATTTCATTTTAGTGACAAGCTTTTACAGCCGACTGTCCTTTTCTTTGGATATCCATCAAATGCTCACTGAGACGATTCTGAAGAGCCCAAACTCGGTAGGATTGCTTTTTCTATTGAAGAGTTCCTATGGCCACCTTGCGGCTCCATGATCAGATCAGCCCCATGGTACCATATTATTGTATTGTCATCAAAGTTAAGTAGGTAAGTATGCAAAATTTCAGCTCAATCGGTTGACGATATCTGCTTCAAAATTGAGTTGCATGATTCCACCCGAATAAACATACTTATACTTACATAATACATAGTATACATACATACATAAATGACTTTGAGCAACTAGTAGCAACGCATTAGTTGCCAAAATCCATAGTTTTCCTTTTGAGATACGGAACGGTACAAACGATCATCGGACATACTCTAGCGCGTCAGGTTAAGGTAGGGTAGGTGTGGGTTTTTGACAATGTGTTTTGTCGTAAGGGGATGGGGGGGCAATGGAAAGCCTTTAGAATTGATTACAGTACAACCTCCTTCATTGTCGAGCAACTCGCTTGACGACAGTATTCTCTTAATATCGTAATCATATTTAATATACGACGTACATTGTCAGAGGGAAGCCAACATTTTGACGGTTTTACTACAACGAGCGGCAAAGAGGGTAATTGGGATGCACCGCCTCAATAAGATTACGACGTAATTAATTTAAAGCGTCAATGGAGTTAAGTGCTGTCTAGAAATATCAGGGTTGCTTAATTATGACGAAACTATCAGAAGCAAACACTGTACTCTTACTTACCAGGAGTTTACAGTGACAGTACTCGCTAGTGGCTGCGTAAACGATTTGTATGGAGAATTGTAGTTCTACAAAGTGACCGCTAGGCGCGCTGTACTGTTCTCCATACAAATCGTTTACGCAGTCGCTAACGAGTACGGTCACGTTAATTCATGGTAAGGGTTCTGACATTGTAGCGCGAGCGAGCATAGCGGTACCATTTCGGTTTGGATCAAAATGATTTCGTATGTTTAGATGTTTTCCGACTGTCCTCACATAGAGGTCGTGTTTCTCAACCAATTCTAATGAATCTTTATAAGTAGGTTTGTTAATTATATTATAGACTTTTTTGGTTCATTCAGTTTTTCCAAGTTTTTCAAAATTGCAGTCATACGACATTAAAAAGACGGCAGGGCCGACCTGGAGTAGGATCGCCGCATCAAAATCAGCTCTCCATTTCCGATCCATTGAAGAGGCATATGTCCAGATGCTGAGAAGAAAAGAAAAAGAGAAAATAGAAAAACTAAACAGCAAATAGAGTTATGAGAATTGAAAACGTAAAGAATTAGAAATTTTAGCCATTTCGAAACACAGGTCTACAGATAATTATAAAAAACGGTTTAAACTCACGTAAAAATTGTCAGGAAAGACCCCGAGATGTTTCGAACTCTTATGTGGGCCGTGAGTCGTGTAGCAGCACATCTGTGCTGTGCAGCTATATAGCTGTCCCTGATCAAGATCTCTATATGAATTCGAAACTTGTCGGGCCGTTCCTGACAATTTTTACGTGACTTTAAACCGTTTTTATAATTGGATATATTTATGCATAAGGGAACCAACCGACACTTCCAGACAGAGAGGGTTCTCACTCTAACATAAAGAACAAACACTTTGGTATTTATTATGGGTTGGTTCCAGTTTGCATAAATATGTCCAATTATTAAACATGTCTCACGATAGTGTTAATATATAATATAAAAAAGTGTATCTCACGGAACCACTATGTTATCGTATATCTACTATTTTATCAATAGAAATACACAAAAGGTCGGTATTATTTTTTCCCAAACTAAAAACTAGAAACAGCGTCAATAAATCAATCGCTAAAACCCATACGGTGGCCGCATACAAATGTGTGTCCCCCGGGATTGAACCCCGGCGCAAATAGTTGGCTGGATAGCCATATAGGCGAGATAGGTTAGAGAAATTCATTAATGTACTATTAAAAGTATAAGGTTATCTTTTCTTACTTTATTGCATAAAGTGCCGTACTTACTCTTTTCGGTATAGCTGATGAAATATGTAGTTTTCTCCCTCTAACTCTATCCATAGCCACTAAAAAACTTCCCTATACGACATGACGTCTATCTTCTTTTTAATTTGTTTAATGTACCTTATTCTTGGCCTTCCTTTTCGTCGCTTCCCCTCAACCTTTCCTTCTATGCTGTTATTTTTACCAGTGAACCAAAAACCAAACTGGTCTTCAAAATGGAGATCGTAGTGAAGAATATTGAAAAATTATATTTACATTTACACAATGAACAGCATATCGACACTTAAGAATCAATACCGTCTAACCAACATTTTTGACGTTTTTTACCTTTTAATGCAGTTACGTTCAGAAAAAAACGAATAGAATGCCATAATCGTCTAAATTTTTGTTTTGTTACGTAGACAATATTGATTCTTAAGCGTCTATATATATAAGTTGATGATTTTTATACTACAGTTTTTGTGATATGGTTAGGAGGAGTCCACAACTTGTTTTATGTTTGGGGTTCGCTCGGTAATGTCACAATTGACAACATTTATTTTTTAGACTATCATTTTATTGCTTTTCTGTATTCCGCTTAGAAAGAGAACGTAATCAAATCACTGTCGTTACATTTTCCTGAAAAAACAAATTATTTTGTTATTTACTTATAAAAATTTACTCATTCTAAAATGAAGTAACTTCAAAACTATGACACAATGGAAATGTTACTTTAGTCTGGTGTCTTATTAAAAAAAACAATTGACGTTGGGCTTGACATTGTAGACAACTTATTATTTTTCGCGGTTAGGTCAAATAGGTACTATTTACAACTCTATGCAGGCATAGCTGACGTAGATTCCGGTTAAGTATTTTATGTATTTACTTATGTTTCTTTACTACTTACATTGAAATGATTTTTAGGGTGTACACTTCGCACAAGTCTCTCGATCTCCATATTAATTTCCACCAGTTACAAATACGAAATGTTATCAATTCATTATTTCCACAACCAGCGAATTCCAACATCAAATATTTTAGTACGTGTACAATCGTACGTTTTCGGTCCAACATAATTTTCTCGGATATTATCTAAGTTCCATGAACGACAACGTTAAATACCAAGCGAAGAATCCGGGCCTGTACGAGCGCCTGTCCGGTCTGTATGCAGCCGAATGCCAGTACCCTTAACATGAGTTTACAGTGACCGTACACTCTATCGACTGCGTGAAGGATTTGTGTGGAGAATTGACAACATTTCATATTTATAACAGGTGGAAATTAATATAGAGATCGACAGGGCTTTATGTCGTGTACCTTAAAAAAAAATCTTGGAATTTATTCTTCTGTATTTAAAGAAATATAAGAAAATACATCAAATAACTGCAATCTAAGATAATACGGGCTGAATAGGGTTGTTGTCTAAACCAAATAGCGAAAACATAGACTTTTTTTTTATTTGACGTTGACAGATGACAGATGCATATCGAGTTTTATTAAGTTTTTTTTTAATAAGAAAACCGACTAAAGTAACCGTTCCATTAAGTTCTGGTTTTGGTGTTGCCACATTTTAAAATGAGTATGTTTTTATAAATTAATAATAAAATAAATAATCATCTCAGAAAATAAATAAAAACAGAGATTACTTCATCTTTTTAAGTAGAATTCAGAAAAGTAATAAAATGATAGTCTTAAAAATATGAAATTTTGTCAATTGTAGTTCCACAAACAACCGCTAGGGCGCTGTACTTGACGACGCGTTTGGCTCGGTTTGTAGACACCTGCCTACTGAGCCGGCGGTCCCGGGTTCGAATCCCGGCCAGGGCATTTGTGTGATGAACTCGAATATTGGTGCTTGGGTCATGGTTGTTCTATGTATTTAAGTATATATTTATCTATATAAGTACGCATATCGTCGTCTAGTACCCATAACACAAACCTTCTTGAGCTTAATTTGGGACTAAATCGTTTTGTGTGAGTTTGTCTGATATTTATATTTATATTTGACTCGTGGTAAGGGTACAGATACACCGCGATACGTCATACTCATGCCTCGCCTATCCGACCCCGGCCTATGCAAAATGCTATTCTAACTTCGTTTAGTACAGGATCCAGTCTGATATCAATGTTTCCTCGTTTGTCATTCATTTCATACATTCACTTTTTTTGCAATCAGTACTTTATGTCGCTGTGTGTGTGTAAACATTCACCTCAACTCCCGTGGAACTACCTATACTACGCGTTACATCACAGTCCAAACCAGGCACTGGTTTTGTGGGACATTGTTTAGCCGTAAGAAAAATATAGAATCCTAATAAACAAATCACACTAATATGATTATTACGAAAGTTTGTGAGTGTGTTTATGTAAGTGTTTGTTACTTCTTCACGCTCAAATAGCTGGACCAATTTTGATAAAATTTGGTGTGAAGGTAGCTGACACCTTGGATTAACACGTAGGCTAAAAAAATAGTGCGTGGAGGCCCTCCGCGCGGAAGAAGTGAAACTTCGTAATGTAGAAATGAAAATAGGAAGCGTAGAAATTACAATTTCAAAAGAGAAAACCTAACATTCAATTGATATTTAAAAGAGACGCACCTTGACATAACCTTAAATCCGTCGCATTGTCCGTGGGATTGTTGCGTTGAACGTTTAACGGAACAGTGCTTTCCTACAGTTTTCGGTTTCGGACACATGTGCCATTTTGGCGCAGTTCTTCCTAACGGCATTAGCATACTCTTACTTACTAAATACAGTTTCTTTTTTAATCCATCCTGGCTATGTATTTGCTTATTGAATTTTGATGGAATAGTACTATTAAATAGTAGATTATTTACGAGTATACATACAAGCAAGCATGCAAACAATTTGACGCTTCCCCTCCACGGTAGTATGTAATACTATTAAGTATTCTGTGACGGTAGCGTTAAACGTTAAACGTCTAACGCAACCTTGTTGGAAGTCGCATAAGAAGTTTCACTTCAAAAATGAAGTGTTCCTGTGGGATGAGCGTGTTATGTCGTAACACATGAAAACAAGCAGTTGAAACGCTCCTGAGCCTTGCCTCATAGGTTAAAGTAAAAAACAAAATCTAAGCCAACGATCGCCGCCGACGACCAGGGCCCTGTTTAATAAACGTTACAAGTCCACAATCTTGTAAAAAAGTGACAAATTTGTCAACTTGTGCTACAAGTGTCGTTTAATAAACGTTACAAATATGTAAGAAATTTACAGGTAAAAACCCTACAATTTATGTAATTGTAGATGTTGTTTAATAAACGCTTACATGTGTAAAAAATGCCTGTAGAACTCTGACAAATTTGTAGTTACAAATTTGTAGTTGTAGATTACAATTTACATTAAATTGTAGCTAACCTCTCCTCCAAACAATGTAGTCTAGATAGGTACATTGTTTATGCAGTTATGTAGCGTATCTTTAGTTACACCATGTGCATCTGCCACCACATTCTAGTATTCGACGGTAGTTCTACTCACCCGAAATTTTTCTTTAAATGTTAAATCAGTTACAATTAGTTAGAAGTTTACCCTTATATTAAAGTCGTGGTCGTCGTTCAATCACATGTCCAATATCACTACTTTCACTAAGTACTATCGCCACTTGTCAGTACCATTTTTGTGTAGAAATATTTTTTCCTTGTGTCAGTATTAGGCAGAGGTCGAAACTTGTAATGGTTGGACAGGCGACGCGGCACCTGTCGAAATTGTTCTACAATTTACAATATATGTAAACTTGTAATTACAATTGTGTGTTTAATAAAGCAGTTTTTCCTACAAATATGTATATTGTCACTTGTAAAGCGAAAATGTTTATTAAACAGAAATATGTAGAATTGTAGCTACAATTCTACAATTTTGTAGATTTTCCACCATAGTAAACTTTTAACTTGTAATTTTTATTAAACAGAAAGTTGTAGACTTGTCACTTGTAATTACAAGTTACAATTTACAATTTGTAATGTTTATTAAACAGGGCCCAGACGGACATAGCGAAACTATAGAAGTTTGACTACAAAACCCTAAAAATAATGAAGATGGTGCGATGTTAGACAGGATCTCGGTGCTGGGCTTGTTCTGACTGCCTTGTGATTTACACCTTAAAACATTGAGATAACGTCGTCTTCAGCTGCTAAGCTGCCATGTAACTTGAAAAAAGCCGTATCTTACTATGAGATCCATATAAAGATACGGTCTTTTGCCATAGCACAGCAGCCCGCCTAGCACTACTACGCTACTCAACTCTTGACGCGCGACACAGCCTCGCCCGTCACTATCTCACAGTACTGCAAGAAAAGAGATAGGTAATATTTCACACGCGAGAAAGAGTGGCGTGTCACAGTTATAGCTAGAGGTGCAGATGTAACAACTTCAAGCATGCCTCCCTCGCAATTTTATAGTGTTGAAACTATTGCCAGCGTAGGAATTAGGTTGGCGCGGACTTGTTGGAATTATTGCTGCCCCGATAAATCAACGTGCATTGCGATTTTCAAGGTATGCGCATAGTTATGATGTTCTAGCGATGTAGAAATGTTAGTGGTTTATTAAGGAGTTGTAAAATGTAATGTGTACACAATGGGGAAGTTTTTTTTTTAAGTCTTGAATTTTTGATTAGAGCTTGTTCAGAAATTAAGTCATTTCAAATTGGCAAAAGCAAAGAATTACATTTTTATTATGTTAAGGTTCAGTACCATTTTTACACCACTCATTACATGAATATGGCGAGCATTGCGTTGAGGGTTTTGAATTTATGTTAAAATACAAAAAAAACCGAGCCAACGACGACCAGAAAGACATATCAAAACTATAGGGTTCCTAGTTTGACTACGAAACCCTAAAAATTATGAAGATGGTGCGATGTTAGACAGGATCTCGGTGCTGGTCTTGTTCGAACTGCCTTATGATTTACACTTTGAAACATTGAGATAAAGTCGTCTTAAGCTGCAAGGCTGCCATGTAACTTTAAAAAAGCCGAAAAAAAAAATGGTTAAAATTATTATATACCTTTAAAAATATATATTTTATAAAGGTTTCTTTTTGTGTTTAGTAAGGTATAAAATGTTTAAAAATAGTAGTGTGTTAGTCACCAAAGCCACTCACTGGCAACCTGAAAATCAGCGCTGGAACTGCGTCGCACCACAGCGACTAGACTCCCAGCACATTGTATTTGATCTTCTTTTTTTGTATTTTTTTTCTTTCTTTCTTAGATAATACGTAAAGTGCCAGCTATTCGGCATTTTTATGCCGGTCGACTAGAAATGATGGCGAATAGTAGGCTTTCCTGATTACAGTCGGCCCATCACTCATAGATGCTGGACCCTAAGTCCCGTCACCGGGTTCCTTAATATTCCCCAGCCCTGTACTAAACGTCACTTTGATAATAACTGTAATCTCCGCGCCGCCCGCACTCATAATTTGATTTAGGGCCAGAGTTTAATTACTTTGAAGAAAATGATAGAATTAGCGGTAATGGTGGCCCTGACGCAATTTGTTGGCTTCGCTTCTATTTGAAACATTTAAAGGGTAATTTGGTTAAAATTATTATAATATACCTTTAAAAAAGAGTCATATTTCTGCTTTATCGTCATTGTTTGATACAGTTTTACGATCATGCCTCGTTAAATCCCTTATAGGGATAAGTTTGCCTTTGTACGTGTCTAATGTTATTGTTATTGCGTCTGTCTTATTGAATTTTATGTACAATAAAGTATATACATACGTACATAAGTATAAAAGTGTTTGCATGGTTTTTTTGTTCGCCTTTTCTTCTTGAATAATTACTTTGACTTTGAATTCTCTCTCATTTGCTCAAAGGTAGACTGCAAGAAGTCCTTAACGTAATAAGTTTGCCTATGTACACGTCTATTGTTTTTAAGTGATTTGAGTGTGTGTTTGTCATTGTTATTATGTTTTTTGTCAATTTGAAGTGGTAAAGAACTTACTTTAATAACAAAGGCGATATTATTATAGCCGATTAGTCGAGTTCATTTACATCTACACACTTACGAGAACAAAAATATCTGAACACGACCCTATTGTCAGAAGCATAAAGTCGTGTTCAGATATTTTAGTTCTCGTAAGTGTGTAGATGTAAATGAACTCGACTATACTAAACAATATTTAAAAAAAATATGATAAAAATTGGAATCGATACTTGTTGTAAGTATATTTTTCGACCAATAAGATAAAAAAATAAAGTTGCATATTCAGTTGAGGCGAAACATACCTAACCACCTAATACGTGCCACCACCAGTGCATGAAACGGCACTTCTAATTCCAATTCCTGTTCCCACATAAATAAAAGATTTAACAATTACCAAAACCTTTAAAAGATACTATAAAAATAATTACCAAAATTGGTTTCGGGATATCCTTTGTCAAGAGTAACTATCACGATCACGATAAGAATCGCACGTTTTAGGGCCGCCACAGATTTTCAGAATTTTCGTTCGGTTTCCATACGGAATAACGTCAGTGTATCTGTCACTGTCTGTCACATGGCAATGTATCGCTTGCTGACGTCATTCCGAACGGAACGAAAATTCCGAACGTCTGTCGCAGCGGTAGACCATGGTGCCTTCTTTTTTGGGGCATTTTGTCGCGCAACCGGACTCGACACCACACATCGGTCAGTGGCGCGGCCACACCCCACGACCAATAACAGCGCGTTTCACAAACACTACCAATAAAATATAGCGCAGGCGGCTTTTGCTAAAATCAAAAGAATAAACCTTCTGTAATTAATATGTGACTTTGTTTACATAAACCAGCCGTTTCTCTTATCCTACACACATTCTCTGCACAAAAGACGTATCTCACATGAAAAATAATGTCATTTACGACCTTTTGTTCAGCAATAGGTGGTTCAATGGCTCGACATTACACGACAAGAAATGTTGTTAAATCGTCTCTCTAATTATACCGCGGCCTGAACATTGAACGTAATTAAAAGCTAGCATGACTCTGTACAGTCAAGCAAATTGAAACACCTACCGTTTTCGCTCATGTCACAATGAAATAAGGCTTAAAAAGGTACGGGCTTCAGTTTGCCTTACTGTACCTACTTAGTAAATTACTCTATGCAGCATTGTTAAGCGACTTCTGTCTTATCTTCGCGGCAATAATGTCTTAAATAGATTAATGGGAGGAGTTACGAAGATGCCGATATCAGTGTTTTTTTAACTAATTGATCGAGCGAGTGAAGCATCTATGTTTCTGTTTGGCCAAAAGTTCTTTCGTATGCCTGTATTTTTGGATGTTTAGATGTTGTTTTATGATTGTTTGTTTGGGTTCGAAATTCGACCACACGTTTGACATAAATTAAATATTACAACATTTTCACATTGTCGATAATATCTCAATTTATGATTAAGTAAAAATTCCATTTCAGAAATTCTTCATTATATAAGAGCGTAGACGATCAGTAATTAGTCACAGCCTATTAAATCATACAATCGTACACCACTGTTTTTTATAGGTTGCGCCCGTGGATAGCTTTCATTTTATTTGATTTTATTTTATTTATTTATTCAAATTAGTTACACAGCATTACAGTATTTTTTTAAAAACAAAATCATCAAATCAGACCAAAAACAAAAAAACTTAAATCTAGTTGTGATTTAGGCGACGTAATCAGCGTGGCTCCGTTGCGTCGTCTGATCTGGTGCAGGATTCGGCAGATGGCCCCGGAACTGCCGAAACACAACACCCTTCGGCCAGAAGTCTGCACTTGCGATGGTGTCCTGCAGCGGCCGCGGCACGCGCACCACAAACGAGCTGAAGTGCACGTAGTGCCGGGACTGCAGCTGGTGCACCCTCAGCGAGAAGCCAGTCTTCCGGCGAACGTACTCCACCACATCGTCAGCCACGGCGGAGTGATGCAAGCGCGACACATAGAGCGCCTTACTCGGTGTGGCAATCCGAAGACCAGAACCAACCCCGAGCCGGCCAGTGCCACTCAGATTCACTTCATATGGCAATAATGAGCATACGTCATATATTTGCATTATTAAACACCAGTAGCGATTTGTCAACAAATTCAAAACATTGTTTACCGGAATGCTGCTCAATTCTTCTTTCTTCTTCCGAAATAAATACTGAATCCTATTGAAGAAACTTGACTTTCATCACTGTGGATAGTTTTGGCTGTATTATGCAAAAATTGCTTGAAATCTTCGCAATATTTTTTCTTGTTTCCTCTTTGTTTCCATCAGTGACATTTACCGATTTTCAACGTCAGTTACCAACAATTTGTCGTTGCCAATAAAAACAAGTCGCAATATGGCGTGGGCTGAAAAACACCGTGTTGAGGCTATAGCTACAATAACACACATCGGTATAAACCGAGCATTCCTACGCCGAGTACGTAACCTAACTAATAAATCGACCGTAGAATGTAACGCCTTCGGAGATAAGGCGGCAAAACACTGATAACGCCCGCCTCGATTGATCCTCAATGAGTAGAAATTCATTTATCTACTCCAGCATAAGTGGCGTATCTTCTAACAAGCATACATAGACCTGAAAGAAGATTCACTAAGGTTGAAAATAGGTTGAGAAGTTCCGAGAAGGGTTGGTTAAGGGTTGTTTTCGATGGGATTATTTACTTGAAGATTATGGCGCAACATGAGTTTTGAGTCAATATAAGAGGAGAAAAATGGCTTGACGTTTTATTTTATACGTGCACTTTATGAATTGACGAATGTTTTTTTTTCAGAATGGATATCGTACGTACTGTTTGTGTACTTTAGCTTTTTATGTCATTCGGAGTCACATTTTTTGGGTGTTTTATTTTTTTTTACCTCTGGACTTTTTTTAATGAATCCTTTTAGTTATTAAGTGTCCGTTGATTCTCCGAGATTAAGTATGTACAGCTGTTTGCAAATATTGGAACTGTAGGTATGGGGCCTGCAATTAGTCAATTGACAAAAAACAACTGACAATAATATTTTTTAAGCAATGACAAAAAACTCTTCCTCGAAATTAAATCAAATAGCAATTGCTATTTTACATTTAACCATTAGACAAAATCACATAGAAAAATTTAAAACAATCCAAAGATGAACACACAAAGCATAAGGAAAATTTAAAAGGTCTCCTGGCGTTGGCGTTGTGGCGTGGTTGACACATTGGACCAATAAACGAGACACGAACGGCACATTCAAAAATAATGAAACATTCACATATTGAAAACATACACTAGATTAGATTAGATTAGATTTTTTTATTGATAAAATAGTCATTTTACAAGTCAATTCACAAATGTATTTACTTATCATTTTACTTTAGCGCTTTTGGTGTTTCAACCGCTGACCTATCACGAATTAAATTATTGTCAGATCCGCATGATGTTAGCGTGGATGACTTCTAATATTTAGTAAGTAGCGAATACGGAACGAACGCGCTCCAACATTCGCACCAACGGAACGCCCCCCTAAACCGAAGGAAGCACATAATTTGTGTCCGCTATCGACACGTAGATAAAACTGTTCGATTCGGCGAGACTTTAATTTCTTTCCGACAATAAATGCTCTTGCGCGCTCCTTGTCTCACTTGCCACGAGAGAACGGGATGGAAGACCATTGTAAGTAAAGAGTAATCGCTTGTGTTCAAGTATTGAGGCGCAGAAAGAAGTACTGACTTCGGAATTGGAATTTGGGTCGCAGATGTAGGTGGAATGAAAAATTATTGGTGGTTTGGTGAGGCGCGGATACTGTTTGTGGGAAATAACCCTAACTTATGTATAGAACCACGTATGTCGATCTCTTAATTATAATGTAGTACGTAAGTGTTGTTTTCTACCGTTTAATTGCTATTATTTGATTTATTGTTTACTCATTGCCTGATTTATGTCGTTTGTGTTAGTTTTAAGATAAATATTTTATTCCCTTTGTTTTTTACTTACCTATTTTAAAGTGTACTATGTCTGTGAATAAAATGTGTAATGTTTACTTAATTAATAAACGAACCCAAAAGGCAATTCGGAGGCGTGGCCTAATTTTAAGCGCGTTGATGCGCACTCACGCCGAGCGCTAGTGGCGCGGGCACAAATACCCCCGCGCCCCCAGTGAATGCTCGCTGCCCAGAGAGCTGCTGGCCGACTCCTGAAGTCCCCATATGATCCCGCCGCCGCTGGGAGCAGCCGCTCGCGGCGGCAAGAAGCATACGTCAACTCAAGCCGTGCCACCGCTGAGCCCCGCTCGCGGTGGTAAGAAGAAGACGGCCCACTCTCACCGCCGCTCGAGCACCACTACAGCTCGCGGCGGAGAAGAGGATAATTCAAGCCGCACCACCGCTGAGCCCCGCTCGCGGTGGTAAGAAAAAGACGGCCCACTCTCACCGCCGCTCGAGCACCATTACAGCTCGCGGCGGAGAAGAGGACTTTTATCAAGCCGCGCCACCGCTGAGCTCCGCTCGCGGTAGCAAGAAAAAGATGGCCCACTCTCACCGCCGCTCGAGCACCATTACAGCTCGCGGCGGAGAAGAGGACCATATCAAGCCGCGCCACCGCTGAGCTTCGCTCGCGGTGGCAAGAAAAAGACGGCCCAGCATCACCGCCGCTCGAGCACCCTTACAGCTCGCGGCGGAGAAGCAATACTTACTCCATCCACAAAATGATGGACCGCAGCCCGGGCGCGTTGTTGCGCGCCCGCGAACCCGATACAGCGTTCAAGGGCCTTCATCGCCCGCCATAACGCCCGCTGATCTCCGGCGAAGCTATGATGGCTAGCCGGGGACCTTAGCAACTTCGACGAGTGAATGCTCACTTACCACTCACACTCCGAAGCGACCACATCTCACGGTCTCCCGCTTGCCTGGCGGGATTATTTAAACTTCATGCGAGTTATTATTTTAACTATACAGTCCACGTCCCCAACACTGTTTATGAATGTATCACACTTACTCGTAGTAAGGCATAAGTAACTATAATAAAAAACCTAAAGGTGAAACAGCTTTACAGTATGACTATGTATTTACATTATCATGAATATCTATTATTGTTTCAAGTGGTTTACACTCAGGTTAAATTGTCAGGAACGGCCCGACATATTTCGAACTCGTATGGTTCTCATCAGGGACTGCTACCCTCACACCGTCGTGGCAACTTTGTCACAATAATTAAATATGTCTCACGAAAGTTTTGATACGATTATGTATATTAATATTGAGGTTAAATCTATTTATAATGTACCTAATATTAATATCACAACTTACTCTTTTAAATAATATGAGATTTTATTTTTACACGTAATTTATTAGTGATAGTTGGGTCAAAATTGGCTAAAACACGAAAAGCTGTTTCGGCGTAATGAGCGGACAAAGATTTATTTATCAACAGAGATGGCGCTGTACGGCTGGCACCGCGCTCTCATACAAAACTTGTATCGAGATGTTGAAATAAAGATCCCTTTTCATAGAAAATTGATGTTTAATACAGTTTTTTTTTATATTTACGATATTCAAGACTTTGGCCTTGGTTTGCACCTGATGTTAAGTGACAATAAGGCCTAAGATTGAGCATGCTTGCCTTTAAAATGTCTATTCACTCTCGACTATATAGTAAAGAAGTACAGTTTGCTTAAAAGTATCGAAGCAATAAAATGTAAATCTTTCAAAAGGAATATCTCATAACTCCCCGCTGCATCGATTCATCACAAAACTAGTGAACTCTTCCTTTATAAATGAGTCCACTATCGCAATAAATTATTTTCACTTCATTTTCCATCGAGACAACTAGACTAATGTACATTTAGAATCCGTTAATGTATTTCGAGTCACAGTTTGCTTTCGTGTTATCAAATTCAAGCTAACTTGTGCTTTAATGGTTGTTTTTAAAGTGTAGAATTAGTTATTAGTGGAATACAGTTAGGTCGGAAGGCGAGTAGTGTCGTGAACAAGACAATTTCAACTAATACCTAGCTTTAGGGCAGATTTATCGTTTTGCTGCGACGCTCCTAATACAACGTTAGAACTGTACCCGTACCATGAGTTAAGGTGACCGTATAACTCGCTACTTATAATTGCTAGCGACTGCGCAAAGGAAGGACTGAGGACAGAGTTGGGCAAATTTCATTTTGAATGAGAATAAGAATGAACGGCCAGACGTCATTCACATTAAAAAAAAAACAAATATGATTTATTCTAGATTCTGAATGGCGTAAAATATAATAAATCAAGAATACGTCATTCTGATTACCGCTAACGCATTGATTGAGTTAGTTTATTAGAGGTCCATTTAAAATAACGTTTTATTTTGTTGGCGATTATCTTGATTAAGAGTGATTGTTTAGTATAAGTATTTTTTTATGCATTCTACTTTAGTTATTGAAAAGTCGAAATGAAACGGGGGTGTGCCATCACAAGGTCGGCAGCGGAGTGATTGGAGAGATTTGGAAAGATGGATAAGTCTACGACGCCATGGAAATGTGGTCCTAGAAACGCTTTCTGAAGATAGTAAGGATCGCTTTTCGCACGAACAACTCTATCCTCAAAGAGAAATCGACATTATACATTTGTGGCTATTATAGTTGAAGAGTTTTTTTCGATTCCTCGTGTATCTCGTAGTCAATATTTAACCAAAATGATATGGGACCATCCTGGAAGGCCCTCTGTTAAAATTTCAAACATAAAAATAAGTTTCCATATTGGTGTATAAAAGACGAACTCTTTTTGAAGAAGGTTTAAAATATATTATAATCAAACAATTTTATCAATCCCAGATAATAGTAAGTAATCAATCATAGATTGATTGTATTCAATCACGATTAAATTAGTATCACTCAATTTCTTCTGCTTTGATTTATTGTAAAACTCGCCATTCAAAATAACCTATTCTTGAATGACGGTTAGTTGATTCATTCTTGCGGTGCGTCATTTAAAATGATGATTTGTTATTAAATGCCCAACTCTGACTGCGGAACGGAGGTTGCTTTGCAGAACTAGAATTCTCCATACAGATTCTTTACGCAGTCGCTTGCGAGTTCGGTCACGGTAGACTCGTGGTAAGGGTACTGAGGATGGTATTAAGCAGATTTAAACGCACGACACTAAACTTTGGTATCGTACGTCCCAGGCCAGAAGAATGGAAAAATCATCTTTTTAGGGTTCCGTAACCAAATGGTAAAAACGGGACATTACTGAGACTTCGCTGTCCGTCCGTCCGTCCGTCCGTCTGTTACCAGGCTGTATCTCAGGAACGGTGATAGCTAATAGACAGTTGAGATTTTCACAGATGATGTATTTCTATTGCCGCTATAACAACAAATACTAAAAATAAAATAAATATTTACGGGGGGCTCCCATACAACAAACTTGTTATAGATTATGGTACGGAACCATTCATGCGCGAGTCGGACTCGCACTTGCCCAATTTTTAAAACATCATAATATTGTTACAAATATACTTACCTAACTCCGGGAAAAAGTTGCATGTCACCTTTTTTATTGCCCTTCTTCAAAATGATGAAACTGGCAATTTTCATAAGCTGAATTTTGGTTATTGACTTGTAAATGTTAATTGTCATTTTTACTCTCTAATTTTGTAATTTATTCCGTAAGCAAATCATAGTTTTCTGTTGTATTATAAGCTTGTTTCCATAATTCTGGTCTGGGGTGTACCAGAGAAATCCCTGAACAAAGTTTCTGCTAGTTACACCAAAAAAATAGAAGTCATCCGGTAAGGCGTTTGTATTATATTTATGTATGTCTTGTTCTTTTTTCGTGTCTCTTCCGTTCATCAGTTCGGCCCTCTCAATATGTTTACGCCAAATAGGCTCTGTCATTTAAGTCAACCATAATTATTAATTACTCGTACATTTGATATTTTTCCAGGTTTTTCCACCAAGTAGATTTTGGGCGTCCTTGAAGTTGTATTCCCATGTCTATATTTAGAGCGATCTTAAATGGGTGATCTTATTCATGATGTTGATAAATAGTAAATTAAATAAAAAATGGGTCATTGTCAGTTCAAAAAACAAAATTTGTCCCTTCGGTGGTCAAAAGTAAAGGCTTGTATTAATCTAGGTTATATTGCTATTACATCGGATTATAGAAGAGGGAACGTTCTTTATTTTCACAGGCAGCAAATTAGGCCCTGGAATCCTTAATTCAGCAAATGTCCACCGGAAAGACGCGCACCTAAATCTGACAATGACTCAAATATTAAGGGACAATCAACAAATATTCAAGTTCATCACACAAATATTTGCCCTGACCGGGATTCGAACCCAGGACCGCCGAGTCAGTGGGAAGCTGCACCACAAACCGAGCCAACCGCGTCGTCACTCGATGCATCACGTGCTCGACCAGTGCAGCTGGTTCTTCACAAGTTTCTGGTGTAGCTCTGACTTTAAAGCTCTCTCTAACGTTTTATTGTATTAAGCGGTTTACATTCACGTAAAATTGACAAAATGTCTTAATAAAATGACTCCCTCTAACTCCTTTTAATAATATTACTCCCTCGAACGTGTTCATTTCTGATTCTATGCAGTTTGGTCACACCGTCGGTCCATCGAAGCATTTTCATTTGTAGCATAGAGTTTGGATTCAAGCTCTCATTTAAATGTCCGGAAATCTGCACCCTAGAGCATCATACTTATGTGGATACTGGGTATAAATACGTAGTAGGCACAAAAATACTTGACTACGTCATGCATGGTTTTTTATCTTCTGACTTTTTTTATAGAAAATTATAGTAAAATGTTTTAGTTTAGTTTAGTTTTATAGAAGCAGCTTTACTGTTTTATAGGCAGAATGTAATAGTTTTGCAGATTAGATATTTTTTGTACCTCGAATTTTACGTAATAATATAATAAGTCGTACGATTTTTAACTCTCGAATTCATTCATCATCATCATCATTATCATTTTGACTATAATATCTTCCGTCTACAACGCGTTACCGCCCTATATTAAGGACGCAAAAAACGACTCCGTTTAAAAAAAAAACTTAAATCGCTGCTGCTGGATCTATTACAGCATTGATGAACATAGTAACGATACATCACTGACCCTACTCTTTATATAAACACCTAAAATATAATTATCTAAAGTTTAATCTTATCATGAAATGTATAATGAATTTCTGTCCGAAGACTTTGTTGCTCATCAAACGCATCAAATTTTAGTTTTGAACCTGTCTGCCATTCATGACCGCACACACACTTTAAAGTCGAATGAAGCAGTTGGGCAATCTGCCGCGTCCCATCAGGCGAAGTGAGCATTAAACAAAGCTCGGCCAGCCTGAGCACGATCCTGATTAAATCTCGAGTGACGCTAAGGAATGGCTGCGGCTGCCGTGTTCGGGGCAGGTTTAAGATGGCCGCCCGTCACACTGTATAGACCATTTTGCGATTTAAGCATGCTAATAGTGGCGTGCTAAAATCACAAAACAAACAAATGAACAAATCTGTATCCTGACTAAAGTACCCAAAACATCGAGAACAAAGCACACTGGGATATAGGCTGTTATCGCGGCGTGCGGCGCGGAGGGACTCCATCATGATTAAGTAAAGCCAAGGGTGTCTGACTACGCATCAAAACTTCAGAAGTCACAATAGCAACTGTTTTAAGGTGCGCCATGGTGGACTGTTCTATCTTCCAGCTTCGTTCGACCAATGCATCGCAGTTTATACAAACAACCAACCAGTTGACCAATCTGCCGCGTCGCATTAAACAAAGCTCGGCCAGCCTGAGTACGATCCTGATCAAATGTTTTTTGTACAATAATTCGTATTTTGAAATTTAATAGAATTTTATAATGTATTGATTGTATGACTTGTAAAATGTTAACATTTTATTAATAACTGAGTATGAGTATGAGTATACATCTCAAGTGACGCTAAGGAATGGCTGCGGCTGCCGTGTTCGGGGTAGGTTTAAGATGGCCGCCCATCAGACTGTATGGATCATAACGTGATTTTAACGCGTCATTACGAACACAATATTGTGTACCCGCCATGCTACTGGTCCTACCTCTGGTGGCAGGCCGAACCTTAGCTATACCTATCTCCACACCATCGATTAATTGTTGTACCACAGGTTTATTCTGTTAGTGACAAACCGATACATCAACTCTAATATGAACTGAGAAATGTAGGGAATTTGAAAATTTGAAATTATTAGCCATCAGCATCAAATTATAGTTATCACCTGACAAGTGTCGTATGCGCCTAATATTAATGCCGTCACATACAAAGGAGACGCATACTTAATGCGACCGGCTTGGCAAAGTTGCGCTCTTCAAGGACATCACCACTTGTCAAGCAGGGACACTTCAAAAGTGACGGCGAGACAATGGAGATATCTCCGAAATTGGTCGAATTGAGCCCCTAATCTGTAATCAACCATATTTCAAAGCGATTGTTTCACTTTGCGCCATTTGTCCACCACAAATCTGGCAAGTTGTGCGTGTCACGCGTGCCACTTTGGTTCAGGGACGCTAGACCGAATGTTGGACCGAATATTCGTCTATATCAGGCACAGACGTCCGCTGCTGAACATATAGGGTACCCTCATAACTCGCCTCAAAGTGCGATCCCATGCAGACCGCATCCTTTGATTCCCCGGTACCCTCACGAGGTAATCCGGCCATCTAGTCGGGGGCGGACTGACACTGCACTTTCCTATATGTGGTCGCCACTCTAGGACTTTGCTGCCCCAACGGCCGTCCGTTCTCCGGGTTACATGGCCTGCCCATTGCAAATATTATATTATAATATTCGTATTCGTGACGTATTCGGTGCGTCTCTAGTCAGTCTAGGCACAGGCGCGACAGCGGCCTATCGGTGTAACTCGGGCGTCGGTGACCTTGTAATGCCGAATCTTTCGACAAGGCATTCACGTGAATGCCTTTCCCCACCTCGCGCGTCCCGCGCTCGCCCTTTGACACGCACACATAGCCGCGAGTTTTGTTACTGCACACATGTGTCGCTGTCGTTTCTTTTTACGTTAATATATATATTGTTTTGAAAGAAAGAAAGAATGAAAGAAAATTAATTTATTGCCACAATTTACACAAACTTGGTATGTGCCTACTAAAACTAACAAAAAAGTAATAAAAAAAAATATATATTAGTCCATGCATAGGCTAACTTAAACACTAAAATTGTGACAAACGGTTGGGGCGTCAGCATGATGCTGATCGTGTCGTGGAACGACACTTCAGCGCTGTTTTTCAGCCCTAACCAGAATTGACAACATTTCATATTTATAACAGGTGGAAATTAATATAGAGATCGACAGGGCTTTATGTCGTGTACCTTAAAAAAAATCTTGGAATTTATTCTTCTGTATTTAACAACAATTACAATTTTGCGTTTAACTGACGTTGTCCTATGTAACTGGTAAGTTCGCGCTTTCATTTGCTGGTCAAATATAATTCTCTTGCAGTATTTTTTAAAAGTGTACTTGCATTTTTTAAGCCTAACGGGCGGTGGTATAGTATTCCAGACTTTTGAAGCGGCGTACTTAAAAACTACCTTTAAATCCGGCTAATTTATGTTTCGGAATTATTAACTTAAAATTTCTTTGGTCTAGGTACATTACAAGTCCGGTCGGTGTGACGGCATCTGCCGGTTAATCCCTCTCCGAGATATGTCCGAGCTGGTATCAATTACAGTTGCTGCTCCGATTTCCGGCTTCATTATGCGATTATTGCTCATCTCAATGCAATGTGGTCGCCACTTCATATCTAAGGCTCTGATACTCGTAATTGACAAACATGACTTTTTAAAATACGAAACGGGTTTACTCACGTTTGTAAAAGTCAAATATCGCTCGATAGGATTCAAATTGGTACGCGATTCATCATCAGGAGAGCTGATCAGTCGCGGCGGCGGCAAACCGATCACTACTCGGTTGGCCGAGCGATACAATCCTCGCTCGGATACATAAAAATAACAGTGGTACAATTTCCATACTAAATCTGTCTTAGTAATACAGTCTGTAAGATTTTCTGCGCTGTGACCAATTACTGGTCGCCTACGCTTTATTAAAATGGAGGAACTTTTGAAATTGATTATTTAATCATAAATTGGGATATTTTATTTTCGATGATTCATTCACTTACTTTTCAATCTTTTTAGGGATCTCGGATTGTAAACTATCTCCATGCCAAATTTCATCATAATCGATCCAGCGGTTTAAGCGTGAAGAGGTAACAGACAGACAGACACACTTTAGCATTTATAATATTAGTATGGATATCGTGATTATAAAAAGGCCTGCTTAAAAAAAATGTTGTCAATTCGCCATTCAATATGTTTTCATCTTTATTATCAATATTTATTACGCTATGGTGATTATCAAAGGGTGGACAGTGGATGCAATATGGTGACGAAAGCGTAACAAGGATTAGACTTTTATTACATTTCGATTCGAGTAATATTTATGCATGCAGTTTTTGTAGTCATATCCATATTATAATAATTATACTTACGTATATCGTTTGACATGATTTTGACGTATATTGCATCCACTGTCAGCCCTTTGGTGATTATTATCCATTGACGTATTAATTACATGGACACACAATCCGACGGAAAAAACGGCACCCTCCAAACTAATGCAAAATCACAAATCGCATTAGTTGGGCGATCAGTCTCGTTTAGACCATGACACGTGACGGGTCTCAAAAATGACTTAATTTTCAGTGAAAAATTGCAGAAATAACAGCTATAAAATAAAGAAAAAGGTCGGAATATTCTTTTTTACGCAGATTCTATTGATTAATTAACGAATCCTATGTAAAATCATAGCATATTTTAGATTAGAATTATTAACTTTGTCCCTACAAAATGCACCTCATCACAGAACAAAAATCTAAGGAGTCGCTATAGTTATATATTTTATTAATTAATAAAGGAGTGCAATAAATAATTATCCTATTTTTTTTATTAAAATTCCCACGCGATCTTAAACAACGTGAAAAATTTAGGTCACGTTTAGTAAGAGACAGACGTCAAGAATAATTTCAGCCAAATAATTCGTCTCTCGTGTGTTTGTTCGGCATAATGATATATATATTTTTTTATGTTTAATCAAAAGAAGCGTAAAAGTCTTTCACTCAACACAGCTTTAATATCTCAATAAAAACGTAAAAAATGACAATGTATACAAAAGAAGCGTAAAATGGTTATGTAGTGTTGGTGGTAGTCTAGGTCTATTTATGTATAGATACCTATATCTATACATAAATAGAAATACACTGTCTCAGGCGCACGTCACATAGGATGCTGCGTTTAGTTACACGCGAGTTTAGGGCGAGAGTGGACGCATGACATTGCTATGTGTGCGGCGGCGAGTGAGCCAGTGTTATGAACATATGCCTTTTACAGGCAGATCCTACACGTTACATTAATAAATTAATAAAAAAATTGCTCTGTTGTCATTGTTTTATTTTGTCTCAGAGTCTAGACACTGTCAGTTTAAACCTTTGAACGCCAAGAACACCTAAAGACAATGTGTGCTGCCGTGCATACTACGCCACCGACTTTCACGCCACGCCATCAAACTTTAAAGGGTTAAAAATGTTAATATTTTGCACTTGCCTTACTCTCATTTCACATACTAGAACAAGATGAGTTGAGAAATCATAATGTCATTATTACCTACTGATCCCTTTTATGCAGTTGTTAAATAAAAACGTAACTTAATTTGCTATTAACAATTTACGAGATTATTTCGTTCAAACAACAAATATATTTTAATACCCAAATAAAATAATAATGAAAATATTTTTAGTATGTAAAACTATTAAAATCTGCTCCATTCGTGCCATGTTCCAAGTTTGACAAGAGACATGAGTCAGAATACGCTAAAAAAGTTAATTTACACGAAAAATATTTGTGGTAATAAGTACGTAAGCCAATTTGACACTTAAACGTTTGAGTAAAGAGTTATTTTGTACGAAGTAATTATGTTGTTGTAAATTATAAATAAACGTTATTGGCATCTACTTGAACATGACAGCAGTGCCACTTTTTTCGACAATTTTGTTCGGGTCTGTGGCTCTATTATAAATAATACCTCAATGTTATTATCGTTACTACACCCCGGGGCTTTCGATGCACGACTGATTTGACACCTAGGTACTGTCAAATCCCGACACCCCGCGGTAAATCGTTACGTATAATTTAGAATGTGTTTTAATAGTTTTAATTTGTAAAATAATTTATTGAGTGCTTGTTAAATCATGTATAGCAAGTGAACGATAACGTTTCTGTGGTTCGATTTTTCCTCATCGCAGTGAGCGAGGTCACACTTATCAGTATTTTAAAGCACTAAAGTGGATTTGTTCTAAACGGTGATCCTGTTAATAATAATCACTCCGACCGATTTCGGTCATGGCGACCGCTTCCACTCCTAATTTTCTTGGCGCTAATGCGCCCGAAGATGGCTTATGTAGCCGATCTTCGCGATAAATTTGATCCTGTTATCAAGTATAGGAAACCAATAATTATAAAAAACGGTATAAACTCGTAAAAATTACCAGGAATGGTCCGACGTGTTTCGAACTCATATGGAGCTCTTCATCGGGGGCAGGCTATTCGTGCTGCTACGCGATTCGCGGTCCACTAATAATATTATTAGAAAACAAATTTAATATAAAAATATTGATCAACGACCATGATGCAGTATTATAATAACTAAAGATAATTATTGTTTTTTTAACTGACAAAAAAAGGAGGTGGTTGTACCTTTTACTGTTTGTTTTTTTGACCGAATGAACGAAGCGTTTCCGTTCCAGCTTGGCGAGAAATTCTTTCGTATGCCCGAATTCCGGATGGTTCCGGCTGTTTTCGCCTTCAGGTCGCATTTCGCAACAGACTCTTGTGAAATTTTGTGTCCATGATCGCGATCGATGATTAAACATTTTTTTTTGTCTATCCACTTTTTCGTATTTTTTTAATACATATACAAAATATATTTTAGTAACTAAAAAAACATGTTCAAGAAGTCTACAGCTCACAGTGTCCCTATTTTAATTTTAATTTAATTGATGTTATAAAATATTTTTTTACATTCCGTACATAGACGTACTTTTGGACTCAGATTTAATAGTGCTGAAATATACCTCTTTTCTCCCGAGCGCAGTAAACGCGTCAAACTTCGCATCGCGGCAGGAATAGTTTGAGCAGTTTATTAAGTTTCCTCATCTCGGTTGAAACATAGCTATTCCGAACTGGAACACGAGTTGTGGATTTTTATCCTAGTTTTGAAACGAATTTATTTTATCTTTAGATATTTAGGGGTTGCATAACGCAGCTGGTAATAATGGGGCCCTTTCACCATCTCTTTGTTGTCTTTACTTTACACATCCCACGGAGTTTGGGTTTGAGTTTGGGTTTTGGTTTGGGTTTGACAGAGATTAGTGAATAAAAAAAAAGTTTTGGGAAGGCTACCTTTATCTTTTGTTCAATGGGGAATAGAAGTTTTTTTTAAATATCACGAATTTTTGTTTATAGGCTGGAATATAAATTATTCCTAGAAAAAGAATCAGTGATTTTTCTGTTGCTTAAAAAAAAGTAAAAAGATGAAAATGATTACCTAGTTACCTATTTAGATAGTATCAACAAGGAACATTATATTATGAACAGTAATTGTTTTAGTAATGAGAATTTATATTAGGTATTTAGGAGCACGGCAGCAACCCTGCCAAAACGAAAAAAATATCTCGGTTCACTATTATCTTGTAGAAACTTTTTTGACATATATTTGTTTTGCAGAACGATACTTGGCAGAAGTAACGTTTGGCAGAAACATCTTACGCAGAGTATGCTTTGGCATAAATCATTTTGCAGATTTCTATAATACCGAATCTTATATTGGCATAATGTTGATGAGCATAACAGTCTTCTAAACGAATAGTACTTTCGCAGATAATTTTTTGCATAATATTTTAGGCGGCATAAAGTTGTCAAGCCGAATACCATTTGATTCCAAGATAGACTTCATTGTCTTATCTTGTTGTACAGGACATATGCGGAATGGTTCCATATTGGGTTGCATAAATTTTAAAGCCATAATGCCGGTGCGCATAACAACTTTTGTCATAATAGTCCTTGCGCATAAGGTGTATAGTCATTAATTGATCCGCATAAATTTTATGACCATAATGTTTTTACGCATAAGTAAGGAATGTCATATAATTTTGGAGCATATCAACATGAATCATAATCATTAATCGTCATAATGTTCTTATGCATATCGTGCATTGGCGCATAATACTGAAGAACATAAATATCAAGCTCCTAATTTTTTATTTCAACATCAGCCTGGTTTTCTGGCAGCAGTTCATTTCTGAGGGGGTCGCAGTTCTTTCAAACCTAACCTAACCTACTTTTCTGGCCGATGTTCGTATTTGTAGGTTCACAATTCTAACCTAACCTAACCTACAACAAAGAGGTCAGTGTGGAGAAGGATTTCTTAATGCGGGAGGCTTCGCCCCCCCCATCCCCCCTTTTTGTTTTTGTGCTCATGTAACTTTTGTATCATTATTTCAAATGTTATAAAGTATTATGATTGGTACATGTGATATAACTTATACTATATAATTTCTATTGCCATTAATTATGAAAACCATAATTTATGCGTTGCTGTTCTTCGTACTATCAATTATTATGACATTCAATAATATGACTTGAAATTTTGTGCCATACTAAATTATGCTTATGAAAAGCCTGCCAAACAACAATTATGACATATAAAATGTTATGCAAATAATAATTTATGACAAATAACATGTATGAGGAAAGCCATTATGCGAAATGAGTTATGACAATCAAATTTATGACAAGAATTTTTATTCCACTAGAGGTCATCCCATGCGGAATACCTAACCGAATCCAAGTCGGACCTGCCCTAATGTCTCTATCAGTGCCTAATTTATGCATTACAAATTGTTTTGATTATACATTTTGTCCATGGAGTGGTATGGTAGCCGGCCGATGCCGCGCGGCTCGCTCGCTTCGCTCGCTCGTTAAGGTCTCAGTTCAACCTAACACTCCTTCTCGCTTCGCTCGTCGTCGTACCTAACCTAATCCAAGTCGGAACTGCCCTAAGGTGCAATCAGTACCTAATTTATTCATTACAAATTGTTGTGATTAGACATTTTGTCCATGGAGTGGTATGGTAGCCGGCCGATGCCGCTCGGCTCGCTCGCTCGTTAGGGTCTCAGTTCAACCTAACACCCCTCCTCGCTTCGCTCGTCGTCGTACCTAACCTAATCCAAGTCGGACCTGCCCTAAGGTGGAATCAGGACCTAACTTATGCATTACAATTGTTGTGATTAAAAATTTAGTGGCAGTTACCCCGCGGCGGCAAGATACCTAACACTGGTCCTCGAACCGCTCGTCGTCGTACCTAACAGTACAACACCTACCAGTACCTAACAGTGCATTCTACTACGTAAAGTTTACTTAACGCACTTTTCTGCTAGTAGAAAATAATTATGCTATTGTAATCGTATGCTATAGGATTATTATGGTACATAAAATTATGCTAAACCAAAGTCGGCCAAAGAGATATTCTACAAAACAATGTGCTGCAAAATGTGTCGTATGCGAGGTAGTAGTAATGCCAACTATACCTTTATGCCATCTTACCATTCGACCGAAAGTGTTTCTGCGAAACGTGTTATGCGAAGTGTATTTCTGACCAATATTATTCTGCCAGATGAGGGTAACCCGAAAATATCACCTTGGTTAGGTTAACGTACGATGCACGTACTCGTACGAGGCGGGTAAAAACACATTTTTCATCTTTTTTATTTATTTTTAAACTACAGAAAAATCCATGAGGGGTTGTTCCTACGTATGAACAAAATTCAAGATTTTTATTTTATTTGGGTGTGTAATGATCGGTATAAAAATAAATAATATAATTTCATTGAGTATAACAACATTTAATTTATTTTCAATGGATATAAAAACTCATATTATATAATGAACATTTAATACATAATTACAAAATATATATTTATTTTTCTTTATTATAATAATGTTTTGGTATAAGGCTTATTTATTATAATCATGATAAATTATAATGCTCATTTTATATACAAGTGACTAACTTACTCGTAGGTATAATTCATGCCTTATTATTATAGCCATATTATTCGGAAAAACTCGGTTCTTGTGATTTGCTCGGGTACGTATTACAATGCCGAAGTTGAAAATACCGAATTTCATAAGACCTATGGATGGAAGGCCGAAAATTAAAATGTCGAATGTTTATTTGACCGAAAGTTTAAAATCCCGAAAGAACGTTTGACTGAAAGGATGAAATCCCGAAGACTGTAATCCCGAAGACTGTAATCCCGACGGCTAGAATTCCTACACTTCAAATGCCGAACGATTAAAATAGTACAACAAAAGGAGCGTTTTTTAGGGATATAAAAAAAAAACTAACCTAACCTAACCCGGCCGAGTCGGATCTGCTCTGAAAGGTGATTGATTCACCTCAACCTATTCTCAAACTTTAAATGATTCACCTTTCAGAGCAGATCCGATTCGGCCGGGTTAGGTTAGGTTAGTTTTTTCTTTATATCCCTAAAAAACACTCCTTTTGTTGTAGTTATGATCATATTCTTAAAAGATAGGCATTTTACTGACAATGGTTGACTTTCGGGATTATAAAATTTCGAGATTCAAAACTTTCGGGATTATAAAATTTCGAAATTTTGAACTTTCGATCTTTTCAAAATAGGTCTTTTGAGCATCGGTATATCGAATATCGGCTTTTTGTACTTTCGGTATTTTGATTTTCGGTATTTTGACCATCGGTATTTCAAGTGTAGGTATTATGAACTTTCGGGATTGTAATACGTACCCGATTTGCTCACTCGCTTCCTCCCTCGTTATGGTTGCAGTTCTACCTAACACTCCTCCTCGCTTCGCTCGTCGTCATACCTAACCTAACCCAAGTCTGACCTGCCTTAAGGTAGATTAGGTAATCATTCTGACTTCAGGAAAGAGACAAGCTAGGATATCGCCTATTTTATCTAGTGAAATGGAGAGCAGCCCTTCCGCCCTTACCGATTATTATAAATGAACGTTATATTATTATAACGTCATATGTTCATTATGAGAAATATGCATTATACTAAATGTATGGTATATTAAATGTTATTCGATCAAATGATCTTTATAAATAATACCTAATTATAACATATGTAAATATATTAAGTGTTATTATATTAATTGGGAATTATATCAACTGAGCGTTATACCGACTAAAATTATTACAAAAAAAATTATACGCATTGTTACGCACCCATTCACGTTATCTATAAAGAATTCACGTTAGGTGACGTTTACTATACCCTTACCATGATTTTACAGTCGCTAGCGACTGCAATAGTACATTACATCAGAGGCCGGGAAAATGAGGATTTCCGGCCAAGTAGGTATATTTCCGAATTTGACCGAATTTTCGGACAAGATTTCAGATTCATATTTTTGAGCCCCGAGAGCCCCCGAATCCGAATTTGACTGAATTTTAAAAATCCGATTTCAGATTCTGACTCAGGAGCCCCAAAAACCCCCGGATACCGAATTTCAGCCTCCTAGGACCAATTTGAAATTTTCTCCATACAAATCGTTTTTTTTTCGACATTTTCCGAATTTGACCGAATTTTCGGACAAGATTTCATATTCATATTTTTGAGCCCCGAGAGCCCCCGAATCCGAATTTTAAAAATCCGATTTCAGATTCAGACTCAGGAGCCTCAAAAACCCCCGGATACCGAATTTCAGCCTCCTAGGACCAATTTGAAATTTTCTCCATACAAATTGTTTTTTTTTTTTCGATATTTTCCGAATTTGACCGAATTTTCGGACAAGATTTCAGATTCATATTTTTGAGCCCCGAGAGCCCCGGTTGTACCTTGTTTTGCCTAACAACTTTTTGCCTAATTTCGGTTTGCCTAATTTCATTTAAACTAATATTATTTAGCATAACTATTCACTTTGCCTAATTTTCATTTGAGTGAAAGTCGTTTCGTATAATACTCATTTCACATAATCTTATTTCGTCTAATTTTATTTGGCCTAATTTTTAATTCGTATAAACATATTTTGCCTAACAATTTTTTGGCCTAATTTCGTTTTGCCGAATTTTTGTTTAGACTAATATTCGTTTCGTATAATACTTATTTTACATAATTTTATTTTGTCTAATTTAATTATTGCATCGTCATAAAACAAACCTAGGGGGGTATTCGACCAATTTTAGAGATATAATGGCCATCTCTCCTTTTCATCGCCATCCGTCACTTTTGACGTGTGCCTACTTGACAAGTGGCGATATCCCTAGAACATCGCAACTTCGTCAATTCGGACGCGCAAATTTTCGTTTCCTTTGTATATGACGGCATAAATAACAGGTGCATACTTTAAATTGACCGCGTAGTACGTGAAATTAGTCCGTTACGTTTCGTTCAAAACAGAAATTTATATACATGAATAACATTTTTGACAATCATTATCGCCTTCTTATTTCCAAAATTGAGATGAGATATGTCACTTTTAAGCTCATCGCGTTTTAATGACAGTACAAAGGCGAGATCACGGAGAGATGACTGTTATCTAACGGTGATCTGACATTTGGCGATCGACACTCGAATTAGGCCCCTGACCTAACCTACAGTTTTCGGTGTTTAGTCTAACCTACTAACTGCTAAATTTCAACATACTTCCATGCAAGCAAGCATTCTGACGATCCGCTCGCTTCGCTCGCTCCGCTATCCATGGTCATAAAACAAACCTAACCTAAACTACAGTTTTCGGACCTGCCTTAAGGTGAAATAGGTAATGTTAGGAATCGTAAGCCTGAGTCGGACCTGCGCGGCTCGCTCGCTTCGCTCGCTCGTTAGGGTCATAGTTCAACCTAACACTCCTCCTCGCTTCGCTCGTCGTCGTACCTAACCTAAGCCAAGTTGGATCTGCCTTAAGGTGAAATAGGTAATGTTAGGAATTGTAAGCCAAGTCGGACCTGCGCGGCTCGCTCGCTTCGCTCGCTCGTTAGGGTCGCAGTTCAACCTAACACTACTCCTCGCTTCGCTCGTCGTCGTACCTAACCTAAGCCAAGTCGGATCTGCCTTAAGGTGAAATTGGTAATGTTAGGAATCGTAAGCCAAGTCGGACCTGCGCGGCTCGCTCGCTTCGCTCGCTCGTTAGGGTCACAGTTCAACCTAACACTCCTCCTCGCTTCGCTCGTCGTCGTACCTAACCTAAGCCAAGTCGGACCTGCCTTACTTACCTGCCTTGCCTTCGTTTCTGTGAGGGACACAGTTTCAACCTAACCTAACTTTGTAGTGTATTTCGGACAATAGAGATTGTGCAAGATAAGGGGTACCCGTTTAGCCTAACCTACTAACTGCTAAATTTTAATATACTTTCATGCAAGTAAGCATTCTGATGCTCCGCTATCCATGGTCATAAAACAAACCTAACCTAACCTACAGTTTTCGATCCTTAACCTAACCTACTAACTGCTAAATTTGAATATACTTCCATGGAAGAAAGCATTCTGACGCTAATAGTTGAATAAACAAGCTAGTAGTAGGCGTTATAGTACATGTTCAGATATTTATGAACGCCTTATATGCTGCGATATATCTGATGGCGACTGTACATTGTTTTGCCTAACAACATTTTGCCTAATTTCGTTTTGCTTAATTTTCAGCTATGTATTGATTAGACAAAATAAAAATCGACAAGGTTAATATTATGATAATTCAGAATTAGACAAAAACTTTTTAGTTAAAACGTTATTCGGCTATGTAATGATTAGTTAAAATAAGAATCGACAAAGTGAGTTTTAGATGAAATAATATTCGACAAAACAAGAGTTATGAAAATGATTATTTAGGCAAAACGAGTTTCGACAAAATAATAATTATGAGAAATGATATTATACATAATGACTTTAGACAAAATGTTCATTATGGTAAAAGTTGTTAGACAAACTGAAATTAGACAAAAAAAAATTAGACAAATCAAGGGAATACCGAGAGCCCCCCGAACCCGATACCGAGTTTTAGCCGCATAGCACCAATTTGAAATTTTGAAAAAAAAAAGTCGCCATCTTGAGTTTTTTTTTCCACAAGTGTCTAACAACTAACCTTTAAAAACAAAACCTGCTTTTTGTCAAACCAGCCAGCTGTGTGAATGACTCTGTTGTTGAAACCAAAAAAAAGTTACTTTGCAGGCCTAGGCCTGAAAAGCAGTACGAAAACCCTTTACAGTCCTCTCGAGTTGTTGCGCCCAAAAACCGATACTTCCGAGCCTATTATAAGGAACGCAAAGACAATATTTCATTGCATGTTTGAGAAAAAACTATTTGTTTGGAGAGTTTTAGTTCTACAAAATAACCGCCAGGGGCACTGTCCTATTCTCCATACAAATCATAATTATACGCTGTCGGTAGGGAGTACAGTCACGTCAACTCATGGTTAGAGTACTGTAAGTATATTGAAAATGCGTAAGATCTCATTTAGAAACCACCCTCGTATAGAAACTGTTTATTAATCAATTACTTATTAATATATTCCTATTTACGAAATGGTTGTTGATGACACTGGATTTGGGGATGATGCTTCATTGTCTTTGGCCTTTTGTTTATCTTCAAGATCCAACAACATCAAGTCTAGTACGATATCGCATTCCTCAGCCTTCCGATGCATCATGCTTAGATTAGCTTTAACTTCCGCCTCAAACGCGTGGAAGTCATTCACCAAGCTATTAAACTTGCTGTCATGTTTGGTGTCGTTACTCTTGATGTGATTGAAGCTGGTTTCGTAATATGTCATCTTTTCCATTGTTGGTTTTTCGAAGTTGCTTTGTAGTTCATCAATCTCTGTAAAAGGTAAATTAATCAGACAATATTTACAAATGTACCTCCTTAAGTCTTAAATTAAGACCAAGTAAGTAAAACTTTCGAAAGATAAATTTAAATATTGCATTAAGCGGTTTACATTTACCTATGTGAAATTATCAGGCACATGCCTGACATGTTTCGAACTCGCATGAAGCTTTTTATGCGGGACTGCTACCCGTACAGTTGCACGGTATCTTTGTCACTGATTTTTCTGAGCGACGTTGGAGTGCCGGACGGATAAGTTGTAGGCATGTAAGCAGCCCCCGCCTTCGGCGGGTGATCGATTGAATCAGTGACAAGTTACCGCGCGCATGTACAGGTAGCAGTCCCTGATGAATATTGTATTAAAAGTACTTACTTAAATATTGTATTAAACGGTTTACTCACGTAAAACTTGTCAAGAACGGCCCAACGTATTTCGAATTCGTATAGAGCTCTTAATAAGGGACAGCTATCCCTGAGCTCCATACGAGTCGGGCAGTTCCTGACAATTTTTGCATGTTTAATCCTTTATTTTTCATACACTGTATGTGAACCGAGACTGAGTTAGTCGTATTGTATAGCTTCTTCAATACATTTTATTAAAAGTAATTACTTATATAAGGTTTTCAAATTACCTTGAACGCAATCCGTAGTCATGTTGAATTCTTTGTTGTCCTTACACTGTATTTGAACGAAGATGTCATTCGTTTGTTTGTCACCCTCCTGCTTCGATAGGAACCTAGAAACGGTCACCGTTGTGCCAATGGCTACGTATTTGCCGCACAAATTGCTGTCAGTGTCCCTGTCTATTGGGCATTTGTAGGTGAATTTTTCTCTCTTAACTACCGGGCAAGCCTCTGAAATTGGAGAAAATGCGATTAATAAGAAACATGCGCTTGAAACTGATAAGAGTATTCTTTATTTGGAAACTATTTTGGTTCAGCACCATATCCCTATCATTCTTAATGTTTTTTTCTTTGTCGTTGTGACAATAATTATTGAAAAGTGCAAAATAATGTGGGAAATTCAAAGCTACTGAAACGGGACGTTTTTGATCAGATGATTTGACCGATGGTGATAGTCGAGTGTAACGTCACAGTCTAGACATATGTCTAGGCCGTGTCCGTCGTGTAGGAGGTACTTATGTGTCGGGATCGGAATAGGCTGTGACGCCTCGCCAAGCCTGCCATAATGGCGGGAGTTTAAAATGCCTGAATCTATTTGCATTTTTTCAAAAAGATAATATACCACATTTTAGTTTTTTGGTGCTGAATACTATTTTCGATTTATAAGTCGATGGTTAAGAATTATACCATAATAGTGAAGGAACTTTCCGAGATACCTATTTGGGTCCTTGGAAATAGAGAATAGAGTACGTAGAGAAATTGGGATCTTTATTGTTTTGGTATACCAATGAGGTAAATAAGTAATAGTAGTACCTGAGCTTTGGAACTTAGTTGAACATGATTGAAAATAAAAGAGGAAAGATGATAGGTTATGTCATATGTTACGATTACTACTTCAAGATGATAATAGAAGGGAAAGTAGAAGGGAAAACGAAATGAGGTTGACCAAGACAGACATATATGGAGCAAATAAAAGAAAAAATAAATGCTTCATCATAATTATAAAGAAGTAAATGAAAAAGCGGAGTGTAGATTAAGCTGGAAATTACTCCAGCCGACAAGAGCCTATGAATATAAATATTAAGGGACAGTCTTACACAAATCGAACTAGTCGCAAACCAAGCAAAGTTTGTACTATCGGTGCTAGACGACAATATACGTAATATATGATGATGATGATTATGAGTACCTGAGCAATATCGAGTCGCATTTAAATTTTCCCATGAACCATTGATGCACTCGAGGTTGGCGTGTTCCACCACAACGTAAGGCTCGAAACAGTTGTACTTCAGGCGAAAGGCTGGCAGATCTACATTACTCGTGGTGTTCGGCTTGACGTTATACCAACCATGTTCCGGGAATTCGGGAAATTTGCATGTGCCTCTGAAAGATAGTAATAGTTTTGTACTCTTGAAAATTAAGGGCTATATTTTGAAAAAGAAAGTATTATGGGTCTTGACAACGATATACACACTTATACAGATAAATAAGTATACTTAAATACAAAGAAAACATCCATGACCCAGGACCAAATATAAAAAAAAAAAAAACTCCAGTTGCGCTGAACAAATTTCGAGCAAAACCTTGAATCTAGAAGATATCATATGTATAATATAGATATAGAAAAAAATAAAAAGTCTGAGGAAAAATGGAAATAAAATGAGATAAAAACATCCGTTTATAACCACAGTCAAGGCTACATTATCAGATGTTGTGGATTTGAGTGCTATTAAGATTAATTTAGGGTTATTTTTTATTATATTGGGATAACCTTAAACAAGTTGAATACCAAATGAATAAAAAACACATTAAATCAATATTAAATTAATAATAAGTAAACCGGTCAACTGCTTTCGAATTTCGAATGCTCTACTTTTGTTGTTGTAATAGGGTCAATGTCAGAATTAGGATCAAGTCTTTCTGGTAGACATAATGCGAAATTTTAAGGTCTGCAGGGCCTAATTGTAATTTTAGGGAATAAAACTCGAATGAGAATAAAGAACGTTCCCTTTTCTATAATCCGATGTAATTGCAATATAACCTCTTTACTTTTGACCACCGGAACTTTACGACTTTTATTTTTTGAACTGACAATGACCCAATATTGGGACTCAATAATTTTTATCGAAAGAAACATAGCAAGGTCTCAAATTGTTGTAATTTTTAATTTACAAGATACGGAAACGTAGGTACAATGCAAATAAATATCACATTAGATATCCCTTTAAAAAGAAGCAATGTACTTATATGCAAAAGCCTATTTAGGTCGTAGTTCATGTCATGGAAGAGACAAGGTTATTTAAAGTAAACGTCCCACTGTTTCATAATCTAATTTTAACTCCTTTTCCTTTAAAAGCCTCGAGGCAAATGTTAAACTCAGCACTTTACCTTATTTCGCTGCTATTTATCCCATATAATTTCCCTGGCATACTAGTATATTGTATGAAGTTATACGTACTCTTCGTCACGTTCAGCATTGAGAGCATAATAGCAAAACTCCGGTTCCTTTGAGCATATTTCTGGACATGTTTTTTTGTGGAAGTCGGTCCAAAATGAAGAACAGTGGAGGATAAGCGCAAACAACTGTCGGCTGTAGACAAAGTAAGCATTAAAATAATCATAATCTAAACTTCATTCTTTACCTTTAAAGACTTGTCATAGCAGGGGTAACACTTGAAATGCAACACTTAATGGACGGCCTGCTGAGTAGACGCTCGGAGTAGAGCGGCAAAGGGAGTGAACAACGTGCAACGTGCTGGAGGCTGAACACTGCATGCCCCGCCCCCGCTGCACACTCAACTCAAGAGTACACTGAGATCTTACACTAAGGCGGGGTAGTCAGCGTGCCCCACAAGCGGCATATAAAGTGAACAGCGTGCACTCAGATCGATAGAATTGATAGCATTTGTTTAGAACGAATGCCCCCACCCCGCTGCATGCTCAACTCGAGCATACACTAAGACGTTAGCGGTCAGCTCGTTTAGAAAACTTCGCATGCATAGGCACGCAAGGCCAGTTCCTGGTACGTGTGTGTCTTTTGCTCTCTTTAAAAAAGGCGTGTGCGAAGGCCCTTACACTAAAACATGATTCAAGTACTAACTTTTTACTTTCGCCTCGTTCTTTACAGGTCTCTCGGTATTCGTCAGAAGCATCTTCGCAATCGATCACACCGTCGCAAACACTTTGATTTGCGATACAGCTGAAGTCTTGACACGTCCATTCCGTGTCATTTCTGGAACAACAATGACCCAATTGTCAAATAAAATCTCTTTATTACTTAGAAACTGCCAGTTATAAAATGTTGTGTAGACTTTGAATTAACATTTTTTTTTTAGAAAAACAATACGTACTCATGTGTGGCTAAAATATTTACAGTAAAACAAATGCTAAAAATAAAACTAAACTAAATCTAAAAGGACATTTTTAGGCATTGTGCCGAAGATGCTGGGGTTGTATCTTCGCTGGGTGCCATTCTGATTCACCGAGGCTGAGGAAATCGCTAACTCGCTGGTCGCCAGTAACATCAGTAAGTCTTTGATATATCTTTGAAGAGGCTTAATGCACTGGGGCGAACTCAGGGTATTGATGCCAAAAGGTACAAGATGAAATGGTTCAAAAGCCAGAAACCCAGCTGAGTAAAAAGTTACGGAGCCTTCCGGATTTATATTCAAATTATGTCCTGATACCTCAGGATCTGCAACCGGGCAACTTTTATTGACGTTTATTTAGTTTCCAACTTTTTCACGATCATCATTATTAAATTAGACGATCACTGCAGTACATAATGCCACCACCAAGTATTGTTACCTTAACCGGGCCTACCCTGACCGCATCTAGCGACCTCTTGATCTTCATCAGGTCATAAGTCTACCTTGCGGATGGTTTAACTGATGCGCTTTCCGGTACGCTAATCATAATTCAATAAGACTCACTAGCCATAGGTTAGTTGTCACTTTATTTTGGTAATTATTTACGCTTTGTGATCATGTATGACATTGGCGCTCCTACGTATTTCCATATTTCTGATTCACTTAAGGAAACTCCGAGAATAGCTCGCGTCTTCTCCCTTTGAGGTGCTTTGAGCGACTTTAAGCCTTATCATAAGGTCAATTGTCAGCGATACGCCCCTATGCAATATGTCATCACTTCATCGCTTTTTATTGTGTCCCATTATTCTTCTTTGTGTAACTTCGACTTTAGGGTACTGCGATTGTAAGAGAAATACAATTATTAAAATACTTAAACGGGTTTACTCACGTCGTAGAAGTCGAATAACGCTCGACATGTTTCGAATCGGTACGCGATTCATCATCAGGAGAGACGATCAACCGCGGCGGCGGCCAAACGAACACTGCGGGCACGCGCCCTGTCCGCGCGGCCGCTCGACGCGGGTGGCGGGTGTCACCGGCGATGGCGCAAAACTACCCTCATCATCACGCACAATGTCAATTGTCGGGTTGCACACAACACTCACTACGTCATTTACTAAGGTCTCGTCCACACTAACCACCGATGTAGTATCCAAAACCGTCCTCCAACTTGACATTGTGCGTGATGATGAGGGTAGTTTTGCGCCATCGCCGGTGACACCCGCGTCGAGCGGCCGCGCGGACAGGGCGCGTGCCCGCAGTGTTCGTTTGGCCGCCGCCGCGGCTGATCGTCTCTCCTGATGATGAATCGCGTACCGATTCGAAACATGTCGAGCGTTATTCGACTTCTACGACGTGAGTAAACCCGTTTAAGTATTTTAATATGTCTGAGACTCACGATAGTTTTCTATGTAAAATAAGAAATACAATTACATAGTCTAGTAATTTTTTGCATATTCTCACGCCGACCCTGGATGTATGTGCATATTATAAGTTCGGAACCATGCATCAAGGACACATTTTATCTGTGACTTCATATAAAATAACCGTTCATTAAGTATTTTACAGACAATACGACAAACCATAAAATACCGATGAATGAAGATTGAAGATTCACATCATAACAAATTCTCAAGGAATAACTACTTTCACGGACGCAACGTCGAGAGACGTAAAATAGGACCCACATGATACGTCACCACGCCTATCAATGGCGACTTTTACCTTCGCAGAACTACCACTCTGTCTACAGCCAAATATTTCTCATAGTTTTTTATAAAGACAATGATAATTATGTAATATTGAATGACTAGGGTCGTTTTTAGCTAGAATGATATTGTAAAGGTTTTGTCTGTGCCGCGGCATGCCATTTTAAAAACGGTCCTGTTCCGTGAACGTGTTAGAGCTTGAATTCAAATTCAAATTCAATTCAAAAGATTTATTTGCTGCATTTATATAGATCTTATGCCTGCGGACATCGGCTACAGCACTGGTCTTCTCGGCTGCTGAGTACTGTGCTCCAGTTTGGCTCGAAAGCGCACATACGCAAAAAGTGGATGCCAAACTGAACGAAGCTATGCGATGCATATCAGGCACAATAAGATCGACCCCGCTCCATTGGCTCCCGGTTCTCAGCCATATTGCTCCATCCACCACACCTCCGGAGATTGCAAGCGCTAAAGAGAGAAGCGGAAAAAATACAGTCGCAACAGTCTTTGCCCATTCACCAGCCTTTTTTGCCACCCTCCGGCCTCCGCCCCAACGGCTAAAATCCCGACGGCCTGCCTGCGTCACTGCTCAAAGGCTGAGTGACTTTGACCTCAGGCAGACGTGGAAAGAAGAGTGGACATCACAGGCCACCGGTCTTGCCCTGCAAGTCGTAGACCCCACGGCCAAACCAGATGGTTTCAACCTGCCGCGCAAACTCTGGTGCCGTATTAACAGATTGAGGACAGGTCACGGACGGTGTAGCTACTTCCGACACAAATGGGGCTGGCGGGACTCGGCTCTTTGCGAGTGTGGCGTGGAGGCTCAAACCGTGGAGCACATCATACAGCGCTGCCCCCTGCACTCGTACTCGGGCTCTCCGGAAGATCTGTACAACTTAACACCTGACGCTATTTCGTGGCTTGGGTCCCTGAGTGTGGAGTTATAAATTAGATTAGTTTATATAATTTGTTAAGATTGACAAATTTGATTAGATTGTCGGAATGTTTTTGTATATGCGCCATACGATTCAATAAATAAATATAGATCTTATAATATTTTTTAAGGTTCCGTAGCCAACTAGGAACGTAACCAAGTAGGGGTCTCCAAACATTACTTTTTGATAAAGTCAGCAGTTTTGTAAATATTCGTTCCGGAAATCAATAAAATAGCGCTTTCTCGTAATTTAGTCTATTGTGAAGGATGAGCAACCACGGAACCCTACACTGAGCGTGGCCCGACATGCTCTTGGCCGTATTTTTTTGTATTATGTATTCAGCCTACACGTAGGGCATGCAAATATTTAAGTTGATTATAATTACGCATTATTAAATTATTAAGTATTAACATTCAATAACATTTTCAATTCGTATAAGCAATAATCAAAGTATCATATCAACAGGTAATTACCTAATTCTACATGTTTCAAGAAAATATTTTTCATCACACTTGCTCGTAAATCAAGGGTTTAAATGCTAGAAAACCGGGCGGTAAGTCGTAAATTACGCCCTAGAGCGATAAGTAATTTTGGTATTGACTACTATTTATTACTTTTGTTTTTTTCATCCAAAGTGTGATGAAACTGATGAAAAACGTCGTACGTGACTATGCTGGTAAAGGAATTCCAAACTCGTGTCATTAAAGCCCTCGCCTTCGGCTTCGGGCTTCTAATAGACACTCGTTTGTAATTCCTCGTTTACCACCCTTGTTACGTTATAAACTATTACGTGTATTCGAAGATGTACCTACTTTATATTTTTCTAAATACAGTTCACACGTACCTGCAAGGAACTTTAGGCGCGGGTGTGGTCGTTGTCTCAATTGTAGCTAAAGTCTCATTAGTATCCTCCAGTGCCACAGTGGTTGGCAACACGTCATTAGCTTCTCCTGTGATATTTATCTTCCCATCAGTCTCATCTGGTGCATCTTTCAAACCTTTTTCCTTGCTCAGTGCCTCTGCTTCTTCATAAGTGAACTCCGTTGCCTCCGAGGCTGTGATCAGATTATTTGGCTCTGAAGTAACGTTTTTCGTTTCTTGCGCCGTCGTTCCACATAAAACTGCAAAACACAATTAATAATAACTTATAACACATTTAATATTATTCTTTATCTTTAAATAATTTATTAGTACACAATAAAGTTCAAGGAATACAACTATTAAAATACTTACAATAAAACTACACCTAAAAATTAAACTAAACTCGAACATAATAAAGTTAAACTAAATCCCATCAAAAACATAAATGTTAAATTAGAGCCAAGTTCTCGCATGCAACGTTGTCGACTTCGCCGACAAAAGAATTGAGATCTATATGGGCGCCAAGTTCTTTGCCCTAAATTTTTTAGATACAAGGACATGCGACATACTCAATGCATTTATTTTACTTGGGGTGTAATTCAATATCAAGACTGGACTTGGCTAGTTTTTACATATAAATGTATATTACATTTGTCTAATCATTAACCGATTTTCGTAAAGGTATGTACGCAAGTTAGTGTACGTCCTGTTACTTATACTGTTAGCTTGATAATAATACTATGTTACTTTGATAAAATTAAGTCAGTTTGTGAAAACTAGCCAAGTCAAATCTTGATATTGAATTACACCCCAAGTAAAATAAATGCATTGAGTATGTCGCATGTCCTTGTATCTAAAAAATTTAGGGCAAAGAACTTGGCGCCCATATAGATCTCAATTCTTTTGTCGGCGAAGTCGACAACGTTGCATGCGAGAACTTGGCTCTAATTTAACATTTATGTTTTTGATGGGATATCATTACTTTTTGTACAGAAATTTGAATTGACGCCCCACCTGTCTTGACTAGAGTGACGCGGGGTAGAGGGAGGGGCCGGACCGCTCCTCGCCACGCCGCGCTCCCGCGCTTCGCTATCCGTCCCCGCGCCACGGCAATTTATTAACCTTCTCTGTCTGTGTTGTGTGTGTGTGTGTGTGTGTGTGTGTGTGTGTGTGTGGTGTGTGTGTGAGAGAGAGAGTGCCATCTTACAAACAAAGAAAGAATTTTCCAAATCGGTTAGTAAATGACGGAGTTCTGAGGCAACAAGCATAAATAATAATAATAATAAAACTAAAAAATATCACTGTTTTTGATTTTTATATGTGTACACACACAATTACCAAGCTGAATGCCAAATTTCATCTTTCTAGGTCACCTGGAAGTGGGTTAGGTTTTTGATTACTAGTGAGTCAGTCAGTCAGTGATAAAAATGCCGTTTTTTGGACGTCAATATCTCAATAACTATTTCATCTACATTTATGAAATTTGTGGTTCTAGTTGTTCTCAGGGACCTAAATACATAAGCCAAATTTCATTTTTTTCTGTTGAATAGATTTGGAGTTATTGAGGGGTCAAAAGTGGCTCCAAACGGTTCGTGTAATATAACACACGGCTGCTGCTCGCCAGTTCCTGCGGTGAACTTGGCTGGACACGCTGCCGCGTGTCTAGATCTAAAAATGGCCCCTGCGGCATAGTGCCAAAGATGCTGGCGGCATTTCCTCGCTGAATCGCCAAACTGATTCTTTGAGCGAGGAAACCGCCAGCTCTCCGGTCACCAGTAACATCGATAAGCCTCTTCGAGATATTATTATATATATTATTCTTTATTGAGATATACAGATTAATATTACGCAATAATGTTTAAAAACGTAAACATGCTTACTTGTTAATAAGATGAAATACTGCAACATGGTTACGGCACGAGTCCACCGAACTATAACTTTGTCCTGAATGGTTAAATAATTTTACATAATTGTTTATAGGGAAGGAAAACCGCTTCAAAAACCGTCCAACTGCATACAATGTTGTAGGTATGTTTAACCTAGAACATTCCGAATCCAGTGCAGGAGGACACGGTTCTTATCGAGTGGAATTTAGTAGCGTAGACAGGTCTACCACAAAGATTTCTAAACCATTGCTTTGCGTAATTCAGATAGCAAAAAGTAAACAGGAAGAAGTACAATAAAATACAATAGAAGTACAATACAATACAATAGAAGTACTCTTTAATTGCGCACCTCATAAAACATACAGGAGAAATACAACGCAAGAAATCACAATTAGAGGTAAACAACAGGCGGGCGTATCGCTAAAGAGCGATCTCTTCTAGACAACCTTTGGGTAGTGGAGAACTTGAAAATGTATTTACCACTCCCACAAGAATATAATAATGGGATTGTTGTTTGAACATTGATATTGGTAGTAATTAGTTACCTGGTTAAATATCATTGGAAATAAAAATGATCTAGGATAAGTCAAGCTTATTACAAATAGTATATGTGTTATCAAACATAGGTAGAGTCATGTGGGTAAGTGTGCGCAAACCCATTTTATTTCGGACTGAAATACAGATACTTAGTAGACAGTAGGTACTTATAGCAAATTTCCTGTCTGCGTTATTATTTATTACCTAACTACTGTTATATTCTTCCTGCCAGCTAAGAGGCCTTATTCCTTTAAATTTTATTATTTTCATAATATGACAAAAATATATTTGGAATTTAAAAAATCTTTTAAATGTGAATAATACATTTCCCTCAGTTCTAGAAAGTAACAAACAAAGCTATTTAATTATTTCATTGCGTGCAGTCGAAAATAAGTAGAAAAACCCATTTTCTGCGTAAATTTTGTCAAATTCGAGTAAGGAATTAAGTTTATGTATAATGTTATCATGAAGACATAAACTTAATTTCTTGATACCATATGGGCCAGACGGTGCGTTGGACTTATTTACTGTACTCTATGAAACGGCCAAGCCATACTTTTGAAACTAAGGTGCAGGCTTAGTAAACTCAGGGCTTAGGGACTTGAAGCCAGTTGATGCCATACTTTTTAAACAATTTTTTTTTAAGTGGTAGGGTAAGTAAAGTCAGGGCTTAGGGGCTTGGCTTTTCCTGGGGTCATAACTTTTTTACAGCGAAAGCGTTATGAGCATGTGAGTCTTTCCCGCCAATTTTACATGAAATGTTTTTGGTGGGATCTCATTTCTTTTTGCATTTCTTTTTTGTTCTGTAGCGTTTCTTGAGCGTCATCTGAAGTAGTAATACCTAATTGTGTATTTAAGAAATACTTACGTTTAAGCTATATATATATATACTTTTATCCCCTATCATGGGAAACCCATACAAACTTCCATCCCCTTATTTAAAGGATGGGGTGGGGAGTGATTTTCAAAAAATCCTAGAATAAGTATTTTATTTACAACAAGAGGGACTCCTTATCAATATTCAGATATAAATTTTCAGACCTCTAGTATCATAATTTGACAGTGCTGTAAAGCATTATCAACAATTAGCATTTTTGTAAAATGTTGTTTATGCTGCGTTTTTCGGTTCGATCTTTCTGCATCTAACTAGAGTTCTGGGTTACCCTCATTGGCAGATTTTTTCTCACCGATTGTAAGGCTTTGCATAATGCTCATTTCGCAGGAATTTTCTTCAGCTGAAACGGGCAATAATTTCTGAATGTTTCAGCGTATCCTGGTTAATTAGGTTCAGTTAGGTTAGGTTTATTTTATAACTTCTCAGAAAAGTAACTGGTATCAGTAGAATATGCGATATCAGCATTATGGGAAACATTACGCTCGATAAAACAATTTTCTGCGAAACATTAGTAAACCTAGAATAATAATATATGTAAGACCGTTACGACACATGATAATAATAATTTCCTAATTTCTGAAAGTGACAACTGTCAGCGTAATTCCAAGCGTTAATCGGCTCTGAATTGACAACATTTCATATTTATAACAGGTGGAAATTAATACAGAGATCGACAGGGCTTTATGTCGTGTACCTTAAAAAAAATCTTTGAATTTATTTTTCTGTATTCAAAGAAATATAAGAAAAAACATAAAATAACTGCAATCTAAGACAATACGGTCTGAATAGGGTTGTTGTCTAAACCAAAGAGCGAATATATATATATATATTTTATTTGACGTTGACAGATGACAGATGCATACGGAGTTTTATTAAGTTTTTTTTAATAAGAAAACCGACTAAAGTATCCGTTCCATTAAGTTCTAGTTTTGGTGTTGCCACATTTTAAAATGAGCATGTTTTTATAAATTAATAATAAAATAAATAATCATCTCAGAAAATAAATAACAACAGAGATAACTTCATCTTTTTAAGCAGAATTCAGAAAAGTAATAAAATGATAGTCTTAAAAATATGAAATGTTGTCAATTACGTAGTAGGTGCAACTCCCGCATGGTATTAACAGTCCAGCCGCGCAGGCGCGGGGGCAAGTTTTAATCAAGAACATTGATTACTCAACGGACAAGTTCCCGTAATAGAAACCCAGCTTAAGCGATCCGACATCGTATTATGAGCGGTCTTCGGGCCACTTTGATGGCATACAATGACATTAAAGTGCATGGTGCGCTATAGGATTATTTGAAGTTTAATTGCATTGTTGTAAGAGAAGTTACTGTAGTAATATTTTTCGGTAAAATAAATTCACACAAAATATTTGTATCACCGTATTTGCATTAATTTCTATATTCATATGTATTATATCCATATTCATTTGTAATACAATATATGTAAAGCCTGACCAGAAATATATGAGGATGCGCCATATTGCGGAATTTCACTGGAACTAATTTCTTACACTGGCAATGATTATATTATGATGGTTTGACAACAATGACAATGTCATTTGTTCAGTGTCTTTCACAGAGTACCTTTGTATGTGTCTTTAAAAGACGCATTTTTAAAAATATCGATAGAAAATGCCGAAAACCATTTAGAATCGTGACCGTAATATTATAAATAAATTGTACAGGTGTTAACTACACGAAAAACAGTCAGGAATAAAATTCAATTAAATGGCATTACAAGGTTAACATAGTGGAACTGACAGGTATCCAAACTAATGTCATTATAGTGCGTTGCGATTGGTTGCAAAATTATTGCCATATAAATCTTATAAATAGCGCCCTCTTGACAAACATTTATTTCTGGTCAGGCTTTAGTAGTATTTTCATATACGAATATGTATTTATCAATGTACCTAATGTGTTTGTTTCGACATTTGTATCGTGTGCATACATTTGTATCGTGTGTATACACGTTTTGTTGTACACCCATCCCGCACCAATAATTTCTCTGTTTGGCCTTGTCGTTGACTGGCAGAGAATGCCTTATGGCATTATGTCTGCAATTTGTACTTATTTTTAATTTGCAATAAAGTTCAAATAAAAAATATCTACTCATGATATAGATACTTATTTGACGTTTTCTGTACAAAGATACATTACTCGTAATTTAAGACTCGCGGACACGAAATCATTTATTTTTAGAACTGTTGGGCCCAGATATTTAACGGTCATATACGTAACGTCTATAGACGTAGTATCCGTTGAATGTAGTGTCTTGCGATTCCTAAGAAGGGTGTTACGGCACTAACACTGAGTATTACTACTTTATTCATATTTATATCTATTTGGAGTAATGTGGAAATCATATAACTATGCAGGTGAACTATCTACCATCAAACACCGCCTGGAAACTTACCATCTTGATGTCTTAGTGGCCATTACAGCGAATGTGCCAACATATTATGTTTAACTGTTCGCTAATCATTCGAGTATGTCGCCGATGTCGCATTATTCAAGAAGTTACTAACACTGGATGTGCCCAAGTGGAAACCTGGGAATAGAACTCGCCGCTTTGCATCGATTGCTGCGGCAGCCGCCGATAATGATCCGTCTTCGCACATTATAACAACTCCACGGCGAAAAATGATATTAGTAGTGGACGACGAGTGGACGACGCGTCGTACCTACATTTTTTTAAATTAAATCAAGTAAATATGATAGAGGGCTTAAATTTCAATATTTGGCATAGAATCAGTCGCCGTTGAGTTGTTATAATGTGCAAAAACCTTTACTCGAAACCATCAAAATTCTCATCTTCATTGTCATCGATATCGTCTTCGTGTTCGTTATTATCATCATTATTAACATCCACACTTAAGGTGGCTCTTCAAATTTCTAGTCAGATCAGAGGAATTAAAGTAATCTTATGTACGCTTATATCTTAGGTTTTTACTCGAGACCATCATCATTGACATCTTCATTGTCATCGTCATCGTCTTCGTTTACGTCATCATCATTATCATAAACATCCGCTCTTAAAGGTGGATCTTCAAATTTCTAGTCAGATCAGAGGAATAACAGTAATCTTATGTTATTAGATGTATGCTTAAATCTCACGTTTTTTCTCGAGACCATCATCATTGTCATCCTCATTGTCATCGTGTTCGTGTTTGGCATCGTCGTCATCAATGTCATCGTTATCAACATCCGTACAGGAATGACATTAATCTTATGAGAAACTACCTAGCAACCGATAACACACATTTTTTACCCGGCTGTGTCTTTTTGAAAAATTAATACTTTAAACATTATTTTTCTATTGATATTATATTTTTATTAAATCTCATACATAGACAACACGCTGTGAACGTTTTCGTCGGCCGGGGACCGCCGTGCGGGCCTGAATAATGCGCCGCGGCGCCGCGGCCTGTTTGACAGATGTCAACGACAGAACAAAATAAACAAAAAGATCAAAATATTACTTATTGTCCTGAATTTTTATCATACAACAATGTTTCCAGTTTACGTTTATCCTGATTATTCTTCAATTCACAATCCAGCGATATTTCCAGTTTTCCGGTCTTGGATTTCCAGTGCACCTTAATACAGTGATCTATTCTTTCAAGTGTTAATTTTGTTTCAAGTGTTTAGTGTTTTTTGTGTAACTCGATTATGATTATTTTTAAGTAGAGTGTTTAAGTAAGCTTAGTGTTAATGCAACCCGCAAGTCAAATGGTGTAAGCACGTCGCCTCATACATGTAGCCTCTGCAACAGATCTTTCACTACCACTAAAGGCCTGAACACACATTTCTCAAAAACACATAGGAATTGCATTACCCAGTACCCCAAAGTAGTTCTCATACCCCGCCTTTTTCATCTGCAAGCACTAGTCAATCAGCTGTCCCATTTCATCTTCACATCAGTAGTTTAAAAAATAACATTTCAATAGTAAAAAGAATACCTCGTGGGGCCAGAATTACCGTCGCCTCGCATCTTTCAAAAGTAATAGAAAAATGTTTAACTAGCAACAGTATCGAAGATTGGCAAAATCTACTTTTATTTTCATACCGCACCCTTTGTTAAGAACAGCGCCATCTACAAAGCCTTCATCGAACTCTGTAGATGGCTTAGTTACTGAAGTAAATATGTATTGAGTAAGCTATCGATTATTATAGACCCTAAGTATGTAGTTCCCAGCCAACCCAATAGAGGGCGCTGAAACTAATTGTACCTGTCTTAGATTAATATAGAATTAAGATTTAGTTAGTGCACTTTCAAATATACACCATCGGAAGCACACGTTGTCTCTCTTCATCCCCCCGGTCCATCCACAAGAAGACATTGGTGACCCCGCCGAGAAGATTCTCTCATCTGAAGACGCATACTACTGTGACTGCTAGGCGAAGTGCGCTTGGTAAACAACACGTAAAATCGACGAGAGAAGCGGTAAGCAGCCATTTTTCGCTATTCCGTTCCGACGTCGTCGACACGTGGTGGATCGGGGATTTAGACCAGCAACGAGGATAACTGTGGTGCTACAACTATTAACATCTTCACACTCACGGAGATTTCAACCAAAACATCAGGAAAGTCCTCGTACGACGGCAATCGAGCACGTTACGAGATCAATACCAACCTATTGTTCCATTTACCAAGGAAGAGTCGAGGAGAAAAGAAGAAAAGCTACGACCAGGTCTCTATTACCAAGTAAGTGGCTGGCAAATTACATAACGGGCTAGGCAATTCGAAATTCCTTCATCTTACGCACTTAAAATTTATAACCTAACTGTACTTACACGTGGCATACCTACTTGAGTTCATTGTATTTCTACTATATTTCAATATGTCTACATCCGAATCTGATAGTGAATCAACCACCATTGTAGGTAACGTTAAACTAAAGGATTTAATTAAAAAAAGGGGAGTAGTTAAGACAAAATTAACCTTGTTCAAAAAATATTTGTCGAAAATTAAAGCTGATTCCTTGACTGCCGAACATTTAATCGATTTAGAATTGCGTACCGCAAGAATAACAAGTGTTTTTAAAGATTTCGAATCCATTCAAGACAAAATTGAAACTCTAAGCGAAGGCTCGAAGGCCATTTAGAGGAAAGAGAGACCTTTGAAAACACTTATTTTAATTGTGTATCCTTAAGCAAAAGCTATTTAGCACAGGTAGTCAGTCCAGGAAGCCCTGGGAATTCCGACGGCAACGCCCACCAGGTCTGCGCGCCACGTGAGCATGAGACAATTAAATACCCAGATATATCTTTGCCTTCCTTTAATGGGAACTTAACCGACTGGATTGAATTCCGGGACACTTTCGATGCACTCGTAAATCAAACCAGTCTAAAACCAATTCAAAAATTTAAATACTTAAAAAGTTGTTTGACGAGTAGTGCATTGGAGGTTCTCAGTTCATTGGAGTATGCAGAGGAAAGTCACGCCATAGCTTGGCAATTATTGTGCGAGAGATATAATAGCCCTAAGACGCTCGTTTACACCCATTTAAGAGCATTGTTAAATATCGATACCGTACCTTCCACCGCCACAGCCCTTAGATCATTAAATGATAATATTTCTAAACACTTGCGAATACTTAGATCACTAAAAGTCTCAACTGAGGACTGGGATTTGCTAATTATATTTTTTCTCAGCTCCAAACTAGAAAAACCTTTACAAAACAGGTGGGAGGAAAAAATTAATTCCCGTGAATTGCCTACGTTACAGGAGTTCAAGTCGTTCTTGCGATCTCAAGCCGACCTCAAGGAGGCAGTGAGTCCCGCCGAGCCCTCGAAGCCCGCATGCCGCGAGCTCCCGCCGAGGAAGGCGATGGTGACCACGTGCCCTCCGTCCCATACCAACAGTAAGGTAACACCCAAATATAGTACCTATCGTAACCAATGTCCGAACTGTAAGGAGGTTCATTTTATAAACCAATGTCCTAAGTTTATGGCTCTGAATGCAACGTCGCGCATTCGTGTCGTGAAAAGATTAGGCCTTTGCCTAAACTGCTTAGGCTCGAATCATATTCTACCTAATTGCCGCGCGAGTAACTGCAGAACATGCAAAGGTAAGCATCACACGCTCTTACACATTACAAATACCGACACAACCGAATCAAACCCAACTCGACAATCAACACTTTATAGTACTAACGAACAGACTACCTCTGTAGAATCACAGTCAGTCAATTTAATAACTAACCAACGACCATCGAATTCATCACGTGATAGCAATACCTATTCACAAGCTCAAAACAAATGTGTAATTTTATCCACAGCTCGAGTTAAGGTGTTAGATAAACACAATCAGACCGTTATTTTACGAGCCCTACTTGACTCTGGATCCCAATCGAATTTTATAACCGAAAATGCATACAATAAATTAAATTTACCTATTCAAAAACAAACCTAGAAGTCTTAGGATTTAACGAAAACGTAACCAATGTTAATCAGTTATGCAATTTAACAATCCAGTCAAACGATGACTCATTCTCAACCAACTTATCTTGTTTTATTGTACCTAACATCTGTCACTTACCAACATTCGCGAGAGATGCAAAACCCTTTAATATACCTAAACGATTCCATTTAGCAGACGAATTATTTTACCAAGGTGGGGAAATTGACTTGTTACTAGGAGCTGAACAATTTTATCAGCTGCTTTGTATAGGGCAGCACCGATTAGGTGATGGCTTGCCAATACTTCAAAGGACCCGACTAGGTTATGTAATATCCGGCCCGTACTCAACCAACCTGCACCAAAAAGTTAGATGTAACCTAATACAAACAAAAATGCTTCAGACCTTCTGGAATTCGGACGAATTACATCCCGTAACCACCATACCAGATGATGAGTACATAAAGTGCGAGAAAATATTCAATGAGCACTCCAGAACTTCTGATGGTAACTTTGTGGTAACTATTCCCTTTAAGGAGCCGCCAACATCTTTGGGCAAGTCGCGATCCATAGTTTATAAAAGATTTAAAACATTAGAATCTAAATTTTCCCGGGCCCCCGAATATAAACAAAAATATGTTCAATTCATGAAAGATTTTGAAATGGCAGGTCACATGGTTCAGGTAAAAAACACGGAGCAATGTAATTATTTACCTCATCATGCAGTTTTAACACCCCACAAGCTCTCGACACCAATTAGAGTCGTTATTGACGCGTCATTTAAAACTGATAATAAAAGGTCACTTAACGATATTCAATACAAAGGTACAATAAACCAAGATGACATAGTAAACATATTGCTAAGATTCCGGAAAAATAAATACGTGATAAGCGCAGATATCGAACGTATGTATAGAATGATATATATCAACCCAAACCAACGACCTTTACAATGCATTTTATGGCGCGAAAACCCTACGGAACCTTTACGTACATACATACTCACTACACTCAGCTTCGGCTTAAAAAGTGCGCCCCACCTAGCTACTCGCTGCCTACAACAGCTCGCGCAAGAAAACCAACACCAGTACCCAGAAGCAGCTGCGGCGATCTGCGGCAGCTTCTATATGGATGACCTTCTCCATGGAGGCGACGACGAGCAACAACTAGGAGAAACAGCTGTTCGCATCCAGCAAATCCTGTCTGGAGCGAATTTTTACCTACGAAAATGGAAATCGAACTCCGAGAATATATTAAAAACAGTGAGTAATACCGAACACACACACACTACCACATCACTTTCCCCACTCGCGCATGATACGCATAAAGTGCTAGGACTAGCGTGGTGTAGCGATAGTGATTACTTAACGTACCAATTCAAACATGAGCCAGTGCCAGAGCCTTTAACTAAGCGCAAGATTTTATCCTTAGCCTCAGCTGTTTATGACCCAATCGGTCTATTAAATCCGACATTAATTATCGCTAAATGCATTATCCAGCGATTATGGAAAGAAAACAAAATCGACTGGGATGTTCCTTTACCAATAAGCATTATAAACGAATGGGAAACATTTTATACAAAGTTGTTTACTCTAAACTCACTTCGTGTACCTAGACACGCGCTTATCAACGATTACGTAACATTGCAGCTGCATGGGTTCTCGGACAGCTCATTAACTGCATTCGGATGCGCTATCTATATTCGCACTATAGATAAATACGGAAATATTTTAACTCGATTATTGTGTTCTAAGACAAGGGTGGCGCGCAATGAAACAATCCCTAAGCTTGAGTTGAGAGCCGCATTGTTGCTTGCGCAGTTATATAAAAAAGTAAACAATGCACTTAAGTGTACCTTTACAAAAACATATTTTTGGTGCGATTCGAATGAAGCATTGGCTTGGATAAAATCACAACAACCAAATAACCTTACTTGTTTTGTCAAAAACCGCGTAATTGAAATACAAAGTTTCAAGGGTCTCGTCGAGCGACAATTCCGCTGATCTTTTAACCAGGGGGGTACAAGCGGATAAATTGGCCGACTGCGCCCTCTGGTGGGAAGGACCTTCGTGGTTAAAGAAACATAGTGACGAATGGCCTACTTATAAAACGTCTAATACACATTTACCAAATTCCGAATCGACCGAAACGCATTGTATCGTAAGTACAAATTTGCAACCAAACTTATTCATAGACCGGTTATTTCGAAGATGGTCACATGTAAACAAACTAATTAACTGTATCGCATTTATATTCCGATTCACGAATAATTGTTTAAACAAAAATAATAAACTTTCAGGTCCATTTTCCGTTGACGAGTTAAAATTTGCATTAAATAAGTTAATCGAAATCTCACAAATCGAAATGTTTCCAACCGAATATAATTTACTTAAAAGCAATAAACCGTTACTAAAATCATCTAGTTTATTGTCCCTAAATCCGTTTATGGATAATAGGCTTATAAGAGTAGGAGGTCGTTTAGGTCTGTCCGATTACAGTTACGATAAAAAACATCCTATGGGTCGTTCTCAAAATATTTGCACCGCCACCTGTCAACAGGTTTGTCTTAAAAGAAATTTTTTACACCGCATTATTTCATTATTCATTTATCATCACATATCTAAAGACACTTTTTACACAGAGGCCAAATGCTTTCAATTAAAAGTAAAGTATATTAATAGACAAAAAAACGATTTAAAACTAGGTTTTGTCGGTCACTTGCCGTGTCCCAACGCGAGGTACTCATGTTTCGTTGTAATAAAAACATATACATTACCGACTTAGCTTAAGTTCAGTACTCCATTTTATTTTCATATATGATGAAGATTGAATACTACCATATCGAATAATAATACTATGCTATTTTGCGAATTATTTGCAATTTAAGTTTGTCCAGGCCATTTTTTGTCGTTCACTTGTCATGAGACAAACATTACAATTGTGTGACTACTATTTCGTTTCCCCTGCATAACCCCGCATAAATCGAGACCTTCAGTTGCCACCTAACACTGTTCCGAGTGACACGTCGTCAGTGTGCTGCACTAAAAAAATATGGTGCATACTCTTACGCGAGCGGGAGTTTGTAATGGGTATGTAGTCTATATTCTGCCTTCCATATTTTGGTTGACGTGTGTACTATTGCATTCATTTTAATTTATAGCGTGTAAAGTATGGTCTACTTTTATGTGTATAAATATGCAGTTCATCAACGAAATACTTTATTTGTTTTGATGACATAACTGTCATTTTGTCCATCACCTGTATGCCGTTCACTTGTCTATATAAAAACAGGTGAACGACACATACGGCAGGTGAACGACAATTATTTAAACACCTATACAAAATTATTTGAAAACCAGGTTTTATCGGTCACTCGCCGTGTCTCAAATCATGTTTCGTTGTTATAAAAACATATATATTACCGAAATAGCTTAGTTTGAGTATTCCATTTTACTTTTAAGCTGTCTTAGGAATCCTTAGCAGGCGGCGCCCGCACCAGATTTTAAAGCATCAGTCCTCTGCCTGTCAGCGGCTTTGAGCGTCCAGGTCTCTGCCCCATAAAGAGATATAGAGAAGACAAGGGCACAGAAGAGGTGCATATTAGTTCGGTTAGGGATGTGTCTATCTTTCCATATTTTGCCGCGTTGGGTCATCGCTGTTTTGGCCATTCCGGTTCGCCTGCGAATCTCTGGTTTCCATGTGCCTCTATTTGTGATAACGGAGCCAAGGTACTGGAACTGATCAACAGTTTCAAACTCTTGAAGCAAGTTAGTACTTTGTCGACTAGTAATGGTCGACTATCATCAGCTCGGTCTTATATTTATTAATATCGAGACCCATTTTGAGGCTGGTTGTTTTGAGTCATTCCAAAAGTTGGGCCACTTCTGCTTCGGGTGATGCAAAATAAGCGATGTCTACCACGTACTTTCAAGGGCTCCATATCTGTTAAATAGTATTGGGGATATTATGCATCCCTGTCCGGAACTTAAAGTTCTTGTATGTGACATCTCCTACTGACACCATTCTGTGTTCAGACTCGTAAAGGCTTTATAAAGTGTTACCAGATGTGCTGGCAGCTTCAGACAATACCTCCCATAACTTATCCCACCTGACGCAGCCGAAGGCTTTCTGGTTATCAGATGTGAAGGAATTCCTCGAAGATGACGAAAACAGCAGTAAGTTACTCAGCGGGTTAGAAAGAATATGTCAAAAGAGGCAGCATCAGGATGCATAAATGTTATTTAAATGATTCGCTGTTGAACCTTCATAAGAAATTTAAAAAATCACGTGGGTATGCTTGAGTTTTGCATCTTTTTGCCGGTTATGACCTTTCTGGGTAGTACAGGCTTCAAAAAACCTCCTGAGAAATGTCCTGTGATATGAGAATTAAATGCTTGTTTTTTTATGCAAATTACTAACATAAGGAAAAAAGAAAAACAAAAACAATCAAAAAACCACTACTTGACAGTTCGACGTAGATTTTTATTTAAAATGTCACTTACCTGCAACCGTCGTCGTTAACCTGCTAACAAATTCAGTGAAGTTGGAACATATTTGTCGCAAACCTGCACCCATTGTCGATAACTTGGTAACAAATGTCGTTTACCTGACATCGATGTCTTTCACCTGTCGACCTAAAATTTCAAACACCTATATCTTCTAAGATATTCAATTTAACTACTTCCCTCGACGTAATATCTATTGTCTGAATATATTTCTAGCGATCCTATGAAAAATAAAAGAAGAAATCGCAACTTTAAAAAAAAATGCAAATTTAACGCAGCGGTGCAAATTTTTTGAGAACGACCCCTATTATTTTATCACACAAACACATTTTAACCAAGCTCATCATGAGTGACCAGCATGTGAGACTGCTGCACGCCGGACCCCAGCTGCTACTATCATCGATACGAGAGCGATTCTGGCCGATTAATGGTAAGCGACTAGCCAATAAAATAGTTGAAAAATGCGTGACTTGCTTCAGAGCCAAACCTAGGTCACAAATTCCGATCATGGGTAACCTACCACCAACTAGAGTAACCCCTGCGCCCCCCTTTTTGTTTACGACATTGGACTACGGAGGCCCGTATACTGTCAGGGACAGGAGGGGACGTGGCTACAAAACCTATAAATGTTACATAGCTATTTTTAATTGCATGGCAACGAAGGCTGTTCACATCGAATTAATTTCAGGTTTGCAAACGGAAGCATTTCTTTCGGCATTTAAAAGATTTACAAGTAGAAGAGGCGTCCCGAAAGAAATGCTATCGGATAATGCTTCGACGTTTCATGGAGCCTGTAACGAGTTGACAGAACTGTATAATTTTCTTAACAATTACTCTAATGAACTGATAGCTTCCTGTGCAAAGGAGAGAATCCAATGGAAATTCCTTCCTCCATACACCCCCCACATGGGAGGTCTCCACGAATCTTCTATTAGACGATGTAAATTCCATTTAAAACGTGTACTAGGTCAGGCACTTTTAACTTACGAGGAATTCTCTACTATACTTGTACAAGTTGAAGGAATTTTAAATTCTCGTCCGTTATGCCCTATTCCAAATTCAAATACCGATGAAATTACATGTTTAACGCCAGCCCACTTCTTGATTAGTAGAACACCTAATTCAATGCCCGATTACGACTATAAAGATGTACCTACGAACCGACTCACTCTTCACCAACAATTGCAACAACTGCAGCAGGATTTCTGGAACCGATGGTCACGGGACTACTTAGGACTGTTGCAGGAACGAACAAAGTGGAGATGCTCCAAAGGCGGCACTCTTCGCGTGGGCGCCGTGGTGCTGGTGCGGGAGGAGCGCCTGCCGCCCTGCCTGTGGAGGCTGGGCCGCATCGTCAGCTGCTGCGCGGGCCGCGACGGCGTCGCGAGGGTAGCCGAGATCCAAACAGCGAGAGGCATCATCAAACGGTCGTTTAATAATATCTGCCCGTTACCGATCGACGCGATAGACACATAAGCCTACATATAATTTACCTATGTATAGTATAGTCATAATATTATTAAATAAGAATTAAGTCCCTTATAATATGATTAGCAAACACTTACCTAATGTTATCTAAGTTTCATTCTTATTTGAATAAAATATTACCCTTGGTCGTTTTCATAACCCGTACACAGAACAAATTGCCTGGTACTAACTTACTATCAAATAATTAACCTTTTAATCTCATACCTAAATGTAATATTAAATTAATATTTCCCTAATTATAACGAAGTTTAAGTACCAAGCAGTTTGTGTTGTGCTCCTTTCGACGTAACACATGATTAAGTACTTTGATTACCTATCTCAATATTTACATTACTATCCAATTAGCAAATATGTACCTAATCATGAGATTCGTTGAAAGAGGCATAACAATGGATCTGCCGTGCAAGCGGAGGGGACGCATGTGCAGTTAAACACGTACTCACTTGCGACCTTTCCAAACTTCATGACAGACCGGTTGTTGTTCGTAACAACTCCCTTAGTAGAGGATCCCTTTAAGAACGACCTTCACCGAGATGTTTATTTGATTAAATGTATTTTATATTTAATTTAATATGTCAATAAATATATTGCATATGGGTTGCCTAACAAATTTTAGTCCAGGGTATGTTTAATTAATGACTAAAAAAAAATTTTTTTTTAACATTTGATTATTAGATAAATTCTATACCAATCGAAAGTATGAAGCCCATAGAATATGCAAACGTTAGGTTGCCTATTCTTTTCCCGTCACAACTATCGGGTAGCCAGGTTTAAACTGGTAAATCTATACTAGCATTTTGCAACGGTCTGATTATTGAATTGAAATTAAATAACATTAAAGATTATTTTATTATGAACACGGTGGTATAGGGTTGCCTGCGAAAAATCAGTCCAGAATTCCGGTTGTCGAATTTTGAAAAGTAAAATATTGCAGCGAGTGAATGTGTGCGACTGAGAGGTCCCAACCAAAACCATCCCATACGATAGAAGAGGACACAGCATAGCAGCTGTTTGAAGTCCGCCCATTTAAAAAAAGAGAGTGCGCATGCTATTTGTGCTTGAAAATGAAAAGGATAGCGATAGACTCGTATATGCTGTGCATTATTTTGGAGTAGATTGTCGCTATAGATACAATAAAATGCATGGTATAATAATATACTCCGCCTGGTACTCTCTTCCGAGACTCGCGAACCACGTGACTGACACAAGCCTACGTCATCATGGTGTTCAGAGATTCTCATACTTTTAAATGTTGGAGAATTTTAACCAACGGTGAAAAGTGTTTAAACGGCATTAATTTTAAGTGATTCAAGTAGAAACATAGGTAGTAGAATAAAACAAATGTAATGTATCTAATCTTTCGGAGTTTCTTCTCAACAGTGGTCACCTCTTGTGAAATGTCGATAGACTCAGACATGTAAAAGTGCCCTTGTGGCCTACTTGCAGAATAAAGATCATTATTTAATTAATTAATTGATTAAAAAAAAAGTTAAATAACTATTTCTCTATTTTAATAATAAACTACTCCAAAATAATGCACAGCATATACGAGTCTATCGCTATGCTTTTCATTTTCAAGCACAAATAGCATGCGCACTCTCTTTTTTTAAATGGGCGGACTTCAAACAGCTGCTATGCTGTGTCCTCTTCTATCGTATGGGATGGTTTTGGTTGGGACCTCTCAGTCGCACACATTCACTCGCTGCAATATTTTACTTTTCAAAATTCGACAACCGGAATTCTGGACTGATTTTTCGCAGGCAACCCTATACCACCGTGTTCATAATAAAATAATCTTTAATGTTATTTAATTTCAATTCAATAATCAGACCGTTGCAAAATGCTAGTATAGATTTACCAGTTTAAACCTGGCTACCCGATAGTTGTGACGGGAAAAGAATAGGCAACCTAACGTTTGCATATTCTATGGGCTTCATACTTTCGATTGGTATAGAATTTATCTAATAATCAAATGTTAAAAAAAATTTTTTTTTTAATCATTAATTAAACATACCCTGGACTAAAATTTGTTAGGCAACCCATATGCAATATATTTATTGACATATTAAATTAAATATAAAATACATTTCATCAAATAAACATCTCGGTGAAGGTCGTTCTTAAAGGGATCTTAGACTACCTTGCCCCGGAGCATGTTAAGAACAGCGCCATCTACAAAGCCTTCATCGAACTCTGTAGATGGCTTAGTTACTGAAGTAAATATGTATTGAGTAAGCTATCGATTATTATAGACCCTAAGTATGTAGTTCCCAGCCAACCCAATAGAGGGCGCTGAAACTAATTGTACCTGTCTTAGATTAATATAGAATTAAGATTTAGTTAGTGCACTTTCAAATATACACCATCGGAAGCACACGTTGTCTCTCTTCATCCCCCCGGTCCATCCACAAGAAGACATTGCCATCCACAAGAAGACACCCTTCATGCCCATAATGACAAAGCACACACATCTCTCACCCAAAAAATGCCCATAATGACAAAACACACACATCTCTCACCCAAAAAATGAAAAATAATTGTATCAGTCAGTCTTCACCACCAGCTTCACTGCCTGCACCGCCAAAACAATATGACAGGCCATACAACCGCATCAAGAGCATTGAGTCAAAAGTTAGCGACGGTGATTTAAAAGGTGCCGCTCGCCTTCTTTTTTCAAGCGACGTGCTCTCACCAGACAACCCGGACACCCTTTTGGCCCTACAAACAAAACACCCCCCAGCTCCTCCAACACCCTATTTTTTGGATCCACCAACGGCTCCCCAGGCCTGCCTAGAAATCCATGACAAGGACATCATTCAAGCGATTTTTACTTTCAAAACCGGTTCTGCTGCAGGGCTGGATGGTATCTCACCCCAACACTTAAAAGATTTAACATCTCACTCCACAGGTGATGCAGGCGAAAAACTCGTAAATTCTTTAACGAAATTAATTAATAACATGTATTTGGGCAATATCAACCCCCAAATAGTCCCCATTTTATACGGCGCAAACCTGATCGCTCTCACCAAAAAAGACGGAGACCAATTGCCGTTGGTTCAACACTTCGCCGACTAGCATCCAAAATTGCAGTTCGTCACATCGTATCCAAACTGCAACCTCAGTTTGAACCCGTACAGTTGGGCTTTGGTACAAAAGGAGGCTGTGAGGCAGCAGTCCAATCCCTGCGCTCATACCTCTCGTCACCGTCGTGCGAAGTGTTGATCAAAATTGACGTAAAGAATGCATTTAATTCGATAAACAGGGACACTCTGCTAACAGAAATCAAACACAGTATTCCAGAAATTTATTATTACCTACAACATTGTTACGCAGATCCAACAAAATTATTATACCGCTCAAATCTTTTACCTTCAGAAGTCGGCTGTCAGCAGGGTGACCCTCTCGGACCAGCAATTTATAGTTTGGCTATCAACCCCATTATTCAAAATTTAAAATCAAAATTTAACGTCTGGTATTTGGACGACGGGACTCTTGGAGGCGACATGGACACTGTTCTTTCCGATTTCCGATCCGACCATCCAAACAAAGTTTAAAAACAGCTTTTGGCTTAGAGTTAAATTTTAATAAATGTGAACTCTATAACCAAAGTTTGTTAAGTGATACCGATGTAAAAGAGAAATTCGATAAAGTGACACCTGACATTAAAATAGTCACCAAGAGTTCGCTTTGCCTCCTTGGCTCGCCGATCTTTGAATATTCTTTTTCCGACTATATACTAAGTTATGTTTCAAAATTCCAAAACTGTGCAGACCGCCTTGTCCAAATAAGCCCTCACTACTCAATATCAATCCTTAAATTTTGCCTTTTTGTTCCAAAATTAACATAATTATGTACTTCGCTGCTGCCCCTTGTGGAAATTTCCAAATCTCTTATTACCTCTGGATGATCTTATTAAAACAAATTTAGAAACAATTTTAAACATACAACTCAGCGAACAATCCTGGACTCAGGCATCCCTTCCCATTCGTTACGGTGGGATGGGAATACGCAAAATTAGTAGTGTTTCCTTACCGGCATTTTTGTCTTCTGTCCATAGCTCAGTTAATCTTGTAGGTAAAATCCTAAGGGTTCTGCCCTCAAACTATGAGATTACTGACTTGGCAGAAGCTAAAAATGCTTGGTCAATTGCTTGTCCGGGAAAGGATTTCCCTGACCACCCCATGTCCCAGAGGAGTTGGGATGACACTTTATGTAAAATTTCCGTTGATTTTCTCCTTAGCCGCAGCACAGGTCCTGATAGAGCCCGGCTGCTAGCCTCGGGCACCAAGGAAGCCGGCGGTTGGCTTCAAGCCTACCCCTCGCCAAATACCGGCACCTTCCTGGAGCCCGACACACTACGTGTGGCAACGTGCCTGCGGCTGGGGATAAAGACATGTACACCCCACAGATGCCCATGCGGCAACGATGTCGACCCTCTGGGCCACCACGGGCTGTCTTGTCAAAAAAGCGCCGGCTGTTTCTCTCGGCACGCCGCGCTTAACGACATCATCCGCCGTTCTCTTGCCAGCGTTAATGTCCCGGCTTTGCTGAAACCAACCGGCATCGCCAGAGACGATGGCAAGAGACCGGATGGGATGTCTTTGATTCCATGGAGATTGGGAAGGACACTGGTGTGGGACGCTACCTGTGTAGACACTCTGGCTCCTTCCCATCTCCATGGAACATCTCATAAGCCAGGCGCGGCGGCCGAAGCGGCCGAAAAATTAAAAGTTCACAAGTACAGGGGTCTCAGCTCTGAATACGATTTTGTTCCATTCGGAGTTGAGACCCTTGGTCCGTGGGGGCCCAGTGCTCATCAACTTTTTAGGCAGATCTCAAAAAAACTGGTTGACATCACGGGGGACCGAAGAGCTGGCAGCTTCCTCGCTCAACGCATTAGCGTTGCTATACAGCGAGGAAATGCTGCCAGCGTCTTCGGGACTATGCCAAAGGGGTCCGATTTTTTAAGTCTTTTTTAATACTAAATTTAATCTGTTTTAGCCTTTTATTTTAGTTAGTTAAGTTCTTAGTTTATAGTTAGTATTTAAATTTCTGTAGGTTTATGTGTTGCTTTATCTATTGTAAATTGTTTGTTGTTCAATTAAATATCTTATGAGATGTACTCTTATATCAGTATGACTTCCAGTATATCTATGTTCATGTGGCAGCTCTCAACTCCCGTCCCGATGCGTGCTATTGTCCCGCACTTAGCGCCGATTGCTGCCGCAGCCGCCGCTAATGCTCCGAGCGGCGCTTTTACTCGAGATGGATCGACGTATTTCCAGTCAAATTAGAGGTTCGCTTATGACAGTAATCTTATGTGGTAATCTGCGTGGAAACGTCGCTCACTTAAGTAATGATTGACAAAATAAAAGTGGAAAATTCAGTAACATACCTGAAATAAAAAAGCTTTGTCAGTATCGCCGCGTATCAACAGTCGGTATCCTCGAAAAAAAAATTTGGTGTCTCTTAAAGTCGTATTGCTGTCTTTCATTTTAAATGTTGACCGTGTTATACTAACAATCTGTAGATCATTGATCCGAGATAAATAATTTGAATTAAATTCAATTGAAAAGGTTGACAATACGCACGTGATAATTTGACGTTGCTAGCGTATAATATGTATGTGCCACGGTATGCTTGTTTGAAACTATCGATTAATTGAAAAACAATGCTTTGCCTTATGTCAATCGATAATAACTTACTGCATTTTCCTCATGGGGCGGTCTGGACAAAGCTACATAACTAAACTTAGAAAGAGTTCATAGCGCGATTCTAAAGGTGTCTGCTTCTCGTCCTTTCCTCTACCCTACTAACCTTCATTATAAGTATTTTGATGTTCTAACTGTTTGACAATTATTTATACTAAGCACGGTCTTAAACAGCACGCTACAATCCCTTATAGCACTGACTAATAAAAGGCGAAATGATATTGATTGCTCTTAAACTATACGAAGGAATCACTTCTGTTTTAGATGTTTTGGTTCCCTGGGTCCTCTCCGTTACAGTAGGCTAAATGTGAAACAGGATGTATATATCCGCTTAGCTACGCGAAATCTAAAAAAACAATCCAGAAAACACTGCAAAATATTATGTCATACGAAGATACGAAGAACTTACTAATTGTTTTAAGTTGATTTTTATGTAGTAATTCAGATTTAATATTATTGTATCCGATATATAATTGAATTCATTAAATAGGAACTAAATTATTGTATAATGTGTAAATGGTAATAAGTTAGTCCCTTTTAAGCCTGAAAACAACAGGTAATCCTAGTTCAGGCGTGCGTCATATAATCATATTTTGTTAGAGTAGAATGTCTTGGTCTATCTATAGTTATTATTACTATGACAATAAGTTATTATTCAATGAATATCTTATCTTATCTTAATGCTAATAATTATGCTAAAAAGTTTAGTAACTTGACTTATAATTAAGATTTTCGATACCCATTAGAAACTCATAGATTCATCAATTATTTGGGCTGGCAATAGTCAGGCGAGGGCAGACCGGTCAATTGTTTAATTACTTTTGGATTCCCTACACGTCCTCAATAGTCTCAAGTTTTAGGGTACCGTATACAAAATTTAATTTCGGAACGGTGGCAGCTAGTACGAGTATACGACACTATTGTTGAATTCTAAAATTGTATTCAAAATTAGTTTTCTATGGCGAATGGACATTGTTTAAGGAATAAGTCTTAACAGTTCACCGTACAGCGTTATCTGTTGTCAAATAAATAAATAAATAAATATCAGACAACGTGGTGGAAATTTGCTGAATAAAGGATTCCAGGGCCTAATTTTCTGATTAAATGCCTGTGAAAATAAAGAACGTTTCCTCTTCTATAATCCGATGTAATAGCAACATATCCTAGATTCATACAAGCCTTAACTTTTGACCACCGAAGGGACACATTTTATTTTTTGAACTGACAATGACCCATTTATGAAGATAAATGACATCTGTAACTCTAAGAATGGCTATTCAACTTAAAATAAATCAAACCTTTGACAATGGTAACTGTAAATGTCAGAGAGGCTCAAATAATAAATATACGCGAAATAATCCGTTCAAATTGTTTTGTTTAAATAAATAAGTGAATAATAAAAAATCGAATAATGTTCATATGCAGAACCTTGTCAATGTTTTTATTTTGTACCGCGAAACTCACATTACCTACTACTGACACGGGTGGAACTTTTTAATCCTGATTAATGACAACTATCAATTTAAGGAGTAAATGAGCTTAGCGGCTTTCATTCTCTTGGCTTAATTGAAAAAACTTCGTAGATTATAATTCTTACAATGTTTATTATTTATACTTTTTTCTCAAACATGCAATGAAATATCGTCATAACGTGCCTTATTACAGGTATTGAAATATCACTTTTCGGGCGGAACAGTTCGAGAGATTTGTAAATTTACCCAGCACGGAGACACCTCATCACACTTGGGAATTAGTTAATACTTCAACAAACGAGAATGGTACTTTTAATAAGCACTCACCCGAAAAATATTACAATGATACGTTACAAGCCATTATTACTAAAAATGACGCTGTATTCCCTAATACAACTCCTAAATTCGCTGGGAAAGTATCGATATTAAGAAATTTAACTGAAATTATAAAACGTTACACACAAAGCACTACACAAAAACCTTTATTGAAAGAATTTGATGAGTCTGAAAATGAAGACAGACAAAGTCCTAATAAAATGACCGGGTCAGTGGAACTTGTACCCGAGGATGAAGTCGAGGTAACAACTACAAGAGTGATCACTCTATTACCCGCCAAATCTAATCTTGGTGTAAATCGTCCTTTGCGACCTAGACCCTTAATAAGAGTTGAGTCTCCGGTCAAGGAAAGTGAGCGTAGTTTTTTTCGTAGTAACATAAGATCTCAAACTGTCGGCGAAAAAACTACAAAAAGGAGTATAAATGACGATGATTACGTGACACCAAAAATTATGTTGTCAACGAATGACGATGACATCGAAACAGAAGACAAATTTATTTCAACAAATGTCAGTGACAGTATAACTGTTGCTAGTTCGCCAGACATCGTCACTGGAAATAATAGATTTCCAAAAGCAAGTGAAGTAGAAAATAACAAGCAGACCGGAACTAACGTTCCCGAGGGCACGTATAAGGTTTCTTATCATGTCACTGGAAGTGTTAGTAGCAAACAAGCAAATAAAACTCTAAACCTTCCCGCTTACGAATTGACCTTAGATCCAGATGTCGTCTTAGAAATACCAACTAATCAAACTAGTACACTTACTATCGACAAACTAAAACAGCTAGCAAACTTGGCAACGATTTCAGATGCTCAGAATAACACTTTATTTCGTACCCCAGGTGGAGTAATCTCTACAAAAGCTATTCCTTCTAGTTACACTCTAAATCAGGCAGGATTCAAGATTTTAACAAAAACGTTCAGTAAAATCCCACCCTCTAAGCAAGAAGTCAACGTTGTAGAAAAGCCGATTCCTGAAAAGAACTTCAACAGGGCAGTCCATTAGACTTATTTACGGTATTTCATGAAACGGCCAAGCCATACCTTTGAAGCCAAGGTGTAGGATTAGTTAACTCAGGGCTTAGGGGCTTGGCTTTTCCAGGGATCTGATAACTTTTTTACAGAAAAAGCGTTATGAGCATGTGAGTCTTGGCCGCCAATTTTACATGAAATGTTTTTGGTGGGATCTCATTATTTTTGTAAGGTACCCTAGTTTTTTTCATTTATTTGGGCCATAGCGTCTGTAAGTAAGTAGTAATAATAGCAAAAGCGTTATGAGCATGTGAGTCTTGGCCGCTAATTTTACATGAAATGTTTTTGGTGGGATCTCATTTCTTTTTGTAAAGTAGTTTTGAATTTTTAGGTTTTTGTTTGTGCTGTAGCGTTTCTAGGTAAGTAGTAATAATTGTGTATTTAAGAAATACTTACGTTTACCCCATATATATACATTTATCCCCCATTTTGGAAAACCCATACAAACTTTCATCCCCTTATTTAAAGGGTGGGGGGTGATTTTCTGAAAATCCTACAACATGTATTTTATTATTTATAACAAGGAGTCCCTATATCAATTTTCAGACCTCTAGTATCAAAATTTGTAGAAGTCTCATACAAACTTCCATCCCCTAGTTTAAGGGGTTGGGGGGTAAAAGTTCCAAGTTTCAGAATTATTCTATTGTTTATGTACTAAACCTAGCTTACATACCAAATTTCAGCTTTCTAGGTCATCGGGAAGTACCCCAGAGGTTTTGATACGTCAGTGTATAAGTGAGTGGCAAAATCAGCGTATTTTAGGTACCAATAAAACCTAAAGTATAAAAGCTAGATCAATTAAATTAAGTACATTTTATATGTTCCCTAACTGCATCCTAACCTGTGAATTTGGGCGCTCTGGTGTTAACTGGGACGAAGCTATGAGGGTTTAAAAATTAGACGAAACGGTTCGAGAAAAGGTAGGTAGTGCCCCGCTTCTTTTTTGCTCGTCTTGGCGGGGGCACTACCGTGCCCCCAGATCAACGCACGCTAATAAAGGGCGATCTGGTCAGGCCGGCTAAAATTATAACGTTACGTTTGAATACTTCTTTTAAAAAAATACACCTACAATATCACGTTCAGAAACCTGGTTTGTGGTTACTGTTTTTTTTTTTACACTATTTTATTTTGAATATGTTTATATACCTATATAATATTAATAGTAAGTATTTCAGTTTCATTTACATATTTTCACTAGTAAATATATTAAATACAACACAAATTTTAATATTTATTTAATATAAAAGTTGGAAGTTATTTTTTATAAGAGTGTAATTTCTGAACGCACCCGAGAAAAAATTAATAATTAAAAAGTTGCAAGTTTTCACAATTCACATTTTGTTCTGTGGAGAATACATAGGTACTGTTGTCTTACTTTATAGAAATATCGAAAACAAGCAAGTTAAGCCCAATTTGGAGTATTTATTCAATGCTAAAATCCTGAATTAAAATGAAAAAGGATTTGTTATAAATATTTGGAGACAATAAGTAATTTACCGAAACTATTGGCGTTTTTAAAGAAGTTAAAGCCGAAATAATCTTGTTCGGATCCCATCGTCCAAGAACTTCCAAAGCAAAGTGTTATGGAAAATACTTCCGAGTGGCCAACTCATCCTTCCCTTCAAATACAAATATAATATAACAGTGCTTAAGAAAAACTCAACGATAAAATATACACGACGATAATACAAATTACGGCCATATTACTTTTAATTTTTAATATGTGTGCTTCTCTCGTATTTATTTGGTTTGGATTTGAGTGTGTTATGTTTTAAATTTCATGTGTTAAATAGAAGGCAAAATTAAAAATGATAATTTTTATGTTTTAATTGTTTTTCTTGAATCTTGCATTTTCCTCGCTGCAGTAAGGTGAAAAGTCGTGTGTTCCGCATGGCTGCAAAATTATTTAGCTTCTCGTGTCTTGAAAGCCTCGCTACGCTCAGGAATCTATCTTTGAACCATTCGATTCGCTCATGGTTCAATCTTAGATTCCTTCGCTCGCTCAGCTTTCAATTTCAACACTCGCGCCAAATAACAACTTTTCAGCCTTGCACAACAAATCTGGGGGCACGGCAGTGCCCCCGCCAAGTCGAGCAAACGCGCTTGCCGGCACGCCGTAACATCCTTTTCTCGAAGCCATTCAGACCATTTTCAAACACCTGTATTTCGTTGTGGACAATAACTATTACTGGAACCGATAGGTACCTAAATTTTGGTAACTGACCTTGAAAGTCTGTGGATGTCACTGATGTTAACAAAGAGGAAGCATGACCTAAATATTGCGCAAATTTCAAGTCATTTTTGCATAGGTAATAACTAGCGATCCACCCCGGCTACGCACGGGTGCAATGCTGATCAATTATGCATGTATTATACATAATAAACATTCGTAGTTTTAAAGATCTAAGCATACATAAGGACAGACAACAGGATGCGACTTTGTTTTATTAGGGTTCCGTACCCAAAGGGTAAAAACGGGGCCCTATTACTGAGACTTCGCTGTCCGTCCGTCCGTCCGTCCGTCCGTCCGTCCTTCCGTCCGTCCGTTTGTCTGTCACCACGCTGTATCTCAAGAACGGTGATAGCTAGACAGTTGAAATTTTCACAGATGATGTATTTCTATTGCCGCTATCATCTACAAATACTAAAAATAAAATAAAATAAATATTTAAGAGGGGCTCCCATACAACAAACTTGTTATAGATTATATATATGTATAGGTACGGAACCCTTCATGCGCGAGTCGGACTCGCACTTGCCCAATTTTTACTATGTAGTGAAGCCGAAACTATCCACTTTGATGACAGTCAAGTTTATTCAGTAGGATTCAGTATTTATTTCGCAAGAAGAACGATGGATTAAGGAGCATTCCGGTAAACAATGTTTTGAATAATTAGTAGATAACAAATCATTGACAAATTATTACTAGACGTTTTATAATGCTAATATATGGCGTATGCACATTATTGCCGTATGAAAGCTGTTTAAAGCGCCACAATCCCTGAGCAAGACCGACACTTGTGGCTTGTGGTGTATAGACACCTTTATAATAATAAAGTATCCCCACCACCTGCCTGCTGCCGCCATTGCTATGACAGACGTCAACGGGAGCAGGAACAGGAGAGAGGTCGTGGTCCACAGTAAACCCATTGAAGTGTTTTATTGAATCTATTCCCGCCCGCCCGGAAACCCTAGGACATCACATTGGCGACGAGGATAAAAAAACCCAAACAAGAAATGATATCCTTTTAAATATTTCCGGAAAACGAAAAGAAAAAGAAAAAGGAGGTATAGTGGCTTAGAATATTTAAGTACCTACAACAAAAGCCACATAACATTGTGATCAGTACTTTGTGCAGTTATGTCAAAAAATAAAACAGAGAAATTGAAAACAAACTGATAACGGTCGGCGTAATTAGTCAGGAACAGAATGTGCCCGCTAATATTTACCTAAATGCATTCCCGTTGTTGTGTTATGGTGTGATGTAGGCTAATGACGTAGCTCGTAGATACATATATATATATAACCTGTACTCATTTAATGTAGTCAGTAATAAAGGATCATCGTACTGGATCTATCGCCTTTTACTCAACTCCGCACTCTCACCCTACATGGCGATCCTGCCAGGATCGGTGTCGCGCGCGCTCGTCGGTAGCGAGTGAATTCGAGAACTTAATTGATTTTATAATTAATTTTGAAACATGGCTCAAGTGGATAATAGTCGATTTGTGCAACAATTAGAAGACACGCTGTATTTCTATTCAGTAATCTTCGTGGCTGTATTTGCAACCGTGGTGGTCATGGTTTTCATCTGCTTATGCGCGCGTCGCTGTTAAAGTCGTTATGGGCGCGAAAGAATCAAAGGAAGAAGTTATAATTGCGCAAACTGCAGCTGCAGGCGACAACAAGGCTTCTGCGGGCACCGACCAATTACGTTTCCACGCTAGCGTGACTAACATCATCTTGGGGACAATGCTCGTCATCCTTGTCCTTGGTGGCAGCTACGCCGTCTACAAAAGGTGCCAGAAAGTCCAAAAGAAGTGGATGCGACAGGAGATCGCAATGTCGGCATTGCAGCGATCTGCTCGCGGGTCTTCAACTACTGTATAGAGGTGATGTTTTAAAGTAAACTATTAGTGCCTTTAATATAAACTTAGCAGTGAAGTGTCTTGTGTACGGTTTTGTTCGTTAAAATCGCTGACGTGAAACGGGGAACGTAAGAGACTATAGCGGCATAAGATGTAAGTTACATTAATTAAGGTTTTTTTTTGTTATATTAACTACCACTGTAGCTTGTGATGGCTGATGTATTATTGCAATATTATGACGAATTAACAAGTATAAGAAGATATTTAGTTAAAAAAGGAAAAGCTAGATTTGAAGGAAACATTGCAAAAAATCAGCTGTCACATGTTGAGGTGATTAAGCACAAGTGCGACGTATGGTTAAATCAATTTTCATTGTTAAAAGATGTCAAACCTGAGGTAATTGAAGAGGTCAATGTATTGCACAGTAATATAAACAAAATATATGATGAGATATTGATTTTATGTATAAATACTACAGTAGAGACTAGTAGTAGTAGTAGTTCGCATATTCAAACAAGTAGTACAGAAATTGTAAACATGGAGTTCGATTTAAATCAGCCTGTAGCCTTATACCCCTTATGGACGGTACTGAAAATACTACGAAACGTTTGATTGATGCCATAGATATGTATTCGGGCATGTTAAGCGATACAGGCAAAAAGACATTAATAACTTTTGTTTTAAAAGGCAGACTGTCTGAAGGCGCAAAGTTACGCATGTCAAATAGTTATGTCTCGGTGGAGTCACTTATAAGGGATTTACGGAACCATCTTTTACCAAAAAAATCTTTCACAGCTATTCAAGCTAGGCTCGAAAACATTAGTCAGGGTTGGTGGTCTGTAGATCAGTATGGGTCCGAGATCGAGCATCTCTTCTCAGAATTAACCATCACCCAGGCAGATGGTAACTCAGCCAGTTTTGATGTTTTAAAACCTTTAAACGAAAAAGCATGCATAAAAAAGTTTGCAGACGGTTTAAAAGATCAAAGGCTCAGCACCATAATTGCAGCAAGGAACTTCGGCAGCCTGAAGGACGCTATCCAGGCTGCACGGGACGAGTCGAGGCCGTCGTCGTCCAGCGAAGCAGAAGTGATGGGTATGTACCGGCAACACAGCTCTTTTAACAGGTACAAAGGCCCCAACATTCGCAACAACGCATATAGGGGTCGAGGACGGAATTTTCAGAGAGGGCCGCGACAAAGTTCATACGGTCGTTATCATCAAACCCAATACAATTCACATGATTTTGGTCGTGGTGACAGGTCACGAGGCAGATGGGCCCGGGGTAGCTCACGCGGCAAGTATCGGGGTCGTGGGTTCAGCGCCCGGGGTAGCTTGCACATGATGACCGAAAACAGCTCGGTAACGCAACACGTCGCCCAATACGGAGGAACTGAATCATTTTTTTCGAGACTGACTTTATTTATTCTTGTAACGACTTAAGTAGAATCTCATTTGATGTAGGCAAGATCAATTTCAGTTGGCTTTTAGATACCGGCGCTTCTTTGAGTGCAATCAAATACGACAGCATAAAGAATCTATCCATCCCATTCCATAAAAGGCGGCTATGTGTCAGAGGTATAGGTGGACAAATAACGACGGATGGATATGTGATACTAAAATTACATCATAATGGATATTACTTCGAACATAAATTTTATGTATTTAAAACATTATCCTGTATTACGGAGGGTATTTTAGGTCAGGATTTTCTTAGAAAATACGGTGCTGTTTTAAATTTTGAATTAAACACGTTGCAATTAGTAACTCAAGGAGGTGAACCATTAACAATTCCTTTTGGACATTCCTCAACTAATCACAATAATTACCTGAGAATACCGGCTCGTAGTGAATTCGTACATTACATCGAGACAAGTATAACAGAAGATTGCGTAGTTAATTATCAAGAATTATGTGAAGGAATATTTGTTGCCAATGCGATAGTTAGGCCGAATAAGGGCAAAATACCGATCAGAATATTAAATACGCGAGATACAGACGTTAGTTTAGGTCGTTTTTCGGTAAGTAAAAATAAATTAAGCGATTTTTATATTTGTAACTTTGCTAAACCATGTATGAATGCCGAACGAATGAAGTCGTTATTTTCTGCGTTAGATTTACGGAAATTAAACGAAGAGGAGCAAAAATCGATTGAGAACATTTGTGCCAAATTCCCAGACGTATTTTTCCTGCCCGGGGATAAATTAACAACAACAATGCTATATAAGCAAACCATAGAATTAAAGCCAGATAGCTCTCCCACCTATGTTAAGCCATACCGATTACCATATGCACAAAAATCAGAAATTGATAGGCAAATTCAAGAAATGCTTGATGATGGGATAATTGAAGAAGCGAGGAGTGCATGGTCCAGTCCGTTATTATTAGTACCAAAAAAACTAGATTCCACAAATCAGAAGAAATGGCGCGTAGTTATCGATTACAGAAAATTAAATGATCAAGTTAAAGATGACAAATTCCCTCTTCCCAATATAACCGAAGTTTTAGATTCCTTATCAGGCGCAGTCTATTTTTCACATTTAGATTTATATCAAGGGTTCTATCAAATTAATTTGGAAGAATCAAGCCGACCTTTAACTGCTTTTACAACTGGTAAAAATCAATATCAAATGACCAGATTACCGCAAGGATTAAAAACAAGCCCAAACGCTTTTTCAAGAATGATGACCGTTGCTATGTCCGGTTTAAATTATGAGCAATGTTTAGTTTATCAAGACGATTTGGTTGTGTTTGGAAGAAACCTGGCAATACATAATCAAAATTTGTTAGACATTTTTGGCAGACTCAGAAAAGTTAAGTTGAAGCTAAATCCGGCTAAATGTAAATTTTTACAAAAAGAAATATTGTATTTAGGTCATTTAGTTTCGGCAAGTGGAATTTTACCGGATCCCAAAAAGACTATGGTTTTACGAAATTACCCCAAACCACAAAATGCTGACGAAGTCAAACGATTCGTGGCATTTGCTAGTTATTATCGAAAATTTATTGCAAATTTTTGGATAAAGCATATCCGTTAAATAAATTGTATTGTAAGAATGTACCTTTCATATGGTCTCAAGAGTGCGAGAAATCTTTTCAGTGTTTAAAATCTGCCCTAATTACACCACCAGTACTACAGTACCCAGATTTTTCCGAGAAAAATCAGTTTTTAATCCAATGCGATGCGTCAGGAAAATCTTTAGGTTCAGTATTGTGTAACAGTGATGGTCGACCTGTGGCTTACGCCAGTCGAAGTCTAAATGAGGCTGAATTACGCTACCCTATTATTGAAAAAGAGCTTTTATCAATAGTATGGAGTGTAAAGTATTTCCGACCTTATTTATATGGCAGACAGTTTAAAATACAGAGCGACCATCGCCCACTTGTATATTTATTCGGCATGAGAGATCCAACCAGTAGGTTATTAAAGTTTCGTTTGCAATTAGAGGAGTACAACTTTATAGTCGAGTATATAAAAGGTTCTAAGAATTCAGCAGCAGACGCCCTGTCGCGTATTATTATCACGTCCGAGGATCTAAAACATATGAATGAACAAGTAATGAATGTGATGACGCGAGCTCAGAGACGAAAGTTAGAGACTATGCAGAGCACAGACGGGACAAATTCTCCGGTTCTTAATGTTCCCACTAGTTCAAGGCCTGATCAACCAAGAATTGTGGAAATTATTAAAAAACCAGAAAATTTTACTGAATTGTGTATTAAGACAAATAAAGAGTATAAAAGGATTTTAAATGACAATTTTGTGAGAGAATCGTCTAAGTATTATAGTTATGTGCCCAGTAAATCGTGTATTTACCTGAATCCAACATCTCAATCGTCAATATCGCGAGCCGAATTAGCGAGAGATTTGGAATCAATGTGTAAGAAAATAAGTGTTAAAGAATTATGCATAATAAGAGACGAAATTAATAAAAACTTTATTGCGGGCATGATACAAGAAATAAATAAATATAAAAGTTGGTCCGGACCAAGGATATGTGTTTTAAGGAACGTGCAAAGAATAAGTAATTTACAAGACAGGCGCGTCATAATTAATGATTTTCACCTACTTCCCACAAGTGGCCACGCGGGAATTAGGCGAATGTTAAATAATATTAAGAAATATTATTTTTGGCCTAGCATGGAAAAAGACGTCATGGAATTTGTGTCAAAATGTATGCAGTGCTAAAAGCAGAAATACTGCGTTACAACTAAACAACCAATGGAAATAACGACAACAGCCAATTGTGCATTTGAAAAAATATTTTTGGATTTAATTGGACCGCTCCCGAAAGATACACACGGATATTGTTACGCGTTAACGCTACAATGCGAGTTAACAAAGTTTATAGAGACTTATCCATTACCGTCTAAGGATACGGTAACAGTAGCGCGTTCATTCGTAGAGAATTTTATATTACGATACGGTATTCCGGCTGAAATTGCCACCGACCGGGGGACAGAGTTCATATCTAGCACCAATGCACCATGTCTGAGGTATGTAAATTGCTACAAATTAAACACCTGCCCTCAACAGCGTACCACCATGAGTCGATCGGTGCTCTGGAGAATTCACACAAGGCCATGGGTGCCTATTTAAGAATACAATGTGAAAATAAAATGGATTCTTGGAGCACATGGTTGCCTTACTGGTGTTTTACGTTCAATAACACGGTGCACACGGAAACGAAATATACGCCTCACGAATTAGTTTTTGGTAAGTTGTGCATGCTTCCTAGTAATTTAAGACATGGTAACGTTAAACCCTTATATAATCATAGTAGCTATCCATTAGAATTAAAATATAGATTAGAAGTAGCGCAAAAAGACGCTCGCAATAACTTAATTAATAGCAAACATAAAAGGAAAGAGAAATATGACTCGAACGCGAGGCCTGTTGATTATAAAAACAATACATACTTATGGCTCAGGAATGCTTGTAAAGATAAAACGCAATGTTTATATTTAGGACCTTATTTAGTGCTAGAAGATTTAGGATGTAATGTTAAAATATTAAGAAATGGAAAAGAAGATATTGTGCATAAAAATCGCACAAAAATATGTATTCAATAGTCGTAAGTTTACTTTTATGTATTTCTTATCAAATGTAACTAACCTTAAGTTAAGTTGTTTATTACGTTAACTAGGCGCCTATGTAACTAAAAAAAAAAAAAACTTATGTTTATTTTTAATTTTTAAACAGCGTGGATGGTGTGATGTAGGCTAATGACGTAGCTCGTAGATACATATATATATATAACCTGTACTCATTTAATGTAGTCAGTAATAAAGGATCATCGTACTGGATCTATCGCCTTTTACTCAACTCCGCACTCTCACCCTACAATGGTAAAAAATTGTTAAATTCGATATAGATATACGTACAATTACAATATTTGGTTAAGTATTGAATAAAATGCTTGATGGTTGTTAGACAGCCAGTTACAAATTCGTTATCTACCTACAAATGTTTCGTTACATATTAATATTTCTAAATAAAGTTACACATTAAAACTGAATATCCAAGTGCCTTGAGAATAAGTACCTATGTTCAAATAAAGACTACCGTGAAACTAACAAAAGGAAGGCAGTACTGGTTGTGTAACGAAAATATTCAACATTCTTGTACATAATATCTAGCTGTCGCGCAATAAGTTGTTATGATATTATTTGGTTCTGTGTTCAATTTATGATAATAACTTGAACAATATTACCATTCCATACGATTCTTAGTAGGTAGGTAAGAAATTAATATTGAAAACCCACACCTACCTGTACCAATTTACATCGTAACGTGATCAGGTTAGCTAGCATCAGCTGGCATACTTTCGATGTAAATAGGTTAGTGTGTTATTGTTAAAATATATCATGTTTTACGGATTACCTACACAACAACAATAACAAAGAGTGCCTGTAAATATTAGTGAATTAAAATAAATTATGGGGAAGTGAAGCCCCCGAGTTCCTCATAAACTGGAAACTAAATAACATCAGTTTATGCAATTCACACCTACTTACATAGTGCCCGTCTATGCAAACATATGAAGGAGTAAAAGCTGCATGAGTTCTACATAGACTGAATGTACCTAATTGCATTTATAATTCTCGGGGCAATTCTTAGTATTATTATGTTTCTAAGTGCGAGTAAATATAGTAAATATAACAAAACAAACACAAAAGAGCGTAAGCTCACCGAGTTTCTCATATCTTAGGATTAGAAATGATGTGCCAATTATTTGCATTTTATGTTATATTTAAGGAGTGAAAACTCCTCGAGGTTCTTTATAAAAGAGCCAAAAATGTGCCAAGGAGTGAAAACTCCTCGAGGTTCTTTGTAAAAGAGCCAAAAATCTGCCAAAAAATGTGCCAAGGAGTAAAAACTCCTCTAGGTTCTTTGTAAAATAGCCAAAAATGTGCCAAGGAGTGAAAACTCCTCGAGGATCTTTGTAAAATAGCCAAAAGAATACCCCTGGTACCAAACAAAAGGTGGAAATTAAGGCCTAATCCAAAAACTGTTCGTTTGTCTCCCATACAAGTATGTTTCCTTTTGCCAACCAAACCGAAGTATCGGCTGATGTTCGGTAGTAACAAAAATTAACAAAGGGTACTTATAGCAGGATAGCCTAAGAAAAATTGCCCCCAGCGTTTATGGGTCGAAACTATAATCAAAAGATGCCTTTTAAGGAGGTAATACCCTGCACAAAGTTTCATCCCTGTGTTACCCCCTGGGGGTGAAAAACACCCGATAAACCCCAAAACTGTTTTATTTATTTTTTCCTAAACTATGAAAGTGACGAATTAAACCAAAATTAAATCACGGAAAGCACCAGCTTTCGAATAAAAAAACCGGCCAAGAGCATGTCGGGCCACGCTCAATGTAGGGTTCCGTAGTTGCCCATCCTCCGCAATAGATGAAAATTACGAGAAAGATTCAAGCTCTATAAAAAGGTCGTAAACGCCAAAGTAACAGTCATTACTTATTACCTTTTGGAAGTTATCGATTTTCGCGCCAGATTAAGTGAAATGTTTTAATACAGTATGGCACTTAACTAATATGTGTAACGTTCGAAGTATAAGCCCGCCCTATTGCTCTTGCGAACATGATCGCGAGATTACTGGAGAGGGTGCTTCACCAGCTAGCGGGTCCATCTCTTAGCAGTGCTGATAACCAGTTCGGTTTCAAGAGTAATGTCTCAACAACCTCGGCTATCTACGCATTCAAGCAGATTGTGGGGTACTATAAATCCAGGAAAACATCCGTATACGCCTGTTTCCTGGATTTGAGCAAGGCCTTCGACAGAGTGGATCACCAACTTCTATGGGCAAAGTTGCGAGCAAGAGAAACCCCCACACCTGTTGTTAATCTGCTCGATAAGTGGTATTCTCAGCAAAGAAACTTCGTGCGATGGAAGGGAACACTGTCTGCAGCTGCCGGCTTGAATTGCGGCGTAAGACAGGGAGGCAGCATGTCGCCGGCGCTGTTCAATGTTTACATGGATGGACTGTCAGATGCCCTGACCCGGACCGAAGTGGGCTGCTCCATTAATGGCACCATGACAAACCACTTGTCGTATGCCGACGACATGGTGTTACTCGCACCATCCATAGCGGCTATGCGGGAACTACTGGCCGAATGCGAGAAGTACGCCCATCAGCACAACATGGCTTACAACCCTGACAAGTCGGAGTATATGCTCATGGAAGCTGCCAACAAACCGTCCGCAATACCTCCACTGCTGCTGAACGGAAAGCAGTTGCGTCGAGTAGAGGAAGTAAAATACCTTGGCCACATTTTACTGTCCAGTATGAAGGACGATAAGGACATTGGGAGGCAAAGACGAGCCATAGCGGTGCGAGCCAATATGCTAGCCAGGAGGTTCGCCAAATGCAGTGAGGGCGTCAAGAGGCAACTCTTCCTCTCTTATTGCACTAGCGTCTACACAGTAGAACTGTGGTCTAGGTACACCTGCGCCGCGCTGAGCGACATGCGAGTGCAGTACAACAACGCGTGGCGCGCAATGTTCCGGCTGCCGCGCTGGTGCAGCGCCAGCGCCATGTTCGCCGAGGGGCGCGCGCCGGGCTGGGCCGCGGCACCCTAGGTTAGGTTTTTTATAATGTGTTTATATATTTTGTAATTTCTTTATTGTATTTTACTTTTTATATACATATATTGTAAAAACCTAACCTAAGATACGAAATAAATAAAGGAATAATAATAATAATAATAATAATAAAAACATTTATTCGTAGTAACAGTACTCCTACACATTACACAACCTCTGCCAAACTGTAAAACAGTTTGTTGGCAGAAATAAGCTCCCTTTCTTTACATTACTGTTTTCAGCTTACAAACTATTTAGGTAAGTATTCCATACCTATAGGTAATTAAAGGTAATTAACTACATTTGTAAACACAACATATATTTATATATGTAAGTTAACTGCCATAGCGTAATTAATTTTTGTAAATTTTCTGAGCAGCTATGTACACTTATTAAAATTCACAAGGTTCATTGTCAACAAACTACAACATACCTACAAATGAATTGCGTGTGCTTGCGTTGCGTCTGTTATTTTATATGGAAAAATAGTTCGATTTTTTTTAATAATTTACGGAACAATATCAGTAATAACTGTAATACGAGTAAGTGCCGTAATAAGTGTACTAAGACCCCGTAATGTTTGCGGTTATATCAACACACATACACGTTGTATTTAATACATCACATAATACAAAAATTCAGCGACGTGTCACCCTTCTTAGTGTCAACTAATCAACCTCGGAAAAACTGGAAAACGGCACCCGTTAAAAAAACATTACGTGCTTCAGTAATCTGAAGTTTTATTGTGTTATTCAAACTTGTATTTTGTTCTCTTCACTCTAATTATATATACTGTCCTTGTCATACCGGATTTGTTGTTAAAGACACCAGCCACTACAATCTAAGATACAGTCCACATATCTTAGATTGTATTTTAAAATAAGTATGACAGTTTAGATGGTGGATATTTAGTATTTTTTTTTACTAAAAGTTGAACTACTTTATAGTTTCCTAGATACTGAAAATATTAAGATATATTTACATTTTTAACTTACGAATAATGTGTTGACTGAGTGAGCACTTACAAACATTTATTATCCAAAAATCTGCCACGTTAGCGATTTGTTTTGTATTTTACAAATTCTCTTATGAGTTTTACTAAACTATACACATATATAGAAGTTTCAATCTGCAGTTTGTCTATCAGAAATTGGGTTTTCAAAAGTGTGCGGATTGAGTGAGCATACAAAATGATTTGTAAAACTTTAAATACGTAACCAGGTGATCTACAAATTATTACCTACCTTAAGCATAGGTTTTACTAAAAATTATTATATAATGAAATTAAATTAAATCATTTATTCAGTAAGTAGGACATAAGGGCACTTTTACAAGTCAGATTGTGAGTCTACCGGCATTTCGCAAGAGGAGACCGCTATTGAGAAGAAAGCCGAAAGAAACTCAACAGTAAGTCATTTTTTCGTAAATTATACTTAAAAACTAATACAATTATATTATAACTAGGTAATTGATACATATATGTTAGAGGAGATATTTATTAAAAGACAAAAACTTAGCAAAATACATGTCACAGCATCCACAGCACAGGTTTCGTCCAATCACAAATAGATGTATCCACCACAAGTTTCGTCAATAAGTAATGGCACAGATACATAGGTATATTATCCGCAACATGCATCGTCACAAACAGAGGAGGAGTTAGAGGAGATGTAGAAGTTTCTCCAAATCAATGTTTACACTAAAATTATATAAAATAAAGTGATTTTTTCAGAGATGTAGAAGGTCTCTAGGCGTCACGACACGCAATATAGATTGGTATAATTAATTAATGAAATAATTCAATTCCGTTGAGATGTATATCGTCACTTGTAATATGAATTAAGGTAACCGCCAAATGACGATTTTTCAGGAGAGGCCAAAAACGAAATTGCAAATTAAAAAAAGTGCAGTAACATTTTATTTCCTAATCCGATTAAAATGATGTAAAGTAATTATAGATTAATTTTGTAAGATCTTTCAGTTGATAATGGTCTCAAAAAGGCTGCTATTATAGTTTAGAAAATAGCGTGGCGCTTACGTTATTTTTTTTCCAAAAATGAGGAGTTACGTTAACACAACACAACATTGATTTCAAAAAATGAGCCCTAATTTAAAGTAAGTCACAAAAAAGTAAAAAAATCTAACGTAAGGGACACACATTTTCAAAACGTGGACTTACAGTAGCGGAATTCAGCTAAGGATTTTTTAAACTTATCCAATTGTAATAAGGTTTAACATAGAGTTATTTCTTGTTTTTCAGTTAATTAGTGGCAGGATAGTAAGTCGTGATAAAAACCGGTTTATAAGCGGGAAACAGTTTCTTTTTTGTTTATAAAAACCAAAATTAGTAAAGGCACCTTTAGATTTAAAGAGTATTAAAAAAACACTTCATTTTCTTTCCAATCTGATACTTTTCCTTACTGTTTTTCCTCACTTTGCTTTTTTTTCTCCCTTTCCTACAATATTTATGTACCTTTTTTACCTACGACTTTTACTGCACATTCTGCTTTCCCTTTTTCTCTTTCTTTTTTATTTCTTTCTATATAGTTTTCTTCGTATTTATTACCTTCTTTCTGTTCCATTCATCAACTCCTTCCTTTTTAGTGACTTAAGTTTAAACTTCAGCTTAACGTTGTATAATTTCGTTTAAATAATCAATTTTGTCTTTACAAACCCTCAGTCCTATTTTCAGTGTAAGGCTTGTCCCTGTCTGAAACTAGCCGAATGATCTTTATTTGATTCTTCATTAGTAATTTGACCATTTCCTGGCAAACTGGTGACTAAATGTTTCGTCACATAATTAGTAACTCACTCTCACATCACTATTATGAACTTGAACATCAAGGGGTAAATTTACGACTGAAATGCTTCGAATACCTTCGCTATTTATAAACGGATTTAGAGATTTTCTTATATCTTGTAAGCTGTTGTTTTCTGGCTAACTACTTATTTGAAGCATCATTGATGTCCCGTTATTAGTAGAAAGTATGGCCTAGCTCAACACCTTTCTCTGGCTGAAAAAAATAATGGTCAAGGGGCAAGCAAATAGTTAACGTATTTTATTGAATCATCGCATCAATACAATGACATTATGTTGGATACGTATGCTACTGAAAAAAATTATTGGGAGTATCTCAATGTCACTAACCTCCACCATATCACTATTACTACCATCATTCATTCCTGTCTCTTGTTTTATAAAAATAATATACAAGTATATACATTTTATTATGCCTACATGTTGCTACATGGTAGTGGCAGTGACTGATTTTCACAGAAAAAGTTTTCACAGTCCGTTTAACCAGACATTTAAGAGATTCCCTAAAAACGAAATGCGTTAAGCTAGATTGTTTCAATTAGAAGTCCCTAATTCGAGAATAAGACATGATATAAATAGGCATAATAGCTAATTAATAAATAACTTAACTTTAAAAAGTTTAAAACATCAATTTCTATTTGATACTGGAAATCCCGACAAACTTCATTCCGCCTTAGAACTCCCTTTTGAGGTGATAACAATTTCTATAATACTTACTTAGTACTTATCCTTATCAAATTTCCCTTAATTTTTGAAAGTTTTTTTTTGTATAATATTATTATTTATTAATTTTTTATGTCGATGAGGGCAAACGAGCAAACGAATCGCCTGATGTAAAGCGATGAATGTACTTAACTCGTAATTTTTAACTGTACTTATTGATATATAACAACGCAATCGCACAATACTGTCCTTATCACGAATTGTTGGAATTGGGATTTTATTTGAAATGCCATAACCTATAATTAAAGTATTGGTATAGAACTTTGAAATGAGCTCAGTAAAATAAAGAAATGTGTAATAATAAGCGAAATATCGAAATTTAATACCAGTATCTGTATGCAGTCGAAAACCGGCATCCGATCGCTGGTCGGTACAAACTAAAGTGGCTATCATATTCATCACAACACCAAATCGTAAACAGACGCACGCGGTAGTGTTTGTAATTGCTTCCTACAGGCAAATGTATGGTCGTCTTACCGGTGTCTACTCATTAACACTACAAAGGAAAGAGATGGTCGCAAAGTTCCTGGTAACCAAAATAACGTAAGCACCAGGTCCGTCTAAATTAAGTACATAAATTTAATGTAACCGTCATCACTCGAGCCTTGGGAAGACAAATAATAATGTAAAAGGCAATAATTGCTTTAAAAACTACGAAAACTTTAATGTTATTGACTAAATTATATATTCACCCAGCTTGCAGTAAGCACAATTTGTGACAAGATTAGACTATAATTGACTTTAAATGGTTGCTGTCTTATAATCTCGTTTATTTTTTTTTTACCTATCTAATCTGAGCATATAAATCATTTATGTACCTTATTATTTACATGATTTGATTCAAAAACTTAAAGTATAACCCATTTAATGTAAGAACCATTTTATATTTTTTATCTAGCTTTGAAGCTAACGTAACAGTCAATCGGTAATAAAGTGCTATAAATTGAGTAATGTAAGAGTCATTTATTTACCGATGAGTCTTACATTAATGACTTTTGTTCAACTTTGGCCCATACTTGTGGTTACGTTAATCTGATATTAAATAATTTACAAAAAATGTGCCATACACCAAAATAAATACAGAAAACTAAAAAACGGTCAATTTTTGTTTAATGTAACCAACATTTTTTTCAAGATATCGTAATTTTAATAACAGCAATGGATAGATCGTCAAATTTACAGACGAACTGTATACTTAACTCAATTTCGTCAATTTGGCGGTTACATTAATTCATATTACAGGTGACGATATGGTCTCAAGGAGTCAAAATCAATAACTGATGCAACAAAATAATTAAGTACTTAATTTAAATTTCTTAGAGATGTACATGGTCTCTAGGCGTCACAACATGCAAAACAAAATAAATTAATTCAAATCCTTAGAAAAGTTAAGGACTGAATAAGAAACTAACTATACAAAAGAAAAAATAAATAAATAAATAATTAAACTAAATTTCTTAGAGATGCTTATGGTCTGTAGGCGTCACAATTTACAAAATAAAAAAAATATAAATAATAAATATATGATAATAGTTAAATTTAATCCTCAGAGATGTATAAGGTCTCTTAGCGTCTATAACAGATTAATTAGTGTAGACGTTATAGATAGGTTAGTTAGTTAGTAAGGAATTAATGAAATTTAGATTGAACTGTACAAATGTTTAATAAAAGTAAAATAAAGTAAAAATAGGTAGATCCGGCTAGGTCGTGGGTAATTTAGATTGTTAATCCGAGCTGAATACACTTTATAGGAGACAAGTCCTTGTTAGGATAGGAGCCACTTCCCTGCACACGCCGTCTTCGTCGCAGCAGGCTAGGTTCGGGCTAGGTTATCTCTAGCCGTCCTGGAGTCTGGGTAGGGCAGACTAGCTCCAGACTGATGATCTCGATGTAGCCCTGGGCAAGCCCCAGGCTTAGTCTTGGTAGCGTCAGGATCAGAAGCCGGGATCGCGGCTCTAGGTTAGGTTTTCCGGCCCCGGGGTAGGTTCGGTGGGCCTAGGGTTGCTCCCCGTATTGGGGAAAACACAGCAACTTATTTACACATGTACAGACATAATAGGAAAACTGTACATAAAAGAATTAATTACACATCGGTAGCAATTTATTTACACGATATTTATAGATGTATTCAAGAAATACAATTTAATTTCTCAATAGTTAATAATTTTTCATCGAACATTACAAGGGTCGTTCTCAAAATATTTGCACCGCCACCTGTCAACAGGTTTGTCTTAGAAGAAGTTTTTTACACCGCATTATTTTAAATATACAATTATCTACACATATCGATAGACACTTTTTACATAGAGGCCAAATGTTTTTAATTAAAACTAAAGTATATTAATAGACAAAAAAACGATTTAAAACTAGGTTTTGTCGGTCACTTGCCGTGTCCCAACGCGAGGTACTCATGTTTCGTTGTAATAAAAACATATACATTACCGACTTAGCTTAAGTTCAGTACTCCATTTTATTTTCATATATGATGAGGATTAAATACTAACATATCGAATAATAATACTATGCTTATGTTGTGAATTATTTGCAATTTAAGTTTGTCCAAGCCATTTTTTGTCGTTCACTTGTCATGAGACAAACATTACAATTGTGCGACTACTATTACGTTTCCCCTGCCTCACCCCGCATAAATCGAGACCTTCAGTTGCCACCTAACACTGTCCCGAGTGACACGTCGTCAGTGTGCTGCACTAAAAAAATATGATACATACTCTTACGCGAGCGGGAGTTTGTAATGGGTATGTAGTCTATATTCTGCCTTCCATATTTTGGTTGACGTGTGTACTATTGCATTCATTTTAACTTATAACGCGTAAAGTATGGTCTACTTTTATGTGTATAAATATGCAGTTCATCAACGAAATACTTTATTTGTTTTGATGACATTACTGTCATTTTGTCCATCTCCTGTATGTCGTTCACTTGTCTATAAAAAAACAGGTGAACGACACATACGGCAGGCGAACGACAATTATTTAAACACTAATACAAAATTATTTAAAAACTAGGTTTTATCGGTCACTCGCCGTGTCTCAACTTATGTTTCGTTGTTATAAAAACATATATATTACCGAAATAGCTTAGTTTGAGTATTCCATTTTACGTTCAAGCTGTCTTAGGAATCGTTAGCAGGCGGCGCCCGCACCAGATTTCGAAAGCATCAATCCTCTGCCCGTTAGCGGCTTTGAGCGTCCAGGTCTCAGCCCCATAAAGAAATATGGAGAAGACAAGTGCACAGACGAGGTGAACGTTAGTCCGGTTAGGGATGTTTCTATTTTTCTATATTTTGGCCGAGTTGGTTCATCGCTGTTATGGCCATTCCGATTCGTCTGTGAATCTCTGGTTTATATGTGCATCTACTTGTGACAATGGAGCCAAGGTACTGGAAGCGATCAACAGTTTAAACTCTTGAAGCAGGTTAGTACTTTGTCGACTTGTAAATGGTCGACTATCATCAGATTGGTCTTTTTTTAAATTAATATCGAGACCCATTCTGAGGCTGGTTGTTTTGAGTCATTCCAAAAGTTGGGACACTTCTGCTTCGGGTGATGCAAAATAGGCGATGTCTACCACGTACCTTCAAGGGCTCCATATCTGTTAAATAGTATTGGGGATATTAAGCATCCCTGTCGTACGCCTTTCCGGAACTTAAAGTTCTTATATGTGACATCTCCTATCGTTACCATTCCGTATCCAGACTCGTAAAGGCTTTATAAAGTGCTACCAGATGTGCTGGCAGCTTCAGACAATACCTCCCATAGCTTATCCCACCTAACGCAGCCGAAGGCTTTCTGGTAATCAGATGTGAAGGAATTCCTCGAAGATGACGAAAACAGCAGTAGGTAACTCAGCGGGTAAGAAACAATATCTCAAAACAGGCAGCATTAGGATGCAGAAACGTTATTTAAATGATTCGCTGTTGAACCTTCATAAGAAATTTATAAAATTACGTGGGTATGCTTGAGTTTTGCATCTTTTTGCCGGTTGTGACCTTTCTGGATTGTACAGGCTTCAAAAAACCTCCTGAGAAATGTCCTATGAGATAAGAATTAAATGCTTGTTTTCTTTATGCAAAATACTAACATAAGGAAAAAATAAAAATAAAAAACAATCAAAAAAGCACTAGTTGACAGTTCAAGGTAGGTTTTATTTAAAATGTCATTTACCTGCAACCGTCGTCGTTAACCTGCTAACAAATTCAGTTAAGTTGGAACATATTTGTCGCAAGCCTGCACCCATTGTCGATAACCTGGTAACAAATGTCGTTTACCTGACATCGATGTCTTTCACCTGTCGACCTAAAATTTCAAACACCTATATCTTCTAAGATATTCAATTTAACTACTTCCCTCGACGTGATATTAATTGTCTGAATATATTTCTAGCGATCCTATGAAAAATAAAACAAGAAATCGCAACTTTAAAAAAAAATGCAAAATTAACGCAGCGGTGCAAATATTTTGAGAACGACCCACAATGCCAGCGCATGCCGTGTTCTTTTTTTCACGATCGTCTATTGTTTTCTTTTCACGAGTTCTTTTTCGACCAGTACGTAGTTATTCAGCCAGTGCTGAATAAAGAGGTTTAATTTATTACAGATGCAAATAGTTTATAATCAGTATATCATATATCAGTGAACGATTAGATTTAAGTTTTTAATTAAGGTTAGTGTTTGTAGATAATAATATTGTAGATTTAGTTTTATAAGTAGTTATTAAGACTTATTTACCCAGAAGTTTAATGTAGAACCGTTACACGTCATAGTACAGAACACTAAGTTTATTAGAGATGTATACAGTATCTAAGTAAAACATAACTTCAGTCGAGTACAGGTGAAGTCTCTCACGTCAGTTCATTAAACACTGGAAAGCAGTTACTACACAACTAATTTGGCCCTTGCTAGTATGAACAGACCGGACCTCACAAACGGCACCCGTTCACGAGCATGACGCATATCTCAGCCATCATAAATATTATATGTTAAATAAACACATTCACAGATTTCGTTGGTAGTTTGTGAGAAAACTGAGTGAGCACACATTAATGAATGTATTATTTTTATTTATCGTTTAACAAATTAATCAATTAGTTCTACAATTGTTTTAGAACTTTTACTAAATGATCAGCACATTTTTTCTCCTTTTTAAAGGGTGCTTACTCAATCCACACGCACAAAAACAAAAATAGTGTCAAAAGAAGCAAATTCCGGGACGAAACTTCTGTTTGTATAAAAAATATGAAATAAAAATAAAATTTAAAAAACCCCTGACATGACAACCAATAAAAAGAATGAAATAAAATCTACGAAATGTGCCTATACAATGAACAGTAGAAAAAGAATTCAAGCTTCGTTGCGTCGGGGGACCGCTACGGACCCCGAACGGGTTTTTTACATTTTTGTTAGGGTCCTCTCTCTCTCTCCTTGGCAATTATTATTTCCATCTGATGGTGGGGTCTGCCTTCTTCGTTTTCTCTTTCCACTTCGCTCTATTTTTGTTAGGGTCCTACTGGACGTAAATAATAGTGGACGATAAATTAATATCGGTAATCGTCCGTTCGGTGTGGAGTAGGTGAAGCCGAGTGTCGCCGCCGCGTCGCCCCGCAGCGCTCGCCGTGTTGATGACGTCGCGTTGTAGCCGCCCCCGCACCGCTCCTCCCGTGCTAATCTGAGCTGGTGCCTAAGGGTCAGCTCACACCGAGACGCGACGCAACGCGACGCGACGCGACGCGACGCGACGATACTGGGAGAGGCCGGTGATTTCGCGCTGCGCCGCGCGCCGCCGCGAGACGCATCGCAACGTAGCGAGGCGCATCGTAAAATCGTTGGCAGCACGACGCCTCGCTGCGCAGCGAGACGCCGCGCGGTGCCGCGTCCAACCGCCCCGCAGTCTACCTATTGCAAGCGCATGAGAACGGCGGCCTGAGGCTGCGCCTCGCGGCGTCGCGCGGCTTCGCGAGGCGCAGCGCCGGTCTCACACGCCGCGCGTACCGGCGATGCACCGCTGCGTCTCGCGAAGCCGCGCAACGCCGCGAGGCGCAGCGCTGCGTGGCGCAACGTATTTTGAATTCTCACGATGAAATGTGTCCCTTTTAATGTAGTAAATAAAGTATAATTTTGAGTCACTCTATTGAAATGTGCGCGCAGCGTCTTGTCTCGGTGTGAGCTGACCCTTACTTATATCACCAGATCCAACTTTGAATTTGATCAGTTCTTCGGCGCTTTTATTGTTGCATTAAACTTGAACTTTCTTTCTTTCTTTGACCAGAAGTGGTAGACCCCCCCGTATACCCTGTACGATGTTGGATTTTGGCTCTACTCTGGGATGCCTAATGGTCTCGGGAGCTGGTTCTACTGAGAACTTGGACAAAACAGCGGCCAGGCCAGCCAAGGAATGCATGAGGCCCAAGCGTTCACCTGTGAAAAAAAAAACAGTATTTGTATAACGAGGTCGGTTAGAAATTGAACCACTTATATAGTATTTTATGCAACAGTTGTATAAGAGGGGGCAAAAAACGTGAGGGGCATGGGTTACGATGTGAGCGTAGCGAACATCGTAAGAAAGATGCCACGAGTGTTTTTTGACCTATTGATACAACGTTGCATACAATACTTTTTCTACGACTCGACATTTTAATAAATAAAATGCAAATAAACAACAAAGAAAATAATTAGGTACATGTTCCCGCTTGGAACCAACAAAATAATAAATAAAAATAGTCTGATAAACTTTTTTTTTATTGACGTCCATCTGTTAAAAAAATATGAACTAATACCTAAAGGTATACGTTCACTATACTATACATCCATGCACAGAGAATAAAACTATTTTTTTAAGTTGGCAGCAATGCAATTAGTACAATAAGTTTATTTAAATTGCAAATTGTGTGAATGCAGCTGTTTATTTTGTAATCTGTACTAAGTAATGTTTTTTTTGGGCAGTAGAGTATAGACTTTTACAGACTTTCATAATTCATGTCTTTATATTAGAGTTAGTAATTAGTAACTATATAAATGACAGAAAAAAGTACTGGAGTAGAAAAAACATAATCGATAAAAATATTCTATTGGAACTACTGTTCTTACGAAGGCAATAAAAAAGGAAATAACCGTATATCATGAATCTTGAATCACATAAAAAAATCTTTGGTAGTTTTTTTTTTCGCTTTGGTAAACAATCTTAAGTGGCGTTTTATTAGTAGTTTATGCAACTGTTATAAAATGAGAGGTCTTAAAACACGAAAGTGGTTTTATGAAACGAGCCGAAGGCGAGTAGTCATAATGTACTCATAGTAGTCATAATGGGATCACACGAGTGTTTTAAGACCTAATTATGTACAACGTGCTGCAGAATTCCATGGCCCATTTATGAATGAATTCATTTTTACAGTTTTATATACTACTTTATCTACACACATATATTCATCATCGTTATCATATCGACGGTGGAAAGGAGAAACCCCTTAAGCGTCATTTTGCTAACTTTACAGGAGAGCGTTTCAAAGTATTAATTTTCTAAAAAAAAACGTAACTTTAGTTCTAGTTGTTTTAGAGACTTCAGTTCTATGAACGTATTTTATTAAATTGTAATACCTATCCATCAATAGTAACGTTAATGAAAAAACATAGTATCTTCTGATAAACATGTCGCTTAATTTAAATTGACCTGAAAAAAACCCAGATAAACCCTTTAAGCGACATTGCAATTTTTAGGCAGATACAAGAAAAAACAATGAAACGACCTTTTATATCATACTTATTACTAGAATATTACTTTAAGCAACTATAGTGAGGAAAATCTTTCTTTAATCATTCTTGTGTTTTTCAAAATGTATTATCAGTCTTAGTAATTTATTATAATAACACTTAATCTTAAATATTAAACTTTAAGGGCATGGATACAAATCAACATAACTTACTTAATGACCAAAACAAAATCCTACTTACGGTACAATAAATTGATAAGTCGACCGTAGCATTAGGTTTTGTAATAATAATTTCATTGGTCATTCTTCTCAAAAAGATTAAAAAGACAAGAAATCAGACTATTTGTGTAAGATTAAACTGATACTGCTTAAGCTATTTACCTACAAGTTATTCAATTTTTACGTACGATTATGTACCACAATAAGTTGTAATGTGTGATTATTATACACATTTTTTTAATGAGTACCTACTACCTACACAAATGGGTATGTTACTTCTTAAATATATAAATTATTACTTATAATAAGTAAACAACATACTGTTTTCGACGGCAAATAGTGAGACAACTGCCTCCCCACAATGTTCGCTACCGACTGAAGCGACCGACTGGTTACTTCGTGTTTATAAAAGCGCCATTCACAGGTACATTACACTAAAAATGGTTCACTGAAGCGACGATTGACAAGTAAAACCGACAATTCAAGCCCCAGGATACCTTTAAGATCTTTTACTTAAACGACAAAAGCAAGTTTTAACAAATAAATTAAGCGACATAAATGCTAAAATTCAACGTATCGCTTAAAGGAGCAAATACTGTCGTAAATTTGGTGACAATCAATTAACCGACAGCATTTGTTGTTCATAATTACAGAAGACACGATTAAGCACCTAACCTTATATAATTAGTAAGTATTTGTAATAAAAACTTTAACGCCATTACTACAAATTCAAGCATTTTTTAAAAACACAATCACGTATAAAATTGTGAGTAGGTAGTTTAAGCAACGTAGTTCAAATTTAAGTCAAATTATGTGTCGCATAAAGGGGTGTTTTTTAAATGTGTCCACTATTTTATAAACTACCTTAACCGACATCAAAGTCATCAGATCGCTACGTAACCCGTTAAAAGACGCAGAGAAAAAAACTGACTTCAACGGTATATATAACTCAACATCAATCAAAATGTTTCTCCTTTCCACCGTCGATATATTTTCTTTTATGAAGATATGAAACACTCAGTCCTCCCAGTCAGTCCGCGGAGCAGAGGTATAAATGAGGTGACCTCGCGCCGCTGCGGGCATGGTCACCTTAAGATTATACTCTAACTCTTAAAGTGACCCCCAGGTATCGTAATGTTTTGAAATAAAATCTCTGGTTTTGGTCGCTGACAAGTAATGTAGATCCTTGCTTATAGTATCTGAACTTGTTTTTGTAATTTAATAATGTGGGTGTACCTAGATAATATAATTAAGATATCTAATATCTAAATCTTGATTTGTACGATAAGCTACTTAATTCACCATAGGGAGGGATATTTATGTCTCAACTTACCTATACAAACTCTGGGTCCTTCTCCGAATGGCATATAAACCTGTTTCTGGTCAGAATTGAATTCATCTGGATGGAATCTTTCCGGTCTGAACTCTTCTGGCTTATCCCAGAACTCAGGGTCATTATGCAATGCCTGTAGTGGGATAAATATTCGAACACGTCCTTCCACAGTAACGTCTATTTCAGGGAAGGTGTATTTTCGAGCACACTCTCTTATTAAAAATCCAAGCGAAGGAAACATTCTCAAAGCCTCCTTGAAACACCATTCTAAGTAAGTCATTTCTTTAACCGCTTCGTAGCATAGTTTGTTTCCATGCTTGGCGAGTACTCTATCGATTTCACTTTGTGCTTTCTTCTGGATATCAGGGTTAAAGGCGAGCTGGTGAAGAGTGAAGCTGGTGGCTGATGATGAGGTCTCAAAACCAGCAGTAAAAAACACGAATACTTGAGCTGCCATTAGAGCTTCATCCAATTCTATCGAAACTTGCTCAGGAGTTCCGTCTGGTTTAAACCTTTCAATAGATTCCCCGGTCATCGTTCCCTTCTTCTTAACTTCCAAAAGTAAGTCAATAAAATCATTTCGTCCGGACGGCTCGTAATTCCTTTGCCTCTGTATTTCATTGACAAGATCTATCATATCGTTTTCAATTTTACCCAAATGTTTCAAGCGAGCAAAGAATTCTGGGAACATTACTTTAAGAACTACGACCACAAAGTCCTGGAATCTCACTTCGAAACTTTGAGCTCCTAATTTTCGGAAAGCGGAGGTTTCGTTATTTAACGAGTCAGTATCGAGACCGAAGCCGCAGGCGCCGATGAAGTCGGTGGTGTACCTGGCCATGAGCTCGCGGGTGTCGATGGTGCGGCCACCAGCGGCGGAGGTGGTGGCTAGTTTCTGCAGGCGCTCGGCGCGCTCCACTATCAGAGGGAACATCGCCTTCAGCTTACCACTCGTGAATGCCGGTGTCATGCGCTGCCGAAGCAGCCGCCACAAATCCCCGTCAGCGAAGAATAAATTCCGCAGCATCGGCTCTATGATTGTCTGATGAGGATTCAAGCCACGCGGATAAAAATAGTTAAAATCGACCGTTAAAATTCTCTTTATAATATAAGGGTCCCTGATTACCAGCTCCGGGCGCGTCGATCTGAAGAACCCCACGACCTTCTCGCCAGGGTACTTGAAATACATTTCCGCTGCCATTTCTGTCATGCTTTTTTGCATGGTAAAGTTTTTGAGATTGTTCCCAAAGAGGAAGACGGGTTTGTCATGTTTGACGCCTCTGTCTCTCCAGTAGTTGAATGTCCTCGTGTTGTAATAATAGAACGCGGCAAGCGCGACGATGATGAGAGCAACGATTATCATTGTGAACTCGTACCGACCGCCAGTCTGCGCAGTGCGAGTGATACTGATACGAGTACAACCGGTTGGCTTGCCGCTTGTTTACATCGGATATCTCATTTTGTGTGTTTACAGCCTGTTACCGGCATGCGGGCATTTATTAAAACTGATAATTATTAGTTTCATCAGGTACTTAATTCCACAGTTCAACAAAAGTGCCACTATACACTCTCACTAGATACAATAAGAGATAAAACTTTGTCATAATAAGCTAGACATATAAAATAGAAAAAACAAAATTTTATAATGTTTATTCTTGAATCTCTCGCAGTCACATTGATTAAGAAATTGTAGGTTTATGCGAAACGCATTAGCCTACATCCTGTATTATTAATCCAAAATTGTTTGATAAAATGCACACTTCGACCTTCTCTGCTCCCGCCGCCACTTGACTTTGAAAAAGCCGGCCTTTTTTTCAGATTTTTACTTGGATTATGCGATGTTTATGCCATTTTCACAGGTTTAGGACTGTTTCACCAGTCGTGTTTTGAGTAAGTTTGTCGCGACGGATAATAGCAAAATGTAATTTATTTCAGCACAAGCACGGCGGCGTTGCATGCAGTAAAGTTCGATCTCAACGGTACGAGAGAGTTATTTCGTCTAGGTGGCGCTGCGAGCGCGTAGGAAGTGCTTTGAGATCCGGTACAAGCTTGCCATCTCAAAAATACTGATACAAGTGTCATGATTTCTATATATTATGGCAATTCCGGCATCGTGTTTCCTGTTGGTACCGATCACTAGTGGGAGGGTAATAGTTGATAAGAATGCGAAATGGAAAGGATGGGGGTCATTCTGTGAGTGACTTCGACGTAAGGAGGTTAATCGTAAGAGTATTCAGATATTTTAATTGTGTGGTTGTGCAAGTGTTCAAAATATATTGAATTAATCGGATGAGTTACGGAGTTTCATTGTACTTCAGAAGTGCGAACACAACCCCAAAAGGTGAGGTAAAAGGTGCATAAATAAGGTGAGTGCATACGAGTATTACTGTTTTATCCACACCAATCACATTGATATTGTTTACGCCCACGTTGTAAGTACATGATATTTACAAACTCGCTAACGTCGCGATAGTAATTTGTTGAACATTTATGGCTAGAAATATTACTCTAAGGATTATCCCTATATAAAGATATATGATAAGGGGGAGAGGGCGCTGGTGTGCCACTGTTGACATCGACTCCGTATAAATTTGTAAATAAAAATATAAATATCGTTTGTTATACATCTAAAGTTGTGTAGTGCTGTCAAGTAAAGTGCAAAACATCAAAAGGATTGTTATTGAACTCGAAATCTACGAACTTAAAACGAAAAATTGAAAAAGGAGCACCGAACGATCGACACAAAATAACCGAATTGCATACATCGTGTGGAGATAAATCATACAATAGTGAAGTGTCGAAGGTCAGTCCAAGTTTACAACAAGTGCAATAATCAGTAAAAACTATTATTTGTGAATTTGGCATAAACATAACCTAACTCAAACCAAAAACTGCTAAATCATAACAGCGCACAAACGGATAATAGCGCCATCTGTGGACGAGTAGTTGAACTTCGCGATCCTAATCAAATTTAACCTCGTTATTACATCTTACTGCTAGTGCAGCTATTTACCACTAGAGGGCGTTAAATAGCAAATAACGATGGAAGAGGTATTGAAAGCACTACACAATATACAAAAAGATTTAGTACAACAGAAGCAAGATATGAAAGATATGGAGGAGAATATTAAGGAGGCCATAAATAAAAATATCGACGAAAAGTTTAATCGTATTGAGACAAAAACAAAACAGCTAGAGGAAAAAATTGAAAAACAACAAAAATCTATTGATTATTTGGATAAGCAAATGAGAAGAAAAAATATAGTCTTTTTTGGTGTTCCAGAATCTGAAAATAATTACGAAGACTTACTTAGCTGTATTTTAGATATCATAAACAAGAAAATGAATATAGTTTGTCCAAAATGGGAAATAGAAGCGGTGGCCAGGCTAGGGAAGAATAAAGATAAAATAAGACCAGTCGTAGTTACAACCACGACGATAAGTAGAAAACTACAACTTTAAAAAAAGAAGAAAGCTCTAGAAAATACTGGCATTTATATAAAAGAGGACTTTACACCGGCGGTTCTACAAAAACGCAAAGAGCTCCAGGAAGAACTCCAAAGAAAACGTTCATCTGGAGAAAAGGTAATGCTTCGCTATGATAAAATAGTCAAAATAAAATCTAGAGAACAACAAAACGAATTACCCAAAGAAACCTCATCTAATAAAATATTTCTATTGGAGACTCCCGAAGCTATAAACAATGACAAACCGTCAAATAAAGATCATCAACCCGACGTACCTAGAGAGACCACGTCTAGTAAAAGATTTCTATCGGAGTCCCCCGAAGCCAAAAGTGATGATAAACCGGCATATAACGTAGAACAGGCGAAGCAAGTACCCAAGAGAAATAAATCACAAAATATAACAAGCTTCTTGCGTCCCTCACAGCTGACTCCCACGTCTAAAGCCTCTACAAGTCAAGATTATGAAGAAACTCTAAAAAAAAAAAAGTGTGTGTGTCAGCTCCGACGCACGACTGGAGTTTACTCTTCAGGCCAGGCGCGCACCACGATTTTTTTTAGTCGCGCGATAATTTTGTCGCAGAAATAAGCTTACTTATGGGTTTATGAAAATCGTGGTGCGCGCACTCTCATATAAATAAATCCATAGACGCTGACGGAACAATTCTACGGGTATGGCTACGCCGGGATTAAGAGCCGTCCAGGCCGTCAAAGCATCGGAGGCGTAAGGAATGATAGCCTTGTCACCATCAAAAGATAAAATTTGAGTGACAAGGTCCACCACCCCACACGCCGAAGCCAGGAATGCCGGGAGGCTCACATCTCGCGCGCGACGCACGCCCAAACCACGAGTTCGAATCGGCAGAGAAACCTGGTCCCATTGACCTTGGTTAAGGGAGACGTTCAGCACCTTTTCCAAACTCTCCTTCAACACGAAGTCAAAGGAGTCTGTCTGGACAGGTTGCAGCCAGGCTGGCACGGTGCACAAGAAATATGTCAGCTTAGGCACGGCAAAGCAAACTCGCAACATAACGAGGGCTACGAGAGCCGAAAGTTCATTCAACCTCTGCGCAGCCATCAGCAGAAGCAGCTTTCTCTCCTCGAAGGCTTCAGGAATGGCTTCTGGGAATATTGGGGACCCCAAGAGGTTGAAAGATCTCGCCGACAACACTTTCAGTCCGGGGAGCAGAGCACTGAATAAGGGGAAAGAATCGTGTGAGTTGGTACTGCAGGGGAAAAATTCGCATTTGCTGAAATTAATATCTAAACCCAGAGCTTTTAAACGAGGCAGAAGCATGAGCAAGTCTTGTTCCACTTCTTCAGGTTTACCACCTAGGGTACCGTCATCTAGGTACCAGATATTCAATGGGGATTTAACCTCTGAAATTACCTTTTGTATGGCCAGACAGAAAACTAAAGGGCCTAGCGGATCCCCCTGCTGTGCACCAACTTGGGAAAGAACAAGAGGACCATTGTAGAAAAGATTAGAAGCGGAAGAATATACTTGGAAAATGAAGGGGTAGAGTGATGGCACTTTATCCTTCACTTCGGACAGTAAAACATCACGCTCCACTGAGTTAAACGCGTTTTTTAAATCAATTTTAATTAATAATAATAATAATGAAATAATGAACTTTATTCTGGAAGTAGGCCACAAGGGCACTTTTACATGTCTGAGTCTACCGGCATTTCACAAGAGGAGACCACTGTTGAGAAGAAACGCCGAAAGAAACTCAACAGTCAGTCATTTTTTCAGAAAGCATAAGTACTTAACTATTACAATGATATGAACTTAACTATACGTATTAAAACGGATTCTAAGTTTTTGCTATCTACCGAAAAAGCCCGCGTAGCGTGAATTGCAGCCTCGCAGCCCAATCTTGTGCCAAACCCTAATTGGCAAGGTTGCAGATAAGCTGCCATTTCTTCTCTCACTGCACGGCATCCTAGCTTTGCCGTTAAGCGGCGGAAAGCGCTGCCTATGGCAATGGGTCTTATACCACCGTCTTTTTTTGACAGCGCACATAAGGAAGCACCATAAATATAGGAGCAAACTTCAGGGTTTAATTGACCACTGAGCAAAAAATTACAAAGCTTGGCCAGATGTTCCAGGAGCCGAAAATCGGCGTCTCCCGCAGATGCAGACGTAAGCTCCTTAAGATGAACAGGGCGGATACCATCCAAACCGGCGGCCGAACTATTGTTGAAAGAGCTGAGTGCCTGCACCACTTCCTCCGGCTTAACAGTTAAGGCAGAAATAGATATGTCAGGTTCCGGTGGAAGTACCAGCGGCCGGGACGGGGCTGGATGCTTCGACTGCAGCGTAGCTAAAGTACTTTACGCTCAATTGTCTTCAGTATGGAGTGTGATCTCAAAGGCGTGGTCTCTGCACCGATGTTCCCACTGATATCAAAAGAAGCAGAGTTAATATTTCTCTTAACTTTCGTGGTTAAATTGCCCGTGGCCGACGCTTCAGGCGATTTGAGTGCGGAATAGGCAAAAGACAGTAAACTAAACCATTCGAGAGTGCCATTGGAGTCGATACACTTATCAATGAGGTCGCTCAATTTGGCCGCTGCCAAGTTTCGCGCCCCTTTGGGGACATGCCGTAACACACGTACTGACTGCTTTAACGTAGCTAGATCACCAAAATCTAGATGAATGGGGTTGTTACCATGAGCTTGCTGTGAAACCGACAGTCTAGGGTTGGAGGGGATGACTTGGGGAAAATGTTTATGCATGTGCCCTATATGCACTAAGTCCATGAGGGGTAAAAGTTCGAGTTGAGTTGGGACAATGGGGACAGCGCAAGGATGAAGAAGGATCACTCATATTTATAACTAACACTTACAAATAAAAGTAAAAATACAAGCAATTATAATAAAAAAAAGATACAATTTAAAAGCCAACATCAAAAACATAACAATTTCGATTTAAACTTCATAGCTTCTTGTCGGTCGGCAAGACTCCCGTCTAGAAAATGAATGGCTCGGTTGTGTTGGATCCTTGATTTATGTATGTATTTATCCTGGAAAGTTTCACGAAATCAAAACCATTCTGCGGCTGAATGCAGGAAAAAGCAGTGGTGATGGAAAAGTATTCACGCCTTCTCTATTTCTAAGCTTAAAGCTGAGTCACAATTAAAGCGGTCTCTCTCTCTACAGCAAGACGTCTTCTTCGATCTTAGCACCATACAAGCACGGCTTAAACACCAAGAAAACACGGTCATTGCATTGCACGTTATAAAAGTTGTAATCTTGGATATCACAAAAATTCGTTAGGTTTGTTTGGGAGCTGAAACGAACACGTATCTTTTAGCCGATTGTGTGACGGGCGCTATTGTTTCAAAAGCAGCACATTTTACCCGTTAAGCGTAGATTTTATTAAATTTTATTTTATTTATAAAATTTTGTTGACACTCGACATGAAGTTGACATTGACAATTTTATAGTTTGTTTATGTGAACATAATGGTAGTTTAAAAAGTCGTATCTCAGTATACGATCGGGGTAAAAATACGACTTCTTAATTTAGCAGGTTATGCGTTAAGCGTTATAGACTAAGATCCCGATATAAAACGACCTTCACCGAGATGTTTATTTGATGAATGTATTTTATATTTAGTTTAATATGTCAATAAATATATTGCATATGGGTTGCCTAACAATTTTTAGTCCAGGGTATGTTTAGTAAAAAATAAAAATATATATTTTTTTAACATTTCACCGATTTGATTATTAGATAAATTCATAATTAAATAATCTTTAATTTTATTCAGTTTCAATTCAATAATCAGACCGTTGCAAAATGCTAGTAGGTATAGATTTACCTGTTTATACCTGGCTACCCGATAGTTGTGACAGGAAAAGAATAGGTAACCTAACGTTTGCATATTCTATGGGCTTCATACTTTCGATTGGTATAGAATTTATCTAATATTAATCAAACCGGTGAAATGTTTAAAACATTTTTTTTTTTATTAATTAAACATACCCTGGACTAAAATTTGTTAGGCAACCCATATGCAATATATTTATTGACATATTAAATTGATTATAAAATACATTTCATAAAATAAACATCTCGGTGAAGGTCATTTTATATCGGGATCTTAGCCTATAACGCGTAACGCATAACCTGCTAAATTAAGAAGTCGTATTTTTACTCCGATCGTATACTGAGATACGACTTTTTAAATTAGCACGGCAGATACGTTCGATTTTATACCCCATATTTTTCATACCCCGGGCTTATATATGAAAATCGATTCTTAAGGAGTAAACTCCAAAACTAAGCTGCACCCCTCTCTCTCCACCTCTCCCAACACGGTCCTCGGTCCCCGTGGGAGACTTAGACCGAAACCCTCTAGAGAAAATAAATACAGGCAGTAATTTTGAGAAAAATCACCTTTATGTGGCAACTTATAATGTTAAAACGCTATCATCTTACTCTCACCTGTTGGAACTAAATGAAGCCCTGAAAAACATCAAATACGACGTCATAGGCTTAGCTGAAACTAGACGACTTGGAAACTCTATAGAAGAGCATGAAAACTTCATTCTATATTATATGGGACAAACACCGGGCCTATATGGAGTAGGATTCATTGTGAATAAGCGCCACAAGGAGAGCATTATATCTTTCAAAGGATTATCAGAACGAGTGGCTCTACTAGAGCTAAATATCGGTTACACCGAAATAACCATAATACAATGTTACGCTCCAACAACAACAGCAAGCGATGAAGAAATTGAACTTTTCTATACCACTGTAAATACCGCAATAAAAATGTGTAGAAAAAATATAATTGTCATCGGCGACTTCAACGCCAAAATTGGCCAACCAAAATTAGAAGACAATTTAATAATGAAAAGTCATGGTTATGGAAACAGAAACAATAGAGGCAGTAGGCTTATACAGTTTGCACGTGAAAATAAGTTTTCAATTATAAACACATTTTTTAAAAAGAAAAACAGTAAAAGATGGACCTGGAAATCACCAGATGGCAAGGTAAAAAATGAAGTAGACTACATACTAACAAATCTCCAAAAATATGCTCACAACATAGAAGTGATCAACGTTCAATATCCCAGCGACCATCGACTAGTAAGAGCGACTTTTAAGCTGCAACATTTGAAGAAGAATAGAAAATCTTACGGAAATAACACGAAAAGTACCTTAAAAAACGAAGAAGAAGTAAAAATATACAAAGAGTCAGTTCACAAAAATTTAGAACACAGTACTTTTTGGGAAAAAAGCCGCACACCACAAGAACTTCACGATAAAATCGTTGTGGCAATAGAAAATTCTCTTAAAAAAGCACATAACTCTTCAAAACACAAAAACATGCCTTCGGTTTTATCAGATAAGACAAAGAAATTAATGTCAAGGCGACAACTTCTCCAAAAAACAAAACCAAAAACTAGAAGTATGAAAAATGAGCTTAAAGCTCTCTATAAACTCATAAGCAAATATATCCGGCATGACTACAACATCCATCGTAAGAAGACCATTGAAAAACATGTACTACAGTCTGGAAGTCTAAAGAGAGCTAATAAAGAACTTAGACTGCATAAAACTTGGATAGAAGGACTTAAAGCTTCAAATAACACTACAGGTAATAGAAATGAAATACTTCAAGTTGCAACACAATTCTATAAAACTCTGTATACGTGTGAGTATAGTGGAGAGCCAGCTTTGGACTCAACTCAAAATGAAATAGCGTCCAATATTGTAGACATAGAGGAGGCTGAAGTAGTGAAGGGAATAAATAGATTGAAATCTGAAAAAAGCCCAGGACCTGATAAAATATCTAACGAAGCCCTAAAGCTGGGAGCTCCCTATCTAGTGAGCCCTCTAACACTGCTCTTTAACCTGGTGCTGAAAACAGCGACTACACCAAAACAGTGGACCGAGTCGGACATCATTTTATTGTATAAAAAAGGAGACCCGAATGATATAAACAACTACCGACCAATAAGCCTACTTTCTTCAATATACAAACTATTCTCATCAATCCTAGAAAAGAGAATCAGAGGCACAATAGAAAACCAACAGCCCGTAGAGCAGGCAGGATTTAGAAGAGGATTCTCTACTGTGGATCATATCCACTCTATTGAAATGATAATAGACAAATACCAAGAGTTTCAAAGGCCGCTCTACATTGCATTTGTCGATTATCGAAAAGCATTTGATACTTTGCATCATCAGTCAATTTGGGAGTGTCTAGAATCGCAAAATGTTGAAAAAGGATATTTGAAGGTACTAAAATATCTATATGGAAACTGTAGCAGTAGAATTAGACTGGAGACGACTGGACCCTCAATACCCATAAGAAGAGGTGTAAGACAGGGCGATCCCATCTCCCCAACTATATTTATAGCAGTGTTACAAAGAGTCATTGGACAACTACAATGGGAAAGAGTCGGTCTAAATATAAACAATAAATATATTAGTCATTTGAGGTTTGCCGACGACATAGTGTTGATGTCTGAAAGTAAAATGGAGCTGCAGTCGATGTTAAACGATGTTGACGCCGCAAGTCTACAGGTAGGACTAGAAATTAACCGCAGTAAAACCAATATTATGACAAACTACCTGAAATCCCCTGTGTACTTAAACAATGAAGCGCTGGAGTACGTTGACACCTACATATACTTGGGTAAACAATTATCGTTTGAAAAGCAAAGAAATGAACAAGAAATAGAAAGGAGAGTTTCGAATGCTTGGAAGAAATACTGGAGCTTAAAAGAAATTATGAAAAGTGACATGTCGATCAAAATAAAACAAAAAGTCATGGATACCTGCATATTGCCATCTTTAACCTACGCTAGCCAAACGTGGAAGTTCACACATCAAGCTAAAGCAAAAATCAGGACGTGTCAAAGAGGAATGGAAAGAAGTATGTTAAACATCAAAAGAATTCAAAAAATACCCCATAGAGTAATTCGAAAGAAAACAAAAACTACTGACGCTTTGATCCATTCCAAAAAGCTTAAGTGGCGCTGGGCTGGACACATAGCCAGACTGACAGACAACCGATGGACCGCCAGGACAACATCCTGGAAGGGCCCATCAGGCACCAGAAAGAGAGGTAGACCAGCTGCCCGGTGGATTGACGATATCAAACAAACGGCTGGCGAACAATGGATAGAGACAGCAAAGGACAGAGACACCTGGAAATCTCTAGAGGAGGCCTTCACCTTCGAGCGAGGGGTTCTTACATAAATAGAAAATTGAAATATAAGTTTTATTTAATATAAGTTTTTTTAAGTATAAGAAAATTAGAAATAAGTTTATTTTTTTGTATTGTTTTAGTAAGAAATATAAGGCTTTTTTATTTTTTTATTTTATTTTTATTATTTATTATAAAGATATGTAGGTTAACCTAAGCATTTGCAGCGTGTTATTTTGGATAGACATTAAGCTTGAGCACTGCTTGAAAACGTTATTTACATGGAATGCTACGTTGAGACTTCTAACTACTACTACATACCCACTCAATAACTTTTAGTTACTACAGCTCGAATTCCGAAGTGAGTGGATAGTACCTATACGAGTATATTTCTTTTGTCGAGTGTTTGATTTATTTAGACGTCGTCCTACTTAAGTACTTCGCTACTCGTTTATTTATTTATTTATTTTATTGTTTGCCAAATTTAACGACTATGAATGGTTGATAGAATTGTGTTTATCGACGAACTTTTTCCGAACCTGCATATTTTTCTTTATTTTGTGTAAATCAATATTTTTTTGAGCTAGGTACAAGCCGTCAGTCTCACTGGGGCTTTCTATGTAAAGTAGTAATTTGTTTTATTGTTCTTTCTTCAGGTTATCAATTTATCGATTTAATGGATTTCTACCAATGTAAAGAAATAGTACATGAATCGAAACGCAAGATTTGGTCACAACACAGCTTATAAAGAAAAATACACGTAGTACGTAACTGTTTATGTAATGATTTATTATCGTTAAATACTTTAACATCGCGATACAAAAAAAGGAAACAATTTAAACGCTCACCAAAATGGTTTTTATACCCCAAAACTAAATTCCAAATAAAATGAATTGCCTCCATATAAATTAAACCCACTCTATACAGTGCTCCCCAAATTAAATCATTTTGTATTCCAAAATCGATATACATTACACCAGAATAATTTTACGTTGAGTCCGTATATCTTTTTGCTTCCCAAAATGGATTTTTTGCTCACCAAATATTGTTTTCTCAAACATGCAATGAAATATTGTCTTTGCGTTCCTTATAATAGGCTCGGAAGTATCGGTTTTTGGGCGCAACAACTCGAGAGGACTGTAAAGAGATTTCATACTGCTTTTCAGGCCTAGGCCTGCAAAGTAACTTTTTTTTTTGTTTCAACAACAAGGTCATTCACACAGCTGGCTGGTTTGACAAAAAGCAGGTTTTGTTTTTAAAGGTTGGTTGTTAGACTAGACACTTGTGGAAAAAAAAAAATCAAGATGGCGACTTTTTTTTTTCAAAATTTCAAATTGGTCCTAGGCGGCTAAAACTCGGTATCCGGGGGTTTTGGGGCTCCTGAGTCTGAATCTGAAATCGGATTTTTAAAATTCGGTCAAATCGGATTCGGGGGCTCTCGGGGCTCAAAAATATGAATCTGAAATCTTGTCCGAAAATTCGGTCAAATTCGGAAAATGTCGAAAAAAAATGACTTGTATGGAGAAAATTTCAAATTGGTCCTAGGAGGCTGAAATTCGGTATCCGGGGGTTTTTGGGGCTCCTTAGTCAGAATCTGAAATCGGATTTTTTAAATTCGGTGAAATTCGGTATCGGGGCGCTCTCGGGGCTCAAAAATATGAATCTGAAATCTTGTCCGAAAATTCGGTCAAATTCGGAAAATATCGAAAAAAAAACGATTTGTATGGAGAAAATTTCAAATTGGTCCTAGGAGGCTGAAATTCGGTATCCGGGGGTTTTTGGGGCTCCTGAGTCAGAATCTGAAATCGGATTTTTTAAATTCGGTCAAATTCGGTATCGGGGGGCTCTCGGGGCTCAAAAATATGAATCTGAAATCTTGTCCGAAAATTCGGTCAAATTCGGAATATGTCGAAAAAAACGATTTGTATGGAGAAAATTTCAAATTGGTCCTAGGAGGCTGAAATTCGGTATCCGGGGGTTTTTGGGGCTCCTGAGTCAGAATCTGAAATCGGATTTTTTAAATTCGGTCAAATTCGGTATCGGGGGGCTCTCGGGGCTCAAAAATATGAATCTGAAATCTTGTCCGAAAATTCGGTCAAATTCGGAAAATATCGAAAAAAAAAAAACGATTTGTATGGAGAAAATTTCAAATTGGTCCTAGGAGGCTGAAATTCGGTATCCGGGGGTTTTTGGGGCTCCTGAGTCAGAATCTGAAATCGGATTTTTAAAATTCGGTCAAATTCGGAAAATATCGGACAAACAATATTAAGTGTTATTCTTTGAAGTATATTTTTTTATTTCATTGTATGTTTGAGAAAAGCACTATACATGCCTCGTCGTGAAAACGGATTCCCGGCCTCGTATCACTATCCGGCCTCGCTCGCACGCTCGCTCGGCCGTATATACCTACTTGGCCGGAAATCCTCATTTTCCCGGCCTCTGATGTAATGTACTATTTCATAAAACATCAAAATTATTACCAAAAATATCTTTTTGCTTCCCAAAATGGATTTTTTGCTCACCAAATATTGTTTTCATAAATTAGTGTTTCAGCTAGGTAACCATCTAATCCTGATCACCTCTCAGAGCAGATCCGACTCGGCCGGGTTAGGTTAGGTTAGTTTTTTTTTTATATCCCTAAAAAACGCTCCATAATGTGCGGTAGTCATTATTAGCTATGCTATATCAATTTGAAATTTTCTCCATACAAATCGTTTTTTTTTTTCGATATTTTCCGAATTTGACCGAATTTTCGGACAAGATTTCAGATTCATATTTTTGAGCCCCGAGAGCCCCCCGATACCGAGTTTTAGCCGCCTAGCACCAATTTGAAATTTTGAATCGTTTTTTTTCGATATTTTCCGAATTTGACCGAATTTTCGGACAAGATTTCAGATTCATATTTTTGAGCCCCGAGAGCCCCCCGATACAGAGTTTTAGTCGCCTAGCACCAAATTGAAATTTTGGTGAAAAAAGCCATTTTGGTGAGCATTTAGTTTTTTGCCTCAGCAAAAATGACTAAAATGGAAGTAATAATATAATAAAATATTGGTGACATCCATTTAACAATAATATAGATTATTTGGTCTGAAATTAACTTTAACGGTGTTCATATATTTTTATAACATGTAAGAAAAAGAATTATTTGCTTTATTTATAGAATAGTTTGGGATACACTATTTGGTGAGCATTCATCCGTTTTGGCAAGCATTAAGAATTTATTGGTTGTAATTTATCAACATAATTATTTGGTAGGCGTTAAATCATATTTGGTAGGCGTTTAAACACAAGCCCAAAAAAATATAACATGAACTCAATTGTATCAAATAGAAAGTAAAAAACGTTAATAGATACTAGAAAAACCACTATGACATTGCGTTTTTTGGGTCCTGTGATGTGTCAAATGTGTGTATAAACAAATAGCCATACTATAGTCTCTCGTTTAGGTACTTTGTAGTTCAAATTACAACATAGAATATTCTAACAAATAATACCTGTTCAATGCCAAGTATTTTCGTTAATGACTTCTTCACAAACGTACTTGATGTATTTTCCTTTGTAAACAAATAGAAGTTCCCTTCCTGATTGCTGGATTATCTAGATATTTCATACATAGGTAATAATGATTATGAAGTGACATGAGTCTCTTTGTAACGTAAGAACGTAATTTGTTTGCAAAAGATAATCAAGTTATGAACTGTTCTGTTCCCGTTTAGCTTTACTAGAAGATACGAAGTTACTTTGTCTGATTATTGTGGTATTTCTATTTATACGATTAATGATGCAGTTACAAGGCTGGATTTAGAAATGATATTCCTTTAGGACCAGGATAATAGGTTGCCCGTATTAATGATTGGATAATATATTTTATAGTAGATTGCATACGTGTCGGATTATTTTAGGGGGCACGTTATGTATGTTTGCCGGGTTGAGCGGATATGTTTTCCCCTGGTTACCGAGCAGACTAACATATCGTGTCAGATCAAGTTAGGGGGCACGTTATGTATGTTTGCCGGGTTGAGCGGATATTTCTTCCCCTGGTTACCGAGTAGACTAACATATCGTGTCGGATCAAGTTAGGGGGCACGTTATGTGTGTTTGCCGGGTTGAGCGGATATGTTTTCCCCTGGTTACCGAGCAGACTAACATATCGTGTCGGATCAAGTTAGGGGGCACGTTATGTATGTTTGCCGGGTTGAGCGGATTATGTTTTCCCCTGGTTACCGAGTAGACTAACATATCGTGTCGGATCAAGTTAGGGGGCGCGCTATGTATGTTTGCCGGGTTGAGCGGATATGCTTTCCCCTGGTTACCGAGCAGACTAACATATCGTGTCGGATCAAGTCAGGGGGCACGTTATGTATGTTTGCCGGGTTGAGCGGATATGTCTTCCCCTGGTTACCGAGTAGACTAACATATCGTGTCGGATCAAGTTAGGGGGCACGTTATGTTTGTTTGCCGGGTTGAGTGGATATGTCTTCCCCTGGTTACCGAGTAGACTAACATATCGTGTCGGATCAAGTTAAGGGGCACGTTATGTATGTTTGCCGGGTTGAGCGGATATGTTTTCCCCTGGTTACCGAGTAGACTAACATACGTCAAGTAACGTCAAGCACAAGACAAAATAACCATAATAATCAATTTAAAGCAAACAATGTATATACACACAACAATAATAAGCAAAGATAAAGTTGGTTTTTTAGTTGTTTATCCCAAAATTACACATTTTTCCAAAATATCATATATTATGACATAATGAGCAGATATAACTAACTAAAATTACTGGCAAGGAATACAAAATACAGTCTTAGCTAATTATGTACTTAATTAAAAAAAGCAAATCGTTTTCTCTTAAACAACTACCTAACATGTGTATTCACGGGAAACGTATACTTTCAAAGTATCCACGCTTTATTATTTAATCTTTAGGTACAGGTAATTAGTGATTTCTTATCTCCTTCCTCTCTTTTGGAAATATCCAATTGAAGAACTACGTGCTACGTGTTAAATATGCACAAATACTTATAGAAATACCGATGAATTAAAGTATTTTATGGACTCTCTCTCTCTATCTCTCTTTCAGACTAAATAGTCATCCCACATGATGGTGGGGTCAGTCTTCCCTATATTCCTCCACGTTAATAAACTATTTGCGTAAATTATTCACATTACTTATATCACCAGATCAGACTTTGAATTTGATCAGTTCTTCGGCCCTTTTATTGTTGCCTTAAACTTGAATTTTCTTCCTTTCCTTGAACAGAAGAGGTAGACCACCCCGTATACCCTGTACGATGCTGGACTTCGGCTCTACCCTTGGATGCCTAATGGTCTCGGGAGCTGGTTCTACTGAGAACTTGGACAAAACTGCGGCCAGGCCAGCCATGGATTGCATGAGACCCAAGCGTTCACCTGTGAAAAAAAATAAACAGTATTTGTATAACGAGATCGGTTGGAAATTGAACCACTTATATAGTATTTACACATTAAAAACATAATCGATACAAATATTCTATTGAAACTACTGTTCTAAAGTGTGGTTTTATGAAACGAGCCGAAGGCGAGTAGTCATAATGTACTCATAGTAGTCATAATGGAATCACACGAGTGTTTTAAGACCTAATTATGTATAATGAGCTGCAGAATTCCATGGTCCATTTATGAATGAATTCATTCATAAATGGCCCATGCATTTTTAAAGTTGAATAAACTACTTTATCTACACACATATTCATCAACATTATCATAGATTTTATTTTATGTAGATATATGAATGATCCTGCCAGTCAGCCCTCAGAGCAGAAGAATAAATGAGGCGACCTTGCTTTATCATATTTGATACTTTAATGTACTATTCCCATTGACCGGGCCGGACCGGGTCGGCTGCCAGAGCGCCCGTTGCGACGCGGCAGCAGCTGACCGCGTCCAGTGACCAGGTCGGGCGGGTTCAGCTACCGCCACGTTCCAGCGGACGCTAGAGCGCCCGGCGGCAGCCGACTTCGTCCGTCCGCACGATTAAATCTACTAGGGTGACCTGCTTGAATGTCTCGGTCCGAACGGAGCCGATGGCGCGCGGCGGTGACCGAACGGAGCCGATGGCGTGCGGCGATGACCGAACGAAACCGATTACGCGCGACGACAATCAAGCACCTCCGTCCGCGTCTGCAAGCGCCCAATCGGCCGGCAGCGGTGCGAAAAACATTCGAATAGGGGATCTGACTGTTGTATAGAAGCTCTACATTCCTTTGGCAACTATTTAGATGCGCTTGAGCGCGCGCCGACTCCGCCCGGTCAGTGGGAATCGTACATTAAGGTGACCCTGCAGGAAATATCTAAATAACATCTATGATTTTTGTCGCCACTAAGTAATGTAGGTCCTTGTTTATATAGTATCTGAACTTGTTATAGTAATTTAACAATGTGGGTGTAGATAAAATAATTAAGATATCTAAATCTTGATTTGTTCGAATCTACCATAGGGAGAGATATTTATGTCTCAACTTACCTATACAAACTCTGGGTCCTTCTCCGAATGGCATATAAACCTGTTTCTGGACAGAATTGAACTCATCTGGATGGAACCTTTCCGGTCTGAACTCTTCTGGCTTATCCCAGAACTCAGGGTCATTATGCAATGCCTGTAGTGGGATAAATATGCCAACACGTCCTTCCACAGTAACGTCTATTTCAGGGAAGGTGTATTTTCGAGCACACTCTCTGATTAAAAATCCAAGCGAAGGAAACATTCTCATAGCCTCCTTGAAACACCATTCTAAGTAAATCATTTCTTTAACCGCTTCGTAGCATAGTTTGTTTCCATGCTTGGCGAGTACTCTATCGATTTCACTTTGCGCTTTCTTCTGGACATCAGGGTTAAAGGCGAGCTGGTGAAGAGTGAAGCTGGTGGCTGATGATGAGGTCTCAAAACCAGCAGCAAAAAACACGAATACTTGAGCTGCCATTAGAGTTTCATCCAATTCTATCGAAACTGGCTCAGGAGTTCCGTCTGGTTTAAACCTTTCAATAGATTCCCCGGTCATCGTTCCCTTCTTCTTAACTTCCAAAAGTTGGTCAATGAAATCATTTCGTCCAGACGGCTCGTAATTCCTTTGCCTCTGTATTTCATTGACGAGATCTATCATATCGTTTTCGATTTTACCCAAATATGTCAAGCGAGCACAGACTTCTGGGAACATTTCTTTAAGAACTGTAACCACAAAGTCCTGGAATCTCACTTCGAAAATTTGAGCTCCTAATTTTCGGAAAGCGGAGGTTTCGTTATTTAACGAGTCAGCATCGAGACCGAAGCCGCAGGCGCCGATGAAGTCGGTGGTGTACCTGGCCATGAGGTCGCGGGCGTCGATGGTGCGGCCACCAGCGGCGGAGGTGGTGGCTAGTTCCTGCAGGCGCTCGGCGCGTTCCACTATCAGAGGGAACATCGCCTTCAGCTTACCACTCGTGAATGCCGGTGTCATGCGCTGCCGAAGCAGCCGCCACAAATCCCCGTCAGCGAAGAATAAATTCCGCAGCATCGGCTCTATGATTGTCTGATGAGGATTCAAGCCACGCGGATAAAAATAGTTAAAATCGACCGTTAGAATTCTCTTTATAATATGAGGGTCCCTGATTACCAGCTCCGGGCGCGTCGATCTGAAGAACCCCACGACCTTCTCGCCAGGGTACTTGAAATACATCTCCGCTGCTATTTCTGTCATGCTTTTTTGCATGGTATAGTTTTTGAGATTGTTCCCAAAGAGGAAGACGGGTTTGTCATGTTTGACGCCTCTGTCTCTCCAGTAGTTGAATGTCCTTGTGTTATAATAACAGAACGCGGCGAGCGCGACGATGATAAGAGCAACGATTATCATTGTGAACTCGTACCGACCGCCGGTCTGCGCAGTGCGAGTGATACTGATACGAGTACAACCGGTTTGCTTGCCGCTTGCTTACATCGGATATCCCATCTGTGTGTTATATAAACATATCAGATGTATATCATTCTACCTGTGATTAAGAACGATTACGAAGTGCGTGTTTCGCGAAATTTGCTTTTAGTTTCATCATATTGGGTTGTAAATATTTAGAGAAGTCAGAAGTTTCTACTATGCATGTGTCTGTAATTCGGCCTCCATAACTACTTGAAATATAATTTACCAAACCATTAGGTGTACAAGATACAAGGTATTTAATTGTGTTGGCTTTCTTGTAATCAGACCAAGAAAGAGCTTGATTTAAGGCCTTTGAAGGCTTTTGTATTTCAATCTCTAAACAATCTATTATACATGTCACATCACTGTATATATGCCTAAAAGCCATAGGTAATCGGTTATTTATCAATTCCTTATCTAAAGATGCAATAAAAGGACGCATTACACCTGCTATAATAGGTACATTTTTAAAGAAGATTTTGCTTGGACAAGTTCTATCAATGCCAAAGTCATCGGCAAGTTCTTGGAATGAATTATTTAACCTAATGCTTTTTAAACATAGTAAAATTATGCTGAAATGGTATATTTGTCTCTTCTCGAATGAGGTTAACTAAATAATAACAACCTAAAGGAATGCCGATATACGAACTGGGATTTTTTTTATTTTCTTCAAGGTGCACTGTAAAGCGTTTAAATCTTCTCTCCTTTTGTCATCCTCTAGCATCTCGCTACAGTCAGATGTAGACTCCATTTGAAGAGATTTTATGGATATTGATGATTCTGTGAGAGCTACGGATGGAGTATAAGAAGTATTGCTATCTGAATGCTCTATTTTTTTTACTATTTTACTTGGTCTTGATGGGTTACTATTAACACTATGCTTGATTTTTAATGGTGATGTAGAGACAGAATGTAAAAACGGCTTCAAAGGTGACGTCATCTGATGTACCAAACAGATTTTTGTTTGGTTAGCTTTACTTCTAAATGTTTTAGAAATGTGAAACTTGAATAGATTTATCCAACACTTTTGGTGTTAATCGGGGAACTTCTTCAACAATCCACTGATCTATAAAATAAAATGTTTTGTTATTTAAGGGCAAGGAGGTTACTAGTTCAGAGAAAAATCTGATAAATAAGTTAGTAAAATATACCTGAACTACTAGAAGCAATTTCTTCAGAACAAGATTGTTCTGTAACTATACTTTTTTCTTCAAATTGCTTTTACACTCTTCAAGACACATCATCCTTCGTTTCTTAGCTATATAGGGTCGCTCTGTTGTGTCAGATGTTCGAGCTTTCCTGTCGGTTTGACAAATAAATTTTTTGGGCATACATCCTGGTTTCATGCGTATTTGTGACACCGACCCCATCACATGGTGCTCCATATAATTTTGGCAACTGTAAAAAAGAAAGGTAAACAATTAAAATTGATATAAATGATAGCCAAGACGTCGAAGACCAAAACAAACATAACCTCGACAAATTAGTTATTCCATAGCCTCAATTTTTGAAGTATTTCACGTTAAACAAACGTTATTTAAAACATACTCACATCAAAGTGGTCTTCACAGAAATAAAGTGGGGAATTCGTGACTACGTCGTTGGGGTTTCGCCGTGCGAGCTTTAACCATTTTTTTCTTATTATTCTATTGTTTGGCACATAATACAAACACCTTGTCGGGTGTTTTTATTGATGTGTTTTTACACTGAGGTACTGCACACCACTTATAAACTTTAGAATTCATATTTATCACACGAAACACACTGCACTGCACTGTTTGTTTCCTGAAGCATCTGACGTTTACCTAGGCGTGACGTCACACTCGACGCCATGACACTTTGAGCTGTTTTGGCGCACTATTGAAAATATATTAGAAAAATGGCTATAAACTTCGTTATTCATTAGTTTGGTACCGAAATAAAGGTTTTTTCGTAATTACCAAATGTGTATCCACATTACAGAAGTGGATTTCAAAATCTTTCGTCATGCCTATTGAATCCACTGAGCACATATTCAAAAATACGCCGAACCAATTAAACTACTACTGATTTTTGTATATCATACTATTTTTAAATTTTTTAATGGAACAAAAACTAAAAATAATATATGTTTTGAGTATTCGTTTTTATGACGTCACAAGCCAGTATATTCATAGAAACTTCATTAGTATATTCATAGATACTTGCAGTCCTTACAGATCGTTTTTGTCATCTCATTAAGAGTAGTTTATTTGAGCTGTCATTGTATTGGTACCGACATATACGTAGCTCGTATTTCAGGCCTTGTGACTTCATCAGCTCAGCAATTTCCTAAAAAAATTTGATATACGCCTCATATCTCTGAGTAGTTGAGTACGTACAAACTTTATACTTTCGCCGCCACACAAGGAAGGCACACAATCTCAACGCACAGTTGAGAAAAGAGTATTTCAAAAATAAGATATATTATATTATGTGTAAAAGTTAAAAATACACTTTTGCAGAATACTCATCGTCTTATATTAGTATTCTTTCGTAGGTCTTATCAACCTCGTCTATACTTCCATAATAATTATCATGATCACGAAACATTTGTGTGCGGTGTTGTTCTTTAATGTCCTTAAAAATTGTTGATTACGTGCCTTGTCTGTTTTAAAGCGCCTAATATATGTTCATAACAATTTGACTTCTTTGTAAGATTGCTCATGTCCATTAGAGAGTAGATTCTTTGATGTATTTATATTTTGCAATTTCTTTGGACAAATATTTGAGTTCATCAGATTCAGACTAATATTTCCCCTTACACACATAGGGATAGACAGACAGGAAGCGACTTTGTTAACCCCCCACGAAAAAAGAGGGGTGTTATAAGTATAGCTTTAACATGTGTATCTGTGTGTCTGTCTGTGGCATCGTAGCTCCCAAACAGATGGACAAATTTGAGTGCGGTTTTTTCTAGTCGAAAGACCCGTCCATCGAGATGGTTTTTAGCTATGTTTGATGGAAAAAGGAGCTGTAGTTTTTTTTTTTTACGTCATAGGGGGCAATCGAGCAAACGTATCGCCTGATGGAAAGCGATTACCGTCGCCCATAAACACCTGCAACACCAGAGGAGTCACAAGTGTTTGCCTACCCGGAGGACGAAGATAGAATGCCTCTATGCTAGTAATTTCACCGGCTATCAGATCTTACCCCCACACCGGAACACAACAATGCGAACATTGCTCGGCTGCCCAAAACAGAATTCAAGTAACTCAGTTGGGACAAATTTTACAGCAGAGCGAAAAAACGATTTTACTAAACTATTCCTCATTACAGGCTCAAAAATTAAATGGAAGCATTTAAAGTAGTGTATTTTCATTATATGCCATAAGATTAACACCGTATTTTAATTATTTCTTCACTATTGCGGGTACACTTATTTTAAAATGCAAAAATGGTTTTCTGCTTAGAACGAGGAAAGATAATTTAAAAGGACTTCCATATAAAAACAAGTATCTCGAGATACTTGAATTTAGTTTTGGTATATTGTTAAATACAAGCTATATAAATAGCATTATAAATAGCATTTTTCAAGATATAATACAATATAATACTTACATAATCATAAAAGTAAAGTAATTTAACAGGTTAGTTTTGTTTATTGAAATTAATCCATAAATACATACATGTGGTAGTTGAAAAATGTTTTAACCCCATTTGGATTGTGGTTTTGAGAAAATCGCATAAGAAGGAAAATTTGGATATGTTGTACATATAATTAAGGTCATTCTATGAAAAAAAAAGATTGATTTATCTTTTGACAAAGACATAACCATTTATGTGAGACTGTTACCAAATTGAGTTATTTTATGTATAATTTAATATTGTTTAACATATAGTAAAAAAAGAATATTTGGATCAACACCTGGCAAAAATCGAATTTGTACATTCTCTTCACACAGTAAAATTAAGCAGACAATAAATTAATTAAGAATTTCGAACGAAATCTTGTACAAATTTGAATTTAGAATGCGACTTATTGAAACTTTATGCTCTCGTGGTTTTGTACACATAATTAACACAAATTATAACGACTCTATCGCGATATCCTATATTTACCTTCATAAATCTAACGTTTCGGCGGGGTTGCACACGCCGTGGTCTTAGATGTACTGGTGAATCAGCCAGTTGTTACTGGAGCTGTCGACCACATGTAGCACTACACGACGAAATTGTCTAATAAAATTGATGGGTAGGGAGATAAATGTTCGACTACCATCCATTTGTTTACTAATTATTGTCACCAGTCGGACACACAACACTCACAACTTCTCCGCTATAGGAGACGGTAGGTAGCCTTGACTGACAAATATTAAGTAAAAAAGGCAAAGTTGTTCATTAAAATGAAACATGTAATGTCTCCTTCACACCACAATAAAGTTCTTCCACCAGGTTACGCATTTTATTCTTATTTTGAGCTTTGATCTTTGTATCAATGGTTTAAAGTTGTCCATTATTTGATTTAAAAAGGTAGTTAACAAATTCTAACCACATAATTATCTACCCGACAAAAAAATTGTTATGGAGATACTTGTTTTGACATGGTTGCACATTTTGTTTCCTATGTCAATCTCGACGCTAAAATCAAGTATCTCAGAAATCTATATGAATTACAAGTATCTCATTGCGAGATACTCGTTTTCACGTTAAAATTAAGATACTTACTTGACTTTAGCTTAGAATACCCCTTCAAAAAAAGATACTTGGATTTTAAAAACATCTGTATTTTGAAAAGTATACATAATTTTTTTATAAATGTCAGATTGATGGATGTATTTTGAGATTCTGGACCGGAAAATAAAAAAAAAATATTTTAGGAAAAAAATGAGTTGCTTGTTTTCTGCGTAGGGCAGCCGTGCTGTGTTTTGCAAGATATTCAGCTTTAATTGGAACAAGTGACAAGATCTCAGCCAATATTGAAGCTAAGAATTCCAAATTTTGTAATTTTGTTCAGTTTTAGTAGCATTTTCTATATGACTCATTGAATGAGGCTCTCATGATGGCAACCTACTTGTCTTGGGGGTGCTTAAATTTTTTAATCTGGGTTATTTTATACTATGTAGCGATGTTCCATATCAAATCTATACATTATAATTCGGTGAATAGAGACTAAAGTACTATTGTACTTTGAATTTTTTATATGTTGTCTAGAATGGTTAGTCAGTGTTTAAAATGCAAAATGCACAATTACTGCAGCATACTGTAGTAGTGCGGGAAGTAGTGTCACAAGGTGCTAATTTTGGTATCGGATGAATTCACTTGGCACAGGTGCAGTATACGTAAAACTAAGCTAATTTAGCCCGGTAGCCATACACCACCCCTTACATCCGATTTTTTTCAGATACATCCAAGATAAATAAATATAATAAAGTATATATTTTTAAAAAGATAAATATCCTTTAAGATAGTTTTTTTTTTACTTAAAATTCAGGATTTTCAAAGATAGTGATAGTGGAGTAAAAAAAAATGTAAATCACCTACGCACATAATACGAGGGTTGTTTGATAAATACCCGTGTTTAGAAAAAAACAACAAAGGTTTGTATACGTGTACATTTATTTTTCTACATAGTCACCTTCCAACTCTATACACTTGTTCCAACGGTGTTCTAGCTTTAATAAGCCGTCTAAAAAATAAGATTTCAGAAAGTCGTGAAAATAGGCCTCCGTGGCGGCAATGACCTCTTCATTGGACGAAAATTTCTTTCCACCGAGCCATTTTTTTAAATTTGGGAATAGGAAAAATTCACAGGGAGCCAGGTCTGGGGAATAGGGCGGATGAGGCAGCAATTCATAATGTAATTGCTTTAATTTGGAGTCTGCGATTCTTGAGGAGTGAGCTGGTGCATTATCATGATGAAAGAGAACTTTTTTCTTATTTAGATGTGGTCTCTTTTTTTTCAAAATGGTATCAAATTCTTGCAATAAATTAGCGTAATATTGCCCGGTTATCGTTCTTCCTTTTTGTAAATAATCAGTATGGATGATTCCCTGCGAGTCCCAAAAAACAGTCGCCATGACCTTTCCGGCCGATGGAACGGTCTTCGCCTTCTTTGGAGCTGATTTCCCCGACAAAATCCACTGTTTAGACTGTTCTTTACTTTCTGGGGTATAGTGGTGTATCCACGTTTGATCAACAGTCACAAAACGCCGAAGGAACTCACCCGGACTACTTTCGTACTTATCTAAACAGTGCCTTGAAATTTGCTTCCGGGTGAGCTTTTGTTCCTCGGTGAGCAAACGCGGCACCCACCTCGCCGAAACCTTCTTCATGCCTAATTTGTGTTCTAAAATGTGCTGCACGCGTTCAATCGAAACATTTACAATGTCGACAATTTCTCTAAGTTTTATTCGGCGATCGCTTAATACAATATTCTCAATTTTTTTTACCATATCACCTGTGGTCACCTCAACAGGACGTCCTGGGCGATCTTCATCAAAGATGGACGTTCTGCCTCGTTTAAATTCATTGTACCAATATCTAATGGTTGTCATAGAAGGAGTATGATCATTGTAAACAGCTTGCATGCGTAGGGGAGACCGGGTATGGAAGTCACACGGGTATGGTTGTCACAGCGGCCATAACTGACAACTAAAGGCACGAATCAGTTTACCGACCGGTGTCCAAGGATCGCGAGAGCTAAACCCCCCTCCGTACTTTACCTCAGTCGGCTCCGGTATGTTGTGACGGAGCCACATTCGTTTACTTTTTTCCGCCAGTAAAAGTATTTTTTTGTGCATCTGTGTTAAATCTCGTAGGTACACTTTTATTTTGCATATTAATACTTTTATTATGCTTCTTCGTGTATTGTTCAAGTTGAACTTGTGTATAATCATATTGTTATAAGGTTTTTAGTGGAAACATTCATTTGAATTTATATTGTAAGATTATTTTCTAAAACGTGTTTTGGGGCAGGTTGTCTCAGGTCGACGGGGGCTGGTAGTCACGTGTGACTACCTTATTAGCTGAAAGCGAATTTAGTTTTTGGATGTTTTTATTAATTATGAATACATATTTCGTTACTTTCCTGGTCACAGTGACTTACATACATCATTTAAGTTTATATAAGTTACTAGCTGAAAAAAAAATTGTTTTTGAGATTTTTTTATTAATTACGAATATTTCGTTATTTTCCGTTACAGTAACTTACATAAAACATTTTTATCTTCAACAAGAAAAAAGTTCGTTTGATATAAATGTGTGTATTATTGTATATCCCTCTTATTTTACTATGTGATTACGTACCCCAGCACCTGTGACAACCATCCCTGACACGGGGTTAAAAGTCACATTTCTCTTTTATCATAAAAATAAAAATATTTCCTCCGTACATAATGTTAGTGAAAAAGTATTGATATATTTTTAAACTCAAATAAATACACTATCCATTAAATTATCTTTTATCATCCCCAACTAAAAACAATAGTACTAAAAATGCAAACGAAATAAAATGTGACTTCCATACCCGGTCTCCCCTACTTTTATTTCATCACAAGAATTTCATTCCAAAAACAGAAAACGAATTACAGAACGATACTGCTCTTTCTCCATTATTGCAATAACAACGCGAACTCCGTCGTAAAAAGCCGTTAAAAGAAAAAAAAACAAAAGAACACTGTATTTATTTTTTTAATTTTCTAGTCCATAAAGGATGCCTAAAAAGTTCGTATACATAATTTCAGCCAGTAACAAGAATAACTTTTTAAAACGTGTATTTATCAAACAACCCTCGTAGTTGGACCGTAATAGTACTGCGCGTTTCTCCAAAATATGTCCATAGGCGCCGATAATCCACCCGTATGCTCCTGGGTGACGAAGATATATATTATCAGAAAATAAAATATCCATTAAGACGAACGATGGAAGAGAAGAGAAATATTTGCAAAGTATTGGGATATATCAACAGGCTAAAAAAACTGGGCAAGTGCGAGTCGGACTCTCACACCGTTCCGTACGAACGCTTCTCATTCTAACTGGCAGACAGACAGACGGACAGACGGGCGGACGGACGGACGGACGGACGGACAGCGGACTTGGAGTAATAGTGTCCCGTTTTACCCTTTGGGTACGGAGCCCTAAAAAGACTAGGCTAGTCAGGATTTACCCAATATAGGAACATCCTGTTACTTTTCCCTATTGGGGATATACGTCCAATTCTATTGTGACGTCAATTATAATATATTTTTCCTTTCATGCTCCATATAAGAAAAAATGTAACAAATATCAAACAACGGAAATAAATTAGAATTCAAAATGTCAGGGGCAGGATTTAGTTATTTAAATATTTTAAAATGAAGCGAAATTGTAAAAAAAAATTGGGCAAGTGCGAGTCCGACTCGCGCATGAAGGGTTCCGTACCATAATCTATAACAAGTTTGTTGTATGGGAGCCCCCCTTAAATATATATTTTATTTTATTTTTAGTATTTGTTGTTATAGCGGCAATAGTGTGGAATAAAGTGAAATAAAGTGTATTTAAATTATAATTCGACATATATATATACTTAAAAAATACTATACCGTTTTTCTAACATGGAATACCTATTCCTAATGAAAATTGGATAATATCCTGTTTCCTTTTCAGTAACGTACTGGTCTCAAGACCATTTGTTGATGCGGTAGGAATTTATTTCAGAACGTTGATCATGTCTCATTCACTCCTATGTTATAGAGCAGTTGAGTAAGTGAGTCAGTATGATTATTGTATCTTTATCTATAGTATATAGTGAGAGGTAGTGGGAATCGTTACGGGTTTTCCGCTCCTAAACGTACAATGTGAAATACCTAAGCGTAAGCTAATATAATATCAGTATCCGTGTGTGGACCGTCTCAACCAGATGTGAGACAAGTTGTTTACAATGTTTTTTCGCCGTTTTATCATTTTGGTGTGCGGTAAGTTTTTTTTTATTTCCTTTTTTTTTAACCTTTGTGTGACCGTCAGGATTTTTGTCAATTTGAACGTTTTTACATACGGATTGATAAATCCAAATAGGTCAGTATGGAGAAGTCTGAAACTATGAGAGATAGCAAAATCTGTTCCTAAGAACCATGCGTCGATTTAGATTAAATAAAAAATGGTATTCAATTATTTTTTTACATGTAACCGGGAATCAGACATTCTGTAAGTAACCACATATCGTATTTGTTATTATAGTTGATCCTGTGAGTACCCGGTATGCGATTGTAAAAATATCAATACAGTTTTTATTAATTATTTATTATCTAAAATCTACGCCATGGTTCCTAAGAACAGATTTCTCTATCTCTTATAGTTTCTGACTTTTTCCTAGTAATCCATTTGGATTGATCATCCTGTATATTTCGAATATGGTGTTATTATTTGCACACTTAGACCTGGATTACAAATTGGTTACAAACTTATAAATATCGTATTACCACGAATGTTCAACGTTTTTTCGTTCGTATTTTTAGTGTTGTTTTAAATCTGAATACGTATAAATAGATAAACAATAGGTTTTCCTCATCAAACACTACATCGAACCAAATAAAATAATTAGTGTATTTAATATCGCTATTTATTTGAGGAGTTCTTACCACTGTTGTAATTGTTAACCGGCCTTAATAAAACGGACGAGATTCTCAGATCATCTGAATATCAGCATTTTTTTTAATCATTTCCCCCGATAATTCTAATACATAGCCGGTGAAATTACTAGAATAGAGGCATTCTATCTTCGTCCTCCGGGTAGGCAAGCACTTGTGACTCCTCTGGTGTTGCAGGTGTTTATGGGCGACGGTAATCGCTTTCCATCAGGCGATACGCTTGCTCGTTTGCCCCCTATGACATAAAAAAAAAAAATCGGGTCGCTTTTATCATTCCCGTGTCATCTTTTCTTGCTTCTGTGGCATTATTTTTTAAATGTAAGCTGCCACATAATTGATTTCTTACTGTTAGGTAGTAAATTTGAAGTGTGTCTTTGTACCAAATTGGCGAATATTGACGCTTATTATTATTTAAAAAAATGTCTTATTTTATTGGGAAGATGGAGAAAAAATAAAAATTGCCGCGAAATGAATTCAATAATACAATTCTTAAAAATTACCCATGACTGTATAGTGTATACGTTCTAGTTACCCCATTGCTACGTGGACCAGATGATGGGATTCTCGAGAAATCAAGGGAACTCTAAATTAGAAAATTTAACACGTTATGGGGGTGGAAACCGGTTGACAACAATACTTTATTGCACACCAATAAAAGAAAAAACAAAATAAATACAATTTGACGACGGTTTTTTTTTTTGTTAAAAAGTGACTATTTATTTATTTATGACTATGATTACTATTATAAGATTATAGATTTATATTGAAAATCAGGTTTCTGAGAGGGGTCATGATTTCAGGAAAAATCTTAATAGCGTGATGCAGGATCGTCATTTGTTTTGTATGAGCGCGCGGCGCCATGCTATTCTGGCGCCATCTGTTTTCATAAATTCCTGTCCTCTCATCACGCCGAAGCGGCTGGACGGATTTTAACCAATTTTGGTACAGGGATAGCTGGACATCCAAAGATGGTTATAGGATTCTGATTCTGATACTGATTCTGATTCTAATACTTTTTGGTAAAGAAAAAAAACCCGTGCGATGCTGCGGGCGCATCCTAGAACGTTATAAAATTATGTAGGTATTTTTATTTACGCAGTTATCGTCTCCGGATACGCCGCAACGGTACACAGCGTGCTTGACTGTAGGTATGTATTTTTTTATCTAGTAGTGGTCATGACAGTGAAACATTGGGGGAGTCCCCAGGCTATTAACATACTGTACTTTTTTATTGTTTATAACATATTTTTGATGATTGTATTAAGGGGTTTACACTCATGTGAAATTGTCAGGAATGGCCCGACATGTTTTGAATTCGTACGGAACTCTTCATTTTAGACTACTACCTGTACAGTGACGCTGCCGCGCAGTAATTAAATGTCTCACGAAATTGACAGCATATTTTTTTTTAAGCAGGCCTTTTTCCGATATAATCAAAATGAAATATTACTACCCTACATTCGAAAATATATAATATTTTTGAAAATATCCAAATTTATGATTATAAAATCCATTTGAAAAGCTTCTCATTCTAAAAGAGCGTAGGCGACAACTGGTCTAATTGGTCACAGCGCAAAAAATCTTACAGTCGGACTTTTACCACTATTCCTTTTGTAGTTTGCGACTGTTATTTTTCCACAAGGTGACCTCTTTTGGGTGCTGATTCTAAGACGCTTCTTTCACCTTTTTTAATATTTTTATGAGTAGTCCTTATTAACCGACTAAAAATAATAATTCTGGGTTTAGTGATAAAGTACCTAATGAAATTAGTGTTAACTTAACACAATTTGAAATGTTGACAATTTTGATAAAATTACGTTTCTGATGATAATTTCTCATTATTCTGGCCCACAGAAACGATGAGGTGCGATGCCCTGATGGACGCTGTTTGCCCAGCGGAGCAGAATGCGCGGACGCAATCGACTCATCCTATGTAACAACTACCATGGAACCCGAGGCAAGCACTACGTAAGAAACCATTATCATTATCAGCTGGGGTTCGGAAATTTGGATATATTTACCTAAACTTTATGAGATATGCTTTCATAGTCTACATCCTCACTCGTCAAGTGTAGGGAAAACCCGATATCATTACATTTAATCGATTACTCACTTTTAATAGTATATTACTGCCGAGGTCGGGAAAAGTAAGTTCGTGGATGAGTATGATTTTGAAGGACGAGGCGTAGCCGAGTCCTTCAATAATACGAATCTGCTAACTGACATTCCAGCCGAGGCTTGTATAGTGCTTTTCTCCAAATATGCTTGGAAATAATCACCAATCTACATTTTAATTTAATATATCAGTACCATGAAGTTCATTTGGTACTTATTTTTTTTAGGAATAGGAATAAAATTTCGGGTCCGAATCATATGTTTGATTTAAAACAAAATATATGAATAAGAATTAAATAATATTTTCTTCGGTTTCCGCGACTGTCACACATTTAAATAAAACAATTTAAACGGATTATATCGCGTATATTAAGGGAGGCTCAAATAATTAATATACGCGATATAATCCGTTTAAATTGTTTTATTTAAATAGGGAGGCTCAAATAATTAATATACGCGATATAATCCGTTTAAATTGTTTTATTTAAATAGGGAGGCTCAAATAATTAATATACGCGATATAATCCGTTTAAATTGTTTTATTTAAGAATTAAATATATATGAAAACACAATAACAAAAAATATGCACATAGGTAATTATAAATTTTAGTTAAATTAACAACTTCTAAAACACACTGTTTTTTTTTTAGAAACCATACCATGTTTATCATTCGGAGAAGATCATAAGTTCAAAATAACTTTTATATTGATTTGGACACAATCATTTCTGTTTTATTTTTTATTTGTTTACGTTTGGTACACTTTTTAATTTTCAGCTTACTCATTAAATATCATCATATTATTAAAATTAAAACTTTCGTCAGAAATCTCTAATAAATAACTAAGAATCATGAAAATAAATTAACCGCATAATAAGATTATTATTTAAATTGTTTGTCCGTTATTCGAAATTTGTCGACATTTCAAATACATTGACAGTAGCAGAGCAAAAAAATGTTCAGTGCAAGAACTAAACGCAGAGAACAATTAAAAAGTTTACAATAGTTTTTATTTTTTAAATTTAGTGGACAATTGGCTGTATGGTGAATTATCAGTCTTTGAAAAAATTAAAAGTAAAAATGCAGTAACCGGCCAAATTAAGATTACCCTCTTTTGTATGAGATGTTATAAACGGAAGGTGTGTTTTTTACTTAATCGTCTTATTTAAATAATATTGATTTCCCGGCTAAGGCCAATAATATATATATTTTTTATTTTTCATTAACGCCTTCTAAATATAACGAACGATTTCGCGGTCCAGTTTTACTACATTAATGGCAACATTTCCAAGCAAGTTGGAGAAAATACTATTTATCCGGTTCCTGAAGCGATGACTATGACTATAACTTAAATTAAAAATAAAATTGGACAAGTGCGAGTCCGACTCGCGCATGAAGGGTTCCGTACCATTTTCTATAACAAGTTTGTTGTATGGGAGCCCCCCTTAAATATTTATTTTATTTTATTTATAGTATAAGTTTATAGTATTAGTTGTTATGGCGGCAATAGAAATACATCATCTGTGAAAATTTCAACTGTCTAGCTATCACCGTTCTTGAGATACAGCCTGGTGACAGACGGACGGACGGACGGACGGACAGCCAAGTCTCAGTACTAGGGTCCCGTTTTTACCCTTTGGGTACGGAACCCTAAAAATTTAAAACACCCCCGACACAAGTACCTGGTCATCATGAGACCCTTATTCATTGAGTGATATTATAGAATATGCTACTAAAACTGAACAAAAATACAAAATTTGGAATCCTTGACTTCAATATTGCATGGGATCTCGATACTTATTCCAATTAATGCTGAATATCTTGGAACCTACTAGCCCTATTTCTACCAAACATAACTAAGAACCATATCGTTAGACACGTCTTTCAATAAAAAAAAAAACATATTCAAATTTGTCCATCTGTTCGGGAGCTATGATGCCACAGAGACACACACAGATACACACATACACATATTTAACTTATAACAACCCTCTTTTTTCTTCGTGGGTCATTAATCTAAACTTTCATGGATAGTACGTCGGGAGACGTAACTTAGGACCTTCGTGATGCAGCACCACGTCTGTAGACGACGGCTTTAGATTCTCGCAAAACCACTCGTACACAGTTGAACATTTCTCATAGTTTTTATATAAAGGCAAATGGTTTGTGCCGTATTGGCTATAACTTTTTTGTATGAGTATTGTCTGTGCCACAGTAGGATATTTTCATGGTCCCGTTTACCAGTATTATATATATACCGGTCCGGCGACAGCGACTCCGTCAATTATTCTTGTCCGGGTTATGAAAGGCTCTGATGTGACTCGCAATACCAAACTTTGTCTTGGAGATGCGATTACAAGGGGCGCAATGAAGTTGTCCAGCAGGGTCGTAAGTGTAAGTGTGTAAGAGGGCTTCGGTTGAGTCTTGCGGATATGTCTCTTGGCATACAGGTCTTTCAGTCGTTGGCGTATCAGTATTAAATACCTATGGACTTCGATTTTCATCAGATTATGGGTTATCGAAATACCTGCGAAGACCGCGAGTATCCTAAGGTAGCACACGTCCTGCGTAAGCTCTTATACAAACCTTATACAGCTTCGGTTAGAGTATAAGCTTATGTGTTACTTGAGCAAGGGCTATACATACTGACCAGGAATACTTTGAAACGGTATTTCCACATTAACTAAAAAAAGTCGATAAAAAGATTCTATAAAAATATTTAGAACAGCGCCATCTCTCTCGCAGTCTTCATACTTGTTGTAAAGCAATGGGGACAGGGGATCGTGCGTGTAAAGCGCACATCCTAGGGTATGGCTAATGCGCCTCCTGCGAATCCTGGTAAAGTTATGTAGGCAATTAACTAATTGGGCAGGAATAATAATTTGTAATTAGCGTGTCCTTGATTTCATAAAGCTAATATTATAAACAATAATAACTAACGCGGAAACCGAATAAAATAATAACTACTAATTGATTGATATATATTATTTATATAATAGAGTAGTACAGGATGTTTTTTTTTCGTACATTTTCCCTGATTATGTTGTAATATGCGCAGATAATTTTAATGGTGACCTGCGGTTTTGGACAATGCCATCAGTATTTCCTTATTAGTTAACCATTAAACTGTGAAAAAAAGATATTTAAGATGAACATTTATTTTGGGAATTTTAGACCCCAATCTTGGTCTAGACTTTGAACTATCTAAATATCGACATCCTACTATACGAAATAGGCGGTAACATTATGTCACATGCCCTTGCCAAAATTTTGGCAAGATTATCGTACCGAGCTGTACTACAAAGCTGTATTTATACAGCTTTGTAGTACAGCTCGGTACGATAATAATTATGCACATGTGGAGTATGTATGACGCGTCAAAAGAATTGAAACAAGATATTTTTGAGTGAAGTATACAAAATTTTAAATTAAAAGAAACTATAAATTTTAAAGAGGTACCTACTTCCCTACGGCATGGCACCGAATATGCTGGTAGCATTTGTCCTCGATTGCACCTGCTGTTAGTGACAATAAGGCCTAAGATGGAGCATTCTTGCCTAAAAAATGCCTTTTCGAGAGATTCAAGAGATCTAAGTTAAATTAGGGAAAATGTGAGCAGGAAATAATTCCACTCCTTTGTTGTCCTGATAAGAAAAGTAGGCGTAAAGGTTCCATAATTGTCTATTTACTAACTATATTATTATTTTTTTGTATATTTGTGGACTTTGTGTTGGCTTTAAGCATGTATTTCCTCTGTAATCTTTACATTGCTATTAATATTTCAAAATGAATAATACTAGAGTCTGTGAGCTGTACATTGATTTTACGTTGTCAGTCCCATCTTAGGTAAGACGGGTTTGCACAAATTAACTGGGATGTTATTATACCACGGATTAGCAAAGTAATATTATTATTTTAATTAATATGGATTTCCAGATCTGATTTAATTAATGAAGTCATTCTGTTTCCAGACTAACATGCGTCTTGCCAACCCTGAAGCACGGAAACGCTTCTGTAGCAGAATCGCCTTCGGAACGTGTGGAAGTACATTTTGTCTGCGACCCTGGATTCACGCTTGTAGGGCCAACAAGCGACTTATGCGTTAACGGCGTTTGGCAAAACCAGATTCCGGAATGCAGTTCTGCAGTTCAGGTTCATCCAGGTACGAGATTACGCTTTCGTCTCTGTCTATAACTACTTACCCGGCAATAGTCGGCGTCTGCAGTAATGTAATATTTCTCAAACATGCAATGAAATGTTTTAACGTTCGTTATAACAGGCTTCGAAGTATCACGTTTCGGGCGGAATAACTCTAGAGAACGTAAAGGAATTTCATACAAAATTGAAGTTAGGATTTCGGGCTATTCTTCTCAGCCGATTCTCTTGAAATTTTGGGAGCAGGTTCGATAAATGTGTATATTTTTATAAATAATGACAGTAAATATTAAGAAAAATTGAATGCGATCCACTACAATCTAAGCAGCAATTTATCTTCGCATGAAAAATGTGGTATTTCCACATAAAAAATAGAATCGATAAAAAAAAAAGATTCTATAAAAATATTTGTGTATATTTTTGTGAAGTGGAGATATGGGTGTTATTAACGATAAAAAATCACATTTCAGCCATTTTTAAAAATAGTATTGGGGTCTACTACTGCTCACAGAGACATAAGTTTAAATTGGTTACTTACAAATTTCCATTCCAGTACTCTGTGAAGTAAAGAAGCTACCGCAATTCACGTACAAATGCCGAAAAGAAAATGGAGAATACAGTTACTGTGACAAGTATGTGGCTGAAGGAGCCACAGTAAGGGTATCACGCCGAGTCAAGACTGATCTGCCTAGCGCTCCTGTCAGCGTTGAAATTCGTTGCAACACAGATGGCGTGTTCAATATAAGTTTGGGATGCACGAAAGGTAGATTCTATATTATAATACTTATATATTAAAATTTGGAGCGAGCTATGCTCGGAGTTTCCTTGCGGGATCGAACCCGAAATGATGAGATACGCAAGAGAACCAAGATTGTATATATAGTTCAGACAATCAGAAATCAGATCAAGTTTTATGGCAATCTTGAAATAAAATTCACTACTCTACGGCACACTGGTAATATTTTTTGTGACATTAATGAACGAATTTAATGTTTTTAAACAGAAATTGAAGTATTGCAACACGAATTTCAAGACCTCACAAAAGGTGAAATGACATCTTATGAAACCAATTTCACCAAAATCAACCAAGCAGATCTCCAGTTTAAGGAATCAGTGAGAAATTTCAACCTCTTTGAACATGAAGTGAAAGTGAAGCTCAACCAGATGCATCGGAAAATAGAAGAATGCAATATTTACTTCGATTTACTTTTGTAAGTTTCTATTTACTATCACTGTACGATCCCTAAGTCTGCCTATGATACAAATGACAATGGCAATGGTAATGAAATTATTGTAATATTTCATTACCAGGGATCGTAAAATGCGAGCAAAATCCATTGCAATGACATAATATGATGACCCTAGCCTTTGAGAAAAATAAAATAAATACATCAGTAAATATTAAAGGACAATCTTAAACAAATCAACCTAGTCCCAAACTAAGCAAAGCTTGTACTTTGGGTACGTTCGAGTTCATCACACAAATATTTGCCCTGGCCGGGATTCAAATCCAGTACCGCCGGCTCAGTAGGCAGCTGCACTACTAATTGAGCTAACCGCGTCGTCAGAATTCAATGAATTTTGCTCGCATTGTAGGAACCCTGATCATTCTCTTGTCAGGCCTGCGGCAGGACATGTCAATAGTGTATCGGTTTAGTTAGCCACCAAAAACGGTGTCTCCTGAACATTACACCATAATTCGTCTGAAAATATGCAAGAACCTGTATATACAAACATAATTATACATTAATTAAAAATTTACTACTATACGACAGCTAAGGGGCAAAAATAGAAATGATTGTTACTGTATTTTATGTAAATGAGCACAAGATACTTTGTTTTCATTCAATAAATGTTATGTACTGGTGTTATCAAAGATTTTACTACTGGCTTATCAAATTAAATCAAATTTACAACCGACAACCGACAATTTTAGTATGCAACTAAAATTGACGGCTAATTTTGATGTTCACTATACACCAAGACGCCACCAATAATAAAGATTAGTTTTTATCATTATAAAGATAACGTGATACTTAACTGCTGAAAGAAGAAAACATATAAGACAATAATTACCATTGATATCCTTCACGACAATCTTGCCCTTATTATTTAGTATTAAATATTAATCTGTTATATTAGGTTTAGTGCTTATCAGTATTTGAAGTTCAAGGTCAAATTTTACAACTACTGCAATATAATGAAGACCTATTATTTTCAGAGCATCTATTACCCAATCATATCAAAAATCTCCGACGAAAGCCAAAACCAATGAAACATGTGAACTGCCTCAAAATCCACCAAACGGCAAATACAGCGTCGAGGCAATGTCGAATGAAGAGTTGTCACCAGAGGCCGTCGATTTTGCTCTTCGTTATGTGTGCGACCCTGGATTTGCCGTGGTCGGGACAGTCACTCCTCGGTGCATCAACGGTGTTTGGCAGGACAAGTTCCCTTCTTGTTCAGGTATGTTCTACAATCAATTATTTATTCGGATACACCCGAGGTGCTGAGGGCTATCTTCTTATCGGATTTGTAATCTGTACATCGACGGCTAACCGATATTCACCAGGAATTGACTATGGTACATATGGTGCATAAAGAAGAATTATTGCGAAAACTATTTAGTGAGAAATCGAATCAGCTATTTGTAATTCTACTACTTAGTTTAAACAAGCTGCACCGGTGGCAAGAGCAAAAAAATTTTCAGGATGAAATTTAGTCAGTATGTGTATGTGTTAATCCGGGGTATCAGCTACCTCCATACCAAATTTTATTAACATTGGTCTAGATCAACTGCTTAAGAAGTAACATACATACAAACATTCGTCTTTATAATGTTAGTGATTATTAGACAGCTTTAAGGTTATCTTAACGTATCAGGATATTGTATTGTAGTGGAGCATAGTCGTATCAGGATATTGTATTGTAGTGGAGCATAGTATTAACTAAAACCAATATTCTTATTGCAGCTGCGTGCAAACTCGTGAAGAACCCTGACTTTGTGTACCAATGCCTAAAGGAAGAAACTGATGATGATTTATGTGACGAATACGTGACGGTTGGATCTTCAGTCAGAGTGTCCCGTCGGAACCAAAGCGAGCCTGCCAGCGTTTCTATCTCTTGTCTCGATAACCGTACGTTCAACATTAGTACGGACTGTGTTCAAGGTAAGATATACTTATTAGTACTATCCGATTGAAATAAAGTTCTAGAACAATATTTTACTTCCAATATTGAAAAGAATCAATGTTGATCTTATTTTTGTGGTGGTACCACATTTCTCATTTTGTATTGTATAGATACGAAAGATAAATAGGAAACCAAAATTGTTTGCTTTCAACAGCAGTCCAAGCGGGACTCGAACTCATGACCACAGTGCTCGTGGGTTCGAGTCCCACTGGAAAAATGCTCTTCCAACTGAGCTACAGGACCGATGAAATAATGTATTCTCATTCCGCTTTTTTACAGCGCCTCTGTATTGTATTTTATGTTTAACCTACTAAGCGCACTCACTTAGCTCCAACACGCATGCTTTTCAACATACGGACGTAACAGACTGCAGTAGATCGCATAAAATGTTGGCTTCTTATTTATCCTTTGTAAACAAAATATGTTTTACGTGTTTTATCCTGTTGATTTTTGGTCCAATAATAATAATAATAAATATAATATTAGGATGAATGCAACATTTTAGAATGCTTAAGAGTTATCAACGCTAATATCTAACTTGATCAGGATAGAGCCAGATTGCCCGGCACGTTATAGTTTTTCGCCTTTTGGCATAATTGATTCCATCACCATCTTGTGTCTAGTGCGTTATTGACATTAACGTTCTTAGAATGGATCTGATGTTATGACTTCATTACAGCACTGTGTGGCTTTTGCATTCTAGCGCTTTCCATTGAGATTTCTGATGGGTTGTAGTTTATTTTATAACGTTTTTTTCTTCACAGAAATAGATAAACTACAAACAGATTTTGAAAAACCTACAATGGATAAAATGACCTACTACGAGTCTACGTTTCACGGAATGAAGGATTCGAGTCCCGTAAACATCGAGTTTGAGAAGATGGTGAATGAATACCACTCCTTCGAAGAGCACGTAACTAGTAGTTTAACAGACATGCACCAGAAAGCGATTGAATGTGATATTTATTTGGATTTGTTGTTATCCACACTGAAGGCATCATTGCATTAAATATTATAGTTCTAACAAAATAAATTGTTTAATAAAATTGAACTCACTTTTACCTATTTTTATTTAGAACTCAAGTAATATTATTGACATCTATAACAATATGTGTACCATTAGGGAGGTCCAAAAAAAACTTATTTTTTTTTTTTTTTTCTCCACAGGGTTCTTTTATCCAAAGCCTACTAAAATGATACTTACCATTTGTCAAATCAATCCGATAACATTTGGAGGTCGCTCAAAATTTAGTAATTTTCGTATAGAAAACAGTATGGAACAACTTTCAACGAGCTTTATATGTGGGCAAAGGTCATTATAGTCAACTATCGCAAGCGATTAGGTGAAACATTCTTTGTTATTATCTTTCAGATATTTTTACAAAACGCAATTTATATGAACATCAGAAATTGGTCTTACGCTTGAGCGACCGGTAAATCATTTCCAAATTAATTTAAATTTGATACAATGATTATTACTTGATAACAAAACAAAATTAGCCATGTGGAGCTAAGATTGAATGTCCTTTTTTTTTCTCCATACAACTGTGGACCACCCTAGTGTACCATATTTTAAACTGAAGTCAACTCGCCGCTTATGTTTCCACGTTCACACCCGAGCCACAGCTTTTACGACCCCATGCTGACCCTTTCCCTCTCTCCTTTCCCTCAGAAGCACTCGGGTACATGGGATTGCTACTCTCCAACGGCTCCAGATATCAGCGGGCGATAGGGCTCTCACATCTCTACGCTTTGATTTAAAGTCTAGTGCCATCTCTACCAGTAATCCCTTGGAAATGATCGGTGACATCATGCTGCGATCAATGCTAAGATCTGGTCATAACATACTTATACACCAATAGTGTCGTCTAGGTTTAGCTTCAAAGTCTTCTTCTTCATCTTTCTTATTACCTTCAGAAATCAGAATCAGAAATCATATCTCTGATGGGGTGTAGGGTTAGAATCACATTCTTCCTTTTGCACTGGTCTTGTACAGGCTGTATTATTACCCCCTACCACTCAAAACCTGGGAAAGCCCAAGGCGCTCATCTCCTGCTCTACTGAGCGACGCCAAGATTAGCTTTAAAGTAGTTATCCAAAATATTTCTTTCCCATAGTTACCACTCCAGATTAACAGAATTTCTGGAGCAACCAAAGCCAATAAATTGGGTGAAACGACAATAAATAAATGGGTGGGCCGCAATCGGACGATCGCGCCTGACGAATGGGCTCATTTGAATCGCAAGGCGTCGGACCCGCGATTCCCGGACGATCTGAACAAAAATATGTATACAATATTGAACCTTAGCACCTTAGATATTAGTCGCAGGACCCGGACATATTAGGAGACAAGGCACTAAAGCACGTCAAGGCTTTATGTTAACGCTATGCTAATCGTACTGTTACTCTAATTGCTTTCAGCTTCTATTAATTTGACTAGGAATATGTTGTTCCTTCTCTGACTTAAGTTCAAAGTTATCTTGCAAAAAAGCCAATTTACATTGAAAATAAATTAATTAACACGCATTTTTTCTTCTCTTGGTGTGTTAGAATTTGGCTTGACTTCTGACTGGTTTGCACATGCAGTCTACATAAAGATCTATTACTGAGTAAGACCGAAGGACAGAAAGAGTAGGTAAGGAGAACAAAAAGTGGAAGCCAGTGGAAATGCCCTAAATTAAGTACATATGCCTATGATGGTTGCTTTTATCACGTTTTGACAAGATGCGAGTGTGAGTGACAGATGCTTTGTCACTTATTTATCGCGTGATAAAAGCAACCATCATAGGTCCGCAGGTCGACTAAGATATAAACAGGAAATCAGCCATGCTACGCAAGCTATACCAGATATTGTAAAGACTAAATGCGTAGCGTATCTTATCTTCATACCCCGAGGTTTTCGGTGCACAAACAATTTGACGCTAGGCCGGCAGTAGGCGTCAAATCAATCATGCACCAAAAACCCCGTATAAGCTTATCTTACAACTGAACAGACCATGAGTATTTTCACGGATAGTACGTCGAGATATGTACATTAACTATGTCCGTCATAACACGGCACCATGTTTGTGGATGGCGACATTTATCTTCGCATATCTGCAACTCCGTCTACAGCCGAGAAGGTCTCATAGTATTTGTATAAAGGCTAATGCCTTGTACAGTTTTTTACTACGATTTTTTCGTATGAGCATTTAAATTTTCAGAATAGGCCTGTGTCCGTGAACATGTTAGACACCATAAAACAATCAACTTTTATTAAAACTTTCGTGAGACATATTCAATTATCGTATTAAGCAGTTGGCACCAGGGACTGCTACCCGTACACCGGCGCGGCCACTTTGTCACTGATAGCAGTCCCTGATGAAGAGCTCCGTACGAGTTCGAAACATGTCGGGCCGTTCCTGACAATTTCACGTGAGTGTAAACCGCTTAATACAATAATTAACAATTCAGTTGGTTTTCTAATATGGTTATCACGCCTCTCCTTTCACCAGAGTGATGTCCATTTCCCATGGGTCACACACGCGTAATACGGACCTTAACGCTTAATTCCACAACTTTATTACATGAAGCTTCTAGGTAATTATTACCAACACGTAGGTAAGTCGTGAACGAGAGGTATTAAGCGTCGGGCCGCCAAGTTTCACTTATGGGGACTATAATCGTTAAATTACTTCTTTATGAGGGTGGAGGGAGTACTGCGCTAAGTCTGATTAACGTATTTTATAGTGTCCAGTAACAGAGACTGAAATCTTAATTAACAAGCGTATGACTACGTAAGTACATATGCAGACATTAAAAGCAAAATAACTAGTTTATTTTATATAGAAACGAATTTGACGACGCGGTTGATGCAGTGTAGTGCAGCCTGCCTACTGAGCCGACGGTACTGGATTCAAATCCCGGCAATAGTAAATATTTGTGTGATGAATTTGAATATTTATTTCTGGGTCATGTACGTTATCTATAGGTACAGGTTGATCAATGCAAATGGGTCAGTAGGGAGAAAACTAAGACTATAAGAGATAGGGAAATCTGTTCTTAGGAACCATGGCGTCGATTTTAGATTTAATAGAAACTGCATTAAATTTTTATTATAAATTCGTATATAATCGGGAATAAACCTGATTAAAAATCTGTAAGTAATCGCAAATGTCGTATTGTAACATTAGTCCATTGAATGAGTCCCTCCAAGGGGGGTCTAGAGTGCGTGAGTTAGTAACGTAAGATGTTTCTTCGGAAACATGTCAAGAGTCCCTAGGTAATAAACATACTAAAACCCCGGGACACTAGGAGGAGCCCCGGAGTGGGGGGAGGGGGGGAAAGGGTCCATTTTTTCATTTTTCGCTTAAATCTCAAAAACGGTACATGTTAGAGAAAAACTTTCAAGGAAAAGTTGAAAGCCCATAAAATTATCTACAAGTTGTACCTAAATATTTTTTTTCTATTCGCAGCCGTTTTCGAGCTACATCCCATGAAAGGTGAAAAATTCGAAAACTACCCTTATATAATATTTTGACAATCGATTCCTCCTAAAGGCTTCCATGGAGGAATGTGTTTTTTTTACCAATTATAGACCTAATTAAGAGCAATCTATCAGTACCGGTCACAAGTTGCACTTTTGAGCTTTTTGGAAGAAAAAAAATAAAAAGGTCAAGTTGCGTAACTACCCTAATATAATATTTTGACAATCAATTCCTCCTAAAGGCTTCCATGGAGGAATGTGTTTTTTTTACCAATGATTGACCTAATTAAGAGCAATCTATCAGTACCGGTCACAAGTTGCACTTTTGAGCTTTTTGGAAGAAAAAAAAATAAAAAGTTCAAGTATCGTAACTATCCTAATACAATTCAATTCCCCGTAAACGCCTCCGTGGTGGAATCTGGTATTTTTATCAATGATAGACCTAATTATGAGCAATCTATCTGTACCGGTCACAAGTTGCACTTTTGAGTTTTTTTGGAAGAACAAATAAAAAGATCAAGTTCAGTAACTCAAACTGCCCTAATATAATATTTTGACAATCGATTCCTCCTAAAGGCTTCCATGGAGGAATGTGTTTACTTTACCAATTATAGACCTAATTAAGAGCAATCTATCAGTACCGGTCACAAGTTGCACATTTGAGTTTTTTGGAAGAAAGAAATATTTTTTGATCGATTGATGTGATAAACATGGGTATGTAGTATGGGGAAATTGTTTGAGCCAAAATCATTTTTTACTGCGTGTAACTCAGAAACGGTAGGATATAGGAAAAAAATATTTAGGTACAACTTGTAGATAATTTTATGGCCTTTCAACTTTTCCTTGAAAGTTTTTCTCTAACATGTACCGTTTTTGAGATTTAAGCGAAAAATGAAAAAATGGACCCTTTCCCCCCCTCCCCCCACTCCGGGGCTCCTCCTAGTGTCCCGGGGTTTTAGTATGTTTATTACCTAGGGACTCTTGACATGTTTCCGAAGAAACATCTTACGTTACTAACTCACGCACTCTAGAACTTTTTATTCAATGGACTACATTCTTTACAGCGGTTTTGACCGGGTTATGTATGAGATTTATAAAAAAAACATAATGCAGTTTTTATTAAATCTAAAATCGTCATCATGGTTCCTAAGAACAGATTTCCCTACCTATCTTATAGTTTCTGACTTCTCCCTACTGACCCATTTGGATTGATCAGCCGGTATATGTACTTAGATAGTATATGTACGAGTATATCGTCGTCTTGTACTCATAGGTACTAGGAACCTATACCTATAAGCATTGCTTAGTTTGGGATGAGGTCGATTTTTGTAATGTCCCAGTAATATTTATTTATTTATTTTACTACACGGTCTGCACAATATGAATGGTTTGGCCAACACAAAAATCATATCGTGGTGAGCTTAGGTTTGTTTAGGTTCGGTTTTTGCTCACTATATGATTTTTCTGCTGATCAAAACATCAATTGTTAAGCTATATCTATAGCATCTGAACTTGCAGTTGTAAACGTAAGCCCTTTGAAAGAAAACTAGTTTCTTACATAGCTCCATCCGCTTTGTCTGTATAGGTATAGTATACAGGGTGGACAAAGTCTATGAGCTCTGCAGCGACATTATGTTAAGCCGTCAATCCAAAGAAATACAGTGAAATAATAAAACTTTTTCCAAGTGAATCTCTTTCCCGAAAATATTATTAATTTAGTATCATTTGATAAACATTCTCTAGGTACGTATAATACGTATACTACACTTCAAGTTAGGTACATTGTCAAACATAATTATACTTATTTTTAATTACTTCAAAAATGATAATTTAGCGAGGCAAAAACATCACGACTTCGACAAAAAGGTCATACCATGACATCTAAATCTTGTTTACTAAGGCTGGATTCAATCAAACTTTTATTTTAAAACGGCCTAAGGTTGGCTACAGCTGATTTTTTCTATAACCAACTTTACAAAAAGGATGTGTTTCTATGATCAACTGTTTTTTACGGTAGTTTTTATAATAGCCTTGTGGCATTTTTGGCTGGAACTTTTTTGTATGATTTTTGTCTGTGCCGCATGCAAATGGTCCTGTCCGTGAACGTGTTAAAAGTGTCAAATGAAATAATGCTCCTGTGAGTTCATCATTCGCATAACTCCACTATCGCGAACTCCGAAGCCGGGTTAAATCGCGGGCCAAGAATCGTAAACAAAGGGAGTCGCGGGCGATAAAGCGCGGGGCCAATTTGCGCCGCGACTAATAATGTTGCACTACCAACCGGGGGTAAAAATCTAAGAGCGGAAAGATTTAGAATCACACAAGTTTTAAGTTGTGCCACCAGTACTTAGCAGCGCCTCAAGCATAACTGTTAGACATTCGATAGACCTGGGGTAAGTTAACCGACGACCTGGTCAGGATCATTGAACTAAAGGAATCTATTGGATCTAGACGGCGCACGACCGATTATTATGGAAACCTTGGAGGAGGCCTTTATCTGGCAGTGAACGTTTATCAGCTGATATGATTATTTTTAGAACTGTCAGAGCAATTGTGATGTTGCGTAAATGGAATGCATTTTAAGCTCATCCTAACTCCATTCGATAACTCCGAAGTCGGTTCAGATCGCGGGCCAAGAGTCGTAAACAAAGGGAGTCGCGGGCGATAAAGCGCGGGGCCAATTTGCGCCGCGACTAATAATGTTTCAGTACCTACCGGGGGTAAAAATCTAAGAGCGGAAAGATTTAGAATCGTACTATTTTTAGCGGGTGTAGTCCATCGTGCCTACAGTTTGTCCGAAACTTGCACTGTAGGTTTTTAGCTCTAGTATCGGAACTTTTCCAACTATTTAACAATTTGCGTGTAGATATAAATTGTAACACATTCCCCATCCATTTTCCGCACGTAAACCAACGCAACGTGACAAATCCAATACCTCAGCGGTTACACTAACCATGCCGCAGCGGCCGTAGCCGATATTCGATAATCCACTTAATGGAGCCTAGTGTCACACGCATTTTTGACGCCGATGCTGAATTCAATTGCCTGCGGTAACTGTTTTATAAATGAAAAATCATCCGTCATTCTCTCACTCTTGATGTGAATGGTTTGTCGTTTTTAGTGCGTTAAAAGTAAAAGTTATATGTATACTAGCAACCCGCCCCGGCTTCGCACGGGTGCAATGCTATAAAATGATGTATGTAATACATGTAAAACTTCCTCTTGAATAAAAAAACAACATATTTTTATTTGTAGCTAAAGTTAATACAAGTAAATATTATGTCGAATCCTCCTTTTAAGTTTGACATATGACTGACTCGAATAACTATCTATTAAAAAAACACATCAAAATCCGTTGCATAGTTTTAAAGACCTAAGCATACATTGGGACAGACAGATGGAAGCGACTTTGTTTTATACTGCGTAGTGATAAACACTGGTATTCGAACTAAAAGTACAAATATAGAACGAATACCGGTCTAGATTTTATTAATAGTTAGTCTTTGTTCAATACAAAGAAGTAGTAGTAGTAATATTTTTATTGTGCACCACATGAAACGAATCCATAGGTCACTGGTTCAGATCCGGCTCGAAGGACCAGTTTTAGTAACGCATAAAATAAATTGAACTCCTTAGTTCGAACGTGGGATGCGACTGACTCTTTCACTCATTACTCTTGTGCGCTCTGTCTTGCACAGTAAATAAATAATTAAACAAATAGTAGGGTAACAACAGAAGGTTTTATTGCTCAAGAGCGATCTCTTCCAGGCAACCTTTGTGTGGCAGAAAAAGTTTAGTCATAGAAGGTAATAATTCGGATAATTAGGAACGATACCAATTATCTTGGTAAGTATCTCTGGATGAAATTCACCAATTTTGCTATCAGATTTGAATAATAACCCGTATGTGTTAATTAAGTACCTCTAATAGTGAAGTAGTATTGTTTGTGTCAAAACTAGATAGTATATTAATTTGTTTAAAGGCATTTCTGAACTTACGCAATAAAATAGATGGGCTTGTATACAAATCGTAGACAAATGAATAACTAATGAGATCCCTTTGTTGTTGCCTTAGATGAAGTCCGCAATAAATTATTTAGGCTAGCTTTCTGCCTCGACTTTGCGCGAATTTAAATCTCCCAGAGGATTTTAGGGCGAAAGAATTCCTTATATCTCACATAGTTACCTCAACTATAGCTTTAAATATTTTCTCTCGATATTTCTCCTTCTACTAATATTTCAATTTCTACAAAGCCAGAAAGCTCAGTGAGTAGAAACGAGGCGCCTAAATTTAAAATAAAAAAAACGCCGAAACAAGTAGCTGGTCACCATGATACCCTAATTCAAAGAGTGATATAGAATATGCTACTAACATTGAACATAGCTACAATATTTTGAATTCTTAGCTTCAATAATGGCTGATATCAGCCATTATTGAACATCTCGTCACTTGTTACAATTAAAATTGAATATTTTGGAAACTACTGGTCCTATTTCCACCAAATATAGCTAAGAACCATCATACGGACAGGTCTTTCGGTTAAAAAAAACTGCACTCAAATTGGTCCATCGGTTTGGGAGCTATGATGCCACGGACAGGACAGGCACACAGATACCTATCCCTATACCCAAATACACAGATACACAAGTTAAACTTTTCGTTTTAAACTCTTTTTTTTCGTCAGGGGTTAAAAGTGTCGATAGCTAACGCTAACTTCTCGTGGAAACATTATAAATCAGAAAGTCTGGAGTATACCGGGTGTCCCAAGACTATGGCACATCAAGAGAAAGTACCTTAAATATCTTAGATAGGATATTTTGCTGAAAAAAGACTATATTATTTTTAAAAGTTAGTAATTCTGAAAGCTGACCGGAGGAGGCATCTGATCGGCAGTCGTGGAAATCAAGAGGAGAGGCTTTTGCCCAGCAGTGGGACACTCTAATAGGCTAACGAAAAAAAAAGTAGGTAATTTTGAATACAAGAAAAATTCTAAGAATTACTTGCTTCGTATGGGAATCGAACCGTACCTATATATGTACATACTTATGTAGATTAATTTATACTTACTCGTAAATACATAGAACAACCATGACCCAGGCAGAAATATTCGAGTTCATCACACAAATATTTGCCCTTGCCGGGATTCGAACTCAGGACCGTCGGCTCAATAGGCAGTTGCTTAATCACTGCGCCAACCGCGTCGTGAAATAATATTCTTGCTAAAAGGTACTTTTCCGTGTCTTTGATTCCACAAGATGTTCCAATGCAACAAAATTATTTGCTCTTCATATTCGGTCTTCAGTTTCGGTCCCAATAGTTTTAATTAGGTTTAAATTAGTTCATAAGTTTCTTAAGGTTTAGTTATTTATTTTTTATTTTGTTTTTAGGGTTCCGTAGACAACTAGGAACCCTTATAGTTTCGCCATGTCCGTCTGTCCGTCTGTCCGTCTGGCCGTCTGTCCGTCCGTCCGTCCGGCCGCGGCTTAGCTCCGTGATAATTAGTACTATAAAGCTGAAATTTGGTATGAGTATGTGTATGTATCACGCCGACAGAACGGTAAAATAAAAACTAAAAAAGAAACTTTTTTTCGGGTACCTCTCAAACACCTAAAGTGGGGAACAATTTTTTTTTCGTTTCAACACTAGTGTGTAGGTTGTCGTTGAATAGGTCTTCTAAAAATAATAGGGGTCTCCAAGCATTATTTTTTGATCAAGTCAGCAGTTTTGTAAATATTCGCTGCGAAAATAAAAAAATAGCGTCCCCCCCTCTAACTTTTCAACTGCGGGTCAAAAAGTTATGAAAAATTCATAAAAATGAGGCCTTATAAGTACTTCCAATGAAAACTATACTGAATAACATCGGTTGAGCTGTTTTTGAGTAATCGCAAAATTTCATAATTTTCCTTAAAATGACGTAAGTGCCGCGCGGTGTCCTTAATGGTAACCTATCTCAAACACTAAAAACCATTGACCGAATTTCATTTGCCCGAAAACTATTCGAATTATTATCGTTTCTCCGATGACAGGATTCGTACATTTTTCTTTTCACCATTTTACATTTAGTAAAAGTATCGTTTGTCCGAAAAACTTTTCCCGTCACATTCACTTGCCCTATGAGTTGTTACGTATTTTTTTTCGTAGCCCATTTTTCATTTACCCTATGATACTTTTGGCACTGCATACATTTGAACAAATTTTCAGTTCACCTTTTAGCTTTTCCCGCCCCATTCACTTGCCATCTGAATTGCGACATCTTTTGTTTAGTACCCATTTTTTCATTTACCCAATGATATTTTCGGCATTACATAAGAACTGCGACCACAACAACGGCCCGCGAGCCGAACGAGCGAAGCTACCGTGCTGCGGCAGCAGCCGACAAACTGCCAAAACCGACCTGGTTGGGTTAGGTTAGGTTAGAACTGTGACCACAACAGCCCGCGAGCTGAGCGAGCGAAGCTACCGTGCTGCGGCAGCAGCCGACAAACCGCCAAAACCGACCTGGTTGGGTTAGGTTAGTTTAGAACTTTTGGATTAGAATTTGACAAATTGTTGAAAAAGGATACAATAATATGACTAAAATTAAAAAGTCCACTTGAGAACAGTCGAGTAGTTAATAAACCGAATCGTTACATCGGACAAATGAAATCAAAGTCATACAAAAAAAGTTGAGTAGTTAATAAATCGAATCGTTACATCGGAAAACTGATATTACGGATAAATGAGATTTAGGGAAACGTGTCATTAGTCGAGTGAATAAAAATCCTAAACAATTAATGCCCAATCGTAAATTATCGAATTGAATTTTCGGACAAATGAAAAAAAGTTAAAATGATATTTGTCGAATAGTTTTTGCCGAAATGAAATTCGGACTAACGTTTTTAGTGTTTCAGATAGGTAACCGTCCTTAATACTTCGAACGTTACACATATTAGTTAAGTGCCATACTGTATTTATCGCTCAATCTGGCGCGTATAATCGATAAATGTCAGAAGGTAATAAGTAATTACAGTTACTTTGGCGTTTATGACTTTTTTATAGAGCTTGAAATCTTTCTCGTAATTTAAACTTGTGAAGGATGGGCAACTACGGAACCCTACACTGAGCGTGGCCCGACATGCTCTTGGCCGGTTTTTTTTTTTCTATAATAAACGTATACAACTTAAATACTGTAAAGCTTATATATTGTTCTTGCGTGTTTCGTACGGAATTATGAAACACTATTTTACAGTACCGGGAAACTTTAACACAACTAGCGAGAATCTTCAGTACTGCCAATCAAAATTTCCTGGTACTAGAAACCCTATATCAAACAAACGCCATCAGTAAGTTCGAGCTTATTGGAACGCAAACGAAGCGAATGATATGCCACATGATAATGCAAATATACCAGGTGTTTCCTGTAATAGGAGCCATAAATTAAAATATACATTGTACTCTTCAAATTGAACAACATTTGTTCAGCAACTTTAAAAAAAAGTCAGCTTTCAGAATTTTATTATTTCAAACAAATTAAATTGTATTTGCAATGTACGTCGTCCAACATTGACATTCCCTGAGCATTGACATAGCTGTCACTCTACTAATATCGGACATTTCGCAATACATTGCTTCTTTGTCTAAACATTATTCTACAAAATATCATTTAATGCACGTTATTTTCAGAAGTTGCTTAGCAAATGTTGTCCAGTTTCAAGCGAAGAATCTATGTTTTAATTTATCGCTCATATTACAGTAAACACCCGGTACCTATAATGTCTGCACATTATTGCCCTATAAAAGCTGTTTGCAGCGCCACTATCTCTGGTCCGGACGGACACTTCTTGTTAGGCAATACCCTCGAATAGGCACCCTGATTTGCTCCATGATTGAGAGTTAGACAAGACATTGATGCCACACCTGTCGAGAGCCCTAAAGCTCTTAAATTGTGAATTGAATATTAAACATGGAAAACCTTTGCACAAGAGCAACACAATTCAGGACGAGGCATATTTTTCACATTTCGCCGTAAATAAATTTACTTTCAGGCCGGAACACGCTTAAGTCGACAATTTGGAAGAGGCTAACGAGCCCGCTTATATTGTTTTACAAGACCCACTTTAATTAGATAGATGGAGTGTTCTTCTAAATTTCGAAATGGGGGTTTTCATCCAGTTTTCCGCATTTTTTCACGCCCAAACTTCGGCGTGCAGAAAGCTTAATGATTTGATGGAAATACTCTATTATACCTACTTAGTTGCCAGGCTTCGCTTTATTATACGGCGTTTTACCCCTGACCGGGACCCTGTTACTAAGACTCCATGACTGTCTGTCTGTCACCAGGCTGTGTGTCATGAACCGTGATAGCTATCTGACTCGATCTTGATCGGTTTTTTCAAGGAAGACAATACATGTGCGTGGTTCAGCTTTGGAAACCCTTTCATTTGATTTGCCACATGCTAATAATATGCCTACATATTATTATTAAACGTCAATGACGATTTGTCAATGATTTGTTATTAACCAAATTCAAAACATTGTTCACCGGAATGATGCAATCCTTCGTTTTTCTTGTGAAATAAATACTTGTATCAAGTTTTTTTAATACTGAATTGTAATGAAAAAAACTTGACTTTCATCTAGATAGTTTTGACTTTATTGTGCAAAAATTACTTGAAACTTGTGGAATATTTAGTCCCGTTTCGCCTTTGTTTACATCTTTACCGAATTTCAACGTCATTTTAGTCCTTTACCAGGTCGTTGAAAGTAAAATAAATTAGTACCACTAAAAATTCGCAGTATGGCGAGGGTTGAAAAATCTCCTGCTGGGCTATACTTTGAGATATCGCCTGATAAGCTATGTCTCAAGTACATGTCAAGTATGTATATGTTCCGGCGGCGAAACATATTGTGCGTTTGGACAATCCCGTGGATACCAATGAAGTGTGCGTAATGTCTATGAATGACAAAAGTGACGTTGGAGTGCCGGACAGACAAGTTGTAGGCATGCAAGCAACCCCCGCTCCCACGCCGCACTAGAGCGGAGCGTCGATCAAAGAATCAGTGACGCAGTTACCGCGCCGCTGCACGGATAGCAGTCCCTGATGAGCTCCGTACATGTTTGAAACATGTAAGCCCGTTCCAGACAATTTCACTAGTGTCAACCGCTTATCACAATGATTGCATAGCCTTGGCGCGATGTTTGCCATTCTAGCTGCATAAAGTTATATTTCACGTAACGATTCGGTTAGATACCTAATTCGAAAATGCCGTTTGAGAGATCGCAAAACGTCAACACTCTATTAGATAACAGTGATACGCCTTTGAACTGTCATTAAAATACGATGAGATTCAAGTGACATATCCCATCTCAATTTAGAAAATACGAAGGCGATTATGATTGTCAAAAATGCATGCATATAAATAAATAATGAATTTTGACGACGCGGTTGGCGCAGTGGTTAAGCAGCTGCCTACTGAGCCGACGGTCCCGGGTTCGAATGTCGGCAAGGGCAAAGATTTGTGTGATGAACACGACTATTTATGCCTGGGTCATGGACGTGCTATGTATTTAAGTATTGATTTATCTATATAAGTATGTATATCGTCGCCTAGTACCCATTGTTCAGAACAGAACAATATGTTTAAACCTTTTTGTTATTATATACCTTTTGGTGTAAGTATTTTATATTTATAATTGTCTATGACAAAATGTCACTATAAAAATTACTTATGACGACGATGTAGTAGAAAGTTAAAGATTGGATATATTATTGAATTTTACAGTGAGTTGTTTTAGTCCTGGGCACCCAGGAGCCAGGGGTAAGATTGTCCAGGACATAAAAATGGTCCTTCGAGTATAAAATATGTAAAAATATAATATTAATTTGATAAAACGGGGTCGGAGTTGAAGTGACATTTAAAATAAAAGAAGATTTTTTCGTGCGAAAATATTCGCAATAAATTTTTTTGAAGAAGAGAGTTGATACTAGTTGGAGAGAGTTGAGTTGATGAGAAGGGCAGTTTAAGATTTAGTTACAATATTATACGATATACACATACATATTTAAATATCAAAATTAAATTTTTGACGTTTGTGTTTTGCATCGATGATTCCGAACACGACGAGGATTTCATAATATTACAACGTACGAGCGTCTACAATCTATGCGTTCGAATATACGGAGCCAAGAAAAATACGGCGGTGTTTTTCGTGAGTGGCGAGGGCTGTTTGTCAGCGGTTTCTTCGTCGGTGCGGCTTTAAAGGCGTTCTGCAGTGGTGCGTGTTCCCGAACGGCGCTGCGAAACTGTCAGTGTCAATAGACCAAACGTTACTTTTGGAAAATTTATATTTTAACTTTTAGTTTTGTGTATATTTGTAGGGGCTTCCGGTTCGTGACTCAAGATGGCCGCATGCGTTTAAGTTTCGTTGTTCATTATTTATTCATTTTTGTTGTTCAATGTGTAGTATTGATAGCGTATTGTGCAGTGATCTAACGTATGAGTGAATAGCTAATGAAGAATTCAACTTGAAGCGTTCATAGCCCTTCCTGGGTCAAGGCCCGATAGTCTGCGTGGTTTTTTGTAAATCGCTATCACTTTACAAAAAGCAAAACCTCACCGAACAACGGCATGCTCTACGAGCAAACTCGAAATTGGCGAAATCATCATTAACTTTGATGGAAGCCATATTTTAAAATTAGAATTAGAATTAGTGTATATTTGTAACTTTATTAGTTGTAGTTGGTGTATTATAAGGTGGATAGTTGTCATTTTAAGTTTGTAAATAGGATCGCAGGTGTAAATATGTCTCAATTGCTGGAATTGATAGCCGCTCGCGGTTATGTTAAGGGGTCAATATCAAGAATTCAAAAGCTTTGCTTAGCTGACAATTTTAATTCCGCGTCGGTAGAGGCGCTAACCGAGAAAAAGTTTCGGCTAATCAATGCGTTTGATGAGTATGAGAAATACAATAGAGCTATACTGTTTTTTGACCCAAACGATGTCGAAGATTACGAGTTAGTAGAGGAAATGAGAGACAGCTGCCTTGAACTAATCCACAGTCGTTTTCAAGGCAGTGTGCATCACGCCAAGCACCATGGATCCGAGGTAGGACAATTCAAAAAGCTACCCACTGTAAATATTCACACATATGATGGTACATCCGTCGTGGATTATTATCCATTTGTAAATTTGTTTAAAGCTGTCATTCATGCAGATAATAATTTAAGCTGCTGCGAGAAATTGTATTACCTGCGTACATTCCTTGCTGGCAAGGCATTAGACCTTATCAAAAATATATTATTGACAGATGAGTCATATGAAGTTGCATTAAAGTTGTTGGACGACAGATATAACAATGTTCCAAGAATCGTAAGCTACCATGTAAATAATATATTAGATTTGCCTCCTTGTGTAAAATGCACAGCTCCAGGATTGCGCAGTATTGTGTCAACAGTGAACATGCACCTTGCTGCGTTAAAAAACTTAAATGAAAATGTGGAGCATTGGGACACATTATTGGTCAACATCCTGTCTAAAAAGGTAGATTCTTATACCATTCGCGGTTTTCACCAGGAACGCAACATGAAGCAATTGCCCACTTTGAATGAATTTCTTACCTTCTTAGAGAAAAGTGCCATTGCTATGGAAATCACAGCAGAGGATAATCCTCAAAGGTCAATGAGGCCTCCTGTCTGTGCTACAGTTGCTTCTGGAGCGACATGTAAGTATTGTCATGATAGTCACAAGATTTATAAATGTATGAAATTTAAAATGCTCACTCATATGGAGCGATATGATTTTGTTGTAAAACACAAGTTGTGCAAGTTGTGTTTAAATAGTCACAAAGGTCAATGTATGCTAAAACTGAAATGTGCAAGATGCCATAAGTTGCATAATACCCTTCTTCATTCATATAATAATCAGAATATTGAGAAGAGTTGTTATCAGTCTAGTTCAGAAAATGTTGGTGATGTTACATCACACCTATCAGCTACTTTGTCTGCAAATAAGTAGGTTCCAAGGGTATTGTTGCCTACGGTAAAGGTAAAGTTGATGAAAAGAGATGGTACATTTACAGAAGCCAAAGCCTTATTGGATTCTGCTAGCCAAATTTCTCTTATCTCTAAAAAAATGATAGATAGTGTAAATAGTTGTGTGTATAAAACTGATGAGTTAATAACAGGAGTTTGCAATGATATGAATAGTGTCTCGAATAGAGCAGAACTAGTTGTTCATTCTCGGTGAATGATTTTAAAATCAATGTATCTTGCGGTGTGACTAAAAATATTATATGCCCATTACCACAGCAGACATTTGACATTTCTCAATACAATATACCATCTCATGTCAAATTAGCAGATAAGAAATTTAATGAACCAACTGAAATTTCACTCTTATTGGCAAGTGACATATTTTTTCAGGTGTTGCAGAGTGAATCAGTTTCACTGACACCTTCGGGTCCATTCTTGATAAGTACCAAATTTGGTTATGTTGTCGCGGGGACTCTGCCAGTTTCTACTGGCAAAATTTCAACATGTAACTTTTGTGTTACGGCTCGAGGTAATTCCTTATAATATTTTAATATGTCTTGCTCAAAAGTTCACACTGCCTTGTGTTTAAAGTACTATGTGGTGATACTGTCTTCATGATTGCCCTAAATTGGCAACATGTATATGTATAAAGAATTGATAAGATACAATTTTAAATAGCATTTTATAATACATACAATGGTATAGATCTGCTCTTTAATACAACCATATTATTTCCTCATATTTATCTAATTTCATGTTTATAAATTGTATAACATAAATGAGTTAAACTCAGTTCATATATTTTAATGGTAAAAAACAATACTAGTATAACTTATAATGTTGAATTCTATTATGTTTGCATACTTATTATGATAATAACTGTTTTAAGCTATGTTTCATTGTAGATTTTACAAGAGAATATTTCTTCTCTTCATTATTTTTACAAGCTTTTATTTAGCTTGCATGGTATGTTTAAAGTATGTATGTTCGGGTGAAATCTTGCAACTCAATTTTGAAGCAGATATCGTCAACCGATTGAGCTGAAATTTTGCATACTTACTTAACTTTGATGACAATACAATAATATGGTACCATGGGGCTGATCTGATGAGGGAGCCGGAAGGTGGCCATAGGAACTCTATAATAGAAAAATAAATCCTACTGAACTTGGGCTCTTTAGAATCGTCTCAGTGAGCATTTGATGAATATCCAAAGAAAAGTACAGTCGGCTATAAAAGCTTGCCACTAAAATGTCATTTTTGACAGGAACTTATTTAAATTCATGTACAATTAATTATGTGTGATTGAAACTTAATTGGTCTAATTATCAAATGTTTAACTTCTTCACTTGTTATTGTGATTCATACCTTAGAGTATTGTTAACTTTTGGTTGGGCCCCCAATATGTTCAGAACAGAACAATATGTTTAAACCTTTTTGTTATTATATACCTTTTGGTGTAAGTATTTTATATTTATAATTGTTATTAAGGCGCAATGATAGCTCAGGATTAGGGAAAGGTGGAATTTAGTAACGAAATCAAAACAGCTGGACCTTAGAGATGCAAAACTATTTTATTGACACAAGCACAAGCCAGTAAGATGACAAAAGTGAAAGAACAAAAGCAAACATCAAAAAACCATTAATAGACAATATAAAATACAAATAAAAACTAAGTATATACAACCTCAACATTCCACCCCCTTGTGTGCGATAGCACACAAACTAGCCAGGCTAGGCAACGCCTTACTTCATGTTTCCAGCCTGATTAGTTTTTTGGAGGGCCGACGAAGGAGACCACCCGGTGTGGCTACGTCCACCACCCTAACAATACCATCCCTGCCAGGGAAGGTTGCAGCAATGCGGCCTCGTGGCCATACTCCTCTGGGTAGATTCTCGTCCACGATCAACACTAGGTCGCCGATGCCCAAACTGCGCTCCCTGTTCTCACCTACTTGTCGGGGCTGCATGGTCGGCAGAATCTCTCTCACCCAACGATTCCAGAAATGGTCAGCGAGTCTCAGAGCTTTCCTCCAGTCTGCTCGTCGAAGGAGATCTCAGTCATCCAGAGTTGCGGGCAAAACCTGGTTAGAGGACGAGCCAATTAAAAAGTGAAAAGGCGTCAAGGTCTCCTCGTCTTCGGTGCTAACAGGGACGTGAGTTAGCGGTCGAGAGTTGACTATGGCCTCAGCTTCGTGCAAAAGTGTCCCTAGGACCTCTGGCTTTGGCGCTCTTTCGCGTAGGGTAGCGTTCATCGCAACTTTGATGGAGCGAACAAGCCGTTCCCAACATCCGCCAAAAAAAGGAGCAGCAGCTGGAATAAAATTCCACTTTATGCCTCTGTTGGCAGCAAAATCATTGACCTCTGAATTATAGAATTCGCGCAAGATTCGGTCAGCGCCAATAAAGCAAGTGCCATTGTCCGAAAATATTGTATCGGGAGCGCCTCTTCTCGCAATAAAGCGTCGCAAACTCATTATTGCTGAATCAGCAGAGAGGGAATGAACAAGTTCAAGATGGACAGCTCTAGATGTCATGCACGTATACAGGGCTACGTAGCGCTTTTCCTGCCTGCGACCGATCGTGGTGTTTATTGGGCCAAAATAATCCAATCCGGTGTATGTGAATGGGCGGCGGTGGTGAGCAAGCCGTTCTGCAGGAAGATTCCCAGTCATTGGGTTCATAGGTTTTGCCTTTTTGATGCGGCAAAACAGGCACTTACTAGCCACGTTCCGTACGGTACTGCGCAATGATAATAGCCAAAACTTTTGTCGGATTTCATTTACAACCATTTCGTTGTTTGCATGTCCAGCCTTACGATGATAAAAAAGAACCAACATGCGTACTACTGGATGGCGTCCGTCTAAAATAATGGGTGACTTAATCTCTGTACCGACATTCTGCACAGCAGCGATTCTACCAGCTAGGCGTAACAAATTATCCGGTCCCATCTTGGGTGATAGTTTCGTTAAGCGACTACTTTTGGATAACAATTCTCCTCGCTTAATTTGTTGTATCTCTTCTCCAAATGTTTCTGACTGTACTTTTTCTAAAACGTGCCTTTCTGCGGCTTCCATTAATTCCGCTGACAGAGGTATGAGAGTGGTGGACGTAGGAGCGTTCGTACGTTGTCGAGTCCTAACATCGGTGTTAGGAGCAGTAAAATTAACGCGGTCCAATACCGAGCGAAATTTAGCCGCAGCCTGCAAAACGCGAGCAGTAGCACGGAGAAGGCGTAACCAGTCATTAAAACGATTAAAATCCGCGGTGAGAACCAGATGACCAACCACAAGAGCAGAAGACTGCTTGCATTCAGGAAGAGTTGTAGGCCGGCCAGCTGGTTCCACAGGACAATCCTCCGGAGGATCCAGAAGAAATGAGGGGCCCGTGAACCATCGGTGGTTAGGATTGAGGTGAAGTGATTGGATTCGAGTAGCGTCGTCCGCAACGTTCAAGGCCGATGGGACCCATCTCCAGTCATGTACGCACGTATTTTCGGTAATTTCCCCAACTCGATGGGCCACAAAGGGCTTGAAAGTTCGTGCGTCGCTTCTAAGCCAACCGAGGACAGTCCTTGAATCCGTCCAAAGAAACGTACGGATAGGTTTTTTCTTGTGCAAGTCTTTAATTGTGACAGCAAGGCGAGAGGCAATTAAAGCGCCTTGCAACTCTAACTGCGGGATCGAACATGGACGCAACGGCGAGACTCTGGCCTTGCTGGTAATGAGTGCTAGCTTGACTATACCATCCGCATATAAAAAACGCCAAATACGCGACGGTGGCATAGGCAAGTTCGCTCGCATCTGCAAAAATGTGCAGCTCTCGATGCGTAGGCTCCCCATTCAATTTAGCGTACCACCGTGGGATCCTGATACTTGACACGACGGATAGTTCATTAAACCATTCCTTCCATTTCAAAACCTGTGATGGTGGAAATGAAGTGTCCCAGTCAAAATTTGACCGCCAAGCTTCCTGTAGTAGTATACGGCCTTTGACCACGATTGGTGCCAGTAAATTTAATGGGTCGTATATCTTCATAAGGTGAGACAACACTTTACGTTTATTTAAATTACCTTGTGGGCTAATACCTTCTAATCCGGTCCTAAATCCAATAGTATCTGATATAGGATCCCACGAGACACCTAAAGCTCTGATGCTACTGGATTCAGTTCCAAGTGACACTTCAGTAGGCTGTGCGGCGCGCAATTCAGCGGGTACAAAACGCAACGCTTCCGGCACGTTTGAAATCCAGCCACACATTTCGAAGCAAGCGTCACGATGGATAGTCACTACGTCGGATGCCAGCTGTGCAGCCCCGGCAACATCGTCCAGACTATCCAAAAAATCGTCCATATAGGAACTGTGAATGCTAGCATTTGCTGCATCTGGGTACAAATCTTGATGCAACAATGCATTTTTATGTTTTATGTACAGCGCGGTGAATGGACTGGACGACGCTCCGAAAATGACAGCTGTCATACGATACTCTTTTAGAGGCGTTGTGTCTCTCGACTGAACGTCGCGCCATAAGAAACGTAATGCGTCCCTATCTTGTTCGCGAACTTGTATTTGTGGAAACATTTCTTTTATATCGGCAGTTACAGCAACAGCGCCCTCTCTGAATCGAAACAAAATACCTAATAAATTTTCTAAAAGATCGGGCCCTTGAAGAAGCAACGAATTTAATGAAACGCCCTGGTTTGTTGCCGCTGCATCATGAACCACACGAAGTTTACGCTTTTGGGGATGATAAACACCAAAATGCGGCAAATACCACCTTATTTGTTTGTCAATATCGTTTTCTCGGAGTTCAGAAGATATTTTTAAATTAATTTTATCGTTATTTACATTTGACACATGACTGTCAAGTTTTGGTTGCAATTTATTGAGGCCGACTGTACCGTGCTGAACGTTATTTGATAAATTGGGATTTTTGTTTGAACAATTTTGTGAATTGTCTTGGTAGCTAAGGCTGACCACACCCGTGTTGTGGCTACTACTCATATTGACAGATTTACCATAATAAGTGTCAGGATCACACTATTCAGCGTAACCATTAGCGATCATATTATTTATACATCTTTTGTACGCATCGGCAAACTCGGGCTCTCTAATCATACGTCTCTCTAGACTACAAAATCTTGATAAGGCTTGCGGATAACTATCAGGTACACGTTGAATGTTATCACGCCACGGAAGCCCTACTACGTACCTACCCGTTGGTAAACGTGTGGTTGTCTTTTCCAAAATTTCAATGGCACGAGAATCTAGCTTGCAATGAAGAGTTTCACGCTTAGTAATACCCAGCGAGTCGAGTTTGTACTGTTCTTTTATGAGTAATTCCAAACGCTCTTCAGCACGGTTTATCTGACAGTGGTTGACAAACTCGACGGGCTTAGTTTTACTACATACAACTCCATACAAAGTCCAACCGAGTCGAGTATGACAGGCCACAGGGTCATTACGTCCACCGGCCCGAACATCCCGAGAAATTGACAGATGCCAGTGCTCGGCACCAATTAACACGGTCGGTGTGGCATCAGAATACGCCAAATAATCGGCTATGTCGTTCAAGTGGTCGTAAGACTCCATGGTCTGTTTGGACAGTGTTTGGGTATTTAAGCTAAGTGATGGCATAGCCCTGGCACGCTTAACCAAGAACCTCTCAGATTCATGTTTACCTTGTATATAAAAATCGACGTATGAAACCTTGGTAGTTTTTTGCAAACCACCTACACCATTGACGGTTATACACTCTTCAGGCCCTGACAGCCCAATACGGGCAGCCACAGCGGCGTCAATTAATGTTGCGGTACTACCGTCGTCGAGGAGTCCGTAAGTTTGCCAACTGCCAGCTGGTCCAGAAACAGTAATTGGCACTACCTTTAGCAACGTTCGTAGTTTGGTCGGGGTTACATCTTTGTCACACTTAATACCTGTATTAGAAACCATCACATTTTCTTCCGACGATTTGAGGACGGCTGGCGAGGAGCACGAAGCTTGCTGGGCATCACTAGGAGACGCAGTTACACACACAGTATTATTAAACTGTGTATCTGGTGTATGCGATGATGTAAAAGTATCCTGCCTGCCGTGTAAAAGAGGATGGTGTCGAAACGTGCAACCATCGACCCCACAAGGGTTCACTTTGCAAGACTTCCACTGGTGTTGATTGCGCTTTAAACATTTATAGCAAATTTTATGTTCGCGTAACCAACGCCACCTATCATCAGCTGTCAGTTTCGTGAACTCCGAACAACTTTTTATGTTATGGTTTCTTTGACAATAAATACAGTCAGTTTTGTTGTTTACTTTATTTTTGTTATGAGTCAAAGAATGTACACATTCTCGTTTGAACGGGGTATTAATTGGTGTAAGGACTCTAGTAGAGAGTTGCTGTGTGTGTGAAGAAAGTCCCATTTCAGGCGACAAAGAAAATTTAATAAAACGCTCATGTTCACGAGTCAGAAAATCTGACAAAAGCTCTAATTTTCAGGTGAGAGGGTTTGACGTTTCTGCTGCAAAATCAGACCATCTCATTTTCATTATAGGGTTAAATTTGCCCAAAATACTATGAAATAGTTCGGGCGATTGTATGTATTCCCGAAGACCGAGTAATTTCATAGTAGACAGGCTGTTGCGTACCTTATTGGCAAAAATACCGATCTCCTTTAAATCAGCGCCGAGCCGAGGCAGTGATTTCAACACCTGTACCTCGCCGAAGACAATCATTTCGGGGCACGCAAATGTCCGTTCGAGCGCGGCCATGATTTCTTCAGCAGCTGCTGCGGTGTAGAGCAGAGAGGTAACTGCCTCACGGGCGGGCCCACGGAGCGCATTATGGAGGCGCGAAGTATTTTCTGCGGGGGAATAAGCATTTTTAGTGCTGTCAAACAAATATTTAAACTGTAACCAGTGTGATGCGTTGCCAAAGTATGTAGGAAGGTCAACTTTCGCTCTAACTGGCCTATCCTGCGCAGTAGCGAGTGCTTTGGCTGCAGCGGCGGTATCGGCGATCGCTTTAAGAAGCACTGTGGAGGCATTTGTCGGCTGATCTAAATGACTTTCCTGATTTCCAGGGTCACGAAGGAAATCAACCGCTGCATTTTTATTGCTACAAAGATTGATGTTTTCACGCGACAAAGGGACAGTAACAGGGTTGTCCAGTCTATTTTGAACTATATGATCAATAAGCGAAATTTTGGCAGCAGCATCTGCCGTTTGCGATCGGGCGTTTGTGACCTGGAGACCAATTGTAGCGGTATCAGGCTCTTTTTCAGCATTATGCCTGTTCTGGTTTACGTCCCGAACCCAAGAAGCTGTACGTGACATACTGACCGATTGTCTAGAACGTTCTTCGGCTTCTTGAGCGGCGAGTGATGCTTCTAACTCGAGCTGCTCTACCTGTTTCACCTGATCAAGGAGTGTTCGTTGGTGTTCAAGATGCGCGAGTTCCTCTTGCGCGCGCCGTTCACGTTCAAAGAGTTCTTGTTCTCTTTCGATGCTTTTACGGGCCAGCTGGGCTTCCGCGATCAGTCGCCGTGCCCTGATAGTGGCCGATGACCGCGTAGACCCCGACGTGTGCGACCTGTAACTTGCGGGAACATTAATATGTTCGGCGCCGGTGCCAATTGTGGGGCACTCCTGAGACGTCCCAGGAACTTGAGGGTTGGAAGCCGCGGGTGTATCGGAGGCAGCGGTCGTTACGAGGTCCGATTTTGAGGACCGACCGTGCCCACCCGTAGTGGACTTACCCAATCTCGAGCACGTCTCCTTGACATTTTTTGCTGGAGTCGCCAACTGCTTCGATTTCGAGCGAGTGTTCATTATAACATTAAGACGGGAGAAGGACCAAATATTAAGGCGCAATGATAGCTCAGGATTAGGGAAAGGTGGAATTTAGTAACGAAATCAAAACAGCTGGACCTTAGAGATGCAAAACTATTTTATTGACACAAGCACAAGCCAGTAAGATGACAAAAGTGAAAGAACAAAAGCAAACATCAAAAAACCATTAATAGACAATATAAAATACAAATAAAAACTAAGTATATACAACCTCAACATTTGTCTATGACAAAATGTCACTATAAAAATTACTTATGACGACGATGTAGTAGAAAGTTAAAGATTGAATATATTATTGAATTTTACAGTGAGTTGTTTTAGTCCTGGGCACCCAGGGGCCAGGGGTAAGATTGTCCAGGACACCCATAACACAAGCCTTCTTGAGCTTAATTTGGGACAAGGTTGATTTGTGTGACGTTGTCTGATATTTATTTATTTATTTATAATGAATAAATATCGGACAACCTCACCCAAATCGATTTAGTCCCAAATGAAGCTCAAGAAGGCTTGTGTTATAGAAACTAGACGAGGATAGATAAATATATACTTAAATACATAAAACAACCATGACCCAAGCACAAATATTCGAGTTCATCACACAAATATTTGCCGTGGCTGGGATTCGAACCCGGGACCGCCGGCTCAGTAGGTGTCTACAAACTGAGCCAATCGCGTCGTCAAAAATATGAATTTCTGTTTTCAACTAAACGTAACTGACTAATTTCACGCACTACACGGTCAAGTTAAAGTATGCGCCTGTTAATATTGCCGTCACATTCAAAGGAAACGCAAATTAAGCGCGACCGGATTGACGAAGTTGCGATGTTCTAGGGATAGCGCGACTTGTCTAGTAAGGACACGTCAAAAGTGACGGATGGCGATGAAATGGAGAGATCTCCGTCATCTATCTAAGATTGGTCGAATTACCTTACCCCCAAGTTTGCGCATGATAGCTATGGAGTCGCATATGCGACTGAGTTGGCTTAGTAGCGATATACTAGGGATTTCACCAATTTGGAGATCTCTCTGAGTTTCAGAGAGAACTCTATCCGAAATGCTGTATCTCAAAATCTAATATTATGTTCCCGGATTTAACAACTTTTTGTTTAAATATTACTTCCACGCTACTCATGTTCAAAACCTAAGAATGTTTTTTTATGTAAATTTATTACAGAAGAAAATAGCGTTAAATTTAATTATTTTTAATACATATTAAACGGCATTTAAATAATTACGCACGAACATTTTACAATTTTAAAATTAATTCACACTAATATTATAAAGCCGAAAGTTTTTGAGCGTGTTTATGTGCATGTTTGTTACTTCTTCACGCTCCAACGGCTGGACCAATTATGATCAATTTTGGTATGAACGTAGCTGACACCCTGGATTAATACATAGTCTACTTTTTATCCCGAAAAATGTAGTGTTCCCACGGGATGAGTGGGCAATACCACGCGGCGCAGCTAGTTATTCATATTAAAATAAATCATTTTTTAAATAAAAACCCCTGTTTTGTTTGTTAGTCTTATCACATTTTGGATTGAATGTTTCAATAAAATCCTTTTATAAAAATTGTTTACATGTTGTACCCTTAAATATTTCATATTAAATAGATAAATAACATTGCATTTAAAACCAGGAATCAATCAGTCAAAAATTGCAGCCAACAACGCAAAATAAATGTTATAATTTAATGTGGCAATTACATTAATGCCGTAATCCAAATTTAACATCAGACTCCAAATTAATGAAATATTGTTATGAAATTGTTTTATGGAAATAGGAATATTGAATCATGTTGATTTAACAACATTAATGTTATTTATTTATCGTGTGGCGAAATTTACACAGCGTCCATATAATTTGAATTTACGATTGGTAAGGAAGTCAATAGCTTCACTTGTTGTGTTTTTAGGGTTCCGTATCCAAATGGTATAAATGACCATAATTATTACTAAGACTTCGCTGTCCGTCTGTCTGTCACCAATCGAACCGTGATATAGCTAGTTTAATTTTCACAGATGATGTATTTCTATTGCCGCTATAACAAATACTAAAAACAGAACAAAATAAATATTCAAGTGGAGCTTCCATACAACAAACGTGATCGGTTGCGCTAACTTTGCACCTCATTTGTATTCAGCGCCATACATACCAGGTGCAAACTTAACTTAACCCGGCTATTGAACAATGGCTTCTTTTTTTTTTTGAAATGTGGGTACAACGATATCAAAGCTCAAAGAAAAATTGAAATGTGTTACCTGGGGGATGAGACCGGGAATCTAATCCGGTACAGCGTGTTAACCAATTCGCTACCCGAACTCCAACCAACCTTTCGAATTTTTCCTTATGCTTTGTGTGTCGATCTTTGCATTGCTTATTTGAAAGGTTTGAAATGTATTGTCCCACAAGTAACTCATTTCAATTTTTCTTTCAGCTTTGATATCTTTGTATCAATAGTTTAACCCGGCTAGTTAAGATGGGAAGTGTTTGAATGGAACCCTCGATGCGCGAGCCCGCTTCGCACTTGGCCGGTGTTTTACTTCATTTGAGCTGCGAATCTCATTTATAGGCGTTCCATGTGGTAGTTAAATAATGTATATTTCGTCCTTTCCATCACACACATTATACAGGCGAAAGTTTGTGAGTGTGTTTGTGTGTCTACGTGTATGTTTGTTACTCTTTCACGCTCAAACGGCTCTACAAATTTTGATAAATTTTGGTTTGAAGGTAGCTGACACCTTGCATTAACACATAGGCTACATTTTAGCGTGAGAAATGTAGTGTTCCCGTGGGATGAGTGGGTAACACCGTACGGCGCAACTAGTATTTACATACATTTACTTTTAAATACACTGAATATTAAGAGAATCCTTATTTAGCGAGGACATCATACATCATGCGAATATGCAAGGAGTTTAAAGATGTCAATTGTATTAAAGTGGTGTACTTTGCTTATGTACGTAGTGTCCTAGAGTATGCATGTAGTATATGGTCTCCGCAGTATATCACATACATATCGCGTATTGAAAAATTACAACAAAGGTTTTTACGGTATCTTAACTACCGAACAAAATATACATCTGCTAATTATGAAACTAGTTGTCAGAGACATGGTCTGATGAGCTTAGAGGATAGAAGACTTGTGCTCGACATGGGGCTATTATTTGATATTGTCAGAGGGGATATTGATTGTCCAGATCTTATAGCGGAGATCAAATATTTTACACCTAAGTCGAATACGAGGCATCCACGTCTTTTTAGTTTGCCTCATTACCAGACTAATTACAGTAGAAATTCTGTGATTTATAGAATAGTTAATACATACAACAAAAACTATAGCGACATAGATCCGTTTGTACTTAATAGTAAAAATAAATTTATACATGCAATCATAACTAAAATGAAAGATGACTCTGTACATTAACCTATGTATATACACATAAAAGGTTAAGCAAACCCGTTTTCATACCTTGTATTTGATAGGGAGACCTGTTATTGGCTACACTAAATGTATCTTATCCGTAGATTATTTTTGTATGTTACAAAGCTGTTGGTCTTCTAATAAAGAAAAAAAAAAAAAAATAAGCACACATAATAAACTACAGCTTGACAAGTAGTCTAGCCAGCCAAATAATGTAGATATTTCCTTGTGGTATTACCAATTGTCTATGATTTAAACAATTTAGTAGGTAGGTCCTCTATGAATAATTTTGATCCTTTATGTACAAGTTCTACTAACATTCCAACCGAGTTGAAATTTGGCATAGTACTTACTTAATTTAATTCAATAATCAAGGTAATTTAATCTGCAAATTCTGAGTTTGAGTAATTATTTTTGACATGAATAACAAATTGAAATATATGTGACAAATAAGTATTTAAATATTGTTTGCTTGCATGCCTTTTTGGTAGAACATAAGCAACACTGTATATACCTGTATCACCTAATTTATTACTATGTTCTTGCAAAAAAAGAATATGAATTTGAATTAATTATTTTTTTTTTGGTGACGGATTAATATGGTATAATCGAGCTAGGTACGATTTACACCTGCATTTAATTTTTCGCGTTGTATATGGTTAGAAAGTGTTAACATATGTGTTTGCTGTTGACTGTACTGTACATAGTGGTAGAAATTATGTGAGCTGACTTCATAGTCAGCTCACATAATTTCTACCAAAAATAAGAAATAAGTTAAATATATGACGTGCACTCATGTGCACGTCATATATTTAACTTATTTCTTTAGGTACACCTTACGTGTGCGTAGAAAATCAAAAATAAGTTCTAGAATAAAAACTGTAATTCCTACTACACAAAGTGTGACCAGCCACAGATATTTTAAATTTCCCGAAAAACTGAGTAATATTTAATTATTAGCCACACTATAACAATGATTTCGCTCCATGTGCTATTTTGAATGAGTAGTCAAGAGCGAATAAAAACATAGACCTTGTATATTATATATAACCCTGCCATTAGTTCAATGTGCGAGTAGGTACTAGTTTACTTTGTCGTATATGTGATGGTTCCACGCCAACAGAGCAGAATTCCAACAAACAAACAGAAATACAACGCGCGCTTTGGAGCAGAAAATTGATTTCGGCAGGTGTTTGCGGCCAACCGTTCCATCGCCTATTAGACAAGGTTTTCAGGAACAAAAGGTGGAATTTAGTTCTAATAATATGATACATACGCCCTTTTCTTTTCAAGTAAGAAACCGGGGAAGGTGTCATGCAATACACGTTAAATCCCGTTTTGACTGTTCCTAATGATTTTCTGACTCCATATGTTTCAAAAGGTTTACGGCTGTCAATTTATATAGGCTTAGATGACAATGGCACATACATAAATAATGAAACGTTATTATATACGCCAATATGAAGGAGTAGCAGCGAATCAGGCTTTTCGGAAATTGAAATAATATGTACATGGCACCAGTGATGTGGGGTTTCGGTAAATAACATTGAAATCTTGAATCATCACCATCACCACGCTCCGAAGGGACCCGGGTCACATACCGAGGGAAGCCCCAGACTGGAACCTCTAAGGAAAGCGGAAAAGTGACTGCCTGGAGAATAAATACCACTGCTAATTTTTTTATGCAAGTCGAGGTTCCGTTCTCGTCTGTTTCTTCCTCCAAAACTTAACCTAGCTTAAGAGGCCTCATTCCTTTTAAAATGCCGGTTGTTTTAGAAATGTTTCTCTAAGATCAAACATGTTTCTTAACATTTTATTGATATTACTACCTAGAACAGGGCTATTGGGATTTACTGGTATATATTTGAAACCTACAGTTTGAATTTTTGATTGATAATTTATATTTCAAAAGCTAGTCGAAATTGACAAAATTCACACGGAAAATTTGTTTTTTCAACTTATTTTGGACTGCACGCAATGAAAGCATGAAATAGCGATGTTACTACCTAGAACTCAGGGAAAATTCACTTCAAAATTTTGGTTGAAATTATCAATAGGTATATATTTGTCATTGATTGAAAAAAAAAATTTAAAAGGAATTTAAATAAAACAATTTAAACGGATTATATCGCGTATATTAATTATTTGAGCCTCCCTGACGTTTCAGTACCTTTACAGATACCGTTGTCAAAGGTTGACTGAGAAAAACACAATTTTTCTCTGTCAAAGTTACATTTGTGCAAACTACCCATTTTGTAAATATTAATTTAAAATAAAGGTGTTCATACATGCCAGATGAGCCTAATGTGTAAAGACAGTTACACATGTGCCAGAAGGGCATTTATTATTTATTTAAAATATCTACCAGCGGTTCACTAAAGGCTTACTGAGGAGAAAGAACCGCCAAAGAAAACTCCCAGATTGCCTTATTTATTACTATAAAATACTTTTAATCAAAAACTCTACATATACTACTTTTAACACTAATTTGTTTTACACCGTTCGAGGCCCAAGGTTTCCAGTCTTGTGTCTTGCTTGATCCTTGATAAGATGTACAACAGGATCCCAAGCCGGTGGTAATGAAAAACCATCTTCTCTATTGAAATTGGGATATTTTTTGATTTCAATAGCCTCGCGCAACATTCTGGGAAAATATCGTTTCTCTCTGGCAAGGATTGAAGTGTTATCAAACTTAATTGAATGGTTTGGTTTGTCCATGACATGTATTGAGACATCTTCTTCTCCCTTCTTCTTTCTGAGGCCCGTGAAGTGTAGCATCCCTCTGCAGAGTGCTGGTGTTTACAAGCTGGACTGCGAGTGTGGTCTGTCATACATTGGCCAAACGAAACGTAGTATAGCTACACGGGTTAAGGAGCATGTAGCCGATGTCAAGCACCGTCGTTGCAACAGGTCTGCAGTCTGCGAGCATGTCATGGACAAACCAAACAATTCAATTAAGTTTGATAACACTTCAATCCTTTCCAGAGAGAAACGATATTTTCCCAGAATGTTGCGCGAGGCTATTGAAATCAAAAAATATCCCAATTTCAATAGAGAAGATGGTTTGTCATTACCACCGGCTTGGGATCCTGTTGTACATCTTATCAAGGATCAAGCAAGACACAAGACTGGAAACCTTGGGCCTCGAACGGTGTAAAACAAATTAGTGTTAAAAGTAGTATATGTAGAGTTTTTGATTAAAAGTATTTTATAGTAATAAATAAGGCAATCTGGGAGTTTTCTTTGGCGGTTCTTTCTCCTCAGTAAGCCTTTAGTGAACCGCTGGTAGATATTTTAAATAAATAATAAATGCCCTTCTGGCACATGTGTAACTGTCTTTACACATTAGGCCCATCTGGCATGTATGAACACCTTTATTTTAAATTAATATTTACAAAATGGGTAGTTTGCACAAATGTAACTTTGACAGAGAAAAATTGTGTTTTTCTCAGTCAACCTTTGACAACGGTATCTGTAAAGGTACTGAAACGTCAGGGAGGCTCAAATAATTAATATACGCGATATAATCCGTTTAAATTGTTTTATTTAAATGTGTGACAGTCGCGGAAACCGAAGAAAATATTAAAAGGAATTCTTAACGAAATTTTAGGAATTGAATGGAAAGGAAATGTTCTGTGTTGAACTATTTAGATTTTTGCGCTTCTTTTTATGGTGTACTAGGCATCTGATTTTGGCCAAAACTCCGTAAAGATTGGCTAAGTTATGGAGGACGAAACAGACGAGAACGAAACCTCAATTTGTATAAGCCGGTTACATTAAGGGCTCCCCCACATCTAGCGTCTCCCGAACGTCGACGCCTCACCAACGCCCGCGCGGCGCCGACGCCGCGCGCCCGCAGCGCCGACGCGACGCTGCGGCGCCTCTCGAACGTCGACGTCGCAGTAACGTCCACGCGGCGTCGGCGCCGCGTTAGCGCCGCGCCTCCTCGACGTCAGTGTCGACTTTCGAGCGACGGAGCGTCTTGTCGGCGCCCACGCAGCGTCACTGTGACGGACAGAGCACGCAACCCACCGCGTCCAGGGTTGCCAGACGTACGATAATTATCGTACATGTACTATGTACGATAATTATCGTACGTCTATGCTATACAAGTCTCTCTTCAGGTGAAATTGACATTCTGAATTTTGTATCGCGATGTCTTAAATCGTTTTGGATTATAAGCAGAAGTTCCTCAAATGTTTTTCTTGGCATTCTTAAATACTCAAAAAAGTGTTTTTCATTTTTTTTCACTCGTTTATACAACACAAAATAGTCACTTTCATGAATTCCAGAACTCCATAAAGGATCCTACCAATATCAACGACAACATTTTCTCTTCTTTTTACGTAATTTCCGTTTCAACAGTAACGTTAACCGCAGTGTTTCTTCGTTGGAATCCATGACTTTTATTTGATAATCGAACAATTTAACCCAACCTTCGACGACCTGCAAATTATCGTACTTTTGCGTACATGTACGATAATTATCGTACGTCTGGCAACCCTGGACGCGGTGGGTTGCGTGCTGTGTCCGTCGCAGTGACGCTGCGTGGGCGCCGACAAGACGCTCCGACGCTCGACAGTCGACACTGACGTCGAGGAGGCGCGGCGCTAACGCGGCGCCGACGCCGCGTGGACGTCATTGCGACGTCGACGTTCGAGAGGCGCCGCAGCGTCGCGTCGGCGCTGCGGGAGCGCGGCGTCGACGCCGCGCGGGCGTTGGTGAGGCGTCGACGTTCGGGAGACGCTAGATGTGGGGGAGCCCTAAGGTTGTACCTCATTTGTATCCAACACAATAGTTCCTGGGTGCAAACTTAATGTAAACGGGTAGTCTGAGTAAAGGAGCAGTAATATATCCTCTTAAGAGTCTTAAGCAATCCTGGCGGTGGACAATCACTGCAGAACGAAGGCGATAGGAATGACCAGCACTACTGTCACAAAAGACTATTTCTGATTTCTCGCCCAAGATAATTGCCTATCTTTTTCTGTGCTGTAATGTGAGAGGGTGACGGGTATGGGCAGCGCTATGTCGCGCGACAGTCGCGTAGCATAGTTGTGCTAGGTGGACTGGAGCGAAGTAAAGTGTGAAGCCCAAGACCGTTCGAGATGGCGACGTTCTGTTGGATGTTGGACGCCCTGTTCCATCCAGGGGACGTTCTCGTAGTACTATGGGATGCACAAATGCATGGCCCGTTTATGAACGAATTTTCTCATAAATGGGCCATACAATTTTGCAGCTCAACAGCTTTGCAAGTCATCATGATTATCATAATTACCAACAGAAAGACGCCCAATGGTTGACAATGTTCTAAGGTTATCCACAACAACCTAATCTAATTACAAGCTATGCTCAAGGGTGGCTCGAAAGTCGTGTAGGTAAGTTTTATGTAGTAAACCAGTAGTCACGTTCCCTCAAGATGGGAGCTAGGAAGCTGGTCTGAAGCATCGATCGCGACTAGCTGGATTTATAGCATCGTAAAACCTGAGAGAGTCTAATGAAACGGCCTCGTCACCCATTTGTCGCGCTTCTGACTCGGCATTCGGGAAATGAGAAACAGTAGGTAAGCAAGCGAATACGTTTCAAAGAATTTATAGATAGTCATAAAACCAGTTAGTTCGGTAGTTCCTACCCACCAAATAGCAAACTACCAAAAGTCCTAATATAGACATAACAAGTTTTTTTTTTTCTGGAAAGAATGATAAATGGCAACATTTTGCAAATCACAGTTTAAAAAAAATGGTTCACATAAAAAAATATCCCATTAGATTAAATTGGGTTTTAGCTAGCAAGTAACTAAACTTTACCGTTATAACGTTTCCGAAAAGTTTGGTGACCAATAACCCAAAACGCTTAATCTGTCAAATACGAGACGAGTACGATTACCTATACTCAATATTTAAATTAAGATGACGTGAGTTTTCATCTTACAAAAAGTATAGCCAATTGCATCGAAAATCTTATTTTCTCTACCGTTTGTTTTTGTAATAAGATTCACACAGTTAGGTCAAAGACTTCAACTTGCTCACTTTGGTAATAATTTAAAAAAGAAGATGCTCACAATTTTCAGGCCACACCCGGTTTAAAAGATAGTCTGCAACCCCATTCAAAGGCATTTAAACAATGTGTCTACGAATATTTACATTCTCGTACTGTTTCAACTAAAGTGTACTGCGAGGGAACGCTGCTGTTAGCGCGCTAATGGTGAAATAGGAATACATAGTAATTTATTAAGGCGCCTAAGTGTTGCTGTACAAAGCTGCTTAAACCAAATAGCGGTTTTTATCTAATTTGAGTTGACTAACGCCTAACACCCGTATTCGCACTTTTAGTCGCTAAAGGGTCCAGTGGACCCAGGCCATTCTCTCATGATATGGTTAAAGATTTTGAAATATATTATAAAAAAAATTGGGCAAGTGCGAGCCCGACTCGCGCATGAAGGGTTCCGTACCTATACATATAATATAATCTATAAAAAGTTTGTTGTATGGGAGCCCCCTTAAATATTTATTTTATTTTATTTTTAGTATTTGTTGTTATAGCGGCAATAGAAATACATCATCTGTGAAAATTTCAACTGTCTAGCTATCACCGTTGTTGAGATACAGCCTGGTGACAGACGGACGGACGGACGGACGGACGGACGGAAGGACGGACGGACGGACGGACGGACAGCGAAGTCTCAGTAATAGGGTCCCGTTTTTACCCTTTGGGTACGGAACCCTAAAAAACATATTAATTCTTAAATTACGAAAAAAAACCTCATGTTATAATAATCGAACTCATTACTTTAATTTCGTAAAATCGCATAAATATAACGTACTCTGCAGTACGGACAAGTTAGTAGGTATAATATAGGCAGCTGGGTCTCGTAGACCCATTTAGCGACTGTTTTTTGTAGTTCTTATTCAACGTTGGATATCGGCGATACGTCGTTATAGAGAAAATACGTGTTACTGCTTAATGCGTCACTCAAAAATTATTGATATGAAAAATTATGGACTATAAAAATGATGAAAGGTCCACTCAACTCGATTAAGTTACATTATACCTATTCAAAATGATTTATTTCATTGAAACCCAAAACGAACTGTTTTTAAAGCCACTTCAAGTAAGCAAGATATTGGCATATCTCTCTGTGTATGTTTTTTTTTAAACGTTGGTTTCCATTTGATAGTGAACCGCCTATTTAATAGAATCAGCACACCTACAGTTCTATATTCACGAAAATATACAGAAATACCATTGATTTTCTTGTCATCTCGGAAACAGATTTAGAAGATTGATGGAATCGCAAATGGAGACCAGCCTAGATTGTATCGACAGTCATAAATCACATCTTATAAGATATGTTATAGTATTTCTCACTGTGTCATATTCAGTCGTTATCCTAATATCATAAATACGAGGTTTACATACATGAAGTTCATTTGGTACTTATTTTTTTAGGAATATGAATAAAAATTTGAGTCCGAATTATATGTTTGATTTAAAACAAAATATATTAATAAGAATTAAATATGAAACCACAATAATTAAAAATAGGCCCATGATTATTAATGTTTACAAAGAAGCGAAAAGTTAAAAAAAATAATGGTTCAGACCTGTATGAACCTGTCCAACGGCTTTCCGGGTCAACACGGGCGTCCTACCAACTGGACCACCGAACCAGATGTCAGAGCCATTGAATCTTTCAACCAGTTGCTTCAACATGCCTTAGGGTGGCATCGTAGCGCCATCTACCGTAAAGATTTAGACTTTATAGTCGGCACTATCGTCGCAGTTGAGAATAGATAGTAACGATGAGCTATACCCAAATTAATTATTTTTATTAAAGCACTAACGTCTGCTAACGTAAACCAAATGTTTACAAAAAAAAAGCCGTTGGAAACGCAGGTTCGAATCCTAACTGGACCATTAAATTTTTCAACTTTTCGCTTCTTTGTAAACATTTGGTTTACCTAAGCAGACGTTAGATGGAAAAATAGTATTAATCTCGGAATTGAACTAAGTTTGAGCCATCTTAGGAGGCGGTCGAACAAAAATGTAGGCGGTAGCCATTGTCATATTTTCTCATATATCGTGCTTTATTTCTAAATTACATTTTCAACACATGCTTTTCAGCACCCTGCTCCAATGCATTCTACTCTGCACCCACTTGAAGCATCTCTGTTAGACTGGTAGAGAATGCCATTAAGCATTAAGTTCGTTATTTGTACTGACTTTTGTAATGAAATGAGTACATCGGTGGCAGCCTTGGAGTTAGGGATATCGCCAACAAGCTCCAAGAAAGTCAACTACGATGGTTTGGTCATGTCAAGAGGAGCACGTCTGAAAACGTCGGTATAGTACAAAATTTCTAAGCTAAGCTAATCCACTTAAGAACTGAATACCATTGAGTGGTAAACCACAAATTAAGATATCGAGCTCGTAGTAAAAGCAGATTGTAACCACCTTCGAAGGTAACCACCTTATATAGATTATCGACTCTATTTCCTTGGACATTAGACTAAAAAATACACTAACAGAATAATGGTGATCATAACTTTTTGGAAATTTTACAACCGCCCGTCTTGACAAGAACGTTCTCTCCTAGAAAAAAGATTATGGACTCTCATCATCAACCATTTGAAACCTATTCAACAAGAAATAAGGTTGAAAATTCAATATCCACGAAATGTAGTTTAACCTTTTTTTGTAAGTAACTGGTTGGCGCTTACGAGAACAAAAGCAGATAGGATTGTATTAGACACAATGGCATTGTGAACGCAGGTAAGTGGATGAGCTTAGCTTAGAAAATTTGTACTATAACAGGACACTTGACCTGGCCTTGCCAGGTAGTAGGCGGAGGGAAAGGCCTAGGCTTCGATGGCTCATTATAATAAGGAAAGACCTGAACAGCTGCGGGTTAGACGAAGACGATGTCCAGGATAGAGCGAAGTGGAAGCAAAAATGCAGGAAAGCGGACCCCGTCTCCGGGCGGGACAAACGCTAGGAGGATGATGATTTGTACTGCCTTTTGTTTTGTGCAATAAAGTTTAAATAAATAAATGCCCTTGATAATTGCACTTAGTGTGAGATCTGTAGATTTTTATGGGATTTTCGTCATGTCCATGAACATATTAAAGTTAAACTCATCAAGGATACTGTACCAACAACAAAAAACTTCATCAACAACATTAATTCCAGCCACTAGGTGAAAACAGATCTCATTAAAGCAGCCCATATATTTTTAATAGAGTAACGTGAGGACTGAAACAATTTCTGTGAGTTTGGAGTTTGAAATTGAATTTCCGGAATGCATAAACCTCGGCCCTGTAAAGGGAACTAACGTTGCCTATACAGGATGTTAATTTAACTGGGACAGTATAGAGGAATTTCGAAAACGTAGGGAAAATAGGAAAAGACTTTCATGACTGTAAAGAACTAAATATTTCAACAGCAGGGTTTTTTATAGAAACGTGTAAAACAGCTGGTTTTGAGATATTATAATTTTGATGAGTTTATTAATATCCGTTTAAATTTATAATGATGAGTATAATATATCCGTTCAAAGCTGCTGATTGTTTTTGATATTTTTTTCCATGGTCAAACGCGTTCCTTAATATATTATCAACTAGTTACAACAGGGCTATTGCGATTATTGGTATATATTTGAAACTTACAGTTTGCAGTTTTTAGTTTAAAAAAAAATGTCAAAAATGAAATAGCTATGTCACCATCTAGAACTCAGGGAAAAGTATTATTCACTTTAAAAAGTAGGTTGAAATTATCAATATAATTATTTGTCATAATATGAAAAATTACAGTTTAAAATGTATAAGGCCTCTTAAGGTTCTTGGATTTTAGTATAATTACGACTGCAAAATATTGAATGTCAAAAAATTTAAACGCTCTAAAGATACTCTTTACCCCGTACATGATAATCCCGAACATAATTATACCAACTAAAACTTTTAAAATCAACGACTAGTCAGAATAAAAATAAAATGCAAGGATTAGTGAAGCGCCAGAGGTCGTAACAGTCAGTTCAATTTGAACCAATGTGCTGATATTTGCATAGATCGGCGGTTAATGGCCAATCAACAGGTTCGTTCTGGTTTTATGTTCACATCGTTATAAATTCTCGAGGATCGAGAATTAAAAAAAATACCATGTGTTCGGATGCAACTCATACTAATTCAACAGCAAATAAATAAATAAATATCAGACAACCTCACACAAATCGATCTAGTCCCAAGTCAAACTCAAGAAGGCTTGTGTTATGGGTACTAGAGGATGATATAAATACTTATGTAGATAAATATATACTTCCATTCATCATCATCCAATCTTAGCCGATTTCAGCCACGGCGACTGGACATACTAGCTAGTCAGAGCGTCGTTCGTAGCCAATTTTTGCTGCAAATGTACGGCCACAAATGCTGCAAGTGAGCACCCCTCCGACGAAATTATAATTGATGACCACAGGTGGTCGGGTCTTCAACTCGTCGCGCTTAACGTCGAGTTCTTTTGGCCTCTTTCCTTCGAAGGCTTGCACTTTTACCTGCACTGTATGCCTCCAGTTAGGTCGATTTTGGGCCAAAGTCTCCCAGCGCGAAGGTTCGCTGTCACATCTTCGCATGTGGCGCTTCAGCACATCTTTGTACCGCAGGAGTTGGCCGCCTTGTTTTCGCTTGCCTTCCTGCAACTCTGAGTAAAAGATGCGCTTAGCCACTCTCTCTTCTGACATTCGGGAGACATGGCCAGACCATCGCAGCTGCCGCCTCATTAAATAAGCTTCAACTCCGTTGACATTAGCACGTCGCAGAACTTCCGTGTTCCGAACACGGTCCGACCAGGAAATGTTCATAATGTCACGGAGGCATTTAAGATGAAACCTATCTAATGTGCGAATATGTCTGCGATAGAGGCACCATGTTTCCGAGGCATACAGGAGATTGGGCAGAACGATTGCCATGTATACAGAGACCTTAGTCGGGAGCTTTATGTCATGTGAGCGGAACACCTTGACGCGAAGTTTCCCGAAGGCAGCAGCAGCCGCTCCGATCCTGCTGTTTATTTCGTCGTCAAGATGGCACTTAGCAGTTACAGTGCTCCCCATATATCTGAACCTGTCTACCTGCTTAAGCGAGTCACCATCAAGCCGTATGTCAGGTGGCGTCAATGTCTCCACCCCCATCACTTCAGTTTCCTTGACATTGATTTTAAGGCCAAACCGCTGACACGACTGATTTAGACTCGACATAAGCTCTTGTAGACTTTCTGGGGAGTCCGCCGCAAAACACAGGTCATCTGCATACATAATCTCCGTAATCGTAGCTAGAGACACCTTCGTGCAAGCCTTCAGCCTAGCCAAATTGAAAACACTGCCGTCAGTGCGGAAGCGAATGCGGATTCCAAACCTGCAAGGAGTGTCTTTTACTACAACTGCAAAATAAAGGGCGAATAGAGTTGGTGCCAGAACGCATCCCTGTTTGACGCCACATGTGACACCGAAATACTCTGATTGTTCGCCCTTTACGTTGACACAGCATTGCATGTTGTCATGCAGGAGTCGCGTCAACCTTACAAATTTAGCCGTGCACCCCAGCTTCGCTAGCACATGCCACAAGGCCTCGCGAGGCACGCTGTCGAACGCTTTCTCAAGGTCAACAAAACAAAGAAAAAGCGGTTGACCTTGTTCTGTGCTCTTCTCTTGAAGTTGGCGAAGTGAGAAGATAGCCTCGCAGGTGCCTCGGTCAGGTCGGAAGCCAAATTGTGTTTCCGGCAAAATGTTCTCAGACAGCGGCAGAAGACGGTTGAGCAATACCCGGGCAAAGACCTTTCCCGGGGAAGTCAGGAGAGAGATACCTCTATATGAGTTGCAATCCGACCGATCGCCTTTATTTTTGTACAGAGAGCAGATGCGGGATATCCGAAAATCACTAGGAACTCGTTCTTCCACCCACATCCTCTCAAACAACCTCCAGACCACGGCTTGCAACTCTTCTCCTCCGTACTTGAGCAGCTCCCCGGGCAAGTTGTCGATGCCCACCGCCTTTTTGTTTTTATGTTGCCGAATCGCAACAACTACTTCACTCATTGCCAGTGGCTCATCAAGCAAACTCAAGGTAGGGAGCGTCGGGACTGAATGGATATACTGCATATCCACAGCGCGGTCGACGTTTAGCAGGTTCTTAAAATGCTCTCCCCACCGGTTCAGTATGTCTTGGTTGCTGGTAAGCAGCGTGGATCCGTCCTGGGATTTTAGCGGCGCCGAGCTACGAATAGTCGTACCAACAAGCTTACGAACCTCTTCGTAGAACTCTGACTGTTGGTTAGTATCATAGAGCCACTGGATGCGTGAGGACTTATCTCTCCACCATTTATCCTTCACCTCTCGCACTAGTCTGCGCAGATTGGCATTACTGCCCCTAACTGCGTCAGCTTGGTCATCCCGGCGAAGGCGCAAGAGCTCTCGGTGCTTTCTAACTGCCTCAGTAAGCACGCCATCATTGTCATCAAACCAGTCCTCATACGTACAATGTTTAACACCAATCGTCCATTCATAAAACCACCATGACCCAAGCACAAATATTCGAGTTCATTACACAAATATTTGCCCTGGCCGGGATTCGAACTCGGGACCGCCGGCTCAGTAGGCAGGTGTTCTACAAACTGCACCAACCACGTCAAAATGTAAATATATTATTGATGTATATATTTTTTCCGCTGATCAGTAGGTACTATTGAAAATAATGGTTTTACTAACGGTTTAAACGGCCCGACAGTTTCGAGGTTTACTAATGTTTCGCCGAAAATTATTTAGCAAATTCTTAACTCGCCGAACTACGTATCCCATATTTTTATTTGGTCAAATTTTCATTTCCCAACTCAACGTTTCGCACTGATATCTTTTCCCAATTAATGATTTGATAAACTATTGTTAGACCAATTATTATCTGGCATTTTTATAAGATGTCAATTATGTTTTCGTCAAATGTATTGATTGGCATACCTTGATTTAGCAACATATTGAATGGCATTATGCAAATCGCAGTATAATTTTATTGCATTAAGCGGGTAGGGTGATGCACCATGCACCTAAATTTAGAGGGTACTTTTGTTTACATACTTTGTGGCTCAAAATAGCATTTCATTCTCGAGTTATCATCGCTGATAGTTAATGTGTGTGTGTGTGCATAAAAAAAATAACCCTAACCTACCTATCTCTGGGAGCAGTTTCGTCCCGAAGACTGTAATCCCGACGGCTAGAATTCCTACAGTTCACATACATACGTATCACAAGTACAACAAAAGGAGCATTTTTTAGGGATATAAAAAAAAAACTAACCTAACCTAACCCGGCCGAGTCGGATCTGCTCACATACATACGTATCACAAGTACAACAAAAGGAGCGTTTTTTAGGGATATAAAAAAAAAAAACTAACCTAACCTAACCCGGCCGAGTCGGATCTGCTCACATACATACGTATCACAAGTACAACAAATTGATTTTGATTAAAAAATATTTTTTTCGGTTTATATTTGTGTTTTATTTTGCACTATCATCATACTGTAAGCAATGGTTGTAGGTACCTACTTTGCCCAAATGGCTTTTGATGAATCGTTATTTGACTAAGCAAATCATTTGCTACACAATTATTTACCACATAAAATTTGACGATATGTTATTTGCCTTAGTAAATCATTTCCTACACAATTATTTACCACATAAAATTTGACATAATAAAATTTTGGAATATAAAAATGTAGCGAAATAAAAAAATTACGAAGTAAAATTATGCCAAGGATTGGTTTGCGTAATAAAACTTCGGCGAAAAGTTGGTTGCCAAATGAAATTTGACGAAACATAATTCGGCGAAAAGGCAGTACACCCAGTTTTGAACTTATATACACTATACAGTTCTTCTTATTGTAGACTTATCTCTGCGATAGTGGGCACGTTGAGGTCCCTTAAGAAGTCTAATGACGTATCCATACGAAAATGGAACATGTCGAAATCTTCCTGACACAACTATGAATAAAACTCGTTTTGTATTACATCGTTACTGACGTTACATAAATGTAACTTCTAACCTACCTAAAACAAACTTTCAAATGTGATGTTTTAATTATATAAAAACATTTAGTAGTAGGTTCATGTGACCAACGTGAATTAAGTACCACAATCATAAAAAAACAATAAAAGGTTCTTCCTTTTGATTTTCATATTCTCTTCTGAAACCTCCTGAGATTAATCAGTTGTATTCAAGTCCAAATATAATAGTAGTTTATGTGACTGTACATATAATGAAGGGTATTAACCACGAGACAGTGTGGCTTTATGAAACGAGCCGAAGGCAATGTACAGTTACATACACAATTTTATCTATCCACATATCATAAGTCTTCATGATGCATTGAGGAGCCGCACATTATGACAAATTTTACCCGGTAATGGCGGTAATGAAGTTTTCTGGCAGATGTCATAGTTTTTTTTCAAATTCAGAAACAAACTAGAGTCGGCCCCAACTAACATATCGTGCAATATCTTACTTACGTGCGAAATTTGTCAAATTTGATTGCAAATAAACAATTCATTTCGAACTAAACGTCATCTCGTCTGATATTAGAATAGAGGTCAAATCAAATTTCTTTGCTTTCAGTGATGTTCGAAATTTAAATGAATAATATCACCAAAATTGATGTTATTATGGAGCAATAATAAAAATTTTACAGATAAGAAATTTGTTCTAACAAAACAGTCTATTTTTATGGTGGTCATAATGTGCGGTTCTTGAACGCATCATGGAGGGTTTATGATATTTGGGTAGATAAAATATTTAAAAAGTCCACTTCCATTTATTTAACCACCACTGAGCTGCGCCCCTGCTCACTTGGTGGAGGCGCGGGATATGTCTTACCGACAAGCTTACAAACCACTATACCAAGGAAACTCGAGTCTAAAACTTAACATAAATAAAACGAGCCACGCCACAGCGTAATTAGCCGCAGCTAATCGCCTCGTACAGAATATTAAGACAAATTCGCCGACGGCTATAACCTTGATATATGGCCCGGCTTCGCGGATTAAATTTATCTGCGGCTTCCTAAGTGAAAGCAGGGTGGGTCCTTCTTGGAAGGAAGTTTTTGTTTTTTAAAGCATCTGCTTAACAATTTTTGACAACACTTTAAGGTGATGCTTTGACATTTTAACCTCGGTGTAAATACAAAAGCAGTGGTAAAAGTAATTTATGTAGACTCTTTGTTTTTTAAAAAGTTTGACTTAGTAATAAGGCAGTCTTTTAAGGCAGTTCTTTCGCCACAGGAGGCCTTATAGTAAACCGCTCATAAATATTTTTTAATAAAATAATTAATACGTCTGGCACATATTATGTAACTACGACGAGTATCTTTACACATGAGGCCCATCTAGCATTTATGTACATCATCGTCAGCCTATATTTGTCCACTGCTGGACATAGGCCTCTCCAACTGCACGCCATTGTAAGCGATCCTCGGCTACTCTCATCCAGCTTTTGCCAGCTACCCTGCACAGATCATCGCTCCACCTAGTCTGAGGGCGTCCCACACTACGCTTGCCGATCCGCGGTCTCCACTCAAGAACACGTTTACACCACCGGTTATCGGTTCTTCAGCTATTATGGCCAGCCCACTGCCACTTCAAATTGCTAATAGTTACGGTGAGCTATGTCGGTAACTTTGATTCTGTGACGGATCACCTGTCGGATTTATGTAAGTACGCCTTTATTCAAAATTTTAATATTTATAAACTGGCGTAGTTTACACAACACGACATTGACAAAGAAAATTGTGTTTATCTCAGTTCACTTGGTGGCCGAAACATCAGAAACGTTCAAAAAATGAATATACGCGAAACAATCTGTTTCAATAGTTTTATTTAAATGTGTGACAGTCGCGGAAACCAAAGAAAATATTAGAATACTTATGTAGCAAAACTTTAAGAGTCATCATCTAAATTATACATAGCCTTACGCGATTTCTTCCAAAAGGTTGCCAGTTGCCTTCCCAAATTACTAAAACATAAAACCTTACGTATTATGCATGTTACACTTAGACATATTACGTATACATGATACATGAACTTTGCTCTTATAAGCAAGTCATGTGACATAATATTAAAAAAATATCTCCACGTAAACTACAAGTTTCTTGAAAGGCGACAACAAAGACTCAGGGAACAATCCTCCGCTATCATTATACATTATTATACGTACACGTAGCCTCGCTTCATATTAACTACAAATTTTTCCTCACTACATTAAAATTTCTTCGCACAGAACAGAAAATAACAGAGTTCACACCATGCAATTAGTTTTTTTAGGGTTCCGTAGCCAAATGGCAAAAAACGGAACCCTTATAGATTCGTCATGTCTGTCTGTCTGTCCGTCTGTCCGTCTGTCTGTCCGTCCGTATGTCACAGCCATTTTTTTCCGAAACTATAAGAGCTATACTGTTGAAACTTGGTAGGTAGATGTATTCTGTAAACCGCATTAAGATTTTGATGCAAAAATAAAAAAATAATAATAAATACTCGTATTAGGGGCTCCCCATACTTAGAACTGAAACGCAAATTTTTTTTTTTCATCAAACACATACGTGTGGCATATCTATGGATAGGTCATCAAAAATGATATCGAGGTTTCTAAAACATTTTTTTTCTAAACCGAATAGTTTGCGTGACAGACGCTTCCAAAGTGGAAAAAAGTTGGCCCCCCCCCCCCCCCCCCTCTAACTTCTAAAATAAGAAAATGAAAAATCTAAAAAAAACATATGATGTACATTACTATAAAAACTACCAACGAAAATTGTTTGGAACGAGATCTAGTAAGTAGTTTTTTTAAATACCTATTAATACCTAACTTTGCACCTAATTTATATGGGGCGCTATACATACCAGGTGCAAACTTAACTTAACCACTTAGGGATGGAAAGTGTTTGTACGGAACCCTCGGTGCGCGAGTCCGACTCGCACTTGGCCGGTTTTTTTTATTGTGAGATTTAATATGATTGAAAACGCGATTGGCGCTGTTTGTAGTGATCTTACTATTCTGGGTTCTGGGTTCGAATCCCGGTCGGGGCAAATATGTATGTGATGAACTCGAATATTTGTTCCTGAGACGAATTTTTGTTCATAGTACAAGCTTTGCTTAGTTTGGAATCAGTTCGATTTGTGGAAGATTGCCCTTTTATATTTATTTTTTGATTTTAATTATTTATGTCCCCAAAATAAGACGTTCCACAACGAACGTACGATCAAGCACGGCTAGCATTATCTTACCGCGACTTCGCTTGTCGCGCGATTCAGTGGCAACTGCCTTGCTCGCACGGTATTGAAAGGAAAGGGACAGAAAGTACCTATTTGTCAGTTATTCTAGACGTGCTGATCAGATTGACATTGACTTAATGCCATTTAAGATATCCTCGTTATATCAACCATATGTAGTATGTACTAGAAGGTGCCTGCAACTACCTCCACGTTTTCTTCTTTACCGTAGTAATAAGTATCTTTTTTTTATTTGAATGTCTATCCCTGCACGAATAATGATGATGATGATTGTTAGGGTCCTACGGGACGTAAATGATAGTGGACTGTACAATATAAGGCGGGTTTATTAGCCGTCTTAATACATTAATAGGTTCCCGGGCAAACACTGAATAAATTAATATCGGTAATCGTCCGTTCGGTGTGGAGTAGGTGAAGCCGAGTGTCGCCGCCGGGTCGCCCCGCCGCGCTCGCCGTGTTGATGACGTCGCGTTGTAGCCGCCCCCGCACCGCTCCTCCCGTGCGTATCTGAGCTGGTGCTTAACATGCTCCCCGGGTTGAAGTGTGAAGAAGAAGACTTCAATTATCTGGAAGGGGACAGATGTTATTAAAGGCTCTACGGATGGTGCCTCTCCTTGTTCTCAATTCAGCCACTCTAGAGATGCCGTCGTTGCCAGGATAGAGCTGAATGACGCGTCCTAAAGACCATAGTAGAGGTGGAAGAGCTCGATCCTTTATTAAAACAAGGGAACCAAGTTTTAATTCCTTAGTGGAAGTTTGCCACTTAAGCTTCTGTTGTAGCAAGCCGACGTATTCCATAGAGAATCGATTCCAAAAATGCTGTCGTATGAGCTGAATCCGCTTGTATCTTTCGAGTCTGTTGATGTTCACATCAGGCGTTTGTGGCTGAGGAATAGACATGAGTGAGCGTCCAATTAAAAAGTGAGCGGGAGTTAAAGCCGAAAAGTCGGAGGGGTCTGTGGAAAATGGAGTGAGAGGACGAGAATTTAGAACAGCTTCTATTTCAGTGAGGCATGTGGCCATTTCCTCATAATTGAAATGAGTGGTTTGTAGCAACCGCTTGAGATGGTGTTTCGTGGATCGAACGGCGGCCTCAGCCAAACCGTTGAAATGGGGAGTGTATGCAGGTACAAATTTAAATTCGATGCCTTCTTGGGCTACTTGACCTTCAAGGTCACACTCTACTAAAAACTGAGCCAATTCATTACACGTGCCAACGAAGTTTGTGCCATTGTCGGATGTAATGGTAATTGGCTTCCCACGACGAGACACGAAACGCTTTAGAGCGGCTATATATGCTTCACTGGACAGAGCCGTGACAAGTTCGATGTGACAGGCTTTAGTCGAATTGCAGATAAAGATTGCCAAAAATGACTTGATTAGTTTGCAACCCCTGCCCTTGCGGTCTGCTATCAGCACAGGTCCCGCATAGTCAACCGAACAATGCAAAAATGGGTACTCTAGGTCAGTTCGCGATGCAGGTAGTTGCCCCATAATGGGCTGAATTGTCTCAGATTTGAATCTAAAGCAACGTACACATTTGTTTACGATACTCTTTGATAGGTTGGTGCCGCCTAGTGGCCAGTAAGTCTGCTTAATAGATCCTAAAAGAAGTTGAGGTGGGGCGTGTAAAAGTTTGATGTGAAAATGTTCAAATAGAATTTTAGTAAAATGATGTTTACTGCATAATAAAATGGGGTGCTTTGTGTCAAAACTATAAGGTGAATTATCAAGCCTGCCACCAACTCGCATGATATTATCATGATCTAAAAATGGGGTTAATGACATCAATCGATTTTTGTTAGGTAGTGCCTTGCCGGCTTTAAGAATAGCATATTCGTCAGGAAACATTTCTAATTGAGCTTTATGCGTAATTAAATTTAATGCATTTTGAATTTCTTGAACTGATAGATGACCAGTTAGTTTATGATTCTGACTTCGACAATTATTTATAAATCTTTGTAAATATGCTATTATATTTTGTAATTTAGTTAATTTTGATGTATTATTGATTAGGTTAGTTATGTTATCATTATAAGCGTCAGTGTTATGATCAAGCGCGAATGAACAAGAAATCAACTCAGGTAGATCGTGTTTCACGTTCATGTTAGGCATTTTCGGCCACTCAGATTCATTTTCTGATAAGAAAGACGGCCCTGACCACCACAGAGATGAGCTGCTGATGTGGTCAGCCTTCAGCCCCCGAGAAACAAGATCCGCTGGATTGTCTTTTGACGGTACGTAGCTCCACGTGTGACTGCCAGTGCTCTCTTGAATTTCATGTACACGGTTACGTACAAAATTTTTAAGATGGGTTGGTGGTGTACTTAACCACCCCAAAACAATAGTAGAGTCACACCAGAATCTACATCTGCTGATTTTCAGAGTTAAAGAGCCTAAAATTTTATTACACAGTCTTGCAGCCATCAGCGCTCCACAAAGTTCAAGGCGAGGAGTTGTTGTTGGTTTTACAGGATTAATTTTACTTTTTGAAGTTAAAAGATGTATTTCATATGACCCTGATTTGCCAATAGAACGAATGTACGCGCACGTGCCATAGGCTCGTTCTGAAGCGTCTGAAAAAAGATGAATTTCATAGGCTATGGAGTCGTCAGCAAGAACCCATCGAGGAACCTTTAAGTGGTTAAGAAGAGGTAATGTGTTGACAAATGCTAGCCACAAAGCTTTTATATCTTGTGAAACCTCTTCGTCCCAGGAACATTTTTCGACCCATAGTCTTTGCATTACAATTTTTGCTTCGACGATGCAGGGAGTGACGAGCCCGACCGGGTCAAAAATTTGACTTATGACTGATAATATGTGACGTTTAGTAATCTTTTCACGATGTTCAATACTTATGGAAAATGATAATAAATCTGAATCACAAATCCAATGAAGACCTAATGTTTTTGAAGAGACATTGTTGTCTGTATTCGAAATGTTCAGAATGTTATTTGTTTCAGAACTAGGTGCAATTTTATGAAGAATATATTGATTATTGGATTGAAATTTTCTTAAGTGAAATTGTGCTGATTTTAAAGTCGATATGACACCTTCGCTTAATTTTATTGTGTCTTCGATAGTTGAAGAGCCGCTTAAATAATCGTCAACGTAAAAGTCTCGTTGAATTGACTGCTTAACGTCACTATCGAGAGCACTAGATGCTAACGAAACCAAACACTTTGTTGCCAAATATGGCGCGGAAGACGTACCGTAACTTAGCGTATTAAGAGTGTAGGTTTTTAAAGGCTGCGATGAATCATACCGGAAAATGATTTGTTGAAGAGAGCGTTGTGAAGGGTTCAACTCAATCGCCCTATACATTTTTTCTACATCTCCGGTTATAATATACTTGTGCTGCCGGAAACGTAGTAAAATGGAATAAAGATCCTCCTGCACAGTTGGTCCGACCATTTGAATGTCATTAAGCGACACACCTGTGCTGGAAGCAGCCGAGGCATCGAATACCGTCCGAAGCTTCGTGGTAAGGCTAGACTCACGAAGGACGCCATGGTGGGGGAGGAAGTAATTTACCTGTGGTTCAAGACAGCTGGACGACGAAGGCTCCTTGTTTTCGGTCATATGACCTAGGCGTTCATATTCGTGCATGAACTCCATGTACCTATCCCTAAAAACAGGCTCTCTTAGAAACTTGCGCTCTAAGGACAGAAATCGGTACTTCGCCCTTTGAAAAGAGTCGCCTAAGACTGATGGATCTTCTTTCAGCGGCATCGTGACGACGAACCGACCATCCTCATTACGCGTCGTATTTTCGAAAAAACTCTGTTCACAAGCACGTTCTTCTGGGGACAAGGAGTGCTTGGCTGCGACAGTATCCAGTTCCCAAAAACGAGTCAAATCTGGATTGGTTTCCTCGTTCACAAAATGACAAACGGGAGAAGAAGACGGTGACTTAAGACGGGCCACATACCCCGACACCAGCCAACCCAGCTTTGTCTCATACAATTTTGGTTGATTTTTACCTAAATCAATCGAATTGTTACATAAGACGGACCAAAATACGTCGGCCCCAACTAAGATGTCTATAGCCGACGGCTCATTGAAGGAAGGGTCAGCTAGACTTATTCCCATTGGAAGAGGAATGTGATCAATATTTATATACGAAGACGGCAATGATTTCGTTATATGAGGTAAAATAAGACAGTCGACAGTAAAGGAAAAATCGTTATGGAACGATTTTATAGTAAGGCTGCAAGACTGTGTAATATTGGATGTATTATTATTGATACCTGTCACCGTGGAGCTCGCACTGCGCCGCGACAAACCCAGCTTACCGCAGAGCGATTGCGTAACAAAGTTCGCGGTGCTCCCATTATCCAGGAGCAGCCGCGCCGAGTGGACGTCGCCCGCGCTGTCGAGCACCTTCACGCGCGCTGTGGACAGTAAAACATGCGCCGGAGTAGTATGCTGCTGTGATATATTCGAATTTGCAAAGTTGCTAACGGAGGGCATCGCAGGCTCCGGCGTTACTACGGGTTCATGTAGATGTAAAAGTGTATTGTGCCTTTTTTTGCAATATTTACATGACACAAGGTGACAACTATTTTCTAAGTGACCCGGACGTAAACAATTAAGACAGACATTTGATTCTTTTGCCTTTTGTATACGACTTTCAATAGGAAGGGCCCTGAATGTTTCACAGTTAAATAGAAAATGAGTTTGATTACACATTGGACATGAAATCAGTTTTTTATGAAATTTACTTGATGTTTTGTTCGTGTTTTTATTAATGTGTGAGTTGTTATTATTGGTAGCTATAAGTAGATTAGTGTTAGATTTATGGGACTCGAATTTATGATTTTTACCTTTACTTTCTTGCAAAGTCTCCAATAAGTCGGCCCTGTTGCTAAGAAAAGTAATAAATGTTTGTAACGAAGGCGGCATAGTCATCGTGTTTCGGTGCTCCTCCCAAGCCCTCTGAGAAACACTGTCAAGTTTTTCTGACATCATATGTATAACTAATGTATCCCAATACTGAGTGGGTTGATCTAAGGTTGACAATGCGCGCAGGTTTTTATTAGTAACATCTATCAAACGACGAATAGACGAACAAGACTCATTACGCATATGCTCAACATTAAAAAGTTCCCTGACGTGATTATTTACGAGCAACCTTTTGTTATCGTACCTACTGCACAATAACTTCCACGCGGAATCGTAATTCTCAGCTTTAAAATCTAAATTATCGATAACAAGCAATGCACTACCTCTTAGAGACGCGCGGAGATAATGTAATTTATTTATATTATCTATATCTGTCCTAGAATGTATTAATGAGACAAATGTATCCCTGAATTCAAGCCAGTTTTGATAATGACCGTGAAAAACGACTAAGTCAATTTTTGGCAATCTGACACAATTAGACTTAAACCCACTTGCCTGAGCATCCTCGAAACCCGTCACGGAACCCTCCTTCGCTAAAGCGCCGGAGTGCAGCGGTCGCGCGCCGAGAAGGTTGCGCGCCTCTGCCACCAGCTCGTGGTACTGCGTCTCAAACTCCTCGCGTTCCGTGTCCTCGCCGTCGGAATTCTCCATAAGCATGTCGATTTCGTCCTGTAAGTGGTCGTATTGGGCGTATAAGGCATCGAATTTATTAAATCGGCTTTCCAAGTCTAACAATTGTACGCTGCTAGGATTGTCAAGGCATTTAAACTCCTCGAGATATTTATCGAAAATGGTCATTTTACCTTTCATACAGCTACGTTTCCTAATAAGTTGTTTAAGGTTTTCGCTAGCCATAATAAAAGCAATAATGAGTTGCACCTAATATTTTTTATTAAATGAACGAGCTATCTTAATAGTGCAATAAAGTGCGGTGCATAAAAACTCACAATGAGACAGACGGGTTGCTAAGCGGTCAGCAGAAACTGATAAGATGCGCGCTGCACTTAATGATTTCCCGTTATTCGGGCGCTAGTAACTACGAAATCGAGCAAAAATTAAGCCTTGCAAGCGTTATAATCGCAAAATGAAGAGATAGAATTTGCTATTAAGGCACGTAAATGAATTAAATTTTCAATTATGACGATTTGGAATGCACTCACTGAACAAAGCTGTTATTGAATTTGAAATTTAGATGTATAAGGAAGGAATAAATAAGGAAATATAATGGAACGAACTCACAAATGCATAATCCTGCCACACAGTGAAGTATTATCCGTAATCTTCGATTCCTTTGTCTTCTAATTTTGACTCGAATGTTCTATGGGTCCAAAGTCCGTTGCATAGACGACCTCCGATTAATTATTGTTCTCGAGCGTGTGCGGTTGCTAGGCGAAGTATCCTCGATGGAACGACGATGAAAATGATTCTTCGGGATATCTTCTGCAGCTGAAGACCACAACTGAAGAGCTTCGAGACTTGATGTGGCGTCGACCGAAATTCCCGTTAATTTAATTAAGACGGTGAGAATCCTAAAGGACCAATGTTAGGGTCCTACGGGACGTAAATGATAGTGGACTGTACAATATAAGGCGGGTTTATTAGCCGTCTTAATACATTAATAGGTTCCCGGGCAAACACTGAATAAATTAATATCGGTAATCGTCCGTTCGGTGTGGAGTAGGTGAAGCCGAGTGTCGCCGCCGGGTCGCCCCGCCGCGCTCGCCGTGTTGATGACGTCGCGTTGTAGCCGCCCCCGCACCGCTCCTCCCGTGCGTATCTGAGCTGGTGCTTAACAATGATGTTGATGATGTTGATGATGATGATGATGATGATGGTGATGATGATGAAGATGATGATATTGACGATGATGTCTTCTTCATCGGAACAGCGACTTCTAGTAGTAGGGCTCGTACGACTCCTACAACGGTGGGCGCGGAAGAAATAAGCCTCAAGTAGCCTCAAAAGTGTCAAATCTAATTATTTTTCAATTTGAACGAACTTGCGTCGTTCATGCTTGATAATATATTATACGTACGTGTGCTGTCGCCCATTTTAATTATGCAGCGAGTAAAAATTACAAAAGGAGCTGGCGAAGCAGTTTTCTCTTGAAAACGCAGTAACTATACATGGAGGCTTTGGATACTTACTGCCTTTTTGTATGGAAGAGAGCTCTTGATATAAATACAGCTGGGAATTTAATTACATTACAGCCATACGGGTATAAAGTATGAAGCTTTTTCAAAGTTTACTCAGCTTCATCGCTTTAAAATTGAAAAAGGTATGGACCGAGAGTACAAATTACTGGGAATTATACAGTAAACCGAACCGAAAAGTAAACTCGTTGCACACTAAATATGTCATTTGCAGTGAAATTATAGGGTATTTCTTTGATTTCGTGCATTGCATACAGCAACATAGGGCATAAAAATATTAACTCAGATAAGACCAAACATTTTTTTTTATTGGTTAAAGTAAATAACACTGAAAAAAAAATTGCTCAACTTTTTTGACTACTTTAGAAATAGACAAATTATTATGCTTAGTAGTAGGTAACCAAAATTATTAAAATTTAACACAACTTAGTTTGGTTACTTGTAGCGCCCAGCTTATCAGTCTTCCGATTTATTAACTAGCCCTAACATTTAGGCTACTGTAGATAAATCTTTATTATTTTTTTTCAGTGTAAAACTTTCATTTGTCAAAATTAGTTATCAAATAAAACAGGCACTGTTCGTGCAATTCAAAAGTAAGTACACTTCCCTTGGCCTTTTAGAACACCAATAAGCAGCAAACATAGATGATATAAATAATGAAGCTGGGTAGAGACCATAGACGTAACATCACGTCCGATACGTCGAGGTAATCAAATAACCACCTTTTTGAGCGCGATTAAGGCGGGACTTAATCGCGCTCAAAAAGGTGGTTATTTGTTACAGTAGTGTGTGGAAATTGTGTAAGTTTAAATGATTGTATGAATCTTGGTTTTGGGTTGTTTTGGCTTTTTATTTCTTTTACCTAAAGTCTATAAAGAAATTTACTTATCTCTTTCTATCGGTACCTATAAGTACCAGCCTTAGCCTATAAAAAATATAAAGTTCGGTTGTTCGTAATGTCAAGCGTATTGTATTTTTGGTCATTAACGCGCACAGTGTGGGTACTTTCATTTCTCTAAATAATATAAATTCTCAATCCTTTAATATATCCACCGACGACAGGCATTGGAAATTAAAATGTCCGTCCAGGCGTCAACTTTCCTGATAAATACGCCTAGAACGAAAGTCTTCATATGATAGATTTGCGACAGATGAAGCCGTTTTTGGTTTTATATGTAAGTGTCTACGAACCAATCATAGAGACAGATGCGCACACGGACGAAACTTAGCCCGTGGCTAAGTCAAAACTGGCTTCACTTTCAAGCGCTGAGTAGGTTGCTAGGCGTATATACCTATATTCTAAGCTACAATCATCTACACCTACATCAAAAAAATCCGATGTCTGCTCATTCAGATGGTTTCTCTTCTTCCCCTTCTCTGTGAGGACAATCCTAAACTCATAGACAGAATCGAGCCTCTAAGTAGGAGGAGAGACTTTGCCTCCTTGTGTGTGTTCTACCTTCAGCATAATGGGATGTGTTCTGAGGAATTGTTTGCCATGATGCCCACGGCTACCTTCTACCACCGCACTGCTCGCCATCGGCAGGGTGTTCATCCTCACATGCTGGAGCCTAAATGGTCGAGAGCTGTCCGGTTCCAGAGGAATTTCCTACCGCGAACGCTCCGCATGTAGAATGCTACAGTATACGGTTCTTTAAAAGGGGAGTAAATAGGTTCTTAAAGGGTCAGCAACGCGCGTGTGATGCTCCCGGCATCGCAAGCGTGCGTAGGCGGTGCTAGCTGCTTAACATCAGGCGGGCCACAAGGCTGCTTGCCACCACCGTAGTATATAAAAAAATGCCACGCAGCTCATATATTGAGTATATGAATAAACTTTGCACATCTTTAGATAAAAAGAACCCGTAGTTATTTCAAAGGCAATCCAATTAAAAACCTCAATGAATTCGCAGCCTCCAATGAAATCATTCATGTAATCACAAACGTAGATTATTTTTCCCCGGCAGATGCAGCGAAGGAGAGGGGGAAGGGTTGGCATGTCCACTAGATTTATGGGTTGTTTTGCCACGCCGACGGCTCCTCAAACGTACACTTGGGGCCAATTGAAATGGCCTAGAAAGGGTTTATTTTCGTTGTTTTATTTGCGTGCATGCAAAGTGAAAGGGGGAAACGGGGTGAGGATAGCTGGCAATTGTCTTTGGGCGAGGGCCTGACAATTTATTTGTACGCTCGAAAGAGCACACAGTGCGTGTTTTGCTAATTACGTATAAAAATACACCAAGTGCGAGTGGGACTCGCGCACGAAGGGTTCCGTACCATTATCTGTAAGTTTGTTGTATAGGAGCCCCCCTTAAATATTTATTTTATTTTATTTTTAGTATTTGTTGTTATAGCGGCAATAAAAATAATCATCTGTGAAAATTTCAACTGCGATAGCTAGCTATCACCGTTCTTGAGATACAGCCTGGTGACAGACGGACGGACGGATGGACAGCGAAGTCTCAGTAATAGGGTCCCGTTTTTACCCTTTGGGTACGGAACCCTAAAAATAGTTAAATTTGCGGAGCTATTTTAGCGTAATGGGGCTGCAAAAGCATAAAATATAAAAAAGAAATGTGACATTAACCATTAAAGATATTATTTTTCACTTATAGCGGCAATAAAAATAATCATCTGTGAAAATTTCAACTGTGATAGCTAGCTATCACCGTTCTTGAGATACAGCCTGGTGACAGACGGACGGACGGATGGACAGCGAAGTCTCAGTAATAGGGTCCCGTTTTTACCCTTTGGGTACGGAACCCTAAAAATAGTTAAATTTGCGGAGCTATTTTAGCGTAATGGGGCTGCAAAAGCATAAAATATAAAAAAGAAATGTGACATTAACCATTAAAGATATTATTTTTCACTTTGTGTAGAACTTCTTCAGCGTACAGATATTAAAAAAAAACTTTAGATGGTGCAACGTTCCACGATATAGGACGCGCCGTGAATATTGACGATGCATGACGTAGACACGTTAAAATGATGCAAAATTTTACGTCACGTTGACGGAACGTGGACTTGTATTCTAGGGTTTAGTTGTAAACAGCGGATCGCACTTGTTAAGACTACAGTATAGCTTCGCGATCCTAACGAAATAGGTATTTACGAAAACGCATGCTGTCGCTCGAGCGCTCACACCCCCGGCATCGCGCACAACACATACAAATCGCCTCACGCACACATCGAAGCAATGACACAGCGCTGCTAGGGCTAGTTTGACGATTGGATTGACAAGCAATTGCGATAACAAAGAATATCACAGTTCAAACTCAAAGGTTTTACAGAAAAATCAACCTATGCTTTTTTTCATAACACCATTAATTTGTCCCCCAGTGCACGTCGGTCAAGCGCAAGGGGTCCCAAACAAAAGCGTATATTTATTCAGAGCGGTAAATCAGCGGCGGTATGCGGCGTATTTAGTTGCTGGGCCGAGTCAATCCAGTCTCTCAAGTGTACTCGTACACTGTATGGCAATGGCACGTTTTATATTTTATCTACGCACATATCATTAGTGCTCTAAAATGCGTTCAGAAACCGTAGGAAATGACCAGCATTACTACAACCAATTTTACTATGAGAACTTTCTTATCTGTGGCAGTAGGTAAAATCTGTACTGTAATGTTAGAACAGTATCAATTTTTGTAAGGTTATGAGTTTAAATTTGGAATAGCTGTCAAAACTAAAGTAGGTCTCTATTCTAGTATCCATAGATATTAATATTGTTATCGATACGAAACGTCAATTCAGTATGTTTTTTTATAAAAACCGCACGACATTTGATCTCGAGTGACATGAGAATATGGATACATTCGTTTGTATATGATTTAGAAAAAAAAACATTCGTCTTGACGGAGGTTCGAATTGCCGCCATTATTGTTGTCATTTGTTTGTTGGTTCTTTGCTGTTACGAAAGTATAATTGTGATAAGTTTATTGTAATTCACATTTTAGTTGAAAATATTGTTTCAATGTAAATGTAAATTACAACTATTACAATAAATAATCTGTTTATGTATTTGTTCAGATTTATTTCTTACTGCATTAGTATATGTCGTTTTTAGATATTTTACAGGTAGCACTAGTGGTGCCGGTCATTTCCTTATGGCTTCTGAACCCATCTTAGAGTACTTATGATATGTGTGTAGATAAAGTAGTGTATACAACTGTACATAATTAGGCCTTAAAACACTCGTGTGATCCTATTATGAAACTCGCTGACGCTCGTTTCATAAAACCACACTCGTGTTTTAAGGCCCCTCATTATGTATCAGTTGCATAAACTACTATTACTTACTCACCGGAAGACGCAGTAAGGGAGTGGCCACCACACGGTACCACGACACCACACCCACAAGGTTAGTGATAACCTGATGAAAGGTATAGAATCCGTCGGATGCTGGCGGCACAAGAATGGTCACAGAGGTCATCCCGCGATCCTGAACAGATTTTTGGTCCACCTGTTTGGGGGCCTTCCCGAAAGACACGACGAGCAGTTGATATCCAGCCTCATAAGAGAGACAAATAGATCATAAGGCCGTGATGTTAATGTAGTTGATGATAATTTAAAGATATACTTGTCTTCTATAACGCAACTATCCCTAATTTCCTTCAACTTTGCTTCTCCGTAGTCGGGTCAGATAGGTACAAGGGCAATATTATTTTCTCACTTCTCCTGCTCAAAAAGTTCGTTATTTTAGCTTCGTAAACCAGACTTAAAGTGGTCGTTTTAGCACCTAAGGCTATAGACGGTAGGATGAGGTACCCGGACAGCCGCACGGGGCGCTGATCGTAACAGGCGTTTCTTTAACTAGATCTAGGGCGAATGACTTGTATTTGTTGCTAAGGTAATTTTTAAGTAGGCATTATTTTATTTTCTCGCTGTCGAAGTGTAAAGCTGAGTGTCTAACACGTGGCTAAAAGCCATTGTGATACTCAGATTTTAGTCCCCGCTCGCTTCTCTCGCTCGTCTAAAGAATCCAGTGACACAATGGCTTATTTTCACCCCTTGTCTAATATTGTAAGCCCCAATAGTGCATGTGAGATATTAAGTTATAAGCTTTTAATAGAGTTATTGAATTTTCCCTGTCATGGCACACCTATTTTTGGTATTTATTCCACTCCATTCGTATATAAAACTATTATACTATTCAAGTGTCTTGTGGGCACTACCAAAGTAAACAATACCTTATTTCTTTAAAATAGCTAAAATTTTAGATTGATGCCGCAGACATGGGCTTGGGTGGAGTCTTTCTCTTTTACGAGAACAATTTGTCTGGAAGCCGCACGTTTGGCTATGATATTGAAACTTTATAACAAAATGTTGAGTTATTTTTCATGGCGATGATATCGTGTACAGCAAATATAATTTAATAGAACGAAAGAGATATTAAATTCCGACGCTCATTATACAAATAGTCCACATTTGTACATTTATTTGACTTTAACTTCGAGTGTACATACACTTATTTGTAATTCTGATATACCAAAGTATGAGAGAATTCATTCAGCACTATTTCAATATGCGAAGTTTTGGATTTTTGAAAATCATACGTGGAATTTACGGAATGGAACCTTGATACAAAAAATGTGGTTAAATCTTCATCACAGTATCAGTAAATAAATACTTCATTGAAAATGTATACGATTTGATAGGTAATGGAATGATTCATTTTTACGGTTCCCTACCACAAAAGGAAAGAAACGGAACCGTTATAGGGCCACTTTGTTATCCTTCCGTCTGTCTGTCAAGACCCTTTATCTTGGGAGCGCGTGGATGTATCGATTTGAAATCAAAACCATTATACTCAAGTATTATACAATCCGGCCTTGAAGTTGTGAAAAACTTCTAAGTTATAAATAAATAAATATTAAGGGACAGTCAGTCAATCTTTTTACATATTATCAATATCGGTGAGATCGGGAATTGTTTTAAATTATGATTGTGGACGGAATCTCTTTCACCAAAGTTTAGTCAAAACCATCTGAACAATACGGTATTTGGCTATAGTGAAAATAATTTGTACCTAACATAGAAGCCACCAAACACACATTGAAAACTACACTGAAACAAATAATCTGCCGCTAGTCTTTGCGTATTTTTGATGGAACAAAAACTAAAAAGAAGACGTGGTTTGACTGTTGATTTTTGTGACGTCACAAGCTAGTATCTTCATAGAAACTTCATACTAACAGATCTTTTTTGACAATTTGGACATATCATAAAAAGCAGCAGATTTGAGTTGTGATCATATGGTATTAGTGGAACCTAAACACTGCAAAGATTTGAGCCATCGGCGTGAGGCATAGCTGCAGCCGCTTATAGTGGTTCATCTGAAGCTTAAATATTTTCCTTTTTCCGAACACGTGCGAATATGGCGGGGCAAGGTAGTCCGCATTCAGGTGGGATTAACGGCGCGCGATAGTGGGCCTTTCACGCCATTAAAAGTGTTAAAAAGCGAGCGGCCGATATGAGGGTAGGGCGCTAGTGTCAACAGGTTTATTCACTCTTAATAATGTTAAAAAATAAGTTATTTGGATTCGTATTTTTCATCATACTTAATATTAATCGCTTCTTGTTCTATAAAACAGTATTTTTTTAGCTTTCCAATGATTCAGTGTGATCATTCCTTAAAGTTAGTTACCTTGGTATGCCACAAAGCAGTATGTTGGGTCTCATACTATTCTTTCTTTTACAAAACGAAAACGTTTATATGTAACCAACCATAAATTTTTGACCGTAAATTGGTTGCATTGATGATATTTATCTACAACCATGACTGCCCCTTGTTAAATAGTGGCCAGTTATTGGCATCGAATCAAATTAATCGAAACGTGGACTATGGGTACTCATAGTAGTCGACACTCAATGCCAGTCGACAATACATGTAATGTAAAAAAAATAAAAATACACTGGAATAAACATTTTTGTTGACTGGCTGCACTATTATAGAGCTTTCTGTAACATCAAATAGCACCAAATAACATCTATATGTGCCGCAAGGCAGCATGTTGGGTCTTGCTCTGTTATTGCACAGGTTACGCAAAGTTTGGTTAAACCCTCTGTAACTGGCGCCCCGCCCTCTGTACCGTGCATTGGCTACACTAACGATAGCTATCTACCGCCATGAATGCCCTTTGTGCGATATTGGCCTCGGGTCGGTGACCTCTAACACAGTTAGCGATAGTGTCGACGCTTTCAGAACTAGGGGAGACTTCGGACTCGATATCCCATTAATAACAGCTGAAGGTCGAAGGTTTATGTAACACCGGATACACGTTAGTGATTTGTTATTGATATTTACCCAGTTATGTCCGAGGCTAACTGACAGCAATATTGCTAGTCACCTCCTGTCTTTTTAGTAGCTTTATCGAACCTATTAGCACGGTATATATATGCTAAAGCAGTATGGAAACTAAGGCCTTTTTTGAAGATAAATACCTACACGCTAGTGATGTCATCCGCTGCCGGCGGCACCCTAGGTTAGGTTTTTTATAATGTATTTATATTTTGTACTTAATTGCTTAATTGTATTTTACTTTGTATATACATTTATTGTAAAAAACCTAGCCTAATCGAATGAATTGACTAGTTCGAAAGCTTTATTATTCAATTTTATCGTGTAATAAATCCTCAATCTAATTAATAAATTACTAGAAAAGAAAGCATGGGCACGGCACCATAACTGATTTTGTCTACTTATTGATAAATTGATGCAGCTACTTTACACAATTAGGTATTCGCTTTGAAAACAACAGCTAAAAGGTTTGAAGAAGCCGAGTTCAAGCAACCGTATACAACGCAATACACTCGTGGCATCTTTAAAAATTTGCGGACAGCGCACGCACCACGCAATAAAAACAAACAGTCCGCCCGTCGCGACTCGCCACGCGCTACTGACAGCACCGCGAAGTACGCTTAACCGCCTCGTAAACGCTTGCGTCTGTGTATGTGCGCTGTTTCGACAGTTTGTTCGTAGTTTCCATACTTAGAGTAATGTGACTCAAAGTAACGCGTCATTTTTGAACCTCATGCAACATCATGATTTCGTAGGGTTTTTCGTTTCTATTTCCCTGTAGATATATTAACAACGTGACTGCCTACTTTTAGCAGATCTCCTTGAAACGAGGTACAATTGAGGAGTTGGATCACGGTTTTACTCGCTGTTATTTCTACAGTTTAATTTGAGATAACTTCTCTCGCAATATATGTGGTTACATCATTGTTCGTAGAACCGATGGCCGTTGGGACAGAAAGGTCTTGAGTGGTGATCGCGTAATGGAAGACGCCCGTCGAAAGGCCCTTGACTAGGTGAACCGACGACCTGGTTACGACCGCGGGCAGAAATTGGATGAGGGCGACGCAAGACCGATCGTTGTGGAAAACTTTGTCCAGCAGTGGACGTCTATCGGTTTTTATGAAGATGATAATTTGCTACTAATAACATTGAAACTTATCAACACACAAAAAATAAGTAATTTCAGAATACCTTCCAGTGCATATTGTAACCAATAAATACTTGAATGTGAAGCCTGCGAGTTAACAATAACACAATCTGTGTCATATACATGTACTGTGTGCCACAAAAAGCGCTTGTATTTTTAAAAGTTTCCGTAAAATACAAATGCATAGATACACTGGTACTATTCCGACAGAGGGAAAGTAATTAAATGATTGCCTGTAAGGTTTCACTGAGTGTAGACTTTATTTTGACCTTTAGAATGCCGGGTATCGTACCTACTTTACAACGCGTTGTACCCTCAGGGCCTTTCCAAAAGTTACGACGTAGGGCTACAATATTCTGTTATTGACATCGTATGCGGTCCTCGGTGCGTAGAGCTTTAGATTAAGCAATAAACATGACGAATTTTACTCTATTATATTACTTTCAAGTATATTTTCTCTCAAAATACGACGACGCGGTTGGCGCAGTTTGCAGACACCTGCCTACTGAGCCGGCGGTCCCGGGTTCGAATCCCGGCCAGGGCAAATATTTGTGTGATGAACTCGAATATTTGTTCCTGGGTCATGGATGTTATCTATACATGTATTTATATATTATGTCTAGTACCCATAGTACAAGCTTTGCTTAGTTTGGGACTAGGTCGATTTGTGTATGATTGTCCCATAATAATTATTTATTCTATTTATTTATATAATAAATAATAAGAGCTTCTAACAATCATAAAGACAGAGGATATTATTTTATTTATTACAAAAGGTACACCCTTCTTTTATATATATACGTTTCATATAAAGATTTAGATTTATTTTCTCCGTGTTAGTGAATTCCTAGCTTACCTTATGTCAATTATGGCGTTATGTCAATTCGGCTGCTCAAAATTAAAAACAAGTAAGTCCTTTTTTGGCCATTTTTGGTTTTTTGGCCCATTGGATTTCTTGTGTTAAAATACATATCCCTGTGTTTTTATTTTATTTTTTTTCTTCATAGTTTTTCAGTTATTTGTAAAAATACATTTCAAGTATCTCAAATTCGATCACACAACAATGTTAAAACAAAGTATCTCGACTAAAACTACGATAAAATCAAGTAAGTCGAATCAGTCTTACTTGTTTTTAACTTGGTTTTGCGAGATACTTGTTTTTACCGTCGCCCGACAGTTGATGAGGAAGGTATAACCCACGACTTACTTGAATACTACAGGTGACTTACTTGTTTTTTAAGGTAGATACTTGTACGAATCAGTTTGATGTTTTAAAGATACCATACAATACATACGAGTATAAAAATTACACTTGGAGTAACATTCTGTATTACGGACGTAGTATTAGACAGATCAGGGGGGGTATTCGACCAATTTTAGAGATATAATGGAGATCTCTCCTTTTCATCGCCATCCGTCACTTTTGACGTGTGCCTACTTGACAAGTGGCGATATCCCTAGAACATCGCAACTTCGTCAATTCGGACGCGCAAAATTTTCGCTTTCTTTGTATGTGACGGCATAAATAACAGGCGCATACTTTAAATTGACCACGTAGTACGTGAAATTAGTCCGTTACGTTTCGTTCAAAACAGAAATTTATATACATGAATAGCATTTTTGACAATTGTTATCGCCTTCGTATTTCCAAAACTGAGATGAGATATGTCACATGTGTCATTAAAACGCGATGAGCTTCATCATCGCGTTTTAATGACAGTTCAAAGGCGAGATCACGGAGAGATGACTGTTATCTAACGGTGATCTGACGTTTGGCGATCGACACTCGAATTAGGCCCCAGAATAAAACTTTGATAGGTTAAGAACATCAAATAGATTGTAGTGATTTGAAAATGGAAATAAACAAGAAAACATTAAGCCGTGGAAGAAAGTTGGTTGCCTTGAGTTTGCAAAGCGAAATGTAAGTATGTAACTAGTTGATGTAAATTATTGATTGAAATTTACACTACTATTGTGTTTATTTATTTTTATTTTAACTGCGTATATAGAATTATCTTTTATTGCATTAATAACAAAAGAAAACTCGATAAAGTACGTTGAGTTCGTGCTTCAAAAAGAAGTGAAATATTATCTAAATTACTACCGTTAACCGGTTAACAGACAAAATTTTTGGTTGGAAATGCCCCAAAGTGACCACGTTGGAAATTTGATTCGCGATGAAGCAATGATGGAAGATCAGTAGGTATTTCATGATGACAATTTAATTGGTTGTTAAATAAAAGTATAAAAAATATGACCATGTGTTTTTAGACATACCTAAGTAATTCGTAACACAGTAAAAAATAAATAACACAAAGGCAGATGAACATCCTAATAAATTAAGAGGCCTTATTCCTTTTAAAATGCTGATTGCTTTAGACATTTTTCTCTATGATCAAACATGTTTCTTAACATATTATTGATGTTATTACCTAGACAGGGCTATTGGGATTTATTAGTTTAAATTGGAAACCTACTGTTTGAATTTTTCATAGATATTTTTTGCTTCAAAAGCTACTCTAAATTGACAAAATTCACGCGGAAAATTAGTTTTTTCAACTTATTTTCGACTGCACGCAATAAAAGCATAAAATAGCTATGTTACTACCTAGAACTCGGGGAAAAGTATTATTCACTTCAAGAAGTTGGTTGATATTATCAATATATTTGTCATAATATGAAAAAAATATTTTTTAAAAGGAATAAGGCCTCTTAAGTTTAAAAAACTAAACTAAACTATTTCAGTCAAATAATTTAAATTAACTCCAATTTACAAAACAACTACTTTACAATTTGGTACTATTCAACTACGTTAAAAACAAGTATCCTTGAGTTACTTGTTTTTATTATGGCTATTTTGTATTTTTTTGTCATTTTTACCAAGTTAAAAACAATTTTCAGCTGTGTATCCTCAACGGTTTCAGCCACAGTCGTGTAAAAAACAAATAATGTACAATGAGGAATGTATGACGTGATGAAAAAAATTTTTTTTTGGATATTTTATGTACTTTTTGAGAAAATGGTTTTTGAAGTAAAAATACGTTTTTTGGCTCTCCTGTAAAATTGCTAAAAACCTACTTACTTGTTTTTAATTTTTAGCAGCCGAATTAGGTAAGTGATTGAATAAATAATGTGCATTAAATCTTGAGTATTAGTTAATGGCTCCAGCAATCTCTGCTGAAAAACAAACATACAACGTAATTATTATTATATTATTATTATTAATTTCATAGACGTATCATTTCATCGAAAACATTTTTCTCTGAAGCCATACAATATTTTGGTTTCAGCTTCTAGTTTTATTATTGAAGGTTAACTGAAATACAATAAAGACTAAAGGATAGCTGTAATACAATTACTCACGCTGGTCCAAATATATCAAAAACCAAATAAATAGAAGTAGTGGTGGAACAGTGCTACTGTTCAAAATCTAACCAGGAAACTTTGTGAGGTTGTTCTCCACACCTGACGCTAACCAACTCCAAACGATTTCCGTGTTGCAACTTTTAAGCAAATGCAGGTAAAGTAACTTTCAATCAAGTTCGAATGTCAAGACGACAGAACGGATTTACAATTGTTATTGTAATTTAGGTAGGTACTATACGATTAGTGAAAGAACAATATCATGTGAAAGGAATCAAAGAAAAAAAAAGAAATAACGAGATTCTCCGAGTCTAGACTCGAATATTTGTTTCTGGGTCGTGGATATTACCTATATATTATTATATATATATTTAAATAATATTATGTATATCGTCGTCTATTACCCATAGGTACAAGCTTTGCTTAGTTTGGGACTAGTTCGATTTGTGTCAGATTGTCGCTTAAATTAATTAATTTATTTATTAAGACAAAATGCCATATACCTATAACTTGACATGTATTCGAAGAATAAACCTTTATCGACGTTGCTCAAATCAAACCTAATAGATCATAAACGTCCGAAAATCTGCAGCAGTGATATTGAAATTCACATTCGCACAGGATCTGAGAGTCAATCAATTCTGTGGCGTGGAGATATTCCCTAACTATAGTGTACTCCTACAAGAGCATGATTCACTAGTGAGGGCTAAACAGCCCTGATACAGCCCTGAGGGCTAAACAGTCATGCTTAAAAAAACAGGTATGAGATGTATCTTTTCTTCGCAATTATGTTTTGATTAATTCCACTAAATTCTTTCATGTTTTTTATTTGTATAGCAGTAAACATGTTCTGCATAAAATTCTTCACAAATAAAAACAACTCCGTAAAATCGCAATTCAAACTGACTTCCTCACCTTAATCACCACCCCTGCAACTGAAATCCTTTCTGACTTATTTAGCAATGCGTAGATTAAAACTTGGAGTTATAAATCATTTCCAGCATTACGCGGGTAATTTATTAACCAATCGCCGCTGCCTCGACGGATCGTGAGTTTTTATCCTTGAGATATTAACCGGAGATTCTACTCTGACAGCTCTGAGCATTGAAATTGTGTTAAACTTCGAATAAAGGATTACTTGAACGACTTATTATTAAGCAATGCTAACGTAAAATAAAAATAAAAGCAGGCCAAGTGCGAGTCGGACTCGCGCACCGAGGGTTCCGTATAAACTCTTCCTATCTTAACTGGCCGGGTTAAGTTTGCATGGCGCCGCATACAAATCGGGTGCAAAGTTAACGCAACCGATCACGTTTGTTGTATGGGGGCCATCTTAGATTTTTTTTTATTACGTTTTTAGTATTTGTTGTTATAGCGGAAACAGAAATACATCATTTGTGAAAATTTAAACTGTCTAGCTATCACGGTTCATGAGATACAGCCTGGTGACAGACAGATAGACAGACGGACAACGGAGTCCTTCTATTAGGGTCCCATTTTTTACCCTTTGGGTACAGAACCCTAAAAATTCCTCTTGTTGGAGCCGCGCACCGAGGTTTCCGTACAGTACAACCGACTAAAGCATTGCTATTAACGCTAAAAACTTATTTGCCCTCTCATCACGCCAAAACGGCATAATGGATTTTAACCAATTGAAGTATAAGGATAGCTAGACATCCAAAGATGTTATATGATACTTTTTACGGTATTACCATGGTAAAAAAAAGTTGCAGGCACCTTCTAATCGCTGATATAGGGGTACTGTATCCACTTTAGTGAGAGGTACTTTTAAGTGACAATTACCTAGTGAATTTGCCTGATCAAACTGACAAGTCAGAATGGCTCAGCCCAAATCCACACAAGAATGTCACAGATTGATGCAGATAACTCAATCAAAACTCAAAATACCTGACACCGGCGCCGCAACCGACGCACAAAGCGCGTTAATGAAATAAAGACATAATAGCCCGTGACTACGTTTAACTATTAATCAGGCTTTCGGTTAAATTTCGTTAAATCGGCGATCAATCAACTCGTATTGTGTCACCGTGATGAAGGGGTAAAATTACGCGATATTCGCTCGACGCGGGAATTACGAGTTTCGGTGCGGCCGGGAAAAAATCACTGGTATGGTCGATTGGATACTTTGCGGACGATTATTTCCTTGTGATCGCAGGTATAAGTATGCACTCTGTCATATCTGTATTAATATACAATTTTTCTCAAACATGCAATGAAATGTCGTCATAACGTGCGTTATTAACCGACTTCGAAGTATCACGTTTCAGGCGGAACAACTCGAGAGCTGTATAAGGAATTTCATACAATATTGAAGGCCTAAGCTGGGAAGTTTTTTTTTAACATAGAGTCTGTGTCCATGAACAGGCTAAACATCTCAATTATATTATTTTTTTGAGTGGTGTATTTTTTATTTCATTGCATACGCTTGAGAAAAGGTAGCCGTGAACAGAGCTTGTGCCGGTTTCGTATAACTCCCTACGGTCGGCTGTCTATACCTTACCTACTCACCCGGCAAGCCCTGCCTTCCTGGCTTCGGCAGTAATGTATTATTAAATTGTATTGAAAATCAGTTTTCAATTGACAAGGGTCGTTATTTCTCGAAACATCTTAACAGCACACGTCAGGATTTGTACAGGCGTGCAGTTTAGCGTTATAATTATGTTGGTGAACATTTATTTATCCTCTTAAACCACCTCTTCTCTCTTTTACTAGCAGTTGGCGCTATAGGTTGCCACACACCCATACAAATCTTGCATCACGCTATAAAAAAAAATCTGAAATAGTGACCCCTCTCTGTAGATAACTTATTTTTTAACCCTTCGTATGCGATATGAAAGATTTGCTAATTAAATTGTAATTAACTGATATTTTAACGTAAGTTCCACGGATCCGTGTCTAAGCATACGAATACAAATTTAAATTTCGAATTTTATAATATTACAGAAATAAATACTTGTAACATAAAGTATTTCTGCACTTGGAGATACTAGCTCCACGCGGTTGTTGCCATTCGTTATCTACTCGCGGCAAAAACTTGTAATTCGTTAATTACGATTTTGCGATGCTGTCGGCCGTGGTACCGCGCGACGCTTTGTCGCGCGTCCTGTTTACTTTGCGGCGATTTATTGCGAAAGATTATTTAGGCAGGTGGATTAAAAAATTCAGAGCCCTAACAAATTTTTTTCAACAGCGATGGGCTTTTGTGTGTCCGTTTTCAAGTTGTTAATTTTCGTTTTTTATAATGGCTGGAAATAACTTTTCAGTAATATAGCTTAGGTATCAGAATAGAACGTAAGCTACACAATTTATGACCAGGTATCGTAAAATGCAAGCAAAATCGATTTAAATTACTTTTGACGTCCAGTGACGAGTTACAGGAAAGGTGCACAATGACAGTGCTTCCAGCTGATGCCGCTTTTCCGATATTATGCTTGACATCAACTTTTGTAGTGCTAGCACATATAGTTCCTGACTTGTGCCATCATTGTGTCATCAACGTGATTATCTCTCCACCACCTTAACACCAGAATACTTTTTGAATTTTTCATTGAAAGATCGGACATTCAAAACGAAGTTTGGCTTTGCAAGTCACATCCGCGCACATGACCGGATAATATAAGAGTCACCGTTGTCGGATAAGACAAGGAGGACTATATATATTTTAAGAATTTACAATTTAGCTTAGTTGTGGTGTATCCACATTAAAAATAATTAGACAGTGCATAGTTTACAAATGTATCTACAATTCTACAGTGCTGCCGTATATAGTTCCTGCACGTTCCCTATTAATACTGTAAAACTATTCAGAATTCAAACCCCCAAAACCATAATAATGTACTTACGAATTAAAAGCCATGTCGTTCGGTGTATAAAACGCGCCCGTACATCACGCAGGAAGTTTTAGAATGTATTACAGGGAAATGGAAAGATAAAATATGTGAGTAGCCTTAATACCGTGTCGTGTGATATTTATGGTCGGCAGAATGGGATGCCGAACTGCTCCAAAACTGTTAGCTTTATTTAGCTTGCAACTATATTTTCTAGTCTTCCTGGTTTCTTTCAGGATATTACCCAGTTTCTCTTGAAATTTTTAGAGTTTTATAAAATCGTGACGGAAACATTATATTTTCTAAGAAAGGTGGAGGTGATGGTAGAATTCTAAAGACTTAAGTTGAAGAAGAAAGACTTAAAGTAATTAGACAATACCTACGAGACAACGTTGGACTGGTAATCCAAAGATAGCGGGTTCGAGTCCCGGTGTGGACCACCTATGAACGCAATTTAAGTTTTCTTTGCGTGTTGATGCAATTAAGGATACCCACATTAAAAAATCTTTTCTAAAAACACAATTGTGTTTCGAAATAAAATATTAATATACTATCTCACCTACAACAATAAATAATGATTGCTACCTATCTAAAACTAGTCCATAAAAATTTATTCGAAACATCTGACTAACCTAGTTATGACAAAAAATTGTTTGCCTTGTTTTCGATCGCAAACGGTGAATTTATACATAACTAGTATCAAAATTGTTTTTATTATACGTGCACGTAACATTACAAATATTTTTTCTAAATCACGAAGAAGCATACTAGTGCCTGGTGTTTGCTTTAATTACGCGACCAAAAACAGCTGTTCTCTTTTTAAGTCGGTTCGTAAAATCGTAAGACAAATAGAAATAGCAATAGAAAAATAGAATAACAAAAATAGGTTTGAGTTGTAAACCTCAAATTTATTTGGATTTAGAATTGAGAGCTACCTTGTATTTTTGTTCAGAAGGATTTGTTTTTACGTACTGATTCCAAACATGAACTCCATTAATAATTGCAGCTTCTTGTTTGAAAAAAAAAACTGTATAACCGAAAACGGTTACCGGCTACTGTCATATTTATTTGAAATCTTTTGTTGAAAAATACTATCTTAAAAACAGTAAGTCCAAAATTAATCCTTTGAATATCCTTTCCCCATAACACAACCCAAAAACAATACTTACTAATATAATATTATCACAGGGCACAACGCACGTTTCTGCGGAAAATACGGGTATTTTCACAATGCTCGATATCTAATCTCCAATATGAATAGCCCGGCCCGGCCGAAATGAAAAAGGCCCCAATATGGTGCTGCCATAATTACACGCCCGATACATACGTGATGACTGGCAAGCGATAGGCGGTAGCGAGGATCGTGTAATAAAAATAATATAAACGGAAATAAAATATATGTTTACGGAAATAAAATATTAATTTTCGAAAATAAACGTTAATTAAAAATAAAGTTTACTTTTGTGAGTTAAGCTTCTAAAAGTTACTAAGTATCTAACGAGTCCATAATGTACCTTTTAATTTAAATAGGTTACAAAATTACGTTTACCTGGATTAAAATCTGACTATTAATTTTTAGATATTTTAGAAGACGTTTTCGAGCCCATTCATTTAATTTCTATTTATGTTATTTGTATTTAGGTAAAAGTGCTACATTTTTTACTTTTATACTAAATTTTAAATTGTATACTGTTTCTCTCGTGATAGGAACTACATCCTACACACGAAAATTTCATCCGAACATGCTTCATTTTCAAAACTGGCGGTAAATTTTGTTTGTCTAGATTTACTTGAACTGGCTACAGCAGCAAAAAGCCGTATGTTTTAAATCAAACTATGAACTAAGCATGCCCTTTAACAGGAATAATAGGTTTACAATTCCTTAATCAAGCATGTCACGATTTTTTCTGCGAAAACAAACGTAAGTTGATACAATACCGATATTTTTAAAATCTTAAAACAAAAATGTTTCCATTGCCATTTAGCATGGAAATGCTGCTTAGTGTAAATAAGTAATTTGTGCAGATGGCATTGAAAAGGAGTAATAGGTTAAAATGTTAAAAAAGCCTGAAGAAAAGATTTCCATTACCATTCAGCAATGCCGCTTGTATAAAGAAGATGAAAGATGTCTGAATTGATCATGACACTGAAAAAAGAATAATAGATTAAAAAAATAGCGCGATCAAACGAAAATTTGGCGAAATGTCAAACTCAGCAGCAGTCAGATTTATAATGGATAATTATACTAAATATAACACTCAATTTAGTGAACTCTCGCCAAATATAGTGTTTGTGTTTTGGTGGACCGTAATATTGCACTGGCAAATTATTTCCAACTCAATCATCACAATGGCCATACACCACAAAAATCTATTGATAGACTGCAATATCAAAGGCTACTGTGGTTTTCAATTAACATTGTGTTGATTTCTCCTAATTATTGTTCAATTCTGCCAATTTGTAGTTTGTACCTATATAGGTAATCTAGTTATTTAGCTCCTTTGACTTGAAATTAGTTTAGTTTTAGATGTTTCTTACATCAGCGAGATCCGCTCAAAATTGTCTCCTCACTGTCTTGGAAGCCGCTTAGTCGAAATTTAATTTAAACTCTTTTATCATACAAGCCTGTGAAACTCTCTTTCGCGAGATCTAAGACAGCCTAATCACAGGTTATTTTTAAAAATAAGCTAAATGTTACTAATTGTCCCTTTCTGTAGCCTAGCTCTTTAATTATCTATTGAGTACTGTTGTTTTTCTTCGTTAAGTCTAACGTCCACTGTGATGTACATACTTTTCATTCATCTTTTATATAATGTATGTATGCTTAAGTATGTTCATACATAATTTTAGTTATTTGTATGTGTATGACCTTCCTCTTCTAAAATTCGTATGACATTATATGATAATTTGTACATTACCTATTTCAATGCTTATCTCAACTCTGTTTACTTTTTGTTTACTCCGCTAGCCAAAGGTTGTCTGGGAGAGGTGCGTAACGGCCAATAATAGTAATTTGATCTAAGGTTCCAGAAAGACAATCAATGAATTTAGTTTATTTGAATCTAACATACGTATTATATTTACCAATATATACCCACGGCGGTATTAATATTCACCCTAACGCAGTACACCCTCTTAAATAACTGCCACGAGAACTGTACCAGGTAACTTGTAATAACCCGCAAGAGATAACTTCAAGCCTGTATATCAAAGAGTAACAAAACCAATAACCTCCATAAAATTGCCACTTATACCTCCTTGGGTAGTGGGTGGAAATATTTACATTGAGCCCGCGATTTACTCGGGAGGCACTCCGTAATAATGTATCGGGTTCTTTTATTCAAATCGGATACACGAGTGGGAAACATTTGGAGGCACTGCTGACCCCTGCCGCAGTGACATAAAAACAGTACGATAGCTAAAATACTTAGTTGATTATTTTTTATGGCATCACATTTCTGTCAAAATGGTTGTGGCCGTCGCATTGGAGTTATCAGTCTCTTTCAATGCCCTGGTGTTATAGGTTGTCGATTGCTCTTTTATCTGGCTTGTCCACCTCATCAGCCTCATTCTTTGACAGATGATTGAAGCCGCGTCTGTATGTGAGAGTCAACGCCTCTCGTGACTATGTAACCTATCTGAGAGCTATTATATACACGTCCACATTTTTCACACGTCAATTGGGGCCCCGCTGCGGACGAGACAGTAGTATCACGGCTGTGCTTTTTTGCATGCTTTTTGGCCAAGTCCTGGAACCAGGCCTTTCGCGACAATACTTCTCCACTCGTCGCGGTCCGAGGTGAGTTCCTCCCGCGACTCACGCTTTAGGTAGTCTTTGAGTCGTAACATGGTCGTACTACATTCGTTCTTTATCTTCAACTTTATCTTTCACTGCTAGGGCACTTACATTTTAAAGTTTTACGTGCTTTTTCGACCATTGCAACAAATAGAAATTTATAAAAAATTGAAATGAATGCTGCAATTAAAAGATGCATTTTGTTCTTGCGGATTGTCAACCTATAAAATGATCAGTTGAAATACTTTGTGCTTGAATATAGATTATCAGACGCAATTATCACATTAAGAGAGAGAGAGAGAGAGAGAGAGAGAGAGAGAGAGAGAGAATTTCAAGAGTGGTTTTTATAATATAAATGTCAATTAACATTCAATTAAATGCCAATTAAACTATCATTTATTACTTTGACATGGGATTTTGCAAAGTAACGCCTGAATTCATGAATATATTATAAACTTTTGTCCACAAACGTTCTTGTAGTACTGCATAAAATCGACTGTGACCTCATACGAATGGATTCTGACAACTATATAAATCTGATACATGCAACCCCGTTTTATAACTCGTGCTTATGATATTCGACGGGGCTTTACATTATTGATACAAGTGTTCTTACGTTTTTTCGGGCGTCGTTATGGAAACGTATTCAAGTTAAGTTGAGGATGAGATTTATTTTCTGATGGAATAGGTGCTAGGCAACCGCGAGATGTAGTCAATAAGGATGGTGACTAATATTGAATCCTACTACATACGGAATAAATAATGTATAAAATGTATCAAAATTTACTGCAAACAAGGAAAAAAATAGGGCAAGAATTAAATTTGAAACTGTTTTTTTGTTGTGTTGAAATCTTTATGATTCAATAACAACAACAACAAATGACGCACTTGATCAATATGCCGTTTTCTCGCTTTAACTCATTTCTTTAGCAATTTTATTTTATTAAATTATCGACAACAAGCCCAAAATAAATTAGTGATAATAATGTGTAAATATATACACCTTAGTTTATAACTACGATTATTAATGATACATTTTGTTACGAAGCCAAATAAATAACATAAAAAATGAATATTATTATCAAATTCTATATATGTGTTTTTTTTATTATCATCTTAAAGTTGAAATTAGGTAATCTCATCACAAATAAAATGGCGTAAAATTTAACGTATTTAAAGAGCTGCACGGCAAGAGAATCACAATTCCTAGTAACAAAGCATTGAGATAAGAAAAAAGTAATTACGAAGGCTAAATTAGAGAATACTTTACCATCATATCTATAGAATGTGAAATAGCATAAATGTCTTTAATATTTAAATATGTCGCAGCAAACTAAAAATACCAAACATCGAAAAAGTTAAGCCGGAACAGAATCCCAAACGAGTTTAACGGAAACTTCACTGCATTCATTCATAATCTTCAAACTCCGAAATTCGTCGCAAATAAAGTTCCAGTCACGCTGTATCTCGGGACAAAATGAAAAATTCAAATTCAATAACCGTGTATAAATCTGAAATCATAAAATCCAGGACAAAATAAAATAACAAGCTCCGTCGGTGCCGTGGCAACTTCTCAAATGATTTTCGATTTAAAAAGTTTAAAATTGCACTGCGCTCCGACCGTACCGTGCCGTTTGTATGATATGAATTAAAGATATGGAACTAGAATTTGTGATTCGTTAAGATGTTTATATTGCTAAATAACTATTGATAAACATAATTATCAGCAGATAGACGCCCACACATGGTACAGTATTTTACTAACTAATAGGAATGATTACTGATATTGACTTATACAACATGAATAATTAGCTGCGCAACGCGGCCTTACCCGGTCATCCCACGGGAACACTACATTTTTCGGGATAAAATTAGCCTATGTGTTAATCCAAGGTATCATCTACCTTTATACCAAAATTTATCAATATTGGTCCAGCCATTTGAGCGTGATGAAGTAAGAAACATACACATAGGTAAACACACTCACAAACTTTCGCCTTTATAATATTAGTGTGATAAAACATCCTCGACACAAGTAGCATGGTCTCTTTTAATGAGTGATATAGCAAATGCTACTAAAACTGAACGTAACAACAAAATTTTGAATGTCTAGCTTCGATATTGGCTGAGATCCGGTCCACTAAAAGCTGAATGTCTTGGAAATGAGAGTTCCGATTTTTATTAAACAAAACTAAGAAACTCCAGGTTCTCGATCGAAAAAAAAACGCATTCAAATTGGCCCACCCATATGGGCGCTTCAATGCCACAGACAGACACACAGATACACAGACACACATATTTACAGATACAAAGACACACAGATACACATGTTAAACTTATAACAACCCTCTTTTCTCGTCGGGGGTTGAATATAGCTTAATATTCATTCAATTCAACAACACTTTATTGCACACCAACAAGAAAAATATTACATGAGAAATCTTAAATTAAACAATGGTAGACAATAGGCAATTAATATGTCATGAAATGAAGAAAACAAAATTAAAATGCTTTGAAATATCTGACTTCAACTTGAAATTGGGATCGGCAGTCAGTTTCAGTATCGGCTACCGTCAATGAAACCGGCTCTAGACGAGTGGCGACGTGTCATCGGGTACCCTCGAGCACCTTGTATTTACATAAGATATCAAACCATATGACATGCACCGTATTCACAACAGTGACTAAATTATACGGTCCCCATCTGCACTACCTAGGTTTATCCCGGGAGCACTGGTTATTCAAATTGACAGCGCTGTCAAGAGATAATATGCAGTATTATGTCCCAATGAGCTGCCGACTGTCGCTGCATACGAATTACTCCCACCATGGAGTAGAACAGCTGAACGGAATTGTGATTTGTATTGTTATTCTGTTAAATTGGACACAACTTTTTGAAATACTTTTAAAAGCAGATTAACATGTACGTTTGAACAAAGTACCTTTAGTTTTTAATAAGAGAATTCATTGGAATTCGGAAAATGTAGATACAAGGAAATACTCTCTTCATTATTGTTTTCCTTAAAGTACTGAATTGGCTTAGATTCATTGTCATATTGAACTAAAGAATCTACTGAAGCAATTTTTGCCTCTAAATTTATGAAACTCATTAAACATTTTATATTTTTATAAATAACCAGCATTAAGCCATCATCAAAGATCAAAACTCAAAGAAATAAAACCTCTATGTGAATGTTAACGTATTAACATACAGGTCGCTAAGGTGTAAAGCGTGTCAAATAAACAATGCAAAGATCGACATCGTGTTTTGTGTCGACACACAAAGCATAAGGAAAAAATAGTGCGTGGAGGCCCTCCGCGCGGAACAAGTGAAACTTCGTAATGTGGAAATGAAAATAGGAAGGAGTAGATATTGTAATTTCAAAAGAGAAAACCCAACAATCAATTGATATTCACAAGAGACGTACCTTGACATAACCTTAAATCCGTCGCATTGTCCGTGGGATTGTTGCGTTGAACGTTTAACGCAACAGTGCTTTCTTACCCCCTCCACGGTAGCGTTAAACGTTAAACCACCCACGGAAGACCAGCGCTGCGACATTTCCCTAATGTATCAGCATTATTCTGAGTGGTGTCCTTTTGCGGTGGATATGGCCGCACCATCATATACCCTCTACCTATATTTATAGAATTTTCTTTTTAAATTAAATGTATGATATTGTATGTTATTGTTAAGTTATAAATTTAGTTTAGTTTTTAAGTCCTTTGTAATGGTGGTGCGTCTTCTTCGCTGCAATAAATGTGTTTTCTTTCTTTCTTTCTTTAAACGCAACCTTGTTGGAAGTCGCATTAGAAGTTTCACTTCAATAAGGAAAAATTCGAATGGTTATGTGGGCGTTAGGGTAGTGGAAAAGGGAACACGCTGGACCGGCAATCTAGAGGTACCGGGTTCGATTCCCGGTCTCTTCCAGCAGGTTACAATTTTTCTTTGAGATTTGATCTTTGTATCAATGGTTTAACGTTTGCCTCTGTTTTGATAGGCGTACCATTCAAAGTGAAGTCATAATGACATGAGAGGTCGTATTAAGACAGCGTTGTGTTTTTAATGGCGGTCAGCGAAAACAAAAAACTAAGGTAACTTTTGAATGTGATTTTATTGTAACTCTAGACACAAAATTAAATATACGTAGTAACATACGGCCTTTTGGTTAAGCTCTAGCACACAGCGATATATGAATACCATTAGCATTGCTAATTGTCAAGCGACGTCTAAACATCCTACTTGAACCTAAAAGGCCCTATATACATTCCGTACACCATTGCACTTACGTCATTATCTGATTAAAGTAACGTTTTCGTGCTCACATGTAAAATGTCGTAAGCGCGTTTGAGAAACAGCTGTATTTGTGATCTTTACATTTAGTGCTGGAATCGTATCCATTGATGCAAGAGGACGTAAGCGTCTTTGGGTTGTAAGTATACTTACACCCTTTTTGGAGCTGTCGTCGTGTGAAGCAGTTCGAGCGTCGCCGGTCTCGTTTAATTTGCAATGCACGACAAGTTTATTGGCTGAGTGTGGCTTTATTGATCTCTTGAGGCGTTTGTTCGCTAATTTGTTTAGGATTTACGATGTACTGAGCCGGGAGGTGTTGTAATAAGCTGTGTCACATTATATGGCCCAAAATTAGCTATAGGTACACTAACAACATCGAAGGTTTTATTCAAATCTAGAGGTGGGAAAACGCTTGCAGCAATACCTACATTATTGTAATGTTAAGTGTCATCTGTATTTGTATTTATTTCTTTTTGAGGTGTGCAATAAAGAGTATTCTATTCTATTCTATTCTATTCTACTTTGTTGTGGTAGCCGAGCCTATAATTATACTAGGTCGGTGCAGAGTCAGCCACCGGCTAAGCTTGCACCATAGATTGGAGCGGAGTTTTTTTTTTTCGAAATTTTCTCTTCGTCACGACCTAGCGAAATTAAATTTGTGAATTTTAAAACAAAAAATTCTAAAATCGGTTGAGAACTCGCTGAGATCTGCGCATTGTTACAAAGTCCATTCGAGTCGATCCATGGGAGCTTCGCTCGCTTCGCTCGCTCCGCTCCAATAACTAGGTCGATGCAGTCAGCCACCGGCTAAGCTTGCACCATAGATTGGAGCGGAGTTTTTTTTTTTTTTTTTGAAATTTTCTCTTCGTCACGACCTAGCGAAATTTAATTTGTGCATTTTAAAACAAAAATTTCTAAAAATCGGTTGAGAACTCGCTGAGATCTGCGCATTGTTACAAAGTCCATTCGAGTCGATCCATGGGAGCTTCGCTCGCTTCGCTCGCTCCGCTCCAATTACAGGCATAAAAGGAATAGGTAGGCTAGTAGACCCATTTTTGAAATATATTTGAAATAGTTAATAATGATCTTACTAGCTCTAAAAAAAATCTTGTATTTTTGTGAAAGCTAGAAAACTAAATTTTATTAATTGAAAAATTGGAAATTTGCCTTTTTTGCCTTTTGCTAATCTGTGGCGTGACGTAGATTTCCGCGAAAATGTTCCAAATTCGACCGTCGTATAGTGCCGTCCCGCTCACTCCATATAATTTGACAGGAGATCGAGAGGGACGGCACTATTCGAAGTCGTCGGAATAGACCTTCAGTTTTCTTTGTGGGACCGATGCCGGCACTATCATAAGCGAAAATAGCGGACAGCGTTTTAAGCATTTAAAAATACAGATTAAAAATCATATTTTGAAATTATTTTTTTTCCGCCAATTTCCGCTTTTATGAACTGAAAATTATTTAGGTTTCCTATGCTAAATACTATACGAAAAAAAACATTAGTTTAATACAATTCGACATGAGTCAACTAGCCTATTAGAGTCAGAACATTTCACGAGGTAATCGTTTCTGAGAAATTCAGCTTAGCTATGACGTCTTAGTTTGTTTGAATAATTCAATGAATTTGTTTATTAAAAAAATGTGTATATCGGACAACCTTACACAAATCGATCTAGTCCCAAAGTAAGCACTAGTAGCCTTGTGTTATGGGTGGTAGACGATGATACATATCTATAGATAATTATATTTATGCTTTTTTGTACATAAATAGTCGTTATTGAAGTGAAAACTTCTTTAACGGCGCTTGGCAATTTTTAGATGGGTAAAAAATGTTAAACTCGCGTCAGATCCGCGCGTCAGATATCAATTGGTAACCTAGCAACCGTGTCTGTTTCAAAGAAAGGGGGCCTTCGAACAACAAAATGTTGTAAGTGACAGATGGTGAAGCGTAATCATAAACTTGGTGTCCTATCGTTTGACCAAAAAACGTTTGACCAAACAACGTTTGACCAAACAACGTTTCACCAAAATAACGTTTCACCAAAATAACGTTTCGCCAAATGATCATTTGACCAAATGGTTCATTTCATCAAATAATCATTTGACCAAATGATCATTTCACCAAATAATCATTTGACCAAACTTGAGGTGAATCAATCACCTTTCAGAGCAGATCCGACCCGGCCGGGTTAGGTTAGGTTAGTTTTTTTTTTATATCCATAGAGGACAGGACAGGACAGGACGGGACGGGACGGGACGGGACGGGACGGGACGGGACAGGACAGACAGACAGGATAAGATAAAGATAGGATAAAGATAAGATACAGATAAGATAGATACATTTATTTTCATCTTCATCCTCATCCTCATCCTCTTCCTCATCCTCATCCTCATCCTCATCCTCATCCTCATCCTCATCCTCATCCTCATCCTCATCCTCATCCTCATCCTCATCCTCATCCTCATCCTCATCCTCATCCTCATCCTCATCCTCATCCTCATCCTCTTCCTCTTCCTCTTCCTCTTCCTCTTCCTCTTCCTCTTCCTCTTCCTCATCCTCATCTTGAAATAACGTTTGGTTAAATGATCATTTGGTCAAATGATTATTTGGTGAAATGATCATTTGGTCAAATGATTATTTGGTGAAATGATCATTTGGTCAAATGATCATTTGGCGAAACGTTATTTTGGTGAAACGTTGTTTGGTCAAGTGATCATTTGGTCAAACGTTTTTTGGTCAAACATTAGTGAACCCATAAACTTACATTACAATACAATACAACAATACTTTATTGCACACCAAAAAAGTTTACAAAAGGAAACAAGATAAATACAACTAAAAAGATAAATACAAAAAAAATAAAAAACGGCGGTCTTATCGCTAAAGAGCGATTTCTTCCAGACAACCTTTGGGCAGTGAAATTGATGAAAATTTTAACTTAATACAGAGTAGGTGCAGCGAAAGGCGAAGGGAGCACATAACTAGATACTAACAGAAAACAAGTACGCATATGGGTAAATATACACATTACATTAGTAAGAAATAGAGATTAAAAAAATTTTTAACAAAAAAAAGAACCGACTTCAGTAAAACTAAAAAACCAAAAATAACCCGTTCAAGTACAGATTACATTTGACTCACCCTTCGAAGTCGATCCCAAACCACTCAGTTCTTATATTTATATTACTTATAGTTTATGCGAGGTTTGGCACCGACTTCGAAGGGTGAGTCAAATGTAATCTGTACTTGAACGGGTTATTTTTGGTTTTTTAGTTTTACTGAAGTCGGTTCTTTTTTTTGTTAAAAATTTTTTTTTTTTTTTGCTTTTTAGTGATTCATATAAAAGTTCTAGTGGCCAAATCCTATTTACTGAATGTAAATTCTTGACTTTATCAATAAATTACCGAAAGCGCCGTACATGTCCCTATAACATTTGAAGAGTTCCCTCGATTTCTCCAAGATTCCATCATCAGATCCCGACTTAGTGCCAACGGGACCAACTCGGAGTTATACCCTTTCGATTAAAAAAAAAAAATTGATAATCGGTTCACGATTCTCGGAGATATCGAGTAACATACATAGAAAAAAAAAAAAAAAAAAAATTAGTTCGAATTGAGAACCTCCTCTTTTTTTGAAGTCGGTTAAAAATAGAAATCAAGTGTCAGTGAGTTATAATAAAATCGGAGTTTTCACTTCTGCCGGCACTCCCGGAGTGACCCCCGTCTTTTTTTTAGTTTTTAAGTTTCTTATTTACTGTCTCTTTGTTTTTCCTTTTTTTGTTGTGTTGAATTAAATTAGTTACATATATATATATCATTATATACTTTTTTACTACTTAATACTGCATACATATACATATTATATCATTAATAATGATTAATGATTCATTATAACCCCGGTACAATATATCCAAGTTCATCATTTAAACATTTGCGCTGGGCTGGACTCGAACCCAGGACCGTTGGCTCAGTAAGCAGCCCTACCACAGCGCCAACCGCGTAGTCAAAATTTTAGTTTATTGCTAAAATGGTTAAACGACAAAGCACCCGTAATTTTTTGACAAATGTGTAAATGCGAGTGTGAAGGATGCTTTATCAGTTATTTATCGTAACCAGGCTCCCGGAGCAACAGCTACACGCAATCATCATCATCAACAGTCCACAGTCGCATACTGCTACGTAGGCCTTCCCTAAATCTCGCCACCATACCTGGTCCTCCGCTGTCCGCATCCATCGCTTCCCGTAACTTTTTTCGGTCCTTATTCCACCTGGCGGAACGGTTCCCACAGTTCAATCAAAAACTTGTCTGCCCTACCGGCCATCTGCTCTCCTACAAAATGCCCATACATAAGGAATATATAAATTGAACCGGTATCTATAAGGATACTAAGACGCCTTGCGGTGGCTTAGACACGTGTAAAGGATGGAACCATCTCGTTTGACATGTATAACTCTCTTGAGTGACATTGCTGAAGCTAAGCGACCCATTGGACTTCAGAATTGACACTGGGAGGATATGTCTGAAGACCGTAACCTATGGAGGAAGACTTTGTGCGATGGTGTGGTTGCACATGATGAAGCATTGTTTGCGTACAGTTCTTCCCCTTTCATCGATAGGCGCAACATTTATTTGTCGATTACGCAGCCGTGGCTGTCGCTCCCGTATCGGGCTATCCAGCCATCTTCGTAAATGCCACACTTTATTAGAGGCGGCTTAACTCATGTGTTATAGATGAAATTGCCAATGATGATTATGGTATCTATAGGTACGAAAGTCCAACTCGCACTTGGCATCCTTAGACTCGATCGCACGTCCTCAGACCCGTAAAGAACAATAACTGTCAAACGTCGCGATTCGTTATTAGGCGCGTGCCTGGCGAGGGTCGAGCTTGTTTCGAGGTGTGGGAATGGAGGGAAGGATTTCTGTTCTAATGAAAAGGAATTATGAGAAGGTAACCTTGTCATGCCTTCGTCAACCAGTGGTTTAGATATGGTGTAGAGTCCTAGGAAATTTTAGTATGACAATTTGACTATTCCCGAGTTGTTTGCTAAATAAAACAAGTGAGGTCAAATAGTCACTCTTTCGGGAATTAAAAGTAAGTACCAGTCTTCGAGAATTTCAACGGCTATTACTTTCCTATCGCATATTTTGACAAACAAGACAAATGTGGCGCGAATATAAAAAAAAAACGATTTAGGTCAGTCCCCACTCACCTATATCGTTTTATCAACAACGCGTTGATTGTGTTGGAAAATTAAATTACTTACCTACTTCTACTGAAATAAAAATATGGGAGCGAAAGGCCAAGATTCTTGTTTGCAAGATGTTTACAGTTTGTCAGTAAGACTTCGTTAAAGCTGGTTTAATGTGCAAAAAATGCCACAGGAAATTATTTTATTACATAAATCGGGGAATGAGGGAAAAGATGAAAAGGTAACGGTGGAAGTCGTTTACTCATGAGGCGGTCACCACTTAACACCCTGCCCGTTTAGCACAACTAGGCTTCGCGGATCTTGTCGCGTGAGATAGCATGGCCCGTCACTCTCTCACAGTACTGCGAAGAAAGAGATTAGGTAGGTAATATTTTTGGCGTCAGAAAGTCGCATGTCACAGGTGATCGTAATGTACCTTGCCCAATTGCCCATTGCCACTTCAGTTTCGCAATTTTTAGGTGACAGCGCGGCACAATCCCAATTCTGCGTTCCAGGTTTTATAATTGGGCTGACGACTGATGTTAAATTCTACAGCACACTATAGTATTATGAATAAAATTCAACATGTTGTAAAACAAACAAAAAAAAAATTTTTTTTTTTTTTAAGTATGCGCGTATTTTTTGTTTTTTTTTAAAGTTATAAGACATTTCAAGTTTTCAGAATCCTCACATTTTAATAAAACAATAATTGTATGTCAACCATGAACTTAAACGCACTTTTTCACGGTGAAAATGGCAACTTACTTATTGTCTCCATACAAATATTGGTACCCATAACATATAATGACGTCACGACTAGGTGGCCATTTGTATGGAGCGTGTTTAGTGTTCCGCAGGAAAGTCGAACTTTGACGGTCATTTCAGACTTTTAGAGTAGTCTAAGAGTAGTTAGTCGCATATACACGATGATTTTTAATCGGTGATCAGGAGAAGAAAAATATTAATATTTAGCTATAATTAAACTTAATACGCGAAGTCTCGCGCAATTACCTTATGTTAAATTAATTAAAAGTTAAAACATAATTAAAACTAATAACCACTAGATACAATTGGTCATCCTAAATAAATTACAGAAGCACGATACCTACGTCAAGTGTCATCGCTTTGGCGGGAAATTTTACGATTTTTTCTACGACTGTTTATGTAATGACAATGACAATGACGAGTTATTACTCATAAGTTACTCATACATTGCCATTCCTATTAAATTATTAAAGAGGTTGTAAGCACACCGATACAGATGAGTTCGGTGACAAGGAATTGAAGACAGGTTTCAAAATAAAAATTATCATAGAAAAATAAACGTTTTTTTCATGTAATTACGACTTCAACGTGACCGCCATCAATTACTTAGTTATAAAAGTTGGTACCTGATCACCGATTAAAAATCATCGTGTAGACATTTTGATCCCAACAAGAAAAGAACCGATCAATATCCTCAAAAAAACCTTTCGTCATGCCTATTAACTTAGTGTTGAAATTTTAAAATCTACATACATTTTTCGCGTTTCGGAACTAGGGGATCCATATAATCTGTATCTCTTTGTATCTACGGCTACCGAACCCACTGAATATACACTAAGATAGCTGGCAGTCCACAACTGCGCGTTTTACTGCCACAGCGCTTACATTATGTATTTTAAATTGTAAAAGGGCCGTGGGGACAGGAAGCAACAAAGCTTCTCAAAATACTCAGCTTTGCCTATTCGGTCTCTGGTGATCGTAGGGCTACTCTTTCCTCGCTCAACGCATTGGCATTGCCATCAAGCGAGGTAACGCGGCTAGCCTTATGGGCAACCTACCCATGGTAGTGATCTAAGAGATATAATATGTACATACAGGGCGTCCCAAGACCCTTAAATATCGTAGATAGGATATTTTTCTGAAAGAAGACTTTATTCTGTATTTAAAGATTTCTTGCTTCGTCTGGAAATCGAACCGACTTAAATGTGAAAAAAAACACCCCTATTTTTATGATGCCAATCAAAAGAATGGACAAAAAATTATAATTCTTCCTAAGTAACATACTATCTTAAAAAAAAGAAACAACGTAAAATGTTTGAGTCAAATTTCAAGACAATTATTTATTGCCGGCGACGACGTTAGAAAAATAGCGATATAATCATTCTATAGATAGCATTGATTATTCGCAAATAAGTACCCATGCAAATAAGTCCGATTAGATGGCCGGCCAAACCTAACACCATTAGATTTCTTCTTTTGGGGATACGTGAAAGATTTGCGATACAAAAAGCGATACGACAACGTGGGCGAGTTACAAACATAATTGAGCCATATCATATTAGTCCGCTGTTTTCTAACACAATTGTGCGCATCGGGTTACAAGCATGAAATTTCTACCACAGATATAGTGTTCCACGGTGATTATTTTCAGATGTGGAGGGAAGTCAGATTCGTCCCCTGTGAGGCGGGAGAGCGGAGTGAATACAGCCAAGTATCCCTCTTTTCTTTCTTTATTGCTGGTCAGTTAAGTCTACCAGGACGTGTTTGGTATCGTTTCCGTGTAAAAAAAATATCAGAAATTATTTTTTTATGTTATTTTTGTATAGTTATATATAAAAATATGGGTGTATGGCCGAAAAGGTAAAAATCACAACAAGTTTTTTTATTCAGTGAGGTAAATTAGTCCAATTTCGTGAACATTTTCAGATTATTATTATTATTATTTCAAAAAGGTAATTTAATCTTGTTTCAAAAATATATGCATGTTGGGCACTTCTCATACAAACAATAACTTAAAATATATCTTTACGTCGGCGTAATCAACGTAAATCTCCGAACGCATCCTATTTCGCTTCAATAAATACATTACATAATGATTGTTAACATGATTTTACATATAATATATACTATATACGTCCTAGAAAAACAAATTAATGTAATTAAAACAAAATATTTTTTGCTAATGTATCACGAGCACACGGGCTAATCTCAACATCAACAATTTATTTAAGTTACTGTTTGTATGAAGAGTGCCCAATATGTATATATTATATTTTTAGAAACAAGATTAAATTTTCTATTTTGCAATATTTTTTTTAGTTGTAAATATTCAGGAAATATAACTAATTTATCTCCCTGAATAAAAAAAACTTGTTGTGATTTTTACAATTTCGGAAATACAACCATATTTTTATATGGCACTATGAATAAATAACATAAAAAATGAATTGCTGATATCTGTTTTACACGAAAACGACACCACACAAGTCCTAGTAGCGTTATCTGATCAGTAAGAAAAAGAGGACTCCTTTGTCCTATTCACCCCGCTTTCCCGCCGTACAGGGGACTAATCTGACTTCCCTCTACATCTGAAAATAACACCGCAGAATACTCTATCTGTGGTAGAAATTTCATGGTTGTATCCCGATGTACACAATTTCGTAACTTAGCAAAATGTACTAGAACACGCAGGCTAAGCTTAACATCAACATTTTTTTCAAGGTACTTTTTGTATCAGATGTGCCCAATATGTATACATTTTTAAAAATAAGATTAAATTTTCTGTTTAGTAATATTTTTTAAATTGTAAATTTTTAGGATAGTTAACTAATTTATCGTTCTGAATAAAAAAAAACTTATTTTTATTAAAGCAGTAACGTCTGCTAACGTAAACTAAAATGTTTACAAATGAAGCGAAAATTGAAAAATTTAATGATTCGGACAGGATTCGAACCTGCGTTTCCAACGGCTTTCCGGGCCAACACGGGCGTCCTCCCAATTGGACCACCGAATCAGATGTCAGAGTCATTGAATTTTTCAACCAGTTGCTTCGACATGCCTTAGGGTGGCATCGTAGCGCCATCTACCGTAAAGATTTAGACTTTATCGTCGGCACCATCGTCTCAAATTTGTTGAGAATCGATAGTAACGATGTGCTACACCCGAATTACTTATTTTTATTAAAGCAGTAACGTCTGCTAACGTAAACTAAAATGTTTACAAATGAAGCGAAAATTGAAAAATTTAATGATTCGGACAGGATTCGAACCTGCGTTTCCAACGGCTTTCCGGGCCAACACGGGCGTCCTCCCAATTGGACCACCGAATCAGATGTCAGAGTCATTGAATTTTTCAACCAGTTGCTTCGACATGCCTTAGGGTGGCTATCGATTCTCAACAAATTTGAGACGATGGTGCCGACGATAAAGTCTAAATCTTTACGGTAGATGGCGCTACGATGCCACCCTAAGGCATGTCGAAGCAACTGGTTGAAAAATTCAATGACTCTGACATCTGATTCGGTGGTCCAATTGGGAGGACGCCCGTGTTGGCCCGGAAAGCCGTTGGAAACGCAGGTTCGAATCCTGTCCGAATCATTAAATTTTTCAATTTTCGCTTCATTTGTAAACAAAAAAAAACTTGTGGTGATTTTTACCTTTTTCGCCAATAAACCCAAATTTTTATATGAAACTATTCTTAAATAACATGAAAAATTAATAGCTGATACCTATTTTACACGAAAACGATGTCGCACAAGCCCTAATAGCCTTAACTGATCAGTAATAAAAAAAAGAAAAAGAGCAGTACTTGGTCCTCTTCACCCCGCTCTCCCACCACACAGGGGACGAATCTGACTTCCTTCCACATCTAAAAATAATAACCGTGGAACGCTCTATGTGTGGTAGAAATTTCATGCTTGTAACCCGATGCGCACAATTTCGCGGCTTAGCAACTCTACTATATCGAGTATTCACCATAATATGATAAGAAAATCAACAGGCAGCGGACTTATTAAAAGATTGGTGATTTGTGTAAGACAAGAGGGTTCACATTTTGAGCAATTAAATAATTAATTAACAAAAAAATCTTAATTGACTTCGGCAGTTTTTATGTATGTTTTTAATTGATTAAAATCATTAATTTCACGTTGGTCCTTTCTTTTAAGATACTAGGGTACTTAAGGAAGAATTATAATTTTTTGTCTATTCTTTCGATTGGCATCATAAAAATAGAGGTTTTTTTTTCACATATAAATCGGTTCGATTCCCAGACGAAGCAAGTAGTTCTTAGTAAATTTTTAAATGCAGAATTACTAACACAAAAATAACAAAGTCTTCTTTCAGCAAAATATCCTATCTACGATATTTAAGGTACTTAATTTCCCTTGATGTCCCATAGTCTTGGGACGTCCTGTATAGTTTGCTTTAGATTATAATTATTAAGTTTCCTATGGTTTAGTAGTAGATGTAACATATTTTTATTTTTGTTTGTGTCTAAACTGAATAAAACATCTAAAATATTTTTGCCCTCTGATCACGCCAAGATGGCTGGACGGATTTCAACAGCGATAACTGGACATCTAAAGATGATTAAAATATTTTTTACCCGACTATGGCAAACGAAAAAGAAATACTCAGACGAAATACGGGCACCTTCAAGGTCAAAATAAAACAGATTATAAGAGTCCCTGGTGGAATAAAGCCACAAGACTCGAATTAGGCTTATATATCAACTATTTAATTTTATAAACTAAATCGCCAGTGGGATTAGGATTCTGAAATTATTAATCTTACCCGAAGAAAATTTTAATCCCTAAATAGAATTTGAGCAAGTCTATAATACTAGATAACTTGAATCACGGAGCTGGAAAACTTTGATAACCTTTCATTTAGATTAAACCTTGAAGCTACGAGATGTGGCATTTGATAACGACGTTAAACTCATAACTTAATTAAACTATAATAAATCGATAGTCTTTTGTCATGTGGGGACTAAATTGTTGCAGGACAAGTTGACATAAATGCAGGGTGAGGAAGGTATGAATTGTGGGTACAATTTTATACAATTGTGTACAAGTTTGTAGTCTATCTCGGGCGGAATAGATTGAAATGGATTGGAATTAGCAAATTCATTTGACTGTATGATTGCTCAAGTGATTGGATTTTATTTTGGATGTCTAACATGAGGTAAACAGGACGTTCTTTTTGATTAGTGAAAAGTAACAAACTGCCTAAAACTACGGCTGGAGTACTAAATCTAATAGCTATTGTGCTAACATAATCCCCGCTATACAATGGGTTTTGTGGTACCACCGTTTAATTTGGAAACTTTAGCTAACTGACTGTTTGTTTTGAGGGGATCAGTGACTGGCGCAGTCACGTAGGACAATTAGGAATAGGCAAACAATTTCTTAATTTCTTTAACACACTAATATTATAAAGATGAAAGTTTGTGAGTGTGTTTATGTTTGTCTCTTTTTCACGCTCAAACGGCTAAATCAATATTGTTAAAATTTTGTACGGAGGTAGCTGACAACCTGGATTAACACATACGCTACTTTTTAACCCGTAAAAGTTTAGTGTTCTTTGGGATGAGCGGTTAACACAGCGGGGCGCAGCTAGTAATTAATAATGTATAACGTTAAAAGAATGGTAGCAACTGGTGGCGTTCTAATACGTGGTGGTCAAACAGTACCACAAGAGAGAGAGAAAGAGAGAGAGAGAGAAAGAGTTCTTGGCAGTTCAAAAACGAAAGCTGGCTTAATACATGTGGGATGGGAATGAATCAGCCAAGCCAGAGAAACTTACATGTTAATAGTTAAGTTTTACATATTATTTTAAAAGTAGCTTAACAATGATGATGATTAACCTGCACTAGCTACAACGTAAGGCGTGTCTATTAAGTCTATAAATTGATTTATTATGTTTAACGTGTAAAAAAAACTGAGTGACAAGTTGTTACAAGTTTTAAATCCCATGGCTAAATTAGGCACTATACTGGCGATATTTCGTACAGATACCTACGATTAGAAGCGTCGAAATTTAGCCTCCGCATAATCAAGTGGATGAAATTAGTCTCAGATAGTGCATCCAGTGTTGAGTTAAAAAAGCGGCTTCGCTAACACTAGTTATAATTAATGGCCTCCTTAAGCTGCTGTAGACGAGTATACGGAATCTTCTGCTGCCGGCGGAATTATGGGGAGATTGTCAATTAGTTTAATGAGCAATTGGATTAAGTAGAAAATGCGTACAATATCAGATTCAACAATGAGAAAAGTATAAAAAGCACATAAGGTGAAGCTGTAATTTCTGAAGCTATAAAAAGCACCCGATGTATGTATGTATTTAAAAAAAACGGACCAAGAGTATATCGGCCGAACTTAGTTAAGATTCTTTAGCCACAACAATGAAATACACCAAAAATTATCCAGCCAAATTTAGTGCAAGTCAGGCTGGCACAATAAAGGTTTTTTACTACTAGAACGTACTATTATACTTACTTTATTTAAGATGCAGTCATAAAAAGATCGAACTTAGTTTCCGCTAACTAAGTAGATGAATAAGTCTCAGATAGTGCATCCAGTGTTGAGCCATAAAGCGGCTTCGCTAACACTAGTTATAATTAATGGCCTCCTTAAGCTGCTGTAGGCGAGTTTACGGAATCTTCTGCTGCCAGCGGGATTATGGGGAGATTATTAATTAGTTTAATGAGCAATAGGATTGAAAAAGAAAAAAATGTGTGAAGTATAAGCTTAGAAAGGGATAAACAATAATATGAACAAAACAATATGCACAACAACTTTTATGTTAATGTATTGTCTTGAATTTATGGCTTCAGAGTCAAAAGAGTTAGGTACTTTACAAACTTTAATTAACCGTGTTATTCAGGTGTCAGTAATTTGTATAATGAATTTTAGCTACAAATTAGGTTTTTTTATATAATTATCTCTAATTTGTATCACAAATAATCGAGGAAGTTCGAGGGATATTGGGACAATGGTTTACGTTTGATAAGCATCTTCAAATGCCTGAAATGCAAACCGCCTAGAAATTTAGCAAGCGAAGCACCATCGATTCAGTGTAAAATAATTACTTTTGACGAATTAGTCAAAACGGCTTTTGACCAACTTCATTGGTTCACCATTGTTTGTCATCCGTGTTTCCGCAATATCCCTAGAATTTACGTGAAAATTCGATTTGTCAAATTCTGCTACGATATTGATATTTGGTGACAATCAATGTAGTTTAATTATTTTTCTGCCTCTTGTAAGAGACAAAAACCGGCGAAGACTATTATAAAAAAAAAAACATATTGTACATACATCAATGACTTAGACGGCACGCGATTCACATACCACACATACCTAACCTAGCGTGTGGCTAGTGATCGCCTAGCAAAAATCATCACTATAAATTATAAGAAATCGAATTCCAGAATAACCACCTATTCTTATCCCAATCTTACTAAATCTCAAACTAAGTAATAGCGAGAAATTAATAATACATCGCTGATATGAATTAAGCGGTGCGTTAAATCCAGCCCTCCCAAGAGGCCTGTCGAAAGTTGTGCGGGCAATTACAAGCCAAGCCCAAGAAGACGGGTTACACCCGGGTTACCCCGGGTTACAGGTTTCATTAGCAAATGTAGGGTTAAGGTCTGGTCCTCTAGGAATTGTGTAGTGTTGTTAAATCACGGGGAAAAAATCACAGTGATCGGTACCCTTACCATGAGCTAACGTGACACGATAGCGACAGCGTAAGGGATTTGTATGGAGAAGAACAGTGGCCCTAGTGGTTACTTTGTGGAAATATGAATTCGCCATACAAATCGTTTACGCTGTCGCTAGCGAATACGGTTGCTGTAAACTCATGGTAAAGGGTACGGCATACTCAGTTATTGGGGCTAATTTAATGCCTAGTGTTAAATTACTCCACTATCATTGAAAAGCTTTGGATATGGTGAGCGGACTTAAATGGGCAAATTTTTATTTTGTTGTCGATTTTGTTTTTTTTAGGATTTCAATAAAATTTTAAATTTTATATTTTTTATTTTAACTTTACCAACTCACCAAATTTTATTGAAATCTGAGAAAAAAATGAAATCGACAACAAAATAAAAATTTGCCCAAATATCACCCTGACTCGTCATCAAAATACAACGATATAAAATCATCTGGTAGCTCATTCCTCCGCTCTTAATGATATCTGTTCAGCTTGTTGCAGCTAATATTTAGTGTATTTCATGATAAATGCGTCGGTCGAACAAAAGTACAACAGGTAAAACGCATTTAATTTTGTAAAAAAAATTACATTAAGTAACTTTATGCTTTTGTAAAAAGTAAGATAATCACTTACTATGAGTCAAAATGTAAACACAAGCGATGCAGAATTAAAGTTAATTTCACAGTGATTGTTTGGAACTAAAATTTGCCTTTTCCTCATCTCTAGAACCGTGTAATTGTAAACATGGTGAGTGCTATGTTCTTGTAATTTGTTGATAATTGGTATTTAGTATTGAACTGTTAAATTGAAGGCAAATGGATTTATTTTGGCGATAAATTCATACAAATTTCACACATTAACATAGCAAACCTTAAACTAGATTTCTATCACTTCAAAGACCAGCATCAATTTCTCATTTCTCCCACTTTCCAGTACATTTTTCTCCCAGCATTCTCGATTCCGATTACCGTTGAATACATCACATTAAGCCCTGATAACCGTAAGCGCCAAGTGTGATAATACCCCCGAAGAATTTAAACGAGGGCCCTTCTTATGGCTTTGAATAAACGATTGCATTGGCAACATTGGCTGGAACTTCAGTGTCGAAATTCGATGTTCGTATCGCGGTCTCCCTTTATCAAACGCTTTCCGCACGAGAGGTGGAAGGACGGCACCATACACATTTCGAACTTAAGGGTAACCCCTCTGCAGAGAGTTAGGCCATTTAGACTTCATACTGATGCGCGTAAGATTGCGTTTGGGTTGGTACTGTTGGGAGGGAATCTTTTCAAGATAAAACAACGCTAGTGAATGAAGCTAGAGGTGAATTGGGTAAATGAATGTTTAAAAGAATATTGATAACAAAGCTAAATTGGGATAGCAATATATTTTTTACGACTTATGTTAATTCCGAAACCATTTCCAGGAATAGGGCTCTTAAACCGCTATAAAAAATTAGACTGTGACGATATGACACCTGTGAAAAGTTATTAATAATAATTTATTTGACTTTCTCTTGCCCTTGCCGTTTTGCAGTACGAGTCATCGTGACGTCGTAAATTGGGAAACGAATGAAATTAGAATATTTGGCCTATATTTTACAATATTAACAAAAACTTGGGAGAATCTAAACGTATCTAATTGACGAACGAATGAAATAAGTATATAAAATTTTCCTCTATTATACGATTTTAACAAAAAAAAATGTGTTGTTTTTCCCAATTGTGCAGACTGATGCTAAAATTTTAAAGTTGCACGCAAAAATATACTTGTCTTTCTGTTGACTGATTATTTATTATGAATATTTGTGAATAAAATTTAACATGCACTGTACTTAGTCAATTTATTTTGTAAATTGTTTTAAAGTATGCGCAACCAACATAATATATCTATAAATAAAAAAAAATATGATATATACTAATAATTTATTTATTTATTTAATTCAAACAGATTACACAGCTTAACAGTGAGATACCAAGGCGCTGTGAAATGCATACAAAGTTAATCTTAAATACTAACATTAAATTGTTTTATACAATACAACCATAACAATATTAATAGGTAACAGAAGACATAGGTACGATACAAATACAATAACAAGTACTCTTTATTGCACACCTCATAAAACATACAGGAGAAATACAATGCAATTAGACATTACAATTAGAGGTAAACAACAGGCGGTCTTATCGCTAAAGAGCGATCTCTTCCAGACAACCTTTGGGTAGTGGAGAACTTGAAAAAATAAGATTTTATTATTAGGCGGTGCAAAAAACGGATAATAATAATATATACATAAAAAACAAATAAATACATAAATTTATAATAAACAATAAATAAATAAATACATACATACATTCAACCAGCAGATAATAGGACCATATGAATAAAATACGAATTATGAAAGGGATAGATAGTGTTCTTTCAGTTGAGTTTTGAAAGAAACAAGAGATTTAGCGCACCTTAAGCTAACAGGCAAGAAGTTCCACAAACAGACAGCTTTAAAAGTAAACGAATTATTATAAAATTTTGAGACGGAAGAAGGTACGGCAAGGAGCAAATTTTGGGCAGATCGAGCAGAAGTGAGATAAGTGAAACGCTCCTTGAGATAGCGGGGAGTTGCAGGATGAAAAAGTATACTATAAAGAAAAGCAAGAATATGAGAGTTACGACGAAAACGGATTGGGAGCCACTTGAGCTGAGAACGGAAACTAGATACATGGTCATATTTGTACGATCATCCATCGCCTCACATAACCTCTTACATTCATCACAAATCATCTTCCAACTGCTTGCAAAAACATCGCAGTCAGGTGCTGATCTGATAATAATTGTACATACATTTTCATATCGCATTTTATTATACGTAATTTGTATACCACGTCCCTAGAATAAGTTTTTTATTATTCTTATTTTTATGTCAAATTGTATAACCATAAATAGTATCTCACAAATTGCTGCGCCCTACTTCAGGGTACATGATGTGAGCTCAAATTTGTAACTTTACCACCTTTTGTATTGACGACGCGGTTGGCGCAGTGGTGAAGCAACCGCCTACTGAGGCGACGGTCCCGGGTTCGAATCCCGGCAAGGGCAAATATTTGTGTGATGAACACGAATATTTGTGCCTGGGTCATGGATGTTCTATGTATTTAAGTATTTATTTATCTATGTAAGTATGTATATCGTCGCCTAGTACCCATAACACAAGGCTTCTTGAGCTTAATTTGGGATTAGGTTGATTTGTGTGAGGTTGTCTGATATTTATTATTTATTATTATTATTTATTACCACCTGTTTTGTAAAACCATTATGTGCAATAAAGTATTGAGTATTAAAATAACGATTGCTTGATAATATAAATTAGATTCTAGAATGTTATGATAGTATAAATTATTTACGAGTGAAGTTGGGTAAAGGCAGTACGAAAATATAACATTAATATTCAACAAACGACTTTGATGATGTTTTTCTCACACTTTTATTACTTATCATTCGTAACATCTATTAAGTTTAAATGTTGTATTCAGATCCTGTTTTACTTCTAAATAAGTTTGAGTTAGGTTACCCAGAGAAATAATACTATGAGCACGAGCACTAATAATTAGGTAGTACAGTAAAACGTGGTAAAACCCAATTTAAGCAAATAGTAGGTTCTGTACCCAAAGGGTAAAAACGGGACCCTATTCGCCTCCGCTGTACGTTTGTCTGTCTGTCCGTCTGTCACCAGGCTGTATCTCATGAACCGTGACAGTAAGTTGAAATTTTCACAGATGATGTATTACTGTTGCCGCTATAGCAACAAATACTACAAAACAGAATAAAATAAATATTTAAGGGGGTTCCCATACAACAAACTTGAACGGGTGCGATAACTTTACACCTCATTTGTATTCGGCGCCATACATACCAGGTGCAAACTAAACTTAACCAGCCAGTTAAGATAGGATAAGTATTTGTATGGAACCATCGTTGCGCGAGTCAGGTTTCTTCAATATCTTTACCTACTTCACAATGTTGTCTTTAAAGTCAAACCAAACAAGGAAAACCAGCATCACAAATCTGAGCACACTTATCCAATAACGTATTCCTTAAACACACAAGGCATACTCTATGCAAATAATGCGAAATTGAGTTTATAGAGCAGACAAAGCAGAAAGTATCATAAAGCAGGTTATGTAAATTCAGGGAGGATAGAGGTCATATCAACATCGGCACTGGAACAGGGAGTCAGGTTGGGAGGGGACATACGGAAGCATATTGCGATTGGTCCTGCTGCGTTTCGATTTTTGGACCATTTGTATTTCCGTGACCTAGTACAACCCGATTACAATATCTGTGGACCTGGCGTCGATGACGTCACGTCGGCGCTCTGCACCTCTAGCGCAACTGTGACACGCGACCCTTTCTCGCGCGAGAAAAACTACCTATCTCTTTCTACACAGTACTGTGAGAGAGTGACGGGCGATGCTATGTCGCGCGACAAGAGCCGTGAAGCGAAGTTATGCTAGACGGGCTGGTACGGTGCGCGACGCGACGGGGCGAGCGCGGGTAGGTACAAGGATAGGGGGAGGGGCTTCACATTCCAGCGAGGTCCACAGATATTGTAACCGTGTTGTATAATTATCAGACAACCACACACAAATCGATCTATTTGCCCGCAGGTTCGGCGGTTAGCCCCACCCCCCGCACACTATTGACTAGCGGATGCAGCCGCATAAGGCTTCCGTCGCATCAAGTCGTATCAATTATCGTATTAGGGAAAAAAAAAACAAATCGATCTAGTCCCAAATTAAGCTCAAGAAGGCTTGTGTTATGGGTACTTATATAGATATTATAAGTATATACTTAAAACATAGAACAACCATGACTCAAGCACAAATATTCGAGTTCATCACACAAATTGCCCCGGCCGGGATTCGACCCGGGACCGCCGGCTCAGTAGGCTTTACAAACTGCGCCAAACGCGTCGTCAAAGTATAGAGAACGTACACGACGAAGGTGCTGCCAGCTAGTGCCGCCAAACCACACTTCGCAGAAAATTATTCTACTGAACTAACGTTCACATAATGCTAATTTCGCATAATTGTTATTTTACGGACACCAGTGACTTCACTAAAAAGTTATAAAATGAACCTAACCTAACCTACCCTAATCTACTAGGATACACCAAAACATTATTAAATATATTTCCCGTTTTAGAAAATGAAATAAAATTGCAATGTGTGCTGCCGTGATCAGTGTGTCATGTAAGTGTATAACGCATCTTTATAAGATATCATTGCCATCGATCGGCAGGATTGCTAGCAATGTCATTTCGTGAGTGACGTCACTCACGACGCACTCGAGACCCGCGTTCCTTGGCAACGGCCGTGCTTCTTCGCAAATTGCGATTTATTCCAGACAAATGTCTAAATAAAGCGCCTTTTGCTCCGCACCGAGCGCGCGGCTCATAAAAGTTAACTTATGACTTTCCTAGTGTTTCCTAGTGACTGTTTGCCTTTATTTCAAAAGTGGTTTTAGTATTTTGAGCAAATAATCTTAGAACCACTCTACTTATTTTAAATTATGTATTACGCGACCTATTTTATTAAATTATGCAATACCTTATTCAGACTCATGAATTTAGATTTCTCGTTACGTATAGCTATTAACCTTTGTTTTATATTCTTTATTAAAACTATATTGCACGAAACTAAAGTCAGTACAAATGGCAGACTTAATTCCAGCTGGTATTCTCTGCCAGTAACCCATAAGGCCAAACAGAGATACAAGAGGTTGGTGCAAATCAGAAATCTAATTGGACAGAGTTTTATGTTGCATTTTATTTCATTCTGTAACTGCTAACTATATTTATTTATTCATTTTAATCTCCATCACTACATATTATAAAACAAAGTCGCTTCCTGCTGTCTGTCCCTATGTATGCTTAGATCTTTAAAACTACGCTACGGATTTTAATGCGGTTTTTTTAATAGGTAGAGTGATTCCAGTTAAATAATATTTAGTGCTTGGACCCCACGGGCCCAGGATCTCTACATCAAATGCGATGAAGTAGTATTGAGAGCCATTGTTATTTCACACAACTATTTTTATCACTTTAACTGATTTTTAAAGTGTCGTTATAATCGAGCATTATTCCGAAACAGAAAATCATTTTGGATTAATTTAACTAGTTGAATAGAGCCCAATAGGTTTGCAATGCTAGTTTTACAAAATGTTCAGAAGCGTTTACGGTTGCGAAGAATTAAAAGTTTTAGGAAATTCATTGACATTTATTTTATTCATATGACTATGTTCTCTAATATATGTATATATTTACTACCTAATAAATCATATTAAATGTCAATTAATCCATCACAAAGCGTAAAAACCGCTACCCCTTTCCCGAACGATTCGATAGTAAGTGTGAAAATCTACTATACTACGATTTCTAATTCAAGACCAAAAAAACTACCACAATGTTACCAATACAATAAAATATTAGTAAAATCCTTATTCATTATTAGACACTAAGATAATTTTTTAATTGATAACCTTAACTCTATGTTTTAACAAAATAATTAGATCTATTTATTATTACATAAATACGAGAGGAGATAATAAAAACTTAAACATTGGAGATTTTTGGTACAAAATCTGGGTATTGTACTTGTAACACTTGAGGTATTCAAAACATTTGGTGCAATAATTTACATGGTCAGATGTCATTTAAATTTTGACAACTCTGATAGTGACGAATAAAATTGATGAATAAAATAGCGTAACAAAACGACAACGTTGACTGCAATAACGAGTAAAACTGGCCAAGTGCGAGTCGGACTCGTGCACCGAGGGTTCCGTACAAACACTTTCCATCCCTAAGTGGTTAAGTTAAGTTTGCACCTGGTATGTATAGCGCCCCATATAAATTAGGTGCAAAGTTAGGTATTAAAATATAAAAAAAAAACTACTTACTAGATCTCGTTCAAAACAATTTTCGTTGGTAGTTTTTATAGTAATGTACATCATATGTTTTTTTTAGATTTTTCATTTTCTTATTTTAGAAGTTAGAGGGGGGGGGGACCAACTTTTTTCCACTTTGGAAGCGTCTGTCACGCAAACTATTCGGTTTAGAAAAAAAATATTTTAAAAACCTCGATATCATTTTTGAAGACCTATCCATAGATACCCCACACGTATGTGTTCGATGAAAAAAAAAAATTGAGTTTCAGTTCTAAGTATGGGGAGCCCCCAATATTTATTATTATTTTTTTATTTTTGCATCAAAATCTTAATGCGGTTCACAGAATACATCTACCTACCAAGTTTCAACAGTATAGCTCTTATAGTTTCGGAAAAAAATGGCTGTGACTTACGGACGGACAGATAGACGGACAGACGGACAGACGGACAGACGGACAGACGGACAGACGGACAGACGGACAGACGGACAGACGGACAGACAGACATGACGAATCTATAAGGGTTCCGTTTTTTGCCATTTGGCTACGGAACCCTAAAAACGATACATCAACTGCGTAGTGAATGCAGCACGTCAATTAAGATAGTATGGACTTTGCCCACTGGTAAGAAATCCACCAACGACGTCAATCCAAAGTCCACTTTTAACCACATGCTGAATCGTTTGCCTTTTATGTTGCAATAACAACATAGGTAGCGTCAGCTGCGATTAAAACGGGACTTTGCCCACTGGTTTAGGAAATTCCACGCCAACGACTTGGAAAATCTTTTTATAGTTGCCTATTGTTTTATTTTATTTATGTTTCACTCTATATAATTATATTTTATGGGCACGTCATGAATAAATGCATTTCTTTCTTTCAAAAAGTTTACAAAAATATTGCGTCCTTAGAAACAATAACTGGTCGGTTTCAGAGCTCTTGCAATATTACTGCATTACGACCGTGCAGCCAGCTTGCCGTCGGTGTGCGGTTGACAGGACTGCACGGCAACTGTAAGCGTGCTGCGCAGTCGGTTTCCAGATTTGATGCAGTTACACCAACTGCAACAAAACTGCACTAGAACTGCCATATTGCGCCTAGGTTGCAGTTCAAATGCTGCCCGTCTGTACCGGCCCTTAGAAATATTAAGAGTGGACTTTGCCCACTCGGGCACAAAGTCCACAAGGCTACACGACCAGTCTAACTGGTATTAGGAATTTCTTGTCCAGTCACCGTGATGATGTTTACTATGCGAAAACAAGTTGAGCCTGCGCCGCAATGCAAAAGGTCACATGTTTTAGGAATTTCAAGAGAGATTGGGACGTTTTAGAAATAATGGTGCGATTTTGTGCTCAGTAATTGTTACTCGGCATATATTGAGACGCGAATAATAGTGTAAAATGGTTTTTATTGCTCTTTGTATGAAATTCAACGTATCGCTATCACGTCTAGACTTGGCTTTATTTATTAATTTATTGCACAATAAATATAATAAGCCTGAAGAGACTGGCGCTGATGAGTAATTGTTATGTTTGTCCTTGCTATAGAATATGCCAGCCTTATGCCAGCGGCTTTGTCTACTTATTGAAAAATATTCTTGGATACCCAGATGGATCTGGTGGCTGTATCAATCATAACCATTCTTTTGCTTCGCCGTAGTCGGGCCTAAGATCATAAATGTTATCCGCATCAGCTCTTTTGTCTTTCTGCCTCGGAGTTATGTGATAATTTGTTAGGTTACATTCGGAGAGTAATAGTTATATGAAACGGAGTATGATATAATTTTGTGTTATTTTAAAAACAATTAATTAACATAATTGCAAGAGCATTATCTAATATTGGCTCTCACAACGTCATTATCTACTTGATGATTCATTAATTGCACAGTTAACACACATGAATGACCGACTAGCCGGTCCACTTATATATACAACAGACATCCTGTCTTGTTTAGTCTTATATTACACGCAGTTTAGCTTGCGGTCCGCTGATCGACGCACGCGCACAATGATCACGCTCGCTATAATACTGATAGTGCTCGTCGCGCTATACCTCTACAACACAAGGACTTTCAATTACTGGGAGAAAAGAGGCGTCAAACATGACAAACCAATGCTTTTCTTCGGAAACAATGCCGAAAATTACCTCATGCGGAAAAGTGTCACCGAAAAAACAGTTGAAATGTACTGGAAATATCCGAAAGAAAGAATCGTCGGATACTTCAGATCCACCAGGCCAGAGCTTGTTATCAGGGATCCGGAGATTGTGAAACATGTGTTAGTCAGTGATTTTTACCATTTTTATCCGCGCGGTCTTACCGCTAATCCTAAGTTTGTCGATCCGATTATGCGTAATTTGTTTTTCGCGGACGGGGACTTATGGCGGCTGCTGCGGCAGCGTATGACGCCGGCGTTCACGAGCGGCAAGCTTAAGGCGATGTTCCCTCTGATTGTTGAGCGTGCTGAGCGTCTGCAGGAGCGAGCCCTGGCCGCCGCAGCCGGAGGCCGCACCCTCGATGCCCGTGACCTCATGGCCAGGTATACTACTGACTTCATCGGCGCTTGCGGCTTCGGCATCGATGCAGACTCACTTAACGAAGAGGAATCCGCTTTCCGCAAATTAGGAGCGGCTATCTTCAAAATTGATGCCAAACGTTTCATAATGGCACTTTTAAAACAATTCATGCCACGACTGTTTTACCCCTTGAGACCGTTAGGAAAGGTAGAAGATGGGATTAAGGAGCTCGTTGGTGCAATTTTAAGGGAAAGAAAATACGAACCGTCAACTAGAAATGATTTTATAGACCTCCTGATAGAAAGTAAAAAGAAAGGAATAATGACAGGAGATTCTATCGAACGCATAAAACCTGATGGGACACCAGAAGTAGCAACATTAGAAATGGATGAAGATCTTATGGCTGCTCAAGTGTTTATTTTCTTCGCTGCAGGGTTTGAGACGTCTTCCTCAGCCACGAGTTACACATTGCATCAGTTGGCTTACAACCCTGAAGTGCAGAAAAAGGTTCAAGCGGATATAGATAGAGTCCTTGCTGAACACAACAACAAGCTTAGCTATGAGGCTGTAAAAGAAATGACATATCTGGATTGGACGTTCAAGGAAGGGATGAGGATGTTCCCTTCTCTTGGGTTCCTTATAAGGGAATGTTCCCGTAAATACACTATTCCTGATGTTGACATTACCATAGACGAAGGGGTTCGGATACTGGTGCCTTTGCAGGCTATGCACATGGATCCTAAGTACTTCGAGAAACCTGAAGAGTTCCGACCTGAGAGGTTTAGCCCTGAAGAGTTTAATTCGGTGCAGAAAAGCGTTTATTTGCCTTTTGGTGTCGGTCCTCGTGCTTGCATTGGTAAGTTTGAATATTATATATATGTTTTAGTTCCTTAATAAAGCATTTGCCCGACAATTCGGTTGCTTTAATAAAAATTAAACATTTAATCCATTGTTTTATCTATGAGCTAAATTTCAACTTAATTTGCACAACGGAATCCATATTATATATTGACATAGGTTTATTTAAGAAGTAAAATACATTCGAATTAAGTGCAAAGTACATAAGGTACATTTATACATATATCTTCCCAAAGGTTTGTATTTATTATATCTTATTAGTAATTTGCTTAAAAGACGTATTAATAGTACCTACGCGTACACAAGTACGCTCACATGTATTCATAAATATATTAATTACGTTTCTTGTCCAATCTACATTTATATTTAATACCAATAAAATGTTTACAATTAATTTAGATTTAATCTAAACTACCAAGTTGTTCCACTTCAGAGTTGTTTTCATCATATTATCTTGTTATCTTTATATACTTGATAGTAATATTTAAGTTTGATTCTTTTCACACACGGCTCCTTATCACATCTTTGTCACAACGTAAATTGTTGACAATCTTGATTCTGGCTTAGTTTGATTTCGATTCATGTTAGAAAATTCACTTATTTATTGCTATTTATATTTCCAGGTGAAAGGCTCGGCCTGATGCAGTCATTAGCGGGACTGGCCGCCATTTTGTCCAAGTTCACGGTCGAACCTGCACCGGAGACTGTCTACCGCCCGACCGTTGAACCCAAATCGGGCATCGTGCAGAGCATAAGAGGTGGGCTTCCCTTGCTCTTCAAAGAGAGGATTTGAGGAGGAGAGGATCATGAATTGGATTTTTTGACGATGGTGCAGTGGTTAAGCAACTGCCTACTGAGCTGGCCTGGGTTCGAATCCCGGCAAGGGTAAATATTTGTGTGATGAACTCGAATATTTGTGCCTGGGTCATGAGTGTTATTTGTATTTAAGTATGTATTTATCTATATAAGTATATACAATACACATACTTAAAGTGTCTATAACACAAGCCTACTACACAGCTTACTGTGGGACTAGATTGATTTGTGTGAGGTTGTCCGATATTTATTTATTTTGTTTAGAGATAGACTGAGAATTGGCTGAGTGGTGTTTGGACCAGTTAGATGGCGTGCATAAAACTTGATTCCCATCTGCTTTCCTTACCCATTTTAGAGTTTTAGCTTTCCAGCCTTTGCTCATAGAGAACCACTAAGATAATTTTGGTTTGCTGGCCCGGAAAGTTCTTTGGCGCCAATCCACTGGCAGACACTTTAGTGATAAAGTTGTTTATTCCAAATATCACTCAAGTGACCGTGACCTTGTGAATAAACCTTTGTTTTAATTATTGTATAGACTCGCAACAGCAGACAAACAGTACAAACAGTTTTGCAGGGAACTGCGTAGGTTGTATACTTTAATTAATAAATAAATAAAAATGTAGACAGCCTGGTGTATCTTCTAGAGGTTCGAAATGTTATTTTATTAGACACAAATACCTATTAAGTTTAAAGAATTATTTATTGCCATAATGTACATTTGCCGAATGTTTTTAATCAGATTATTTATTTAATTATGAATTATTTATCGATACAGACATTAGCCTATTTAATTGGCAGTCACCTAACAGCTATTGTTCAGATTTTTCAAATTCTTCATGTAAATTCAGTCATACCAAGTGAGTAAGTGTATTTGGTATATTTATTTATCTACAATATCTACATCCATATTGTTAAAGTCCTATAATAATTTCAGATACTTAAGGTACCTACATTCCTCGGCAGCGACCAAAATCAGAGATGTTATTTCATAATTATCGTTATAAATATGGGTGTAGATAATGTAGTGTAATTAGCATATTTTATTACGTAATAGTAGCATAAACTACTATTAGTTTATTGCATTGTTATCTAATGATTATTGTGCAAAATATTCAAAGGTTTAATATGTTTGAAATAAATAAACCTGTTTGTAAACCTAAATCTAGTTCCATAAATGTTTATTGCCATCAATGTTACATAACATTGTTACCTATATATATAATAACATACTTTATAATGAAAATAGTGAAACTCTTCCATATAATATAACAACATGTTCAGGCTTGTATGAACGGCGACAAGAAGACCACGAACGTAACTTCACGTTCGACACGTCGAGGTAATGAAATAAACACTTTTCAAACGCCAGTAAGTCCCATTTTGTTATAATAACTGTATGGACGGTATTGCAATTGATATTAACAGACCTTGGAACAGTAGTTGACAGTATCCTGTTTATCCTATACGTGCGCGTAATACTCAATTGTTTGTTCTTGTACCTTTACCACGAGTTTACAATTTACAGTGCAGCGTAAACGGTTTGTACGGTGAATCTTTAGTTCTACAAAGTAACCGCTACCGAACACGTTATCTCATGGTAGGGGTATAGGTACCTATCATGTACCTAATAGTCGTTTTGACATACGTTCGTGCGTGGGACATCTGTCATCTGTCATGAGTACATGTTATAACCTAAATTCGATTAAAACTGAGATGACAGACCTCTCACGCACATTTATTGTATTTGAAAACTCCTATAACAATTAAGCGCAACAGATCAAACACACGTTTCCAAGAATCTACTTCACCCTTTAATTGCCAAAGTCGTTGTTGTTATTAAATAAGTGTCAGTCTAATTATTTACCAAGCAATCTTAAGTAGTTTCATAACTCATAATCAATCTCTTTAATTCTACGAATAATTATGATCAGTATTCACATTTAGGATATTCCTACTTAAAACATAATAATTAATAAAAACACCTATTTTTATACATATGTTTAAAAATTAGTATAAAAAAATCATAAGAATTTATTTAATTTTTATAAAAGTGGTTTTAACTCACGTCAAAATTGACAAGTATTAAAGATGTCGTAAATAATGATAAATACCGTTCCATTAATTACATTAAAAATCTTGAAATTAAATATTGATTCATTACACCTTTTAGAATATATCCTATATACCCGACATTTTTTTTTAAGAGTAAGTACTAAGTAGATCTATATTATAATATATAATTGAAGACAAGGTTGGCGCAGTGGTAGTACAGCTACCTACTGAGCCGGCGGTCCTGGATTCGAATCCCGGCAAGGACTCAAATATTTTGTACCTGGGTCATATGGATGTTCTATGTACTTAAGTAAATAAATATTTTTAGCTGTATATGTATGTATGTCGTCGCCTGGTGTCATGAGACAGGCCTTCATAAGCTTAATTTGGGACTAGATCCATATTTATTTATATTATTTATTTATAAAATATTTTTTTTTACCACTGTAAATACGTAATTTGTAATGTAGTTTAATTTAAATTTAATGTACTGTGTTAATTTTGTTATGAGTCATATGATACGTGAAATAAATGAATTTTAATTTTAATTGAATTTAATTTTAAATATTAAACGATTGATACAAATATCAAAGTAAAATGATCACCCTTTATAATATAAGGTGCTAAGGAATTAGATGCCAATATTTTAAGAAAAATTTAAATACGTAACCTGGCGAAAGAGACCGGGTCGCTTCCCGAGTCGCATTTTTGTATCAATGGTTTATTTATATTATTTATGTTATTTATATAATAACACGGAAAATCAAGTAAACAGTTACAAATGGAAATTTCCTTTCAGCTTATCGGTATAAAATGTATAGCGATGCTACCTATAGTTCGAGATACTTCACTATTATCATTGTTTCCTTCTTTATTAGTCATTTACAAGGAACAGGTTATACTTAAGTATACTGTTAGCCGTACTTCAGAACGCGCTGAGAGTAGGCTAGCAACACTACCCTCTATCAGAGAGGGATATAGACTTCCCGCCACGGTTACGGAGAGCGTCATAATTAGATCCTTAATCGATGGTCTGGTGAATTAATATTATGTGGAAAATATTAGTATCCAAGTATTTAGTGCATTTATCTTTTAATAGTACATATCTAATACTTATTACTATCATTTTTTACTTTGAAAAGTACGCGCCTAACAAAGTCATTCATGTAGGTATACAGGGTGGAAAAAGTCTATGGACCCAGGAGGGAAACTACCTTATCGTGAAGTAAATCATTCGTATAAATATTTAGAATACGTATAGGTATCGTGTATAATACAATAATTTTACTGGAAAGAGAACCCGGCTCGTGCATGGTATTTTTTTTATAGCTACGTCCGTTTCAACATAAAAAAAACATTGACCTTGGGTTCCGCGTGGCCTTTACAAGTTTTAAGTATGTTCGGTTTTAATGACGGCAAAACATTTTATACTATACGCTTCCATTACAGGTATGGACAGACACGGTAACAAATTGTACTGGACCGAGCGAGCGAAGTGTCTCTGTTTCATCATCATCATTTCAGCCACAGGACGTCCACTGCTGGACACAGGCCTCCTCAATAGACTTCCACATGGGCCGTATTGCTGCGACCCGCATCCAGCGAGTCCCCGCAACTCTAACCAGGTCGTCCGACCGTCTTGTGGGTGGCCGTCCTACACTGCGGTTGCCGGTACGTGGTCTCCACTCGAGAACCTTTCTGCCCCAACGGCCATCGGGCCTTGAGCTACGTGTCCTACCTATTGCCACTTCAGCTTGCTTACCCGGTTTGCTCTCTCTGTTTCATCTACACTAATAATTTTTTCCGATTTCCGACTGTTCTCGCCTACAGGTCACATTCCTCAACCGATTCTCATAAAATGTTGTAAGTAGGTTTGATAAGTAATATAGATATCATTTTTGTCGATTTTATTTAAATGGTGGAGAAACGGGTGTTTAAAAGGTTAAAAATGAGAAAAAACTGCCCTATCAAAACAATCTCGCGAGCAGAACAGAACAGCACAGGAGAATGACAACCGGGAGAGGTCCTAGTGGCAGGAAAGATTCAAGGAAGAAGACCAAGAGGAAGGAGGTCCATGCGCTGGACCGATCAGATTCAAGGCACAACGGTCACCAAGTTTCCCGACGCCGCACCATGCGGTCTGCAGTAGATCGAAATAAGTGGAGAGCGACCGTCCTAAGAGTCATAAATAGAGGCCACGACCCTCAGCAATGAGGGATACGACACATGACGAAGAAGAAAAGATATACAGGGTGATCAATCCAAAATGGGTCAGTGAGAAAACGAAAACAATAAGAGGTAGGGAAATCTGTTCTTAGGAACCATGGAATCGATTTTAGATTTAATACAAACTGCATTCAAATTTTTTATATAAACCTTATGTATTACCGGGAATTGAACCTGGTTAAAATTCTATAAGTAAAATATTGTGATAATAAAATTATGTAGGTATGAGATTTATAAAAAAAAATGCAGTTTTTAATAAATCTAAAATCGATACCATGGTTCCTAAGAACAGATTTCCCTATCTCTTATATTTTATGACTTCTCCCTACTGACCCATTTGGATTGATCACCCGGTATATTAGTGTATAAAATGTGGTACAATAATTATAGACGGTGTACATTGACAGGACCATTATATCAAGCAAGCCGTCAACTCCTTACCGCCATACTTGACAAACGATGGCTTTACCAGCACAGACGAATGGTCCGCCGGTCATTACCCCTGTCTAAGATGTGCTTTGATTTATCATCCCACAAGACTGCGCCATTAGCACTCGCTGTATAACTTGGGATATTCCACGTTTTCAACAGGCCGAGATATGTCTACTATAGTAATGTGATCTGTTTACCTTTGAAAGTCAATGTCAACTTTAATGTGGTTTGAATAGCAAAATTCGATGCACATACGTATAAGTAGGTAAATTCTGGCTGTTAGATTAGTTCTGATTACTCCTGTGACTAAGTTGCTATTCTATAAGGTTGATGCAAATAGTAGTAGGTACGTCGTGAGAAAACGTGTATGATAACTAGTGATAATTGATAACTGATTTAATCCGTTGAAAATTCCTTAAAAATCAATTTTATAGAATCTCCCTCTTCAGCCACTTTCCACTTGTTTTATAGGAGAACGGTGACATCATATAACTGTTATTTTTTTGTTTGTTCCAATACTTTGGGACTAATTGTAATAGTACATTACATCAGAGGCCGGGAAAATGAGGATTTCCGGCCAAGTAGGTATATACGAGATACGGATAGTGATACGAGGCCGGGAATCCGTTTTCACGACGAGGCATGTATAGTGCTTTTCTCAAACATACAATGAAATAAAAAAATATACTTCAAAGAACAACATTTTATTAATTGACAAATAGGGCATTTTAGTCTAACAACTAACCTTTAAAAACAAAACCTGCTTTTTGTCAAACCAGCCAGCTGTGTGAATGACCTTGTTGTTGAAACAAAAAAAAAAGTTACTTTGCAGGCCTAGGCCTGAAAAGCAGTATGAAATCCCTTTACAGTCCTCTCGAGTTGTTGCGCCCAAAAAGCGATACTTCCGAGCCTATTATAAGGACCGTAAAGACAATATTTCATTGCATAGAAAATGTATGTTTCCATTTCATTACAAAATAATATAATAAATATTAAGGAAAAATCTTACACAAAGCGACGATAATCCCAAACTAAGCAAGGCTTTAATGCTTGATTTGGATTATTCAGAAAAAACGGACAATTTATTTCAATAGTTCTTTACGTCAAAGTTCCATTGTACGAATGGGTTATTTGGACAACTCCAACGCTGCCTAGCATTTTGAAACTGTCTAATAATGCCATTACGAGATTTGTAAGGTGACAAAATTTCACAGTACTTTCGATATGTAGCTATAGAGGGAATACTATAAAGTTCGAAATCTTGAGTTCAAAACGTGCCGGGGTTCTTTCTTGTAGGCTTACTCGTAGTTCTTCGGGTTTCGTTCTTATTTGATAATTGTTTTCTACCCCTGTACTTTTTCTGTCAGTTATTTAGTTAGGAGTAACTATTAAAGTCTGTAAAAAGTCTTTACTGCCCAAAAAAAACTGCCAACGATGTTATAATGTCACCAAAACACTATTCCTTAGTACCACACATTACAAAATGTAAGTTTAAATAGTAGTCTATATTTAATGTTTTCTTAACGAACGTGTGATGAAATACTTCGCGTTATCAACTTTATAACCAGCTGCATTCACACAGTTTAAAAAAAGGATCTCTTCTACTTTTTTAAGTTGACTTTTGTGTATAGTGAACGTTCTCTTTTAGGGCAGACAGATGGATGTCAATAAAAAAAATGTTTATCAGACTATAATTATCCCACCAAAAACATTTCATGTAAAATTGGCGGCCAAGACTCACATGCTCATAACGCTTTTTCTGTAAAAAGTTATCAGATCCCTGGAAAAGCCAAGCCCCTAAGCCCTGAGTTTACTAATCCTACACCTTGGCTTCAAAGGTATGGCTTGGCCGTTTCATAAAGTAACGTAAATAAGTTCAACGGACCGTCTGGCCCATACGATATCAAGAAGTTAAGTTTATGTCTTCATGATAATATATATAAACTTAATTCCTTACCATATAGGCTTTACAGTCCATTAGACTTATTTACGGTATTTTATGAAACGGCGAAGCCATACCTTTGAAGCCAAGGTGTAGGATTAGTAAACTCAGGGCTTAGGGGCTTGGCTTTTCCAGGGATCTGATAACTTTTTACAGAAAAAGCGTTATGAGCATGTGAGTCTTGGCCGCCAATTTTACATGAAATGTTTTTGGTGGGATTTCATTTATTTTTGTAAGGTACCCTAGTTTTTTCATTTATTTGGGCCATAGCGTCTGTAAGTTAGTAGTAATAATAGCAAAAGCGTTATGAGCATGTGAGTCTTGGCCGCTAATTTTACATGAAATGTTTTTGGTGGGATCTCATTTCTTTTTGTAAAGTAGTTTTGAATTTTTAGGTTTTTTTTTTGTGCTGTAGCGTTTCTAGGTAAGTAGTAATAATTGTGTATTTAAGAAATACTTACGTTGACCCCATATATATACACATTTATCCCTCATTTTGGAAAACCCATACAAACTTTCATCCCCTTATTTAAAGGGTGGGGGGTGATTTTCTAAAAATCCTAGAACATGTATTTTATTATTTATAACAAGGAGTCCCTATATCAATTTTCAGACCTCTAGTATCAAAATTTGTAGAAGTCTCATACAAACTTCCTTCCCCTAGTTTAGGGGGTTGGGGTGTAAAAGTTCCAAGTTTCAGAATTATTCTATTGTTTATGTACTAAACCTAGCTTACATACCAAATTTCAGCTTTCTAGGTCATCGGGAAGTACCCCAGAGGTTTTGATACGTCAGTGTATAAGTGAGTGGCAAAATCGGCGTATTTTAGGTACCAATAAAACCTAAAGTAGAAAAGCTAGATCAATTTAATTAAGTACATTTTATATGTTCCCTAACTGCATCTTAACCTGTGAATTTGGGCGCTCTGGTGTTAACTGGGATGAAGCTATGAGGGTTTAAAAATTAGACGAAACGGTTCGAGAAAAGGTAGGTAGTGCCCCGCTTCTTTTTTGCTCGTCTTGGCGGGGGCACTACCGTGCCCCCAGATATAATAATTATTGTTTTTCATTTTGCTGGTTCCGAACGACAGCGTTTATTTGCTTTTTATTTAATAAATACCGAGTCGTAGAAAATGCCACTCGCGTTTTTGACCACTCTTACTCTTATACAACGGTTGCATAAAATACTATTTTGAATGGACAGCAATGCGACTAAGCTTCGAATTTTAAACTTCAGAATGACCTCCTAATCCTCTTTAGTTACATTTTGTATTATGACGTGCGATGCGTTGTTTTATTTTGCTGCCATTATGCAGTTGTACGTTGCTAATAGGAAGTCCCTGAACTGAAGACATGTATCACATTTCAAGTATGTAATTACGTCAATATAATCAATAGACAGCATAAGTGGACGATGCAATGAGTAATGTTCATACTATGTTTTAAGATTCAAGTTAAAACTACCTATAGTACAACATGAAAGAGTAGATAATTATATTAATAATATGAGTAATAAATAGGAACGTTACCATATATATATACATGTTGCGTGGGAGACACCCACACAACATCTTCCATCAACCGACACTCTTTTTTTAGGCTTTAACAATAAACGCCAATATTCAAATAAATACAGTACGATTATCTCCACTTTGACACTCGGCAACTCTCGACAATTATTGGGAGAAATTAGAACTACTAAGATTAGTTGCTGCATATTCATAACATCCCACTAGGAAATTCATACCTGGGATAACTCAGGGCACCTATACGAAAGAAACGTGGCAAAATATTTTATCGACAAAAAAAATATCGATGTTACTGTCAACATCTAATTTCATATTACTTATTTCTCCATATTTTCAAATAAAAAAAAATTAAAACGTGTATTTACATGTTTATTTAAAAAAAAAGTGTGTGTGTCAGCTCCGACGCACGACTGGAGTTTACTCTTCAGGCCAGGCGCGCACCACGATTTTTTTTTAGTCGCGCGATAATTTTGTCGCAGAAATAAGCGTACTTCTGGGTTTATGAAAATCGTGGTGCGCGCACTCTCATATAAACCCATATCTTGCATTTATGCGACAAAATTATCGCGCGACTAAAATCGTGGTGCGCGCCTGGCCTTAAGAACGATTATAAAATATATACTCAATACATTTATTGCACATAATGATTAGTAAATAGTTTAAGTATCACATTATGTACCCTGTTGGGTGCTGCAAACAAGAACAAGGTAGGCACTTACATAATATTAATATACGAGTATAATATACAGCAAAATTACAATATTTTACAAGGAAAATTTACTTCCGATTCATTTTTAACAAATTAGAGAGAGCATGAGTAGTAACTAAATAAGGAAGCGTGATGTAAAGCGCCCTCGAGCGGCTAGTTTAGTTACTACAGTCTGCAGTGCTACGGAAAAAAAACCGTATCTTACTATGAAATCCATACAAAGATACGACCTTTCTACCGTAGTATCGCAATACTTTTTTTTTTTTAATCTATTAATTAAGGAGCTTTGATCATTTTTATGAACATGCCAGCTCCAGCAGGCCTAATACACAACATCATTCATCTAAAAGACATAGATAAATAAAAACATAAACCGTATAAACTTGAAAATAACATGTACACGAAAACAACTAAATTTGTATACACTATTTACATAAAAAAAACTGTATACAAATTTAGCCGATTCCGATAAGGGTTCCGCCAATATTGAATTGAACATTACATTCAAGAAAGATCTGGTATTAGACCTAGCCATTTACATTAGACAAAAACAAACTTACAAAATCACCTTCCTTAAAAAAATCCTTAAATAAATCCAAAATCTCCTTAACAACAACTCCAAACAGCGTTTTAAAGTTCTCCTCCCAACTTTCGGTAGAAAGCAAAATATCCTTCGTCTTCTCAACCAGCCTTTCAAAAGTAATACGTCTCTTCTTCTTGTCCTTATTTTGTCTTTGATCTTCCATATCAGCCCGCTCAATAGTAGGCTGATTGACCAATAGACACTCGGACCTCTTCACATCTGTTACTCTTTTTGACTTCCGCGGCTTACGAACCTCTTGTTGTGGCTCGCTCTCTAATCTGTACTGACTTACTGATCGCTGGCCCTCAGCCTGACAGACAGAATCTTCAGACTCTTTAGATTGTAACGGCTTCGACAAAACAGCATCTCTATATGACTTTCCAAAACTTAAGTCATTCTCAAAAACAGATGGCGCATCCTGACTACAAACATCCGTATCCTTTTTTTCCTTATTTTGCATATACAACCAAAAAGCCCGTTTATATATACATCCCTCAGCAGACATAATCCTGCGAATTTCTAACTCCTTCACAAAAACCGGGCACGACTTATCTAAGGCCATATGGCTGCCTTTACAATTAATGCATCTAAAAATAGTCGTTTCGCAATTGGCATGCTCCCCGCCGCATTTCGGACAAGTAACTTTAGTAGTAGGACAAAACCTGCTCAGATGACCGAACTTCCAACATATTGAACATTGGGTAACCGGGAAAGTGTACTGATTTACCTTAAATCGGCAACCGTAGGCATAAACATATGGCGGTAAAGAAGTTCTCTTAAAACACAGACGAATAGCTTCAGCCTTAACCCAACGCCCATCATGATCCAAACGGTTCAGTCTACATATTGACAAAATGTCTTCAGACCCTTCAATATTCTTTAAAAATTCGTCTTCCTCAACCTCCTACTCAACCTGCCTTATAATTCCATAAGTGCAGCATGCCATATTAGACCAATAAGAACGTCTCGTCTCATTGTTAAACTCCTGAGAAGCCAGAAGCTTCTCCGCATCATCCTTAGAGTTAAACTGTATGCGAACTTTACGTGGACCCATAAACTTGACGGATAAAATTCCTTTTATACCCTTAAATTGCAGCAACTTTGCCAAACCAATCTGTTTCGGTAAATCTTCTTATGACACTATATAAACTTCAAATAGCTTGTCAGGCACACCGTCCGGCTCCAGCTGCGTTTTGGTGGTTGCTAAAACCCGCAAGCGTTTAGGTTTCCTGCCTATTGTGATAAAACTATCACTACAACCACAGCTTTCGTCGCTCAGACCACAAGCACGCTTCACCGCTATATGCCGCACATCCGACATGGACTCAGCGTCCGATACAATATCCGATTGACTCGGCCCTGCCTTATTATCAAACTCCACTTCAGATAGCCACGACGGAGCTGCCCGCTGCCCACATTCTAAAAGTGACGTATCACTCACGACACCTCGACTTGACTCACTCATCGCAAAAACAGCGAAAAGGACTTTAAAACTGAATTAACTTATAAATAAAATAAAATTTGATAAAATTTTCAACCGTCGCCTTTGACAACCAAACGTCAATCCTCGCAATACTTATATTTTTGGAACGTATCTGCCGTGCTAATTTAAAAAGTCGTATCTCAGTATACGATCGGGGTAAAAATACGACTTCTTAATTTAGCAGGTTATGCGTTAAGCGTTCATTTATTCATTCATTTATTCATTGATTGCATCCATGGTACAAAGATATTATCACATATGAATACAGTTTCTCATGGGCCCTGATAGGGCGTAGCAATTATACATTATACCTATAGTGTAAGATAATACAATTTATAACACATTACATTTTCAAATATTCAATTATTATATAGACAATTTTTAACACATACAATTAATTCAATTATGACATAGTTATTCGTGTAATTCAATTTGATTATCTATCGATTTTATTTATAATTATAACATATACATTAATTAATTAAATAGAAATAAAAATTAAATATTTTATGAGCTTGCGTCATCAAAAAAATCTTGCAGGGTGTAATAACATTTTTCTATAAGAAAGTCCTTCAACCGTCTATTGAACTGCTGTTCCGTTGTTTGTTCTTTTATATCCTCGCTTATTTTATTATAAATTTTTATTGCCATCGCGTTTGGGCTGGTTTTGTGTAGTTTAAGTCTGGATCTCGTGGTTGATGCCAAATTGTTTTTATACCTAGTTTCAAAACGCCGTGGTCGATCTTTCAATTTCGAAAAAAATTGTGGATAATTTCTAACAAATTTACAGATTTCTAGAATATAGATCGAAGTCAGTGTCAGAATTTCGTATTCGACGAAATACGGTTTACAGCTATCCATATTTTTTATGTTCGCCAATATCCGTATGCACTTTTTCTGGAGAATAAATAGTTCGTTGATATCTGTGCTATTGCCCCAAAGGATAATACCATATTTTAGCCATGAGTAAGCGTAAGCGTAATATGCGTTTAAGGCGCATCGAAAGTTTGTAGACTTTTTTAATTCCCTTAACGCGTATAGGAATTTTGAAAGCTTATTTTTAATTTTTTGGATGTGTGGCTTCCAAATAATATGTGTGTCAATGTCCAATCCGAGAAGGGTAAAAGTGTCTACACATTCTAGTTTCGATCCGTTAAAACAAAAATCAATTTCCAACGACTTTTTTTGGTGTGGCCTAAATTGCATAATTTTCGTTTTTAAAAAATTAATTTCTAAGTTATGATCATGCATCCAGTCTGTTAGTTTAGTCAATATCATACTCAGTTCTATGTTTAAATTTTGATCATTCTCACATGACGTTAGAACCGAGATATCGTCCGCAAAAAGGACACAAGACTGATTGAGAGTTTTTGGAAGGTCGTTAATATATATTAAAAAAAGTAAACAGCCGATTACGCTCCCTTGCGGGATTGAGTTTGTAACGAGTTGCGCGTCTGATCTTACGAAACTGATCGTCCCGGTTTGGTGGTCAGCATGCTGGAGTTCGACGTATTGGGCCCGATTTTCTAGGTAAGAGGTGAACCATTTCAGTGTTGTTCCTCGGACGCCTATACTATTTAACTTATGAACATTGAGGTATTATTTATAATAGAGCCACAGACCCGAACAAAAGTGTCGAAAAAAGTGGCACTGCTGTCATGTTCAAGTAGATGCTAATAACGCTTATTTATAATTTACATCAACATAATTACTTCGTACAAAATAACTCTTTAATCAAACGTTTAAGTGTCAAATTGGCTTACGTACTTATTACCCCAAATATTTTTCGTGTAAATTAACTTTTTTAGCGTATTCTGACTCATGTCTCTTGTCAAACTTGGAACATGGCACGAATGGAGCAGATTTTAATAGTTTTACATACTAAAAATATTTTCATTATTATTTTATTTAGGTTTAAAATATATTTGTTGTTTGAACTAAATAAACTCGTAAATTGTTAATAACAAATTAAGTTACGTTTTTATTTAACAACTGCATAAAAGGGTCCCGACAATGCATAGAAGGGAACAGTAATAATGACATTATGATTTCTCAACTCATCTTGTTCTAGTATGTGAAATGAGAGTAAGGCAAGTGCAAAATATTAACATTTTTAACCCTTTAAAGTTTGATGGCGTGGCGTGAAAGTCGGTGGCGCAGTATGCACGGCAGCACACATTGTCTTTAGGTGTTCTTGGCGTTCAAAGGTTTAAACTGACAGTGTCTAGACTCTGAGACAAAATAAAACAATGACAACAGAGCATTTTTTTTATTAATTTATTAATGTAACCTGTATGATCTGCCTGTAAAAGGCATATGTTCATAACACTGGCTCACTCGCCGCCGCACACAGCAATGTCATGCGTCTACCCTAGCCCTCGGCTCGCGTGTAACTAAACGCAGCATCCTATGTGACGTGCGCCTGAGACAGTGTACCTATATCTATTTATTTATAGATACCTACTACCACAAACCGTACATAACCATTTTACGCTTCTTTTGTATACTTACATTGTCATTTTTTTACGTTTTTATTGAGATATTAAAGCTGTGTTGAGTGAAAGACTTTTACGCTTCTTTTGATTAAACATAAAAAAAACATGATTATGCCGAACGAACACACGAGAGACGAATTATTTGGCTGAAATTATTCTTGACGTCTGTCTCTTACTAAACGTGACCTAAATTTTTCACGTTGTTTAGAATCGCGTGGGAATTTTTAATAACAAAAATAGGATAATTTATTTATTGGACTCCTTTATTAATTAATAAAATATAAATCTATAGCGACTCCTTAGATTTTTGTTCTGTGATGAGGTGCATTTTGTAGGGACAAAGTTAATAATTCTAATCTAAAATATACTATGATTTTACATAGGATTCGTTAATTAATCAATAGAATCTGCGTAAAAAAGAATATTCCGACCTTTTTCTTTATTTTATAGCTGTTATTTCTGAAAATTTTCACTGAAAATTAAGTCATTTTTGAGACCCGTCACGTGTCATGGTCTAAACGAGACTGATCGCCCAACTAATGCGATTTGTAATTTTGCATTAGTTGGGAGGGTGCCACTTTTTCCGTCGGATTGTGTGTCCATGTAATTAATACGTCAATGCTTATGAAGTAATATTTTGTATTGGACCCTATCGTAGGCTTTTGACATATCGAGAAGAATACCTATTGCGTATTTTTTATCGTTAAGGATATTTAGTACTTCTTGCATAAATTTATAAGTAGCTAGGACAGTAGATCGATTCCTACGAAAACCATTTTGACTTTCATCAAATATTGTATATTTTTCGCAAAAAGAGTATAAACGCTTACACATAGCTGCTTCGAAGATTTTAGAAGAAGTCGGCAATAGTGCGATAGGTCGATAATTATTGGGGTTTGTTTTTTCTCCTTTTTTGTAAACAGGTTTTATTATGGATGTTTTCAAACGATCCGGAAATACACCATCAGAGAAGGATTGATTTATCAACATAAAATACGGTAATGTCAATTCATCGGCACAGCTCCTAATGAGCGTCGGTGGTAGTTCGTCAATGCCGTAACTGCGCTTGTTTTTTAGGTGCCGTATGATAGCATTTACTTCGCGCGGCTCGACGGGCCGGAGGTACATCGAGTTGACCGAGCGGGCCGCCGGCCGCCCGCGCGCCTGACATGCCCCGCTCACTCCACCGATAGATGTAAAGAATGCATTGAATGCGTTTGCTACTAGTTTTGGGTCGGACGTAAGATTATTGTGGATCGCCAGTTCAATATTATGATGCGATTTTTTCGGAATTTTATTCGTACGTTCTTTTATTATTCTCCACATTGATTTAGATATATTTTCTGATTTGCTAATTTCATTTATATATTGCAGTTTTTTTGACTTTATAATGACACGTTTTAGTAGTTTCTCATAGGATTTATAGTGTTTAGTAAGTATTGGATTTCTTGTATATGAGACTAAAATCTTTAAATATCTTTTATTTTTACACGACCTTTTTATTCCTTTTGTGATCCATGTCTTTTTTTTTTTTGGTTTTAACGTTATCTGTTTTAATGGTATGCATTGATTTAAGATATCTTTTAATATATTCTCAAAATTGTTATAGTTAGTATTTAGACTGTTGTTAGAGTTAATTATAAGATGCCAATTTATTTTTTGTAGTTCTAGTTTAAATTTGGAAATGCTTTCATGGTTAAATAATCTCTTGCGTATTTTCCAGAAAGTGTTTGGTTTTATTGATTTAGTCGTAGACGTGGATATAATGGTTGCTTTATGATCAGAAAAACCTAAATCCTCCACTTGTATGTTTAAATCTTTATCAATAAAATTTGTGAATACCAAGTCAAGGCAAGTAGATGATGTACTTGTTACACGTGTCGGTTCTTTGACGTGTTGAACATAATTATACCGCAGCATGCAGTTCAATAGGGTCGAGGTGTCTTTATCGTTGCATAGAATATTGGTATTGAAATCACCACCTAAGATAATATTTTTCTTACTATATTTTTTACTTAAATGTTTCAAAACAAGTTTTAATTGCGTGTAAAATACATCAGTTTCCCTGTTATTCCAATAAATTACAATTACGATTACATTCAGTTTAGTCAGTTCGACTGCAGCGATTTCTATGACATATTCAATAGAATGATCCACAATGTCCTTTCGCTCCTCGTACTCCACCTCGTCGCGCAGCAGTATGCACGCGCCGCCTCCCGCGTAGTTCGCGCGCGTTATAGACTAAGCTCCCGATATAAAATGACCTTCACAGAGATGCTTATTTGATGAAATGTATTTTATATTTAGTTTAAAATGTCAATAAATATAATGCATATGGGTTGCCTAACAAATTTTAGTCCAGGGTATGTTTAGTTTAAAATTAAAAAAAATTTTTTTTTAACATTTCACCGATTTGATTATTAGATAAATTCATAATTAAATAATCTTTAATTTTATTTAATTTCAATTCAACAATCAGACCTTTGCAAAATGCTAGTAGGTATAGATTTACCTGTTTATACCTGGCTACCCAATAGTTGTGACGGGAAAAGAATAGGCAACCTAACGTTTGCATATTCTATGGGCTTCATACTTTCGATTGGTATAGAATTTATCTAATATTAATCAAACCGGTGAAATGTTTAAAACAATTTTTTTTATTATTAATTAAACATACCCTGGACTAAAATTTGTTAGGCAACCCATATGCAATATAATTATTGACATATTAAATTAAATATAAAATACATTTCATCAAATAAACATCTCGGTGAAGGTTATTTTATATCGGGACCTTAGTCTATAACGCTTAACGCATAACCTGCTAAATTACGAAGTCGTATTTTTACCCCGATCGTATACTGAGATACGACTTTTTAAATTAGCACGGCAGATACGTTCGATTTTACACCCCATATTTTTCATACCCCGGGCTTATATATGAAAATCGATTCTTAAGGAGTAAACTCCAATAATTTTCATAATATACGTAAATTGTCATTTTGATTGAAATGACATCCTAATACTTTTATTATCTTAATTTAAGAGGCTCAATATCAGATCAGATATGACATCGAACCTCTTTAAAGTAGGTAATCGAGAATGTTCAATGAGCACATAATACGAGTATATTAATTTAATTATATCGACATCTTTTTTATCGATATCCTATCCGTAGAACGTGCCCCGAGTTAGCACAGGTATGGAAATTACAGTCTAAAACAGTAATGTAACACCTGCCAAAATGTCATCCAAAATCAAAGTTAAATATTGATCCTGATGTTATAAATATAATGAAGTGTACCCGACACCCGCCCGCTGCCGTCATTTATATGTCAGAATGGACGTCAACGGATGAAACCGGATTACGTTGTTTTATTGAACTATCCCAACCAGCAAACCTGGGGCCTAGTGATGTTTGCGTTTATCGGTATCTTATCTCAATCAGGAACATTGTTTCCCATCTATAACGTTTCATCTAAATTTTCATTTGTCGGAAAGTATTTTTTTCCTGAAACCCGTAATATTTGCAGGATTTTATTAACATCGTTTTTAAGAACACAATAGGTTAGGTTAGGTTTGTTTTATAATTTTAAAATTTTGAAAAAATAACAGTTTTGAATGGCTTTCGGACAAATGAAAATTTGGCGAAACGTTACAGATGGGGAACAAAAATTACTGTTTCAGATCGGTAACCTTTATCATGTGATAAATAAGTGACAAAGCTGTCACTCGCACTCACATTTTGTCAAAACGTAACGGGCTTCCGGTCCGTTACTCAAGATGGCCGCATGCGTTTAAGTTTCGTTGTTCGTTATTTATTCATTTTTAGGGTTCCGTACCCAAAGGGTAAAAACGGGACCCTATTACTGAGACTTCGCTGTCCGTCCGTCCGTCCGTCCGTCCGTCCGTCTGTCACCAGGCTGTATCTCAAGAACGTTGATAGCTAGACAGTTGAATTTTTCACAGATGATGTATTTATTTCTATTGCCGCTGTAACAACAAATACTAAAAATAAAATAAAATAAATATTTAAGGGGGCTCCCATACAACAAACTTGTTATACCTATATATATATATATACACGATGATTTTTAATTGGTGATCAGGTACCAACTTTTCTAACTCAGTAAATGATGGCGGTCATGTTAAAGTCATAATTACATGAAAACAAAGTTTTATTTTTCTATGATAATTTTTATTTTGAAACCAATTTTGCCTTAAATTCCTTGTCACCCTACTAATCGGTATTTTTCAGATTACAACCTTTTAATCATTTAATTGCAATGACAATTTATGAGTACATAATAACTTGTCATTGTCATTGTCATTACCTATACAAAGTCGTAGAAAATTTGGTAAAATTTCCCGACAACACTTGTCGTAGGTACTCGTATCGTACTTCAATAATTTATGTAGGATGAACATGTATCTAGTGGTTATTAGTTTTAATTATGTTTCAACTTTTAATTAATTAAACAGTGAGATAATTGCTTGAGACTTCGCCTATTAAGTTTAATTTTAGCGGGATAATAATATTTTCCTACTCCTGATCACCGATTAAGAATCATCGTGTATATATATATATATAGGTACGGAACCCTTCATGCGCGAGTTGGACTCGCACTTGCCCAATTTTTGTTGTTCAATGTGTAGTATTGATAGCGTATTGTGCAGTGATCTAACGTATGAGTATGAGTGAATAGCTAATGAAGAATTCAACTTGAAGCGTTCAAAGCTCTTCCTGGGTCAAGGCCCGATAGACCGTGTGGTTTTTTGTAAATCGCTATCACTTTACAAAAAGCACGATTTTCTCAACTCACCGTACAACGTGGTATCAATCCTCTATCTAGTCGCCGAGTGCGATTGGCAACGAGACATTGGCAGTAATGGTCGCTTAACTGTGACAGGTTGCTATTAAAAAAAAATGTGACGGATGCTTTGTCACATATATATCGCGTGATAAAAGCAATCATCATAGGCCCACTGGTGCAAACTACAGATCCAAATAGTACATTACCGCCCGTAGTTTGTCTAAAGTTTATTTGCCTTGGTCAGGAAGGGAGATTTTCTCCCCGTAGCTTAGCGTAGCGGGTACACAATCCCACTTACGGCCCAGGTTGACGTAAAAGTTATTCACAGGTGTATTGCACAAGAATCTGTATTTTTCCTTTATTTAGAGCCAAAATACAATTACAAGATACGACATCGCATCGTCGTACGACGCGACATCGTGCCACGATGCGACGTCGTGAGATTGTAAAATGAATTTTAATTTTGCATCTCGATAAAGTTAATTTTGGATTTATGCATTTCTAAGACACGACGTCGCGTCGTAGCACGATGTCGCGTCATACGACGAATCGATTTCGTGTCTTGTAGGTAATTCTGTTTTGCCCCTTAGACTTGAGAAAGTTGCTGTTTTTGAAATTTTGTTCTGGTGTCATAATCCCCTAAAATAAATTATAAGTAAGAGTAGGTAAATTAGAAACATCCTACAATACAATGCGGATATTGTATATACTGAGGTAAATCTGATAATATATCATACCTGAATCCGATTATTTTGATTACAGTTCTAATAGGCTTAGCACAATTTTTGGAAGAACATGAAATTATATTTTTCGATATTCCTTGCTGTCTGTAGTTCATAAAATTGTCTAAAATCTACAATCTGTAATTCTTTAATTTTTCTTTACGAATGTAAATTTAAATAAATCTCCATAATAGTGGCTGAAGACCCTTTGCCTTCGAAACTTAATAAAAAAAAATTGGGCAAGTGCGAGTCCGACTCGCGCATGAAGGGTTCCATAAAACAAGTTTGTTGTATGGGAGCCCCCCTTAAAAGTGTCATGGGTCAACATTGACGTGTGTCAAAATATCAACGGTTAGACATGGACAAGTGCCAACCATCACCTTTTTTTATTATGCTTCGAAGGCAAAGACCTCTCCAGCCACTATTATTGAGAACTGTCAAATTGACCATTTCGGAAAAAAACTATGGTAAAGAAAAATTAATCCTTACGACAAGGAATATCAAAATTAAATATTTTTATGGTCCTCCAAAAAATTTTACCCAGCCTATTCTCTAATCGATGCGGATTATTGTTTCATCCAACGATTCCCTGCTAATTAATTAAATTACTTTTAATTCCTGCGGGCATTTGATATAAATTGCGATTATAATTGAATATTGGATTTATTTCCACTTGGCACTGATAATGCTTTTATAAAAATTAAAAATTAAAGTTCTAATTATAATACATTACTGGTAGGTATAGACTAGTAGGTAGGTATAGTGATACGAAGCCGGCAAGCCCTTTTCACAGCTAAGGTATAATGGTTTTTTCAAACATACAATCAAATAAAAAAACACGTCAATTAAAAAATATAGTTGCAGCTGCTGTTTAGCATATACTTGAAAACAGACGCCATGTTTAAAAAAATACTTCTCGGCCTCTGCCTCCAATTTTGTAGGAAATTCTATTACAGTTCTCTCGAGTTGTTCAGTCTGAAATGTGATACTTCGAAGCCTGTTATAACGCACGTTAAGACGACATTGCATTGCATGTTTGAGAAAAACATTTAATAAATGTTTACCTTGTCTAAACATTATTCTACAAATTATCATTTAATACACGCTATTTGCAGAAGTCGCTTAACAAATGTTGTTCAGTTCGAAGGGCAGAATCTATATATTAACTTATTGCTGATCATAAATTGTTTTATCTATATTGCAAGCATGCCTTGGATTAAACAAAAGATAACATGTACCTAGATAAAAGTGTGTATAAACAAGACGCGTCTTGTTTATACACACAAGTCTTATCACTAGACATAGCATTGTATCTTATCTGCTTGTTAAGAAAATTCCTTATAATATATATAATATACTATAGTTAACTATACAAACATATTCCATAGATATTATCACTAAACAGTGTAAACTAATGCTGTCTGGAGTGGAGCTGTGCAAAATGGACCAATTAAATTCCTCAGATTTAAAGCGTGACCAAAAATATATTAGGATTGTCAGAAGGGGGCTTTTCATAAGATTTATAAGGCAACATTTTTTCAACCAATCGCAACCGCACTATAATGCCATTAGTTTAAATACATGTCAGTTCTCCATAACCTCGTAATATCATTTAATGGAATGCACTATTTTCCTGACTGTTTTTCGTGTACACACACTTTATTTTTAATATTACGTTCACGACAATGAATGGTTTTTGGCATTTTCTTTGGATATTTTTTAAATATTTGCCATTTAAAGAAACCACCACATATAATATTTACATTATTGACAAACCATCATAAAATCATTGACAGTATAAGAAATTAGTTCCAGTGAAATTCCGCAATATGGCGCATCCTCATATGGTCAGGCTTTAAATGCACTTCTTTAGGCCTTCAGAGAGACGCAGCCTGATTGGTTAATTTCCTCGGTTATGTATAAGATTTATAAAAAAAAAAACTTGAATGTAGTTCCTATAAAATCTAAAATCGACGCCATGGTTCCTAAGAACAGATTTCCCTATGTCTTATAGTTTGTGACTTCTCCCTACTGACCCATTTGGATCGAGCACCCTGTATATTTAGCGTTACTTCCTTAAACCTTAGTAGTTCAGTAGCTAACGTAACTCCACGTTTAACAAGAATATCTCAGCTTTTTCTTTCCCTCAAAGTGGCCTGAGACAGATGGCCAAATCGCGTGTTCGACTACATGTACACCAAACTTCTTGTGCTATGAAGTAAGCCAAGAAAGACTCTCAGTCAAACGGGTTAGGAATATAGTCGGGTCATGGGTAAATTGGCAGTTCCTGGTACGATGTTGCCTGTCATTAGCTACGGTGATGGAGCGAACGACTCTTTCGATCCTTTTAAACATAAGCGGGAATGATCGACGGTGTTTTAAGCCTGTGCAAAAATTAGGGGTTGAGTGTAATGACAGATGGGTAACACATTTGGACCTACTTGGGCAAATATTTATTTTGTTGTCGATTTCGTTTTTTTCTCAGATTTCAATAAAATTTGGTGAGGTGGTAAAGTTGTTTCTTCTGGCCATGGTAAGCCCAATTTCACGAAATGTCCTACAATTTTTTCTCTATAGTTCTAGTTACACAAAATGTATGTACTACAGAAATTGGCCCATGGGCCACTTTGTAGCTAGCTACCATGGGCCAATTTTTATTTTGTTGTCAAATTATTTATTTTTCATTTCGAGCTTAATTTTAGTACGAAATATGAACTAGGTAAGTTAAAAAAATCCATAAATTTTTTGTAAGTCAATGGAAAATTTTGTAGGACATATCGTGAAATTGGGCTTGCCTTGTTCAGAATTAATAGTAAAGTTGTTAGTCCGCTGTTTTCTAACATAATTGTGCGCATCGGGTTACAAGCATGAAAGTTCTACCACAGATAGAGTGTTTCACGGTGATTATTTTAAGATGTGGAGGGAAGTCAGATTCGTCCCCTGTGAGGCGGGAGAGCGGAGTGAATACGGTCAAGTATCCTTCTTTTCTTTCTTTATTGCTGGTCAGTTAAGTCTACCAGGACGTGTTTGGTATCGTTTTCGTGTAAAAAAAATATCAGAAATTCATTTTTTATGTTATTTTTGTATAGTTCTATATAAAAATATGGGTGTAATGGCCGAAAAGCCAAAAATCACAAGAAGTTTTTTTTATTTAGTGAAATAAATTAGTTCAATTTCGTAAACATTTTCAAATTATTATTATTATTTCAAAAAGTTCATTTAATCTGGTTTCTAAAAATATTGCATGCATGTTGGGCACTTCTCATACAAACAATAACTTAAAATATATCTTTACGTCGGCGTAACCAACGTAAATCTCCGAACGCATATTATTTCGCTTCATTAAATACATTAAATACTGATTATTAACATGCGCTTACATATAATATTTACTATATACGTCCTAGAAAAACCAATTAATGTAATTAAAACAATTTTTTTTTTTGCTAATGTATCACGAGCACACGGGCTAATCTCAACATCAACAATTTATTTAAGTTACTGTTTGTATGAAGAGTGCCCAATATTTATATATTTTTAAAAACAAAATAAAATTTGCTATTTTGCAATATTTTTCTTAGTTGTAAATATTCAGGAAATATAACTAATTTATCTGCCTGAATAAAAAAAACTTGTTGTGATTTTTACAATTTCGGAAATACAACCATATTTTTATATGGTACTATGAATAAATAACATGAAAAATGAATTTCTGATATCGTTTTACACGAAAACAATACCACACAAGTCCTAGTGGCGTTATCTGATCAGTAATATAAAAAGAAAAAGAAGACTCCTTTGTCCTATTCACCCCGCTTTCCCGCCACACAGGGGCCGAATCTGACTTCCTTCCACATCTGAAAATAATCACCGCAGAATACTCTATCTGTGGTAGAAATTTGGTGGTTGTATCCCGATGTACACAATTTCGCGACTTAGCAAAATGTACTAGAACGCGCAGGCTAAGCTTTACATCAACATTTTTTCCAAGGTACTTTTTGTACCAGATGTGCCCAATATGTAAACATTTTTAAAAACAAGATTAAATTTTCTGTTTAGTAATATTTTTTTAAATTGTAAATATTCAGGATAGATAACTTATTTATCGTTCTGAATAAAAAAAACTTGTTGTGATTTTTACTTTTTCGGCAATAAACCCAAATTTTTATATGAAACTATTCTTAAATAACATGAAAAATTAATAGGTGATATCTATTTTACACGAAAACGATATCGCACAAGCCCTAATAGCCTTAACTGCTCAGTAATAAAAAAAAGAAAAAGAACAGTACTTGGTCCTCTTCACCCTGCTCTCCCACCACACAGGGGACGAATCTGACTTCCCTCCACATCTGAAAATAATCACCGTGAAACGCTCTATGTGTGCTAGAAATTTCATGCTTGTAACCCGATGCGCACAATTTCGCGGCTTAGCAACTCTACTATAAGCAACTTTAAGTCACCAAATTTTTATGAAATCTGAAAAAAAAACTAAATCGAAAACAAAATAAAAATTTGCCCACTTCACTATAATTATGCTGCTAATGAAAAACATATAACACAGAATTCGAGATTTTTCACCCCACGTTTTCTTTAGATTTTGGATATTTAAGGTATTTTATACTCAGTATCACTTGCCGTTTTGATCTAGTTTGTAGAAAAAGGTGTCCTCATGCAGGTATACATTTGATTTGATTGCACGCTACCGTACAAAAATAGGCATCTCTTTCTATTTTTTTTTGCCATACAAATATGATATATCTGTTAAAAATAACTTTAAAATTCTAATCGAGCTACGATGTGAATGCTACAATATATTTAATACAGTAATAAATACACTTAAATTTACAAAGCGACTGATTCTCGAAATAATTCTGATCAAGTGCAATTTACAATATTTCATTTATTTAACCGGGCTGTTTTCCGATACTATCTAATAAAGGATAAAAACGAAATATTACCACATTTTTAAATTTTCGAAAACATCCCAATTTGTGATGGAAAAGTTCATTTGAAACGCTCCTCATTTTAAAAGAGCGTAGGCGACCTAATTCACAGCGCAGAAAATCATACAGTCGGACTAATTACTAAGACGGATTTAGTTTGTGTTTTGTAAGTGTAAAATTTTCCGCATGGGGTCATGTAGAGGGCCGGTTCTTAGATGACGCTGCTTACATTTTTTTTTCATCATCATCATTTCAGCCACAGGACGTCCACTGCTGAACATAGGCCTCCGCCTGTGACTTCCAGATCGGCCGGTTGGAAGCGGCCTGCATCCAGCGGCTTCCTGCGACCTTTACCAGTTCGTCTGTCCTCGTGGGTGGAAGTCCCACGCTGCGCTTGCCGGTGCGTGACCTGCATTCGAGAACCTTTCTGCCGCATCGGCCGTCAGTTCTACGTGCTATGTGCCCCGCCCACTGCCACTTTAGCTTGCTAATCCGTCGGGCTATATCAGCGACTTTTGTTCGTTCACGGATCTCCTAATTTCTGATTTGATACTTTTTTATATTTTTAAAAACTAGTCGGTAAATTGATATGATAATACTAGTTTTGAGTTCTGTGATAAATAAATAATGAAATTATTTAAAACTGAACACTATTTGATTTGAAACAATACTTTTATCTGCCCTTTCTTTAGGTTAACTACGTATTTTATACAGTAAAGTTTTCTTTAGTGCGTTTACAAGAGATATTTCGAAACAACAAACCTAGAAACCTTCACTATTCAAAAGAATCAGAAGCCAATATATTCATAATCATAGCTGTTCGTTTATCACGCATTAACACATAAAGAGTATATCGCGCGATCACCAATAAAAACCTTTAAATCCCCATAAAAACATCATCCACTTCCCAATTTCTGGTAATCACGGCAGGAATAACACTAAACCCGCAATCGTCCGTAACGTGCAGGATATAAAGCATAATATGGCATATCAAGTGGGTAATGCGTCCATTATTCGTTTATCGGCACTTGGGCTATAAAAACAATGATATTAAATATTTATATTACTCGAGTTCTTCAGACAGGCGCCGGGAAGTTATCGTAATAGAACATTTCTGCCAAGTGTTGGCGCTAGAGGCCTCACTTCACTATCACTACATAGTATAAAACAAAGTCGCTTCTGTCCGTCTGTCCGTATGTATGCTTAGATCTTTAAAACTACGCAACGGATTTTGATGCGTTTTTTTGTAATAGTGGTTTAAGAGGAAGGTTTATATATATATGTATAATACATAGTAGAGAAACACATCATTTTAGAGGTTTCTATTTACACCCGTGCGAAGCCGGGGCGGGTCGCTAGTATTGAATAAACTAAAATTTAAATTATTTGAATGGAACGGAATGAAAGGGAAATTTAGGAATTAATTGGCGTATCGTATTGTGTGGCATAAAATTGTTAACCGTAATTCTGAAATTTATTAAGTTTACTAAAGTTTTGAGAGGAAAATCCATTTGCTTAGGTTAGGTAAGGTTTGTTTTATAACAATTCTGATTAGTTCTCTAGCAGAGTTGGGCAAATGTTATTTTGAATGAGAAAAACCGGTCAAGTGCGAGTCGGACTCGCGCACCAAGGGTTCCGTACAAACACTTTCCATCCTTAAGTGATTGCTTATTTTCAGTATTTGTTGCTATAGCGGCAATAGAAATACATCATCTGTGAAAATTTCAACTGTCTAGCTATCACCGTTCTTGAGATACAGCCTGGTGACAGACGGACGGACGGACGGACGGACAGAAGGACGGACAGCGAAGTCTCAGTAACAGGGTCCCGTTTTTACCCTTTGGGTACGGAACCCTAATAAAAATTAACGGCCAGACGTCATTCACATAAAAAACATAATCAAATGTAATTTATTTATGGCGTGAAATAAGATAAATCAATTTGACGTCATTCTGATGACCGCTATCGCTAATTTGTTTGTTAGGAGGCCGTATTCCTTTGAAAACTTATTTTTTTCATATTATGACAAATACATATCGATAATTTCAACCAATTTTTTGAAGTGAATAATACTTTCCCCCGATTTCTAGGTAGTAACATAGCTATTTCATGCTTACATTGCGTGCAGTCGAAAATAAGTTGAACAAAACTAATTTACCGCGTGAATTTAGTCAATTTCAGGCAGAAATTGGATGAGGGCGGCGAAAGACCGATCATTGTGGAGAACTTTGGGGTAGGCCTTTGTCCAGCAGTGGTCGTCTTTTGGATGATACGATGATGATGTGTATGTATATTATGGACAATGCTATAATGTCGGATCATAAAGATAAATGTATAAAAGGAGGCCGAGAGCCCGTGTGCCATAATTACTGCCATTGCAAATAAAAGCTTTTTAAAACATTTTCAGCCTCAACTTCAGACCACTGTGAAATGTGTTTAAAATATTTTATTGGAGTAAGCACGGTTACTCAAAATTCGTTGGGGATTCAACAAATAATTATCTGTCTATTATGAGTATATCCCGGGATTTCCGGTGCACTGATGTTTTTGTTTGTTGCTTTCACTTCTTGCTGATCTTAACAAGAGGTATTTTGCCAATGACGACGTTGGACATATCACACGCGAGGAGATTGATCGGCAGAAATATTAGATTTTGTGATGGATTAATGTCATGTAGGAGACCTAAAACAAATAACATTTGTGTTTAGGACTGCAGAGACAACACAAGAAATTTGAACAGTTATTAATAAAAAGAGCGGGAAGAGAATGACAATAAGTAGGGCATGCCAACATATAGGAGAATCAGGAAAGACGAAAAGTAAGATAAAAATTGCGCTTTATAGTCTAACAGTAGCACTAGGCTGACGGTAGACGCCATATCATTTGTGCACCGAAAACCTCGAGGTATGATTATGAGGACGAAAAATATTCTTTAAAAAAGTATTCTTGGAGAACCAATTTTTGGGCTGTAATAAGTAACATATCTATAATAGTACATTTTTTGCCAAGCTATTATATACATCTCTGACTTCTTGACGAGATCTCCGAAGTGGCTAATTTGCCAAGTTAAGTCTGACCAGAAATATATGAGGATGCGCCATATTGCGGAATTTCCCTGGAAGTAATTTCTTACACTGGCAATGATTTTATGATGGTTTGTCAACATCATTCGTGGTGGTTTCTTTGAGAGATAAATATTTAAAAATATCCAAAGAAATGCCGAAAACTATTCACAGTCGTCAACGTAATATTTTAAATAAAGTGTACACGCGTTTACTACACGAAAAACAGTTAGGAAAAGAGTGCATTCCATTAAATGATATTACGAGGTTAAGCCTATGGTTAAACTGACAGATATTTAAACTAACGGCATTATAGTGCGGTTGCGATTGGTTGAAAAATTGTTGCCATATAAATTTTATAAACAGCGCCGTCTTGACAATTCTCGTGGTCAGGATTTATATCGCCATGTCATGTCACTTTCATTCAGCTGAAATCGCAAATATGACTTTTTAACCCTTAAACCCTTTTTTTTCTTCGGTGGTTATTCAAAGTTCTGGCAGTTATGTACGGTTCAATTGATTTTTTGAATGATTATTAACGGAGACATTTTTTTAATTTTCCTTGAGATTACCGGCATATATTTGCATTATATGATGGCAATATATTTGCCGCTGTCCGTGAAGCGACTGACAATTCGTAGTAGTTCAGCCATAAAATAATTTATGGGGACACAGCGATGATGTAATTTATTATGAAAACATAATATTTCATCACCACCATAATCTTCGAAAGCCTAATATTATGACTAACAAAATCAGATGAATTTTATTAGATTTTTTTTTCTAGCTTTTTTCTTCAGTTATATCAAGATATCCTGCAAATATTGTCGAAGAAAAACCCTATTATTAATGAAAAAAAAACAAGTTTTACGAGCTGTGGATTTTTTATGGATTAATATGTTTATATTTTCTGGCATTATGTAATAAATCTCCAAACTAGTCTCTATGTATATTGACATTCACCACTAAAGGGTTAATAATAGTTATGGGCGATATACCGTTTAGCGCTTATTTGGCCATATCTCAAAGTACACTCGAATGGGCTCCCAGGTAAAATGGTGGACGAACAAATTGACGTAATTGGAAAATTAGGCACACAACTCGGGCAAAGCTTAATTGGCGAATATTGATAGCTGTAATGGTTGAGGTTGTCAATATTTCTCGTTCAATAAGTACGCATTTCGAATCACGATTCAATATTTCGCCAGGTGACAACCAAAACGTACTAAAATTTATTTTACTGCTTTTTAAATTTTTTGACAACCCCTTTATAATTAATATAAAAAAACTCTTTGACAACGTGGTTAAGCAACTTCTTACTGAGCCTACGGTTCCGGGTTCGAATCCCGGCAAAGACAAATATTTGTGTGATGAACTCGAATAGTTTGTCCCTGGATCATGGATGTTTTGTATCTATTTTAGTATATATTTATCTATATACATAATTCTCTTTATCGTCGTCTAGTGTCCATAACACAAGCCTACAAGAGCTTACTGTGGGGCTAGATTGATTTGTGTGAGGTTGTCCGATATTTATTTATTTCAATTATCAGATTTTTTACTTATACCCGGTCGGCGAATGGTGATCTCTGGGACACATCACAAAATGTCATATTTCTAGTCATATTGCTTGTATGCCCAGTTTAGATATGTTTTTTTTTATATTTTTTTATCTACATCCATATTGTAACATTACTATAATCATTTATGACCTACATTACCTGGCAGTGACCAAAATCAGAGATGTAATTTTAAAACAGTACTATATAGCCCCCGTGTGGTCAGCTTAATAGTATCCAATATTAAACCATTGATAACAAGATCGAAGCTTAAAGACAAATAGAAAAGAGTTACCCAGTGGAAGACCGGGAATCGAACCCGGTACCTCTGGATTGCCGGTCCAGCGCGTTAACCTTTCCGCCTCCCTTACTCCCAAGCAACCTTTCGAATTTTTCCTTATGCTTTGTGTGTCGATCTTTGCATTGTTTAATTGAAAGGCTTAACACCTTAGCGACCTCTATGTGAATTGATAATTTCAATGAACTTTTCGAAGTGAATAATACTTTTCCCCTAGTTCTAGGTAGTAACATAGCTATTTCATGATTTCATTGCGTGCAGTCGAAAATAAGTTGAAAAAACTAATTTTGCTCGTGAATCTCGTAACTTTTTTTAAACAAAAATTATCAATGAAAAATTCAAACTGTAGGTTTCAAATATATACCAATAAATCATAAATTTATAGTACTAAATATGTGTATTTCTGGAGCCCTTATACCTCTCCACGCTCGTATATATATTATATTATTTAGTCCCGACAAAGACCATGATTTCTTCCAGTAAGTGGAGTAAGTTGGGGAACCCTAAAAAACTAAAGACTGATTCAGCATCTAAATAATGGTGCCCGCGTCATACTTAATCCCAAGTATGACGCGGGCACGCGGGTCGTAATCTTGAAACGTGATCTAGAAGAGAGGTAACATTACAATCGCCAAATATCACCAAGGGGAGGAGGGGGGAACAAAACTAGGCAAGTACGAGTAGTAGGTAATAATGATCACATAATTTCTGGACGAGCCCATATTTCGAATCAATTATTCATCCAGTAAATGTGCACAAGATTGGATTTATGGCCTCCAGCGATACAATATAGATCATAAAGCAGTCGTGCGCGCGATAAAAACTTTTATGAGCCTGCAATGGATAACTTTGTGGTGTTGTAGCTTCACTGGGAGTTATTGGATTTCGAACGTTGAACTTGATGAGACGGGGAATGGTTAAATTTAGCGAAAAAAAAAAAATTGATTATTTTTTTGATAGTGTTTTTATTTTTGTAAAACTAGGATGCGTACCAAAATCGTGTGATGGTGATTAAAACAAGAAAATAATAAAGTGTGGAGTATGAAGCCAGTCTGTTTTTATTGACGTTAAAAAAGGCACAAATGTAAGGGAAATCAATATTTATCTCAGTATAGTCTGTCCGATCTCTAAGATCAAATGAAGTCGTACAAACAACCGTATACGTATAAATTTAAGGTCGTTTTTCACTTGTGACAGTTTGACATAATTTGATCTATAAATTTATGAAACATGTAATGTCTCATTTTTTTAATGTGGGTACACCACAATTTTTATTTAAACAATGAATACAAAGATCAAAGCTTAAACACTACTAACACGATATGGATCTCGCATCTGAAATAAATGATTTTTATTTTATTTATTTTTTTAAAGAAAAATTGAAAAAGGAGCTACCTGGTCCTTACCAAACCTTTCAAATAAAAAATGCAAAGATCGACACACAAAGCATATGGAAAAATTCGTCAGGTCTACGTGGAGCGAGGGTAGCGAAGTGGCTAACGCGCTGGACCGGTAATCCAGAGGTACCGGGTTCGATTCCCGGTCCCTTCCACCAGGTAGCTCCTTTTTCAATTTTTCTTTAAGCTTTGATCTTTGTATTCATGGTTTAAATAATTTGATCTTACAATTCCGGATAGACTATACTTATCTATTCAAACCCATTTAGTTTTGTTGTACCGCCCACAAATTGTGTGCTATGTCCAATGGTTCACCGGTAGAGAACTCCCAATGGCATCAAGTCCGCCTTTTGTACAATTTGTTGTTCATTTGTGCAATACAGATTAAATAAAATAATGTAAGTTAATAAATGATAAATTAAGCCATACAAATGTAGTGACATACTGTCAAAATTTTACCATTAAATATCGTGTATTTGCTCATTTGAATTCTCAATTTTGAATCGTGCGTGATCTTTCTCCTGGTGACGAAATAAGACACCGGAATGTAAATTGTATAAATGAGGTACAATAAGGTTAATAATTATAAAAACGGTTTAAACTCACGTAACAATTTGTCAGGAACGGCCCGACATGTTTCGAACTCATTTGGAGCCCTTCATCGGGGGTAGCTATCCGTGCTGCTACGCGACTCGCGACCCACTCAAATAAGGTTACAACATATTGTAGTTATCTGAATAAAATTAGTTGAATATTTTATGAAACAAAAAAAATAAACCAATGATTATTAATATGTATTTTTTTTATATGTGACTTCAAAGGTACGCAATTTATTTTTTAATAAATATGTAAATTGAAATTGTTTTCAGAATCCCCATAATTTAACAAAACAATATTTGTATCACAACCATGAACATAAACGCACCTTTTTGGCGGAAATGTCAAATTACATTTTGTCTACATACAAATATTGGTACCCAACCCGCAAATGACGTCACACGTGTAGGTGGCCATTTGTATGGAGCAGTTTTAGCGCTCGGTGTGAATGTTGAAGTTTGACGTTAACTTCTGTCTTTTAGAGTAGTCTAAGTGTAGTAAGTCCCCGCGCAACTCTCAAGGTAAAAAACGATCGACAACGGCTATATGAAACGGAGGCGAATTTTTTACCTATCTAAGTTTGAAAGAACGTTGAAACCTACAAAGCATTAGATAATTGGCGACAATCGAATTTAGGCGGGTTGTACTTCAGCCGCCATTTTTGTCCGCCATGCTATGTTAGTTGACGTTTCTCTTTTGTTGTGTAGTCTGGTTCTATCAAGGTTCTGCGATCTTTTCAAATAATTCAAATTTCACAAATAATCTAATAATTTGCATTCTTTGGGTGTAGTGGTCGTCTAGAAGGTACACAAGACAATTACAATTGCAAAAATGAGTGGATTGAAAAGGAAAAAGTGCGAAATATGCAGAATGAAAACGTGTCGAATGGACGGTCAAAAAAGACTATTCATGGCAAGATTTCCACCGGACGAAGATCGGTAAGTAAAAAATATAATTAATTACTGCGTGTTATAACCATGTTAATCGTAAGTTTCATTGAAAACTTGCTATTTCGGGTAAAATAATACATACCCTTATACGTATGTAAACAATAGTGCTGTATGTAAGTTTTATCGATAATTTTCATTTGAAGTGAAAAATACCTGGGTAAATACGGAATATATTTCTTCAAGCAAAGCCTATTGGTATGTGTACTTATACAAAAGTGTGCACTTGACTACAGCTGTTAAAGCCGTCTCAGATGAGAGGATAAGACATTATTATCACTACTTTTTATGCCAGTTTGAGTTAGATTATGGTCACAGAAATATTTTACGAAAAATCTTCAATGGACTATGAATGGTACGGTTTCATCTGGACAAACAGATACATTTTTACTCTGTAATTTTCAGTTTAGCCTTTATTATTTGTGTTGCAGAACTTCCAACCTGGAGCACAGACTGGAGTGATGAAACGGCTTTTTTCGTCTATGTTTATCAGCAAGCCAAGCAAAGTTTGAACGAAATAAAATTATTTGCACACTTTTTTTTTTTTTTATGAAGTCAGTAAACCAAATGTTTACATTGAAGCGAAATATTTAATGATTTAAATTACCGGAAAGCCGTTGGAGACGCGGGTGCGAATGCGAACCCCGCCTGAACCATTTTTTTTTAAATACCGATATCGATATCGATAATTTGTGTAACATGTTACATCCCTATTTTGTTCTTGATGTTGGCATTATGTCATGAATTGACACTGACACTGATATTGTTTGCGGCTTCATATTGGCAGTATGTTTTCGCCCCCGTTTCATACTAATGCGAGTTCACGCTTTTTGTAAGGCACTCCCGTCTCTTAAAACGTAGTGATTACATACTCTTTGGTCCCATATAGACATTTGATCCCAATAAGAAATAGAATCGATTGATATCCTAAAAAATGTCTACACTTCTATTTTATCCATGTGATACTTTCTTATGTTGGATCGAAGCGAGCTCCCAGTAATACACTCTTATGACAAGCTCGTAAAATGCATGATTATTAATTACTCACTATATTTTCATTGTAATAGTTTGTAGTATTTTTTAAAAGAATTGCATGTTTTAAAGCCAATAGACGTAAAATTCTGAACTAGGTAGGTAAGGTACTCATGAATAAAATATATCAATAAGAGCAGTAAACTCCCACGGGCACAATAAGACAGAAAACGCAAAGTAGTTTGCGTTACTTTTACACTCCAAATATGTAAAGAAACCCTATCATTTCTGTAGTAAATTATTCAGTGCATAAAAAATGATGATGAGTAAATTTCATTTAAGAAATCTCATAGAAAAAACTTAGATAAAACTGAAAACAAGTAAAATTTAGATTCTTAGTTGCAATAATAGCAGAGGTCCTAATTCCAATGAGAGGTGAATAATAGAGACGACTATTACATCAACAAAGATACGATAGAAAGACGCAATCAATTCGGTTTATCTGTTTGGAAGCTACGGTGCGCCGACAGACACACAGAATACACACACATGCACATGTAAAATTTTATTCCGGTACAGAAATATTAAAATGATAGTGCTTGCCTTAAGGAAACTTTAGTGATCTACCCATTTCAAAATTTGGTTCTAAAAATAAAGTTTTCTTCTTTTTCTCGTTACTCAGGTCGGTAACTCTTAATTCTCGCCCGTGGGCAAAACAACCCTCCTATTTTCCAAGCAACACGGAAAGATCGCCAATAATTTGTAAAGCCTTCGCAATAGGACAGGTTTTAACAGCGGACGCAAAAACTTTCCTTATCGCCCGCGCCAATTCCGGCGACGCAGTGACAATACCAACTTATCCCTCGAATCGACGCCCTCGGGGCCCAGGGAGAAAAACATGTTTTCCTCTGATAAAATGCACGATTTTAGTTTACGCCAACAATACAATGCAATACAATACAAGTACTCTTTATTGCACAACTCATAAAACATACTTACAGGAGAAACACAACGTAGAAATTACAATAAGAGGTTAACCATCGGTTACAAGGAAGGCGGTGTTATCGCTAAAGAGCGATCTCTTCCAGACCACATTTGGGTAATGAAGAATTAAGGAGATGGGCGACATGCAACGATTTCAGGCGACTAGTGACAATACCATCTTCCGTTCAAATCGCCGCTACCGTAGCTCAGAGAGAAACAGTTTTTACCGACGTACTTCAATGAAAGGATTTTGATTTGATATAATATCATCGTATCTGCCATTTCATAGATTTGAGAGCTTGTATTCTTTCTTCGTTCTCTCTTTCTAAATTATTATTTGAATCACGGTCACCATTACCCAGATGGAAGAAAGACTTATGTGGCACACATAGTTTGAAAATAACTTTATTAATAATGTGCAATTGATTGATAATAATTAGTCATAATTTGTTGAAGATAAAATTGGATCAAGTAAAACATTTGTAACTATAGCACGAAATCAGCTCTAAGTTCATTACAATTTCTGCATTTTTTGATTAAACACACTATACCAACAGTATTTTTATCTCTTTGTACACTCATCGTTGTGTTATGAATTGTTAATTAAATGGTAATAAACGCTTAGTTTATTACGATGTGCATGGGCTGACCTTTCTGCTTCGTGCTAGTACTAAATAAACTGACAACTCGACTGTTTAAAACTTTGCGCTATCGAGAATTGAAGCAATAGACAGCGAGCTTTTGTATACAAGCTATATTATTCACTAGACTAACATTTCGTTAAAGAAAAGGGAATCGTGGATGGTAGCTTGCACTGCAAGGATTTTCTATATCGGTGTCTCAAAGCTACTTTTATTTAAGTTTTGAGACGAAACCCCGACGAAACGAAATGATCATTAAAAATAACTTCAAAAACGCTGTGAACTATTGAAACATTTATGCTATTAACTTAGGAAAGTATGATGTTTTAAATTAAAAAACTGGCTATCATGTATGAGTTTATTGCTGATAGCAAGTGACTTAAGAGCCCACCCATGCAAAATTCGTCAGGTGAATGATTCTAGATCGCAACATCCATAGTGATTAAAAATCTGTCCCTTGGAAATAAGAAACATCAACAGTTTTTCTTCAATCTTGTCAACGTGAAAACACGATTGGTAATAATTTTCTCGATACTTTTATCTCTCAAACATAACCCTTTTTTTAGATATTTTCGGTTGGATCTTCAAAACCCTTCCGTTTTTAACAATGTTTTTTGGCTTAATAAATCCACAATTATAAGTTGTCAAAAACTGTAAAACTATTTTCAATATAAAATGCATACGTTTATGACACAACTCAAAAAACATGATTTCCGCGCTTCCGAGCACGCACTTCCATCTCGCTCACGCTTACGCTCAGTGAGAGAGAGAGCTAGCCAACGCGTTGGCGCCCTCTTTGGAGCGGAGCGAGCGAAGCGAGCGAAGCTCCCATGGATCGACTCGAATGGACTTTGTAACAATGCGCAGATCTCAGCGAGTTCTCAACCGATTTTGGAAATTTTTGTTTTAAAATGCACAAAAAAAATTTCGCTTGGTCGTGACGAAGAGAAAATTTTGAAATTGTTCTTAATTAAAAAGTTATGATAAAAAAACAAAAAGCTCCCATGGATCGACTCGAATGGACTTTGTAACAATGCGCAGATCTCAGCGAGTTCTCAACCGATTTTGGAAATTTTTGTTTTAAAATGCACAAATAAAATTTCGCTAGGTCGTGACGAAGAGAATTTTTTTAAATTGTTCTTAATTTAAAAGTTATGATAAAAAAATAAAAAGCTCCCATGGATCGACTCGAATGGACTTTGTAACAATGAGCAGATCTCAGCGAGTTCTCAACCGATTTTAGATTTTTTTGTTTTAAAATGCACAAATTAAATTTCGCTAGGTCGTGACGAAGAGAACATTTTGAAATTGTTCTTAATTAAAAAGTTATGATAAAAAAACAAAAAGCTCCCATGGATCGACTCGAATGGACTTTGAAAGTGAAAAGCGCGCGCAACTTTTTCATAGACAAGCTTCAATATCAAAGGTGACAATTAGTGTAACATGAAAGTTTTGACTATTCCGAAAGCGAATATTTACGTATGTATTTGACTGATTCTTATTTTCCTCATGAATTAACATACCTAGACCACTAGACTACACACTGACGAAAAGAGAATTAAGTTAAGCAATTGGTAAAGTTGTAGACATTGTGTACAATCACCGCGAAGACAACCGTTTCAGTGACGATTTTCCAATTTGCATTATGGTGGAATTTGCATCATATTCAGGTCCGCAACTCCAGAACTGCAACATATTGCCAATACCACCAGTGACAGTTTCATTCAGGAAAGGCTCAACAACGTTCTCAAGGAAGCAATTTCCCATACAGCTTGCATATGCAATAAGCATTCATCGTTCTCAAGGCTTAACTCATCAAGCAGTTGTAAACATTGGAGACACTGAATTTGCATTAGGCATGTCTTATGTTGCGCTTTCCAGAGTCCGAAACATCAATGGTTTATTCTTCGAGCCTGGATTTCCTTTCGCACGAATCAAAAAAATCAACGAAAAGAAGAAATTGGCTGAAAAGCGCACAGAGCTGAATCGTTTGGTAGAGCTATCTGAACGCCAGTCAATTTAAATCATCATCAAAAATTCATTTCTATATTAATATTTTCCATAAACTTTTCTAAATAAATTATTATTTCTTTCAACTTTCTGTTGTAGTTTATTTTGTAGTTACTGCGTTATACAAATCGAAGATCGCACAACTCCGCTCCAATCTATGGTGCAAGCTTAGCCGGTGGCTGACTCTGCATCGACCTAGTAAGCGATGCTGATGACAAACCGCGCCGCCCGGTGTTACCCGCTCATCCCACGGGAACACTAAATTTTTCGGGATAAAAAGTACCCTATGTGTGCGTTCACCCTATGGGTGTCAGCTACCTTCATACCAAAATTTATAAAAATTGGTCCAGCCAGAGCGTGAAGAAGTAACAAACATACACATAAACACACACACTAACTTTGCTTTTATGATATTAGTGTGATTGCTTCTTGTCTTTGTATTTCACCACACATAGCGGGTTTAAAAATTCACGACGCCTACTTAAAAAAAGATACTAAACACTCATTACTGCTCAGCGGAAGAACAATGAAAATGTAAAGGCAATTTCGTTAATCGGATTGCATTCGGTCCGAAACAGCAATCAAAGCACAAAGGCTTTCGAGCAGAGTGCTTTCAAGTTGGCTTTGATTCGAGTCGAGACCTTCGACGAATGGTCTTATGACACTTTCAGTTGGAGCGGGAATTATTGGAGATGGTATTAATTAGTTGGCTTTGCGTTCTTGAATACTACTAGTGGCAATAATATTATTAAAACTATCGTGAGACATCTTTAATAATTATGAAAATGGTTTAAACTCACGTAAAAATGGTCAGGAATGGCCCGACATGTTTCGAACGGGGCAGCTATCCGTGCTGCTACAGCGTAGTTGGGTCGCGTGTCGCGTAGCAGCTCGGATAGCTGCCCCTAATGAAGAGCTCCATATGTGAAAAAAAAAATATTGTAAAGGAAGGACTTACCACTAATCTAACTAATATTTTAAACGCTAAACTTAGTGAGTTTCATCCCGAAAAAAAGTGTAGTCGTGTGATGATCGGTAGTTCTCTTGCGATGAGCGGGTAACACCACGGGGTCAGATAGTATTATAAAAAATTGGGCAAGTGCGAGACCGACTCGCGCATGAAGGGTTCCGTACCATAATCTATAACAAGTTTGTTGAATGGGAGCCCCCTTAAATATTTATTTTATTTTATTTTTAGTATTTTTGGTTATAGCAGCAATAGAAATACATCATCTGTGAAAATTTCAACTGTCTAGCTATCACCGTTCTTGAGATACAGCCTGGTGACAGACGGACGGACGAACGGACGGACAGTGAAGTCTCAGTAATAGGGTCCCGTTTTTACCCTTTGGGTACGGAACCCTAAAAAGTACGCGTGTGTGTGTGTGTGCGTCCAATTGTCACTTCTTTACGCTAAACTGGACGGGTTTGCATGAAATTTGAAACACATAGGCTACTTTTTATCCCAAGAAAAAATATGGCTCCCGTAGTATTCCAATTGAAATGGCGGTACAATTGAAACTGGGGTACAACCTATTTTACGAGCGAAGCCGCCGGAAAAAGTTTTATATATTGTTTACCTGCTAGCTGGCCTAGGGAGTATACTTTTATCATTTGAAAAAATAGGGACACCCTTTTGGGATAATGATTTCAAAGTCTAGTCGAATTAGGACCCTAACTTACTCGTATGCTTTTAGGAATGAGCTACCTAATGCTGTTTGAATAGCCAAAATCTACTTGTATATCAACCTTTCGGTGAAAAGATATCTAAGTGTGAAACCGAATTTGTTCCTGGGTATTTTAAATCATAACATTTTGGCTAGAAGAAGAGATAACCGACGGTAATAGCGGCTATTATGTTAATAACGGCCCATTACGTATTATTTGGGCACTGCGAGCAATCGCATATAATAACGTAATATATAATAATGGTATCAGTTATTGGAATTGGATATTATCTCGTAACTTTCATAAAAGAATAGGCCGGAGAGTGAGAGAAGATTGGAATTAAAACAGATGCTCAACACATAGATGAACTCGAATATTTGTGCTTGGGTCATGGTTGTTCTATGTATTTAAGTATATATTTATCTATATATTTATCTACATCTTGAGCTTAATTTGGGACTAGATCGATGTGTGAGGATGTCCGATATTTATTATTATTATTTATTATTATAGCACTATAACAAGTTCCGAAACTTCAAAAGCCTACATTATTATGAACAGTTATTTAACGAATGTATGAGCTGCATCCCGCTCATCACAATTGGCAGCACTACATTTTTCATGATAAAAAGTAGCCCATGTGATAATCCAGGGTGTCAGCTACCTTCATACCAAAATTTATCAAAATTGGTTCAGCCGTTTGAGCGTGATAACGTAACAAACATACACAAAAACACACTCACAAACTTTCGCCTTTATAATTTTAGTGTGATGTTATGTCTTACTATTTCTAATATGGGTACACCACAATCGTAATAAACAATGCAAAGATCGACACACAAAAAGCATAAAGAAAAATTCGAAAGGTTATCTGGCGTTATGGTGGTGGGATGGTTAACACGATGGACCGGTTATCCAGAAGGGATCGATCCCCGGTCTCTTCCTCCAGGTTGTGTCATTAAATTTTTCTTTGTGCTTTGATCTTTGTATCAATGGGAAATTATTTAACGAGTTTGTTTTGAGATGGCTGAAATTTGTAATTTTTAGGGTTCCGTACCCAAACTTCCAAAGGGTAAAAACGGGACCGTATTACTGAGACTTTGCTGTCCGTCCATACGTCTGTCACCAGGTTGTATCTCAAGAACGGTGATAGCTAGGCAGTTGAAATTTTCACAGATGATGTATGCCTATTGCCGCTATAACAGCAAGTACTAAAAATAAAATAAAATAAATATTTGAGGGGGGCTCCCATACAACGAACTTACAGATAATAGTACGGAACCCTTCGTGCGCGAGTCCCACTCGCACTTGGTGTATTTTTTTACTTTCTCAATACGCCATTTTGAAAAATTATATACTCATCGAAGCTACTTACAAAAACAGAGTGGTCGTGGTCATCTTCCCTGACGCGCCGCCTTCCTAGTGCATTTGTGTAGTTGCCATTTAAAGTTTTATAAAACGACTAATTCGAGAATTGTTATAATAATTATTTGTTATCCGTTTTACCTAGAGCGTCAGCTTCTCCTGTTCTGCGTCATACATAAGCTTTCAAAATGCTTAATTTAGTGATTCTCTCTACGATGTGCGTTGTCCGACGTCATATTTAAGAAATAATATGTATGTCTACATTAAAAAGAGAATTGATAAAAAAATCTATATACATAAAACATCATCGTCATAAGTTTTTAAAGGCAACACTAGTACAAGATAAATATAACACGAAAGGATAATGATTATACTAAAGTATCGTTCGTTTAAAAATATTTCTGTGATAGCTGCTATAAGTGTATTTCGACAGTCGATATTATGCAGGATAAAGGGAACCTCGCTAAAATGTATGTTCATCTATCTATCTATCAGCCATAGACGCCTACAGCTGAACATAGGCCTCTCGCCACAAAGTGCGATCACGTGCAGACCTCATCCATTGATTCCCCGCTACCCTCACAAGGTCCGTCTATCTAGTCGGCAAAAATAAGTAGAAAATGTATAAATAATGACACAAAGGTAAATTAAGAAAGAAAAATTGAATGCGATCCACTACAATCTAAGCAGGGCAAAAATGTGGTATTTCCACATAAAAAATAGAATCGATAAAAAAGATTCTATAAAAAAAAATATTTAGAACATGTATGTTTGAAATTTTATAAATATTTCGTTAGCCTCAAAGTTGGTAGCGCAATGAAATCTCAAAGTCCATAGGTGCCTGATAGGAAACAAAGGGACAAGGGATTATGCAAATAACCCACAACATCGCGGCGAAAGGAATATTATACTTTGATTATAAAACTTGCAAAAACTCTGCCAAGGAGCTGTGGTGTAAGTCAAAGGGATTTTATTGAAATTGTAATCTTGTTAATACTGTTTAGGGCCCATACAGACGAACGGCACTTTCCTTACAGACGAACGGCACTAGTACAACTGCAGCCGTCGCCACCTGTTGACGGCTGCCGTCGCCACTTGTCGACGGCTGCCGTCGACGCGTTGCCGGCTGCCGTTGACGCGTTGACGGGAGCCGTCACTTGTCGACGGCTGCCGTCGACGCGTCGACTGCAGTCGCTACCTCTCGACGGCAGTCGCCACCTCTCTCTCCTTCGTCTGTAAGGAAAGTGCCGTTCGTCTGTATGGGCCCTTAAGTTATTAAGAGTCCACCCATGCAAAATTCGTCAGGTGAATGATTCTAGATCGCAACATCCATAGTGATTAAAAATCTGTCCCTTGGAAATAAGAAACATCAACAGTTTTTCTTCAATCTTGTCAACGTGAAAACACGATTGGTAATAATTTTCTCGATACTTTTATCTCTCAAACATAACCCTTTTTTTAGATATTTTCGGTTGGATCTTCAAAACCCTTCCGTTTTTAACAATGTTTTTTGGCTTAATAAATCCACAATTATAAGTTGTCAAAAACTGTAAAACTATTTTCAATATAAAATGCATACGTTTATGACACAACTCAAAAAACATGATTTCCGCGCTTCCGAGCACGCACTTCCATCTCGCTCACGCTTACGCTCAGTGAGAGAGTTTTAAAATACGTACGTATTCACGATTATGGTATTTAAGATTCGATGTGATTGACAAAAATGTTAAGAGCGATTTAGAGCCAATTTTTATTTCGTTGTCGATTTATTTTTTCTCGGATTTCAATCTTTAATTTGGTAATTACTTATCGTATGGTCAAAATTAGCAACTTTATCAACTCACAAAATTGATTGAAATCTGTAAAAAAAAGAATTCAATAACAAGATTTAAGATATCCCACGCACTATTAGCTATTATGTAATATAAAATAAAATAACTGCTAACTATTATTTGATACTTTTTACTCGATTACAAAAATACAAAAAGAGCCAAGACTTTCTCTTTCGAGCACCAGAGTTGGGTTGGATGTTTAAAATATTTCTCAATCTCACGAAAACACATGATAATATTTATAATTAACTCGTGTTAAATTCATACACATGTACGTTTTAAAGCCGGATCAAATAAACACAGCAATAAATAGTTGTATCTAGCGGAGCAAACAGTCGTACATCACACAGCAGATGAAAAGCAAATAACATTTATCTTGCAAGTTTCTCTTTTATCGCGTTTATACTTTGTTCCATCATTTCAAACCACGAATGTTGCTACACATAGGTATCCTTAGAGACTATCCGATTTGGAAGAATAGACTTCAAGACATATTTTTAATTTTGATTTCACAAAAAGGTAAAAAAATTACAAATAATCATTTTAATTCACAAATTAGTCGTTTCATAAAACTTTGATTCACTGATGGTTCATTACAAAATATAAATACAAAAACATCACTTTCCAAAATATTCAATTATTATTTTCACCAAAAGTATGGAAACAAGCTTAGATACATTACTATACAAACCTGTGATTTCCTTACGGAATAAATTACATATTTAATTATGAAATTTGAAATTATAAAAAATTGCCAGTGCAACATTTTGTAGTTGTCCCGGAGTTAGGTACTCGTAAGTATATAATTATATAGGTATGTTTTTTTTTACAATACCTATATGGAGATGTTTTAGTGGATGTTCTATTTTTTTATCTTTCGGGGGTGGCCTAACGGTTACTAACATTTACACAACGAATAATTATTGGAAACTTTAAATATTCAAGGAATAAACTTTGTCTCCATACTTTTGGCCTGGGGTGTAGTTTTACAAAGTGCATAATATTTTATTATCGATCTGATTCCGCAATTTCGAAAGTCTGCAGCATTTTTTTCCCTTATAATTACTTTGTTACCATAAAGCGGCAACTAATACGTGACGTAGAAAGTCTCACTAGCCGGAGTATTACCCTAGCTACACATTACTCACGAAGTTGACCGAAGTTAAGTGAGGCGAAGTTGTCAACTTTTGACAAGTATGGGTTTCCGCAGCGAAGTGATCCACACTGTCATATTCGCCCAACCTTGGCTAACTTCCCGAGTAGTGTGGAGCTACAATCATCATCATCATCATCAGCCAAAATAGGTCCACTGCTGGACATAGGCCTCCCCCAGAGAACGCCACCATGACCGGCCCTGCGCCTTCCGATCCAACGGACTCCAGCAACCTTCACCAGGTCATCAGTCCACCTTGTGGGGGCCTACCCACGCTGCGTCGTCCGGTGCTCAAGCACTCGATGGCCCCAGCGGCCGTCGGTTTTTCGAGCTATCTGCTGCCCATCTGCCACTTAAGTTTTGCTATCCTTTGGGCTATGTCGGTTACTCTGGTTCTTCTACGGATCTCTTCATTTCTGATTCGATCTCGCAAAGAAACTCCGAGCATAACCCTCTCCATTGCTCTCTGAGTGACTTTGAGGCTTCTTATAAGGCTCATTGCACCGCAATAATATTTTTTCTTATTCCATTACATAAACAACGCTGTTACCAAATATTTTTATAGAATCTATTAATCGGTTCTATTTTTGATGTGGAAATGCCACATTTTTTATTTTTATAAATAAAATATGTGCCTTCTAGGTTATGGCTAATGCGCATAATTATTCCAAACACATAATGACCCTGAGGGCGCTCCAGTAGTGTAAGAATTATGAAATGAAAGATTTGGTGTGATTGAGGTAGCCATCTAATAGCTCAGCCGGGAGAGCAATACGCCGGAAACGAGGTCGCAGCTTCAAATCTTGCTTAGATTGTAGTAGATCGCATTAAATTTTTCTTTCTTAATTTACCTTTAATGTCATTATTTATAACGCTGTTACCAGTCACTTACGCCCGGCAGGAAAAAGACAAGCCCAAACTTGTTAAAAATGTGTCAATTTAACTTTGCCGCGATAACTTCGTCGCGCCGCCCTTTGACTTTGATCTTATTCTAATTTTATAATATTGAAAAAACTTTATTATTAATCTTTTTAAGGTTTTACTCGGTGTGTTTGATCTCTCTTTGCTTGAAATCTGTCTTAAATTTAAGGGATACGCTCCCTTTATTGAATTCATTTGGGCATTCTTAAGATGTGGAGACTTATGGACATTATGATCATAGCGTATACCTAATCTTAAGTAGTATAGTTATAGGTTCCGCGACTGACACATTTAATTAAAGCAATTTAAACAGATTATATCACACACGGATCACAATGCATTATTATGGCACATGTGTAACTTCTCTTTAAATATTAGGCCCATCTTGCATTATATGCACACCTTTATTTTTAAGTATTTGCGTGAATGTAACTAACAGAGAACATTTGCGTTTTTCCCAGTCAATTACACATCAACATTGGCAAAATACCTCATGCTAAAGTCAGCAAGAAGTGAAAGCCACAAAAGAAAACAAAAACCTTGGTCAAACGGTAACTGGAAAGTTGCCGAACCGTCACAGAGGTTTAAATCACTACATAGTATAAAACAAAGTCGCTTCCTGCCGTCTGTCTATCTGTCTGCCCATATGCTTAGATTTTTAAAACTACGCAACGGATTATGATTTTTTTTAAATAGATTGTGTGATTCAAGAGAAAGGTTTATAATTATGTATAATATAAGCATAATTTATCAGCATTGCATCCGTGCGAAGCCGGGGCGGTTCGCTAGAAATTAATTAACGCGATATAATCCGTTTAAATAGTTTATATTTAAAGGCAGATTTTCAAAGATATACAATACTTTTATAATAGTGACGTCACAGTCGACTGTGCGAGAAACTTCACTCAAGTTCCGAAGTGGCTATTAGAGACCATAAAAAGTTGGTCACATTCACTCGGCGCCATTACGAGTTGGACGCTGTGTGATGACTGTTCTCAGTTAAGGTTACTTTTACTTGTGACGCTAAATGTTACTGTGTACTGTTTACAAAAGTTTCTAATGTTTTTTAGGGTTCCGTACCTCAAAAGGAAAAAACGGAACCCTTATAGGATCACTTTGTTGTCCGTCTGTCCGTCCGTCCGTCCGTCTGTCAAGACCCTTTTTTTCAGGAACGCGTGGAGGTATGAAGCTGAAATTTATATCAATTACTCAGGTCTACTGTCCCTTGAAGCTGTGAAAAAATCAAACTTCTAAGCCAACGCAATCAAAAGATACAGCCGTTTATGCCGCAAATTTTCGACACTTGCAAGGGAATCAAAACCTACAGGGTGCTTCCCGTGAACTCAGAATCTTGAAATTTGGTACGAAGCAACGTCTTATAGCATAGATAAAGGAAAAATTACGAAAACCATATTTTTTTTTTAATACCTAACTTTGCACCTAATTTATATGGGGCGCTATACATACCAGGTGCAAACTTAACTTAACCACTTAGGGATGGAAAGTGTTTGTACGGAACCCTCGGTGCGCGAGTCCGACTCGCACTTGGCCGGGTTTTTTTTAATTTGGAAACTGTAGCTTTACGGGCATATAAATGAAATGTAGCATTAATTACTTTATTTAAAAATATCGACCAGCGGTTCACTATTAAGGCTTGCTGGGGTCAAAAGAAAACTTCTAGCCTGCATTAGCTACGATATACTTTTAATAAAAAATACTCTACAATATACTACTTTTAACACTTTTTTGTTTTGGGTGAAGACCAAAAAGTTCACCACCTTAAATCACTCAATTAATACCTATTTGTTTACAAATGAAGCGAAAATTGAAAAATTTAATGATTCGGACAGGATTCGAACCTGCGTTTCCAAGGGATTTCCGGGCCAACACTGGCGTCCTCCCAATTGGACCACCGAATCAGATGTCAGAGCCATTGAATTTTTCAACCAGTTCATTTGTAAACATTTAGTTTACGTTAGCAGACGTTAGGTACTGCTTTAATAAAAATAAGTAATACCTATTTGTATCAGTCTCCGTTGTGCGACGACAGTTAACCTTCCAATAACGTACCTTAAGGTTCCTTATTGTATCATTCTTTTTATCGCACAACGGAACTTATTCCAATTGCTTTTATTTCCTCGTTTGAATGGCTAACTACGCCTTAATTTCACCCAACGTTTTGGTCCTAACCCAACACCGTTCGAGGTCTATAGTTTCGTCTTGTGTCTTTCTTGATCCTTGATAAGATGTACCTACAACACGAAGAGGAACCGCCCCTTTAGCGCAACTAAACATGGCGACTATTGTCGTGCGGCATAGCGTTGACCGTCACTCTCTCACAGTACTGCGAAGAAAGAGATAGATCATATTTCTCGCGCGAGAATGAATCGCGCGTCACAGAAGACGTACAGTCAACCAATTTGATTTCTAGGCCACTGTAGAACCTTGACACAATGACAATGATATGAGATTTCAAGCGGCTCACATATTGACGTTCACTGTGACAAGGTACGAAATGGCCTAGGAATCAAATTGGTTGACTGTACTGGACTTAGTTTGAGTGTTTGCAAATACGACTATTTTTGTGCGATTAATATTCTATTCCATTGTGATTATTTAAAAAGATAACGTCAAATAATTTAGATTCCAACACAGACAACCCAGACACACAGAAGACAGTGGGGGTGGTCTGTGGATTCCAAGGATGCTAGGATTATAATTTTTTATGAAACAATGTAATGTCTATTTTTTTTTTTTATGTGGGTACACCACTATTTTATTTAAACCATGAATACAAAGATCAAAGCTTAAAGAAAAATTGAAAAAGGAGCTACCTGGTGGAAGCTACCGGGAATCGAACCCGGTACCTCTGGATTACCGGTCCAGCGCGTTAGCCACTTCGCTACCCTCGCTCCACGTAGACCTGACGAATTTTTCCTTATGCTTTGTGTGTCGATCTTTGCATTGTTTATTTGAATCCACCAGGTACCACCAGGTAGCTCCTTTTTCAATTTTTCTTTAAGCTTTGATCTTTGTATTCATGCTAGGATTATTATTATTATTATTTTCAAAATAATATAGAGTTTAAAAGATGTCGTCACGTTTCAGACAGTTTTAGTTATTAATTGTTGATTAACCCCTCGTATGCGATGTCTAAAATTTGCTAATCAAATTGAAACAATTTAACATTAAGTTGATAATGATCTGCACTGAAAAATAGTTTACAGTAAACAGGACTTGGGAATTTATAAAACACAGAGCCTTCCGCTAAGAATATATATATATATATTATCTTTATTGTTTAGGGGCATTTAATCCTTAATGATTATGTCAGTCCCATCGTAACTTAACCTACTTATACATAAATATCTTCTTTACGGGTTATCCGCGTACTCACTTAAATAATTTAGTACAAAAGTGTATACAACTTTAGCCTCTGCTGAGTTTGGTGCAGCCAAAATGCACCTATCTATCTAACCTATTAAGATTTAGTTTTGTTTGTCACCTAACTTTGTCACACAAGTCTTGTTCCATTCTCTACTTATTACACATAAACAAATTATGATATGGTTCAAGACATTAAAATAACAAATTATTTATGACGACGAAATACTCGCGTCTGGCGATTCCAGCCGACCAGCTATGCAGTGCCATCTGATAGTAAAAACTAATTGTCTACGCCGAAACAGATGAACGGTTTTTAATCAATTGGCACAGGGATAGCTGGACCTCAAAAGACGGTTATAGTATACATTTTTAATTTTTTATCCAATTACGGTCAAAAATACGCGGACAATGAACACGCACAAGTTCGCCATGATGTTTGTAATGTATGCATATACCAGTACGTTCATGTTACATCATTAAGCCCTTTCCACACAGCTGAACGGACCTGAAACCACAGACTCCCCAAGGAGCCATTTCCGCATGCACGCCCAACCGCTGGGCAACCGCTTCCTCGCCTCTAGCCAACTCGTTTCACATTTTTAAATTTCCCCTTTCATTTTCTAAATCCCACAATTTAATGTCGGTCCCGAATTTTTTGGAAGCCACAGTATCCGGTGAAACTTTTGTGTCGGTTTTTTGTTGGTCCGTTTTCGGGTAATGTATCATTAAAATTAACGTGAAATAATTACCGTGCGTGATAGCGAAGGATTGGGTACGCATTTATGTGAGTTTTGCTTTAATTATAATTAAAATAAGGTTTTTATTTTCTTTTCGTGATTCGTACAGACCAGCGCGTGGTCTGATTATGTATCCGGGTCTGAATATCTAACAATTACTTACTACAGCCTGTATTCTTCACGATATAGCTGGAAAATGTAATCATTGCTCTTAATGCGGTACTCTAAACTGCGTATCGTTGTACCTACATTTGAAAACTGCCCATCTATGAGCTTAGGCTCAAACACGATAACAGTCTTTTTTGCTATATCAAATTAAATTGACCTATGAGAAGTACGGTATCCATAAATATTTAAGTAGGTATTCAAACAATTTATAAAAAAAATAGTTACCGTCAACAAATACAATGACTTTACATTCCTGGAGTCCAAATATCCTCAAGCCCATTAGCAAACAGAATCAGCCGCCGCGCTAAAGCCATCTCATATTGAAATCGCAACATCATCGTAGATCGGCCTTTCGAATAGTCGCCTGGTACTATTCACGTTCAGAACGTGGTAAAGGATCTCGGATTTCGTTTGTTGAAGATTCCATGAATAGCATTGTATAGTTTTGTGAGCTCTTAGAATAAGCGTTCAGTTTTGGGTGAAATCAGAGATCAAACGACCGCATAAAAACGAACGAGACAAGTGAAGCTCGAAGGTTTTTTTAACAGCTTATGGATTTTATATTCGCTGGAAATGTTCGAACTTGAAACAGCATAGCATTTTGCTTCTACTTATCTTGCTACAGAATATTTTTTACAACGTCATACGGAACAAACAATTGTAATTCTAGCCCCAATGTGACACATGACTCTTTAATTTATTGTGCGACAAATACTATTTATCTCTTTTCTTTTAAATTCTGCGTAATATGCTAGCATACTGATAAATTGGAAAAATTATTAAGATGGCGTATTACGTAAATTCACACAGGATAATTATACGAACAGATGAAGATAACCTCTCAGCCTTATATTATCAACACAAATCGGGTCTCATATTTCTCTGACTTTAACTTTGACTTGAACATTATGATTATAATGAGTATAAATTACATTTTAATGTTAAAATCGGCTCCATAGCTCCCTAACATTCGTTTGTAATCCGATGGCTACTCATAAATTATACCTCGTTACTTAGGTACTTTACAAAAACTGTCAGTTACAGGGTTTTCATATCAAACAACTGTTTATCCCTCTTGATAAGCAAACAGTTTCCAAAACGGATTTACTCAACCGTAATGTGTTGATGATTTGGAGTCCCGATCGGATTGAGCGATGCCATATTTACCCTCAGCTAAGCGATAGATATTAGGGATAATTTAAGACGAATGACTATTTATAAACGATGTTTGTTTACTTTACTTTCGTTTCGATAAAGGATGTGAATTATGTCACATCATCATTACAATTAATAATTAATTAATTATTGTTCTGTACTGAATTTGTAAACTTTGTTTGGTGTGCAATAAAGCATTTTGTATTGTAATTAATGGGGTGCGTCTCATTTCATAGAAAAACAATTAACATATTTTCATATAACCGAACATACGTTTGGTAGAATTTTCAGATTGTATAACAACGTTTCATATAATGTACATTTCATATTTCGTTATTTCGTAGAAGCACAATTGATAGAAAGTCATTTCTTATAACAATAATTTGATAGAATGCACGTTTAATATAATGCACTTTTCTTATAACTATAATTTCATAGAATGTACGTTTAATAGAATGTTCTTTTCATAGAATGTACGTTTAATAGAATGTACTTATCGTATAATATACTTTTTATATAAATTTAAGCTCTATATTACTGAATTTAGGCTGCGAAAGTACGAATCTAGGGCTCTCAATTTAGGGCTAAAAAAAATTGTCAGAGAATGTTTGACATACTGTTGAATGGCATACTAAGTACTCGTATATCCTATACATTTTTAGCACATACTCATTTAAAGTCCTAAAGCATGTAGGTGTGAAGTCAGAGCAAAACCTTTCAGAGCAGATCCGACGTGGCCGGGTAAGGGTAAAAAAAATTACCTCGAAGGCCAAGCGGGAGCGAAGCGTAGCGAGCTCCCGCTTGGCCTTCGAGGTAATTTTTTTTTGCGTACCTTAAGGCAGGTCAGACTTCGGTTAGGTTAGGTACGACGACGAGCGAAGCGAGAAAAAGTGTTAGGTTCAACTGCGATCCTAACGAGCGAGCGAAGCGAGCGAGCGAAACGCCAGAACCGAGTATTTTATTCCCCTCGTTTTAGATAGAACTGCAACACCGCACTGAACTGCTACAACTTGTTTATACTAATATTTGTTTTCATATATTTTCTTACACTACTTATCTAACTAGTGATCATCAGAATTCATCACCAAAATTCATGAAGTACAAAATTTGAACGAGCGAGCGAGCGAAGCGAGCGAGCAAAACCTTTCAGAGCAGATCCGACGTGGCCGGGTAAGGGTAAAAAAAATTACCTCGAAGGCCAAGCGGGAGCTCGCTACGCTTCGCTCCCGCTTGGCCTTCGAGGTAATTTTTTTTTGCGTACCGAAAAAAGTTTTGCTTGTATTCATACTGTTTACATACAAGAACAATCCACCCAACCACTTCCAGGAAAGTATTAATAGGAAAGTTAATTACGAATTAATTATTATTTACGTAGGTACCTTTCTATTAAGTGTTTATTATGTTATTTGTTTATTCTATTAAATTTTTATTGTATGAAATGTTCATTATATTAAGTATGTAGTATTATGTTATTTGTTTATTCTATTAAATGTTTATTATATGAAATGTTCATTATATTAAGTGTTCATTATTTTTAGTGTTTATATACGAAACAAGCAATATATCAAGGGTTGTTATAAGAAATGAAAATATATGAACTGATTTTCTACGAAATGATAATTCTATCAATTGATCGATTCTATGTGTTGAAATTATATTATATGTTATTCGATGTGATGAACGTTATACCATTTGTTGTTCTATGAATTATTACACACCCCAATTAATGATGAAGTTAGTAACGTTTTGTATGACTTAGCCTCCTGAATATAAGCTAGTATACTAGATTTGTCTTCTTGTCAGTTATATTTACAGGGGCTTCTTTGAATTACGGAAATTCAATGTTCATCCTTTTGGTTCGAACGATGATCACTTTGACACTTGAATTCGCCATGGAAGATGTCTGTGACATCCGCCAAATAACTAAATGGGAATTTTCCTGAATCGTTGTTAATTTTCTTGTTGTTTGAATTTAGAGAAAATTTAGATTATTCCTATTCGGAATAATGAGCACTTTTGATTTTACTAGAAAAAAAAAGTATCCCATGTTTTCGGATTCCACTTACGCTCCGTTTGAGCACAAGAAAAAGGAATAACGTGATGGAAAAGTAAATAATAGTATAAACAATCTCATGACACTTTCCTTACAATGCAGATTCTTCTCCAAATGCAAAAAGAAAGAAAAATTAAAAAGATTTGTGAATATGCCCAAAATAACAGCGATAGACTTAAACTCTCAAACTGAACCACATCAATACTGCATCCAGTGTAATGCAAACACAACTTGTCGACTCAGAACCGCTTACAAAATGGATGAACACGTCAGTCGTATTCTGCATACAGTTCCGTACGTAAATGAAATACAAAGACAATCGGAGATCCATTCAAAGCCTTATTCGAGAAAGCCCGAGGCTCAACAGAACTAGATAAGCCTGTCCCTATACAAAGCAATTTGTACTAATCCACTGTTAACTTCCAAACCTCCTATTTCACCATACAACTAAACTCTAAAATAAAACTTGAATCCTTCGTTTAAAGTCCGAATTGTAAGTAATTCGAATGGAAGACTAAAGTGAGCGTTTGTGATGTTGTTATTAGCTGAACAACTGTCGTTTGTGAGATTGTTTTGTTTGAATTTGGAACAATTGTTTGATTTGATTGTAATTAATGAGCGTCGTTTTTAGGGTTCCGTAGCCAAATGGCAAAAAACGGAACCCTTATAGATTCGTCATGTCTGTCTGTCCGTCTGTCCGTCTGTCCGTCTGTCTGTCCGTCCGTATGTCACAGCCATTTTTTTCCGAAACTATAAGAGCTATACTGTTGAAACTTGGTAGGTAGATGTATTCTGTGAACCGCATTAAGATTTTGATGCAAAAATAAAAAAATAATAATAAATATTGGGGGCTCCCCATACTTAGAACTGAAACTCAAAATTTTTTTTTTCATCAAACACATACGTGTGGGGTATCTATGGATAGGTCTTCAAAAATGATGTCGAGGTTTCTAAAATATTTTTTTTCTATACCGAATAGTTTGCGTGACAGACGCTTCCAAAGTGGAAAAAAGTTGGTCCCCCCCCCTCTAACTTCTAAAATAAGGAAATGAAAAATCTAAAAAAAACATATGATGTACATTACTATAAAAACTACCAACGAAAATTGTTTTGAACGAGATCTAGTAAGTAGTTTTTTTTTAATATTTTAATACCTAACTTTGCACCTAATTTATATGGGGCGCTATACATACCAGGTGCAAACTTAACTTAACCACTTAGGGATGGAAAGTGTTTGTACGGAACCCTCGGTGCGCGAGTCCGACTCGCACTTGGCCGGTTTTTTTATTCTTTGATAAATGAGTCTGATTAGGACGTGTTTTGAATTGTCAAGGAAAATTTTATAGTGATCAGAATTTGTGAAATATGTTTATTTTGTCAATTTGGAGTTGTTTTTCCTTTAAGATATGCGTGTTGGGTTTCTCGGTTATATTTTCGTAGGTCACATAAATTACTTGGAGCAATCAAAAACCTGTATTCCTTCTCGCATAACTATTTTTGTGTTTGCCTCCGTTAGCCCGAATACCTTTTGCCCTAATTTCGTTTGCCCTAATTTTGCTAACCCTAAGATAACTTACAAGATTTTGCTTTCATCCTGATTATTCAAATATCCCTAATCTTGGGATTCCGAATCATATTAACTGATTTCTTAAATCTGAACTCTCAGATAGCCCTGCTTTGTATTTGCCCAATTCATTTAGACTGCTAAATATTTAGTATAATACCTTATTAGGTATCCACAAGGCGCAAAGTGCCTTGCAACTTTTAGGGATATATGTGACATGTAAAATTGAAAAACATTTTATAAATAAATGAGTATGAGTAAGGTTTAGTATAAATAATAATGAAATAATGAAATAATGAACTTTATTCTGCAAGTAGGCCACAAGGGCACTTTTACATGTCTGAGTCTACCGGCATTTCACAAGAGGAGACCACTGTGCACTGTTGAGAAGAGAAGTGAAGTAAAATATTTAAACTACAAATTTTTACTAAATCAAACTCAGTTCTAACCTAACCTAACCTACTATACTTGTAGGTAGTAGTTCAGTTCTGGCACTTCGCTCACCGTGCCGCAGCACGCTCGCTTTGCTCGCGCGTATTTGTGATCGCAAGTCTAATCTATGTAATCTAACCTAACCTACTTTACTGGTAGGCCGCAGGAGGCAGATCATCATTTGACAAACCTGGTGCTGACCTCGATTCTAAAACATGAGTGAGAAAGACCACTGAAGAGAGAAGGAAGGAGGTCACTTACTGTATTACACTACAAAAAAAAAGCTAGATAAAAGACAAAGGAAATAAGTTAACCTTCATTTCCTCACGAACTGGGTACACTCAAAGAGTTTATGTTCATAATATTTTAGCCTAAATTGGAGTTTGGCTACGTGTCATCCACTCCGCTTTTTCAGTATTCAACGCCGCTAGCTGATACAAATAAATAAGAATTTAAAGTGGCGATGCACATCTAGTATGCGATATCAAATGTACGGTTTGCATCTGAAGTCAATTTTTGAAGTGACTTATATCATATTGATACTAAACAATAGTCAGCTACTTTTGATGCTGACTGTACTAATACGTAAATAAAAGAAAATTACACATGGACAACAAAGTGATAATATTATAAGGGTACCGTTTATTCTGAGGTGTAGGACCGGAAAACTTTAAAAGCGCCGTGTAGACGAAGTAAGTGTCTAATTCGTATCTACTGCGTGATTTCTTTACGCAGCAGTGTATTCAACAAATATCGTGCACATGACGTAGCCAATATACTTAGGAGGTGTACCTACTACAATTTGCCAGTTCATATTCGTTGACACCTGACAACGACAATTTTAAAAATTGTTATTTTTTTTCGGTTATTTGATTTTTTAGGTTCGTCTTACATTATCTTTTCTAAATTCAAACCTCATCCAAAAAAGTGTCCTTAAATTTTGTATGAAAAAATGAGTATATTGTGTGACACAATACAAAAACGTGACGATCTTGAACGGAAATTGCCAACAGACGCAGAAGAGAGAGAGATAGAGAGGTTTGAATGTACAAACGATACAAAACGGGTGAGGTTGGCCAAAAAATATTAAAAAAAAAAAATATACACTCTTTTTGAAAAACAGTTAGAATATGGCCTTGGTTAAATTACAAACGATATAAAAGCAACATCATTTCTATGACAGCCCGGCTCCGAACAATCTGGATTTCATTCCGAAAAGAAAATATTGTACTTAGAGGATTATAAGGGAATATAATTTCCGAGATTGGTTCGCCTTGAAAGAGCCATTTTTTCGTCTCAAAATCGTTTTGGGTGCTTGTATAATGTGATAAGTAAGTCGGAATCGCTTTGTACGCAAAATGGCCCGCTCTGAGGCCTAATTTGATTTTGTCGCGTGTTCTGTTATGCGATGATTGTGTTGACAAATATTGTACATTGATTCGGCTTGTTGCGGGTTTATGGTGTAATTTGGAGCTTATTTCAGGTTACGGGTCATAAATCATAAAGCCTTTGTGTTGCATCGAAATTGTGAAAACTCAAATTTGCAGACTAATTTCTCCTTACTCCTTTTAATTGTTACTTATTACGTTTGTCCATCATTTGATACAAAGAGAAGTCTTGATATCACTCACTCTTTACGCTTTAAAATAGTTTTCTTTTTTATACTTATCCGTTCATGTTTCAGTTAAAGTCTTTGTTGGGGATAATATATATGAATTTTGTTGGCATGACTCTATCAGATGTGTCTATGTAATCTTCGACTGATCGTTCATTGGAAATCATATTTTTATTCAAAATGAATTGACTGATTTACCATGTAACCAAAGGGCCAAAATAGCAGAAAAAGGGTCCCATATTTACTTGATGTATTACAAAAGTCAGATGTATCTTGACGGCATAGATTTTTCTGTCTTTTTAAAGTAAGTTTCTGTCAAAAATTTCATTTTCGTGACAAGCTTTTATATCAGACTGTACTTTTCTTTGAACATCCTGTAATACCTATAAACCTATCTGCTAAATAAATACATCCTGGGAACGAGCACCAACTGTAATGTATGCTAAACCCTAAACTAAAGGTACAGGTCCTACGCCTCCTCCTCCCTCGCCTCCAGACTCTACTCCTACAACGAAGCCCAAGGAAACCCTACAACAATTACCTAAGAATATCTTAACAGCAGCTCCCAGTCTTCTATATCCTACAACTAAACAAATCTGAATATGAAAAGGATCTTTATAACAATTGAGTTTGAACTTTTCTTAATAACGTATGGCCAAAGGTGATCGGTAAAACCGTTGTGAACGTCTAGATTGGTCGGATCCTACGTTGTAGTAGTAACTCAAGCTCTTTTAAGAGAAATCTAACCGTGATGTGTCGCCAAGTGCTTCCATACCCATTCACTGTGCTATGTTACCATGTATTACCAAATAAATGTGTATTCTTTTACTTATTTAATGCAAGCTTCTCCTACCCTACTGCTACCTTGGTTCTTTGTACTAATTAAATTCCTAACTTATATAGTCCCTAGGTATATCAAAATCAATATGGAATATTACAGATACTCTTATGAAAGTTGTTTAATTCTATATGAAGTATCGAATTCATTTGGACCACAGTCGGGTATAATCGAACTAGATTACCTTATGTAACAATAAAAGTCAATATGTGATTCTATCCAAATTTTATTAGAATTCTGGAATGAAAGATAATTTAGTTCTTAAAATTGCATGTTCTTACTCCAGAATGACTAGAAAACATATGTCTATGTACAATATGAAACTACACTTCATTACCAATCTATAAACAGGTGAAAGTTACAGGATCTATGAGATTTTATTATGAATTTAATTAATCTTAAGTTTTCATATTTGACAATATTAAATAAATTTTGTCATTACACCTTAATCTGAGAAGATGGTATACATCCCTTAAATAAACTATAGTAGAACAATCTGAAGTGGATTCTAGACCTAAGCAATAAATAGGAAGTTGTTTTAATCTTCACAATTAAAAACTAGTAAGACTAGATTATAGTAAAATGGAGAAGACATCTCAATGAGATTCCTCCTACAGGAAGGACGAATAAGAAGTTTTATTTAGCTAGAATTTCTGGAAAACTGAATATGTTTAATCGATATAGTTAAGGACTAGCATAGGCTAGTCTATAGTAGAATGAAGAAGGTAACTTTAAGGTGTATAAAAAAAATATTTTTTTTTTTTTTTAGAAAATCGCCAACCCTTCTAAGTGTGTGAAGGAGTAATACTGTATGCCTTAGCTATCTATCCTATTTGGCAAAGCTAATTAAGACATACAGCACAGGGATGGACGGACCTTCACGCCTGGCTAATAACTGATCAAACCACTGTGGGATCTCATCACATCTATGCATGACGTCCTAGCCTACGGCAAAGTGTCAAGGATCCATCTTTTGGGGAAGCCTTTTGGCGCAGGCTTCTTAAGTTAACTACACAAGGCCTACGCTAGGTTAAGCTACCTGCCTAAACCTACAACTTGCTAAATATATGAAAAAGTTGAAAAGATTATGACGTATCCAAATGATGAAGTTATAATTAAAATTGTAAGAAGTCTAATACACTACTCTTCCCTAGTAGGTATGAACCCTTCTAATGAGTTCTAGAACTTGGTTTTCGTTTGACCATATTCATAAATGTAGTATACCCTTGAAATCATGAAGACTATTGTGCCGATCGGAGTATCTTTCAACTCTCGAATGACTGGTTCTGATAAAGGAAATTACTCTCAACCCTTGTGATATAAATTACTTTAGTTCTGAGATCTGTGATGTAAATACGAGAACGAATAACTTTCATTATTGCTATCCATAAGTCCCCGGCTTTTCTTTTAGCAATTTACACTTCAGATACTCCACATCCAGTCTTAGGAATACTTTGTATTTTCATACTATACAACGATCCACAATTTCCTTATCAAAATTATATTAAAGATTAAATTATTTCTGCTCATTGAAAAAGCGAATATCTACAGCTAATTGACTCAACTCTGCTTCAGTGATTCCATTCTATCACTTAAGCTATATCAAGGTACATTGCTTCAACACATAATCGGTAAATTTTAATTAATTATTTCTATAATTAATGTTGGTAAGTTAAAGGTGTTAAATATCTGGATGACCTAAATACCAGATTCCCTATTCCCAATCTTTACAAACCGCTACAAGACTCTGCTTTTCCCCTACTAACTTCCCCTGGCCATAACCACTTAAGAAAATAATAATTCAACCTCTTAACCACTATACCTAACAAGGTTAAAATAATTTGGATAAATGTTATGCTAGTTAGTGACGATTGACCGATTGCTCGGTAGGTAAAGATCCCCGTCCTAATGTTCCTATCAAGGTGTACCTATCGCTAATCCCTGTTCCCTAGCTAATACAAAGAACACTAGAGACCTAGGTCTCATATTTATATTTAATCGTGTATGGGCCTAGCTAAACTGAACTGTAAGTTCGGGTGATTAGCCCGAAAAGGTGACTATCATCGGTGTTTTTGAGCCCCCCCCATGTGGCTGAAGAGACGCCGGAAACATGGAGTAGCTCGCCCTGATATGTGTATATAACAGATATATAAATATATAGTTTATGAGACCGAGCCTGGAGGTCCGTTTGGCTTCAGCAAGCGCAGATTACTCCGCATGTCCATCACGTGTGGTCCTTGCGTTCACCAAACAAAACCATCCACACTCGTAGGCTATTCACTGCACTTGTATATGGCTAGTGCCCGAGTCGCCTAGCTCGGGTAAAACTAGAAGAGTCTGAAGGATATTCGTTTAACAGCCGCAAGGTTAAATATCCTTCACCTGGCAACCATGTACCAAAACACTATTTCTGGCATGTGACTAGGCTTAATAGCCTTACAGCAACAAACCCCACTAAATCTCAATAGGTAATTATAGTTCAAGAAACAAGCAATAACCCGACAGAAATTCCCCTTAGAATTAATTTTTAATACCTTAACTGCCAGAAAGTAATGTTACTCCGACGAAGTTTCAAACAAAAAGAATCCCCTTCTACTAAGCCCTTGCCTATTTATAACCAATAGCTCGAGACATTCGACAGCTTTGACAGCTTTGACAGCTTCAACAGCTTCGACAGCTTCGACAGCTTCAACAGCTTCGACAGCTTCGGGACACTCGGGACACTCCCGATACGTCACGTGACCTAGCCCCCGCCCTCTAAGCGTGGTATATGGGATTTTGATTCTTATTTAGTTTAAATAAAGCTCAACTCCTCTGTTGTCAATTTGTGAATATCAACTTGCTATTTTTAAATAGTGGTAATATGTTTAGTTATAAGAATGGTTTTACTTGCTTCCGCAAACATTCACACTGTTATTCTTACTTTGCATTTGTATTGCCTATATCTAATAAATGATAATTTTAGTATTAGCTTGATGACGTATGATGCTAATATGTCTTAAATTCGTTGATGATAATGATGATGTGAGTATCACGATGATGATATATGACTACATGATGGCGGGCACATGACGAGATCATGTGAATCGCCACATTCGCCCCCCTGCGAAAGTTTGAAGTGGATTGACATCGTCAAATAACGTAGAACTTCGCATTCCCCTTAGAATTGTAAAAACAATTAAAAAATATAATTTATATATATATAACAATTATTCTTAAAGCAAATAACATTTTGTGATAACCTTGGATATTCTAAATCCGTTAGTATTCGTACCCTTAACTGTGTGTGTGTTTAAACCAATACTTGGGAACTCACTTGTGTATTAAATCAGAATTCGAACCATAGAATAATATCATTGAATCGTGAATATATTTCTCCAAATCTTAACCACATCGTAAGAAGTGTTTGGTTGTGAGTCAAACAAGCCCTATTAGCTCGGTTTTGCCTAAACACCTCAAACTTGACCTGCCCATTGCTCAGCCTCATTTGCGAATTCACATTGTACGAATTCTTCGATGAATTGACAAAACTCTCCTCAGACAACATAGCAAGACCTTTGGTATAGATACTGAATATTCATTCTCACTTCAATTCAATAACTGATTCCGATTTCAAATTCTTCTCCAAAATCACATGTGACTCCCCTTATTGGCGCGTGTATCACATCAAGAATAAACAAGCCAATTTCAGCTCTATAATCATACAATTGTGTTTTTTTTTTTTTCTTGTAAGACTATAGACTTACTAGTCGAATTGTGTAAAAATGTTTCTTTTCAAAATTATGCTGAAACAATATTATACCAGAAACTCTTACAAATATACCAATTTAGTTTTATCCTGGACAAAACTACCCACAATTCCTTTTCCTTTAAAAATATACAGTTGGCCTATCTATTCGTCGACATGGGTGTGTGTGAAACCTGCACGTTCCTGCCCGTGCTCGTAGAAGGTTAGCCCGTAGGCCCTGTAGAGTATTGTTTTGCACAAACTACCGCACATCGGTCTTAAATCGAAACTTCGATTTACTAAGCCTAACTTCTAAGTATGTGCAATCCAATTGATGTCTTTAGAAAATACTCCCGTTCGTACCTCTAAAGATAGAAGGCCCCCCGTTTTCGGATCCGAATACTTTCGAACTTAGCTTGAATACATACAGACAACATCCAACTCAAAAAGTCCACTCACTCTCCCTCTCATACATCGCACTACAGGCTCCTACATTCGTTTTTCCGCATCGACTTAGTCAGAAGAACACCATCCATTTTGTATTCAAAATCCATACTACTTTACCTTCCTATAATATCCCAAGTTCCCCTTTACTTCTTTCATTAAAATCAAAATAAAGACTTTCTCTAATATAAATAATAAAATCGTCTATCCACTTCACACACTTCGTTTTTTTTTTTTTTTTTATATTCTTATAAAATTCATAATTATTTTATCCACCCAATTCAATTTACCTCTCTCTACCCTTTTGAAAATTATCGAATTTCAACTTATTAATGAAACCCAAAATACGTATTAATGGAATCGAACCATTACGCAAATCATTCGATGCAATATACTACTAGCGACCTCTAGTTAAAATTCCCTACAAACTCATTCGTTTCTTATACTGTTGCAATACTTTTACTGCGGTACAACGTATAATATGACATCACTATTGTCTTTAAAAAATTTTCGTCTGCAATCGATTCCTTAATCGATCTTAACTTAATATCCCTATTTAATACTACATATTGCTTAAATATTATCACTCTGTTTAGTTAAATAATACATATAAAAAAAAATTACTTTTCTATTTTCTATAAATGTTACGTAAATCTTACGAACTAGGTAAGTGAATCTATGCCTTAATAATAGTCTACTATTTATGTCATCTTATCTCTTTAGTCTGGCAACACTGTCCTATGACATGTCAAATGTCAAAAATTTTCCATAACCTATCTTTCTACGAAATAGAAATTAAGTTAAGAATAGAAGAATAATGAACATCAAAACGGATTGTTATGAAGAAAACTGTAATAAAATGAGTCTACAATATTAAGGTAACTATTTTCTACGCATTTTACTATGATCTGGCTAAAATAACGAGTAAAGAAAGATCGTGTTGTATGTTTACAATAAAAATTTGTTTTTGTTACAGAATCAAACCAATTACGTTAACCTCCGCGCAACGGTTATAAGTTATATCTCAAAATGTATGCAAATATAATGAACCCCGGATAATGAAATAAGAATAATGAAGTCGACCTCTGCGCCACCTGAAACATACTATCAAAACGTAAGTTAACAAGAGTTCTAACTGCGTTTGTTTATAAAGTAAATCTTGATTCTTCTGTACGCCAATTTATGATCTTTTCTTGATTCTAATATCTTCTGTCTTCTATTTCCAGACTCTGCTCGTAAATCTTGATAACTTCTCAGTACAAACTAATCTTGAATGAAGCAAAAATAATGAAGGATGGCATGGACTCCCCACAACTACTGCTGCAGCTTATTGGAACTTCTTCATAAGGTAATATTATTTATCTTACTCTATTATTGTTTCAAATTTCGAAGAACATAGTTGTTTAAAAATATCCTTATGATAATGTTCATGGAAATTACTTAGATAAAAAAAAAAGTAGGTACTTCTTCAGGTTCGAAATTTTATTTATTTCTTCCTATTATTACTGCTAATTCGCTTCTTGTCTTCATCCTATTGTTCTCTCAAATTTGTTTCCATCGCCTGATTACAATTTTCATTTCATTTGAAGACGAGCAGCTTAATGAACTACATATATTTTCCTACTGCTATATATGTATATATCTCAAAGTAAAGTATGTAAATGTACTGCATAACCTTTCAACCTTGTTTAATAACATTTATTCTAACTTGTTTCAATAATTATTTATTTTTCTTTCCAGGTTTTTGGATTTCAACGGCAACCTCCACACAAAATCTACTATAAATCTAAAATGTAACCTGAGTATCATGGCTAATGCATAATAAGAACTTGATTGAAGATGTATCTACTTATTTATAAGAATACTTAACAGAACTGAATACCTTAATAAATCTAATGATAACAATACAGACATATTTACTTCGCTTCAAAAACAGATTAAATATATGTCAATTGGTTTTCTTGTCTGGTTCTATGATCATACCCTTATACTACATGTGAACATATATGTAAGTCATTCTAATGATAATCTATAAGCCATAAATGTACCAAAATTATTGTAATAAAATTACTTTCCTTTCATTTGTTTCATTATGTGTTAAAAGAAACTCAAAAGAGATCGCCCCCCCACTTATGAAATCACTAACACTCCTGCTTTCCTTATAATTGCTATATTTAATATTTCTAATAAGTCTTATATTAAGCTAAAAGATTAATAACTTAATATTGTAGCTAGGGGCCTTATACACAGTTTAACATTGTTGTTAGGGTTATGTTTATCAGATCTCATTGTGAAACATTTCCTACATTGAACTAAAGCCTATAAATAAACCCTCGCCCCCCCAAATAATAAATCCTTAGTACTCTCATAACTTATCTTTAGTTCCTTAACTAATTTTCAACACAACTTGAACTAATAACTGATGTAAAAATAAATCTTCAAAACTCATATTTCCTGTAGTCGAGTACAATGACATCTCTATTCTACCTCACTTAACTAGTTTCCTACAACATTCCGACTTTATATCTATATTAAAATTAAATCATTCCATCTCGATATCATATTAATTACTGATAAATAATAACAGATAACACCCTGTCACTTGTCAACTTGTCAAATCAACCTGCTCAGAAGGCGTTTTGTGCACTCAGCCTTGATTATGTTTTTATTTAAAAAAAAATGAATTACCTATTATTATTTTTCCCAATTATGTAAATAATGCATAAATAATATTAAATGTATCCCTAAATATCTAAATCTTATGTTATATTAATAATATGAACACATTGAATAAAGTTATCTACGTATCAGGTTGAAACTAAAGTAAGTATATTATTACTTAATATTATCATTTCACGTAACGTAAATTATTATCTAAAACTTAAATAAACCACCTATTTAATTATTAATCAATATTGAAAATAACTTTTTGTAAAGCGTTAACACAAACGTACGAATTTAATTGTATCTCAAATAATCCACTATTGAACTACAGATAAGATAAAAATTATGCCTAAATAACCTGTCAAATGTCAATTAATTACTGTGTAACATATCTAATGAAAACAAAATCACGTTGTTCTAATATAATTTATTTTTGTTTCAGGTACTATTACTATGTGAAATAAGAAAAATATCGTGTGTTATATCAAGAAGCTACTCTATTTACTATAGTTTATGTATAAATATGCAACAAAAGATATTTCGAGGCGACATGCACCTAACAACCCATCACGGCGAATCTCTTTTCCATTCTCACGTCAACAATTGTACCCAAAGGGCATAATTCAAAGCTCAAGTGTTCAAAGATCCCTTCAATAAAACCGTCACTAACAACTACACTAAAATTCCAAAACAAATAACAATTGTCGATCTACAAAACGCAAGAAGACAACAAGACATGGAACCACACGATGAACAGCAATTGAACAAATCCTGGTCACGGCACCAATTGTAATACCTATAAACCTATCTGCTAAATAAATACATCCTGGGAACGAGCACCAACTGTAATGTATGCTAAACCCTAAACTAAAGGTACAGGTCCTACGCCTCCTCCTCCCTCGCCTCCAGACTCTACTCCTACAACGAAGCCCAAGGAAACCCTACAACAATTACCTAAGAATATCTTAACAGCAGCTCCCAGTCTTCTATATCCTACAACTAAACAAATCTGAATATGAAAAGGATCTTTATAACAATTGAGTTTGAACTTTTCTTAATAACGTATGGCCAAAGGTGATCGGTAAAACCGTTGTGAACGTCTAGATTGGTCGGATCCTACGTTGTAGTAGTAACTCAAGCTCTTTTAAGAGAAATCTAACCGTGATGTGTCGCCAAGTGCTTCCATACCCATTCACTGTGCTATGTTACCATGTATTACCAAATAAATGTGTATTCTTTTACTTATTTAATGCAAGCTTCTCCTACCCTACTGCTACCTTGGTTCTTTGTACTAATTAAATTCCTAACTTATATAGTCCCTAGGTATATCAAAATCAATATGGAATATTACAGATACTCTTATGAAAGTTGTTTAATTCTATATGAAGTATCGAATTCATTTGGACCACAGTCGGGTATAATCGAACTAGATTACCTTATGTAACAATAAAAGTCAATATGTGATTCTATCCAAATTTTATTAGAATTCTGGAATGAAAGATAATTTAGTTCTTAAAATTGCATGTTCTTACTCCAGAATGACTAGAAAACATATGTCTATGTACAATATGAAACTACACTTCATTACCAATCTATAAACAGGTGAAAGTTACAGGATCTATGAGATTTTATTATGAATTTAATTAATCTTAAGTTTTCATATTTGACAATATTAAATAAATTTTGTCATTACACCTTAATCTGAGAAGATGGTATACATCCCTTAAATAAACTATAGTAGAACAATCTGAAGTGGATTCTAGACCTAAGCAATAAATAGGAAGTTGTTTTAATCTTCACAATTAAAAACTAGTAAGACTAGATTATAGTAAAATGGAGAAGACATCTCAATGAGATTCCTCCTACAGGAAGGACGAATAAGAAGTTTTATTTAGCTAGAATTTCTGGAAAACTGAATATGTTTAATCGATATAGTTAAGGACTAGCATAGGCTAGTCTATAGTAGAATGAAGAAGGTAACTTTAAGGTGTATAAAAAAAATATTTTTTTTTTTTTTTAGAAAATCGCCAACCCTTCTAAGTGTGTGAAGGAGTAATACTGTATGCCTTAGCTATCTATCCTATTTGGCAAAGCTAATTAAGACATACAGCACAGGGATGGACGGACCTTCACGCCTGGCTAATAACTGATCAAACCACTGTGGGATCTCATCACATCTATGCATGACGTCCTAGCCTACGGCAAAGTGTCAAGGATCCATCTTTTGGGGAAGCCTTTTGGCGCAGGCTTCTTAAGTTAACTACACAAGGCCTACGCTAGGTTAAGCTACCTGCCTAAACCTACAACTTGCTAAATATATGAAAAAGTTGAAAAGATTATGACGTATCCAAATGATGAAGTTATAATTAAAATTGTAAGAAGTCTAATACACTACTCTTCCCTAGTAGGTATGAACCCTTCTAATGAGTTCTAGAACTTGGTTTTCGTTTGACCATATTCATAAATGTAGTATACCCTTGAAATCATGAAGACTATTGTGCCGATCGGAGTATCTTTCAACTCTCGAATGACTGGTTCTGATAAAGGAAATTACTCTCAACCCTTGTGATATAAATTACTTTAGTTCTGAGATCTGTGATGTAAATACGAGAACGAATAACTTTCATTATTGCTATCCATAAGTCCCCGGCTTTTCTTTTAGCAATTTACACTTCAGATACTCCACATCCAGTCTTAGGAATACTTTGTATTTTCATACTATACAACGATCCACAATTTCCTTATCAAAATTATATTAAAGATTAAATTATTTCTGCTCATTGAAAAAGCGAATATCTACAGCTAATTGACTCAACTCTGCTTCAGTGATTCCATTCTATCACTTAAGCTATATCAAGGTACATTGCTTCAACACATAATCGGTAAATTTTAATTAATTATTTCTATAATTAATGTTGGTAAGTTAAAGGTGTTAAATATCTGGATGACCTAAATACCAGATTCCCTATTCCCAATCTTTACAAACCGCTACAAGACTCTGCTTTTCCCCTACTAACTTCCCCTGGCCATAACCACTTAAGAAAATAATAATTCAACCTCTTAACCACTATACCTAACAAGGTTAAAATAATTTGGATAAATGTTATGCTAGTTAGTGACGATTGACCGATTGCTCGGTAGGTAAAGATCCCCGTCCTAATGTTCCTATCAAGGTGTACCTATCGCTAATCCCTGTTCCCTAGCTAATACAAAGAACACTAGAGACCTAGGTCTCATATTTATATTTAATCGTGTATGGGCCTAGCTAAACTGAACTGTAAGTTCGGGTGATTAGCCCGAAAAGGTGACTATCATCGGTGTTTTTGAGCCCCCCCCATGTGGCTGAAGAGACGCCGGAAACATGGAGTAGCTCGCCCTGATATGTGTATATAACAGATATATAAATATATAGTTTATGAGACCGAGCCTGGAGGTCCGTTTGGCTTCAGCAAGCGCAGATTACTCCGCATGTCCATCACGTGTGGTCCTTGCGTTCACCAAACAAAACCATCCACACTCGTAGGCTATTCACTGCACTTGTATATGGCTAGTGCCCGAGTCGCCTAGCTCGGGTAAAACTAGAAGAGTCTGAAGGATATTCGTTTAACAGCCGCAAGGTTAAATATCCTTCACCTGGCAACCATGTACCAAAACACTATTTCTGGCATGTGACTAGGCTTAATAGCCTTACAGCAACAAACCCCACTAAATCTCAATAGGTAATTATAGTTCAAGAAACAAGCAATAACCCGACAGAAATTCCCCTTAGAATTAATTTTTAATACCTTAACTGCCAGAAAGTAATGTTACTCCGACGAAGTTTCAAACAAAAAGAATCCCCTTCTACTAAGCCCTTGCCTATTTATAACCAATAGCTCGAGACATTCGACAGCTTTGACAGCTTTGACAGCTTCAACAGCTTCGACAGCTTCGACAGCTTCAACAGCTTCGACAGCTTCGGGACACTCGGGACACTCCCGATACGTCACGTGACCTAGCCCCCGCCCTCTAAGCGTGGTATATGGGATTTTGATTCTTATTTAGTTTAAATAAAGCTCAACTCCTCTGTTGTCAATTTGTGAATATCAACTTGCTATTTTTAAATAGTGGTAATATGTTTAGTTATAAGAATGGTTTTACTTGCTTCCGCAAACATTCACACTGTTATTCTTACTTTGCATTTGTATTGCCTATATCTAATAAATGATAATTTTAGTATTAGCTTGATGACGTATGATGCTAATATGTCTTAAATTCGTTGATGATAATGATGATGTGAGTATCACGATGATGATATATGACTACATGATGGCGGGCACATGACGAGATCATGTGAATCGCCACAATCCATCAATTGCTCGAGACGATTCTAAAGAACCCAAACTTGGTAGGATCACTTTATCTATTACATAGTTTCTATAGGGTCACCTTCCGGCTCCATCATTAAACCAGCCATATGGTACTATATTATTGTATTGTCATCATTAATCAAAGTTAAGTAGGTATGCAAAATGCAGCTCAATCGGTTGAAGATATCTGCTTCAAAATTGAGTTGCAAGATTACACCCAAACAAAACTAGTTACAAGTTAAATAAAAGCTTATAAAAATTCTATTTGTCCTCATCTTGTACAAAAAAAAAATTTAACAAAAAAAAGAACCGACTTCAGTAAAACTAAAAAACCAAAAATAACCCATTCAAGTACAGATTACATTTGACTCACCCTTCGAAGTCGATCCCAAACCACTCAGTTCAGTTCTTATATTTATAGTTATATTATAGTCTACGCGAGGTTTGGCAACGACTTCGAAGGGTGAGTCAAATGTAATCTGTACTTGAATGGGTTATTTTTAACCCCCGACGAAAAAGAGGGGTGTTATAAGTTTAACATGTGTATCTGTGTATCTGTGTATCTGTGTATCTGTCTGTGGCATCGTAGCGCCCAAGCGGATAGACCAATTTAAGTGCGGTTTTTTTTAATCGAAAGATTTTTCCGTCGAGATGGTTCTTAGCTATGTTTGGTGGAAATAGGACCAATAGTTTCCAAGATATTCAGCTTTCATTGGAACAAGTGACAAGATCTCAGCCAATATTGAAGCTAAGGATTTCAAATTTTGGTTAAATGTTAAGTATTATTAGCATTTTCTATGTCACTTACTAAATGAAGGTCTCATGATGACCAGTTAGTTGTTAATGGATCTCAGCCAATATTGAAGCTAAGGATTCAAAATTTTTGTTAAATGTTAAGTATTATTAGCATTTTCTATATCACTTACTAAATGAAGGTCTCAGGATGACCAGCTAGTTGTAAATGGATCTAAGCCAATATTGAAGCTAGGGATTCCAAATTTTGGTTAAATGTTAAGTATTATTAGCATTTTCTATGTCACTTACTAAATGAAGGTCTCATGATGACCAATTAGTTGTTATTGGATCTCAGCCAATATTGAAGCTAAGGATTCCAAATTTTGGTTAAATGTTAAGTATTATTAGCATTTTCTATATCACTTCCTAAATGAAGGTCTCATGATGACTAGGTAGTTGTTAATGGATCTCAGCCAATATTGAAGCTAAGGATTCCAAATTTTTGTTAAATGTATTATTAGCATTTTCTATATCGCTCTCTAAATGAAGATCTCATGATAACCATCTAATTGTGAATGGATCTAAGCCAAGCATTTCAAATAGTGGTTAAAAGTAAAGTTTTATTAGCGTAATCAACAATTTAATACAATTTTGACAGTACAATAATTTGCTACCTTGGAGCTGAAGATGGTAGGAACTCCTAAACAGCACAAGATAAAACCATGGTGTTTAGGCTCGTCTGATTGTTCTTGATGAGCAATTATCGTTTGTGTACGAAAGTACAGTCGATAATAAAACTGAGTCTCAGAAAAACTTTTTTGACAAACAAAAACATATTATAATTTCTGTCACAGTACTGGGTCACTGTTTCTAAGTTTCGCAATTCTGCTAAAGCTGAATTGTCATTAGGACTATTGAACAGGTTCCTTTGATTGACCCTGCGAGATTTTAACGCGACTAAAAGACACGTAAGCTTTAGCAAAAGTATGTACTCTTGCCTAAGTGAATAACAGCTTTTTAGGGTTATGTAGTCAACAAGGAAACCTTATAGTTTCACCATGTCTGTCCGTCCGTCTGTTCGTCTGTCAACAGCTTAGCCCAGAGACAAAGTGGTAGAATAAATGTTAAAATACTTTTTTGTGTACCTTCTCTACACGTAAAATAAGTGGGGATGTAATTTTTTTATCGGAATATCCCATGGTGTAGGGTGATTAGGTATTTCAAAACTAAGTCAAGTTACCTAGCATCAACTGCAATTATTATGAAGCTAAGTAAGCCACCCATAAATACTATTTGGATCCTGTAGAATAGAAACTTGGTTTTGTTTTAGGCCATAGTAGCAGGTTCTTTCGACTCATCCAGTGCATTTAAAGTATATATTTTGATTGTCTTGGCTTATAACTTCGCCTTTTTGTTATTATAAGCATTAATTAGTTTGACTGTAACAATTTTTTCCAAGAATGTTGGTTAAGGCTATTGCAATTAAAATATATCCTAATTTCAATCTTAGAGAAGACGGCATTCGTTACCACCGGCTTGGGATCCTGTTGTACCTACCTACATATAGTCAAGGATCAAGCTCAACGAAAGAATGGAAACCCTGGACCTTAAACGGTATAAAACAAAAATAGTGTTAAAAGAAGGAAATTCCGGGGCGAAACTTCTGTTTGTTTAAAAAATATGAAATAAAAATAAAATTAAACATTTGAAAAACCCCCGACATGACCACCTGTAAAAAGAAAGAAATAAAATGTACGAAATTTGCCTTTAAAATTAACAGTAGAAAAAGAATCCAAGCTTCGTTGCGTCGGGGGACCGCTAAGTAAATGAAATGCAATGTAAGTACTGAAAATCGTAAGTGGGAAGCCCAAATGCATAGGTAGAGGTACCTACTTGCAATTTTGCTTTGATAAATATATTTCTTTTCATTTAGGTACTTAGCGGTCCCCCAAACGCAACGAAGCTTGGATTCTTTTTCTACTGTTCATTTTAAAGGCAAATTTCGTACATTTTATTTCTTGCTTTTTACAGGTGGTCATGTCGGGGGTTTTTCAAATTTTTAATTTTATTTTTTGGTTTTTTAGTTTTACTGAAGTCGGTCTTTTTTTTGTTAAAAATTTTTTTTTTTGCTTTTTAGTGGTTCTAGTTCAGTTTCCTTACACCAAATCCTATTCAGCCAACGTTCCCTGCGTGTTGGAGCCCCCAGGGTTATGCCGTACTGATGGTAAAAGGCCGGATGGCCTAACATTGGTTCCATGGCAGAAGGGACGGTGTCTCTTATGGGACGCTACGTGTGTTAGCACGTTTGCACCGTCACACTTGAGCCACACTACTAGATCTGCCGGGGCCGCCGCAGAATGTGCGGCAAAACTCAAACACACCAAGTACTCTGCCCTGGAACCAATGTATGATTTTGTGCCTGTGGCAGTGGAGACTGCGGGACCGTGGGGTACTGAGGCCAGGGACTTTATAAGGGAGGTGGGTCGCAGGCTCAGAGACAGAGGGTGTGATCCTCGCTCAGGGTCGTATCTGGTTCAACAGATTTCATTGGCCATACAACGTGGGAACGCTGCCAGTGTAATGGGAACGTTTGGGCCAGGTGCGACTCGGGGTGAGCCTTTTTAAGTCCTTCTTCACCTTCCAAGATATTTGTTTTCGATCCACAACGTTGACGAAGCCTGTTGCAGATGTCACGTTATTGGTGTGTTGTTTGACGAAGCCTGTCGCTGATTAGATTTTTGTATTCTCTTTGACGATGCCTGCGTTGCGGATTTGACTTTTACACTTTGTCTTATTCATTATAAAAAAAAAAAAAACCTATTTACTGAATGTAAATTCTTGACTTTATCAATAAATTACCGAAAGCGCCGTACATGTCCCTATAACATTTGAAGAGTTCCCTCGATTTCTCCAAGATTCCATCATCAGATCCCGACTTAATGCCAACGGGACCAACTCGGAGTTATACCCTTTCGATAAAAAAAAAAATTGAAAATCGGTTCACGGTTCTCGGAGATATCGAGTAACACACATAAAAAAAAAAAAAAAGTTCGAATTGAGAACCTCCTCCTTTTTTGAAGTCGGTTAAATAATGATTATTAGAGAGAACCCTAACTAAACCCAAACAAAACACTAGTGCACTCATATAACAAAGTAGCTCCTCAGCTACTTTGTTATATTAAAATACACCGCATATCAATCTCAGTTAAGCCAACACCTGCACAAACCGCCATTCAAAACTGAAAACAAGAGAAAGAAGCGTCAACCCGCTCGCTACTGACAATGCTCGCTCCAAAGAGCCACAGATTGATTCGCATTGTTCAGAGCCGTTACATGTCACTCGTAGGGTTGGCAAGCTTGCATTCACGTCGAGCTGTCTGGGAGGGTGACAGCCCTATTCTTTTGATCGGTGTTGGTCAAACGAGACTTTGAGGTTTAGCACTGACGAGCAAAGATGGGTTTTGTAGTGTGAATGTGGGTAGCGATTGAAATAGCTATTCTGAAATGGAATTATCCAACTGGAATACCGGATGAGCTTTACGACTTTGCTATAGTTATGTTGACTGTCGTAATAACAATTGTATTTAAGTATTTGACTTAGAGCGGACAAAAATAAAGTATTTACCAAGAAAATATAGATAAGGGATTATATAGAAACGTGAAATATCCTATTAAATATATTTACGTTTTCATGGGTGACCCAAATTATGGTATATCATTAAACATAATTATTGAGCACGTCTTATACCCATATAATTATGATTTGCAAAGCTTAGATTTAGTTGTGATTTTCCAATATCGTGAATGTTTGACTAACAACCACACATCAGGGGTTTGTAAAATACGAGCAAAATTCATTGCCAGGGCCGCGACTGGTTATCATACGTCATTTCAATAGATTTTGCTCGTATTTTTCGATTCCTGGATATTATAGGATACTATAGCATAGGAAACTGCCAAATCCTACACACTACAGCATAGAATGCCAAATTAAAAAGCACCAAGTTCAAGTGGGAGCTGGCACTGAATAACAATACCAAAGTTCATAAGATCTAGATTTGTAAGGCTGTTTATTTTACACTAGCTGGTGCCCGCGACTTCGTCTGCGCAGGATTAGTATTTCGATTAGCTTATAATATTAGCGTGGGGTAGAAAATAACTAACATTATGACATTAAAATTATCACACATAAATTAATTTATCGTCATATTTTGTAGCCTATGTGTTATTCTGGTGTATAGGCTATATTTACGTAAAGTTTCATTAAAATCCATTCAGTAGTTTTTACGTGAAAGAGTAACAAACATCTATCCATACTTACAAACTTTCGCGTTTGTAATATTAGTAGGGATGACATAATAATATTTCGTTCAGTGAAGTTAATTCAGTACAGACCCGAAGAAGAACATATAAGCCTTTATTCAGCTTAAATTAGTAGTACAAAGGCTGTATACAAGCACTTAATGCAGCTTGTGCTGCGGCAGCACTAACTCTAGTGAGATCTAGGTTTATCTCAGATCTTTAGCTGTCATTAATACGCGATGATTGCGATCAGAACTAAATAAAGTGGCATTCCACGTTCGTAACCGGCAGTACTCTACTCCAATGTGTTCAGCTATCTGTTTAAATTTCAACCAGTTGAACTACTTGGATGAAAAAAATTGTGAAACATCCAGAGGTACCGGGTTTGATTCCCGGTTAAGCATTGCAATTTTTCTTTGTACTTTGATTTTTGTATCAATCGGTCAATAGTGGATGACTATTCTCCAATTATTTCAACTTTAAAGTGTATTTGAACTTCTTGGACTGAAAATTACAATATTTTAATACCAACCTAATATTACGGTTGTGTAATGATGGACGTAACTACGTTCATTATAATTTCACTAGATATGACAACTTTTCTTTGATGTTTCATTCGATATAACAACAGTAAGCATAATTTCATTGGGTATAATTTCAATTAGTTTTAAAGACATTTGATATAACGTTCACATTCGCAAGATAACCTAACACTCGTCGCTTCGCTCGTCGTCGTACCTAACCATGACTTTGTAACAGCTTTACTTTCATATTTGAGTAGGTATTGAGCTTTTAAACGTATTATATCAAATGATCATTATACCGTATGATATTATGACGTATGAAATTATCACAAATGTTATTATATCATTCGTTTATATATCCCTTGATCGTTTTACTGACCAATATTATATTTATATCATAAGTTATTATAGCGACCGTTACAAACCCTAATAAAACAGTGTTCAATATTTTTTATTGGCTTTCAACTGCATTTTGAAGTTGAAATAATCGAAGAAAAGTCATCCAATATTATGTTCAACTGGTTGAACAAAGAGTTGAAGAACATATCACCTTGTGACAACCAAAAGTCACTAAACTTTCTGTTACTGCTCTTCACAACCTTTGCTTATTGCCTTGGATTCGAGCAAATTCTTGTACTGTTCTATAAGAAAAAATGTTTGCGCCAGATATATATGGCGTGACGTATAAATGAGACACGAACTTAACGTAGACGGGTTGTCAAAATGCTTATATACTAGGCACTTCAGACTCTTCTTGCAGATATCAGCGGGCCTGTGATGGTTGCGTTTATCACATGATAAATAAGTGACAAAGCATCTGTCGCTCCCACTCGCATGGATGCTTTAAGAGCAACCATCATAGGCCCGCAGAAAAATATATATGTTGTTAGAGTCCAGGTTTTGTTACCAAACTATATTTGTCATATTCAATAACTTACGTCATTTATTTTTCAAAACTGTTAAATGTTTTAAAATTACCGGAGCGCAGGTATTGAAAAATTCATACAAAAATCATGCTCCGTAATACCAACAAAGCAAACTTTGTGATTCTACGCCATGAATTTTAAATGGACGTCCGGACATTTGGTTTCAAAGAAAAACATACAATTTTCGTAATATTTATTAGTACTCCCATTCTCCCATACAATTTATTTACAAAATACAAAAAATTAAATCGTCCGCGAACGGTTAATGGGTGAACCAACTCAGTACGTCGTACAAATTACTTCGAGGTACATATAACATCGTTCTACTTTATTTAAGAATAGCTAATTTTAATTCAGCTACCGTATTATTTAACTACTTTACAAGTATACAAGAAGTTGAAGTCAACAGTTTTGAGGCACACCTCGCTTCATACTTATGAGACTTATACAGATCAACTTCGTGAGGTTTTAACTTTAGTTTTAAGTACCTTGTCTTAAACTTTACCACCTTCGCTTGGGTAGCAAGCATACAATATAATGTTATGTAAACTTTTACTCGGTTATCAGGGAAGAATGGTGACGTGTTTTCACAGCACGAAGCTAGCCACCAACATCTAAAATGATGACAACGACTACTTTGCCAAGAGTGAAACCGACAAAGAAGAAGAAACATACAGACAGGTCTAAAGCGACGTTGCACCCGTGAGCATGATGCATATTATTGCATCAAAACGTTCTTTAATAAATTCATCATCAATATCATCATATTCCCTTGCCCTTATCCCGTTTATAAGTACGAGGAAGACACGGTTTGCGCATTTGGTAGTGCAGCTGCCTGCTGAGCCAACGGTCCGGGGTTCGAATCCTGGCAAGCGCAAAAGTGTGTGGTTAACTCGAATATTACTGGGTCATGGATGTTATCTATATATTATGTAGCTATATATTATATCGTCGTCTAGTACCCAGAGTACAAGCTTTGCTTAGTTTGGGACTAGGTCGATTTGTGTAAGATTGTCCCTTTATATAAATTTTATTATATTAGTGTTAATAATTGCAAAAGAGAAAGATAAACACCTGCTGTGCCGTCTCTTTTCCTTCCTTCCAATAAATATTGTTAAAGTCTTCTCATACATTTTTCTTTATTTGCAAAATCGTATTAGACCTGTCATGAGATTAAATATGAGTTTAAATATGTGTCAAAATTAATAAAATAGTAAAGCCATTTGTTATTCTCAGTCCTTCACAAAGGGATTCTTTGATCCGGTGGATCTACTTGTGACTTGCATTATTTCAATATATATAATTTAAAGAATGTAATTTCATTGTTTCCATGATAAAACAACGATTTGACCTTGTAAAATTATTTTATTTTGTGAATCAAAAACATACCTAAATATGTAGCAGTTGACTGTGTAATTCTCAGAAGTGTAAAGCTAGGTTAACAGAGAAATTAAAAGTATACTATTAATGGAAACGCGTATAATAAAAAGTTTTTAGAACAGTCGTTAGATTCATAATCGTTTATATTATTTGTCGTTATTTCCTAATAAATAATTTGAGATATCTGTTTTAGCCAGTTTTAGTGAATTTAAGTATAAATATTTCTAATTAGTACAGTCTCTGGCATTTCACACACAGTGTTTATATAATCTGATGTAACATCAACAATCATCATTGGTAATAGCATTCCATCAGGCAATCCGTTTGCTCGTTTGCTCCCTATGGCATAAATATAAAGAAAAACAATCTGAAAACTTTCGTGATTCATATTTAATTATTAAATTCAGCGGATCAAAAAATAAGTGACAAAGTTACCGCGCGGCTGTACGGGTAGCAGTCCCTGATAAAGAGCTCTATTCGAGTTCGAACCATGTCATGCAGGCCGTTCCTGACAGTTTCATGTAGTTTAAACCGCTTAATATTTACATTCAAAAAATGAAATGTAATCATCAGTTCAATGTAATCAAATTAGTCATATTAGGTTACATTACTTAAACATGTTTTTTTTATTATTTCAAGAATGACCTTTATTATGTGTATTTTCTCTTCACTCCAGTCACAAATTTCATTCATTTTATAAATACATAACAAATGTGCTTTCAGTAAACCCTGTAATGTACTACTTCAACATTACATTAGAATACATTGTAGAACAGAAAGTGATGGAAGTAATATATTAAACATTGCATATTCTAAAACATTTACAGAATAAAGAAATCAGAATAAAGTGTACGCTTTCATTTCACTCACGTATTCAAATTAGAATTTACTCATTACTGTATTCGTGTTTGAAGTTAACTTAACAGACATTGAAACTTTCACAGACGACAAAGGCTTAATAAACATTGTTGTTCTCGTATTTAGAGTTGCATTATGTTCGTTAATAAACTTTAGTTTCGAATACGTAGTTAATTGTAACTTGGTTACGAATAACTCTGACAAAGGTGTCAATTTTAAGACTATTACCCAATCTTCTCAAGATTGAGTAATTGGGGCCTAAAATTTTTGAGCAAAAGTAATTGATAAAATAACGAAAACTCTTAAATCTCTTAGTGTTTGAAAATGACAAATAAATAAACAATAATAAATATTAGAAAACCAGAGAAAAACGGAGAAGATACTTTAGAATTGTAAATTCGATATCATAATAAACCTGAGTTATTATTAACATCTTGTATCATAAATATGAGCAATCAATCTCTTGCGTGCTGATAAAATTATGATTATTAACGAACAAACTGTTACAGTTACTAGTAACTAATGATGTTCGAATTTTAGTGACATTGAATTCAAGGAGTACTCACCACACATTCATCTTATTAAAACTTTCGCGATTTACATCCACGTGAAATTATCAGGAACAATATCACGTCATTTTAACGGAGTTTGAAACATGGCGGGCCGTTCCTGACAATTTCACGTGAGTGTTAACCGCTTAATACAATAATTACTATACATTTTTTAAAAGTCTGATTACAAGAATTGGAGAGTGAAATAAGAGTAGTCATATAGGCTACCTGTGCACTGAAGCGAAGTGGGGAATATGAACTCATCGCTGCGTCTTTGTGAAACCCTTAAATAAGAACCTAAGAATTACCTACAGTTCTAAAGTTGACTTCAAGCTTCAATTGCGATAGTGTAATAACGAAATATTTCAAGAACAGAAACTAAAACAGATATCTCACGTCTCAATAGAAATTGTTCTATGAACAAAATAAATAAAATTTATTACCACTCGAATGGTAGAACAACTACTCGCCTCCCTTTATTTACAACGATTCAAAATATTTACAATGCGATGATATAAATCTTTATTCTACGTCATTCGCTAGCGTTATTTACATTTAAATGTACATTGGTGATATCCAGAAGGAAAAGAACCTTTAAATAAAAAGTCAAGAATCGCAAAATGGAATAAATAGAATAAACTATCCAAGTATGATTCAAGAGACAGATTGACTAAGCAAAGTATATAGTCAAATGACGTCGATTCGTGAATTTGCATTAATCTGAAATGAGTATAATTATTATGTAATTTAGAAAGTATGAACTGGATCGAAAAAGAAACCAATGTGGAGGTATTGTGTAAAATTGGAGAAAGAAATGTTTATTATAAAAATACCTATAGAAGAGGATAGAGCTGAGAGACCACCTAATGCGACATGAGAGCAAAGTAAACGGAAGAAGAGGCAGAGGAAAACCAAGATCAACTTATTTTAAGAATTAGGGAAGAGTAGCGATTATATTACTGCACAGTCAATAGCAAAGCTCTTAAATTATAAATTAAGAAAGAAAAAACTTATGAATATTATACGTATTTAGTTTAACAAAAAGCACGAATCTTCGTAGGTAATGTTTGAATTAATATAAAGCCTGTCTGCGTCACCTAGAATTGATCTTATAAAATAGGCTCATAATAAATATTGAAATTAAAAGTCCTTTACTGTGGATTTCCGCACTTACTTGCAACTGGTAAAAATCCATTACGAAAGAGTGTAAAAGGTTTAAATCCACTTGATTAACAGATTTTTCAATTGAGAACCTTTTGTAATACACTCAAGTAAGGTGAGGCATTAAATTGCTTCTGAAGTTGATTATAAGGCTTTAATTGACAAGCCTTTTAAATTTACAATGCATTAACGGTATTAATTCACGAATTCTCTAACTCTAAATGTATGTGCTTTACCCGAAAATTGAGGACTGTAATATAAAATAAAAAGGTGCATCGAATTCCTTTTTCAACGCCAAAGGAAATCGAATTTTATCAAAATCTGTTTGTATGAACCTTCGTATAAATAATTAAAAACCCGCTACTCTCAAATTCGCTGATCTGCTATCATAACTAGAATGAATAAACTATTGTTAATTGCAAGGTTTTATAATATCCAAAATTTAATGCGATCTTTAAAATAATAATATGACACCGTAAAACTACCCAATCCAGTCCATACAACTATGGTCCAAATTAACTCGAAAAGACTCTACTTCACATATGCCAATTATTATGGATAAACTCTAAGATGAAGAAAAGCTTTTAAAGAAAATGAAAATGTATGAAATCACTTAAAGAATATGGCTCTTTATAGAAATGAAAGTTTTTGTTTTGAACCATACTCGGGTGGTTGGATTATAGATTACAGCACTAGAATGCTACTAGAAATTAAATCACATGTTACTTTAGTAAGAAAATACGACACTAAATAATATGAACAGGTTTTTTTTTATAAAACAGTTCGACAGCTTGTTTATCAAATGATTATTTTAATGTTTGAAATAACATCGAACTTACATCAATAGTACGTATTATTATAGTCAGTTACCAAATACTGCATCCTTTCCTTTTTAATACCTTCAAAACCTCGTTTCCTTAAAATTATGTACTTTATAACAATTTCCTAACGATTTGAATATTTCTAGTTTTAATTAAACCTATATTAACAACTTCAAAGTTTTGACGAGCGTGGAGCCTTTTGCTTTCCGTAAACAATACTTTTTAAATTAAAATTGCATCATTATCATTAATATCCATGACAACCAATTATCCTTGTTTTTACTTTTATCGATAAAATTACTATACTTTTAATAGCTGTACAAAAACGAAAATCTCAGAATACATTTCAAATGAAATACAACCTTCCAAAATCGTTGCCCACAATATTCCAGCTAAAACCTATTTTTAAATGTAACGGTTCCAACCTCAATCGAAAACTTTGCAGTCGCTCCATCTCTTCCTATTATGTCCTTTAAACCGATCATCTGCAAGCCATAGAAGAGAGCAGATAGGTGACGGCAGCGCAGCTCAGTTGGGCTGTCAAGTAGGATGATGCCCTGTTGCTCGTCTGCATGGCAGCGGGGTGCTCTCCTGATATATAAAAAAACAGATATATTTTTTAAAATTATGAATTCTGGACGAGAAGAGTAAAGTGTTCAACATACTTCCATCTGATCTACGGATGTCAAACTTGGGCGTTTACAAAATGATTGAAGCAAAAGCTACAAATTTGTCAGCATGGAATGGAACGAAGCATGCTCAAAAACAAGAAACGGGACAAATGGAAACTCACATAAGAAATGCCACTAAAGTGAAGGGCGTGCCAGTTAAAATGGAGACGGACTGGACACATGATGAGAGAGAAGACTAATAAATGGACCAGAGAAGTAACTGAATAGTACCCAAGTGCGGAAAAAACGGAAGCACGGTAGACCATTGAACAGATGGGACGACGACATCCAAAAAAAATGGAGAAGAATATCCAAAGATAGGTCACATTGGAAGGAGTTTAGAGGAGGCTTATGTCGAAGGACAGCCTGACGCGTAGTCAGTGAAAAAGGCTATACTTAATAATAATAATAAAAAAAAAAACGATCGAGTTCTCGCCAGGAAACTGTCTTAGCCAATTTTGCGAGTTAATTTCTGCTACTGGCAGCTATGTAGGTACACCTGTTTTAAGGGAAAATAATATTGATTCTTTTAAATCACTTAGTGATTTGGTCGAACAAAATGACACGTCAGGGGGTACTGGATAACGCAGCGTTGTGTATTCCGCTCGGTCGCAATTTGTTCTCTATTTTGCCCTATCCTATCGGACATTACTTCTACAAACAATGTATCTAATGCCACTTTCATAACTTCTGGCAGCCGTCAGCATCAGTACACGAATTGGCAAGAATTTTCTAAAGTTTAACAAATATCCCAGTCGTCTTTGATGACAGTAGATTATGAAAATAACTCACCATTGAGCACGTGAACAGAGACTGAAGCCGGGTGCGCGTTGTTGGGAACGCACGTATAGTTCCCTGAGTCGGTCAGCGCCGCCTTGGTCACCAGAAGCTTGCTGGTGGTGCCACCTTCCGTCTTTTCAGTCTCCAGGCTGATCCCGCCGCGTGGGGAGTCGAAGTCTACCACGGAGTTTCCGTGATACCTGTGGGTAGTTATTGTTAAAATATATCCAGAAATTACAATTTCGGAAACAAAATTCAGTTGCCTCATGAACGAGGAATGGCTGTATATTATAATAATATTTTTTCTCGTTCTATAAAAGAAATCTAAATATAGTTAAAAAAATATATTTGTCTCACAATAAACTGTAATAATTTAATATAATAGCAGATTTACATAAAATATTAATATAAGTTATTTAAAAATGTATGTACGCCTAAAAAGGTAGGGTTTCGTGATTCTATGTATTAAGAAATTGTGACTGCAATTTTGCCCGATACCCACATGCATTTCATTAAATCATTTCATTTCAAATCATTTCATTTAACTTTAGGGGTTCTCAAATTTTTGTAAATTGATAAAATGGCGGTAAAGTACTAAAGTAATAATTTACTGGTACATTTCTTCACAAACTGTTTATGTGCTCTACTAGCAATAAACTTGTATTTGTACTTAAACCAAAGTTATTTCTCCAATGTCACATAAATCCGACCAACAAGGTCAACGCAAACACATCAAGTGCCTGAATCTAAAATCGACACCCGATAAGTCTCCTTCATCCCTTTGCACGTTTCGTAACTTCCATAAAATAAGAAACTTTGAGCGAAAAAGGACGTTCCCACTTCGGTTCTTACTCCCTTTATAACCTAGCTCCAATAGAAATGCAATATCGTGGGTCGTAAGCGACCGTTGAGTTAAAGTCCCTTTTTAGTCGAATATCTGGGGATGATATCTTACCAAAGCACAGACGCGCTCGACGGAGGCGAGGAGTGCACGTTCACAGAGCAAGTCAGAGATATTGTGCTTCCTTTCTTCACGTACACGTCCTGAGAACCCCAGATGGTGGCTGCGGCCGCTGTAACAACAGAAAGTCAACCTTATTCAAATGTCGTTTAAGATAAGTTTTGTGTCACATAAAGTGATATAAGGTAATGTTGCAACGTAAAATGTACTTTATGATCCACAAAATTGGGTGGCGTTTGGTCTAATATATGTTATCGATGGTTTGCGGGTTATGTTTGAGTTGAAATCACTGTTCCAGATTTCGTAGGTGGGTGCGCGACGGCTTAAAGCTTTATGTGGATGATATGAGTTTCAGACGTTAGCATTTGGATTATGTAACGGTTCTATGTCATTTTCTGATAATGCGAAGTATAGGGATTTAAAGTGGTAAATGTATCCAAAAACTTATCATAACTGTTGACGTTTAAGCAAATTTTACCCAAAATGTTTTCAACAATTTTCCAACTGCAGGGAACATTGCAGTTGATAAATACGCCCACAACTCTAGAGCAAGTTTGAGGATAATTCTCGGTTATACGGGCTTCGGCTGTCGCCTCACTTAATTAAACTTGGTAACAAGTAAACCTTCAATTACACCAAATATGTACCTAAACTATTGAAACTGATTCCAGATTCGTGAATGGAGTTGCCAACTAATCATGTGACGTGAGATCGGAAACAAAAGATTTCTATTCATGTGATACATAGAAGACTTCACCGAAAAGGGTTTTAGTAAGGACAAGATATTTCCCGACATCGACTTTGAAGATTTATTTGCCTCCATTGCGGAAATAAAGATGCCTGCCATTTTTTTGCACCGACTTAGATTTTACATCGATATTTTTATTGGCATCCTCTTGACTGTAAATAAGGAGTACTATTTGATATTCATAGGCCGCAATGGACTGATCGGAATGCTGATTAGGAGGCTCAAACGCTTCTGGATATTGATATACTTTGAAATTTGGATTAAGTTATGCATGATGGAGGTCGCGACTGGCACATGATTTATATGCACGAATGTCCCATGTGCTTTGGCTAATGGTAACATTACGTGTACTTATGACTATTGCCTGCCTTTCGTGTTCCACTAAGAGGGCGTATGTGCTAGTTACTAAAGCAATGTATTCTTCTATTTTATTTATTTACTTTCCTTTGTAACTTGCAAACGATAATGAAGTACTTATATTCAGTAAGATCATAATTGTACAAAGTGGCCAGGTCTTAATTATATTAAAAAAAGTGGATTTATTATATCCAACGTAGGACATTGTATTCAAAATCTACGCGGTAAAATGATTGGAGCAGATATTGTGATTCGTATTGTTGTGGTCGTATACAGTTTTATTAGTAAGTATTTTTATATCGTCTAAATATTACTGCGTTTTCGAGGTTGTTTTTGTTTTATTTGCCTTTATCTGTCACTGTCTGTCTTTTCTTGTGGCAATATTGTTGCTATCAAAGGTATTTTCTTAATATATAATATTATTATCTTAAAATTGATCAATAAATCTTAGCTATAAACATGTTTGAAATTTAGATTCAATTTTTGTTGTAAGATATTGTTGTGCCCGACACGGCTCATATTTTGAACCTACTTAGTTTCTGCTAGTAATTAAGATCTTTAATGTAAAATATGAATTTAATGTAAAATTGTATTGCATTGACTTGAATATAATTTGCTATTTAAATGTGCAGCTGATTTATTATCTCTTCTTCTTAGCTATCAAAGCCACTTTATATATTGTCAGATATTATTTACTACTATATTTATCAAAGATGGAACGAGTGACACGTAGGCACTAAGCACTTCGTATCAGATTGCTTGCCATGCATCTACCCGTAAGATCGCATTAGTGTGATGAGCTCATACAAACGCCATTAAGGGGGGACAGGTTACTAATGTTGTATCATAAAAGAAGCGTTATACAGTAAACTAGACATATGTATTTAGGGTTTTATACTTAGGGTTGCATATGTAAGTCAATAGAGCTTCAGAAAATTACTATGAAATGCGTCGGAGGTAGGCGAGATAAATAAATAAAATAAATAAATAAATATTAAGGGACAATCATACACAAATCGACCTAGTCCCAAACTAAGCAAAGCTTGTACTACGGGTACTAGACGACGATATACATAATATATAAATACATATATAGATAACATCCATGACCCAAGAACAAATATTTTGCACAAATATTTGCCCCGGCCGGGATTCGAACCCGGGACCGCCGACTCAGTAGGCAGGTGTCTACCAACCGAGCCAAACGCGTCGTCAATCTTCTTACATCAATATACATTTAAAGAAATCGGTAACTATGGCGAATGTAGAATATATACAGTTTTATGGCCTGACGGAGCTCAATAAGTTTCATACGATACCATTAAGAGGCCTTATTCCTTTTAAATTTATTTTTTGCATATTATGGGATTTTTTTCATATTATGACAAATCTATTGATTATTTCAACCAACTTTTTGAAGTGAATAATACTTTTCCCCGAGTTCTGGGTACTAACATAGCTATTTCATGCTTTCTTTGCGTGCAGTCGAAAATAAGTTGAAAAAACGAATTTTTCGCGTGAATTTTGTCAATTTCGAGTAGTTTTCGAAACAAAAATTATCAATGAAAAATTCAAATTGTAGGTTTCAAATATAAACTATAAATTCCAATAGCCCTGTTCTAGGTAGTAACATCAATAATATGTTAATAAACATGTTTGATCATAGAGAAAAATGTGTAAAACAATCAGCATTTTAAAAGGAATAAGGCCTCTTAAAGACCTAAAATCGAAAAAATGGAGTTACAGTGTTATGCTTCGCTGTACGGACTACGGAACTACGATTTTATAAATAGGTAAAGCATTTCGTGAAATGTTTATTTTGGTAAAACGAAAGGTTTCTACGATCACTATCTGGTGTGTGTGATCAGTTGCCTTTCGAAGTAATAATTTAATTTTTTAAAAGAACAAGTGTCGTACCCAGGGTAAGAGAATTTAATTTATCCAAACAATGGAATTATCATACCATATTGATGCAGATTGATGCATTATCATTTTGCGAATTAAGGGAACAACAGGTAATCTCTTAAGTTTTCAATGTTTCAGTTCATCTAACATGATACACACATTTAACTAAAAAAAATAATGATGAGATAAGTGCTTGCTAGTGTATTAGTAACTACAACATTCAAATATAAGACACCTTTAAACTGGTAGCACGTATTGCACTTATATTTTTATTTTGTAAAATTTATGTTTACCATAAAATATATTTTTTTCGACGATAGTTCATCTCAATTTTTTTATGGAAAATCCATTTTATTTATTGAATTAATACGGACGTCAAAATTTTAATGAGACTTATTTGATCGAGAATAAAGTCCCACGTTAACTGAACTTTAGGCTGGTAGACGGACTTTATTATTTGAGATTGAGATTTTATATGACAATTTATTCCACATACATTCTACATGATGTAATGAAATGACAGTTGGTTGGATGACCTAAAACATGATCACGTAACAAGCAACATGAAGCGAAAACAATACTCTATCAAGAAGCGTGAAATAAAGAAAAAATAAATAGGGTTTCTGACCGATACCTGAGGAGCGGAACGGGGCCTCAGTCGCCGGGGTTAGGGACGCATCTGCAATGCACAAGACAACAGATCAGGAGGGGAAGGAATACAAAGTGACGGCCTTAATGGGGGAAGAGTTAAGCTTCGTTGGATGGGATATTAGATTAGTGAGGTCACAATTTGAAAAGAGTGAAAGAAAGCGTGTGAGATGTGAAGATGGGTGTGTAATGTTAGACATAGCAACTTTAGATATATTTTCACTGGATGTAACAACATTTCATATAATTTTTATGGACATAATCATTTAAGGGATATATTTATTTTTGATATATATTTATGTATAATTTCGTTGGATATAATGATACTGAGCTGAGGATATAATGAGCTGAGCTTAAAAGACGTTTGATATAACGTTTACCTAATCTAATGATGATATTAAATAACTATTACTGGTATAAACTATTTACGTAAAGTAAGATGCAAGATATCCTAAAACCACTATTGGCTTAGATCGTTGTTGTATATATACTCGTATTTCACAGTCTGAAATTATATCAATAATACATTATGGTCACAAAACTATATACCTAAAACAGTTATGTACAATGTATGTTATACCATAGTATTATTAGCTTAAAAGTTGTTATTAAAAATGATTATTATACTGGATGAGAAATTAAATCCCTTAGTGGCGATAGTCACCAATAATATACCAAAAGTTCTTATATCAACCGTTTAAACAATTGAGTAAAATAGTGTATCAAAATGATAAGTAAATTTTATATAAGTAATTCTGACGCGTCTTAAAATAATTGAGTACCCTATTACAAAATTAAATGAGAAGTCCGAATCTCCTAGACTTCAAAGTTACTAACAAATATCAAAGAATCCAATTTTTATTGTGATAGTTATATACTTAAATTAAGTATTTTTAGAAAGCTTTTAAAGATCCATTTGAATAAAAGTAGAAGGTAAATTCGTTATTTCACGTCAAGTATCAATTTAATGAGACTTCTTAATTTTTATTAAAGCAGTAACGTTCGCTAGCGTAAATGATCATGACACTTGAATATTTTTTACAGGTAATTTAATTTAGGATAAGCAATTATAAATATTTGATGTATATTTAAATTGTACTAGAATTTACATACCTACTTTACATATTTTTTGAAGTAAGTGCTACACAAGAGTTAGGTAGAAGAAGCGTAAAATCTTAGGTAAATTAGGTTCGGTAGGTTATACAGGATGCCTCTGACCCCAGGGCTTTAAATGCAAAGTTTAATTGTGCTCTCCAAACTAAAACTGGAGATATTTTTGAAAAGTTGCAGAACAAGAGATACTTAAACTTTTTAAACATATCTCCAATCTTAATTTGATGCTTTCATTCAATTTAAATGTAATTTTCAATTTACGCAATCCAATGCTAAATTGTCAGCATATTGATATTAAATGCTTATTCTTAAGAGACGTCAGATGAATAATCGCAATTTACGATACACTGACTTAGCGAATAAACTTTGAGGTATAGTATGTTTTTTTCCCGGGTTTCAGCACCAAATTTTTAAGGAAAACAAATGATTATAATTTTAATCACGCATTTATTATACCGCACGTTAGCTTACAAATATATGTTATAACAAGAGAGAGGGGGCAGGCAACAAAATGTAGCCATAGTTATCTATTTTTGTATGAACAAATGTCACAAAAAAATATCAGATCAGTTAAATGAGCAGAATAGAACTTTACATTTAAAGCACCATAGTCAGAGGTAGGCTGTATGCTGCTTTTAAGACACCTAATAATTGTATTTTTTGAAGCAACTGTTGTTATAAGTTAATTAATATTTATGTAAATTAGAGTAAGTCATAGTTGAATAGTTGCTGCTCCATATACTAAATTAGTGGTGGTGGATCGGAGTAGCAATTTGTTTATTTTTGGTAAGTTAGTCGCGTTCGAGCGCGTTTGTTTCCTCACGAAATCGACATGACACTGGCTTAATTTATCGACATACGAGTAGCCATTAATAAAAAAAATCTCAATATAGTAAAGTGTTGAAGCGCTGTTGAAGTGAATTATCACTATTTGACAAGAATTCTTCCCGTCAGTTAACAATTGTGCTTTCCCCATTCCCCAATCCCATGCAATCATGAACCCAACAATAACAAATCATTTTCGACGCCGCGTTCAAATATCACCATTAAATCGGAACCCAACGCGGACAGATTGCACGAATAAAGAAAATACTCAATTTGTACGTAAATACTCGGTCCGAAGTGTCGGTACATTTTTCAGGCATAACAAGCCGAGTAATTGGACGGAGCGGTAATATGGAGCCTGATGCATGGTAGTATCAATAACGAGCGAAAGCTTAATCTCCCCATACCGAAAAGGTACTACAGAATCTGCATGCCAATTTCAACGGCGTTTCAATGGGTTTCAAATGGAATGTAACTGTGCAACTGCGTTGTTTCATTTGAAATGACGGTATGAAGTTGCAAATTGTTTTTTGTATCATTGTATGAAAGCGATAGGTTCTCTAAGTTTGACGCCATATTGATATGAATTAAGATTGGCGGGACCAAGTAAGTACCGTATAGTATTAAAATGCCGTAGGTAACTAATAATTGATGTTTTGAATACATTTTTTATGAATTGAGAAAGATTATTCAGATTTACAATTCAAGAATTCATCATTTCAGAGAGGAAGGCACTTTTAAGGGTCTCAATCTGAATATACTGTATTTTACAACAGGAGACTGTTTTTGATAAGAAATCCGAAAAAAACTTAACAGTAAGTTTTTTAGTGAATGTATCAAACTTGAAACGAATATTGTCATTATAAATAATGGGTACATGTAAAGAAGATGTTAAAAGAGTGACTAATGTAGAATGCGTTACTCTAAGTTTGGTATTATAAATTTAGTGCTCAGTGATTTTATAAATTCATGTGGCATTTATCACTGGTTGATCAGTGTAATGGCCGCCGCTAATAAAGATCAAAGATCGAGGGGTTCGGAATAATTAATTTAACCTTTAAATGCTGAGCCAATTCCGTAACAGGGTATTTTGACGAACTGATTACTAGTTTGATATTTAAAAAAATTGTATGTATTTTTTTTGTATTTCTACCTTTATTAAATGGTCTAAATAATAAAAAAGTAATGCTTATTAAAATTCGGAGATAATCTAGTAGAGTTGCTAAGCCGCGAAATTGTGCGCATCGGGTTACAAGCATGAAATTTCTACCACACATAGAACGTTCCACGGTGATTATTTTCAGATGTGGAGGGAAGTCAGATTCGTCCCCTGTGTGGTGGGAGAGCGGGGTGAAGAGGAGCTTTTTCTTTTTTTTATTACTGATCAGTTAAGGCCATTAGGGTTTGTGCGACATCGTTTTCGTGTAAAATAGATATCAGCTATTTAATTTTTCATGTTATTTAAGAATAGTTTCATATAAAAATTTGGGTTTATTGCCGAAAAGGTAAAAATCACAACAAGTTTTTTTTATTCAGAACGATAAATTAGTTATCTATCCCAAAAATTAACAATTTAAAAAAATATTACTAAACAGCAAATTTAATGTTGTTTTTAAAAATGTATACATATTGGGCACATCTCATACAAAAAGTACCTTGAAAAAAATGTTGATGTTAAGCTTAGCCTGCGTGTTCTAGTACATTTTGCTAAGTCGCGAAATTGTGTACATCGGGATACAACCACCAAATTTCTACCACAGATAGAGTATTCTGCGGTGATTATTTTCAGATGTAGAAGGAAGTCAGATTCGTCCCCTGTGCGGCGGGAAAGCGGGGTGAATAGGACAAAGGAGTCCTCTTTTTCTTTTTATATTACTGATCAGGTAACGCTAGTAGGACTTGTGTCGTATCGTTTTCGTGTAAAACAGATATCAAGAATTCATTTTTCATGTTATTTATTCATAGTACCATATAAAAATATGGTTGTATTTCCGAAATTGTAAAAATCACAACAAGTTTTTTTTATTCAGGGAGATAAATTAGTTATATTTCCTGAATATTTACAACTAAAAAATATATTGCAGAATAGAAAATTTAATCTTGTTTCTAAAAATATATAAATATTGGGCACTCTTCATACAAACAGTAACTTAAATAAATTGTTGATGTTGAGATTAGCCCGCGTGCTCGTGATACATTAGCAAAAAAAAAATCGTTTTAATTACATTAATTTGTTTTTGTAGGACGTATATAGTAAATATTTTATGTAAAAGCATGTTAATAATCATTATTTAATGTATTTAATGAAGCGAAATAGGATGCGTTCGGAGATTTACGTTGGTTACGCCGACGTAAAGATATATTTTCAGCTACTGTTTGTATGAGAAGTGCCCAACATTAATATATTTTTAGAAACCAGATTAAATGAACTTTTTGAAATAATGATAATAATTTGAAAATGTTCACGAAATTGAACTAATTTACCTCACTGAATAAAAAAACTTGTTGTGATTTTTACCTTTTCGGCCATTACACCCATATTTTTATATAGAACTATACGAAAATAACATAAAAAATGAATTTCTGATATTTGTTTTACACGGAAATGATACCAAACACGTCCTGGTAGACTTAACTGACCAGCAATAAAGAAAGGAAAGAGGGATACTTGGCCGTATTCACTCCGCTCTCCCGCCTCACAGGGGACGAATCTGACTTCCCTCTACATCTGAAAATAATCACCGTGGAACACTCTATCTGTGGTAGAAATTTCATACTTGTAACCCGATGCGCACAATTATGTTAGAAAACAGCGGACTAACAACTCTACTAATCTGGTCATGTGAAAATAAAATACTTTTTTAAATGTTTCGGTCAAAAATATCGGTAAAAATAATGTAGGTCAAATGGATAATGTTTATGAGAACAGAAAAATGACAATAATAATAACAGTATAGCCCAACCGGGTGTTTTTCGGCCCACGTCATCTATTAATGTTTAGTTAACTAGTTTATTTTAACAAAGTCCATGCCAGGATAACCTTACTGAATCTTCCCCCGTTCGTAGTAAAATAATGTGTAATTTTTTGTGTAACTATTATGTAGTTGTAGTAAAATAATGTGTAATTTTTAGTGTAACTATTCAAAAATCATTATTGAAATAACAGGCGAGATATTCTGATCCACGACCACATGTAACTAACATCTTTATTGTTTACCATGTCCCTTGCAAAATAAATTTTCATTTAATTTCCCCAGCGAGTTTTGGCTTGATATTTTTTTGATGATGTATCTTTTTATCAGTAACAAGTATGCAAACTTTCAGCAACCCATAATTTTTAGTATTTTTTGTAAAGAAAAAAGTAATATGATGTTTTTCTTTTTTTCTAGTTAGCCGATTTTGACGTGCGCCACGTAGATTGTGCATATAGTAATAGTTCATTACTACAGACGCCGGGAAATAAGGGCTTGCCGGCTGAGTAGGTATAAATAGGATAGTGATACGAAGCCGGCAAGCCCTTTTAACGGCTAAAGCATGTATTTATAGTGCTTTTCTCAAACATATGCAATGAAATAAAAAAATACACCACTCAAAAAACATAATTCAGCTGTTTAGCCCGTTCACAAACACATACGCCATGTTTAAAAAAAATACTTCCCGCCTTATATTTTGTATGAAACTTCTTTACAGTTCTCTCGAATTGTTCCACCCGAAACGTGACACTTCGAAGCCTGTTTTGACGCACGTTATGACGATATTTCATTGCATGTTTGAGAAAAGACAATATGACATCAATTTTGGGATATATTGCTGGGATAAATCGGACATTTTGTACAACCACAAACACCTGCGATCTGGGACATTCACTAATTCACCGCCCTCGGTATATAATGTAAGTAGGTAAGATGGTGTAAGACTAGCATAGTTTATTGTCTAATGGGGTAACGCTAACATTTAGTTATTTATTGAACTGTGGCAGTCTTCTTCGGTCGTAAACTGGCGAGGAACTGCGCAGGATCGGGACCAAATGGCGTGCTCTCGTTTTGGAAGGTAAGATCCTGTTTGGGTCACTGATCCAAAATAGTTACCTACTTAGTTAGTGGCAGTCTTCTCCAGATGGTCTAACCCCACCTTACCTTAACAACGTCCCGATTCTCCAAAAATTTAAACGGACGGTTTATTTTGTTTCCAATCAATTTTGACAGAGCCCAGTTCAATATCGGACCTTCTCCGAATACCATCAAAGGGATGCAGGTGTATTTACGAATCGATGCTCAAAGGATGCTCAGTGAGGACATTTACCGCCAATCAAACTAGATTTAATTAAGCTGATATTTGAATCGTTTTGAAGTACGAAACGGGATTTCTGATATTGTTTACGGAGCAAATGAAATAGAATATACGATACACTTGTACGAGTATGGGATAAATTACGGGATAATTTTTAAGTATAACTTCAAAGCTTGGAGGTTAGTGTGTATATATGTAAGGATCCTCTTACATATCTTCTTCTTTTATAGAAAAACACTTCACTGAATGCTTCGTTTCATAGAATTTTAGAATAGAAGAATAGAATAGAATACGTTTATTTCGTCAAACATAGGTAGATAAGGGTGACAATTGGTAGTAATAGTACAGCTACGTCTTGCCGCATGGCGTACGAAAATATACACAAGAATAAAAATAAAATGAGAACATAGCTAATCAGACAATGTTATAAATTGTAATAGAAATAGTTATTTATTTATTTAATACATATGTCCTTAAATACATAGAACATAGAACAACCATGATCCAAGCACAAATATTCGAGTTCATCACCCAAACATTTGCCCTGGCCGGGATTCGAACCCGGGACCGCCGGCTCAGTAGGCAGGTCTCTACAAACCGAGCCAATCGCACCGTCAAATAAATATTCCAAATAAATAAAATAAATATTCCATATCACCACATTTACTAGAAAAGAAACAAACTAAAATCTAATACACGAACTCCACGAGCTAACAAAGACTGATTCGTTCCACTTTGTATACGGGCATTAGCCCCTTAATATGACAAGAGATGAATGTGAGATTATATCTTCGTCAGTTTTCACATTGCGGGGGACGGCAGCTGGGGACTAAGTGGAGGATCCTTGTATACCCGAAATTGACAAATGACACGACGTTTTTACATTTTATTACAGTTTGTGTCGTTGGGATGTTTGAATTTTCGGGTATGCCATTTGGGTTTAGAAAATATGTTATAATGCATTTTACTCAATACTGTACTTTTTAGTCAATAAATGCCGAAAAAGGTTTTTTAAGACACGCTTCTATTGCCAATTATTCTTTTTCAATCATCTATATAATAAAATTGAAAATGCCAGAACGGGATAACGCAATAGGGAGGAAGCGAGATGGCGCCTTACAAAACTCGACGTCCTTTTAGATCACGTTTCTCCAATACGATGTACGTTACCGCAGAAACAACGATTCAAATCTATTGTCTAAATATGAGAATAGAATAAGAGCGTAAAAAATACCGTTTTCGCCACGTATTTCCTTCACAATCGGCTAAAGAAATTTCATAAAATTCTTCATTTCGCGACCGTCGGCCATTTTCGGCGATCCCTCGGTTATTTTCGCTATTACGGGTTAGGTTCAAGTAGCCTAAGTTTCGTTTCGCCATATGACTTAAGTTTAAGTAGCCAAAAATTTTTGGCGTCATGTTGGTACGCCGTTATATCGAAGTTTTTTGCTCGAAATGTAATGACTACACACTTTGCTTATACGATAGAGTGAGACGACATGTAACGTCAGTCTCAGTCAATTGAAATGTCAAACGCCGACATGACAGAACCTCAACTCTGTGATGTGTATTAATGTTTTTGAAGATTCTCGGTTCGTGACCCAAGATGGCCGCATGCGCTTAAGTTCATTATTCATTATTTATTCATTTTTGTTGTTCAATGTGTAGTATTGATAGCGTATTGTGCAGTGATCTAACGTATGAGTGAATAGCTAATGAAGAATTCAACTTGAAGCGTTCATAGCCCTTCCTGGGTCAAGGCCCGATAGTCCGTGTGGTTTTTTGTAAATCGCTATCACTTTACAAAAAGCACGATTTTATCAACTCACCGTACAACGTGGTATCAATCCTCTATCTAGTCGCCGAGTGCGATTGGCAACGAGACATTGGCAGTAATGGTCGCTTAACTGTGACCGGTTGCCATTTAAAAAAAAATAGAATAGAATAGAATGTTTTTGAATGGAATTAGTGAAAAAAGATCAACTATATTGTTGCCAAAACGTTATACTCCGTATACGCCTAGCATATATTTACCTATAACGGGTAGGAACGAGTTTGTGAGAGAAAACAAGCGTAAAATAAACACAGAAACTATGTTAGTTAAACGGGTAAATTTTTTAACATATTACTTTCTATTGAAAGATTAAGAGGCCCTTTACCGATAAAGGCTAACGTCCACCACTATTTTCCAAGATAGACACAACGTAGCATTAAGTTTTTAACCTCTCAACCTATTATTTAACCCTATTTTCTGAGGATTCTTTGTCTTTTACTTTTATTTGTCTGTTACTGAAACGGCACTGCTTGCTTTGCTTTGCTTTGAGTAACATTTGTACATGTACCTACGTATTACACTGGAGCCCATGTATACAAATATAGAATTTGTTGAATCCCTTTTGATTATAATTAATTTTATTTGCACTAAGTAAATGCAGTTTCCTTTTTAAAAAGCTTTTATTTAACTTGCAACGTAACTAAATGCAGTTTCCTTTTTTCATTATATATATTGAGAAAACAAAATTACGGGGACCCTCTGGTCGCATAACAACTATTGTCATAATATCGATTGTCATAACAGTTTACGCATAAAGTTGCTACGCATACATTTTTTTTGGCATAAATTGTACGATGTCATAATTGTTCGCTGTCATAATTTCGGTACGTCATAATTGTTTAGCCATAATGTCGTATGTCATACATTTATTTAGTCTGAGAATTACAATTATTTTTAGTATAATTGTAAATGTCATACACTTTTCAAGCCATAATATTGATAATTACAATTATCAATATTATATTGGTCAGATCCGACTTGGTTGGGTTAGCTTTAAGTTTTTTTTTTATGACCTGAAATCGGACTTGGTCGCATCCGACTTGGTTAGGTTAGGATTAAGTTATTTTTTTTTAAGACCCAAAACCCGACTTGGCTAGATCCGACTTGCTTGGGTTAGGTTTAGGTTATTTTTTTTTATGACCTGATACTCGACTTGGCTAGATCCGACTTGGTTGGGTTAGGTTTAGGTTATTTGTTTTTTTATGACCTAAAACCCGACTTGGCTAGATCAGACTTTGTTGGGTTAGGTTTAGGTTATTTTTTTTTATGACCTGAGACCCGACTTGCTAGATCCGACTTGGTTGGGTTAGGTTTAGGTTATTTTTTTTATGACCTGAAATCCGACTTGGCTAGATCCAACTTGGTTGGGTTAGGTTTAGGTTTTTTTATGACCTGAAACCCGACTTGGTCAGAACCGACTTGACTATGCGTTTTGCAATGTATGCGTTTATAAAGTATGGTTGCATTGTTCTATGAGTAATCAATGTATGACCATGACAAAGTATGCTTAAATCATTTCATGCGCATCAACTGTATGCCCATTACACAGTATGTTCTTAAACATTATGATTAAAAACGTTATGCGCATATTACAAATAGGAAGTACATTTGATTTACGCGAGCGAAGCCGCGGGTACGTCTAGTAATATAATAATTGCTCATCAAGAGCAAAATGAGCCTAAACATGATGAGATTATCTTGTGCCTAGTTTAGTTCCTACGGCCACCGTCCGTATCCGGCATCAGATCAGCTCCAAGAAACCAAATTATATTACGTGTTATAAACATGCAAATTTTCATGTCAGCTTAGCTCAAGAACCTAGCTTAAAAACTCCCAACATTTGGTTACATTGTTGGTTCCAAACTAACAAATTTAGTTACAAGTCAAGCTAAAAAAAGCGTGATAAAATAGTAGTTTATAGAACTGCTACATAATGAGAGGTCTTAAAATACGAGTGTGCTTTTATGAAACGAGCTGTAGGCGAGTTTCATAATAGGATCACACGAGTGTTTTAAGACCTAATTATGTACAGTTGCATTTTGCTGTATCCACACTCATATTCATCATCATTATTAGACATAGATTTTCTTTTATGAAAATATGAAACACTCAGTCCTGCCAGCCAGTTCGCGGAGCAGAGGAAGATATGAGGTGACTCGCGCCGCGGCGGGGTATCAAAATAGATACCGTTATGGTGACCTCGCGGTGGTTAGGGTGCTGTTATGAAATTACATCTCTGATTTTGGTCACTGCCAAGTAATGTAGGTCCTTCCTATAATATCTGAACTTGTTATAGTAATTTAACAAGATGGGTGTAGATAAAACTAATTTACATTAGAAGCATGATCTATATCGTATTAATCATAAATTGAGTAGCTATAACTCACAGAATTAGTATTCCAAATAGAAAATATTTAATCTAATGGCACGTACATTAATATATGGTTCATCCGAGAATTAAATGTTATACAACATGCATTAGTACTGTAAAGCCGAATTTTCTGTAGACTATGCAAATAAGCAAACATTCAAGTTAAATTAAACTAAAAGCGTACCTAATTAATAAACAGCTTGTAACTAAAATACACTGCTGCGTTTAAACTAGACCTGATTTTTCATATTCAGCATTCGCGTCCAAATTATTATTTATATGCAACGCGTCGCCCGGCAAATTAAGTACTTGTTGCGCAAAAAATATGTCCACTTTGTATAATTATACTATAAAGCTTCGCGCACACTGGCGCGCCATTTGTCAAAAATACAATTTATCGGGCAGTGAAAATTAAATGTGTGTTGCCAGTGATGACATATGACAGCACTGAAACGTGGCACATTGGGCATCATAAGAAGGCTAAAAGTTACTAAAAGGGCAATGGAGCGAGCTATGCTCGGAGTTTCCTTGCGGATCCGAAATGATGAGATACGTAAGAGAACCAATGTTGTATATAACTTAGACAGTCGCAAAACTTAAGTGGCACTAGGCGGGGCACAATGCTTGTACAACCGACGACCGTAGGGGCAGAAAGGTACTTGAGTGGCATTCGTGGACCGGAAGACGCAGCATGGGAAGCCCCCAACAAGGTTTACCGACGACCTAGTTTGGATCGCGGGCAGAAATTGGATGGATTTTTGGTACAAAACCCTAATAAATATATTTTACACAAAGAAAGTGCCAGTGAACGCTGTACTTTAAGCCCAGGACCGTTTCAGCACTGAATTACAAACAGCTGCAATACATGTCATGGAAGCATTGCAATTTTATTCTTTAAACTTTATTTTAGCCCCAGTGCTAGTACGAGCTATGCCAACATCAACTGACTTATAACAATGAGTTCATTATAGAAGAAAATAATATCAATATTTGTATAGAATCTTTATATTGATTCAAATTTTTAAGTGGAAATATCACATTTTTATTTTTATAAATAATGACACAAAGGTAAATTAAGAGAGAAAAATTGAATGCGATCTACTACAATCTAAGCAGGATGCGCAATAAGCATTTCAAACATATATGACGCAGAGGGCGCTCCAGTAGCGTAAGGAATTATGGGATGAAAGATTTGGTGTGATTGACGTAGCGATCTGATAGCTCAGTTGGAAGAGCAATGCGCCGGAAACGCAGAGGCCGCAGCCTGCCGTGTCAATCCTATCTCATGTATCTCAAAAAACATAGTTTTGAGAAAAAGCAGTTTAAAGTTTTTTTTCGTAAATTGTTGATAATTCAACGATATCATGCAATAATTAAAAAATATATATTTTGATATATCAGTGAAAGGCTAATGCATATTTTCTGTGTTGAAAATATTTGTATATGTGTATATTTATTTATTTATGAGCTCTAACAGAGTTAGGCGTGACAGGCTCACCATACTAAGCCTGTCATGCAACGATCTGTATCTAAAGATACATGACTTAGGCATATCAGGGCGTGAAATGCGAATTATAATATTTATAAAGCTGCTGCTGGCTGCATGGTATAATTTTATTATAATGTCTTAACAAGGAAGTGGGCAGGCAAGTAGAAATATTTTTACCTAGGTACTTAATAAAAGAGAAAAAAAAACTCGTGCAATTCATAAAAAAAAACGTATATTTTGTTTCAGAACGATAACATTAATTATTAATTGAAATTATTCAGGTACGAAAGAAAATATACATAGAAACGAAAATAGATAACTTTCATCAAAAACACAACAAAATAATTTCTTATTTTTAATAAAGCAGATTAGAAACGTGTGCTTACGTAAACCAAATGTTAAAAATGAAGCGAAATAAAAAAAAACATACTAAATGAATAAACATAATCATATTGTAAGTCTTTTCATATGGGTGCAAACAAATTAAAATGATAAAAAATGTAACATACATTTATCAAAAAAAGTCACATTATTTTTTTTGAACAAACAAGGAAAATTACCTACTCAACCCAGCTACAAAGTGGCAGTTCCAGAGCAGTTCTGATGCGGTTACACTAGCTGCATCAAAACTACAAACCGACTGTGCAGTCCGCTTGCAGCTGTGGTGCAGTCCTGTCAACCGCACACTAACTGCAATCTGGCTGCACGGTCGTAAATGTACAACAGTTGCAAGCGGACTGCACTCAGTTTGCAGTTTTGATGCAGTTACACTAACTGCATCAGATCTGCCCTGGAACTGGCACTTTACAGCTGGGTTGCAGTTGAAATGCTGTCCGTCTGTCCCGGCCCTAAGTGTCATTTACAAGACTCAGAACAAAATAAAAATATTTAAAGCATTTAAAAGAAACAAGAATAGGTACTCTTTTCATTAATAAAAAAATAACTTTCATTAAAATTAAAGTCACAGCCGATATAAATTCTAATCACAATAGGAACTATATAATATCACAATGCTTCATGTAAGTACTTGAAAAAGTGCACAAACTACTAATTAACTAAACGAAAACTGCTTTAACAATTATTTTGTGACACCGCGTAATGACCGTGATCGCTTGCTACACGAAACTAAACACTAATTCGTCGCCGATACAGGTCGGAGCGGGGGTGGAATGAAAGAGACGGGTAGAGAAAGTACTGCGCGCGCGACGAGTGACAAGCAGGATCACGCGCAATCCAGTCGCGCCTAAATCGTGTATCTTAAGTTACCTGATATAGAATTTGCGCAACGTTTACAAACCTTGTCACGCCTAATTGATGTAACTTAAGATACAGTATTTAAGCATAATTTACCATGGCAAAATCACAGTTACATGAGTTGTGTGACAGGCCCGTACAGGAAATTGGTAAGATAAATTAAAAAACCTGGTATGTGGGTCCATAGAGGTACTCGAAAAAATACGATTTAGAGCTGTTACGCGTATCTCATGTATGTTAAGATACCGGACATAGGAATGACACGGCAGCGCAGGTTTATATCCTGCTTAGATTGTAGTAGATCGCATTCAATTTTTCTTTCTTAATTTACCTTTGTGTCATTATTTATAAACATAATATCAATTTTCCTTTATTGTGGGCTTTTGACATTTGGTGCAGTTGATTTAATTCCGTTTCACCATCGCACAACCAACCAGGTGAGGGGAGCGAATTCATCTTTATGTTGTGTGTTTACCACTTATTCTCACGAAGCGATTTGCTTCACAATTTTAAATGCAAACCACTAAGGAATGGAACTCGCTCCCATCTGTATTTTCAGCAAATTACAATTTGGGTCTTCAAGGTAGCAGCGGGCTATATACTTGACCCCGTAGTTATTAGGCCATACTGAGGGCACATCGCTCGTAAAACCGAAGACCGCTGGGGCCATCGAGTTCTTGAGTGGCGACCACGCACCGGACGACGCAGCGTGGGTAGGCCCCCACAAGGTGGACTGATGACCTCGTGAAGGTCGCTGGAATCCGGTGGATGCGGGAGGCGCAGGACCGGTCATGGTGGCGTTCTCTGGGGGAGGCCTATGTCCAGCAGTGGACGTCTTTTGGCTGATAATGATGATGATGATGATGACTGAGGTCAATAGGTAGTCGGTCAGTTTGTGAAAAAAAATCATCATATCGGTCGATAGACGTCCAAAGCTGGACAATGATTTGACTGCGCGGTTGGCGCAGTTTGCAGACACCTGCCTACCGAGCCGGTGGTCCCGGGATCGAATCCCGGCTGGGGCAAATATTTGTGTGATGAACTCGAATATTTGTTCTTGGGTTATGGGTGTTATCTATGTATGTATTTATATATTATGTATATCATCGTCTAGTTCCCACAGTAAAAGCTTTGCTTAGTTTGGGACTAGGTCGATTTGTGTATGATTGTCCCATAATATTTATTTATTATTTAATGGCTACGCCCAAAGTTCATCAAAACGATCGGTCGTGCTCCTCTCTCATCTAATTGCTCCCACGATCCTAATCAGGTCCTCGGTCCACGCTGCGTCTTGTACGCGGTTGCCACTTGCCACTCTAGAACCTTTCGGTCCCAACGGCCATCATTCTACGAACAATGTGCCCCGCCCACAGCCACTTATATAGTCTGGCTAAAATATCTTTGCTCCAGCAATTTTAGTTTTTTACCTGTAAATCAGTATATGACAACCCTGAAGATAAGGCACTAATTAGTCTTGATACTTGTGAATTATTCTTAATCTTTACTAGTATTCGATTGTAGCAAATTTCATATAAATGACAAAAATATCTTGGTAACTTATGCTTTGATCAGTATTATAATTATAAAAATATTTTCAAAATATTTACAGGAGATATTTCTGAGGACTTTTGCGTTGTATTTAGCAAGTTTACATTTGTAATTTAAAACTGTAACATCAGTGTGTCATTTACTACTTATTCTTACTCTAATGGCTCTAAGGGGATTAAAACAAGATAAAAGTTTGTATAGGTAAATTTGAAATAAAAATATGCAAGTAATAAGATTGTTGGTAACTCTTTGGTTAATATTGCCATACTTAGTTCCTTGGTTCTCTTACCATCTCCTCATTTCTGATTCAGTCACGCAAGGTAGTAAGCATAACTCGCTATTGCCCTTTGAATAACTTTGAGCCTTTTTATAATATTTCTTACCGTCGTAATATTGGTCTCTAAATTCCATTGGAACTGGTATGTTTAGCATTTGATAATGGAGAATAAGTATTGTAATAGGCATTTGAAGAAAACTACTGTTTTTTGCGTGGTTCTTCTTGGTAAAATTAAATGTATTTAATTTGGCCACGTGGCCCGAATTACGAAACTCTTATAGGTACCAAAAGTACAAAATAGGGATATTTCTATCTAATTTTCCTAGGATGATTGCTATCCTATAGGATTTTTTATGGGGTGTGTGTTTGTGTGTAGGTAGATATGTTTAATTGTTTATCCAAATGGAAAATAGTAGATTACTACATTGGAATAAACTTCATGCAAAGCATTAAATACATGAAAATAAAGATGCATATTTTACAGTGGTAATACGAAACTTATATTTTTATTAATCGCAGCAGTCTAGGAGCTGGAAAAACACCTTTATTTATTATACACAACTTTTTGTTCTGTAGTTTTCCCCTAAAACTTGCCCAAAACTATTGTGGCCGCTTTTGACGTGAACAAGTTTTGTGGGGTAAACTACAGTGAACAAATTGTATATGTACAGTGATTTAATCAATATTAAAGGTGTTTTGCCTGCTCCTAGACTCCATATATGTCTAAAAAAAATCTAATTTCAATAAAACAAATTAAACGCATTTATTAATTGTAACTGTCATTACACATTAGGCCCATCTGGTATGTATGTAGTTATGTACACCTTTATTTTTAATTCATATTTATAAAATGGGTAGTTTCCACAAATGTAACTTTGACAAAGAAAAATTGAGTTTTTTTTCAGTTAACCTTTAAGAACGGTAACTGCAAAGCTACCGAAACGTCAGGGAAGGCTCAAATAATTGATATACGCTACAGCGTGGGAATTCAGCCTGCGTCATGGACACCCTACCCAGGGGTCTTATTTTAGGAATACTTTTTTGTATTTTTATGCTTTTATTTTTAAAATGGTGATATTCAATATTCAAAGACGAGTATAAACGGGCGTATTTACGTTCCATCTATTAATTAATAATATACATAATTTTGTGTAGGTGTATTTATGCCGTGATAAATAGAAGCCCAGAGGAGATACTCTGAAATTCGAAATTCAAAGTTCGTATGCGTACGCTGTCTCTCAGTCACTAGTTATGCAATATTTGGATGCCGTGCGATGCAGATAATTTAATGCACCAATTCTGTGATCAAAGTTAGGCACTTTGACCACTTTCACTGTTTACCAATTTCATTAACACATTGGTAGGTTCCAAAATTGAAATCAAAATTTTCCGACAGTGGGGTACTATTTTAGAAATTTAATCAAATTGGGCTTTGGTTAGATACAGCACAAATATGATAATTTCGAATGTGGGTATATTCCAAAAATTACTAATATCCACTAAACGCGGCAATATTATTTACGCTAGTAAAACTTCTTTGGATGCTATTAAACGAACATCCGACGATATGTTAAATATTTTTTTAATGTAGGTAAGTAGTTTTTTTAATTGCTATATAGATGTAAATATTAACACGCAAAGAAAAAATAAATTGCGCTCATACGTGGCCCCACCGGGACTCGAACCCGTTGGATTACCGGTCCAACGTCTTATAAGACCAGTAAAGAGCGCAATTTATTTTTTATTTTTTGCGTGTTGATATTTGTATCTACCGGGTGTGGTGTAGCCGGGTGTCTGAAAATAACGTGTAGTATAAATAATATTATGTAAAATAATGTTTAGACAAAGAAGCAATGTATCGCGAAATGTAGAGTGATAGCTATGTCAATGCTCAGAGAATGTCAATGTTGGACGACGTACTACATTGAAAATACTTTTTAATTTGTTCGAAATAGTAAAATTCTGAAAACTGACTTTTTTAAAGTTGCTGATCAAATGTTGTCTAGTTTGACGAGTAGAATCTAAGTTTTAATTTATTGCTCCTATTACAGGCCACATCTGGTTTAGCAATTAATTATTAGTACTTTTCAGAATAAACTCACGTAAAAATTGTCAGGAACGGCCCGACATGTTTCGAACTCATTTGGAGCTCTTCATCATTTGGATCTTTTGGGCCGTTCCTGACAATTTTTACGTGAGTTTATACCGTTTTTATAATTAGTAAAGATGTCTCACGATAGTTTTAATAACATTACTTTTCAGAATGTCTCGATATTCGGAATCATCCGACTACACCTCAAACGACGCTTTGCCGCCCGACATATTGCCCCTCTTTCCATAAGCCGTGAAATGACCACGGACAATACTCAATCGAGCGACAAGCGAACCAAGTACTTATACAACCTTTATACCGCTTAAATTAGCGTTATAATGGCTGTATACTAGGGCGGATCATTTTTCCAAACTTAAGAAATCCTTTAACAATGGGTGCGGATTTGGTGCTCTATAGGGTTCAAATGACGTAAAGACCATTTAAACAAATGTATAATAATGGGAAGTGCCTCCACAACGCTATCGAACATTAAAAAAACGAACGATTTTCGCTCCTGAAGCTATATAACAATTTTATTTTATACTATTTTAGAAAAATAAAAAATAAATATACAATGTTCAAATATAACACATAATAACTGGCTATGTAACCTCATCGATATTTATAATAACGCTACAGGTATTATAAATGAAAAAAGGTCTAATTTTATGAAAAACTAATAAAAAGTAAATAATAACAATATACAATAATATACATGACCAATATTAGTACTAAATAGACAAAACACCTTTTTTATATGTATTTTATGTATTTTTTATTATTTTCAATCGCTTTGTGGAGGCACTTACCAATACTTGATATTTTTTTCATTATTTTTCGAAATAGCCTCCACAAGAGGCATCAAAATCGCACCCATCGCTTTCAAAATCCTTGAAAAAAAAAAATGTTTTCCTACATTGAGCGATCCGCCCTGCTGTATAGGCTCTTAAACAACCTGTTTGCTACCTGGGAAGCACTAGATCATGTTTTGTCACAAATTGCATCAGTCCGACCTGACAGCATACGAAGTTCGAATTTTCAAATATAGAATAGAAATTACCTTCAACGGTCAAGAACACGGCCATATTGATCTTCGGTTCCGTGTTGATCTGACACTCGTAGACCCCGGCGTCCCTTGGCTGCACGTAGTCCACTTTCAGGTCCCAGTCGTCCGAGGGTTCGGGGTGGAGCACGCTGAACCGTGCGTCGCCGGTGTACGTGAAGATGTGTGACGTCAGAATGTGGAGGTCGCGTTTGCGCATCCAGGATACCTGAGACATTAGGTGATATTAGCCTGTTATACAATACAATACAATACAATACAATACAATACAATACAATACAATACAATACAATACAATACAATACAATACAATACAATACAATACAATACAATACAATACAATACAATACAATACAATACAATACAATACAATACAATACAATACAATACAATACAATACAATACAATACAATACAATACAATACAATACAATACAATACAATACAATACAATACAATACAATACAATACAATACAAAACAATACAATACAATACAATACAATACAATACAATACAATACAATACAATACAATACAATACAATACAATTCAATACAATACAATACAACAATACTTTATTGCACACAAAAAGAAATATTACATGAGAAATCTTTGGTCTTATCGCTAAAGAGCGATCTCTTCCAGACGACCTTCGGGTAGCGGAGAAAACAAAATTAAACAGAAAATAGTAGGTGGTGAGATAAGAACTTAAGTAATTTGAGAAATAATAAGCGGGCAATTTTTTCTAAAGTTGTAGATCCCACTTTTTTTTTTAAGTTTCGATATTTTGGGTATTTCCTACTCAGAATCACGAGCTCTTTCGATCTAATTAAAAATTGGCCTAAGTAAATGTCATACAAAATATTAAAGACAGACATAGGTTATTTCAAATGCTTAGAGCGAAAATTAAAAAAATTCAATGGTTCTTGCGGGGTTCGCCCCCGCGTCTCTAACGGCTTTCCGGGCCAACACGGGCGTTCTATCTATTGGACAACTGAACCTGATGCGAGAGCTATTGAATTTTTAACCAATTGCGTCTTGTATGCTTTAGGGTGGCATCGTAGCGCCATCTACCGTAAAGATTCAGACTTCATGATCGGCACCATCGCGTCTAGCTTATTGTATTGACAGTCAGTTTCCTATAGAGGTCGTTATTTTAGTAAAAACTTGGGCAAGTGCGAGTCGGACTCGCGCACCGAGGGTTTCGTACAAACACTTTTCATCCTTAAGTGGTTAAGTTAAGTTTGCACCTGGTATGTATAGCGTTCCACACAAATGAGGTGCAAAGTTAACGCAACCAACCCGTTCGTTGTATGGGAGCCCCCCTTAAATATTTATTTTATTTTATTTTTAGTATTTGTTGTTATAGCGGCAATAGAAATACATCATCTGTAAAAATTTCAACTGTCTAGCTATCACCGTTCTTGAGATACAGCCTGGTGACAGACGGACAGACGGACGGACAGCTAAGTCTCAGTAATAGGGTCCCGTTTTTACCCTTTGGGTACGGAACCCTAAAAATCAAACAAGGCGATGCAAGATTTGTATGGGCGCGGTGTCAAGTTCCACTCTTCAACACTCATCACGCCATAGCGGTTCAACGGATTTTAATCAATTTTTTCTACAGTAATAGACATCCGAAGATGGTTAAAGAATACTTTTCACCGACTACGCTAAATATTTTTTTTTACGTGAACGAAACCATCGATTTCATTAGGTTAAATATTTGCTCAAAAAGCCTACTCGAATGAATTTTCATTTTCTTGCTACATGGATAGTTCCTAAAAAGTTTACTAATATTTGCTTTTCAGGTAAGGTTTTCTGTTTTAGACATTTTCCATCACAGTGGACTGAAAACTTTCCCCAAAATTTATTTCTGCAGAATATAAAATATATATCTGTTAAACGGACTTTCAGCGTTACTATAATACCTCTTTAACTTAAAAAAGCATTTTATACAGCCTTTTATATCGCTTCAAAGCTAAAGTATATTTGAATATTCAAGAGGATTCGAAATGCTTTCGATGAAAAAGTAAACTGACACAGCAGAAGTTGCTAGGTATGCATGTCAGGTGTTCAAAATTATATTATACACGCGGATTCTATTATTTAGAGAAAAAGCTTCGTACCAATCAGTGTTTTATAATACTTAGCTTCTTTGCTGCGGATAGCATTCATCTTTTTTTTATTAACCCAGTGAGTGCTGTTAAAATTACCACAAGCTAAAATAGTAAAAAAACTTGTGAATTCAGTAGCATTCCCATGTTTCCACTTTTCTGCATACTGCATAATTCATAAGATCTGTTAGCTCATATTCAACTATGGAACAAAGTTTATTATTAAAATGGAATGGCCTAGTTGAAATGATTTAGTGGCTTTATTTAGTCCAAAATTGAAACGGCTTCGCCTCATTTGTTTACATTTTACGATAATAATTTGTTACTGATTACATAATAAGTGATTTGTTTCTTAAATGAGTTGATCGAATGCTCTCTCTTTATAGCCAAAGGAATTTTATTGTACAGACAGGCGCTTTATACATAGCCTAATAAGTGAAGGTACTGCCCAGGGATAGTAGCGCTACAAACAGATTTCATATGGCAATAATGTGCATACGTCACTTTATTCAACGTCAGTAGTGATTTATTAAGGATTTGTTGCCAACCAAATTGAAATCATTGTTTACCGAAGTGCAGTTTAATCCTTCGTTCTTCGTGCGAAATAAATATGAATCCTATTGAAAAAAACTTGACTTCCATTACTGTGGATAGCTTTACTCTGCAAAAACTGCGGAATATTTAGTCCCGTTACCTCCTTGTTTATATAAATGACATTCACGGCTATCAACTTCAGTTACCTACCAAAAATTTGTCGATGCCAGTAAAATAAATTAGTACCACTAAAAAGCGGCAATATGGCGTGGGCTGAGAAACCCCCCAATGGACTAATTCACCTTTGAATGGATATTAAAATAAAGTGGGATTAGGATTAATGAAGCTTATCAATTTATATCGATGTGAAAATAAATCCTTTGAAACTTTTAATTGGCTACATCATTTACTTCCTGTCTTAGTCAATATTATTGGAGATTAGGAGGCTTAAAAGATCGTTATTGTAACGAATTTATGTGAGTTTCCAAATTAATAAGTAAACCTTTTTTGAATAATATTATAGGCCGCGTCATTATTATCTTTATTTTCTTTTTATTATCATGCTGTGATAGTTAAGCATTAGTCTATTATTTTGTTTTCCATCTTTCATTATTTCTAAAGGAAAAAATATTTCTTCAATTTTCAGTTAACGTTTGGATATGATCAGAGCAGACTAAAATTGAGTTTTAATAATTCTTCAAATCAGAATTTCCGTACTAAAATTATTGCCCGTGGATTGCCAAGTCTAATTTTGTAATTATAAAATAAGGAAGGATGTAAGGGATAAAACGAGTGACAGAAGTTTTAGTCGCTTCTCGGTGCAAGCACTGTTTCCACAGGTTAACTAGAGGTATGTTGCTAAAAGAAGCTTAGGCCATCCAGTTATTAATCGCATAGTGTGATTCAGCTGTAAATGAACGGTCTGAACTAGGGAATGCAAAAACCTACCAAATTTCATAACCTCTAAACCTCATTCTATCGGTTATAGCAAAAAATAACCGATTAATCGGTTATAACCGATTATTACAAAGTTTGAAAAAAATTCAAAGAAATATGGTCTAAACGTGGAAAGCTATGCTGCGTACGACTTATAAATAAAACACAAACGATGTTTGGTACTTATCTATTTCTTTAATCGACAAAAAAAATACAATCATTTTTAATTTCAACATTTTCAATCAAGAATCAAGTTCAATCAACTTCGGGATAAAGACACCCCTCTTTTATCCAGTACTCTACCTGCGCATTAGTAATAAAGAGATGCGAATGTTTATCTCCAAAACCGGCCAAGTGCGAGTCGGACTCGCGCACCGAGGGTTCCGTACAAACACTTTCCATCCCTAGATGGTTAAGTTAAGTTTGCACCTGGTATGTATATAGCGCCCCATATAAATTAGGTGCAAAGTCAGGTATTAATAGGTATTAAAAAAAAACTACTTACTAGATCTCGTTCAAAACAATTTTCGTTGGTAGTTTTTATAGTAATGTACATAATATGTTTTTTTTAAGATTTTTCATTTTCTTATTTTAGAAGTTAGAGGGGGGGGACCAACTTTTTTCCACTTTGGAAGCGTCTGTCACGCAAACTATTCGGTTTAGAAAAAAAATGTTTTAGAAACCTCGATATCATTTTTGAAGACCTATCCATATATACCCCACACGTATGTGTTTGATGAAAAAAAATTTTTGAGTTTCTGTTCTAAGTATGGGGAGCCCCCAATATTTATTATTTTTTTTTTTATTTTTGCATCAAAATCTTAATGCGGTTCACAGAATACATATACTTACCAAGTTTCAACAGTATAGCTCTTATAGTTTCGGAAAAAAATGGCTGTGACATACGGACGGACAGACGGACAGACAGATGGACAGACAGACGGACAGACAGACAGACATGACGAATCTATAAGGGTTCCGTTTTTTGCCATTTGGCTACGGAACCCTAAAAAAGAAAACAATGCGCCGTGGTATATTAGCTATAATACCACCAACCAAAAAAGTTATAATTTGCATTTATGTATTATTATTTTCATGTTCCGACCGTACCGAGAGTTTCTTCGGAACCCTGCTTCGGGCTCGGCAGTTTCGGTAGTCGTAAATTTGTTTTCAGTACAGTACCTAAGTTACTTAGCTTATAATGATGTTTGGTTTCGCGGTGTACTACGAAAATTACGAAAATGTCATGATTTAAACAAATATTAAATAACCGATTATAACCGATTACGAAATAAAAATAATCGGTTATTGATATGACTGAAATAACCGATTATAACCGATTTTTTCGGTTTCGGTTAAAACCGATTTGCATTCCCTAGTCTGAACATGGTGTACTGTTAATCCGTTAGCCGTTAAGTATAGGACCAGGTGTTGTTCGCAGGACAACAAGATGGACTGATCAAGTAAAAGACATCGACCTCTAAATTCTACTCGGTTGTAAGAGACGCGCTGGACAGAAACCGGCGGAGGCAGATTGTCCGCGCCAGATGCAACCCTGAAGCTGACCACGATCCTCAGACATGAGGGACCGACTCTAGAGAGAGAGAGATAGATCGGAAAGAAAACGCAGGAGCACCTATTTGTGTTCCAGTGAGTTTCTGGAAAATGATGTTTCAGGTGTTTAGTTTGGCTGCTAGGAATATTGACCAAGGACAGCTAATAAACAGCATGTAGCCAATAACAGCCTTAATTGATAAATACGTAACAGTATTAAAATTACGCCCAATCTTTTTAAGTTCTTTGGTCATGACAATATTTTAAATGAAAACTAAATTAAAAAATATCATCAAGCAAAACGAGTGTACCCAGAACCTCACTAATTCTTGGAGCGTCACAAAAATGCCGACCACCATTACTTAATTTTATTATTTTTAGAGGCCTCAAGAAACTGCGAACGTTTCGTCTCGCTAATTACATAGCTTACCCGGCTCGCGGGCTCACACTAATTACGTCCAAAAACAAAGGCAGAGGAGAATTTATTTTTTAATTTCTCAGGACCTTTGTATTAAAAATTTAATTCAAACGTTTATTGCCCTGCTTTCAAAGGGCAAGATATCGCATTGCGGTTGTTTGGACAAATAAAGAAGTGGCTGTACGTCTATGAATGTTCCCGAGCCAGCATTTATGCTGAGGTGTGACCTTTTCGTGGCATACACAACAACGATTTTATTTTATTTATTTTTAATATTTCTTGTCCACTTTGTGTATGTTAACGAATATTTTTTTATTCTATTCTATTCTATTCTAATGTATGTACCTATTTATGAATGAATTCATTCATAAATGGGCCATACAATTCTGCAGCTCATTGTACAGGAAAAGCTGGGCCCTATTCTTTGATATCAGTTACGCGCTATTTTTAGCGTTAGTTCATGCAGTCTATCATTCAGTAACCCTCTCAGACGGATGGACTGACGGTCCGGACTGGTGAAAATTTATAAATGAGAGTAAACTGACAGTCCATAATGATGGACTGAACTGACATCAGAATGAGCAAGTAACCGAAATCTTACATGATCATATTGTTACGCCGCGCCGCCGGTGGGTTAGGCCCAAAACTGTGAACGATAATTTCAGTGATTTGGAAGTGTTTTCAGCAGACTGAAAAGTCATTTGGAGATACATATCACTATATAGATTTCCTGTAGGAGTGACAAAGATAGCACTATTAAAAAAGATAGCTATACTAGGAACATTCAAGAAGGGAGTGACAGAGATTGCACCATGAGAGATAAATTAATGGCCGAGAATGTTCCTGACACTCAGGCTGGACCTTACTGGAATATTCGCGCTTTATGCGTGGACACCGCATAGAGTGTTCGAGAATGTGGTTCCTCGAGGTATAAAAGGGGGCAAGCGGCCGGAAAAGAGTCAGTTAAGATTTAACTACGATACATACAAACAGATAAGTCGGTATGAAGAATCTTTAAGTGATTAAATGCGTTTAATGTTTCTAAGTACTGTTCGTGTGACTTTAGTGTAATTTTGATGACTGATTAACTAAACTCCAGACTGAGAGTGTAACCGCTGTCTACCATCACGACAGTGATTTGTAACGTGACATTCATTACGATGTAAATTTTACTCATGGTATTAAGTCTGTCATTTTGTACCTACGTTTGTAATGTGTTATATATTTAAAATTAATAAATAAATTAAATCATTATGATCCCCACAAGTTCCGTACATGTCTGGACGGGATATCGGTTATGTAATGTACCTACAGTCACGTGTCGTACAGTACGAATATAGAAAATTACTAGCATAGAGGCATTGTATCTTCGTCCTCCGGGTAGGCAAGCACTTGTGACTCCTCTGGTGTTGCAGGTGTTTATGGGCGACGGTTATCGCTTTCCATCGGGCGATACGTTTGCTCGTTTGCCCCCTATGACATAAAAAAAAAAAATATATAAAACTGAAACGGGTACCTTTTCAACCTTTACTGTCATTGTGACAAGAGTGAAAAGGTACTTGTTTCAATATCGTTGGTTGTACGCGAAATTGTCAGTGTCATCTAGCATTTGTCACTATTTTGAAATAGTTCATCTAGTTGGAGTAGAAAATGATGTCCCATGACATTCATGACAATAAAGCTACTTTATTGTACGTAGGATTAGCAAGCTATAATATATATAGTTTTAGCGAATCTTTGGTTGGCAATGTTTGTCAAAAGGAACCCATTTACAACAATATACAGAGTTCAACATAGAAACAACGATTGTGACATTGTCTGTCAGTAACGTCGTAACTTTTTGATAGAACTGATTCAATGCGATTATACCTAATGATTTTATAAAACCGCTTTTCAACATTCATCATTGCGATCATCCTTATCATCATCAACGTCATTATCACCCTCATCGTAATATAGACCTCTACCATGCAATCTATGTCAATCGCCTTCATCAAACAGTCCGTTTTAGGCACTAAATTTAAGATCAGACTAAATTTCTGTACGTATCGTCATTATTTCGATCGTGAGCGTGAACTTGCGTGATTCTTAAAAGCGATGGAATCTCAAAATAGTCTCAATAACACTAAAACAATCAACCTTCTAAAGAAAGTGCTTTTCCAAATGCGTGTTATTTCTTACTAAATCCGATCCAAAATTAAAACCAACGGCAGCCATTCAAAAACAATGACTCGACAATAAAGACATCTTGGCTCGTATATGCCCAACTTATATAGTGCGCGCCGCCAAATCCGCAACTAACTTCATCACATACAAAGTTTTAGACAGTTGTATGACACTAGCGCCGTGGCCGCCGGAACCCGTAAGTTTGTGGATATGTGGAACGTTGCTTGGCAGGCGAAGGCATGATTTCAGGGTTCAACACTTTAAATAATTAGTTAGTGCTTCTGGCACGTTCCGAGATTTAGTGGTGGTTTGATAGTTGTTTAGGAGATTGAGTCTACAGATTTACACGTTGGTTCAAATAAGTTAAATAGAAGTGTAATTTATTCGTTACAATGTTGAATATAATTAGCTTGCAAAATAAACGTCAATCTTCTTCTTCAATTGGCGCAGTGTCTAATCAATGATAGATATAACATTTCAGACACAACTCCCGAATCAATCACCCTCACCTTTAAACTCGAAAACAGCCTAAATTCAAAAAGCATAACCACTCTCCCCTCCATCCATCACTTAGCAGCATGACACGATTTTTCAATGTCGAAGGATTCCGATAGCCCCTCCTCAAGCACGGTCGGCCGGACTCCATATAAATGGCAAGCAGCCTCCGGAATATATGGCCCCCTCGACATCTCCCGCGATGCATTATAATATACGGCGCGACCGGTATTATCCGTGTCATTTTTTTATGAAAGGCCTTTCAGGGCTTAAGTTGACGGATTTAGGGATGTAAGGAGTTCAGTAAGCACATGTTTTATCGTGATTTTAGTAATTTTAGAGTCATAAGAGATGGGACCCAAGTTTTGTGCCGACGGTTCATGGAACGCTCATACGTTGAATTATCATAGTGTTGGGGAAAGTTTTTAGAGCGTGTTCAACCTCTATCAATTTTCTGTCGCAGAGCCAGAGTTGAAAAAATGGGCCACCACAATGAAGAAATAACAAATTGAGTTTTTAACACAAAAGAATACCTATAGAGTTTTATCACAATTTTGCGGCTAATGTAGCTATTTTTTTTTCGGTTCGTGGAATGCTCATACACAGAATTTTCATAGTTTAGGGGAGGTTTCTCCGATCCTTTTAACCGCTATCATATGGAGAAATAACATATTCACTTATTACCGCAAGGGAAAATTATAGTTTCGAGTTCATCAAATTCACATAAATATTTGTCATTACTGGGATTCGAACTCAGGACCGTAACCTTAGTAGGCAGCCATTTAATTTGGGCAAATCTACCATATTAAAATAAATAGAACATCTAGCTTAATCTAAATTAAGCTTCGTTACTCACCAACAGAAATTAGAGACTAATGCGTGTCTATAACACGTACCTAAATAACCTAAATCAAAAATTTAAAATAGGTATCCCCGACAAAAGTAGCTGATTATCATAAGACCTTCATTCAATGAGTGATACAAAAAAAACTACTAAAATTGAACATAACTACAAAATTTGGAGTTCTTAGCTTCCATATTGCTTAAGATCTTGTCACCTGTTCCCATCAAAGCTAAATATCTTGGTCCTATTTTCACCAAACATGAAGAACCATCTCGACGGACAAGTCTTTCGATTAAAAACCGCACTCAAATCGGTCCATCCGTATGGAAGCTACGATGCCACAGACAGATACACAGATATTCAGATACAAAAATACACAGATCATCATAAATTTAAGAGTCAAACTCTTGTCGGTGCAGCTGATGTAGCATTAGCTATCTCTATCTATCCCTATCCATAGCCAACTCCTTGATTTCCCTATACGACACCACGTTTACCTTCTCTTTTATTTATTTTATGTAGTTTATTCTTGGTCTTCACTTGCCTCGCTTTACTTCAATTTTTCCGTCGATGATGTTGCTTATAAAAGCGTCATGTCGTACAAGGAGACAAAAGTCTTCCCTCTCCTCTCTATGTTGTTCAACAAATTCCTTTTTTCTGTCACTTTTAAGTACTTCATTCGTGACTTTTACACACACAGATACACATGTTAAACTTAAAACACCTCTATAAATTTATGAGACATGTAATGTCTCATTTTTTTAGGGTTCCGTAGTCAACTAGGAACGCTTATAGTTTCGCCATGTCCGTCTGTCCGTCTGTCCGTCTGTCCGTCCGCGGCTTAGCTCCGTGATCATAAGTGCTAGAAAGCTGAAATTTGGTATGAGTATGTGTATGTATCACGCCGACAAAACGGTAAGATAAAAACTAAAAAAAAACAATTTTTTTCTCTTAGCTCCCGTACTCCTAAAGTGAGGGTGATTTTTTTTTTTCGGTCCAACACTAGCGTGTGGGGTGTCGTTGAATAGGTCTTTTAAAAACAATAGAGGTCTTTAAGCATCATTTTTTGATAAAGTCAGCAGTTTTGTAAATATTCGCCCGGGAAATCCAAAAAATAGTGTCCCCCCCCTCTAACTTCTCAACCACGGGTCATAAAATTATGGAAAATATCATGAAGATGAGGCCTTATAAGTACTTTCAATGAAAACTATATTGAATAAAATCGGTTGAGCCGTTTTTGAGTTATCGCAAAATTTCATAATTTTCTTTAAAATGACGTAAGTGCCGCGAGGTGTTCTTATATTTCGAACGTTACACATATTAGTTAAATGCATTAAAACATTTCGCTCAATCTGGTGCGTATAATCGATAAATTCCAGAAGGTAATAAGTAGTTACAGTTGCTTTGGCGTTTACGACCTTTTTATAGAGCTAGAAATCTTTCTCGTAATTTATATTTGATTTTATTGTCTATTGTGAGGGATGGGCATTGGGCAACTACGGAACCCTACACTGAGCGTGGCCCGACATGCTCTTGGCCGGTTTTTTTAATGTAGATACACACCACAATTTGTATATTAAGCCATTGATACAAAGATCAAAGCTAAAAGAAAAATTTAAATGCGTAACCGGTCTTTTCCACCAGGTTATGCATTTCAGTTTTTCTTTGATCTTTTTATAAATGATTTAAAATACCCCTCTTTTTTTGGCGGGGGTTAAAAAGATACTATACTCACAGTCCTGTTCCCAATGTGTTTGGCACGGCACCGCAGCACGGCCGACTGGCCGACGACAGCCGTCACGTTCCTTGGTGACACGTCGTCAAAATACGGTCGCTCAGGACGCGTCTCACTCGTCAACCCGGAGAGCACACCAAGACCTGCAGACAAAAATATATATATATATATTCAGGGACAAATGTTACACAAATTGACCTAGTCCCAAACCAACCAATGCATGTACTAGGACGACGATGTCTATACTATTATAAAAGTCTAGATTAGTATTGAAATTTCTGTTTTCTATGGAGAGGGGTCATGATTACAGGAAAAATCTTTGATAGCGTGATGCAAGATCGTCATTTGTTTTGTATGGGTGCGCGGCGCCATGCCAGACTGGCGCCATCTGTTTCCATAACTTCCTTTGTCCTCTCATCACGCCGAAACAGCTGGACAAATTTTTACCATTTTCGGTACAGGGATAGCTGGATATCCAAATATGGTTATAAGATACTTTTTAACCGACAAATTGCGGCGCCGTCTAGTACACAATATTTTCAATAAATATAAAGATCCATGACCCAGTAACAGGCTCGAGTACATCACAGAAATAAATTGTCTCAGCTTGCTGAGTTAATTATATATTTTTTTAATTTATGAAACATGTAATGTCTCATTTTTTTATGTGGGGTAAGTACACCACAATTTTTATTTAAGCCTTAAATACAAAGATCAAAGCTTAAAGAAAAATTGAAAAAGTAGCTGCCTGGGGGAAGTGACCGGGAATCGAACCCGGTACCTCTGGATTGCCGGTGGGCGCTGGACTGGGAATCCGCTGCTGCACTACGAACTGTGCTAACCACGTTGTCAAATAAGTTTGCTTGGGAATTGACAACATTTCATATTTATAACATGTGGAAGTTAATATAGAGATCGACAGGGCTTTATGTCGTGTACCTTAAAAAAATCTTCTTTTTATTCTTCTGTATTTAAAGAAATATAAGAAAATACATCAAATAACTGCAATCTAAGACAATACGGGCTGAATAGGGTTGTTGTCTAAACCAAAGAGCGAAAAAATATATATTTTTTTATTTGACGTTGACAGATGAAAGATGCATACCGAGTTTTATTAAGTTTTTTTTTAATAAGAAAACGACTAAAGTAACCGTTCCATTAAGTTCTGGTTTTGGTTTTGCCACATTTTAAAATGAGTATGTTTTTATAAATTAATAATAAAATAAATAATCATCTCAGAAAATAAATAAAAACAGAGATTACTTCATCTTTTTATTAAGCAGAATTCAGAAAAGTAATAAAATGATAGTCTTAAAAATATGAAATGTTGTCATCGTCCTTTAGAACTGGGAACAATTTTAAAGCTGGGCCGTAAAACTGACGAGCAATTGCAACGTATCAGAAAAGAACCCTGAATTAACAAAGGTCTTAACTCCATAAATAGGCTAGTTGACCCAGTTTTGAAATATATTTGAAATGGTTAATAATGATCCTACTAGCTCTAAATAAAAACTTATATTTTTGTAAAAGCTAGAAAGCTAAATTTTATAATTGAAAATTCGAAATTTCATGAACAGTCAAAAACGCCTTCCGCCATTTTTGCCTTTTGTTAATCTGTGGCGTGACGTAGAATTACGTGTAATTCGAAATTCGACCGTCGTATAGTGCCATTCCGCTCACTCTACTTTGACAGGAGATCGAGAGGGACGGCACTATTCGAAGTCGTCAAAGTAGACTTTCAGTTTTCTTTACAGGACCGATGACGTCACTATCATTAGCGAAAATGGCGGACAGCGTTTTAGGCATTTTAAAATTCAGATTAAAAATCATATTTTCAAATTCAATTTTTTCAGCCATCTTTCACTTTTATGAATTAAAAAATATATATTTAGGTTTCCTTGCCTAAATACTATACGGAATAAACATTAGTTTATGACAATTTGACATGAGTCAACTAGCCTATTGAGAAAAATCTCATAACGATTCGACAATCGGATTGCAGCCTAAGTCTTTGATGTTTTGATTGAAGATTCGAGAAAATAAAAATCGGTTTCCTTTATTTGGAATCATGTAATATACGAGTTTTCCATATTAACTCTAGTACACATAATACGATTTATACTTGAGACTATAAGGAAAAATGACGATGTATAAAAATGTCTACTGGTCTTATTTCGTCTCAGTAGGTATAATATTGACAGGGTATATGTATGTGTCCATGTATAAAAATGTCGCTTTGATAATTGGTGAAAAATATAACTGGCATTATTCTTTTGCATCGCCTACTCATTTCTGACGTTTTTATTTAATTTCACTACCCAAAGGTTTTCTGGAAGAGATCGCTCTTTAGCGATAAAACCGCCTGTTGTTTACCTCTATTGAATGAAATAATAACTTTTTTCTGCAAGTAGGCCACAAGGGCACTTTTACATGTCTGAGTCTACTGGCGTTTCACAAGAGGAGACCACTGTTGAGAAGAAACACCGCAAGAAACTCAACAGTCAGTCATTTTTTCATAAACGATAAGTACTTAACTATTACAGTAATATGAACTTAAACTCTACGTAAAAGTGTATTTTAAGATATAAATGAGGAAAAGTGTAAGAATAAAATATAGAAACTACAAGAAAGTATGACGGTTTATCACAATTTATGTACGTTTGATATGGTTTCTTATTAGAACTGTGACCCTTAAACTAGTCAGGTACAAGGTACAATCCGTATTTTATTATTATTATTTTTTATCGTATGGCAGTACAAAACACTGGATCAGTAAAAAAAAACAATTAAATTATATATATACAAAGAGAAAAAACCTACATTAGAATTTATTTTATTATAAAACCGTGTTACGCCATTAATAAAATACTAAGTTTCTGTAAAAAAAAAAATTGTGACAAGCTTTTATAGGCGACTGTAATTTTCTTTGAAAATCCATCACTGCTCACTGATTCAATCCTAAAGAGCCCAAACTCGGCGAGATTGTTTTTAATCTATTATGGAGTTTCTAGGGCCATCTTCCGGTTCCATCATCAGACCATCCCCATGGTATCATATTATTGTATTTTCATCAAAGTTAAGTAGCTATGCAAAATTTCAGCTCAATTGGTTCAAAATTGAGTTGCAAGATTCCACCCGAACAAACATAGTTACATACATACATTTCTTACATACGTACATACATTGCAAGTTTAATAAAAGCTTGTAAAATAGGAACAACGGTGCATTATTACGCAGTTAATGTTATTAGTGAGCGTGCGATAGGCAGTATCTATTCACGCGTGTGCACACATCAATGTAGCGGTGAAGTGTATTATCATGGATAAAATCATCCTTTATAATGATTTTATTTAATTACACTTCCATATTGTCGGCCTATGATAATCACGTTTGTATAGGTTAATAATATTATTCGATATTTTGTATGCTGGATGTTGGTAAAGTGTGTGAAACTCAAAATACATAATGTAAAACGATCTTTGTACACCAAATTTTAAGCAAATAAATAAATAATAATAAATAAATAAATATCGGACAACCTCACACGAATCAATCTAGCCCCACAGTAAGCTCTAGTAGGCTTGTGTTATGGACACTAGACGACGACAAATATACTTATATAAATACATACTTATATACAAATAACATCCATGACCCACCCAGGCACAAATATTCGAGTTCATCACACAAATATTTGCCCTGGCTGGGATTCGAACCCAGGACCGTCGGCTCAGTAGGCAGTTGCTTAACCACTGCGCCAACCGCGTCGTCAAATAAATAGGTATATGTTGATATTGATATACCGAGATAAATCCCACATATATTATAAAAGCGAAAGTTTGTGTATGTTTGTTACTTCTTCACGCTAAAGCGGCTGGATGGATTTGCATCAAATTTGGAACAAGGATAGGTTATACTCTAATTAACACACATGTTACTTAATATTCAGGAAAAAATATGGTTTCTGTAAAATGGTGACCCCGTTCTTACCGCGCGCGAAAGCTAGAGCATCTGCCACTTTCGCTTTAAACGTTATTGGTAAGTACTTTGTTAGGGTTCTCTGCCTTATCGCCGAATATTTTATTTTGTAGAAAGCATATTTTTTTTGAAACCGTAAACTATTTGGAATTGTTATAAACCCTCTCATCTAATCAATAGGATACTATTTGAAAATCTTCAATTATGAAAAATTTATGACTACAGAGGTATAAAGATTCTGCAAAGTGAAAATTCGGCGGAATGGACCATTCGACAAAAAATAATTCAGCGAAAAGTCAGAACACCACTTTGCTAGTTATCTATCTCGTGATGAACACGACTAACATAACCCTGTGTTCAATTACCAATCGCCTTTTGTTGAAATTTTTTAGAAATCAAATTAGTAGTAGTAGCAACGTTGAATCGTAACGCAGAACAAAGTAACCAACACGACATATTTTACAAAATTGTATGATTAAAGTGGCATTGGCACAGGAATAGCTGGACAGCCAAATACGGTTAAAGGATACTTTTTACCCAACTACGGCAAAGAACTGAAAAAAACGCGGGCTTTGTTGCGGGCACCTGTTAGCTACCAATATCTGAGCAAAAATAATAAGCAAACTGAAAAAACAGTAGTGGGCTGGCAAATGATGATCTCCAATAAACAGTCGGGTAAGATATAAACAAACTTTCCAAATTAAAATAAACAGAAAGAATGAGATATAAACAAACTGAGAAACAAAGTCTCGATGAAATATTGTTTTGCTTTTATTACGTAGATATTAAATTAATTTGTGAACATTTTCTTATGATGTACCTACCTTGTGTTTTTAACGTGTTGTACTTAAAAGTGTACTAATGGAACTCTATAATTATTACATAAAGACGTCTGTTACTAAATTACATTTCTTTAAACGTAAACCGTAAACGCTGTACATTTTCACAGCGTAGTTTTACTCTCTTTATAGTTGCTATATTAATAATTCATAAAGGAATATACGAATACTTACAATAAATGTGTATTTGCTCACGCCATCGATAATGGGTTGTCGTGGATAGAGATAAGTCGTTCTCGAAAAAGTTTCCCGATTTGTATGAGAAGAGAACGTTTTCGCGAATATATCCCATAAAAAATTGGGAAATTCTCGGAAACTAGTCGCGCGTTCTTTTAGTTTTCGGTCTGTGTGAAATGCAGTAACTGCACGTGGCGGATTACTTACTTACTGGCCCTGGCAAGAGCCAGGATCCCGCTAGGTAGAAGAAGAAATAATGAAATAATTATGAAATAATGAAATAATGAAATAATTAAATAATGAAATAAATAATTAAATAATGAAATAAATAATGAAATAATGAACTTTATTCTGTTAGTAGGCCACAAGGGCACTTTTACATGTCTGAATCTACCGGCATTCCACAAGAGGAGACCACTGTTGAGAAGACACGCCAAAAGAAACTCAACAGTCAGTAGTAATATGAACTTATAAGAAGATTTGATACATGTCTAGGGGTTTTATAAAAGTGAAAACAAGCTCACCAGAGCGGCACACATCGTGGATATATATTTTGTGAAATACGGGTGGGCAGTACGCAGTATACTTACTGACGGCGATCGCAGAGATAACGGGGTGGAAACAACCAGTCACATTAAACCACTTGCACTCAATTACAAATGGATTTGAACGTAATTAATTGAGCACGAGTGTGATTCATAGTCGGTGGATTCAGTGGGCGGGGCACATTGCTCGTAGAACCGATAGCAGTTGGGGCAAAAAGCTTTTTGAGTGGCGACCGCGGATTGGAAGAAGCAGCGTGGGAAATCCCCTAACAAGGTGGACCGACGAGCTGGTTAGGATCGCGAGCAGAAATTTGATGAGGTTGTCGCAAGACTGATCGTTGTGGAGAATTTTGACGGAGGCCTTTGTCCAGCAGTTGACGTCTGACAATGATGTGATTTACAACTTCAAACAGAGCTGTTTTAAAATAACTATCATTGTTGTTAACCACAAAATATGAGAGCCTGTGGTCAGCTTATTTTATAAAGAATTTGACAACTCATGTATGAAACTTTTCACGATTACGATTGCGACGGGCACACAATACCCGCAACGTATTTTCATGTCAACCCGGTAGCTGGAAACAAAGGAACTGTTATTCGTACCTAGTATTTTTCCCGTTCTCTTAACTCCAAGCGAGCGGTTATCGCCAGCTCCGAACGTACCTGTTACTGCATATTACATAAATTGAACATTTTAGAACGCGCCGAGCGTATTATTTTAAGTATTTTTAAAAATGGAACAAAATTCTTATTGGAGTTTTCTTTTAGTGGGAAGTGAGGCGAAGTCGAATGCGAGTCGGGTGTAGAAATGTTCTTATTACGTACCAAGTCTAATAAAAAGTGGTATTAGGTTACTTGCGAAATATAATTCGGGATTTTAAATTGTACCATTGAAATAAAAATCAAAGCACAAATAAAATGCGTAACCTAGAGGAAGAGACCAGGAATCGAACCTGGAATATGAATATTAGCATAAGTATTTACATTTATTTATTTATTCACATAGAGGTCGTAAAGGCGGAAAGCCGTTCAAATAATCTTTGTTTTAGACTAACCTACAACAACATACTAATATGTAGAGAATGTGAAATCGGAGAAGCCTTACAGAAACACAAAAGACCGAGTGCACCAAAAAAATCCCTGTCATTTTCATTTTGTTGGTGCACCGCTGGCGGGCGGGCCATGAAGTCGGGCGGGTATATAAGGCTGTGGCCAGTAAAGAGCGATTTACAAAATTGCAAAGTTGGATATCAGCCGGTCTGCCCCGCGGGTGTTTTGCTTAGGCTACGCTTGATGTTCGGGAAATGAGTACTTTTTTGAGATTATTATTTTATTCAGTGCACAAAAACGATTTTATTGATCGTGATACTTACCCGTTTCTATGTTCGCTTAGTTATTGAAAGAAAGAAAGAAAGAAAGAAAATAAATTTATTGAGACAAACTAAACAGCACCAAAACCATAAATCATAATAATCAAACATACTTAATCTAAAAAAAAACCATAATACAAACTTAAATCTAAACAATGGGTAGACAGAAAAATTAAAACAAACAAAGTAATTAGAAATAACGAAATACAAATAAATGGTGCTGTCATGTCAGATCCCAAAAGGACACCACTCAGCATATGCTACGGCATCCAGGAGATGTCGCAACGCTGGTCTTCCGTGGCACCCAGAGGGCGAGCAGGTAGGTGGGAACAGCAAATGGTGACGTGTGTTTACATTCCAGCGCATGTAATTCATGTGTATGATGTGTTGTGACGTATTAGTTTATATAAATAAAATAAAATATATTAAATACTTACTTAAAATGGCGAGCAGTGTTACCTATAGTGTATAGGATAGGATAAGTAGTAGAATAGTGGAAGTATCATACTTAAGATAATATAAGCTATATTGAAGGAGGTGTAATTTATTGACAAGGTGTCTGGAATTAAGAATTGGAGAGTTGGAGATTTAATAGATGCCTGCGAAACTTAAATTTAAAAGTGCTTAAAGATTTAGCATTCCTAATGGGTGGAGGGATATTGTTCCAACATCTCGTGGCAGAGTAGCGGAAACTTCCACGAAACGCTGCTGTCCTTCCCGGCCGTGAGCAGATGAGTCGGACCGCCTCTCTGGCTGGCCGCGTAGAAAATGATAATTTCTCAAAGAGGTATTGAGGCTGCTGAGAATGAAGGACTCCAAAAAGTAATGAGGCAAAATGCAAAGATCGTCGTGCTTCCATCTTCAGCAACCTGTGATCATTAAGAAAGGGAGTGACATGAGCTCTAGGAGGAATGGGAAAACAGAAACGAGCACATGCATTCTGAACACGTTGGATAAGAGCCCTCGAGCGTGCCAGTAAACACCCGCTAATCACGGTGTCGACGTAGTTAAGCTTGGACAGGATCAAAGCGTCACATAATTTTATCCTAACATCAACACTGAGATAATTTCGAACCTGGTATAGAACTTTTAGCCTGTAAAAGCAGTTTTTTACCGTATCTATGATGTGCTTTTCGAAACGTAGCTTGTCGTCCATGAGAAGACCGAGATTGCGGGCCTCAGTAACACGCTCAAGACGCTCCTTTCCGAGTACTACAAGAGGGTCCCATGTAAGAGATTTTTCTATCAGACCTTTCGTACCAAATATAAGGTACTTAGACTTAGAGGGATTAAGAACTAAACCGCAATGCTCAGCCCAATCATCTACACGCGCTAAGTCTTGATTTAACAATCTTACAGCATCCTGAGTTTCACGTGGGGAAAAAGCCTTGTAAATCTGCAAATCATCTGCGTATAGGTGAAAATTGCAGTTTTTAATGCAGTTTGTAATGTCCGCTATATACAGTATGAAGAGCACGGGCCCAAGAATAGATCCCTGTGGCACCCCGCAGTTCACTGCGATATCTTGAGAATACTCTGCTAAGCCTGATGAATTTGTCATGCCAACCCGCTGCGTCCGAGAAGACAAGTAACTCGCGAACCACTTTACAGTTTGGTCGGTAAAGCCATAGAACGCAAGTTTTGAGAGAAGTAAGGAAGAGTTAATTGTGTCAAACGCGCGAGAAAAATCTAATAGGACAAGCAACGTTGCCTCTCCCTTATCCTGTGCCGACAAAATATCATCGATTACGTCAAGCAGAGCAGTCGCTGTGCTGCGAGCTCTACGAAATCCAGATTGCTTTATCGGTAGTATGTTATTTCTTTCCAGGAATTCGGTTAGTTGCAAACAAACTACTTTCTCCAAGATTTTGGACATAAAACATAGGATGCTAATTGGTCTGAGGTCCTTCAATTCAGTCGCTACTTTCTTTTTAGGTATAGGTTTAACAATAGCGGATTTCCAGATGTCAGGAAATGTGCAGGTGCGAATAGATTGGTTAATTATCGCTGTAATAATACACAAGGTAGTCGGTAACGTCAGCTCAACCATGTCCAATGAAATGCCATCAGTACCAACTGCATTACTAGAAAAAGACTTAATGATTTTTAAAACAGTCAGTTCATCAACGGGTTTTAATTCAAAAGTAGAAGAGCCGAACCTATGAAACTCGTAAAATGTCAAGTCGGAAATGGATACATCTCGTCTGGAGGGCAAGTTAAGGAAATGGTCATTAATTTTATCCGGGTCAGTAAAATTTGACGGCAAGTCATCATGTTTTTTAAAATCAACAATATTTTGTTTTATGTTTTTCCACAGATTTCTAGGGTTATTGGAGTTATTATTGATACAGGACTGATAAAAGGCTGATTTCTCTGTATAAAGGGCCGTGTTAACAATGCTTTTCAGTTCTTTATAATACTGCTTATGCGTATCAAGTCCGGTTCGCCGGCTTCTTGCATGGGCGTCATCGCGAAGCTTCATCATCTCCTTTACCGTAGGAGTTATCCACGGTTTGCTCTTCTCTTTAATCAAAACCCGTTTTAGAGGGGCGTGACGGTCAAAAATGTCTAAGACGTGGAAATTGAAATAAAATAGTGTTTCGTTAACGTTATCACAACGTAAGCGCTCCCAGTTTATAGACTCAAGGTCATTACAGAATTTATCAATATCAATATCCTTGAGTGGGCGATAGACTATCCACCTTGGTGATGGTACATTTTTTTTAAAGTTTAGTTCGCAAGTTAAAAAAGCGTGGCTACTGAGATCAGAAATGAAGTTGACGCATACATTAGTTATATCCGTATCCGAACTAGAACAAATTAAATCTATCAGTGTCACAGAATGGTCGGTAAAATGGGTAGGTTTATTTACATACTGAGTGAGTTGCAAGGTGCTTAAGAAATTAAATAAAACGATAGTGTCGGGGTCTTTGACGCGTGCGGTGTTAACGTTGAAATCTCCTCTCTCTCTATTGGACCTCGCGGTTTACTTAAATGAAAAATCTAAGCAACATTGTTCAAGCATATTTGTATTTTCACACAAAATAAATCGTTATCTCAAATGTTTACATAAATCGGAGGACTTACAAACTAACAGTTATAAAAATAACTAATGTAAAATTAGCATAATTTTGGTTACTATTAAACACAATTTGGCAATCTCTATTTGGATTTACTGAAAAAAAAAATTGCTAATAAATCCCAAAACTGCTTTATTTTGCCACTGCTGGAAAACAAACAGCTGGAAGAAAAATGCCACAAAAGTATTTTTTATTTTCCACCACATGGTTACAATAAAATTATAGCATTGGTCTTATGAATTGGTACACAACTTGGTACCAAATAGTTACAGGTTACCTGGTAACCGCTAACCTCCTGGCCCCAACCCCTTCCGTGCTCTTCATAAGAAGGGCGGGCAAAGGCTTTCTTATTTCCGCCTCGACAGGTGCCACGGCGGTTCGGAAATGAGCACAGTGCGCCGTTGTTTGCGAGCAGGAAACATTGTAATGGAGTCACGAAACTTTTCATGTGATGACTTATTCTATACATAAGCAATATGAGCATAATTGCAAAAAGAAAAATTAAATCCCACTCATACGAGGTCCACAACCGGAACTCGAATCAGACATCTTTAGGTTAACGGACCACGTTTGAGCGCAATTGAATGTTTACGTTGCATGTTGACCTTTGTATCTAGGTAGGTATATAGGTAGCAATTATATAAATAAATAAATAAAATAATTTAGAAAAATGGTGACGTCTCATTAACATTTTCACGGATATGGGACCTTTTTGAAAATTTTATGCTGCAACGCAGACAATAATAGACGTAGTACTGAGGTACCGCGAAAGAAGGGCTTGTCGGGTGTGTAGGTATAGACGAATGGTGATACGAAGCTGGTAAGCCTTTATCATAGCTAGGCATTTATAGTGTTTTCTCAAATATATGCAATGAAGCAAAAAAATACACCCCTCAAAAAATATATAATTCAGCTGTTTAGCCTCATTTCCTCGTTCATAAATACAATCCCGAAAGTTCATAATGTAGGTATTATGAAATACCGATGGTCAAAATACCGAAAGTACAAAAAGCGATATTTTATATTCGATATACCGATGCTCAAAAGACCTATTTTGAAAAGATCGAAAGTTCAAAATCTCGAAATTTTATAATACCGAAAGTTAAAAATCTCGAAATTTTTTAATCCCGAAAGTTTTGAATCTCGAAATTTTATAATCCGGAAAGTCAACCATTGTTAGAAAAATACCAATGAAAAAATATATTTTTTTCTTTTAAGAATAATTATGATCGTAACTACAACAAAAGGAGCGTTTTTTAGGGATATAAAAAAAAAAACTAACGTAACCTAACCCGACCGAGTCGGATCTGCTCTGAAAGGTAAATCATTTAAAGTTTGAGAATAGTTTGAGGTGAATCAATCACCTTTCAGAGCAGATCCGACTCGGCCGGGTTAGGTTAGGTTAGTTTTTTTTATATCCCTAAAAAACGCTCCTTTTGTTGTACTATTTTAATCGTTCGGCATTTGAACTGTAGAAATTCTAGCCGTCGGGATTATAGTCTTCGGGATTACAGTCTTCGGGATTTCATCCTTTCGGTCAAACGTTCTTTCGGGATTTTAAACTTTCGGTCAAATAAACATTCGACATTTTAATTTTCGGCCTTCCATCCATAGGTCTTATGAAATTCGGTATTTTGAACTTCGGCATTGTAATACGTACCCATAAATACATACGCTCTGTTTGATAAAAAAATACTTCCCGGCTTACGCCTTCAATTTTGTATGACATTCCTTTACAATTCGCTCGAGTTGTTCTACCCGAAACGTGGTACTTCGAAGCCTTATAACGCACGTTATGACGACATTTCATTACATGTTTGAGAAAAACTCATTTCTAACCAAAAATGGGACGAGGCATATCCGTATTACACACACTACGAGTTTCCATCCGTAACAGAGTGTCAGTTTAAGGAAGATAAATCTGTATCACGGGAGGTAAGTCTCTCGAGAATATCCCAATTAGCGACACACGGAGAAAACTATTGTTTTTCTCATCATCTATTCGTGTTACGAAAACATACATTTTCGTGAGTAAACAAAGCAATACGCACGGTCACGGTACTTTAATTACTCTTCAACATCACCCTAAAAACAGAGGCTTACCTAAAAATACTGCCAATATAATTTTATTCGGTACCCATTGTCTTTAGATAAGACCCCTAACAATTACGGCGCGGACACACAATAACCTTAACTAGGCATTGGGACAATGCTACATTGTGAGGTTGGAATATACTCACTTTTGCTCAAGTTATTATGAATAACATAATAGAAATCGCTTAAGGGGAATACTTGTACTACTAAATGGTGTACCTAAGTACTATAATGTTTTTAATAATGATAGCGTAATTATTATGCTTAAACACGGTTTTAACTCGCGTAAAAACTCTCAGGAACGGCCCGACATGTTTCGAACTTCTATGTGGGACAACCGTTGTTATGATTATTAAAAATGACTCACGATAGTTTATTGAAATCCAAAAGGAATACATATTATTGTGCTTTTTTGTTCATGAGTAACTATCGTATTGTTGCGTGGTTTGTCAACCATTTACATACATTTGTCACTCAAAGGTTAAGTAGAAGAGATCCATTGAAGATGTAAGTTCGCCTTTGTGCATATTACGTTTTCTTTACAATACCTTTCATTTTTTGTGTACTAAAGCGTTTATATACTTACTATCAAACTATGATGTCTACCACTTGTGGGTTAAAGTATAGGCATGGCTCTCGACTACTTCCTAGATCTACGTTACTTGGTAAGCTTGGTCATTTGAATCGTACCGAAGCATTTTAGGTACTCTTTTTTTATTGGCATGAATTGTATCGGGGCTGGCAGCCCTCACTACCAGTGAGTCGGACTTTGTACGGGAGTATAATACTACTAATACGGAGAGTGAAGGATCTTTACTAGATTACCAGTCCATCTTGTAGATAGCCTACCACGCTGCGCTTTTCGGTTCATGGTCACCAATCAAGAACTACATGTTACATGGAAAACGCAAATGATCGAGACACACAAAAGGCTCAGAAAGGTCATGCGAGTAATACCCCCTTAACATGCCTGACACGGACGCGCGACGCAGGAACAGCCGCGGTGAGGAAACGAGATAGTGATAGCTTGACGTCTTTGTGCTTCACTTGAGCAAAAATAAAATTGGATGATTCTACAGACGTTTCAACCACCGTCAGTCCGCTGTCATAAATATCAAAGCGATGGGCCATAATATGCTTTACGTCACCTTAGGCCGCAAGTGGGAATTTCTGCCCGCTACGGTGAGAAAATCTCACTTCCTGGCCGTGGCATGACGTTAAACTGAAGACAAACTCCGGGCGGTAATTTGGAAAGCCTCAGATCGCTTACTTATGGCCCTCACCTTATGTTGCTATAGTTATAGTTATGCTCATTCTTATGTTGACTATTATTCATGTATTAATTAGTAATTATGTTGAGTATTATTAATAAAATATCAACACTTTTCTAAAAGCTTTTCTAAGAATTTGGGTCTCTTCAAGGTAAGAGATCAGGCTATTTACCAAACCGGCGAGCTCCGCGAGCTACATCCCCCGTAAAGTTTAATTTTTAATTAGCCAAAGTGATTTGACAGATGTCGTAATTTATATTTCGTTATTCAGAAATTATTTCTTAAAAAAATGAATGAGAAAACACGTATTTGCTGATATTAGATTGACTTTTATTCATGTTGAAAACAAATTAAACTTAATCAAATTGCGCTCGTAAAACATTGCGTCAGTTTACTCCGGCTAATTAAAATCCGACTTTAGTCAATACCATTAAATGATACTGAGGTCACTCACCGGTCAGTTTGTAAATAAAAAAAATACATAAAAGAAATTGGAACTTTAAGAATTTAATTCAGTCCCCTGGGCTAACGGGACAGAATAACAACAAGAAATATTTGATCCACCTGGTTACAAGTAACCGTTTAATACCCTAATTACTTTATACCAGCTGTTTATCATCGCTTTAACGTTATCAGCTCTAAACTCTGGATGTTCCATGCCCTGCTGCATTTAAAAGCCGTATCTAACTATGAAATGCATATATCTATACGACCTTTTATTGCTTAGAGTAAACGTCGCGTGCTTCACGATGTTGCACCGGCACGAATGCACTTACTCGGAATAGATATAAAATTTAAGGAAAATTCGGCAAAAGACTGCAATTTGGTAATAAAGTCTACTATAGCGCTGCCTTGTCTAAACTATAATAAAATTCTCGATTTGTATTATGGGCTATGAGGTACCCGCAACTTTGTCCGCGTATTTTTTTTCTTCACCGTAGAAGAAAAAAGTATCCTATAACCAGCTTCGGATGACCAGCTATCCCTGTGTCAAAATTGGGTATTTGTCCAGCCGTTTCGGCGTGATCAGAGGACAATGGAAATTATGACCAACAGATGGCGCCAGGTTGGCACGGCATCGCGCGCCCATACAAAACAAATGACGATCCTGTATCATAATTTTTGACAACTCTAGAATTTTATAATAGTATAGATAAGTACGGGAAGGAAGTGGATACGTGGCCCGGAGTCACAGCGAAAGGGAAATGCACAAGGAGGCCTCTGATCTAGCAGTGGATTGATACGGGTTGATGATGATGAGATTTGTATTGAAAATTAGTTTTCTATGGCGAAGGGTCATGATTTCAGGAAAGTCTTAATAGCGTGATTCGGAATCGTCTTTTGTTTTGTACGAGCATGGCGTCATGCCAGCCTGGCGCCATCTGCTTTCATAATTTCATAAAAACTTTTATCTTGTTTTAATACCCTTAGAGAGATTCCCCTTTAATCTCTTTAGCCAGACTATATGCAACCTTTACCTATGTTTAACAAAATAAAACACTCTGACTTTGACTTATTGTATACGTGCCGATATTTTCGTTACATTTTTCTATCGTAAAATTTAACCAGTTGCTCCAGAAGAAAAGAATAAGCGTACATTTTCAGTATCCCTCAGAAACAACTTAAATTCATTACAAACATAACTTACTGCCGGTACAACACGTACATTTCATAATTTTGGCTGCAGCGGACGCAACTTGGCAAAACACCCGAATAACTTAACCTAATTTTCGCGTTTCCAAAATGGTTTCCATCGTAACCGTTTACCGTTATCAACTGCAATGTAAGAAAAGATATTATTATCATGAAACTGTTCCAACATTTCTAACCACTAGGCTGGAAATGTTGGAGTGAGCATGATTTTCAGCATTCGTTTTTGTATATTAGAAATCTAGTTCCATAGCCAAAGATCGTTTAAATTTGATAGACACGAATGTTAGTTACAATTTTATTTTACAATTACAACTGTGGAAATGATATAGATACATCATTCTGTTCAATATGACAACTGCGGAAATGGTACATGACAAACAGAGCGGTGAATTCGTGAATGTTCGCGTTTGTGGCTCGAACCGAAGGCGAGAGCCATAAAATGCGATTTGAGGCTTAAGGATTTGCCGCCGGTGGATTGTCTAAAGTTTTAAGAAAATACATAAAATAACCGAAATCTATGACAAGTATGCCTGAATTTGTAGTCTTCGAAATAGCAGCGAAAAAAATAAGCTGTCAATAATGTCAAGCTCAATGCTCATTCGTTTTTTTTTTTAATCAGACACCGGACTAAAGTAATCTTTCCATTGTCTCATAGTTTTGGAGTTATTACGTGAAAATAAAAGCATGAAACCATAGAACCGATTGCGCACTAAGGTTCTTGAGAATGGAAAGTCCCCGTTTGGAGTTGCGAAGTGGATCGACGTCCTGATTAGGGTTACGGGAAGCAATTGGATGAGGGTAGTGCAAGACCGATCGTTGTAGTGAACTTTGGGGGAGGTTTATCGGCTGATATGATGATGATGATGGAAAAAAATAAAACCCACACTTTCCGAACTCTGGACTACGAATTCAAACGACATTTTAAAACGATCGCTATAGTTAATGCATTATGCATGCGCCTTGGCACCATGTTGGTCGAAATACACGCTATTTTTCCATTTCACCAGGTCAAGGGATGAATTCATGGTCAAGAGGAAACTGAAAATAGACAGGCGTCGATTTGAGGACGACGAAAGGTTATTAGAGGTCATTGACTTGACTGAGGAAGTTGCGTTACGTAATGCTTACGTATAGAATATAGAGTCTGACAAGCGTTGTAGCGTCTATTTTTATCTGTGTAGCTATGTGTCTTCTGTGGCATAGTAGCTCCCAAGCGGATGGACCAATTTAAGTGCGATTTAATCGAAAGATACGTCGACATGGTTCTTAACTGTGTTTGGTGGAAATAGGACTAGTAGTTTTCAAGATATTCATCTTTAATTGGAACAAGTGAAAGGATCTCAGTCAATATTGATGCTAAGAATTCGAAATTTTGTATTTATGTTCAGTTTTGGTAGCGTTTTCTATATCACTACTTGAATGAGGGTCTCATGATGACCAACTACTTGTGTCCGGGGTGTTTTACATTTTTAATTTAGGTTATTTTAGCTAATTGTATTACAGATGGCTTGGTGGTTCAGTGAGTACTAGAATTAGAAATATACATATTATACGAGTAAACATATAATTTTGTGAGAATTTATATTCCACTTAAACGCCACAACTACACAACTGATTTTCATAAAACAATTCAGTAATATAGCTTAGATATCAGAATATGACAAAGGTTATTTATGAGGATATTTATTCATAAGAGGGCTAAACAGGAGATGGAAGTATGTATAAGCACATTTGCGAGAAAAGCCGCGGCGATAAGCTAGTTAAGAAATACACGCATGGGATGGTGAATCAGTGATATACATATTATATTTACCCAACCAATGCAATGAATTTCTCGGAACGGTAAATAATACAATAAAGTACCTATATTGTATTACCGGGTGCGGTCTGTTAGGGGGCAATAAATTAAAACATAGACTTTTTCTGTCTGTATAGTTTAAACTGAACATTATTTGCTTAACAACCATGTGACTTGGAAAATACGATCTAACTTACTTGTATGTGTTTATTTGTTACTTTTTCATTTGTTCTAAGTTGAACTTTTCTTACACGATTAAGACATATTGTGCGGCAATGTTTACTAGATTAGCTCTCAAGTGGATACGGACAGTTTATTAAATTGCAACTATGCATACCTGTGCTAACTCGGGGCACGTTCATAGGGATTTGATATCGATAAAAAAGATGTCGATATATAAATATAATTACCTACTATAAAAAAGTTCGATATCATGTCTAATAAGGTATTTTCATTTAGACGGCAATCTTTTATAGCGACGAATATGGAAAAAATATTGATTGTATACTTACTATGAAAACTAATATAAAATAGACGAATAATAGTAGTTTTATAGTTTTGGTTTTTTAAATGAAAAAAAAAAATATGTTGACTAACATTTAGATCTTGACAGTAACATCGATATAATATTATTGGGCGATAAAATATTTTGCTACATCATTGTAGTATCGGTGCCCCGAGTTAGCACAGGTAGGTACAGGTATGAGTATGAGAGGAGTGTTGAGTGTTGGAGGAACGTACCTCACCTGCAAGAGCATAATTTCAAACTGAACTATCCAACTTTTCACGGAATATTGAGGTAAACATAATGCGTCAAGCTTGGAGCGTGCTGTTAGTCTTAGTTTATAACTATTTAATAAAGTTTGCATGTATTTGTATAGGTATATTGTGAAATTTTGTTAGGATAGTACTCATATTGTTTTCCATCTTTCAAACTGTAGAAGACAGCCTTAGGGTGAAGTCAGACGAGCGTAATTTGAGTCGCGTAATTTCGGTCGCGCCATACTTAGGCTCAATTCACACGTACCACAACCACACCACGTCGCAGCGTTAAAATGTGGTGTGGTTGTGGTTACGTGTGAATTGTACTATTCATTAACCATACAAAATATGCGCCCGACCACGTCACAACCACGTCGTGTGGTTGTGGTGTGGTTGTGGTTACGTGTGAATTGAACTATTCATTAACCATACAAAATATGCGCCCGACCACGTCGTGTGGTTGTGGTGTGGTTGTGGTTGTCGTGTGGTTGTGGTACGTGTGAAACAACCCTTACTGTGACGTGATCACGTGACATTATGTATGGCACGACCGAAATTACGTGGTTGCGTATATTATATTGGCATGTATTTAACGCGGCGACAAATGAATCTGATTTAGGGATTTATAAAAAATTAAAGGGGGTAGCAAAAATAATAAGTTGGCGACTAATTGCGGAGACTAGTATAAAGTAAAAAGTAGCAGCTAAGTAATCAATTTTTGGCTTTATTTCAATATAAACTAGCATCGAGTTATGGCGACTGAATTAGGTAACTAATTAAGCGGAAACATGACAGCGGATAAAAAGTTGAAAATGGCCTACTCTAATTGTTCAATGGAGATTGCATATAAAATAAATCAAGGTCATAAAAAAAATAAAAGGAGCGCTTTTTAGGGATATAAAAAAAAAACCAACCTAACCTAACCCGGCCGAGTCGGATCTTCTGCTAATATTAGTCGCCAAGTCATTATTTATAGTACCTCGCCTATGATTTCAGTAATCTTGTTTATTATTTCTGCTACCTTAAAGTAACTAGCTGCCATTATTTGAAATTTAAAATATCCTTAGTTTAAAGCTCATTTAATATAAATGATTGCCAAAATATTTAATCGCTGACAAGTTATTATTTTAGTTGCAAATAGTTTGCTGCTCTTTAATTTTTCTGTCGCCGCGAAAATAATAAGCCTATTATATTTAATGCATGATAAAATACGCCAGTAAGAATAACAGGTTACCACTTGTTTGGCACCATAATGATTTCCCGATTTACAAAGCGATGTTATTTTTTTGATACATATTAAAATATCAGCGGGCATCTGCCAATTTTTGAGTAACTGCGAGAGTTAGTGACAGATGGTTTATCATTTATTTATCACGTGATAAACCCGTCATCACAGGCCCGCAGGATGATTTCACATTATATAGTTTTTTCAAAATTTCATATTGTATTTTTTCAACAATGTTTTGTTAATACATAATTGAAATAGCAACTGCTACAAAAATAACGTGGGAAGAATACTTAAAACACTGACAAAAACAAATTAGCCCGTAACTGAAGCCATGAAGTATATCATAATACGCTTCTAAAAATTAACCAACAAAATCCTTGGCAAAAACACTTCATAAATAATAAAATATTGAAACCCTCGGGCTTGGTCGGTAATTTAAAAATGAATATTAAAGCAACGGTGTATTAAGTGTTAAGGAGTATTAAAATTCATAACATTACACTGGGCTTAAGGTTGATACAGACTGACAGCAATTGAACTGCAAACCAGTTGAAAAATGGCAGTTCTGAGGCAGTTTACGTAACTTCATCAGGACTGCAAACCGACTGCAAAATGGTAGTTTGACGGCAGTTCAGATGCGGTTTACGGAACGCCATTAGAACTGTAATCCAACTGTCCAGTTTGCTTGCAGCTGCTGTGACGTCGACAGGACTGCATGGCAGCACTTGGTTTGCAGTTCTGACGTAGTTACGCCAACTACATCTAAATTAAATCGTTTAAAAGGATTATATCGCAAATATTCAGTATTTGAGCTTTCCTGTCGTTTAAACTTACAGTAATCATTGTCAAAGTTTCACTGCGATAAACAAAACAACCTTTGACAATGGTAACTGCAGAATTATTAAAACGTCAGGGAGGATCATATACTGAATATACACGATATAATCCGTTGAAATTGTTTCATTTGAAGGACTGACCACACCGCTGGTCAAAATACGGTGCTGATGCGTTTACGCAGTGATGTGTTGTATCCGTAACGTTTTTAACGCATGTTCTCTACACCGCTGTTCAAGATACACTACCTAACAGTGCGTTGACACAATAAAAAGTATGAAAAATAATTGACGGGTGACGTTTAGTTTACGTCTTTTTCATACATTTGACTGCGTTTACGATACGTCAACGTCTTTTGGTAGCAGTGTGGTGAGCATGCGTTATAAACGTTACAGATACGACACGTCATGACGTCACTGCGAAAACGCACCGATATGTGACAATCTCAAAAACCGAAGAAAACATTAATGCCATTTTACATCTCGGTTGCAGTTGAAAATGCTGTCTGTCTGTATCGGCCCTAAGTGTAAAGGAGTAGGTATTAAAATTCATAACATTACACTGGGTAATGCTTAAAGAACACATAAATCAAGTAGTGTTCTTCGGAAAGTTGCTAATGGGACATTTATGCTAAATAATGGTGTTAGTCGCCGGTCTATAATTGTGATTTATTTTAATTATACTAAGTACTTGTAGTGACTGTCAATTTTCATAAATGGTGGCAATTATTATAACATGTATGTTCTAGATATGTGATAAGTGGGTGGTGGAGAGGTAAAAACGCTGGACCAGTAATCCAGAGGTACCGAGTTCGATTCACGGCCTCTTTCGCCTGGTTACGCATTTCAATTTTTCTTTGTACTTTGATCTTTGTATCAATGGGTTGATATAAAAATTGTGGTGTGTACCCACATTAGAAACTACAAATTTCATAAAATTTAAGAACAGTTTATTAACACGGGCATAACAATGTCGACATATATAGGAGTGCAAGAACCCCATTTACATAAAATGTAACATTATAAATTCTACACCTAATTTCTAGTTAATACCATATGCATTGTTATTAAGGCCTGCGTCATTTAGGTTCGCTTGGAAACTCATCCCCCGGGATATCCCGGCGGTAAGCAAAACGCTTCTTTTCAACCAAGGATTAAAAATATGGGCAAATCCGAACAGCTTTACTTTAATGGACTCGGGCTGAAAATGCTGATTTAATGAATTTTTGCATATTACGGAAATATTTTTATTTCGAAACGGTTTTAAAGTATTAAGCTGATTGGGTGATGTTTAGGTATGTAATCTTGTTACGAAATGAATAATAAAAATAATATTATTTGATACTAATATATATATCCAAAATTATAGTGTGTTATTTGTATTAAAAAAATAAGCGATTCGAAAAATCCCGATTAATTGACTTTTGATAATATCATAAAAAATATCGTAATTTTTTGTTAGGTCTTAAGATCAAGTGTCAGGTTAAGATGTTTGACCCTTAAACTGATATTAAAATGTGTGTTTAATTTGAAGCGTTGGTCTAAATGATGTTGATAAATAAACAGGTGTAAGAGATATAAACTTGTAGGATTTATACTACTAGTACTACTACTCAGTGGCTCAGCGACCCAAAGCGGGTCTTGGCCTCCGACACGAGTTTTCGCCATTTTCCTCAATCGTGCACCGTTTCCCGCCAATTGCTCATATTTGAATAATTGTATTTTTAAACAGCAAAGTACTTAGCTACAGTTTTCAGTAGGTATGCAAAAAAAAACTCAAAAACAAAAATTAAAACATATCATTACGTATTTTACTGTACAAATTTCGTGTATCTCTAACCCATAATGCCCATATAGTTTATTAGTTGAAATGTTATTTGAGCATGACTCCTACTAACCTTCTAAATATAAATAAAAAATTACAAAAAAACTATTAAATAAAAAACATTCAATGATCGTGCCTCATTGACTGAGGTTTTAAAGTCTAAACCGAAGGTTTCCTAGAGGACGATTGAGCACATACTAGGCTAGGTGTTCGGAGGAGTGATCTAATCAGAAACACGAAACTGCACTCCAAAACTGGTAAAGTAGATGTGAGTGTCAATACCGCTAAACTGAAATGAGACTGGACTGGATATGTCTGTCGCATGCATCATGGAAAAGTGGGCCACGATAGCAATTCAATAGCTCCCACAACATACCGGAACAGAGGCAGACTAAAAAAGACATGGTAGGACAACCTGGCAGTATTCTGCAAAGAATGGCAGAACTACAAACACTGGCAATTGGATCGAGTGGAGAAAAGAAGGGGAAGCTGGTTAAAGCACTGGGACATCTAAAACGGCCATAAAAACGGCTATAATACCATACTAATTGATTTATTGCACACAAAAGAACAATTAAAAGTTAAACACAGGTACAATAGTTTTAAAAACGGTAGACAACATGCAAAAACGCAGGGTCTTATCGCTAAAGAGCTATCTCTTCGAGACAAAATTTCGGTAGTGAATTTGATCATACTAAACCACACAATAAGTAGGCTATGCAGAAGGTGATGGGAGCACAAAATAAACACAAAATAAAATACAATAATTTCTATGATAATGGTACTAATTTTGTGAGTGCAAAGAATAAGTAAGGTAGGCTTACTAACTAGCCGCCCTACTAGCCAGCCGTCAGTCCGTGTCTGGTTACGCAAACACTGACAAAATAAACTTTTTTTCAGTCTCGCATATGCACCTCCTTTTGGAGGTATATGGTCCGGCATGAAGTCAGCGAAGAAACATTTAAAACGTGTAGCAAGCAACGCTTCTCTGTAGTTTGAGGAACTAGCGAAGCTTTTTACCTAAATAGAAACTATAATAATTTCCCGTCCGCTATCAGTAAATTAAACATTATCAGTGGATTTAAAATAAGCCTTCTAAAGGAAAATGCATATGTAGCGAACTACTTCTACAAGCATAGCGCTCGCAAAACAGGTTACTGATAGTGAAAATGTGGTCTGTGGAAACGTTTCTATTGTGGAAGCATGCAAAAATGCAACAAACAGTCATTACCGTGCTCATCGTTAACCGTTTTAGTGTGCAGGGGTCTAATCTGGCCTATAAAAACTAAACGTAATCCTTGCACCGCGCAATAAGAATAAACACATAAAAAGAACGTTTCGCGCCGGTGCTGCCGCGGGCGAGAACGTGAGGTGAATGGCGACGAGCGAGAAGTGATGGCCTCATGTCGATTTATCGATTATCGATGGCTATTTTTTTAGAGGATATCATCATGCTATTCGTAAATATTTAAATAATAATTAACACTGAGCGTTGTCTGTAGCTACCACGTGGCACCTGCAACGTTTGAGGGTGAGTTTGTTTATAAACTCTAACGAGAGGCGTTGACGGCATAAAACCAACTGTTAGGGTCGAAATTAATTTCACTGTTGAAGTAAACAAAATCTGCACCGTGCAATAAGAATAAAAAAGCGCGTTTTGCGTTTCTGTCGCGGAGGCAAATGTGAGGCGAATGTAGAAACGCGAGTGATGGGCACGTGTCGATAAAAATAAGTTTTCCGAAAAAAAAATCTTACTACTCGACGGGTCTATGTTAATTTAAACTCAAGTTCCTAAAGACACGTTCCTGACCCATTATAATTTTGGTGCGTGTGTATAATTCGATCGGACAACTATATAACGTATAGTTCTTACAAGATAAGTCGTCAACAAATCTTCATTTAAACATTGCCAGTTAAATAAAATAGCTAGAAATTAGATCATTGTTGCAGACCTCTTGTCAATCCCACAACAAATCCCGCGCGTTCTGAGTAAAGTTTATTCTTGACATTTGAATAAAATTATTATTATCGTTTGGGTAAACGATTAGAACTTTATTCAAATGTCAACTTAACTCAGAATGCAAAATCCTACGAAGCCAGAGGTCTCAGGTATACGAATCCACTCAAACGAAATCGGGGCACAGTATTCTGTAAAATTAAAAAGAGGAGTAAATTCTCAGCCGTTCTCGAATAGTAACATCTCTAAACTCAAACAACCCTAGTAAATATCGAATTTCATCGCGACATCTCAACTCCTGTCACGTGTCACCTCACTACCGCGCAATGGTATTGAAAATAAAAACCGGAATGTTGGCAGATGGCCCGCCGGCTGTTTTGGCTTTTATTGGCCCTTTTGGTTTTAAGGTTGACAGCGATGGGCTAGTCGTGGTTTAGGGCGACGACGTGTGCCCCTTTTGAGCCACGGAAATTGTTTCCTCGGCAGTTGTAGGGTTAACTTTCGATAGGTTTATTGATTTTTATAAAGCGCGCGTTTTGTGGAGATAAAATGTATATTGAGTGTTTTGTGTGTGTTAAGGGTGCCAACGGGATTCTATTATTAAGGCTGTCAGTTATATAGACGTAACAATAATACACAACTGAATATACAGTGTCACCCTTAGGTAGGGCGTCGACAGTAGATTATTATTCTTTATTACCATGTTCTTTACTTATATTGTTGATGGGATAGTTGATTGTGTTTAAATTGAGTCCGTGTAGTGGTCATATTGCTCAGTGGTGAGAGCACTGCTCTGGTCAAGCAGAGTACGTGGATTAGATTCCTACTTAGCACCTCAGTGGATTGCGCAACATTTTGGCTTCTTCATTATCCTTCGTATTTTTATATAAATAAGAAATGTGGTATCATCACATAAAATAGAGCTGGAAGGGATCCTTAATAGGGATAAGTTTGCCTTTGTACATGTTTCAATTGTTATCAATGTATTTATAACCAGTTTTTGTGTACAATAAAGTGTTTACATACATACATACAAAATAGGACCAACATTAATTCTGTTCAATAGCCATTATAAATATAAGGGTGAAGACCAAAAAATTTGCTACCTTAACTCATTTAATTAAAATTTATATAAATTATTCCATTGTACGACGACAAATTAACCATCGAATAATGTACCTTAAGGTACTGTTTTGAGGTTAATTATTGTGTCGTAAATGTAAACTTTTTGGTTAGCCTTAGAAAAAAAGCGATCGGAAAAAGGTTCCGGTGTGCGACAAAAATTAACGACACAATAGTGAACCTTAAAACAGTACCTCAAAGTAAATACATTATTTTATTTTTAATATGTCGTGGTACAATGGAAAAATGGATACAAAAAATTAATTAAATGAGTTAAGGTCGCAAAGTTTTTGGTCTTCATCCATAATTATTATGTGCTTTTCATATTCTTTAGTTGAATGCAAGATAAATTTTCATTAATTTCAAGATCAAGAAAGGAATATTCCAGGATTCCCGGACGCAATAAGCTAACTTTAACGCGTCGTTGCGAAATATTCTCAAATTAGATATAAAGCACAAAGCAACTTTGAAAGCATCTTTAAAACAATAGAATTCAATTCCGTTCCCGTCTCTCCCGTTTCTTTGTGGCTACAGCGTAAATATCACAGATAGCACACTCACGTAAGTTATAGTAAATAAACATTTAACTACTCATGCTGAATCTAAAACCAGTGCAAAGCGGACTGATGTGTCAAGAGTTCTGTATCACCATAAGGAAAAATATTTGAGAAAATACAAAAAAAAATTCTGCCCTCTTAAAGCTATGGTCCTAAAAAACATATCAAAAACACGTTTTTGTTCAGCAGTGGACGTTTTTAGGGTTCGGGACCCAAAGGGTAAAAACGGGCCCCTATTACTAAGACTCCGCTGTCCGTCTGTCTGTCTGTCTGTATTTCATGAACCGTAATAGTTAGACAGTTGAAAATTTCACAGATGATGTAATTATGTTAACAACAAATACTAATAATAAAAATAAATAAATATTTAAGTGGGGCTCACATGCAACAAAAGTGATAGGTTGCGTTAACTTTGCACCTCTTTTGAATGCGGCGCGAAAGTTAAGAAGGGAAGTGTTTGTGCGAAAATCTTGGTGCGCGAGACTGACTCGCACTTGGCCGGTTTTTAACTGATAGTGATAATGGACACCATTTGACTGATACGATTGAAAATGAACCTTTTTCAGCAATTTAATATACGTTACATACAACTTGCTACAATGTAAGTTGGCAATAATAATATTTGGTTATTTACAGACCGGGCTATGTAGGCATTTGTGTTACTATTACGGCTTTGCTGGCATGTTTTTGAATCACTAATGAGTTCGATTATAGTTGGCAAATATAATCTGATTTGAAAATCGTGTTTATTTAGGAAAGTCCTAGCCAAGTCAGAATTGATTATGGATGCCTGAAGCTGTAATTGAAATAAACCAATATTTAAAATAAAAGTGCCTTCAAAGTGTTAACGTAATTTTATTTTCTACCTCCGGATTGCCGGTCCAGCGCGTTATCCAGAGGCACCGGGTTCGATTCCCGGTCTCTTTCATTAGGTTACGCATTTCAAATTATTCTTTGGGATTTGATCTTTGTATCAATGATTTAATATAAAAATTGTGGCATGTACGCACAAATTTAGGGTGTTTCATCTTTGTATGGAAAAAATTAACTGTGCATTTTTTTAAGACTTCGCTTGGGGATCGAGTCTCTATAATAAAATAAAATATTTGTTCCAAATTTCAAGAAAATTTGAGGACGTTTAGAGGTTGCGCCAACTAACCACTTTTACAACAAATGTTAAAATTCGTAATAGTTCTGAAGTACTGATTTTATATTTTATAAGATGTTAATCATAAATATCTCTGTTTGGAAATAAAAAGTATTACCCGTAGAGAAGTTTAAATGTAAGTAATTAAACTATTGTTCAATTTCTATAAAGTCAGAGCCTTCAAGAGAAACGTGTAATTTTACCATTTATAGAAAAAAGGAAAAAAATTCAGCAAACGCTTTCTAGAGCAGATACATCAGCGTTTTCGATCTCACTTAGAATATAGAAAAAATGTAGTATTTTAAATACGATGAGAGATAATAACATTCGTCATGTCGCCAAAGTGATAATGGCTCTATATTATAAGGAAACCGCGTATCGTACTGGCACTCAAAAATCATTCTGAAAAATGTACTTTTGTGTTTTTCTTTCTATGCAGATATACTGCACATCTCCACTTCTTTAAGTTCTTAGCAGATGTTGACATATAATTGTATGATATTATTTTTATTATTTTTTTGTCATAATGAGTGTATACTAAAACTATACTTTTCTTTGAAAGAGCCTAATGTTTATAGAAATTCATTAGAAGAAGCTTTACTGAAAGTTGAATTTGATGTGCGTTACTGCTTGTTTATGCCAGATAAGTTCTTTTAAATTTAATAACCCAAAAATGGTGAAATTCTTATTTGAATAATGCTCAAGAATTTACGTATTTGTTGCAAATTCCACAATGTGGCGCAACCTCTAAATAATGTTCAATTAAGCTGAAATTTGGCACAGAGGCCTTTTGGGTAAGTGCTATCAAGGATTTGAGCGAAGTCACATAAAAATCAAACTTTTTGAAATATGAAACACCATAACGCACATTAAAAAGAAAATGAGAAATTATTACATGTTTCATCACTACATAGTATGAAACCAAGTCGCTTCCTACCATCTGTCTGTCTGTCCCTATGAATGCTTAGATCTTTAAAACTACGCACTGGAATTTGATGTGGTTTTTTGAAGTGAAACTTCGAATGCGAATTCCAACAAGGTTGCGTTAAACGTGTAACGTTTAACGCAGGGGGTAGGAAAGCACTGTTGCGTTGCACGTTAAACGCAACAATCCCACGGACAATGCGATGGATTTAAGGTTATGTCAAGGTACGTCTCTTGTAAATATCAATTGATTGTTAGGTTTTCTCTTTTGAAATTACAATTTCTACCCCTTCCTATTTTCATTTCCACATTACGAAGTTTCACTTCTTCCGTGCGGAGGGCCTTCACGTACTATTTTTAGTACATAGAGTGATTAAAGAAGAGGGTTTATATGTATAATACATGCATAATTTATCAAAATTGCACCTGAAGCCGGGGCGGGTCGCTAGTATAAGAGAGTTGTGTTAATTTACCCACATTAAAAATCATTTCAAAAACATAATTGTGTTTCGAATCAAAATAAAGAATTATTGTTTTATAATGTATTATATATACAATTTTACTTTTATTTGATAACATCATTTTCTTAACGCATTCACTACCGCGTAGCGCTACGGGCTACGCTCGTAGCCGATAACATGGGAAAAACCGTATGTAGTGAAAACTTACTACGAGCAGAGCGCCCGGCTACCGGGTTGCTGGTGTCGAAAGTGTTAATACACAGTATGAACTATCAAGATATAAGTTTAAAATAGCTTAACGCACGTTTGTCATAATGTGCGGATGAGTTAGCTACGCCGTAGCAGCTACGTCGCGTAGCAGATGCTACGAGCGCTACGAGTAATATTACGGCTGCAATATGACATGATGAGAGTCACGTGTCATATTACCTTCATAAGTTCAGGATATTGCTTTTGAACGTATACTTGATTACTAGTTGTTAAGTTTTTGTTAGATTTTGTTGGCTTTGCGAGGCAACTTTATTTTATTAATTAGTACATATTGGTATTTTTCTCAAAAATGGTAAAGAATGTTAACTTTAGTCATTAAAAAATCAGGATGCGTAGTGCACATTGTTAGTAAGTCAAAAAAAAAACCAAAGCCACAGCTAAAACGGAAGATGAGTAGCTACGACTTATCGCGACTTTTTAGTTGCACCAAATAGCTTGTGGCGATATTGGAAGAAACATCCACTTTCACTTTTTTATTCAAAAAATAAAAATGCAATGAAAGTGATGAGCCAGATAAAGAACCATTTACTTTTATTTGTGCCAATTTTTATTGCACGTATTTATTAGGTGACTAGCGACCCGCCCCGGCTTCGCACGGGTGCAATGCTGATACTAAATATACTATGCATGTATAATACATATAACCCTTCCTCTTAATCACTATATATTAAAAAAAAAAATTAAAATCCGTTGCGTAGTTTTAAAGATCTAAGCATACAAAGGGACAGACAGACAGCAGGAAGCGACTTTGTTTTACACTATGTTTATTTTATTAGGTGATAAATCAACCATCTGAATCATCATCCTCCTAGCCTTTGTCCCATTTTTTTGAGAATGAATTCTCAATTGGGGTCGGCTACCTAAATCCCAAGATGTGGCGTAGGCACTAAGTTTTTACGCAAGCGACTGCCATCTGACCTTCCAACCCAGAGGGGAAACTAGGCCTTATTTGGGCTTAGGTGGTTTCCTCACGATGTTTTCCTTCACCGAAAAGCGAGTGGTAGGTAAATATCAAATGACATTCCGTACATAAGTTCCGAAAAACTCATTGGTACGGGCCGGGTTCGAACCCGCGACGTCCGGATTGAAAGTCGCATGCCCTAACCACTAGGCTACCACCGCTCAACCATCTGAATCTATTTCGTAAATTACATATGATTTTTACTACAATATAATCCACACATGTTTAACTCTCAAATCAAAATTATTCCTCTTCCTGGAAGATTGAAAAGGTCGACTTTATTAGCTTTATTTGAGAAAAGGCAATTTGAGGAAGCAGTCTCTGACGGGCGTTTGAGAGAAAATAGAGGGTAGGTTTTCATTTGGCTTTGAAGAAAATCTGGAAATACGAAGAAAGAAGGGGGTTTATAGTCGATTAGATGGATATGTGAAACTCTTAAAAGATACACAGAACAGGGTCGATTCCATGTGGAATGTGAGATTTCACCTGATTTTAAACGAGTACCTATCAAGGTACTGATGTTTAAATTTTAGTAACAAGACACAAAAACTAAAGACGAAAGCTTTAACCAATGTGTGTTGCCAGTGATGACATACGGCACTGAAACGAGGTCGCTCACAATGGGCCTCATAAGAAGGCTCAAAGTTACTCAAAGGGCAATAGAACGAGCTATGCTCGGAGTTTCCTTGTAGATTCGAATCCAAAATGATGAGCTGTATATGCAAGAGAACTAGATATAGCCCAGAGAGTCGCCGAAATTAAGTGGCAGTAGGCGGGGTATATTGCTCGTAGAACTGAAGGCCATTGATGATGATTGACCTATTTGTTTATTAATTTGTTTATTAATTTGTTTGTTTGAATCACGTGATTCAAAAGTTTAAACCGCGGGATGTATCTTCGAATCTGTGCGCGGATGTTGTATGTTGTGTGTCGGACCGGTGACAATAATTAGTAAACAAATGGGTGGTAGTCGAACATTTATCTCCCTACCCATCCATTTTATTAGATAATTTGGTCGGGTATTGCTACATTTGGCCAACAGATCCAGTAACAACTTGCTGATTCACCACTACATCTGAGACCCCGGCGCGTGCAACCCCGCCGAAACGTTAGATTATGAAGGTGCATAATGAATATAGCAATAGACCCGTTATAATTTGTGTTCATTATGTGTACAAACCGCGAGAGTATAAAGTCTTCATATAGTTCATATTGAACATTATAATCTGCCAAAGCTCTGTACCACTGATGACGTCACAACATAAACGCATTATCCACGTATTTTCTCGCATATATAGTTAAAAACATATATTTTACCAAAATGATGGTTTGGCACTTACAAAAACTTGTCAAAGCATTAGCGAAAATCATCAAAAGCATTAGAAACCGCTTAAACCACGCACGAAGGAAAAAACCATCTTCCAACATTATTGAGTCGCCCAACTGAGAAACGGCATAAGCGCCTATGTATGTCCTATACGGTTCGTCCCTTCAGATATGAATGTGGTGGACCCTGATTTATAGTGGTTCGTCCCATTGTCCGGACAAAAGTGGACCTCTTGGGTTGGGAAATGCGGAATAATTGAGGATTACAAAAGTGGGCGAAAGAGGGCGGATGATTGGCTTTGTGGTCTGTCAAAATTGAGGACAGTACTTATTTTATGTAATGTGTGGCATTTTGGTATATCCCTGGGTTATGTGGAGAATGGGAAGTTAAGTGGTAAAAAAGTACGAGAGACTGTTTATCTATAAATGATATGAGCTTATAAACGTCGCGAATTTGTTTCATAATGGTTGAAATTTGTAAGTTTTTACGTTTTCAACACCTATTTTGAAAAATTTCGAATCCTGGATCGATAAACATTTTATTATACTTAACGAACCTACTCACAAAATTTCATGAAAATCGGTTAAGAAATGCGTGAAACCTATAGGTGAGAACAGCTGGAAATCCATACAAACAGGCATTAAACGAATTTTAAAACAAGCTGAAACGGAGACACTTCAATCGCTCGGTCAATTAAGATAAATGAGAAATATCATAGCGAGCAAAACGTACACACTAGGATTCATGTACGACTGCTTTGATACGAAATATAGGAAATCAAAAATGGCGAATAAGAAACCTATATACTCCCATCAGTCTGGACATGCTCTACTAAACAAGCATATATATTCACTCTAGGTCTTACTTTGCTTTGCAGAGCCTGCATGGAGGCCGAGGAGATATATAGCCGCCCACGTTATTCTAGAATAGCCACATACCAGGCACCTCGGAAGTCGGCAACATCAAGGGACTGCTAGGCTTTCCGGTAGAGTTGGGTTGGGAAGATACTACAAAAAATCCATTACGCAATATAGGACGCCGGAAACCCTTACTCGGTAGGGATTATTCAAGTATAAATATTCGTGCATTTTTTTATATAATAATCATATGTCTTATAGGTACCATAAACCCAATACGACTTCATCGCTTTTGGCGTCGAGACACTTGGTCCGTGGGGCCAGGGTGCGCGTGGACTCCACAGGGAGCTCAGCAAGCGCCTGAGGGAGGCAACAGGGGACCCACGCGCGGGCAGTTTTCTCGCGCAAAGGCTTTCCATAGCCATACAGCGTGGGAATGCTGCCTGCGTCATGGGCACCCTACCGAAAGGTCTTAGTTTTATAAATATATTTTAATCTTAGTTTAATTTTTAATTTTAATTCCATAAATTTGTTATTTGTATATTTTATTTTTGACCCATACTAAATGTACCTATAAATCCATGTTTATGTTGAGTTTTAAACAAACTGACGTTTTATTGACTGACGCAGTGAAGCTTCATTTAAAAATGAGAGTATAAAACGGGAATAAAGAAATTACACTCAATTCGTGTATTCCAGCCAACAAAAATTAAACGTTTTTTTATCTCTCACATTGAATCCCATTGCAGTTTAGCCAAATCCCAAATGAAACAGTCACCCTCGTTTTTCAACACATAAAAGCCAATCGCGAGTTACGATACCAGGACTCGCATAAACTAGGGGGTCAAACATTGCGAACGGTATCGGGGAAACAATGCGATCCCAATCATTCTGTTGCTTTCGATCGTACTGTTAATTCACTGTTTGATTATAGACCAAAAAGTCACGTCCGTAAGACCGTATCGTATCAGAAAATAACTGAGTTCTTCCTAGTCCATATATTGCTTACTTTCCAGCATCCTGTAAGGAAAAGTAAGTCCCTGAAGGTTTTTAAAAAACGTTGTAAGGCATGTCTGTTGGATCTGCAAAAAACTGGTTAGGTAGGTACTAGAACCGCTGACTGGTTTTTTTTTTTTTTGTGCAATAAAGCTTATATATCTAATAATATTTTATGTATTTAGTTACTAAGTCATGGGGGTGGCAGAATAACAGCGTCAGTGACCAAGAGTCATGTTCCGTCGCGGAACAGATTAGTTCATTTTACTTTCTTAATTTTCATATTATTTTTAATGGGTATTTTTCTTACATACAAGACAACACAATTTGTAAAGAATACATTTTCCTTGTATCAGTATTTTTGAGATGGCAAGCTTGTACCGGATCTCAAAGCACTTCCTACGCGCTCGCAGCGCCACCTAGTCGAGATGACTCTCTCGTACCGTTGAGATCGAACTGCACGCAACGCTGCCATGCTTGTGCTGAAATAATTACATTTTGCTATTATCCGTCGCGACAAACTTACTCAAAACACGACTGGTGAAACAGTCCTAAACCTGTGCCTATGGTGAAATGTGGGTGTCAGTTTGAGCGCTGATGATCGTCCAAAACTCCAGCGAAACCTACCACGTGGATTGCCTCTGGATTCGACGTAAGTGAGCCTCTCAAATTACTGCCCCTACATAATTTTTTGATCCGTTCGAACCGGGTCTTTCTTCACTTTGTTGTGTTGTCTTGTTATTTGCGGTATTACGTACCCATTTTAGTTACATTCGTAATTCAATTTCGTATTGTCATTTCGGCCATCTTTGTTACGCAAAATGGTTCCCAACCCAAGTGACGGCAATCCCGAGATTGATACGTCGTGTATTACACAAGACATTTTTGAACGCGATCTAATTCTCGACGAATTAAAAAGAACATTGCAATTCGCCGCGACAAATATCGAACAATTTCGTTCTCGAACCATAGATTTAACGGTACATCAGCGAAAATTTACTAAGATTCAAACCAAGATCGAAAAAGCGTTAATTAAGTCGCAAAACTTCAATAAAGAAGCAAACATTAAGATTCGTAACGATTTCAATGATTTGTATTACGCGATAATTACGCATTTAAATAATTTAAAGCAGTCAGATGTTGAAAATCGGCGCGCGAGTCGCGCTCCTACCCTCCATGACACGATTATCAATGATCGTCGTAATTTACCAAAATTATCACTCCCGGAATACCACGGCGAACCCACTGGTTGGCCTGCATTTTTCGATTTATTTCAATCGCTAGTTCACAGCAACAATGCCTACACGGATGCGGAGAAATTTAGATACTTACTTCTTTCAGTTAAAAACGAGCCACACACTTTGATTAAATCAATTCCCATAACGGAAGACAACTATTCAGTTGCGCTCGATATTCTAAAATCTAGATATGATAATAAACGCATAATTGCATCACAACATCTGGACAAATTGTTTGACATTGAAACTTGTTCTAATCGATCAGCTGTTTCCATGCGAAATCTATTGAATGTTTATCACGAAAACATCATGGCACTAGACGTTATGAACTTTCCGGTTAAAGAATGGGACTTCATGTTGTTGAATTTATTATTACGTAAAATTCCCGTTAATACGAGAAAAGAATATGAACGGTCTTTAACCAACCCCGGCGAAATACCTAAAGTAAATACATTAATTACGTTTTTAGAACGCGAACTTTCGGCGGAACAGATAATTACGATTTCCAATACACAATCCATTAAAAACAATTCCTTAAATAGTAAATCTCATACAAATACAAATATAGGTCAATTCACGCCCAAGCGGGTTTTTGCTGCGACTACGGCTCCAGCCCAAAGTCGATCTTACGAGGATACGAATAAGGTCCGATCTTGCGTAATGTGTAAAGGCGGACATAGTCTTGCTCGTTGTTTACAGTTTTTAGATTTATCCGCGCAAGATCGATTTACATTTGTGAAATCAAATAATGTGTGTTATAATTGTCTGTGTCCTGGACACGACTTGAGGACTTGTAAATCGAATTTTAAATGTCGAAAGTGTAATAAGAAACACCATACATTGATTCATTTAGAAACAAATAATTCGTTACCCGTCATTAGCGAAGTTTCGGAAGTAGCGGCCGATTCGCTCGCTCCTACGGAGCAGTGCGGTCCGAGCGGGATAGTTCATAACCCTTCCGCGGTTAACGGAGTCCGGAACGAAAAAATGTTAGGTATTCGCGCGCGCACGGTTTTATTGTCAACAGCCTTAATTGATATTTATTTCGAAGAAAGTAAGAGGGCTACTATTCGCTGTATGTTTGACAGCGGGTCACAAGCGACACTTATAACGGAAGAGTGTATGCAACGATTGAATTTGCCGCGATGTCGCTATAGTGAGCCATTAGTAGGTATCAGCGACTTACCGCTTGAACCAAGGGGTACATTTTTGTGCTCAATTACGCCTAAGGGCAAACAACAGCCAGTTATTCCGATTGAGGCTACTATCCTTTCGAAGTTAACCCGTCAAATGCCTAGTGTACCACTAGCACCGCTTGCTGACTGGCCTCATTTGCAGGGACTCGCATTAGCGGACCCTGAGTTTCACAAACCACAACCTGTTGACATGATACTCGGTGGGGACATTCTCGCAGATATTTTGCTGGATGGCCTTATCAGGGGTGAACCGGGAACACCCACCGCAGTAAACAGTTCGTTCGGTTATTTACTATGCGGTAAATTGAATTTTACTGCTAGCGTTGCGACTCCACTCCACGCGTGTTTTACGTCGTTCGACAACGACAACCTTCAAAGGTTTTGGGAGCTGGAGTCAGTTCCAGAGATGCGGAGTTACACTCCTGAAGAGCAGCTATGCGAATCCTTTTTTCAAAAGACGCATACGCGCGATGAGACAGGGCGATACGTAGTCGCTCTGCCGTTCAAGCCCGACGCACCGCCCCTCGGCGAATCTCGGCAAATTGCTCTAGCACGATTCCATAAATTGGAATACCGTCTAGAACGTAACCCCCAGCTAAAGGCGGATTATCACGCTTGCCTCCAAGAGTACGTGGATCTCAACCACATGGAGCTCGCGGACGAGAACCCCCCCGCTGGCGCGAGTTATTACATACCACATCATGCGGTGGTCAAAACTTCTAGTGAGACGACTCGTACTAGAGTTGTCTATGATGCTGGATGTCGCTCGACGAGTGGTCACTCGTTAAACGACATTCTGTTGACGGGTCCTAAGTTACACTTAGACATCGTTGACGTTCTACTTAAATTTCGAATGCATAAAATTGCATTTTGCTCCGACATCAAACAGATGTATCGTAACATACTAGTTCGTGAGAGCGATAGGGATTTTCAGCGCATCCTTTGGCGACAGTCGCCCGAGGAGCCTCTGCGTGATTACAGACTTCGGACAGTCTCTTTCGGCGTCAGCAGCGCCCCCTATTTAGCCTTGCGAACGGTGAAACAACTGGCTCACGACGAAGCTGAGCATTTTCCGCTTGCATCTCCAGTACTATTAAATGACGTTTTTGTCGACGACGTAGTTACCGGCGCAGATACAACAGCCGAAGCGCTCGCTCTGCAGCAGGAGCTGATAGGTATTTGTGCCACAGCCGGTTTCGAATTACGAAAATGGCAAAGCAACTCGCCAGCGATCCTCGCTGCAGTGCGACCGCCAGATGTTCATGGTGAGCGGCGTGAAAATATTCACTTCGCCGAAATGGATAGTGACCAAGGGGTCAAGGTCCTTGGACTTCAATGGAATCCAGGATCCGATGCATTCAGTTTCAAAGTTCGAAGTACTTATAAGGTCTGTACGAAACGGGCTATATTATCGGAAATTGCGAAAATATACGATCCAATCGGGGTCATCTCGCCCGTCTCTTTATACGCTAAACATTTGATTCAATTACTGTGGTTAGCTAAGGCTCCGTGGGACTCAGAACCCCCTATCGACATAGTTAACTCATGGACAAATTTCGTTAACGAGCTACCGCTCTTATCACAGATATCGTTTCCACGTCATATTTTTAACACTAATGATTACGAGTCAATCGAAATTCACGGATTTTCAGACGCAAGCCAAATTGCATATGCAGGATGTGTTTACATACGTCTTACGGACAAAACCGGTAAGGTTCAAACCTACCTGGTTATGGGGAAGACACGCGTAGCCCCTCTACGTGTGTGTCTAACGATCCCAAAATTAGAGTTAATGGGATGTGTAATACTATCAAAATTGATAGAACGAGTAATGCACATTTACGGTGATCGTATTCGCCCCGATCAGGTATACGCGTGGTCGGACAGTTCCATCGTGTGCTAGCGTGGCTCAAGTCACCCCCGCACGAGTGGAAAACATTCGTCTCTAACCGCACCGGTGAGATATTGTCCCGTGTCCCGGCAAGCTGCTGGCGTCACGTCCCGTCGGCTGATAACAGCGCCGACCCGGCGTCACGCAGTCTCCTGCCCTCCGCACTGGTACAAAGCGACTTGTGGTTCCATGGTCCCCCATGGCTCCAACAAGGTCGAGACTCCTGGCCTACACAAAACCCGGTAGTAAACACACTGGAGGAAAAACGCAATAAAACCGAATCTGTAAACAAAAGTTGCGCATGTGTGTCCACATCGCCTCCTACCCCGGACGACGACAGTCTTTTTACGCGATTTTCGTCGCTAGGCAAATTAGTTCGCGTCACGGCACTAATATTTCGTTTTTACAACAAATGTAGAAAACATAAACAATCGTTCCCAGATTACGTCACTGTACCCGAATATCGCTTTGCATTAAATCGACTCATATTGATTACACAACGAAAGGTTTTCGAGGAAGACATTAAACAGATTTCGTCTAATAAATTACCTTCCTTACGCTTACGGCGTCTCTCGCCAATTGTAGATAATGACGGTTTGTTACGCGTCGGAGGACGCATTCATAAATCATTTTTACCGTATGAGTCAAAACATCAATTGATTTTACCTAAACGACATCCGCTTACTTATCTTATTATAGACGATGCTCACATAAAAGAATTGCATGCCGGCCCGCAGTGTGTGCAAAACGCACTGTTACAGCGGTATTGGATTATATCGGGCCGTGATATAGTACGTCTACGTATACATCGCTGCATCCCGTGTTTTCGTGCGCGCCCCACGCGCGTGCAACCGAGGATGGGAATGCTGCCCGCGGTTCGCTTGCGACCAGCGCGCGTTTTTATCAAAACCTCATGCGATTTCTGTGGGCCATTCTACGTTCGCGCAAACAAGGTGCGCAATGCAAAAATAATAAAATGTTATGTTGCGGTTTTTGTATGTATGAGCGTTAAAGCCGTACATCTTGAAGTAGTTTCCGAACTTTCGACTGAAGGATTTTTAGCTGCGTTGCGACGTTTCACGTCCCGCCGTGGATACTGTACGGACATATACACGGATTGTGGACGTAACTTTGTTGGTTGCAATAATTATCTTAAAGAGTTGTACGCGTTCTTACGCAATGATTCCGTTATGAGCGCTCTCAACAAACAAACCCTTAAGCAAGGATTAACTTGGCATTTTCAGCCCCCTTATGCTAGTCATTTTGGTGGACTCTTTGAAGCGGCCGTCAAAAGTTTCAAAACACATTTATAACCGTGCACGGAGCCGAAGCCAACGCGTAGAGGCCCTTTCGACAATTTAATGAAATGCAAGGTGTACATCGAGCGGATGCTGTCCCTATCCGTGTCATGGGACGCACACAGAGACAGCGCCCGCTAGGTGCAAGAACTATTGATGGAGACATGGAATCTAAATACAAATTGGGCTATGGGGATGAAATGGAGGACTGGCTAATTGGGCTATGGGTTGAGACTATCGGGCGTCTACCAGCAAAAGTGTCTCATAGCAAAAATGGGACTGGTAGACGATGACTCGCCTCCTGCTAGATGGGCCCCCACAAAATAGCGACACATAAAGTGGCCTAAGGGCAACACCGGTGCGGAAGGCTAAGGGCAGAGAGGTGTAATACTGGGCTTTAAACCGAAGCCAACTAACCCCTTACGTTTCCACATCCACCCCCGAGCCGAAACTCTCACGACTCCACTCTGCCCGGCCGGTTAAGGCAAGACAGAGGCGCAGGCCCCGACCCGTCACCCCCCGTCAGGACCCCCAGGAGCACTCAGGTACGTGGGGTCGCTACCCCCCAACAGCTCACCATAAGCTGCCCTGCATGACTGATTGCGCTGGTAAAACCAGCGGGCAATGGGGTCGTCACATCCCTACGCCAATAAAATTAATAATAATAATAATTCGCCAATTATTATTATTATCTCCTTTATTCATCTTTTGTCTTAGGCTAGGTTTTTAACAATAAATTTATATAAAAAGTAAAATACAATAAAGTAATTACAAAATATAAATACATTACATTATTATTATCTCCTTTATTCATTTTATAGCTTAGATTAGGTTTTTTACAATAAATTTATATAAAAAGTAAAATACAATAAAGAAGTTACAAAATATAAATACATTATAAAAAACCTAACCTAGGGTGCCGCCGGCAGCGGGGCAGGGCCCAGGCTACCGGTGGTTAGGGCTGCAAAGAGAGGAACCTCCTGACAATGCGCGCCGTGTCCAGGAGTACTGCCTTCTGTATCTGACCCTTGATCCAGCCATCTAGCGAGAGTCTCTTAAGATGTTTGTCGAGACTCTTCGCTATAAGACCGTTCGCCGAAACGACTATCGGAACAATGATCGTCGAGTCAACATCCCACATGGCGGTCACCTCGTGAGCCAAGTCAAGGTACTTGCTGAGTTTGTCCTTCTCAGCCTTCACGAGGTTCTCGTCATGGGGGATACATTACATTATTATTATTATCTACAACAATGTAGCGTTCGGGTGGTCGAATGCGTGACACGTTGGACCGGCAATACAGAAATACCGCATTCGATTCCCTGTTTCGGCCGCCAGGTCATGCATCAAAATTTTTCATTGCGCTTTGATCTAATATGGTTCAATAAAAAAATACGGTGTGTATTGACGATGCGGTTGGCTCAGTTTGTAATTTGTTTTTTGTTGTTTGAGCAGGAAATAAAAGGAACACGCGCCAAATTGAACCAAGAACCAACAGAGCTGAGAGTTAAATAATTAGATAGATATCTAAATAATATACATAATTCCGCGGCGGTCCCGGGTTCGAATACCGACCAGGGCAATTATTTGTGTGATGAACTCGAATATTTTGTGCTTGTATCATGGTTGTTCTATGTATTTAAGTATATATTTATCTATATAAGTATGTATATCGTCGTCTAGTACCCATAACACAAGCCTCCTTAAGCTTAATTTGGGACTAGATCGATTTGTGTGAGGTTGTCTAATATTTATATATGTATTTATTTATGTTAAAAAATAATGAAACAACATGTTTCACAATATAAATAATTGTAACAGAATTGTAAATGTGACAATATTTCTGGAATCTCATTAAATATTATCAAATTACGCATCATTATTTTTCAGTAATTGACCCGAACGGAAAAAAAAATCTGTTAGCTCTGACAGTAAAAAGCATCATTAAGAAAATCAGTCGCACGTGTATTCTTTGGGTGTGTCTTGAGCGTGTTTATTTTCGCCTTGACCTCATTTTTCTTCCATCCTAACTGTGATATAAGTACGGTGTCCATCTCGGTGGTTACGAATCCATTTTTATATTCTTCACTGTGTTTGGTAAAATAGGTCCCATTGTTCGGTTTATCGAGAATGTATGTATATTTCGAGAAATCTTTTTTTAGTTACAGTTTTTTTTGGTAAACAATATTATTATTTTATAGGCACACTTTAAATATGTTTTCGTATACGTCTAAATTCTTAAGATAGGTACAAATTAGGTTAAGTTCGTATTACTGTAATAGTTAAGTATTTTTTCAGAAAAAATTACTGACTGTTAAGATCATTTCGGCGTTTCTTTTCAACAATGGTCTTCTCTCGTGAGATGCTGGTAGACTCAGACATGTAAAAGCGCCCTTGAGGCCTACTTGCATAATAAAGATCATTACTTCATTTTATAATAATTATTTCATTATTTCTTATAGCCTCGTTACTGCTCGTTTCCAAAGAGCATACAATCACTACGTTTTAAGAGTCGGCACTTTCATACAAGCCGCTAATCGGAATTATGAAAGCCTTTTGTACCAACCTAACAACTTAAAACAGTAGTACCAACATAGTAAAATCCAATTCTACTACGAGTATGTTGGTACCAATGTTGTTAGGGCTTGACAAATACGAATCATACTTTTCTATCCATATCGATAAATATTCGATATTCGTAGTTGCGTAGGTTTGAAAGCAGAGTTTTTTTTGTAATGCAAAAACCGTTTACGAAAATAATTATACGCCTTAAAAATTGTTTATTTATTTGACATAACCTAGGTATAGGAACAGTTTATCATTGGATTTTTGTTTTCAAGCAACATATTAGTAAACATAAAGTCGGTTGACCTAGGACCTGTAAAAGAAACGCTTTATGAGATTTTCACATTTTCATTTAACTTTCTAATCGGTAAATACGCCAAGTCCTCATTGCCTGTTAACTTCACGCATAAACGGCACCTAAAAATAAAACAACAAATGTTAGAGGTCTTAGTTTTATAAATATATTTTAATCTTAGTTTAATTTTTTGTTTTAATCCCATAAATTTGTTATTTTTTATGTTTTATTTTCGACCCTTAATGAACAAATGTTATCGATAATTTGTTTACATCACTATATTATCGTTTGCTTAAAGTATGATTTCATTTTTGAGACAATACATTATTTTAAATACTATATATATATATATATATATAAAGTAAATTGGCACTGAAATACACCAAGTTTTACCTGATCGGGTCAAGCGGAAATCTTGATAAAATATGCCAGAATCTTTTTTTCTGACACTCCCAATGCCACAAACCTCACACTTTCTTATACATTTCCCTGGCATTATTCTTATAAAACACTGACACACTACTAAATATAACATAATAATAATTTTGTAACAACAAACCAAACAACAAGAAAATTTTATTCCACCATAGATTTTCACAACTTGCGTCAAATTGAGGGTTGTATGACATTTGTTATTGCGTCTTAAGACTGCACCGAGCGAAATGTGAAAAAATAGGCAGTTGGCGTTAAGTGGATAACGTCAACACTCGTTGTTTAATCCATTTCTAATAAAAAAAACTATATGTTTAGCATTTCGAAGAATGTGTTAACAACTTCTCCGTGAAAAAGTTATAAGATTATTAATATTTTACCCTAGAGAACTAAGTAAAAGTTGGACGAAAATTGTAAAATCGTAAGCAGGCGTTAAGTGTTTTTTTATACTTTAACAATGGAAATCTATTCTGATTTTCAGTTCAAAGAAAAGATGAATGTTTACATTATAATTTGTCCGCATCAAATATTTTAATTATTGTTTGGAATTAAGGGTCCAGATTTATCAAAAAGTGCTTTTAATTCTCCATACATTTTTACTATGGCGGCCGCGCGCCGATTTAAATTCGCATTCCCCACGCTCTATGGTTCAGTCGCAAACGCACGGCGCCCTCTTAATCAAATAGACGTTATGAGACTTGTTACGCGAAGGAATCGGTTGTCTTTTTGACGACGCGTTTGGCTCGGTTGGTAGACACCTGCCTACTGAGTCGGCGGTCCCGGGTTCGAATCCCGGCCGGGGCAAATATTTGTGCAAATATTTGTTCTTGGGTCATGGATGTTATCTATGTATGACATGTATGTATTTATATATTATGTATATCGTCGTCTAGTACCCATAGTACAAGCTTTGCTTAGTTTGGGACTAGGTCGATTTGTGTAAGATTGTCCCTTAATATTTATTTATTTATTATTATTATTATTTTATTTCTAATTTAGTAGAATTATTTTTATATTTCAATGTTGGCACTAAAGGCTTTCATAATTCAGTTTTGTATGAAGTGTCGTTGGACTGCGTTTCCAAAGAGCATACAATCACTACGTTTTAATCGTTTCGTTCGATTGCGACTTTAGCGTTTTGTGTTTCGTTATATTTCTTCAAATTTCGCATACATTCTTATAGTTTATCGATTGAGAATCGAGTATTTTTCATACAATTTTCTATTTAATTGCCTTTTTAATTTTAATTTGATAACTGCTGCATTGGTTTCTTTGTGTACAATTATTCATCTATTTTATTTTCTTTCGACACTTTATTATTATTATTTTTAAAACTAAAAATGTAATAATTGAATGATAGACAATGTAAGTCTTTTTACAAATAATTATTATATTCTATTCTATAGTAGTATACGTACTGTCAGTGCACCATTGTTACAGTTTTTATAATAACCGTTTTTATGTGGTTCTAATTATACTAAATAATGGTTTATTTAAAAAAAAAACGGTTACAAGGAAAAACGCGCAGCCCTACGATCCAACTATATTTTAAGTATCCCCGAAAAATCGAGTACACAACATGTCTCCCCATCCAATATTTACTTGATTAATTTAACGCTCACTTTTGTTGCTCTAGTTAATAAATGTTGTTGTAATGACAAGGTGCTTTTTCAACATGTCCAGAAATGATTGATATTGCTCCTTAAGCACTTTCGTATTGTAATAAAAATGGTTCGTGGTTTAACTGTTGGAGTGGAAAATGCACGCAAAGATACTTCAAATGAAAACGTGCATTTTACTTGTGTGACAGGTTTCGTAAAATACGAGTAAAATTCATTGAAATGCGTAGTTGGTAACTGGTTGTTATACGTAATTTCAAGGGATTTTGCTCGCATTTTACCATCTTTTTTAACATTTTCTTTAAAGTATATTTTTAACCGCGGTCAAATCTATTTTACATTTTCCGGATTTCGACATAGGCATATTATATTATCCGGAAAAATAAAAAGGGCGAAGTTATGGAAAATCATTATTCAATTGTAAATTAGCTTTTATTACAAATGAATTCAATAGAATTTGTAATAACAAAAGTTGTTAAAAAAAAACGTTAATTTCAAATGTTTTGAAAATACGGATTTCATTGAAATGCTTAGTGTTATACGTAATTTGAAATGTAAACCAATTTCATTTAACATTGTAGGTCGAGGTGGCTAGCATTCAAAAAGTGATTCCGAAATAACTATGCCCATGCAATAACTAGCACATTGCAATCAATGTTACATGAGATCAAATTTATTTGTTTTACCGGTTAGCACGGCAGTCCAATCAATGGCTGCATACAAATTACTGGAACAAAAAGAATATTTGTACTGAAGTGATAAAACCGTTTATTTTGATATAATATATTATTGTTTATTAAACCAAAATTTATGAAATGGTAAATTACCAAAATTGTTTGGCAATCTAATGGTAATTTTTTTTGTTGTACTGCCTACTTTTTTAGATTTTTGGATATTTCTGGTATTCTCTACTCAGCATCACGAGCTCTTTCGATCTAGTTAGGAGAAAAAAAAAGTGTTTTGCATAGTTAGTAGTGCACAGTCCTGGGTTCGATCCCGGTCAGAGCAAATATTTGTGTGATGATCGAATATCTGTTCCTGGGTCAGGGATGTTGTCTATATATTTATTAATATATTATGTATATATCTTCGACTAGTACCCATTGACAAGCTTTGCTTAGTTTCGGACTAGGTCAATTTGTGTAAGTTTGTCCCTTAACGCATTCACTACCGCGTAGCGCTACGGCAGAGCGCCCGGCTACCGGTTTGCTGGTGTCGAAAGTGTTAAAAAAAACTCTATAATAATGTTCTTTCGTGGCTGTATTCCACTGTTCTTTTAAAAAACTAACAAAGTAAACAAACACTCCAACTAGCCACACAATTTTAGAATCAATCACATCCCTCCCTCAATCCCTTTTATCAGATCTCATTTTTTGCAAAACTCATTAAGTGCCCTACGCCGTAAATATCACTATCTTTATAGCCAATAAAATAGCTAAATAGTTTTTTATCGTGGCGGTGAGCGTCATTTGTCACTGCGTGGAATTAATGGTTGTATGAGTCCCTGAATAGTCGAAACGACATATCCGTAAAGACATTATGCATCAGTTAAGACCTTTTGTAAATGAGAGGTTGTATATGTGCTTAATAGTTGAAATGGCATATCTTAAACGACATTATACATGAGTTAAACCCTTTTGAAAGTGAGATGTTTTGTGTGGGTTAGATATTGTGTTGACAAATGCTTCGAGGGGCGGTTTTGATGTGTGATTAATGTTGTTTTAAAATTAGACGCGTCACTGCGGCTAGAAGACAGATAATACTTGTGAAAAGTTTTGTTATATGCTCGGGTAACTGGGGCCCAATTTACGAAGCTACAAGTTGCAAATTACAAACGGAAGTCCCTTTTTAACTTCTTGTTTTGGAAAGAGATTTGTGCTTGTAACAGCTTCGTGAAAATGAGGGGTTTTTGGTTTTGATTCGTCGTGGTGAAGGACCTACATTATATTATGCTAGTGGTTTTAAATTCAGATCTCATTAAAGAACATATTTTGTGTAATATTTATGCTTCAATTTGGTTCCTGGTTCTTTAGTGTATGATTTTGTACGTGGTTTGTGTTTCCACATCGAAAAAACTGCAGCAGTTATGTGAGTAGAATGTAAATGATTTGGTAAACCAGTAATTTCGTTTTTAGGGTACCTTAAAAGGAAAAAACGGAACCCTAGGATCTAGGACTTTGTTGTCCGTCTTGACTGTTGACCGTCTTGACAGACAAAGGGACATCTATCTGTCAAGACCCTTTATCTTGGGAACACGTGGAGGTTATTTCATAAAACCTTTATCAAAAAAATCTTACCCTTAAATCATACCCAGGTCTACAGTCCCTTGAAGCTGTGAAAAAATCTAACTTTTAAGTTAACGTATAACTAAACGGTCGTGTATAACACAGATTTATAAGATTTGGCAAGTAATACCGTCTTATACTACAAGTACAGAGAGACATCTAGAAACTATACGTTTCTTATTTGATTATAAAAAATAAACCCTTTATTAAAAGTACGTAACAAAATAGATTTCCAACGGTAAAGTTAGGTTTGTCGTTGAGTACATGTCGTTGAGTACAGTCTATCTTTTCGTAAGAGCAATATGCAGTGCTTTCATAGTTCATAATAACCGTTCGTAGAACCCTCGGTGTGCGAGTCCAGCTCTTGCTTGACCGGCTTTTTTCATTGTAGGTAGTATACATATATTTAAAAACGTACGTGCTCTATTATTATAATAAAACGGGATTTAATCACGATCAAAAAGGTGTTTATTTAATTAATTAAACGCGAACAAGTCCCGTTGTGTTATAATGATGTGTGAAAATCGTATTAATTTATAACAATATATTGTACGTGTCCTATTAATTATTTACTTAATATGTATTTTGTTCAGTTTAATTCATAATAAACCTATTTATATAAACCATAAAATAGTTAAAAATATACACCACTCTAACTCTATAGCCATAAAAAAAGTCATTAAATAAAAGCCAATAAAAAACAAATTCACGTCTAATCAAACATATACTCGCGAACAAAAAATCGTTAAAATAAACACAATACAACCAAAATTAAACCACCCCCTGATAACATCAAGCCATTTTCGCGACGTCATCGCCACTTTAACAACAAAAATACTTTCGGGCGTCGCTTTAGTAACTTAATTAGTCGGCCATTAAGGCTAAATGGTCCGCCAGTTATCGGCACATCTGAGACGATTAGCCCTGGCTTTAAATCTAAACAACCACTTTATTTTGTGCATAAAGAGCTGGCGCAGTTTTCGGCGAATAGTGACGAAGAAAAAAGGACGGCCTTAAAACTGCACTGTTACATATAGGTGTATACGATGTAATGCAATACTATACAATACAATGCAATGCAATTCAAGGCAATGTAATACAATACAGTGCAATACAATGCAATGCAATGTAATGTAACAAAACGTAACACAATGCAATTCACTCCAATTTATTGCATACCTCAAAATACACACGGATACAAAGCGTGAGAGATATGTATACAATAAAATCATAAACAGAGTCAAACAATGGTGGCCTTATCGCTGATTGGCGATCTCTTCCAAACTTAGCGGAGTAGATCAACAAACGTTTGAATTGAGTAGTTCTATTGTATGAACTGGGCGCTAATTCGGGTGTACTTTGAGTTATTGCCAGATAAGCGACGTCTCAGGTATATCACCTTTAACAGTATCGGCTGGAAGCACCTACACACAACCTTTTAGTTAGTCCCAAAATAAGCAAAGCTTGTACTATGGTTACTAGATAAATTTTCTATGGGGGGAGGTCATGATTTCAGGAAAAATCTCGATAGCGTGATGCAGCCGGATAGTTGTTTTGTATGGACACGCTTCGCCGTGCCAACCTGGCGCCATCTGTTTTCAAAAAAACCGTTGTCCTCGCATCACGCCGAAACGGCTGGATAAAAAGTTACCAATTTTGGTACAGGAATAGCTGAACATCCAAAGATGGTTATAGGATACTTTTTATTATGATTAATATATATCTCTGAAAACATAAATTCCATGAAATATTTTCCTTACAATGTGTAACCTAATAATGACAGCGTTTGTGATTTTGAATTTAGAACGACGCGACCCCCGCGTGGCTCTTACGTGTACAAAAACTAAAAAGTATGAATTCGACATAATACCTCCTCGCGGCCCACCGGTATTAACAATAAGGTTAAGGTTGTTTGAGGCGTTGAGTTACGGAAACCGTCTTAGTTAGATAGAAAAGATGGCGCCAATTATCGACCAACACAGACGAAAATATGAGTGCAATGTTCGTTGTAAATTGGCTCATGCTAAAAAAAAACATACATTTCTTTAAAAACACAATTTGCGACAGTAGGAACTAATTAATGCTCTTTTATTGAATATGCAATTATATTATTCTTCTGTAGTTTGTAAGTATTGACCATAAAAAAGCCCGGAGACGCAATAAAAAATGTTAATGAATAAAACAGATTTTTAATGCCATTTTATCGAGTGTAATTGAAATAAAAGTATTTCGAATCAATTTAAGTAAATTAAATACATTTTTAAATATGTTTTACCAACCAACATTTAGAACATTAGGCGCAAATTTTGGTATTGTTTGTGTTTGGCCTAACTTACTAATAAGGTAGCGAAATGTATAATAAACGATAAATATACGATATATTTAGCCACAATTTTGCATCTATGTAGTTTTTTTAATATATCAAATTTATTCAAAGCATTAAATATCAGTAATTCTTTATTTTTAACGGTGTGTTGAGATTTTGTTCTCAATGACCAATTTTCCGCTAGATGGCGTTGTTACTTTGACAAAATCTCCATACTAGCGGCTGCATCGCGCTGTTAAGATTTTTCCTGAGTTTTTAACACCAGCTCCATACGTGTAAGGTTTTGGAGCCATTGATGGGTCTCCTCGATACCAAGGCCAGGATTCACGTACGTCGTTGCGTGCCCGTGACCACGATTCGGCACAAGCTAGGGTCCAGCTGTGATGGGTTAACCTGGACTTCGAGAATTACTACCGAAGTTGTTGAATATTGATCGCATACCTAATAAGCAGCAGTGTATCAGGTATTGAGAGTTGCTGCTCGACAATGTATGCATTTTATATGAAAAACAACCATGATTCGAGACAAGACAAAATTATGAAATTTACAATGTAGAAAGGATTTCACCTAGCCGGGATTTGAACCCAGAACCTACTGAAATAATAACCGTGTTATCTCATGCATTTTCCTTTGCTTCCTTATTCATTATACCACGGATAACAAAACAGTGAGGCCATCACGTATCCGTTCAGTGGTGCTGTCGCCATTATTGACGTACGCTCGATTGAGTTAAGTTGGCACCTGAATTTTATGGCGTTACTTAGGACATTATTATGACAGGTCATATTATTATTATATTAGTATTAGTACCATTGTAGACGAAAATAATTTATTGTCATCTTAATAGATGTCATTAATATATATGTTCAGGTAGGACTATGAGCTAATTATTTTTCAAGGTGCTTTGAATAGTTATCTACAATAAACAATAAATATTCAAAACGATATATAAACATAAGTCTAGCCTCAATTTAAACTAAACCAAGATGATGTTCACAATGGTAGCACCGAAGGTGCGGAGCGATCTAGAGTAGTCGCCCACCCACTAAATTAAGAAGTAACTTAATGCGAGGCCGTAGGCCGAGCTCTACGAAGCACCGAAGGTGCAGATTTTCCCAGGGATGCCGCTCACACATTTAAGCTTATATTAAGTGTGTGGGCGGCCTCGCATTAAGTTTTTTAAATCTACAATAGACAATAAATATTAAAAACAATCTTTTAAACATACCTAAATCTTGACCCATCTTAATTAAACCAAGATCATGTTCACAAGCGTAGCACCGAAGGTGCGGAGCGTTCTAGGGAAGTCGCCCACCCACTAATATAAGTAGTAACTTAATGCGAGGCCGCAGGCCGAGCTCCACGTAGCACCGAAGGTGCAGAGCGTCCCAGGGAAGCCGCTCACACACTTCAACTTATATTAAGTAGGTGGGCGGTCTCGCATTAAGTTATTTAAATCTACAATAGACAATTCATAATCAAAACGATTTTTTAAACATAAGTCTTGCCTCAATTTTAATTAAACCAAGATCATGTTCACAAGCGTAGCACCGAAGGTGCGGAGCGTCCTAGGGAAGGCGCCAACCCACTAATATAAGTAGTAACTTAACGCGAGGTCGTAGGCCGAGCTTCACGTAGCACCGAAGGTGCAGAGCGTCTCAGGGAAGCCGCTCACACACTTCAACTTATATTAAGTGGGTGGGCGGCCTCACATTAAGTTATTTGAACATATTTTAAGTGGGTGGGCGTCTTCCCTGGGACGCTCCGCACCTTCGGTGCTAAGTTACTTGATAAACCCTTAGTAATGCGAGGCCGTAGGCCGAGTTCCACGAGCGTCCCAGGGAAGCCGCCAACCCACTTAACATATGTTTAAGTAGCTTAATAGGCGGCTTCCTTGGGACGCTCCGCACCTTCGATGCTACGCGGAGTTCGGCCTGCGGCCTCGCATTAAGTTACTTCAACTTATATTAAGTGGGTGCGGCTTCCTTGGGACGCTCCGCACCTTTGGTGCTACGCGGAGCTCGGCCTTCGGCCTCGCACTAGGTTACTTCAACTTATATTAAGTGGGTGGGCGGATTCCTTGGGACGCTCCGCACCTACGGTGCTACGCGGAGCTAGGCCTTCGGCCTTGCATTAAGTTACTTCAACTTATATTAAGTGGGTGGGCGGATTCCTTGAGACGCTCCGCACCTTCGGTGCTACGCGGAGCTCGGCCTGCGGCCTCGCATTAAGTTACTTCAACTTATAATAAGTGGGTGGGCGGCTTCCTTGGGACGCTCCGCACCTACGGTGCTACGCGGACCTCGGCCTTCGGCCTCGCTTTAAGTTACTTCAACTTATATTAAGTGGGTGCGGCTTCCTTGGGACGCTCCGCACCTTCGGTGCTACGCGGAGCTCGGCCTTCGGCCTCGCAATAGGTAACTTCAACTTATATTAAGTACGTGGGCGAATTCCTTGAGACGCTCCGCACCTTCGGTGCTAAGCGGAGCTCGGCCTTCGGCCTCGCATTAAGTTACTTCCACTTATAATAAGTGGGTGGGCGGCTTCCTTGGGACGCTCCGCACCTACGGTGCTACGCGGAGCTCGGCCTTCGGCCTCGCATTAAGTTACTTCAACTTATATTAAGTGGGTGCGGCTTCCTTGGGACGCTCCGCACCTTCGGTGCTACGCGGAGCTCGGCCTTCGGCCTCGCACTAGGTTACTTCAACTTGTATTAAATGGGTGGGCGGATTCCTTGGGACGCTCCGCACCTACGGTGCTACGCGGAGCTCGGCCTTCGGCCTCGCATTAAGTTACTTCGACTTATATTAAGTGGGTGGGCGGCTTCCTTAGGACGCTCCGCACCTTCGGTGCTACGCGGAGCTCGGCCTTCGGCCTCGCATTAAGTTACTTCCACTTATATTAAGTGGGTGGGCGGCTTCCTTGGGACGCTCCGCACCTACGGTGCTACGCGGAGCTCGGCCTTCGGCCTCGCATTAAGTGTAGTGAACGTATGATATTGTGTTTACGCGTGCGAAGCCGCGGGCAAAAGCTAGTTGATAATATATAAATACACAAACAGATAACATTCATGACCCAAGAACAAACATTAGAGTTTATCACACAAATATTTGTCCTTGCCAGGATTCGAACCCAGGACCGTCGGCTTAGTAGGCAGGTACATTACAAACTGCGCCAACGTCGTTCGGTCGGTATTTAGATATGTATTATATTATTGTCTGTTACTAATCATAGTTACGTGTCTTCTTTAAAACGTACCATTCTAACTACACTTATTTATAATGACAAAAATCTTTAAAAAAAACAAGGCCAACTAAACAAAATCGCCTCCCAGCGTACTAGAGTGTAATAAGCAATTTACCTTCAAGCGAAATTAGTTCCGACAAAATTGTTCCCATAAAATTAACCTAAATCCCTTAGAAGCTAAAAAAACTTAATTAAATGAAAGCTTTGTTATTGCTATGGGGAGTTTGCTCAAAAAATTAAGCAAATATTGACTTGTTATGAAAACGTTTATTTTTAAACTAATTGAGTCCTCCGAACGCCTACGAAATTGTTTTGGGGAGGATTAACCCTGATTGAGATAGTGAAGGGAGTAAAATAAGATATTTGAATTGTATGGGAAGATGGGCCAGCACAGCTACCAAGTGGGTGCCCCAAAATGGGCGACGTAGGCGGGGTCGGCCCAGATGGAGATGTTGGGATGATATAGACGCATTGCTTAGCCATTGGTTGGAGGAAGCGTCAGACAGGGACCTGTGGAAATCAAAGGGAGAGGCCTTGGCCCAGCAGTAGGACACTCCTATCAGAAGAGATTTTCTTCTTTGTCGTTACACTTTTGGCTGTCATTCCTGGTGTGGCAAGCCTAACCACACGGCGCCATTCTCTCACAGCCGCGCGTCTGGTGCTCTCGTGCAAAGGGCAGTTTGTGGCCGATTTGATTTGTTCAGTCTACCTCATGGGATACCTACCGCGTGGTCTAGTTCCGCCTACTTTACCCTGAGCTTCCAGGTGCTCAAAGCTCCACGCTCCTATAGACTAGCTAAAAAAAATTGAAAAAAAATATTTATGAGGGACTATTTTATGAGTGAGGAGACCTCAATTGGTACCTCAATGCTGAGGATCGTGGCTCTGTCGACGTGGTCTAGCAAGTATTTTCCACGAAGCTCGAGCCTGTTGTACGTATATAGATGACTATAGAGCCATTGTAACGTTTTTGCTATAGGTATGGAATCGGTCAAAGAATGTGTACTTTGACCGATTCGAGTCGAGTTGACATTTAAAGTTATAGAGCACATCGCCAAAATAGACAATAGCAACGTGGTACGTATGATTTTCGTTACTCATAAAATATTTTTTTTTTTTTTTTAATAGCGTGTTTAGGTGTCCCACTGCTGGGCAAAGGCCTCCCCTTCTTTTCTCCATTCGATCCTATTGCCAGTGCGGTTCTGCCATTCTTTGCAGAATGCGTCCAGATCGTCTCGCCATCTCCTTTTCGGCCTGCCTCTGTTCCGATATCCATCTTGTGGGATCCATTGGGTTGCTATTGTGGCTTTTTGGATGCATGCGACAGACATGGCCAGCCCAGTCCCATATCAGTTTTGCGGTCTTGACACCCACATCCACTATACCAGTTTTGGAGCGCAGTTCCGTGTTTCTGATTCGATCAGTCCTCCGAACACCTAGTATAGTAAGTATCCGTAATAAATTATGATTTAATTAATTTTACCATGGGCAATATCCATAGCTTTTCAAATAAACTGAACTCAACTATTAATAAAGAATAATGTACTAATAATATATCCCAGTGCACGAGCAGGGCTCTCCGGGCAGAAACCTCCCAATTTACGGCCGCCATTAATATCCAACCGCCAACACGGTGCAATTTGTTCTTCTCAGCGTTGAGGCGATACAATACAATGTCTGGTACGGTGCGCTCAGCCGATAGTGTCTAGGTGTTCAATTATATGAGCAACAGTCTATATAACAGACTAAGTATATCAGTTTTTATATTCGAATTTGATATTTTGACGTTTTGATGGAAATATTGCCGACATAAGTCAAACTTGTGTATATTTACCCATATGCGTACTTGTTTTCTGTTGGTATCTAATTATGTGGTCCCTTCGCCTTCTGCTGCACCTATTGCAAATTAAGTTAAATTTTCATCAATTTCACTACCCAGAGGTTATCTAGAAGAGATCGCTTGTTAGATATAAGACCGCCTGTTCTCTACCGTTATCTATAAATTGTGTTTGTTTTGTTTCCTCTTAGTAAACTTTTATTGGTGTGCAATCCATACTTAATATTATAAATGCGAAAGTGTGTCTGTCTGTCTGTTACCTCTTCACGCTTAAGCCGCTGAATCGATTTTGATGAAATTTGGCATGGAGATAGTTTAACATCCCAGGAAGGACATAGGATAGTTTTCATCCTGGAAATTATCCCTAAAAAGATTGAAAAGTGAGTAAGTAATTCATGATGACATTGATGACCCTGTAGAAAATGTAATGATTAAACCAACAGCACAATTGCTCTTAAATTTGCTTAGGCGCTCTTTTATTAATTAAGGTGATTAGGTGGATATCTATCGTGTTGTACGAGGTTTCTTCCATACTTCCAAGTTCCACGCGGACGTAGTCGCGGGCAAAAGCTAGTAAAATATAGTTTTATTGTATTGAATGTATTATAAGAGAAAAGGACTGTCCGGCCAGAAAACTTCCAATTTAAGGTCACTAATATCCTGTAAGCGTCAACACGACGCAATTGGTTCATCTCAGCGTTGCGATACAATACTTTGCTCGAATTTGATACAGGGGGAAAATTGATTCCTACTTTATATATAAGGAAACTTACGGCTTAATTCAATTTACCTTGAAATATAGATATTTGGACAGTTATTTGGTCAAGATTAGTGGTATTAAAACTGTATTAAGTAGACCTTTAAAGCTATCGAGTGCATCGCTAAACTCGCCATATATCATAAATATGTCACTAAAAACTTGCGATTCAGATCATGATTGAATATATATTATCTCAGTGTAAGGTATGACCAAGCCAAGGGCTATCCGAGCAGAAACCTCCCAATATCCGACGTAAGGCCATCATTTTATATCCAGCAACTGCCAACATGATGCAATTTGTTCTTCTCGGCGTTACGATACAATGCCTTGTCGTGAGATGTTAAAGCTGAAATTAATGCTAAATTAATTAATTAATTAAATTAAATTAATTAATTAATGCTGGAATTTGATACTAGGAAAGCATAGGTATAGATAACTCGGTGAGTTGTAAATTCTTCATCGCGATTGAGTGTCTGTTTGGAAATGGTTGAAATAATATGTCTTCCGTCATACAAGCCATCTTGTTGAAGTGAAACTTCTAATGCCACTTCCAACAAGGGTACGTTAAAAGTTTAATGTTTAACGCTACCGTGGAGGGGGTAGGAAAGCACTGTTGCGTTAAACGTTCAAAGCAACAATCCCACGGACAATGCGACGGATTTAAGGTTATGTCAAGGTACGTCTCTTGTGAATATCAATTGATTGTTAGGTTTTCTCTTTTGAAATTACAATTTCTACCCCTTCCTATTTTCATTTCCACATTACGAAGTTTCACTTCTTCCGCGCGGAGGGCCTCCACGCACTATTTTTTTTTTTTTTACTGAATTGACTAAAAATCTGGTCACAAGAATCCGTTAATACATGCGATGCGGTTAGAAGAGCGAGAATCGAGTACAGACAATTGGATATCCGAACATCTGGAATTCGGACATACGAAAACGTTTGAACTGAAATGAAAACACTTCGCTCGCTCGGTTGCTACAATTTAAATAATTTAACAATATTAATGAATGATTGAAGATGCCATAAGCACTGACATTCGTTTTATGTTCAACAACATGTTTAATCAAATTGACTACGTAAATTGGCAAATTTTGAAGAAACTTCTAAAACAAAACAATACAATTAAAGCTAATAAATAAAAGTTTGTAAAAACATTAAACTAAAACAAACACTGTTAATCCTTCCACAAAATACGCTACAATAGCAACGAACAAACTTATTTAAAATACAAACAGCAACTGACTCCTTTGATTGTACTTCCCAATTAGGGTTACCATAAATTTGCTCAACGCAGGACTTTCCCGGCCTCGCGCGACATAACACGGCAATATATTTGCCGGAGTAATTTCTATTGTAACTCTGTGGTTTTGCGGATGTCGGCGCTAGTGCAAGTACGTTTACACTAAGAATTAGTTAGCGCGGTCGCTTTGGTTATGAAGCGTTATATAATTTGAATTTACAATCATGTTTGTATTCGTTGATGTCAAAAACTAATAGTTTGAGGAAGTAATTTATCTTCTATTTTAATTATTAAAGATATTGATAGGAAAATGTTCATGGTTTCTTTTTTGACGAAGCTTGACAAACCCATAGAAATAAGAAAGTTGTATTTGTATATTTTGTTGATGTCAAATACTAATAGTTGGAGGAAGTAATTTGTCTTCTATTTTAATTACTTACTAAAGATCTTGATAGGAAAATGTTCATGATTTCTTTTTTGATGCAGACTGACAAACCCATAGAAATATATATTAAAACGCATTTTGTTGACACATTTTAAAACTTAATAATAATTTAATGAACACCTTAGTAACTATTAGGCCATCCCCAAAAGATAAAAACATTAAAACATCCATCAGTAAAACATCGTAACATTATAAAGAAAATATGTACATCAAAACCTAAAATTTTAATTGCCTTTCATTAAAATGTTGAACTGGTAATTTTCATAAACGTAATTTGGGTAATTGACTTTAAAAATATTTAGTATAGTGTTTACTGTTTATTTTTTTTAATTTATCCCGTAAGGAAATCATAGCTTTGCATCGTATTATTAATATATATTGTAATATACTTAGGTGTTTCCATAATTTCTACCCGAGGTACATATATTATTTTTTCTAGACACCCGAAATAAAATTGCGTCCGTAATTCGAATTTCTTAAATTAATTTTACCACTTCCATTTCATGGTCAGCGATCTAATTAATCGTAGCACGTAAAATAAATATAACAAAGGTACATAATGACATTGGTTCTGGTGAAATAGTAAAAAAAATAATAATTGGTTATCTCTTTTCTTTCTTCTGCTCATTTTTATTAAATGTTTCTTATTTTTCCTTAAACCCGCCAAGATCTAAACTAGAAACAACATACTCCTAATAACTTTAACCCCAAAACTGCTAAATGTACGAAATTGTCTAGAAAGAATAAACATCTCCCAATTAGTGGAAACAAAACAAAGATGTTTAACTACTAAAGCAGCGAAACCTCAATTAGTCGTCTCGCAAAACTTATAACTGGGTTTATTTAATGCAATGAAACAATCATTAGTCACGCCATCTAGCGATCGTTAGTAACAACTTTCTTTGTCTTGTTTTTGTTTGCGCGGGCCGTTAAGGCAATCGATTACTTCTGCACTTGACTCGCGTGAGGTGGAAGTTTCCGACCCTTGTCCGTTTTTTGCTGGCGGTTATGGTGTTAGTAGCGATTTTGAGTACTCGCCTAGGGCGCTGGAGGGAATAAGTTGACTTTGCTAAAAAAATTCAGTTGAGTGCCTGGAGGAATATGATAAATGTGCGCCATATGTCAAACTCACGTTATAGCTGGCTGTGATAAAAATATTACAATTATTTTAGTTTATCACTTTTATTATTTTTGTCACTTTTAATTTGTATAAACTTTGTATTTATGTTACTACTTTATAATCAAATGGAAATATTAAAATAAGTTGTATACATTTTTACATTGAATTCGTATCTGTATTTTTTTTTATTATTGAATAATAAAATATATAATCTCGAGTAATATTCCTCAACTGAAATATTCAACTTGTTATTTCACTAGTAAATATGAGACGGACAATCATTAAAATCCCGAAGCTATCCCTGGATACAAAAACTACAGCCATCAAGCATAATGTGGCCATAATTTCTCTTACGCAAAGGACAACGGGCACTTCAGTAGTCCTGGCCGCTATTATTGTGGAACTTCTGACGTTACGGAGGACTGTCCCGTTTTATGGACGAGTTTAGTGAAAATTATTGTCACAGGAGCGCTCTATTGATTTGCGAGACAATAGTTAGTAAGTCTTTGTTCTGAATAGTTTGGTTTAGTTATGTGAGTTGGGTGGTTTATGATATGACAACAACTCACTCGTGTGGTATCTAGTCTTATATGGTCATAGCCATAGTAACCTGAACAACCATGAGTGTTCTCCTATTAACAATAGAACGACCTTGAATAGAATGACCTCGTTCACGGGATCGCACTTTGTGGCCAGCTATGAGGGAGGCCTGTGTTCAGCAGTGGACGTCTGTGGCCGATAGAAAGGGTAGGGTTGCGGGCAGCAATTGGATGAAGGCGGCGCACGACCGATCGTTGTGGAGAACTTTGGGGGAGGCCTTCGTCCAGTAGTGGATCTCTATCGGCTGATATAATGATGATGATGATTAGTCGTCTCTAATACATGCCTGACACATAACCATTCGTGAGAACCGTAATTTTTCAAAATGCATAAAACTGGGCGCTAATTCCAATGTACTTTGAGATATCGCCAAATAAGCGATGTCTCAGGTATATTTCTTACATATATTAATTGTCATGACGTTTTACGTTACTTCCCAAGCAGCACATTAGTGAATTTTGCAGCTTATCTTATAGCTTTAAGTTCTAAATGAGTGGTTTAACCCTTCAGGTGGCAGCGCCACCAGTTGCATGGCAGGAGAAGTGGCGCGTCTATTTTACAAAATTTACCGTTAAGTGGCAGGAACCGGGAGCCGGACCCAACGTCAAGTGGCAGAGATCCGGGAGCCGGATCGGACAAAACAAGCCGTTGGGTGGCAGGATCCGGCTCCCGGACCCTGTGCGATGTCTTATTTCGCACCCGAAATAAAAGCGTCAAAACTATATTTTGCTTGCTCACACTTGTAAGATGCATTCGTCAATAAGCAAGGACGGCATTCACTAACGGTCGAATTGACGCGCAAAGCAAAGTTCGTTAGAAATTGCGTCATCTTCCCGACCCCCCGACCATCACGCGTCGACCGCCGAGCCGTGAGCATTTTAAAAACCTTGTGGTTAGAAAATATTGTATAGTGAGGTGTAATAAAAAGGGTTATAGGTGTAAATAAATATATAGATTTGCCATTAAATTAGTTTTTTCTACGGTTCACTGTTTTTTTCCTAATTATAGTTATTTTTATACATAAAGTGGTTAAAATTTAGTCATTCGACGATTGATCAAGACTAGCAAAATTTCCATAAATGGAATGGCATTCATTTCTATACAATAAATATGGCATTTTATGATGAATCCAACGATATATAGTTTATATACAACATCTATACATTTTTTTTTGAGAAAAGATATTTTTTGTAACATGCGGAAATTCGCGATGACCACCCGTGGGAGGCCCGCCACTTAACGGTATATTTTGACAAGATGGCTGTGCCACTTCTCCTGTCATGCAATCAGAAACCTTGCCACTCAACGGCTTGTTTTGTCAGGTCCGGCTCCCGGATGCCTGCCACTTGACGTGGGGTCCGGCTCCCGGTTTCTGCCACTCGAAGGGTTAACAGTGTTTGATACAACTTATAGCTTTAAACACCACTCAAAACTGTATATGAGTTCATCCTATCACTTGTAGTTGCATAGGAACGTTTTTTGTTTCTACTTTATTACTTATGGTGGGATAAAGTCGATTTTGCTACTTAAAGTTGCATGCAGGTTCAAATTGTCACTCAATAAGAAGCAATAGTGCTATATAAGGCCTTAAAATCACTTATAAGCAACTTTTACATATAAGTGGGAACATACCCTTATTTGGAACTAAAAGTTCCAAATGACTAGTACAATAGCGAATTATATCACCAATAGTGGCTAAAGGGATAATTTTACGGCTCTTTTGGAACCAAAAAATATTGTAACTTTAAGGCCTAAGAAGTACCTTATTGCCACTCCAACGCATAAATAGGTGTCAGTAGGAGGTTCTTGGAACCAAAAGCAGTTATTTTCACTTATTTCGAACCACTAACGAACTAAAAGTTCTATTATTGTTCCTATTTGCGCCTTGTCAAAATATATTTAATAGTCTTGCTTGTTTAATAGTCTACAAAAGAGCAAATAATTACTATTGGTAATATCATTCACTGCTTTGCCACTCGCAAGATACAAATAAGTGATTATTAGACTTGATAGTTCCAAATAAGGAACAAATAAGTGAAAATAAACACTGTATGATCTTTTTTAGGGTTCCGTAGTCAACTAGGAACCCTTATAGTTTCGCCATGTCCGTCTGTCCGTCTGTCCGTCCGCGGCTTAGCTCCGTGATCATAAGTGCTAGAAAGCTGAAGTTTGGTATGTGTATGTATCACGCCGACATAACGGTAAAATAAAAACTAAAAAAATAACTTTCTTTCGGGTACCTCCCATACACCTAAAGTGGGGGTGATTTTTTTTTTCGTTCTAACACTAGCGTGTGGGGTGTCGTTGAATAGGTCTTTTAAAAACAATAGGGGCCTTCAAAGATCATTTTTTGATAAAGTCAGCAGTTTTGTAAATATTCGCTCGGTAAATCCAAAAAATAGTGTCCCCCCCCTCTAACTTCTCAACCAAGGGTCAAAAAATTATGGAAAAATTCATGAAAATAAGGCCCTATTAGTACTTTCAATGAAAACTATATTGAATAAAATCGGTCGAGCCGTTTTTGAGTTATCGCAAAAATTCATAATTTTCTTTTAAATGACGTAAGTGCCCCGCGGTGTTCTTATCCTTCGAACGTTACACATATTAGTTAAGTGCCATACTGCATTAAAACATTTCGCTCAATCTGGTGCGTATAATCGATACCTTCTAGAAGGTAATAAGTAATTACAGTTACTTTGGCGTTTACGACCTTTTATAGAGCTTGAAATCTTTCTCGTAATTTAAATTCGATTTTATTGTCTATTGTGAAGGATGGCCAACTACGGAACCCTACACTGAGCGTGGCCCGACATGCTCTTGGACGGTTTTTGTTTCGCCATGTTTACAAATGGAAGCCTATGAAAATTGATTATTTTAACCAAAATTTTATCACACTGACGCATAATCACAGACTTTTGATAGTTGTGACGATGTTACTTTAACATTGTACGTAACCTACAATCATTAGGTCAGGTTTTTAACAGTTTTATTTCTTATCAGTATCTATTCCTTATTTAATTTAGCACTCTCTTTTTTAATATTCCTGATCAAATGAAGGGCGCGTCGAAATTTACAAAGAAAACATACTATAGTTTCACAGTAAAAAAAAATTCGCAAGAATTTCGTGCTTATTTCGATGCTTGTATAACGTAAAGTTTTAATCACTCATCAAACAGACATATAAATCCAAAATGAATATGGCAGATCACGTATTACTTCAATTTGACAGTTGCCTCGCCACTCAAAGATAATTTTGGCGACTCATTTATCACTCATTGACCGAACTGAAATGTTTTCATTCGTTCACTGCGCATAACTTTTACCCTTAGTTCTAATTGCCACTTAAGGTTATTGTGAGATCTCTTATGGACGCATAACTTTCACCCATAGTTCTAATTTCCACTTAAGGTTTTAGGGGCTCTAATTAAAACATTAAATTAAAATTATGTTTTGATATTTTATTCACCAGAAACCAATTGAATGACATAAGAGATGACATATATTTTTTCTCTAGTGTCTTGACAGTACACGGCGAGGTGCCAGTAGCTACAGGGCTCCCCCTCAAGAAAAGCGTACTGGTCGTCTGATGATCCGGCCTGACCTAGTACTTCTTGTGAGAGACTCATCTTGAGATGTATTCAGATTTAAAGTATAGGCAGGCTTGAGACGGTCAATAGACACTGCAACAACTCGCTCCGGCAATTGTATGTGAAACACTTTTTCGTTTCGCTTCAAAACTGGATAAGGCCCTTTGTACGGAGCTTGTAGCGGCTTGCGAACAGCATCTTCACGTAGGAAAACATTATCACAAGTTAGCAAATCGGAATGTATAAAAATGCTTTTGTTGCTACTGTGCACCTTATCTGCAGGCTTATACTCTTTAATAATCTTACGTAACTGATCAACATAATTGTAATTCATCGCTGGTTCTAATTCATGAGATGATGAAGCGATAAAATCTCCAGGTAAGCGCAATGAGCATCCATATGTAAGTTGCGCCGCACTGACACCGGTGTCGCTACGCAGTGCCGAGCGCAATCCCATCAGAACGGTAGAAAGTTCTTCAACCCATTTATCTCTATTGCTGAGCTTCGCTGTGAGAGACGCCTTTAAGGATCGGTGCCAGCGTTCGATAATTCCATTGCTTTCCGGATGATAGGCAGTAGTACGTACTCTATCAATTCCAAGTAATTTGGACAAAGACGCAAAAAGCTCACTTTCAAACTGCCTGCCTTGATCAGTAGTTATAGTAATCGGACATCCGAAACGCACGATCCATGCGTCATAAATGTTTTTGGCTACAGTCTCGGCCGTTATATTTTGAATAGGGATTGCCTCAGGCCAGCGCGTTGTTCTGTCAATGATGGTCAATAAATATCGATATCCTTCTGACGAAACGCTTAGAGGTCCAACTAGGTCGGTATGGATATGTTCGAAACGCGCCCGTGGGATAAACGTTCCGACATTGCTTGACGTATGACGCTGTACCTTCGACTGCTGACATGCTATACAAGCTTTAGCCCAAACACCGACATCTTTATTTATAGAAGGCCAAAAATAGCGATCTTGTATCATCTTTCGAGTAGTCCTGATACCCGGATGACTTATATTGTGCACAACATGAAATGCTTCACGACGATATTCCTCGGGTATATAAGGTCTTATAACTGACGTTGAAACTTCGCAAAAAATTGGCTGTAGTGAGTCTGGTATGATTATTTTCTTAAGTTGAATGTTTTTTCTCAGTAGCAGTGGAGGTAAACTTGCATCGTCATTTTGAGCTTGAGCGAGCTTGTCGTAGTCGAACAACGAGGGCGTGCTGATAGTTTCGATGCGAGACAATGCGTCTGCAACCACATTTTCGTGACCACTAACGTGACGAATATCGTTAGTAAACTCGCTTATAAACAAGAGCTGTCTAGTACGACGAGGAGTTTCTGTCTCTGATGTCGTTTTCATAAGAGCGTATGTCAGCGGCTTATGATCTGTGTATATAATTAATTCACGACCCTCAAACAATTTTCTAAAATGCTTCACGGACATGTAAATAGACAAAAGTTCTCTATCAAACGTACTGTATTTTTGTTGAGTTGTTGAAAACCTCTTTGAAAAATATCCCAACGGCTGCCATTTATTGTTGACAAATTGCTGAAGTACGCTTCCCGCGCTCTGCTCACTAGCGTCGCAAAAAAGAGCTATAGGCGCACTGTGAGATGGATGGGCTAGCATCACAGCTTCGTTCATACTCTTTTTACACATCTCAAATGCATTCTCTGCTTCACTATTCCATTCTATGGCCGTTTTATCGCGTTTCTTGCAATTGTGTAAAAACGCATTTAATGGCGCTTGAATTTGAGCTGCGTTGGGAATACTGTCGTGATAGAAGTTAACCATTCCGAGAAACCTTCGTAACTGTTCTATGGTTTTGGGTTTTGGGAAACTATTGATGATTTGTATTTTGTCTTCAGGTGGTTTAATACCTTCAGGTGTTACGGTATAACCGAGGAACTTTACACATTCTTGCCCTAGGACACATTTCGAAGGATTGATTGTCACACCGTATTCGTTCAGTCGTTGAAGGAATGTCCGAAGGTGTTTCTCGTGCGTGACTTCATCTGTAGATGCAATGATGATGTCGTCGATGAACGGAAAAGCATAATCCAGGCCAGCAAGAACCTGATGAATAAATCTTTGAAATGTCTGACCGGCATTTTTGAGCCCCTCTCTCATCCTAGGAAACTCAAATAACCCAAATGGAGTTATTATAGCTGTTTTTTCGATGTGATTTTCATGCATTGGTATTTGTTGATATGCCCGGTTTAGGTCGACGGTGCTGAATATATTCATGCCATGAAGTTGATAGGTGAAATCTCTTAGACGAGGCACTGGATAGCGATCGGGTTTCGTGACTCCGTTCAGCCGTCGATAATGCCCACAGACTCGAATATCGCCGTTCTTTTTCGGTACGACGTGAAGCGGACTCGCCCATGGACTCTTGCTAGGTCTACACAGCTGTTGCTCCATCATGTGGTCGAACTCCTTTTTGACCGCAAGGTATCGATGAGGCGGCAGCGGGCGAGGTCGCGCGTGCACAGGAGGACCGCAGGTTTCGATATGGTGCTCGACGTTATGTTTTGGTGCATTCTTGGTAGAGTTTGGTCGAATTATGTCAGGGAATTCATTGAGAATATGATGATATTTCTGTTCCAAGTCAATGGTGCGTACAGTTGGCTCCGTGGATTTGCAAATTGAAGTTCTAACAGCCATGTTAGTTTTCTTATCAATGAGGCATCGTCCAGAAAGGTCGACGATCAGTTGATGGTGTTTGAGAAAATCAGCACCGATTATTGGCTTACTGACCGCTGCGATAATGAACTTCCACCGAAAAGGTCGTTTTAAATTAAAATCCAATTCCAACGTCTTCTCACCAAAAGTAGGTATTGATGTGTTATTCGCCGCATAAAGATTAAAAGAGGTTGGTTGGGAGCGGAGACCTCTAGGTTTAGGAATGACAGATATGTTTGCGCCTGTGTCAATAAGAAATCTAGATTTAGTAAATTTGTCTGTAAGAAATAGGCGGTGTGATGTGTCCCATGCGCTAGTTTCCGCCTCAGCCAACGCAGGAACTAGTTTTCCTTCTTTTCTTTCTTCTTATAGCTGCATGGAATAGTGCACTTAAAGGCAGTTTCTCCAAAACGTCGGTGGTAATAGCAAACGCCATCTGGTGGAAACTCGCGGTTGCTGTTACTTGGCATGCTCGCGCGTGAACGAGAGTAATAACGTGCGAACGGTGTAACGAATTCCGCGGCTGGGCGCTGACTACGACGGTACTGATTACGCTGTATTTTCAACTCTTCAACTTCTCGAACGAGACTATCTAATTTCTCTTCCAACGGCGTTTGTGAAGATATTTTGCAATTATCAGACGAGTTTGCTGACTGCTTCGATGTTGACGTTGAAATTACGGATAGTTCTGCACGTGTCTGCTCCAGAATTTTGTCGGCCATCAATGCGATATCATGCAGGGCTACGTTTGACATAATAGTATCGCTCGCTGCAACGACGGCTCGGACGGACGAAGGTAGGCGGTTGCACCACAGGATTCTCAGCGCTGCTTCGGAGACGTTGTCGGCAGCTAAAGTTTTCATACGGCGTAATAATTGCGACGGTTTCATATCACCTAGTTCCATTTCTGACAAAAGTCGCTGCAGATTACGATCCTTTGATTCCTCATAAACGGCAATCAATCTGTTTTTCAATGCTTCGAACTTTTTTGTTGTTGGTGGTTCTAGCAAAATGTCACTTATTTCATCAACATCTTGCCGTTCTAGTTGAGCTATTAGTAGTTCATATACTTGCTGGTCACTTTTCTTAAGCGGAGCGACGATGGCCTCAAATTGTATGAACCAAAGTCGTATTCTGTCGCGCCATAACGGTGGAATGCGAAAATTTGTTGCAATACCTGAGAGCTCATTATTCGGGTTAGCAAGTGCAGGTTTGAACGACTCGTCGTCTGAAGCCATGTTTTCCAAAAGATAGGTGCTGCTCTGAATGCGGGGTCACCACTTTAGGGGCTCTAATTAAAACATTAAATTAAAATTATGTTTTGATATTTTATTCACCAGAAACCAATTGAATGACATAAGAGATGACATATATTTTTTCTCTAGTGTCTTGACAGTACACGGCGAGGTGCCAGTAGCTACAAGGTTATTGTGAGATCTCTTATGGATTCTATTTAGCACCAAAAATAGGCTGCAATTCTCCTTTTGGTTCTATACTGGTGGCATAAGGGTTCTTGCCACCTATATAGCACTTAGTCATGGTGGTAAATTTCACTTAAGCATCTAATTAGATATGATATACGAGCTATTTAGACCCAATTGTGCTACTTGGGTTCGCAGTCAAGTGTTTCCACCTGATATCTATGGCGACGCATAATAAATGAGAGGTATAACGAAAAGATTTACTATCAATTCACAAAAAAACATTTCACAAATGGTAATTTGACGAATATACACTTCACAACTGCATCATTTCACAAACTCTTCATATCACACAAATAATAATTTAAAACAATATTTCACAATTTAGGTGTTTAACAAATTTGTCGTATTAAAAATTAGTATTTTTGAAAAACAGGGATACGTATATAAAATATATTATTTTTTATTTTATTTTTAAGTCTCATCTAGTATAGTGAAGCCAGTAGGCCATTATCCTCATCATCACTACGAAATACTGTATCCATTTCATGACCACTAAAAATATTACGTTAAATAAAAACAAAATTGCGATTTTCATTAAATCCATTTCGGGCCATCAAGGGCTTTCAGTTATTCAACTGCTTATTACTTTATAAAGTAAACAAACGTCGTTCGAATCAATTCCAATATTTTTTTCCTTTGATTGGAGCTATCACGGATTCCTCCGAATTTGTAATTAAAATCGGAGCTGAGATTTTATTTCGTATTTGAAAATTTTCGTTTGATGTTAGATTTCTTTTCATGGATAACGTCTTAAATAGGGGGTGTAGACTGAAATTGAATTATACAACGTGCTATAATTATACATATACATAAAAAAAGCTCAATTATGTAATGAAATAGAGAAACATTTTCAATAAACTACCGGAATCATTTAAACTCGAACCAAATTTCCAAAAATTTAAACAGGATTTGAGGGCCCTCCTAGTTCAGAAATATTACTAAGTATAGTACACAAGATTTCCTGCTTGAAGCCTATAAATTTCTATAAAACTAAACAACTAACATTTTTTTCTCAATTACTGTAATATACTGTAAAACTTGTCATTTCTCATGATTCTGTAATTGTTACAACAACAATTTTCAAGTCAAATCTAGGCTATGTAAATACTGTATCATTAGAAATTATTATCATACCTCGTATCTTCTATATTTTTTGCTGTAATTTTAATGTTAAACTTCTATTTAATATTCTAATTCTAATATTTAATGACTGAGTTGTAAACCATATTTATAAGATTGCTGTGCCCTTGCAGGGTTCATGTTCCTGGACCTATCAATAATATAAGACCTTATTGTACAACATGAAACGCAATAAACAAATTGAATTTGAATTTGAATTTGAACATTCAAAAATATAAACGGGCTTTGAATTATGTGACTTCAAAGACACGCAAATTTTAAGATTTATTTTTTAAGTCCAAAAGCCATTTTTTATATTGTCACAACATAGTGGCCCAAGTCGCAATGGAAACTGTCAAGAAACCAACGGTGCCTTGTCAGTAGACACTGCCACGCTGCCACTGCCATGCTGGCCCAAGACATGCTGTTTGAAGGGTATGTTGTAAGAACGAGTTAACACATTTAAAATTATTCTCGGAATCCTTAAAATTCCAAAAGACAATAATTGTATGACAACCATGTATTTAAACACACTTTTAGTTATTTTTACATACACATAATTGTTACCATTAGGGTTGATGACGTCACGGCACGCTCGCCATTTGTATGGAGCGTTTTCAGTTTTATCAGTGTTTTTTTGCTATTAGTGTAATATATTATTATTTAGTCTCGTATATACACTATATCCCAGTTAAAATTGGATCGATTAACATCCCCCCTATTATTTAACCTAAACACTTTTAGAATTAGGATTGTTATAATGCAAGTAGGTTGTTAGACAACAATGAAGCCATGAAACGTAATTTTTTTTTACAGTACTACTATATACTAAAAAAGTAATATATTATCAAGAAAATATAAGTGGGAAAAACGTAAATAGTCTGGCAACACTACCAGCGGAAACAGTTACGGCGCGATACCTCTCGATTAGCCATGCACCCCAAGCCATCACTTTCCCAAAGTAGTTTAAATGTTGCCAGCCTCGGCCATTCCCTATATTTAGGGGAAATATATTCGTAACTGCGTTATTTAGGGGCAGATTTATTTCATTCGCCCGACCGATGTCGTTTTTATAGAGATTGTAGTTTAACTGAATTTATGGTTGTATAGGTTTTGGTAATAAATGTTTTCGTGATGTATTAAGTTGAGCGATTTCAGTTAGTTGGGCAATAATCGATAAATTACGAAACCCGTAGTCGGGGGTCGTGGAATAGTTTGATAATTAGTTGGGGTCAGTTTCAGAAAGGTTGAGAAGGGGTGTTCTGAATAACAAATTCCTTTAAGACGTAGGTAACTACGGACACCTGAGGCCTAATTCGGTTAACGTTAAGATATTTTAACAATATACCATCAGTCATCAGTCATATGCCCGTATAAATCATAATGTTAGCCAGTTCAAAAACATCCCTAATAACTAAAATCTACTTGTATGTTAATTTTCACTTTTTGGGACACTGTAGACATTGGCACAAATAGTATATATACAATGAATGAATGAACGCGCCAGATCGCAAGTCTTAGTGAATATGCGATCTGGGACAATCATCTAAAGTTTCACGTCTTTCCTTTTTTTTTATATTATGGGACAATCATACAGTAAATTGAAGTAGTCCCAAACTAAGCAAAGCTTGTAATATGGGTACTAGACGACGATATACATACTATATAAATACATATATAGATAACATCCATGACCCTAGAACAAATATTCGAGTTCATCACACAAATATTTGCCTCGGCCGGGATTCGAACCCGGGACCGCCGGCTCAGTAGGCAGGTGTCTGCAAACTGCGCCAACCGCGTCATCCTTGGCCGGGAAGTGACATTTTCTCCCCGCAGTGCAGAAAATCCTACTTACAGTCTACGGTGACGAAAAATAACTTACTACAATCAAAAACGAACAAGCCAGAACTGCAAGAGTTCGTCGTGATTCATCCAATTTAAGTACATTTTAGTACTTTACATACGTATGATTGAAATGAATTATACCGCGTATATTAATTTGTTTGAGTTTCGGAGCTTTGGAAATTTTACGGCTCTTTTTTTCAATGTAGACTGGTAGTTCAAATAATAAAAATCCAAGTCTAACGGCATTTTGTGAGCCATTTTGGCAACATGACTTTTTCAAAGTAAAATAGCCTGCTGAATTCCATTCTGGATGTTGCCAAGTCGAATTTTGCCCCCCTCCCCCTATTTCCCCCCCTTTTACCTCAAAATATGTCCCTAATCACGGTTTTTACGGTTTTATACAAAAAGTATTACAGCTAGAAAAAAAATGTCAAAGACAAGAATGATCTTTATAAAATTTCCTATAACATGGTATATAAACTTTTTTAGTAGGCCTTAGGGTTTGTAAGTAATATCTTCCCAAACTTCATAGACTGGTAGAAAATTCTAAATATCGGCTTCCTTTACCGTCCTAACGGCATTTTGGGATCCATTTTGGCAACATGACTTCCGATGTAAAAAAGCCTGCTGAATTCGGTTCTGAATGTTGCCAAGCCGAATTTTGCCCCCCTCCCCCCATTTCCCCCCTTTTTGACCTCAAAATATGTCCCTAATCACGATTTTTACGGGTTTATACAAATAGTATTCCAGCTAGAACAAAAGTGTCAAAGAAAAGAATGATCTCTATAAAATTTACTATAACATAGTGTATAAACTTTTTTAGTAGGCCTTATGGTTTGTGAGCAATATCTTCCCGAACTTCATTATTTTCAAAAAAATTGATAAACATGGTCGAGGCAGTGAAATACACTTATTTTGGGATTATTGGTATCGCACAGGATCCAGCCGCTCTGCAGCTCTTCACGCTGACATCCAGTTGGCGTGCTGCTTATTATATGTCAAGACTTACGAGGCTTTCAGTCATAAGGAGTCGTCAGATTTACACGCAGAACTGTATCCAAGTCGGGCTACAAGCGACGTAGAAAATAAAAATGCTTTACTTCTAACCATGAAGTCATTCTAAATGCTCAGTTATACGCCACGCCGTTTCTGATGAATGATTCTTCTGATGATTTGAAGGTCGGGCCTTTGTTAATTATGACCTTAGCGCAGTTGCTGACCTGCTGTTGGTGAGCCTTTCGGAAACAAACTTCGTTACTTAGAGTCAGCCAAGCTGCTTAGCTTTTTTCTGTTGCAAGATCCTGGGTAACTGCATTTCTAAGGCACATTTCTGGAGAATCTGGCGTAGAACTGAGCAGTTTGAATGACTTCATGGTCAGAAGCAAAGCATTTTTATTTTCTACGTCCCTTTTAGCCCGACTTGGATACAGTTCTGCGTGTAAATCTGACGACTGCTTATGACTGAAAGCCTCGTGAGTCTTGACAGATAATAAGTAGCACGCCAACTGGATGTCAGCGTCAAGCGCTGCAGAGCGGCTGGATGCTGTGCGATACCAATAATCCCAAAATAAGTGTATTTCACTGCCTCGACCATGTTTATCAATTTTTTTTTTAAATAATGAAGTTCGGGAAGATATTGCTCAAAAACCATAAGGTCTACTAAAAAAAATTATACACCATGTTATAGTAAATTTTATAGAGATCATTCTTTTATTTGACACTTTTGTTCTAGCTGGAATACTATTTGTATAAACCCGTAAAAATCGTGATTAGGGACATATTTTGAGGTCAATAAGGGGGAAAATGGGGGGAGGGGGGCAAAATTCGGCTTGGCAACATTCAGAACCGAATTCAGTAGGCTTTTTTACATCGGAAAAGTCATGTTGCCAAAATGGATCCCAAAATGCCGTTAGGACGGTAAAGGAAGCCGATATTTAGAATTTTCTACCAGTCTATGAAGTTCGGGAAGATATTTCTCACAAACCATAAGGTCTACTAAAAAAGTTTATATATCATGTTATAGGAAATTTTATAGAAATCATTCTTGTCTTTGACACTTTTTTTCTAGCTGTAATACTTTTTGTATAAAACCGTAAAAACCGTGATTAGGGACATATTTTGAGGTAAAAGGGGGGGAAATAGGGGGAGGGGGGCAAAATTCGGCTTGGCAACATCCAGAATGGAATTCAGCAGGCTATTTTACTTCGAAAAAGTCATGTTGCCAAAATGGCTCACAAAATGCCGTTAGGACGGTAAAGGAAGCCGATATTTGGATTTTTCTACCAGTCTACTGTGCACATTCTCAATAAATAAATAAATATTAAGGGACAATCATACACAAATCGTCCTAGTCCCAAACTAAGCAAAGCTTGTACTATGGGTACTAGACGACAATATACATAATATATAAATACATATATAGATAACAAATATTTGCACAAATATTTGCCCCGGCCGGGATTCGAACCCGGGACCGCCGACTCAGTAGGCAGGTGTCTACAAACCGAGCCAAACGCGATGTCAAAGGTAGGTACATTTTTTTAATAAAAATAATGCGATTTCGCTACTGTGTCATCATCATCATCAACCCGTATCAGTCCACTGCTGGACAATACTTACATAATATATTTAAAGTAGTTTCTTAAAATGCCGCTATTTCAGTAGGTTCTGTTTTAAGTAGTTTCTAAAACAGACCCTACTGAAATAGCGGCATCAGAACCTTACAACATTCTTACCCATTCACTTTGCTTCAGATTGAGCGTCACAAAGGCACGGCAGTGGGTCATGTACATTATGTATTTGCTCTTTCTTTGTGACACAAATGGCACAAATACTGCTCATTTCCTTCCTACTTCATTTGTAAAGACACAAATTATGACGGAAGATATGTCTAATTTCACGTACTACCCGGTCAAGTTAACTATGCGCCTGTTATCTATGCCGACACATGCAAAGGAGATGCAAATTTAGCGCGAACGGATTGGCCAAGTTGCGATGTTCTAGGGATATCGCCACGTGTCAAGTAGGGACACGTCAAAAGTGACAGATGGCGAAATTATGGAGAGATCTCCAAAATTGCTCAAATTTCCCCTCTGGTTCTATGGAATACATAAATATTGACAGACAATTTTATTGATAGAGTAGATAGATGGTAGAGACTGTTAGCACGACTTGATACTGTATAAAAAAACCGGCCAAATGCGAGGCTGACTCGCGCACCAGGGGTTTCGTACGTATTCCCATCTTAACTGGCCGGGTTTAGTAAAGTTTGCACCTGGTATGTATAGCGCCGGATACAAATGAGGTTCAAAGTGAACGCAACCGGGTTCTCCAAATATGATTATCGAAAAGGACTTATTTTTTATGATTTAATTACAAAGGTATAGTATTGTAATTTTTCCGTATACTTGTATAATAAGATGGTATTACTTGTCAAAGTTCATAGTTCTATGAAAATATCCTATAAATTTTGATTCCCCTGAGAGCAACCTGAGAGTGTCGAGATATACGTTTTTTGCGGCATAAACGGCTGTATCTTATTTTTCGTTAACTTACAAGTTTAATTTTTTAAAGCTCCAAGGGTATTCTTGAGTATTTATATCGTTTTACGCGTTCCAGAGATAAATAGTCTTGACTGACGGACGGACAGACGGACAACATAGTGATCTTATAAGGGCTCCGTTTTTTTCTTTTCCTAACTAGTTATTGTGAGTGCACAAATTGCAAATATTAGCTACACTATCTATGAAACGATTCAAAATCAAATCATTTATTCTGTAATTAGGCCACAGGGGAACTACTAACACGTAAGCAGTTATTATACCACGCTAACGCTTTGTGAGTTCAGAAAACGTATGGTTGTTTCTTTATAGCATAAAAAAAAACAAATACTTTCATAATCATTCAATTGAAACTGGCAGTAAATAACTTTTCAGACACCAATAAAAAAACAAAATTGCAATGCATTCGCGACTTAATCCCCCGTCAAAAAACCGTTCGCGCCACGTAAAAGTTAAATTCCTCCCTTGGAGCTAATGCCCATAATCTTAGCAACTTTTAATAGGGGAGCCCGAATTTGACGTCCATTATTCAAGAAATATACCCCAAGGGTGGCCCGCCGACTGTGAAACTTTATTTCATTCGTGTGCTGTCATCGCGGCCATATTTTTTTGGTTCGTAAATACGTCGCCTCAAGAATTTACACATTGTGAATATAGTACATTGCTGCAGACGCCGGGAAAGAAGAGCTTTTCGGGTGAGTAGCTATAGACGGCCAAAACTGGATAGTGATACGAATCCGGCAAGATTTTTTCACGGCTAAGGCATGTATAGTGCTTTTCTGAAACATATGCAATGAAATAAAAACCAAAAAGCCAAACGGATCGGAACGGAAAGAATACGAACGGATGCGGCGACAACCAATCGTGTCCGGCAGTATGTCGACGCATACGATCGGACGGTAACAGCCGTTCGCAGCCGACAGGATATCGACGCACACGATCGGCACCGTACGGTTGCTTGCGAACGTATCCGCGCCCAGTCAAATAGTTTACGTTGACGTGTTGTAATTTTTGAAAACACGTACGCGGCGGTATCAACAGCCGAAAGGTTCCGATCGCATACGACGACAAGAGAACGGGGCCGTACGCAAGCGAACGGAGCCGATCGCGTGTCGCAGCATACTTTTGGTTACGATCACATGTCGCGGAACACGCCCGCGGTCAAGCTGTTGTGCGCAGCTTGGTAATGTAACTTCTAAACAGTACATATATGAGTTAGTATCGTTTTTTTACTAGCCTGTATGTGTGTCCCACTGCTGGGCAAAGGCCTCTCCCTCAGATCGTTATCGTTATCAGTATCGTTTAAAGACCATAAAATTCTTTCCGTTCCGATCCATTGCGGGGCGTTTGGTGGAAATAGTACTTTACGGAGATGCGACGACATTGCGCATCAGCGGCAGCGTTTTGGCATCTCCTTTAGGGTTCTAACTCGGTGTGGATGAGCGGTTGACGTTTGTATACAAGAGTACAGTCAACAATGAAACTTATTAAGCTTATTTATGATGATGTTAGTCAACTTTGTAATTTGAATACTGGTCTCCAAAATCTTTATAACATAGCATATCTTGCCATTCCGGGGCCAGTGGTGTTATAGAAAACAATATAAATAAAGTATTTTTTTTTATTGCTATGTTACTTTTTGTTCAGCGAAATGTGTACAAAATATACACGAAACCCAACTTAATAGTCTGACCACAAAGAGAAGAAATTAAAAAGTGTCAATACTGTAGTGCCGTCCCCGTTTTCTTAAATTGATTAGAAAGGGACGACACTACAGTATTGCCACTTTTTAATTTCTACTCTTTTTGGTCAGACTGTAAAGTGCCGTCAGCTTCTAATCAGCTGAAATCATCGGTTTGGATTGCAGTGCAGAGGGAGGGACATCCAGACGATAATGCACTATTTCCACAAGAAAGATATTGAAAGAATTATTTTTTGAGTCTGAATCTTACCTTTTTCCTGTAAACAATGGCATTATCTGTATTCTTTGTTAAACCGCAGAGTTGGCTACAGATAGATACAGATACTTTATTGGTAAAATGGTATTTTTTTGGCTCGTAAAATTAAACACAATACATATCAAGCAATACATAATCAGGTGCAAGCTTAACTTAATCCGGCCAGTTAACCGACATCGGGTAAAATACTAAGTGTTTGTACGGAACCCTCGGTGGAGTCCGACCTGCACTTGACCGGTTTTTATGTTTTATTTTTTATATCCGCAGTAGATAGGTATTATAAACTGTGGTAGGTATGTAAGCAAACTCGAATCATTAATCCACAGCTTTGAAAAAATAGACGATGGAATTCAATGGCCGAATTCCCTCCCAGGATAGCTGTAAATATTTTTTATTCGCTTTCAAAGCTTTACGGTCAATAGAACATTTTTTGTAACCAGTTAAATTTAGTACATTTTTTTTACATCCCCACTGCATTCCATTTTTATTTCAGTTTCTAAAACGCGGAAGGTATATTTTATTGGATTTGCTAATTTTATCGTAACGTTTTAGAGAGTGCCGGGTCTTGAGAATTTTGCCCGTTCTCGAGCATAATTTAATCAAACATCGCTAACAAGAAGATGGAAATTTTAAAGTAAATGTCAAACTACTTAGGATGGTTTTAAGATGGTTACTTTTAAATAATTATTTGGTTATAATCGACGGAAAATTTAGAGTAAGTATTAATAATAAATAGATTTACGGATTAGCAGATTCTCATTTTCATAATTTTGTTATAATGAAAAAATAGGTAATGAACGAGCCAGACCTGGTATAAATACTATTCAAAATGCTGTTTTTAGGGTTCCGTACCCAAAGGGTAAAAACGGGACCCTATTACTGAGACTTCGCTGTCCGTCCGTCCGTCCGTCCGTCTGTCACCAGGCTGTATCTCAAGAACGGTGATAGCTAGACAGTTGAAATTTTCACAGATGATGTATTTCTATTGCCGCTATACCAACAAATCATCATAAACTTAAGAGCTAGGCTCTTGTCGATGGAGCAATTTCCAATTTTCTCTATTTTGAGCTTTCTCCTTGACGGCCTGGTACGATACGACGTTCACCTTTTCCTTTATTTGGTCCATATAAGCTCTTCTTGGTCTTCCTCTTTTCCTCCTTCCTTCAATTTTTCCTTCCATAATAGTTTTTAGATATTCATCGTGCCGTAACAGGTGTCCAATCATTTTCCCTCTGCGATTTTCGGTAGTTTTTCAAAGACACCTGTCCTCATTCACCATGCTGAGCACCTCTTCGTTTGACCTCTTCTCAGTCCAGCTAACCTTCTCCATTCGTCGCCAGCACCACATTTCAAAAGCCTCCAGTTTTTCTCTATCTCTTTGTGTCATTGTCCACGTTTCGCTTCCGTACAATGCTATGCTCCAGATGTACACTTTTATGAGCTTTTTCCGTATATGACGGGCTATTCTGGATTTAAATAGACATTTCTTCGCATTGAAAGCTTTTTTGCCATTGCTATTCTGGTGATTATGTCTGGTGTGCATCTGGATTCATCTGTTATAATACTACCAAGGTATTAACAACAAATACTAAAAATAAAAATAAAAAATATTTAAGGGGGGCTCCCAAACAACAAACTTGTTATAGATTATGGTACATAACCCTTCATGCGCGAGTCGGACTCGCACTTGCCCAATTTTATACAAATTAAGAGTTTTCAGATTTCCTCTCTTATCTATACTGCAAGACCTTGTTTATTGCCTAATTGTTTTCATGTCAATGGACATTACCAGGTATCGAGTCCCGTGTCTTGACAGACAGACCGACAACCAGACTGATCCTGTACAGCTTCTGTTTTTCCTTTTGAGGTACAAAACCCTAAAAAGGGGTATTCTCCAAAATATCTTTTACATAACGTGGACCATAAGGTGGACCGACGAACTGATGAGGGCGGCGCAAGACACATCGTTGTGGAGGCCTTTGTTCAGCAGTGAACGTCTAGCGGCTGATAGGATGATCTCTTACTAACACAGTATCAAAAAATTACGTTATTTTTTTGATACTGTCCATGAATTCCATGATGCTAGAACGCCATTTTTTTGGCGATTGGAGCTGGCCCATAGATGCTGCATCGCCCTGTTAAGATTTTTACTGACATAATGACCCTAATGACCCTCTTTATAGAAAACTGATTACATATAGCTATACTACTACTGCCGGATTACATATAGGGAGGCCGGATAGTGATAAAAAGCCGGCAAGTCCTTTTCATGGCGTGGCATGTATAGTGCTTTTCTCAAACATATGCAATGAAGTAAAAAAATACACCACCCAAAAAAAAAACAGCTGTTTAGCCTGATCATGAACACAGACGCCATCTTTAAAAAAAATTACTTTCCGACTTAGGCCTTAAATTTTGCACGAAATTCCTTTACAGTCTCGAGTTATTCCGCCCTAAACGTGATACTTCAAAGCCTGTCATAACACGTTATGGCGACATTTCATTGAATGTTTGAGAAAAAAACACATTTTCTACCAAACACCTCCAAAATATTTAAAATTCAACGAAAACTCCGAGACGCGCTCTTTAAAATTCTCCCCACATTCCTATCCGTTAACGTTAATTCGGGCACTTGGGCGACAAATCCGTTTATGATTGGCTCTAAAAAAGTCATCGGGACTGCTATTGGATGAATCAATTTTCTGCGTCATCGAGGGCCGAATTAATGGGGTGGGCCGTGCTGAGCCGTGAGATTAGATGGGCAACAGATTCTGTGACTAGATTCTGTTTTAGTTTGACGATAGTGGGTATTGGATTTTTGTTGTAGGGAAAACGTATTTGTTGTCTTTTGACTTAATATTGTTACGAGTGGACCAACTTTTTTCTTGTTACTTGTGGCCCGTGCCCCAGTGGACAATAGATTAAACTTCTTAGTAAAGTGTTGATAATTTATATTACTAGTAATGTCAGGAGATGGTCTTTATGGGCTAATAACCGTTGCTATTACAACGTTTGTGGTAAGTATTATTATTTACCAAACATTTTGTGCTGAAATCGTATTTTTAAACGTGGCCCATGGGACATAACCATGGCATTAAGCAACAGAAGAAAAATATTGAGCCACGAGCATCTTGAATGCGATTGCTTTTCATGTATGCCTACAATGAGGACGAGGGATTTAAAAATGCCTCTGCACTTTAAACTTAAAAATTACGAACATACACAACATTATACACAGGTAGTTACTATATTATGCTAAACTTTATAACTACACAACTTATATGTGTCAAATTTTCATCAATGGATGGAATGGAATGGATGTTAACGTTTCTAACATGATTTTTATTTACCTTTTTGATCCTTATAATAATGATTGATGATCTGGCTTACCTGAAATTAAAATAATAAACATTTAGTAATGAAGACTTTTTAACAAAGATCACAAAACATAATTAATTACTCACACACATAATATGACAACTTAATAAAAAGAACAACATACACACAGCTAGTGTAATAAGATCAGCTATTGAAATGGTCTTCGGGTTTTTACTTATACCACATGTTCTTAATGGGGACAAAATAAGCAGCTGAAATAAAAATGCAATATTATGTACCTATTTCCATGGCCTAGAAATAGCTTAATTAGATCTCAAATCCCGATCTCTAATAGTTATACATTTTGATTATGAGTTACGAATCAGACCTGTCAATTGAAATTCCACAATTCGAATCGAATAAACGAAATGACCTTAATACCCTGTGTCAGCTAAAAATCTAAATAAACCTTTCCAGAGTATACAATAACCCAAAAAATTGCCACACGATATATCGCCGCGATCTGTCGCTGAAGTGCCACTGCAAGTTATAAAGCCGTTAAAATACATTTCCTGCACAAGAGCAATTACCAACCGCGCATTCCATTTTCCCGGCCGCTAGAATCCCGGCTCTCATGAGAAGGAATAAAGTTGATGTGGCAATTTTGTGAGTGGATCGTATGTGAGGTTCGGAAAGCGATTTTGATTTTGTCGAATGCGCTTTACCGGGTTGAGGGAATTGAATTTTAACGAGTACCGTCACTGCACCGTCAATATGATTCTTTGTGATATATTCCAGCATTTAAGGTAACACGCGAGCGTTGCTTTTGTGTGCGAATGGAGTATCGGGGAATAGCGAAAAGTAACTGTTACTGTCATTCATATGTATATTACTGGTGTATTATGTTAATAGAAGTACTTGGCACAGTATTGCGTCAAAACATAATGTAATGCTGTCGTAAAGTGAAACGTTACGCCACTGTGACGTGGGACTACGTAATCCAACGTACAAATTTGCAGCACGACGATGCAACATGTTTTGACTCTGTCATCTCCCTTCCATCCTATATGCAGGTTACGTTTGAGAGCAAATTAGTTTGTCGTATTTTTTTTATACTATGACAGTGACAAACAAGCATGCGGTCCGCCTGATGTGAAGCAGTTTCTGCCATCTATGGACGCTTGCGATGTCAAGAGCACGCGCGTGGCCAACCATCATAATTAAAACTTATTGAACCGGGTCTATCGCGTCATTTTTTATTTAACTTCACTGCCCGATGTTTCGTTTCTATTTACTCCTCACTTGAATAATTGAATTCATTACTGAAATATGAATTTGGATCTCGTATTAACTGGCCGCTATCAAGATTAAATTTTCATAGATGTATGATTTCCATTTAAACCCTAGGGGGTAAAAGTACCATTTCAGCCCCGGTTCACGAAGGTAAAAAAACTTACTTTTTGAGCAGATGTGAAAAAAATCTCAAGTGGAATTAAATGAAGAACTAATGCAGCTTTCAATAAAAATGCAAGCGCCCAAAAGAACGCCAAAGAAATTCAAATTGAATATCTTGTGTATAATTCCTCAACTAAATTGAATTACGTAAAGTTAGAAGAAGGCGAATGAACTAAAAGTGTAATGCACCTTTAATAATAATAATAATAAGTTTATTCAATACAAAACCTTATCACTAATGTTCATCCTCTGCCAAACCACAAGGCGGTTTATTGGCAGTTGAGGCTCCATATTTTTAACTATTAAGTACATACTTGCTAACTACACTACTCTTCTATACTTAATAATTTGAGCGACTAAAAAGAATATTAAAAGAAAGAATACTGATAGTTTTCTTTATGCTGTGGACAGGCACAGAAGCGGAGCGGAGATGTGTCAAATGGACCAATCACATTTCTTAGATTAACCCCGGCCAACACAATCTGAATTCCGATCCGGTTTCCCAACGGAATGACGTCAGAAAGTGTCTCTGTCCCTGTCGGTCATATGGCAAAGTCTCGCTTGCCGACGCGCGTAGTCATTCCGATCTGAAAACGGATCGGAATTCAGACTGTGTAAGGCCGGCCTTAAATGGACTTTTTTGTGTACGAGTATCTTATAGAATCTTTTTATCGATTCTATTTTTTTGTGGAAATAATACATTTTTATTTTTATAAATATTGACGACAAAAATATACAAAGGTAAATTATGAAACAAAAATTCAATAAGTATCTACTTAGATTGTGGTAGATCGCATTAAATTTTTCTTTCATAATTTATTTTTGTGTTACTTTTTTGTGCTTCACAAAGAAAGTTTCCCTTAGCATTGAATATCCTGTGTATATAATTATAATTCTATCAATTTCGTGTGTGTCGACTTAACATTATCGACTTAACATTATTTATGATTATTTTTCAGTTGCATAAAATCGTACATTTTAATCCATTTTCACAGTCTTTAGTAAACTAATTCCTGAATTTTGGTTTAATTAAGTACGTCTTTTTCTGTAAATTATGAACTCTTCAGAAGGGGTAAGTAATATAAGATATAAGAACTTATACTATAATATTCATATTATATACGCTCATATTTTATAAGCTTGTTTTGTATACCGTTCAAGGTGTATAACGAACGTTAGATATAACATCAAAATATCTATTTTTGTTAAGTATAACGTTATTTAAGTATAATATCATTGTATATAACGATCATAACGTATAACGTTCATAATATCTCAGATTTATAATGTATATTATTCAATACATCTAACACCAAAATGCATAATGCTCGTATAGAATAACCGCCTGCACATCAATTGTGTACATACTTATGCAATAGTTCGCTGTAAAATTTTAATATGTGTAGGTACCTCCATGCAAGCAAGCATTTTGACGCTCCGCTCGCTTCACTCGCTCCGCTATCCATGGTCATAAAACAAACCTAACCTAACCTACAGTTTTCGGTTTTTGACCCATATTCCATTTTGTCGCAGTTCTTCCAAACGGTATACTCTTACTTGCCAGAATTTCATCTGCCATTATCAATTGTGAACATACGTATGCAAAAGTTCGCTGTTAAATTTTAATGTAGGTACCTCCATGCAAACAAGCATTTTGACGCTCCGCTCGCTTTGCTCGCTCCGCTATCCATGGTCATAAAACAAACCTAACCTAACCTACAGTTTTCGGTTTTTGACCCATATTCCATTTTAGGGGCATAGGGGTAGCAGTTATAACATATTTAGTATATCATACGCTACTATATTTTCTAATCATTATACTAAAAGAAAGTATATACTATGATCGATATACGTTATGTATGTTATATCAACTGAATTTAGAGTATTTGAGTGTTATATAAAAAATCATTCTACAACATGAGTATTATTCTAATTGACCGTTATTCCTAATAAAAATATTGATTTTGATGTTATATCAAAAGTTTATTATATCTTGTGAACGTTATTAATATGAAATTATATATTATGTAGTTATATCTCATGGGACGCACCCCTTCAGAAGAACTATTTTAGCATCACTTAAATTAAAACCTTCACTGAATTGTGGTTACTTGATCTTAAAATATGTTTGTTCATCAAACCCACATTTCAAGTTCTAAAACAAGTGGACTAAATTAGTTAAATAACCCATTGACGGTTCATGTCTGTTATTTGAGACAGGGAACCGTTATTGGGCTCCATATAAAATACCGTTATTCAATTACGGTTTTTCGCTAACGTCAAATATCTATATTGAAATTCTATTTAATATCATTCGAAAAAATGTGAAATTAGAAAGATATTTTAATTTTAATGGATGCCGGAGTCGATCCCTGATTTGAGAGAACTAAAGTGATCTTCATGTTTAAAAAAGGCTCTTGGGCTTAATTAGACGTTTTAATGAGATCTTCCCAAAATATCATCACGATAATATTATAGTAGAAGCTTTTTATAGATTCTGTTTATAATGTTGAAATATCATATTATTAAAAATGTAATGTGATCTAATGCAATGTAAGCAGGACTCGAACCTGCGACCCTACGTAGGTAGTGCTCTCCCAACATCACATCGTTATGTCAATCACACCAATTAATCTTTGATTTCAAATATACGTTGTCTATACTAGAGCGCCGTCATGTTATTTTTTTTGTAAATGTTTAAGTAAATCACATTTACAGTAGGTAATTTTTCTTTCATAATTTACCTTTGTATCAATATTTACAGTTATCATATTATTATGTTTACTTTATGTCACATAAAATATCTGCACGGGCACTGCTCATATGTTGCGATATAGCAAATTTAGAAGTAATAAATAAAACTAAATTCAAAATTTAAATACCCCCGATTCAAGCAAACATAGCCGAAAATCATCTCAACAGACAACAGGCTTTCGATTTAAAAAACGCATTCAATTCGGCCCATCCGTTGGGGAGCTACCATGCCACACAGATACACATGTTATTATATTATAATACCCCTTTTATTTGTAGCGGTTTTAAAAGAGCCTGTTAAAAACTCAAGTTTTCTTTCTTTTCATGCACACGAATATCTCGGCGAAATCTGTTTCCACGTAAAACGTAGTCCTAGTACTACAATTAAACTGAACGGTTCTACAAACTGACCGCACGTCATTTCAAACAGCCGCTGGCCTCGATCAATTCAGAATCGCCATGTTGCATTTTCGCTTTTTTTCAATTTTTCCGCTTTTCGTTTTGCTTTTTTCGCGTACGTCATCGGAGCCTGTCTTTCAGTTTTTCCAATGAAAGTAATTTTCATTGTCATGTTGTTCGTTAGTGATATCATCGTTCAGATTTCTCGCTATCGGAAGTGTGAATTGTTCTTGCATATATCACGTTTGTAGCGTGACTTTTTACGATTCGATTTATTATTGTTTATAAAATGAAAAATTGTTATTTGATTTTTTAGCAGGATTACTTCTATTTTGTTTCTCAGAGGATTTACAAAATTTGTCAACAATTACTGGTAAATAGAAGAAAGGGTTTTTGATTTGTCACAATGTGTCTTAATATTTGTATAGAATCTTTAATTTCGATCCTTATTTGTAAGTGGTAATACCGAATTTTTATTTTTATAAATAATGACACAAAGGTAAATTAAGAAAGAAAAATTGAATGCGATGTACTACAATCTAAGCAGGATTTGAACCTGCGACCTCTGCGTTTCCGGCGCATTGCTCTTCCAACTGAGCTATCAGATCGCTACGTCAATCACACCAAATCTTTCATCCCATTATTCGTTACGCTACTGGAGCGCTCTCTGCGTCATATATGTTTGAAATGCTTATGCGCATTAGCCATACCCTAGGATGTGCGCTTTACACGCACGATCCCCAATCGCCATTGCTTTACAGCAAATGTGAAGACTGCTAGAGAGATGGCGCTGTTCTAAATATTTGTATAGAATCTTTTTTCGATCCTTATTTTTATGTGGTAATACCACATTTTTATTTTTATATATAATGACACAAAGGTAAATAAGAAAGAAAAATTGAATGCGATGTACTACAATCTAAGCAGGATTTGAACCTGCGACCTCTGCGTTTCCGGCGCACTACTCTTCAAACATATATGACGCAGAGAGCGCTCCAGTAGCGTAACGAATTATGGGATGAAAAATTTGGTGTTATTGACGTAGCGATCTGATAGCTCAGTTGGAAGAGCAATGCGCCGGAAACGCAGAGGTCGCAGGTTCAAATCCTGCATAGATTGTAGTACATCGCATTCAATTTTTCTTTCTTAATTTACCTTTGTGTCATTATTTATAAAAATAAAAATGTGGTATTACCACATACAAATAAGGATCGAAAAAAAGATTCTACACAAATATTTAGAACAGCGCCATCTCTCTAGCAGTCTTCACACTTGCTGTAAAGCAATGGGGATTGGGGATCGTGCGTGTAAAGCGCACATCCTAGGGTATGGCTAATGCGCATAAGTTTTTGAGTCCGCCCGTCCTGTGCTTAATGTGCAATCACCTAGTCATGTAAGTAGAACAGTTGTGTACTCAGACCAGATTGGATCAGGAATGGGTTCAATGTTAGGTAACAAACTCAGTCAAAAAGTGTCAAATTTCTGTTATCCTAACATAAGTATGAGTAAATTTTGTCAATATCTTTCAAAGGGAAGCTTTGATGACAGGACTACATTAGTCATTATGGTAGGAAGTAGTCATAATGTAGATAAGTCTAGTATAGATAAATTAATATCAACAATAAATGATATTGAAATATCTGGCATAGGAAAAATCATACTGTGTGCACTACCATACTCACAGAATTTGCCATATTACTATAACAATAGAATAGCACACCTTAACTCCATATTATACAATGCTATATGTTTCAATAAAAAGCTGCATTTCTTTGACATAAATAAATTCATCAAGCGCTTCAAATTGACCTCTGAAAAGACAACTATGCCTAAGAAATGTATTCTTACACTAGTGGATCTTTTAGCTTTTAACATAGAGCCAAATAGATTTTATACCTCAGTTAGTGGGCTCAAGCATGTCTGCAGTGGAAATACACCTTTGTCTGATTTAAACTAGATTGTAAGACAGCGGAAACATCTCTGAATATTAACATTGTTCACCAGAATATTCAGGGTTTTTCCAGCAAGGAATTAGAAATAGGCTTATTTTTAGATAATAAGAATATTCAAGTTATGTGTATTACTGAGCATTGGCTGAGACAAGAACAGCTGATTTTTGATTTTGTTAATTTTAAATTAGTGAGCTGTTTTACTAGAAAATTTTCCATTCATGGTGGTTCTCTTATTATTGTTAAAAATTCCTTAAAATCCAAAGAACGAGAAGATATTGTAAATTTTTCAATAGAACGAGTCATAGAAATTGCTTGTGTAGAATTAGAGAATTACTCGTATGTAATTATATGTGTTTACCGACCACCGGCAACTGATTTTCATTCATTTGAATCATCTATGGAAAATGTTTTAAAAATAGCATGTAAAGGTAAAAAACATGTTATAGTTTGTGGAGACTTTAATGTTAATTTACTTGAAATGACCAGTGATACTGTTAAGCTGTTAAGTTTGTTCCAATCTTTTCATTTGGTCAATATGTTCCTGGAGCCTACTGTAATGGCATGCATTAATTGAACTATAATAAAGTTATAAGCATCTAAAAACTTCGCCCAGAAATTGATTCGTAGAAATGTTACTGGCTAGGTTCTCACATAAAAACAACCATAAATTTAAATTCTTTCTAAGTAATAAATTTAGAAAGCTGACCGACGCTAGCGTTAACTAATAAATACTTAAAGTCCTTTGTCTAATATTGCATGGAGACATTAAGAAAACATCCCAGTTACACTTTACGATTTGCACATGTTAAAAACAATTAACCGAAGGTCTAAAAAGCACAAGATTTTGAAGTGTTGTTTTCTGGTACGCAACAAACAACTTCATAACAAAAGGACTAGGGCGCATTCATAAAAGCACAATCTACATTCCGAAAAACAAATGTTTTCAGATAGTTCGTGGCATTATTTTTTCTACATCTTGATGTGGCAGTACTTCTGACAAGGACAGCACGAGCATTCTAACGAGATGAGATGATCTCGTGCGAGGGAACGAGATGGCGCATCATATAAGAAAGGGACGGAGCGAGTCTACGCCCAGAGAGAAGCGGGGCAGTCAGCAGCGCCGGGGTGGGTGCGCGTGCGCTGGGAGATACACATCGCGGAGTCTTATTTTGTTATGTTTAAGGCTTAATTTTATATAAATATAATTAGAAGTAATTGTTGGGGATTGGGGGTTGAGGTTGAATATTATCAAGGAGGAAGGGTATTCACTTCTCGGGGAAGAGCTGGAGGCGCCGGTAGTCTACATGGGGTTTTCGAGTAGCAGAAACAAGCAGTCTATTTTGTTGTTGTTTTGTTTGTTAATGGAGTGCAGTAATAAAGTATTAATATAGTAAAATCAGTGAACTGCAGAGAGCTCAGTACAAAGCTAAGTACATTATTAATCTCTGGTCATGAATATTTGGAAATCTACTCGTAATTTGTTTAATTAACACTATTTAACGTACATTTTAGTACTTGGCTACTTACATCAATCAAGTGCTAAGTGATGTTATTAATTTTGGTACCTATTTAATTAATGGAAACACTCCAAATAACCATGACCAAACCTCCCATTCAACTTGTGTTGTTATTATGTTTGGTGTTATTCAGTTATTCTGAGAGGTTCGACTCCTTGACGAAATATAAACAATTTTCTCTTTATTTCTTTAAATTGAGAGCTATTGATTAAACCTAAACGCCGAGTTCGATTCTCGTCGATTTGTATAATTATGTCACAAGTATTACAGTTATTGTGTTTATTATTATGGCATTACAAAGAGTGTTGGGCATTGATAAATTTCATATGAGAGAAGGTGTATGAAATACTGATATAATGTTAGTAGAAAAAGTAGCCGGGTTCGAGGCCCGTTGACATTTTGATTTTAGAATTTATCTGGGAGATAAATTCAATTACTTAATGTTATAATTTAATACTCGTAGATAATTGTATCGGAATTCGAGGTCCGTTGTTATTTTACTTTGGGAATTTATCTGAGATATAAATCGATACACTATTGTCTTATATGCGCAAGCGCATCGATGACCTTACTAAATGTTAAGACAGAAGCCCTTAAATTATTTAATAATTTATATCTTGTCCTATTATTGCCACTACAATTACAATGGTGTGTGAAATTGGTATTATACTTAATTACTAAGTATGGCTTATTTATGTGTTTAAGTGTTGGAAATCTCATTCGTTCAACAGATTATAAAACCGTGTGGTTATAATTATAATTCTGTAACATCCTATATTGGTTAGGATCTGATTATATTTTGGTTATTGGTTAATTTTGAATTGGGATGCTTTATTTATTTAGTGTAAAACACGAGCATCAAGAGTTTTTCTTTAGCCTGCTTTGTTTTCTCTTGATTTACTGATTTGTTTGGCTCTAGGAACTAAATGCAGGCCTTGAATAAGATAAAGTTATGTATCTTATTCGAGAAATTAGTCAAAGTTTCGATTAAATACTATTATTACAAATCAACTGGAGTTATGGTACAATAAATATAATTTTAACTCCTCTCTGAATTTTATTTATAGCATTATTTAGGTTCCCTCTTATTATTAATTTCTGGTAAGCAGCGAGTATGTGAGTATGCTTTCGCTTCGACTATTTGTCATTAAACTTCAGGTTTAACTTCATCATTCAAATTAGTAGGTAGGGTTTGATTGGTAGCTATCAGATGCCATCACACTACCCGGGTAGGTGTAACTAGTAAAACCTGTTTAGATAATATTTTTTGTGATTGTGATTACTTAGAAAAGGAAATATTTAAGTGTTTTAATTCAGATCATAGAGGGCAGAAAGCTTCTTTTCCTAACACTTTACAGGAAACACTACAACCACAAACTATAACATGCAGACCCATAACTAGTTATCGTTTGGAATCATTCAAAAATGAAATTCAGAATGATCTTTGTATGTTACCTCTTTCATGTAATGACTTAAATAGTACTTACAAAGATTTATTTGGTATAATAATGGATCAATTTAATACACATTTCAAAAAGAAAACTATTTCTGGGTCGACTACAAAAACAAAGTTTAGTGAATGGGCTACTGTAGGTATTCATAGAAGCAGAACCATTCTTTATGAACTGTATGCAGAGAAGGAAGTGAACAAGGACGCAGATTTTTTAAACTATGTTAAGAACTATTCAAAATTGTTTAAGCAAGTGTGCATAGCCGCAAAAGCAAATTATATTAGTTCTAAAGTCAAAATGTCGGACAACAAAGTAAAAACTATTTGGAATGTTATTAACAGAGAAACTGGTAAATCCAAAACTCGCAATTGCCAAGTCAACATTGTCAGTGAAAACGGGCAGACTATGTCAAATCATGATGTTGCCTCGGCATTCGAGGATTATTTTTCCAACATTGCAGTTAATACCACAAAATGTTTAAAATCATCTGCGTCCGAAGCCCATACCTTACTTTGTGCTAATTGTAAGAAATGTGATGTTGAGTTTCAATTTAGTCCAGTAAATACAGTAGATGTTATTAAAACATTTAAATCACTAAATTTAAAGAAAACAGAGGATTTATGGGGAGCATCAGTAAAAATAATTAATCATATCATAGATTCAATTGCGCCTTACCTAGCTTTGATTTACAATAGTTGCGTAGCAGAGGGAGTTTTCCTAAATCTTATGAAAATTAGTAAAGTCATACCTCTTTTTAAATCGGGTGATTTGAGTGATCTGACTAATTTCCGTCCGATATCTATACTACCTGTTTTAAGTAAAGTTTTCGAAAAATTAATGTTGAAAGATCTACTAGGACACTTCAATAGAAATTAATTACTCTCTAGTAAACAGTTCGGTTTCACAAGGGGACGTTCCACGACTGATGCAGCATCTGTACTTATTAAACACATTTATGACAGCTGGGAGGAATCTTGTGATGCAATTGGGATCTTCTGCGACCTTTCTAAGGCATTCGACTGCGTTCATCCTGGAACACTCATTTTGAAATTAGAACATTATGGTCTGTCTTCAAATGCTTTAAGCCTTATGTCTTCATATCTCAGTGATAGAATGCAAACAGTGGATGTAAATGGAACCCAGTCCAATGGAGCTATAGTTAAGCTAGGAGTGCCACAGGGCTCTATTTTAGGTCTATTTCTATTTTTGGTTTATATAAATGACTTACTATCTATAGTAGATAATCTTTGTAATATAGTACTATTTGCTGACGGACGATACATCATTAATTTTCAAAGTTCACCGGAAATCAACCGACTATGCGGAAATTAATGGCACACTAGAGAAAGTACTTAACTGGTTTACTACTAATAATCTTCTATTAAATGCCAAGAAGACTAAATGTGTTAGATTTGCTTTACCGAATGTTACGGCGGTAGATTCTACTATATTACTAAATGGTGAATGTTTAGAAATAGTGAATAAGGCATTATTCTTAGGTATAACATTGGACAGTAATTTGCAATGGGGTCCACATATAGCAGTGCTTGCAGGTAAATTAAGTTCAGCGGCGTACGCCGTTAGGAAAATCAGACAATTGAGTAATGTTGATACAGCTCGCTTAGTGTATCATAGTTATTTTCATAGTGTCATGTCATATGGTATTCTGGTTTGGGGCAAAGCAGCTGACATTCAGACTATATTTGTGCTACAAAAAAGAGCCATTCGTTCTATATATAACCTAAATTCTCGTGACTCCTTAAGAGACATTTTCAAAGATATAAGCATCTTAACCGTAGCGTCCCAATATATTTATGAGAATATTATGTAATGTGAAGGTTGTACTTCACTATCGGTGCTAATCGGCCACCGACATAAAAAATAAAGTCATTTTTATATTTAGAATAAGACGTGTGACATCCGTCAATGAAATAAAATGTATAGTGAGTCTTTCTTTAGCCTCCGGGCAATAAACACGTGATAGTACCTCTGCTCTTTTAATTAACTCCATCTGAGCCCCCCCCGTACATGTGGTGGAGGTGCGGGGTAATATAATTTAATTTATTTATTTCTTTCCACTATATATTAGCTGCATTTCTAAGATATTACTAAAGGAAGCTAAGTTTTTAATTACTTGCACTATAAATTTATTGCACTTTGAATTTATTGCACTTTCAATACCTTTACTTGAAATAATTTTAACTTATTACTTTCACAGAATTCCAATAATTAATTATAACACTTTGCTTCCAGCATTTTGATGGTTACACTTGTGTTAATAGTCTTTTATTTTCATGTATTACACTGTGGAGGCCAGCCAGGGCTGTCCCAGCTCCCTGGGATTTCAGCTACTGGGATGTCTGAATGCAGCACGCATTCTACATCCAGGCGGCGGCAGGAGCGTGGGATCTTGGCATGACGAGCCAAGGATCACACGGCACCCTGCATCAGGCCGATGCAGACTGAAGATTTTATTTTATTGCTGTAATAAATAAATAATTTTATTAATTTTCACTAGGAGTTAGGTAGGATTTTAATAAAAATAACTTTCGTTTCGTGTTTTATTAATAATTGATTTTTCGACAGTGACATAGCGTTTGACATTGACATGTCGATATGACGTGTACCGCCATGGTCTATGGTCGTAAAATCAATTATGAGGTTATAATTGGAGTTTACTCCTTAAGAATCGATTTTCATATATATAAGCCCGGGGTATGAAAAATATGGGGTATAAAATCGAACGTATCTACCGTGCTAATTTAAAAAGTCGTATCTCAGTATACGATTGGGGTAAAAATACGATTTCTTAATTTAGCAGGTTATGCGTTATATTATTAATTAAACATACCCTGGACTAAAATTTGTTAGGCAACCCATATGCAATACATTTATTGACATATTAAATTAAATATAAAATACATTTCATCAAATAAACATCTCGGTGAAGGTCGTTTTATATCGGGATCCTATACTATAGATATTTGTTTATTGGTGAGTTTTGGTTGTCAACCGATATTATACAGGGTGACCCATTTAGATCGGTCTTCCACCTGTATAATCATTATGTGCAAAAACGTATTGAGTATTGAGTATATATTTTACTAGCGACCCGCCCCGGCTTCGCACGGGTGTAATGCTGATAAATGATGCATGTATTATACATATAAACCTTCCTCTTGAATCATTCTATCTATAAAAAAAAACCGCTTCAAAATCCGTTGCGTAGTTTTAAAGATTTAAGCATACAAAGGGACATAGGGACAGAGAAAGCGACTTTGTTTTATACTATGTAGTGATAATCGTTCTTAAGGCCAGGCGCGCACCACGATTTTAGTCACGCGATAATTTTGTCGCATAAATGCAAGATATGGGTTTATATGAGAGTGCGCGCACCACGACTTTCATAAACCCATAAGTACGCTTATTTCTGCGACAAAATTATGGCGCGACTAAAAAAAAATCGTGGTGCGCGCCTGGCCTGAAGAGTAAACTCCAGTCGTGCGTCGGAGCTGACACACACACTTTTTTATTTTTTATTTAGGATTGGTAAAAATATTTGGAATAAATTAGAAATATTTATTCCAGATATTTATTTAGGATAAAAGGTATTGGTTCGATGGTACAGTTTTCTGGGGCATATTTAATATATATGCGCCAGGAATCTAATATAAAGGTAGTGGTAAATGGGTGTCATTATTTGATAGTCCTGTATGGATGTTTGAAGCGAGTGTCATAGACAATGTTTTCAAGCATCTATTATAAGGGCAGTGACATACCGCGGTACAATTGTTTGGAGCATGCGACGTGTGTCATGTGTCATACTCCAGGCAGTTAAGGTGGGATCATTCGAGGCGATTTCATTGGGTAATTTATTTAGGCCGGTGTTACACCAGGCGATTAAATTGTTAAAGCCTGTCATTTTTAATATTGTATCGAATGGTCTATGCTTTAATCTATTAAGTCAGATGACTTTTGGGTACTAGTCAAGTTGGTGCCTTGCCTATTTAGCAGGGTTTTTGTCAAGGCGAAGCCAATGTCAGACAACATGTCGGATTACGTAATATGCCATAGGCTAGTGTCCGCACATGTCCTGACCCTGGTTATCTCTTAGCAAGAGACCATCTGGGTATGAATGTATGGGTATCCCTGCATAGGTAGGGACCTCTTATGTGTTAGGCTGGAGTAGTTTTGTCTAGTGTTTCTATAGTAAGACGAATGTCCCTCGTCCACCCCGAGACGGCGGGAAATGTGAAGGTTGTACTTCACTATCGGTGCTAATCGGCCACCGACATAAAAATAAAGTCATTTTTATATTTAGAATAAGGCGTGTGACATCCGTCAATGAAATAAAATGTATAGTGAGTCTGTCTTTAGCCTCCGGGCAATAAACACGTGATAGTACCTCTGCTCTTTTAATTAACTCCATCTGAGCCCCCCCCGTACAGTATGTTATTAGAAACCTAGATTCATTTACAATAAATTCCGATGTCCACAGTTATAACACTAGAAATAAAAATAAAATTGCTATTAGAAAGTTTCGTGTTCGTAAAGTAAGTAAATCATTTTTAGGCCAATTTTTATAACAATTTACCTGATCATGTTTTAAAATTAGCCTTTCCATCTCTCAAAAATTATTTAAAAAGATCTCTAATGTCAAAAGCATATTATACAGTAGAGGACTATCTGACAGACAAAAATGCATGGCCTGAACCAGAAACCGCGTAGCTGACTCCTTCTTAGATTGTACCTAACTAGTTTAAGGGACACAGTTCTAATAAGAAAGCATATCAAACGTACATAAATAGTGATAAACCGTCAGGCTTTCTTGTAGTTTCTATTTTATTCTTACACTTTTCCTCACTTATGTCTTAAAATACACTTTTAATATGTTTTCTTGTAGAACTACGTAAAGTTAAGTTCATATCATTGTAATAGTTAAGTACTTATGCTTTCTGAAAAATGACTGACTGTTGAGTTTCTTTCGGCGTTTCTTCTCAACAGTGGTCTCCTCTTGTGAAATGCCGGTAGACTCAGACATGTAAAAGTGCCCTTGTGGCCTACTTGCAGAATAAAGTTCATTATTTCATTATTATTTCATTAAGCATTTCAAACATATATGACGCAGAGAGCGCTCCCGTAGCGTAACGAATTATGGGATGAAAAATTTGGTGTGATTGACGTAGCGATCTGATAGCTCAGTTGGAAGAGCAATGCGCCGGAAACGCAGAGGTCGCAGGTTCAAATCCTGCTTAGATTGTAGTACATCGCATTCAATTTTTCTTTCTTAATTTACCTTTGTGTCATTATTTACAATGTGTCTTCTTTAGCAATGTGCGTCTATTCAAAGTAACCGTTTTTATCTCATATAATCATCTCATGATAAACATAAAATTATCGTCTCCGAATATAAAAAAACGATAAACATAATCCTGTTGTTTACCGTTCCTATTTTTTCTTGTGTTTATGTTTCTTTTGTATTTTTTTATGCAATAAAGCGGGTTGTATTGTATGTTCATTAAACATTATGTTTATATGTACTTCACGGCCGGATTTGGTTACGACAACTGCTGTCAACTCCGATCTTGTTGGTGAGCTCGCATGTGGCTAACGTGGTCTATCTTATTGCCGAAATTTCGAGAACCCTGCGGACATACAAGCACATTGACATAATTATACGTCACTGCCACAGAGGTGATCGGGCTTTCATTTGATCAATATTATAAATTACTAACTGCGCCGCCCGGTGTTACCCACTCACCCACGGGAACACTATTTTTTTCGGGACAAAAAGCTACCTGTCTGTATGTATTAATCCAGGGTGTCAGCTACCTTGATAACAAAATTGGTCCAGATGTTTGAGCGAGAAGAAGTAACAAACATACACACACTACTGTCCACTGAAGCATAGCAGAGCAAATTAACTATTAAGGCGGCGTCTTTATGAAGATCAAAATAATTAAATCGGAAGAATATGATTGGTCAATTTTAGAAATCGCTCCGATCAAGTAGACAGGTCATCATAGGCCTTTACAAGCTTAGCACATGATTTTATCTTTTAAGAAAAGGACTGAATTTTCTTTCTAACAATCCCATTGCACTTCAACAGCATCTGGGATGTAATTTAATAATCTGAAACGTTTAAGCCCCAACAATGGCCGCTTGCACGAAGAAGGCGAACTTTAAATTGCCCCATCATTTTGCGAAGTTTCTCTTAGAGTTGCGATAATCCCTTTATTATGTACTATAGCTGTTCCTTCATAGGTGTGTTTGCAGAGTTTTGAGTTTCGGATTAATACTTTGTATTAACAGCATCAACAATCCTCAGACATGAGGGACCGACTCCAAAGACAGATTAACAGCATCTCCGATGTAATTTAATAATCTCCTGCGTTTAAAACCCAGGCAGGACAATGGCCGCTTGTACGAAGAAGGCAAACTTTAAATTGCCCATCATTGCAGGAAGTTTCTCCCAGTTGCGATAATCCAATTATTATATACTATAGCTGTTCCTTCATAGGTGTGTTTGCAGTGAGTTTTGAGTTTCAGATGAATACTTTGATTAGCATCTATGATGTAATTTAATAATCTCCAGCGCTTAAAACCCCGGCAGGACAGCCGCTTGTACAAAGAAGGCGAACTTTAAATTGCCCCATCACTCTGCGAAGTTTCTCTTAGAGTTGCGATAATCCTGTTATAATGAACTATGGTAGTTTCTGCGTTGTAGGTGCGCTGCAAGTTTTCGGTTTCAGATTAATACCGTCCAGATTAATAACGAAAGTTCAGCCAACCGGTTTTGTAAGTAATCCCAAGACAGGCTTACTACGTAACGTGTAACGCCCTAAACATGGCATTTAAATGACAGTTAAAGGACATCGCTTATTTGACGATATCTCAGAATAATGCCTAGATACTAAAACTAAAACTTAACATTCCTAAAAAATAAAAATACATATAACCTAATAAGTACATAAAACAAAAAAGAGAGCTAGGCTAAAAACCGTCCCGCGTTCCTCCTGAAGCAAAGGTGCCCATCACGCTCGCCGCGTTGCCACGTTGAATAGCGATAGACAACCTTTGCATCAAGAAGGACCCGGAACTTATGCCTAGATATTTGTGTCTCAATAATCTTACCACTTTTCTCGTTTCCGGTTCCGGTGGCAATCAGTAAACATCTTCTGTTGTTACTCGCTCGAAAATAATTCCGATTCACTTTCAATATCAACATTTACAACATAAAACTACTATTAACGAGAAGTATAGTGTCGAATATATGTGGTGAACGTGTTCTGGAAGACCTACGTGCAAAAACAAAACAAATTCTTTGGTAAATCACACCGTTGAACAGGTTAGATAACAACATTATTCATTCACGGTGACAGCTTAAGATACCAACATAACATAACGGCGACCATAGACAAGATTCTGACACCGTTGGTGTTGCCATCGCTAAATTGGTGTAGCCAGCCTTAAAGAAGTGTTGTCAGCTCTCATCGGGTGTTGCCAGCCCTAAATAAATTACCCTAAAGAATGGAAAAAGAAATGGAAAATTTTTGGCTGAAACTGAAAGGGGAAATGGCAGCGCAAACAAAGGAAATAACCGAAGCAGTCACCAAAAACGTATCAAAAAATATCAACGAAAAATTAACTGCTCTTGTAGAAGAAAATAAAAGCTTGAAGGCTGAAGTCAATACTTTACACGACAAAATAAAGTCAATGGAAGAACAGAAAAGGAAAAACAACATTATTTTTTTCGGGGTAAAAGAGGAACAAAAAAGCGAATCCCCAATCACAGCTATTATAAAACTGCTCGGAAAAGATCTGAATATTCACATCACCCAAAACGAAATAAATAATGCTTATAGATTAGGCGAAAAGAAAGATGATAAGACGCGTCCTATTCTTGTAACCTTTACAACAACCTGGAGAAGAAATGAAGTGCTCAAAAACAAAAAGAAATTTAAATCCGAAATATACATCAAAGAGGATCTCAGCAAAGAAACGTTAGAGAAGAGGAAAGAGCTTCTGCCTCAACTAAAGGAAGAACGAGAAAAGGGGAAAACTTGCTATTTCGTCAAGGACAAAATCGTTATTAAAGAACCGAAAGAAGATAAACGAGACAAAAGGAAAAGAGAATGCATTAGCTCTCCAACCAAATCTCCAGGTCATCAATCTACTCCGGCTGCAAAGAAAATAAATAAAACAAATATGCTAGACTACGTGGAACGGAGCAGATCTGCATCGCTGTCACTGCCCTCAACTTCAAAAAACTTCCAATAGACACCGGCAATAGGAAACACAAACCCACTAATAAACTATATTTACCCAGAGAAACAGCTAAACTAACTAAAGGTCCCAATTCGGCCGGTCCCCGCGGGACGTCTGACCAACACCCTCCAACAAACGATAAACACAAATGCCAAATTCAAGGCAAAAACCAACAGCAATTTAGAAACAAGAAAAATCACGAACCTCTTTACATCTGCACACTAAACACAAGAACGCTCCGCTCGCCCGAAAGTCTTCTAGAGTTAGAATTGGCTCCATCGAGTATAAAATGGGACATAGTAGGAATAAGCGAGATGCGAAGGGATGGAGAAGGAATAGAAGAACGTAAAAACTACATAATGTATCACAAAGGCGACACAGCTGGCCACAGAGGAGTAGGTTTCCTAGTAAACATCAAGCATAAAAGCTTCATTAAGGAATTTGAAGGAATAAGCGATAGAATAGCAGCGATGCATATTAAAATCCCTAATTACAAGAAAGACTGGACAATAATACAAATATATGCTCCTACTGAACAGGCCGACAAGATCGACATTGATAACTTCTACAGCAAACTTTCTGAAATGGTGAGGAAATACTCCGATAATAATTTGATTGTAATGGGAGACTTTAACGCCCAAGTGGGCGCCAGGGAAAGAGGAGAAGAATTTATAATGGGACAATTTGGATACGGAAAGAGACGTACAAATGGTTACAAATTGATTGGGTTCCTGCTTGAAAACAATTTAATAGTACTCAACTCTATCTTTAAGAAAAATCCGAAAACTAAGTGGACATGGAGATCGCCAGACGGCCAGTACAATAATGAGATTGACTACATTATAACAAATAAAGCTAAATCCTTCAGCAATAACCAAATTATACAAAACCTAAATTTTAATACTGACCATCGTATGGTACGTAGCTGTCTACAACCTAATCCACCAAAAATGCCCAGAAGAAACATGCAACCCAAAAATAAAATACAGAACGATGAACACTATAGACAAGTGGGGGAGTCTGCAAAGATCCCGCTTATGGAAATTGTTAATTCAGAATTACAGACCATGGAAAAATACAAAATGATAGAATCAACACTCATCGGAATGACAAAAAAGATCACGAACACTAGCGAAGAAAACAAGCTTAGCGACAGAACGAAGAAACTAGTGGAAAGAAGAAAAACGCTAATTTCCAAAGAAAAAACGAATGAAAACCGAAAAGAAATAACAGCAGTAAGCAAAGAAATTAGGGAAAGTATGAGGAAAGACAGAAGAACAAACAGAATCCAAACACTAGAAATGCATATAGAAAAAACAGGTAGCAGCAAGAAAGCTTTAAAAGAACTAAGAGAAAAAGGTAAAGAGTGGATCCCAAATTTAATGACAAACAAAAAAAATACTTCAAAGCGTGAAGAAATTCAGAGAATAGCCACAAACTACTACCAGGATCTTTACTCCAACACAAAGACAGACACAGATAGTGAAGAACATGAAACACAGCAACCGACAAATGACGGAGAAAGCACACCCCATATTCTAGTATCAGAAGTAGCAAAAGCCATCAACTCACAAAAACTAGATAAAGCACCAGGTCCCGACAGGATACCAAACGAACTGATGAGAGGCACGATCGAGGAAATAAGTCCAGCACTAACAAGGATTTTCAATGACATTATGAACACACGACAAATTCCTGACCAGTGGGGAGAATCTCACATCATCCTATTATACAAAAAAGGGGCAAGGGACGACATAGGTAACTACAGACCAATAAGCCTAATGTCGAACATTTACAAGATTTTCGCAAAAGTAATACTGGCTCGACTTTCAAACCTACTAGATGAGAACCGACCCATAGAACAAGCGGGTTTCAGGAAAAACTTCTGCACAATCGACCACATCCACACTGTGAAGCAAATAGTAGAAAAGTATAATGAATTCCAAAAACCACTGTACATGGCATTCATTGACTACTCTAAGGCATTCGACAGTCTAGACCATAATCACATATGGACAAGTTTGACAGAACAAGGAGTTGGCGAGGCTTATCTCAGCATCATACAGGGTATCTACCAAAAAAGTAAAGGTCTCATAAAATTGGAATGTAAGGGGAAGCCATTCCCAATCGAAAGAGGGGTACGGCAGGGGGATCCCTTATCACCGAAGCTTTTTTCAGCCGTGCTCGAGACAATCTTTAGGAAACTAGATTGGGACGAGTATGGGCTAAATATAAACGGTATCCGCCTTAACAACTTGAGGTTTGCAGATGACCTGGTGCTGCTGGAGGAAGACCCAAAAAAGTTGGAGTTCATGGTCCGGAACTTAAGCGAGGAGAGCAAAAGGGTGGGGCTGGTAATGAATGCTAACAAAACAAAAATGATGACCAACGCAGCAAAAGTGGACATAATAATAGACGGCGCCAAGTTCGACTATGTCGACGAGTATGTGTACCTGGGACAAATTATCTCTCCCAGCGACCAAATGACCAAAGAAATTAATAAAAGAATAGCTTATGGATGGGGAAAATATTGGTCGCTGAAAGAGATAATGAGGAAGACATTTAACACCTGCATTCTCCCGTGCTTGATATATGGCTGTGAGACCTGGTCACTAACAGTTCAACACCGAGATAAGCTTGCAAAATGTCAAAGAGCAATGGAAAGGAGTATGCTTGGAGTAAGACTAAGTGACAGAATATGGAACACCGATATAAGATCGAGGACTAAGGTAGCGGACATTGTCAAGCGAATAGACCAGCAGAAATGGAGGTGGACAGGCCACATGCTACGCGACAGGGTAGAGAAATGGAGCAAACGAGTGACCCAATGGTACCCCAGAGACGGCAGGCGGAAAAGAGGTCGCCAAGCAAGACGCTGGGAAGATGATATTAGGGCAACTCTAGGACCTCAGTGGACTAGGGTAGCACTTGATAGAGGACAGTGGAAGGAGTTGGAGGAGGCCTATGCCAACAGGCACTCTGAGAAGAGAGACATACTTTAAAGAAAAAAACCAATTGTTAACTACACATTGTTTCTTATTCAGAATAAAGGCTTATTATTATTATTATTTCCTTTATTTATTTTAATTCTTAGGCTAGGTTTTTACAATATCTGTATAATAAAAAGTAAAATACAATAAAGAAATTACAAAATATATAAACATATTATAAAAAACCTAACCTAGGGTGCCGCCGGCAGCGGGGCAAGGCCCAGGCTACCGGTGGTTAGGGCTGCAGAGAGAGGAACCTCCTGACAATGCGCGCCGTGTCCAGGAGTACCGCCTTCTGTATCTGGCCCTTGATCCAGCCATCTAGCGAGAGTCTCTTAAGATGTTTGTCGTGACTCTTCGCTATAAGACCGTTCGCCGAAACGACTATCGGGACAATGATCGTCGAGTCAACATCCCACATGGCGGTCACCTCGTGAGCCAAGTCAAGGTACTTGCTGAGTTTGTCCTTCTCGGCCTTCACGAGGTTCTCGTCATGCGGGATGGTGATGTCGATGAGCACTGCCTGGCGCTTGGATCGATCTACCAACACGATATCAGGCTTATTGGCTACAATAGTCCTGTCCGTGATGATAGATCGATCCCAATAGAGCGTGGCACGACCATTCTCAAGAACTGGCAACGGTGCGTACTTATAGTACGGCACCTCAGACCCCACAAGACCGTATCGAAGAGCAAGTTGCTGGTGAATAATCCTGGCTACTTGGTTATGTCTGTGCAAGTACTCGCCGTTAGCAAGATGAGAACAACCGGAGATTATATGCCTGAGTGACTCACCGGGACGGCGGCATGCCCGACAAATGTCGACCGTACCGTCCTTCAGGATATATCTCCGGTAATTGTTCGTCATCATTACTTCGTCCGCAATTGCACAGACAAAACCTTCGGTTTCCCCGAAGAGATCCCCGAAGCGTAGCCAGTTCACTGACGCGAGCAGATCTACATCGGGCCCCGTAAGGGCCTTGTAGAACCGCCCGTGTAGGTCCTTGCTCTTCCATACAGCCCTGCGGTCATCGGTGCTGAGCACCTTTGGTCTGCGCCAGTTCTCGTTTGCTAAGGAGAGAGAGGTGAGGCCTTTGTCAACTGCTACTACTTCGCGATGAATCCCACACTCGTTGTTTAGGAAATACTCCCTAAGACTGCACACCTCGCGGTTATGGAGGTCCTTGGCGTTTAAAAAGCCACGGCCCCCACACTTACGCGGGATGTACATTCTCATAACTGACGAGCGTGGGTGCCTCATGCGATGTGTAGTGAGCAGCTGACGGACCCTCGTATCCTGGGCGTCCAGCTCAGTCTGAGTCCACCTTAGTATGCCAAAGGAGTAAGTGAGCAGAGGCATCACCCAAGCGTTGAAGGCGCGCGCCTTATTACCGCCGGACAAAAGACTGTTAAGCACTTTTGTCAAGCGACAAAAGAAACGCTCCTTCAACGCCTGCTTAATGTCTCCGTCCGCAATACCCAATGACTGTGACATACCAAGGTACTTGTAGGTTTCAGCTTCGGAGATAGACCTGAGGGACATTGTCTCAGAAAGTTGTAAGTTCGCGGAATTTACGACTTTCCCCCGCTGTACATGCATGACCGCACATTTGTCTACACCAAACTCCATTTTGATGGCGCTACTGAAGGTTTCTGTTACTTCCAGTAGTTCCACCAGATCCTGGCGTTTTGGTGCATACAGCTTAAGATCATCCATGTACAGAAGATGAGAAATGACCTCACCTCCTCTTCGAAGCCGGCAACCTAGTCCTGAATCCTTCAGCAGAGTGCTGAGGGGATTCAGGGCTAGGCAGAACCACAGAGGACTCAAACTGTCACCCTGGAAAATACCTCTCTCAATCCTTATCAAGTCCTGCGGGCCAAGGGGGCCGCCTCCGCCACCTGGTTGACGAAGGACTGTGGTCCACTGCCTCATACACGCACCTAAGAGGGATCTTAGAGCCGTATCGATTTTATACAGCTCTAAGACCCTCTCCAGCCATGAATGAGGCACCAAATCATAGGCCTTCTTATAGTCAATCCAGGCGGCCGAGAGAGACCCCCTGTTCCGCCGGACTTGTTGGCATATGGTCGTGTCAATGATGAGGAGCTCTTTAGTACCACGGGACCCAACCCTACATCCATTCTGAGAAAAGGCCAAAACGTTGTTCGCAACAATGTGCGTGTTAATTTTTGTTCTCAGAATGGACGTAAGGAGGAGGATATAAAGTGGGCAAGCACGTGATGGGTCTATAGTTTTTCGCTTCCGTGGTACTACCGGACTTATGGAGCAGGAAGGTAACACCAGTAGTCATGAAAGATGGCAGGGAACCAAGCTCGAGGGCGTCTTGAAATTGTGCTGCCAGACGTTCGTGTGAGGATCGAAACCACTTGATCCAAAAGTTGTGCAGCCCGTCCGGCCCAGGACTCTTCCAGTTCTGGGTCATACGGGCCGCACAACTCACATCATCGGGGCTGATGGTCACAGCCCCCATGACTTCGATCGGCTCACACTCACGTCTGACAGCATTCATCCATTCGCCCTCGGTGTGATCGACTGGCACCGACCAGATACTACGCCAGAAATTAATCATGGCAGTAGGATCCGGTAGCTGCCCGTCGGCCACACATTGGTCGGCTCCCTCCCACTTTCGGTATACCTTCCTCTGATCGCTTTGAAAGAGACGATTATGTTGGTATCGATCCACACGCTCTCTGTAGCGACGAATACGGCCTGCCCATGCATAAACTTTCTGCTTTAGGTAGTCGATGCGCTCTGTGACACATGCCATGTAATCGCAGGGCCTGGTGCCAGTCCCCGCGAAGGCTTGGGTCACGTAGCGCATCACACGGGGGCGGTTGTTGCCCCCCCTAAAGCAGATTAGCTTGGCAATGAGAGTCCTAAACGAGCCGATACACCGCTCGATCCGTACTTGCCAGACAGGAACACCCCCGGCGGTCCGCGGTGCTCGGTCAGTGTCCGGAAATCTGACACGAGCAACGCGGCACGCCGCGATGGCCCCGCAGTATATGATCGAGTGGGTATCAGCTAAATCTTCGCTAGCCCGAAGTTACGGGTCTAGCAAAGCGTCCAGGGCTCCCATTAACGCTAAGTTGCGTTTATGGATTGGTAAGCGTGGTAATCGTGGCCTAGACTCAGGTGCGGATCGATACCGCGCAATAGCCTCTTCCAAAGCCCTCCTCAACTGCTCATTGGCCTGGGTACTTACACTGCTCGCACATCCTTCGTCATCGGCATCGGGATCCGTCAGCGGCACCCCGGCACCAGGTTGGGCGCTGGCGCCGGAACCGGTGACATAGCAGGCGGATCCTGAGTCGGCGCAGAAGCCGCACGTGTGGCCAGTACTTCCAGGCGCAGTCGATCAAGTGTCGCGTCGTCCAGCAGCTTGCGCCGCTGAATGAAGCGCACCTGATCGGATAGCCGCTGCGCAGATACGGCGATGGTCGGATCAAAAGCAAGATACAGAGGCAGCATCCTGTCCCGGTACGCGGACAGGTTGGTTCCTCCCTCTGTAGCCCCGTAATAGGCGCGCATGACGTTCTCGTTCATGGCTTGAGACCATCTCATGCGACGCACTACACCACCGGTAGCGGGGGCCGTGGATGGGGCAGATTGCCCCGTAGGCCCCAAGCGTGCCGGCAGCGGTGGCCGTCCTCGTCGCGCAGGTGGTCGCGGCGGCGGGGGCGGCGGCCCGCGCTCGTCGTCGCTCGACTCGCTGGTGTCGGGCGCTGTTGCGAACTCGTCGCCCGACGACGATGGCGAGGAGGACGACGGAGCGGGCAGGGGTGTTGGTCGTGCGCTTGCTGTGGTTCCGGCTGTATTCTGTCTATTTTGGCTCCTTGTTATATATCGTTTCATGTTCCGTTTTACATTTGACACAAATGTCACTCTGGTTACCTTCTTATTATTTCACTATTACACCATTTCTTCGTCTTGTTCGAAGGTAATATAGTTTGTAGTAAATTTACTAGCTTTTGGTACGGAATAGACGCCGTGGAAGATCCCTCCGCGGGGAGCCATCGAAGCTTGTTCGTAACTATTAACTGCTCCAATTACCTACGTATGTATATCGTAAACATGCTCGCTTTGGGGCTGTTATGTGAGTAATGAAGAAAAATGGTTGGTTGGGATAGTCAAAAAAGTTACAATTCAAGGAATCCGTATTTACAATACGATAAAATACTTTTTTATTGCACAGGTTACAAAATAAACAAGGATTTTTGCGTATATGTTATGGTTTTTTGATTTGTCTGTTTATATGCCTTTAACAAACTTGCAGTTTGTATGTTCGGCTCAAACCTTGCAAGCTAATTTTGGTCCACTTTCTGACTGAGTTAAAATTTGGCATGCGTAACTTCAATGACAATGCACTAATTGGGTACCATGAAATGCCGAAAGGCGGCCATAAAATTTCCTACACCAAGCAAGATATAATCATCGTGTTTGGGCTCATTTCATGCGTATTCTATGTAACTAATGTAATTGTATTTTTGTCTAATTTTTTTTGCCAATTTATTGTTTTAGGGAAATATTTGGTCCAATGTTATATATATGTATTTATCTTAATATTTATTTATTAAAACTTGTTTAAGTTAGTTGCACCGCCCACAATTTCTCTGCTTTGCCCGAAGGTTGACTGGTAGAGAATGCCTCATGGCATTAAGTCCGCCTTTAGTACGATAAGTTTTCTTTTGTGCAATAAAGATTAAATAAATAAATGTGTGTGTGTTTAGTGCTTCTAAAACTGTAAATGAGGAATAAATTTTGAAGCAAGCATTCTGTTTTAGGGAAATATCCATCGTAGGAAGATAAGAATATAATATAAGATATCATTTATTTACTAGAATCATGGTCATTACATACATAAGGGTGTTACATACATTTTGAGAAGTCCATCATAATTCTGTTATGCTAAACACGCAATAAATGGCAAAGGTATTATTTTTCCAAAAAAAATGATATCGGTAGGTACATAAGTTCTACTAGGTTTGAAGATAACCATAGAAACAAATTGCTATTGTTTTCATATTTTTTGTTCAATAAACTGTTTAATACTATATCTACATGGAAGCAACGATACGAAGAACGTTATTAATCTGAAACTGAAAACTTGCAGTAAGCGCACCTACGACGTAGAAACTGTCATAGTCTATTATAACAGGATTATCGCAACTCTAAGAGAAACTTCGCAGAGTGATGGGGCAATTTAAAGTTCGCCTTCTTCGTACAAGCGGTCATTGTCCTAAAGGGGTTTTAAACGCAGGAGGTTATTCGATTACATTGGAAATGCTGTTAATCTCTCTCAGAGTCGGTCCTGTTGGAATGAATTTGATGCAGTTCCATGTTAAATAAAGAGACCCTACGATTCTAATGCCACGTGTCATATCGCCAGTATACAGGTTTACCTTTAGTGATGTGCTCCATTTGAATTTATCGCCATATCATTGTTTCTCATTGCCATAGTAAATACACTCAACTCGTCTATCAACGTTTAATTCAAAATATCGTATGATTTGATATCACTATAGTACGAAATGTAATAGAAAAATAACTATAGTTTCACGGAAACAACAATATACAAAGTAAAAATCGGAAACTAAAAACTGCCATAGTAGTAGAAGGAACAGCCATAGTACATAATAAATGGATTATCGCAACTCAGTTAGTAACTTCACAGAATGATGGGACAATTCAAAGTTTGCCTTCTTCGTACAAGCGGCCATTCTCCTAAAGGCGTGTGAAACACTGCAGATCATTATCATCGGGATCCTATGGGAAGATGATGTCAACTAGAGACGTTTCAGAGTCTTGCTATAGCCCAATTTGGAAATATGATAACTTTACATCAATTATAATAATTCACTGACTATAATAGTTTCACGGAAACAACAATACGAGTATCACAAAATATGAATACGAAACTTAAAACTGGCATAGTAGTGGAAGGTACAGCCATAGTTTGCAGTAACTAGATTATCGCAACTCTGGGAGAAACTTCATGCAATGATGGGGCAAATTAAAGTTCGCCTTCTTCGTACAAGCGGCCATTCTCCTAAAGGGGTTTTAAACACTGCAGATCTTTAAATTACATTTGGGGGATACTATGGTATGATGATGTAAACTATAGACGTTCAGATTCTTAATTCGACAAGGCTTTGTTATAGTTCAATTTGGAAATATGATAATATTATATCAATTTTAATAATTCACTTACTGTATAGTTTCACGAAAACAACAATATCACAAAATATGAATCCGAAACTAAAAACTGCCAGTAGTGGCAGGTACAGCCATAGTTCACAGTAACTAGATTATCGCAACTCTGGGAGAAACTTCGCGGAATGATGGGGCAATTTAAAGTTCGCCTTCTTCGTACAAGACCGGGTACTGTCCTGCCGGGGTTTTAAACGCTGGAGATTATTCAATTACATCCGAGATGCAATTGGAAGTAACCTACCCACTTTCCAGTTTTCGATTGAGCTGAAATTTTATGTTTATGTACCTACGCTTTACATGAATCAGATGTCCCAATTCAAACTTATTGACGAGTTATTAAAGTTAGTTGATGACATACGGCACTGAAACGTGGTCGCTCACAATGGGTCTAAAAAGAAGGCTCAAAGTTACTCAAAGGGCAGTGGAGCGAGCTATGCTTTGCTTGCGAGATTGAATCTGAAGGACGAGATACGCAAGAGAACCAAGGTTGTAGATAATGTTCAGACAGTCGTCAAACTTAAGTGGCAGTGGGTGGGGCATATTGCTCGGGCGTAGACGATGACGCAGAAAGGTTCTTGAGTGGCGACCGCGGACCGGAAAACGCAGCGTGGGAGGCTCCCAACAAGTTGGGATGACGAGCTGGTGACGATTCTGGGCAGAAATTGTATGAGCCACTGCTGGGGACGTCTATCGGCTGATTATGATGATGATGATGAAGAAGAAGAAAGTTAGTAAAGACGGTAATAAAAACTTGTTTCAAAAATCACATTCTTTGTTATAATATACACCTGTCATGTAAAGAAATAGGAGAGGATTGGAGTAAATTATCAAAATTAGCTAGTTAGTATGACAAGTACATTTAAGCGAAATGCATTCAAGTTTATGTTATTTAAAAATAGTTATTTGTGCAACAAGAGAGCAAAGTTGTTTTTTGTTACGAGTGCTGATTTTGAGTCCCGAGCAAGCGAAGGATTCTACGTTTGAATCACGAGCGTAGCGAGTGATTCTATGTTAGAATCCTGAGTGTAGCGAGGGACTCAACAGCACGAGATGCAAAAAACTTTGCTCTCGTGTAGCACACGCAACTTTTCACCTCATCAGCGAAAACATATTCGACATTTTGTGCTTTTTCTTCCAACGTATGTTTATAGTCTTTGTTGCTGATTTCAATAATATTATTAATCAGAAAATAGATAAGTGTTGCTTTAAAAGGAATAACAATATAATTTAATTAAAATTATAATCAACCAACCAACACGGTTATTGTCATTATTTGATCGAATTGGAAGATTTAGCAGATACATGACGTGTTTATTTATAAATAAATATTATATTACGAGATTTTGTTTATAAATTGATTAATATTTTTACTCGTAAAACACTAAACAAAATAAATGCAAAAGAAAATAACAATTACAATATGAACTCGATATTTTTTAAGGTACGTTTCGAATATGCATCTATAATAAATGGTGAAATTATAAATTATTATTATATTTACAATAAGTAATAACTTGAAAAATCTTATTTTATTTGAGCAATGATCTATTGTTTTATATAAAAGGCACAATAATACTAGGTCGATGCAGAGTCAGCCACCGGCTAAGCTTGCACCATAGTTGGAGCGGATTTTTTTTTTTTTTTTTTTGAAATTTTCTCTTCGTCACGACCTAGCAAAATTTAATTTGTGCATTTTAAAACAAAAATTTCTAAAATCGGTTGAGAACTCGCTGAGATCTGCGCATTGTTACAAAGTCCATTCGAGTCGATCCATGGGAGCTTCGCTCGCTTCGCTCGCTCCGCTCCAATTAATATTCGGTCGTTAAATAAAAATATAATAAAGAAAAAAAAATACGTTGCAATTAAAACTTTTTCGGGTGTTTTTAATGATTTTTTTGGTATAACGCGTATCCGAACTGTTCTCAATCGAGGTCGGATTCGAAAATCGAATTTCAAAACTTGATAAGTTTCTATCCCTCTCTTTTATATACATATGAAAGAAACAGAGTGCATCGAGATGCAAATGAATAGAATTTTATAATTAACCTTTGGCTGAAGAATGACAATTCGTGGTCAGATATTGAAAAAATTAAAAAGCTACTTTCTACTCACGCTCGAAACAAAATCGCATTTTGTTCACTGTTATCTGACATCAAAATCGCCATGTTTGAGCTGGTGAGGTGAAATAGTTATTTGTGCTACAAGAGAGGAAAGTTGTTTTTTGTTACGAGTGCTGATTTTGAGTCCCGAGCAAGCGAAGGATTCTACGTTTGAATCACGAGCGTAGCGAGTGATTCTATGTTAGAATCCTGAGTGTAGCGAGAGACTCAACAGCACGAGATGCAAAAAACTTTGCTCTCGTGTAGCACACACAACTTTTCACCTCATCAGCGAGAACATCGACATTTTGTGCTTTTTCTTCAAACGTATGTTTATAGTCTTTGTTGCTGATTTCAATAATATTATTAATCAGAAAATAGATAAGTGCTGCTTAAATAGGAATAACAATATAATTTAATTGAAATTATAATCAACCAACCAACACGGTTATTGTCATTATTTGATCAAATTGGAAGATTTAGCAGATACATGACGTGTTTATTGAATTTATAAATACATATTATATTACAAGATTTTGTTTATAAATTGATTAATATTTTTACTCGTAACACCCAACAAAATAAATGCAAAAGAAAATAACAATTACAATATGAACTCGATATTTTTTAAGGTCGTTTCGAATATGCATCTATGATAAATGGTAAAATTATTATTACATTTACAATAAGTAATAAGTTGAAAAATCTTATTTTATTTGAGCAATGATCTATTGTTTTATATAGAAGGCACAATAATTTTAATATTTGGTCGTTAAATAAAAAAAATATAATAAAGGAAAAAAATATGTTGCAATTAAAACTTTTTCGGGTGTTTTTAATGAAATTTTTGGTATAACGCGTATCCGAACTGTTCTCAATCGAGGTCGGATTCGAAAATCGAATTTCAAATTGGTAAGTTTCTATCCCTCTCTTTTATATACATATGAAAGAAACAGAGTGTATCGAGATTCAAATGATTAGAATTTTATAAATTAATCTTTGGCTGAAGAATGACAATTCGTGGTCAGATATTGAAAAAATTAAAAAGATACTTTCTACTCACGCTCGAAACAAAATCGCATTTTGTTCACTGTTATCTGACAACAAAATCGCCATGTTTGAGCTGGTGAGGTGAAAAAAACCTTTCTTCACCCGGTGATAGTCTTACTCCACCTAACCTTACTTAGACTTAAGTGCAAAGTAAAAAAAAATATTCTGAAGTTTATTTTGATTACGATTTAAACTTATCTTTTCTTACTTTTTTTTGTATAAATACCACTTAATTTTATTTTTTGTTTAAGTAAAAATATACTTTAAAAGACCTTTGACCAGCTTCGAGCATTAGAACTTAAATTGGAAACAATGGAAAATATTATTCGCGTAAAAACCGCTCAAGGTACCTCATCCTAAGAGTATACATTTACGGTTACTCTTTCAAATACAAAATACAGTAAAATAATCGGGAAACTCAATGGGATGTACTCAGGTATGCTCGGGTTAGACCGACGGAGTGAAAGGAACAAAGATCCGTTAAAAGCTGAAAGATGAATATTTGAACCGTCGATGAGGCAAAGAGGATAGGATGAGAATGAAAACAATATTGCTTTCGATTCGTTTCCGATGGAATCTATTTCAATAATTACTCGTATTTAAAGTTAGACCAGCAGGGCTAGCATATACTGCCGCGACTTCGATTCTCGTGCGACTCAGCGTCAACTGTCTTTTTTTTTATATCAGACAACCTCACACAAATCGATCTAGTCCCAAATTAAGCTCAAGAAGGCTTGTGTTATGTTAACACAAATCAATTATATAAGATATTATATTATATAGGAATGTATATAATATATATACCATAAACTTACACGAATACTTTATATGTATGATGTACCTACATATACATGTAATAATATGTGTTATAGTTTATCGTTATTTAATTATCTTTCATTCAGTTTAACCTATCTAGATTCAACCGTACGGTAATAAGCCTGCAATGAATTGTTCTTTACGGCTTTCCACAAAATTACTATAAATTCCATATTGTCATAAAGGACAATTACACGGTAAAATTACATTTCGATTTCATAAACAAAATTTCAAAAGCCATATGTTTCCATTCAAATGAACTTAATATAATTAACATAAATTATACAATTTGAATTGCGTTGAATGCAATCGCAGTGCAGTAACGAGTATCATAGAATCGAATTGAAACATTGGTTATTTTGTGCATTAAATTAGTTCTAAATAAACGAAGAAAAAGGAATATTTATTAAAGGCCAAAAATAAAACATAAAAAAAAGAAAAGTTCCGTTTCCTATTATATTTTCTGGTGCTGAGTCACTCAACTGTCAAATTATGGGTGTAATGTAGTTATTAAAATTGCATTCGTCTGAATGTATTATCGTAGCGTTTAAATCTCCTGAGAAATGTAGTACAATTAGTAGTAGGTACTAACTACTTTATTTTATCGTATACTCAGAAAAAATACACCACGTATATATAGTGAACCACGGCCTGTTACGGACTCAGTTTCATCCGTGCACGTATCTGTCACTACGTTAGTATCGCAAGCAAAACGTCCCTATGATGATTGGTTTGTAGACACACACACATAAAACCAAAACCGGCTTTATCCTTCGCAACTCTGTTGTATGAAGACTATCGTTCTAGGCGTATATTCTAAAGTGGTTATGCAACTGTTACATAACGTGTCATTATAGGATCACACGAGTCTATAAGGCCAACTAATGTATAGTTTTTGCATACATTACGTTATCTACATACAATATATTTATTAGCATATAATTTCCTTTCACCAGTAATTCCCGCGGAGCGGGGGACAAAATGAGGCAGCAGCGGCGGTGCGAGGTTGCCATAAAAACTGGGCAAGTGCGACTCCGACTCGCGCATGAAGGGTTCCGTACCACAATCTATTTTATTTTATTTTAAATATTTATTTTATTTTACTTTTAGTATTTGTTGTTATAGCGGCTATAGAAATACATCATCTGTAAAAATTTCAACTGTCTAGCTATCACCGTTCTTGAGATGTATCTCAAAAGGCTGTATCTCCAGGCTGTAGCCTGGTGACAGACGGACGGACGGACAGCGAAGTCTCAGTGATAGGGTCCCGTTTTTACCCTTTGGGTACGGAACCCTAAAAATGATTATTTATTATAACGTTATGAAATAACATCACTGATTTTGGTCTTCTACGGCATCAATTATCCTCATTTGAAAGGCTTGAACTACCAGAGAAAAGATTTCCTTTTATATTATGATTTTAATTAACTTCTCTAAATATTTTACTCAGCGGAGTTTTTCCCTGGATCTAGATTTGTAAACGTACCCGTGGGACCTATTCGTAGAAAAATACCACTTTTCTTTTTCATTTCGTTTTACACCCTAAAGAAATTTGACAGTAGGTATGTTGGAGCGCTTGCGGTACGGGGCACACTGAAAAGCAATTAAATTGAGGTTTTGTAGCCGCAAATTATCGGCCGATTTATACTTGTTTTCGCTAATTAATTTGGAATATTATTTAAATTTAACGTATATAAAACAACAACAATTACATTGTAATTTTTCAGGTTCCAGACGTTTAGAATTACAGCTTCTGTGGTCAATTATACTGAGATTGTTTTTTAATTTGACCAATTTTTTATCAATAAGACCAACTCTTTATAAATTTGACCAACTTTTTACCAATAACAAACATTTATACCATTGTCAAATTCCATTGACAAATATTTGTACCTAATATTATGGGCCACCATTACAAAGTCAGTGCATTTTGAATGATGCGTCTTATATGTGACTACTAGCTTTTGCCCGCGACTACGTACGCGTGGAACTTGATAAAAGGGATTATTAAAAGCGCCTAAGCAAATGTAAGAGCAATTGTGCTTTTGGTCTAATAATTACATTTCCTACAGGGTCACCGCACCCCAACAGAAATGTTCACTCACTTTTCAATCCTTTTAGGTATAATTTCCAGGATGAAAACTATCCTATGTCCTTCCTCGGATCTTAAACTATCTCTATGCCAAATTTCATCAAAATCGATTCAGCGGTTTAAGCGTGAAGAAGTAACAGACAGACAGACACACTTTCGCATTTATAATATTAGTATGGATTATATTAGTATGGATACACAGAGTGCACATTTAAGCGCAACAGAGTTTGATACTTAGATACCTCAGTAGTTGATACTTTACTAAGGTACCTTTATTCCTGAAATTGTTGAAGGCGCCAACTAGTTATTGGGCCAATTTAAGTACTGGGGCGTTTGCCTCATTTAATTATGTTTCCAATATTTAGCCACTGAGCGAACACAGCGGCAGTGAAATCTTGTATGGTTTTGCCCGCTGGCTAGCTTTAGATATTTTTGTGGTTGTTAATAAAAAAGCGTACGTATGCTATTTATAAGTCTAATTGACAAATAATGGTGTAGCTTAATGTGCAAGACTCGTACCAGGACGGTTCAACTTTTATTTTGAAACATTAGCTAACCAACACAAATATGTATATAAAGACTTTAAATTTTTTTCTAGAATTGTATTAAAACTAACCTGATTGTTATTAAATGTATCCCACGGTTTAGTTAATAAAAAATTGACAACTTTTATTGTGCGTCCAATATTCTACCAAATAAAACATACTCCCCAAACGCAAAATATTTCCGAAAAAAGTTGAAACGTATCGCAATTTCCACATAAAGCTAAAATAATCGTCAAACGAAAAACATTTACGGGGCTAGTCGGAAATGTATCACAAATTGCTCTGGGCCCATAAAAATAATCCTCTACAAACCATTCCGAACGTATTAACACAACCAATCGTTCTATTTTGAGGCGTATCTCCCGTCGAATCCAACTCACGGGAACCAATCAAACTATCCACATGTTTAAATTTGCGATGCCGACGGGAGGCCGATTTCAAAAGTTAAATGGAATTGCCAATACAGTGCCACAAAGTTATTTGCTGTCTATCTGACGGCTCTGTCAGTTCCATGACTCTCGTTGCCTAGGCGACCCGGCTATCCACCTGCACATGTAACTTTGTCAGTGTAGTAAGGTATTGGGCGTAATGGCTCATGTCTCATTGGTTTTTCTGTTATTGTAATGATGCAAATGCAATTGGCGTAAATGAGGCCTAAAATGTAATGTGATTGGAATTCAGGGACAAGTGGTTTTCATTTACGGGCTCGATTCCGTGTAAACTACCAGTTGAAAGGGGTTTTGTTTTAATTTAAGGTAAATGAAATTTTATCGGGAAAACTTAGCATAGGTAACTTTCGTGTATATTGATTTCAATTAGCTCAATGATCGCTAGATTGAAAAACTATTAGAAATACGATATTGTATGTGAACACAATGGTAAACTGAAAATAGTTTTTAATAATTTATTTCTCTATGGAAATGGAAATGTTCTAAACTTATGAAATATTTAACTAAAAAAGAATAAAAAAAAACAACTAAGGCACAGAAACACAGAATGTCAAATATTTTAACATATTGACAGGAATTGACTTTGTATTACACAAAAATAAGGCATACCACAAATGGTGTTGCGGAACAAAACACAAATAGGCTTTAAATTGAAATCATACAAAACCATACGAAAACAAATTCAACACCAAAAAGCATGACGCCTTTAATTACTGGCACATTGGACCATTGTTCTGAATGTGCAAAATCAGTTTTACACGACGTAGTTAAAACAAAAACGCTAAGAATTCTAGGACATTACGAAAACACGAGGTTCATTATAAAATTCCAGGGGCATATTTTGCTCGGCCTGAGTAACATGTTATGCTGAGCACGCACTATCGTCCAATGTCGAAACGTAATAACTACATATGAAGAGCATACATACTTAAATCGTTTTGTAATAGGTAGCTCATGTTCGTTCCTAGCTTGCTAACTCAATATGGGATAATTAGAATGGTGTGCAGCTTTGATACTAAACAGCACATTAATAGTGTATTGAATACGTGCGCAAAACACGAGTAAATGGAAGGGACAGCGTTTCATTTCGGGCACACAAAACGTGTGATGGACGGACAAAGAGTTCTTTTAATAACAGATGGTGGTCTACGCCGCTCGCCCATCCCGCGTCCTGCATCGCGCTGTTAAGATTTTTCCTGAAATAATGAACCCTCTTCGTAGAGAAAGAATTTTCATTAAAATTGTAGAATTTTTATAATAGCATAGATGGGTAAGGCTCAGGATCGTTTTGACGCTGCTTGAGTTGCGAATAATTAACATTATTTTTGCAAAATAGCGCTACTTAATTGGTGAGCTCTTAACAGAGCGCTTTTTGCTAATTATGAGGGAATCCAAAAATAAGATTATAATCATCTCGTAACACAAGGGAACAAGCGGTGGAAACGCTCCTGAGCTTTACCCAGATATTATTAAGTCTGACATTAATTTAATCATATTTTTACATACTGCATACGAATGCATAAGGAGTGCTTCAACGGGAGGAATGACGAATTGGCGACGGATTGGCAAGTCTGCAGCACGTCTAGGATAACTTTGACACGCGACTCTGTCGCTCGACAAATACTACCCTCACTTTTCTATCAATACAATGCGAGCAAGACAGGTGATGCTGAGTTGCGTGACATGACAAAGTCCCTACAAGATGTGCTAACTTTGCTTATGTGACGACCACGACCACTATGATAAGTGTGTGACGACAAAGAAGAAAAAAACATATTTTTATATTTTACTTTGAATTATTTTATCCTTGATATTTTAAAATGTCAAAGGATTAAGTATCAATGTTTATTTCAAGTTGATGTCATTTTTATTTTGTTAATGAGCCCTAATCTAGGTTGTAGCAATAATATAAATAATTTGTATTTATAACTCCCTGACTTACTATGTTATACCATTATACTTAGAGATGTGCCGTTCTCGCGAACTTTTCCCGATTTGTATGGGGAAAGAAAGTTCTCGAGAAAATTTCCCATTCCATATCAACCTTAACCCGCCAACACGACCAAAAAAGAACCCACCTTTTCTCGAACCGTTTCATCCCATTTTCAAACCCTCGTAGCTTAGTCCCAAAGCGCCCAAATTCTGGTCGAAGAATTCACGGGCTAAGATGCAGTTAGGTATATAGAAATAAATCTTTTACTGCTAAAAAAAGTTAATCTCAATAAGCGAAAGAAATAAAAGAAGCTTTCTCAAATAAACCTCCCTATTTCATTCACAAAGGATTTGAATAGAAATCTAATTCAATTGTTAATCGAGGCTCTGCGGCAAACAACGGCGAGGCTCTAACACAAACTGCATTCACTATTTCAATTAACTAATTTCACCTGCAGAGAAATTTGTTAATGAGAAAACTCGATGGCGACTTTTAAAGTGATTTTCGTAAACACCGCCAGAACGGGCGACCTCTCTAAAACAAATCGAATTCAATTTAATTGGTAAAGTTGGTGGTTTCGCAAGTTTCACTGAAATTAATGAAAATTTCTTCATCGTTATAATAAAGGCTCAAATCAAACATGAAAAGGAAGACCCGGAGTATCTGAAACGGGTCTAATTATTGGATGTTTTTGATGCCGATCGTTACAGCTTAAATGTTTGGGGTGTCGAACTTTTCAAATTGTCATATTTTGAAAATAATAAAATCGCAACTTTATCATAGAATAGACAATGGGAAATGGGTGAAATCAAAAAACAAATACTGGAATTTTTGTTAGGTTAGGTTAGGTTTGGTTACCATACGATGTCCGTACAAGACGGGAAAATTCATTTGCTCAAACATGCAATGTAATATTAACGTATTTACATAGAGGTCGCCAAGGTGTAAAAACCTTTCAAATAAAACAATGCAAAGATCGACACACTAAGCATAAGGAAAAATTCGTCAGATCTTCCTGGAGCTAGGGTGGCGAAATGGTTAACGCGCTGGACCGGCAATCCAGAGGTACCGGGTTCGATTCCCGGTATCTTCCCCCAGGTAGCTCTTTTTTCAATTTTTCTTTAAGCGTAGATCTTTGTATTTAAGGCTTAAATAAAAATTGTGGTGTGCCTACCCACATAAAAAAATGAGACTACATGTTTCATAAATATATGCAATGAAATATTGTCTTTACGTTCCTTATAATATGCTCAGAAGTATCGCTTTTTGGGCGCAACAACTCGAGAGGACTGTAAAGGGATTTCATACTGCTTTTCAGGCCTAGGCCTGCAAAGTAACTTTTTTTTGGTTTCAACAACAAGGTCATTCACCCAGCTGGCTGGTTTGACAAAAAGCAGGTTTTGTTTTTAAAGGTTGGTTGTTAGAATAAAAAGTCCTATTTGCCAATTAATAAAATATTGTTCTTTGAAGTATATTTTTTTATTTCATCGTATGTTTGAGAAAAGCACTATTCATGCCTCGTCGTGAAAACGGATTCCCGACCTCGTATCACTATCCGTATATACCTACTTGGCCGGAAATCCTCATTTTCCCGGCCTCTGATGTAATGTACTATTTCATCTTCTTTTTTTGAGCTTCAGAAAAATTTGTATTTTTTTTTCACCTAAAAACGAAATGAAAGATTAAAAAAATAGTCTTCTGCCCCGTTTTACAAGTAATTAAGCTACATATATCTTGAATATAATAACTAAAATAAACAATAAGCTAATTTTTAATGTTTACATCATCAACACAAAGGTCATTGGGCATTTTGTTCGGACATACCCACGGCGTACACAAACGAAATGGGTAGGCATGTAGGTAAATGTATCTGCTACTCATTGGTATGAGTTGCATTCTTGTAAACCATGGGAGAATTGAGAAAAAAAATAAAAATAATTTCTTATCATTATAGCATTTTTGCAATGAATTAAGTTAGAACTATTGGAATTATTTCAAAAATACTGCTGCTGTTATATTGCGTTGCTGCTGTTATATTGTTTAATATACTAGACTTTTGACTTTTTATAGAAAATTGTGCATGAACCACACCTTTGCATAATGCTGAAAGTAAAAAAAATAAGAGGCCTTATTCCTTTTAAAATTTATTTTTTTCATATTATGACGAATATATTGGTAATTTCAACCAACTTTTTGAAGTGACACTTTTTCCCGAGTTCTAGGTAGTAACGTAGCTATTTCATGCTTTCATTGCGTGTAGTCGAAAATAAGTTGAAAAAACAAATTTTCCACGTGAACTTTGTAGTTTTTCGAACAAAAATTATCAATGAATAACTCAAACTGTAGGTTTCAAATATATACCTACCAATAAATCCCAATAGCCCTGTTCTAGGTAGTAACATCAATAATATGTTAAGAAACATGTTTGATCATAGAGAAAAATGTCTAAACAATCAGCATTTTAAAAGGAATAAGGCCTCTTAATTAATAGATAGTATCACTATATCGTAATTAGATAACGTTTTTCTGCCGGTTGATACATAAAAAAATACATATTTAGAAAAGTGAGATTAAATTCTCTATTTTAAAACTAGTTTGGTCTCTGTACGCGAAAGTTCGGAAAGTGGGTCAAAAACGCCCAATAACCTTTAAGAGTCAAACTCTTATCGGTATAGGCGGGCGGCGGGCTGATGAAGTATGTAGTTTTCTCCATCTAACTCAATACATGAAAAAAAGTGAAAAAATGAAAAAAATATTTATTTCCAAAAGTACAACATCACTAATAATTAATCAACATAAGGTAGGGCCTTCCTTTTAAGTAAGTTAATGCCTGTATCAGGAAGTCCCACTCCTCCATATCTGCACGTGTCTTATGACTTAAGAAATAAATCTGAAGTACTTTGCATATCCATTAAATAAGGAAAGCATTACATATATTTTATTAAAACACATAAATCAGATTAGTCTACTATGTTGATGCAAGATTATGCTTCTATGTATACTTATAAAATAAAATAATATATTTTATACGTATCAGTTTTTTAAGTTATACCCACTAAACAATTTTGACTTAGAAATGAATGTATTACATATTATTGAAACATATAAATTATGACACTTTATACCCTCGCGGTTTGTACACATAATTATTAACACAAATTATAACGGGTCTAACGCGATATTTCTTATTTACCTTCATAATCTAACGTTTCGGCGGGGTTGCACACGCCGTGGTCTGAGATGTACTGAAATTATGAAGGTAAGTAAGAAATATCGCGTTAGACCCGTTATAATTTGTGTTAATTACATATAAATTAGTTAAATCCACAACATAAATGATTTCTTTATACTGAGTATCTAAACCACAGCATTTCGAAAAATAAGGTTTGTTATTTAATATTACACTTAGGTCTTCTTTCTTAAACTTAGCAGTTTATTATATACTTATAACTTATATTTCATAGTGGTTACATGCCACTATAGTCTATAATTATAACAAACATTTGGATCTTTAATGTTATCATTTTTATTTCTTTTTTAATGGTTTTTAATGTTTACAGCTAAAAATATTTACATTATACGATACAATAGGGCTTCATCAAAATACTTGACCTCATTTCCCTATACGACATGACGTCTATCTTTAATTTTTTTTAATGTGCTTAACTTGTTCTTGGCCTTCCTCTTCCACAATGTTTACAATTAAGCGAAAATTTGTATTGTAGTCAGGCAGGGTTCGAACCCGCGACTCCAACGGCTTTCCGGGCCAACACGGCCGTCCTACCTATTGGATCACTGAACCTGATGCGAGAGCCATGGAATTTTTCAACCAGTTGCTTCTAGCATGCCTTAGGGTGGCATCGTAGTGTTGCCATCTACCCAAAAACAATAAAATAAACTAGGTCGATGCAGAGTCAGCCACCGGCTAAGCTTGCACCATAGATTGGAGCGGAGTTTTTTTTTTTTTTTTTCGAAATTTTCTTTTCGTCACGACCTAGCGAAATTTATGCATTTTAAAACAAAAATTTCTAAAATCGGTTGAGAACTCGCTGAGATCTGCGCATTGTTACGAACTCCATTCGAGTTGATCCATGGGAGCTTCGCTCGCTCCGCTCCAATAAACAGCAGAATTATTATCATTGCAACGCTCAATAGTCCACGTTAAACATCAAACTGACAGGAGTAGAGTTATAGGAAAGTGTCTTCGTCGCACACAGCGCATTGAGAGGCTGTGTATAAATTCCCAGTCAAGTGAAACACCGCATGTCGGCTACTATTTGCTCTCATTTCGGATGATGGGATAAGTGCGGAGATGTTCTAAGTGTGACAACACTTTCAACTATCGGGGAATGTATTGGAGCTGATAACACTCCCTGAAGCTTTTGTCTACTTGTCAAACTTCCATGCCTGTTTAGTATTTGTGCTTTTCTGTATTAAGTATAATTGACCGTGCGAGCGAAGCGTCTCCATTTCAGCTTGGCCGAAAATTATTTCATACTTCCAGACATTTGGATGTTTGTATGTCAGTTTGTCCGAATTTCCGCCTGTTGTCCTACTTCTTAATTTCGGGGAGATATAGAAGTTGAAATCAGTGAAAATATATTTCAGCGATTTTGGAGCCACTAGTTATCAAACGAACATACTTAGTGGTTCCACTTCGTCTGATGGTAAGCAAACACGTGAGCCCTGTCAGTTAACATTGCCATTTGGCTTGCGAGATGCTTTTTCACGAGTCATGTCTCGGTGTCGCCTTATATATAAAAGAGAACAACGATGGGAACTCCGCAAATATGATTTCAAGGCCTGGGTCACCCAGAACGCTTCGCAAGATTGCGTCTTAGTTCCCAGTCGAGTGAAACACCGCACCGCGAATATTTGTTTTCGATTCGGGTGGTGGGATAAGTGCGGAGATATTCCAAGTATTTCAACTATCAGGAATTGTATTGGAGCTGTAACACAGTTTGAAGCTTGTGTACCTATACTTGTCGAATTTCCATGCCTGTTAAGTATTAATCGCGAGATGTTTTTTCACGCGTCAAGTCTCGGTGTCTTTTTATATCTAACCAGCGATGGAAGCTCCGGAAATATATTTCCCATGCCTGCGTCACCCAGAACGCTTCGCAAGATTGCATATAAATTCCCAGTCGAGTGAAAAATCGCACCGCGACTATTTGTTTTCGATTCAGATGGTGGGATAAGTGCGGATATATTCTAAGTGTGTTCAATTTCAATTTCAATTTATTTATTGCATCCATGGTTTACATTTGGCTGTTACAGTAGTTAATAGGTTTCTCATGTGTCAACTATCGGGGAATGTATTGGAGCTGCTAACACTGTTTGAAACTTGTATCTACATGCCGAACTTCTATGTCTGCTAAGTATTACTCGCGAGATGTTTTTTCACGCGTCAAGTATTAGTGTCACCTTATATCTAAGCAGCGATGGAAACTCCGCAAATATGTTTTCAAACCCTGCGTCACCCAGGCGCTTCACAACATTGCGTATAAATTCCCAGTCGAATGAAACACCGCACGTCGGCGACTATTTGCTTTCAATTGCAACCATGGATACATTAAATATAAATAGAATATTTATTTATTTATACGTATATACCTAAATATATATAATTATTTACAGTTATAAATACCAAATATTATTTATTCATATTACCTTCTTTAATCATTTAATTATAAGTTATTACAAGTTCTTACGCAGCTCTCATCGCATTTACTTTTTGATGATCCCATGTTACTTAGCTTCTTATTGGTTGGCCATACACAAATTCTTCATATATCCGAACCGCTCTCTCAGAATTGTGTCACGAGATACTGCTATATATATTACTCGCGAGATGTTTTTTCACGCGTCAAGTCTTAGTGTCGCCTTATTATCTAAACAGCGATGGAAACTCCGGAAATATGTCTCCAAAGCCTGCGCGCACACAGTGTGCTTCGAGAGATTGCGTATAAATTCCCAGTAAAATAAAACACCGTACCGCGACTATTTGCTTTCGATTCGGATTGTGGGATAAGTGCGGAGATATTCTAAGTGTGTCAACTATCGGGGAATGTATTGGAGCTGCTAACACTGTTTGAAGCTTGTGTACCTATACTTGTCGAACTTCAATGTCTGCTTAGTTTTTTTTCTGCACTGTAATTTATGAATACCATTTAAAATTATGTATGTTTACCTAAATACATATTGAGTATTAAGTCGTGAACAAAATTTTATTTTAGGTTCCCCTTGTTTATGCATTGCTTGTTTATTTTTGTTATAATTCTATATCGCATAATTGTTAATAAGCATATTTTCTTATGCCGAATTCATTCTCTTTTCGCCGAATCTTCTTTTCGCTAATCTTTTTAATGCCGATTATCTTCTAATAACCTACTTATAACCTACTTCGTGGTCGCAGTTCTAACCTACTTATCTGGTAATCATGTGGAAGCTGTTCAATATCTTTAGAGGTCGAATTTGCAGCCAACTAAAATTGGGCAAAACAATTAGGTATGCGTTCGGACAAAATGATAATTGGACAAACGTTTAACGTTTACGGTAAACGTTTCGCAGAATCAAATAACTTATTTGATACGTGTCCAGCAAAAAATAATTTCGGACAAAACATATCGAAAACAGTAATGAAGTCTCGGACAAAAATAATGTCACGCATTATTTCATCATCGTCGGAAACACATATCGACCACATCGAAGTTTAAAGCTGCGTATACATACGATGTTACTACTACTTCCAGTCACATATTGTATAATGACAATCATACAGTTAAGTCGATTACTCTTACTTAAGCTGCTAAATCATAATTCATAACAAGACGAAGAATGCTATTAAACATGTTTGAAAAATTCGAAAAATGTACAACCACAGTCATCCTTTTCAATACAGACAATATTGGGTTTTACCAACTATCTGCTACTGAGTTTCCACATATTTTATAATGCTCGAACTGCGGGCTGAACTAGGGGATGCTTACGACCTCACATAGCGTATTATATGATTCTACAAGTATACTTAACTCTTATTTAGAGTAAGATTAGCCACGCCGCGCGGTGTTACCCACTTATCCCACGGGAACATTATTTTTTTGGTATATAAAGTAGTCTATGTGTCAGCTACCTTCATACCAAAAGCTTATCAAAATTAGTCCAGCCATTTAAGCGTGAAGAAGTAACAAACATACACATAAACACACAAACTTTCGCCTTTATAATATACTAGCGACCCGCCCCGGCTTCGCACGGGTGCAATGCTGATAAATTATGCATGTATTATACATATAGACCTTCCTCTTGAATCACTCTATCTATAAAAAAAAAAACCGCATCAAAATCCGTTGCGTAGTTTTAAAGATTTAAGCATACAAAGGGACATAGGGACAGAGAAAGCGATTTGAAGTTTGGTGCAATATACCATTTTTATTGAAATAATCATCAAAAGTTTTATTGACATATTCCTTCCCATTATCACTTCGAAATACTTTTATCTTTTTATCCAGTTCATTTTCTACTCGAATTTTAAATTCCATAAATTTATTAAATACCTCCGCTTTGCTTTTCATAAAATACACAAAGACTTTACGTGAATAGTCATCAATAAAAACTGTGAAATACCTTGAACCTCCAATTGATGTGGTTTGTAGCGGACCACATACATCACTGTGTATGACCTCTAGCAATTCTTTTGCCCGGGAGCCATTACTTGGAAAAGGTTTCCTGGTTTGTTTTCCTTCTAAACATGTAACACATACACAACTTTCAGATTGCGGTGACAATTTCACGCCGGTAGTACAGTTTGGCATTTTATCAACATCAAAATGTGCCATTTTTTGATGCCACAAGTAGGTATCAGTCTCTGTAGAAGCTGCCATCGCTCGGTTCTCGTTATTATAAGCTTTAAGTCTGTAGGTATCATTTATCAGTGTAGCACTTACTACCATTTGCCCATTTAGATTTTTTATCTGACAGCCATCAACATTAAATTCTACTTTACAGCCTGCTTTAATTATCTTACTCACAGACAGCAAATTTGTGGATAATTCTGGTATAAATAGAACATTTCTCACCTGGATTGCTTCACTGCCAGTCTTATTGGGTACTTGTATTATAACATCACCACAGCTTTCGACATGTAGCATCTTGTTGTCAGCTATTCTTATGTGGTTAACAGATGGAGCTGTCTCATTCACCAACCATTCCCGGTGCATCGTCATGTGGGTTGATGCGCCAGAATCCACGTACCAGTTCATTGTATCATTCACCTGCATGGCTGAAAAGGCTGCTATAAAACCATTATTATCTTTCTTATTTCTAACCTCAGTATTTATTAAGTCTTTCAATAAACCGACTTTACGGAGTAAACCTGAGTCTTGAAATGCATGTAATAAATTGTTCCAAACCTCTTTCGCTGTTTTTGCCTCTTGTATGTGAACATATAGCATAGGGTCCACTAAGAGTATAAGCTTTGATTTCGTTTTAAGATCCTTCTTTGAGTCTGTTGTTTCATTTTCCACACTTTCCCACAAGTCCTCATGTTGTAGGTAAGCTTTGACGGCAAAACTCCAGCTTGTCCAGTTGTCACGGCCAGTGAGCTTTTCAATTGTCATCATATGATTGCTTGATCCCATTATTTATACTTTATTGTACGCAAGCTGAAAGAAAATCCGGCGACCGAACTAACTTTGAGGTTAAGTTAACAAATTATTTTCGTTACTATTTTAAAACTGCACAAATTGACTTCATAACTTTTACAGGTAGGGCTGGGCCCATAACCTGATAAATTAAACAGAAGAAATTAACTTTCTTCAAATATAATTATTAAAACAAAAGAAACCTTACAGAGCACACAATGACATGGCAAGGTTATATAGCGCAGAGACAGTTCTGATGGAATGTCATAACGTCAGGTGAGGGCGTGATCATTGTTGCTATTAAGTAGCGTTCATGCATTTCCATCATATAGGTACATCGCACGGGTGCAATGCTGATAAATTATGCATGTATTACAAATAAACCTTCCCCTTGAATCACTCTATCTATTAAAAAAAACCGCATCAAAATCCGTTGCGTACTTTTAAAGATTTAAGCATACAAAGGGACATAGGGACAGAGAAATCGACTTTGTTTTATACTATGTAGTGATAGTGATTAGTGTGATGGTAATATAATTAGCAGTTTCACGGACAGTGCGAGAAACATAAATTTGGACCCTCGTCTCATCTTATCTATGGACGGCCACTGTTATTTTTGTAAAACTAGGACTCTATTTACAGACAGAAACAAAAAAAAGAACAAAACATAGTTTATACGACGACAAAAGTGTTATACACTTTTCGGCTAGCAATTTTTTGAAAGCATCCATGACTCAGGAACAAATCTTCGAGTTCATCACAGAAATATTATAACTTTCTGGGATGCGAACCCAGGACCATTGGCTCAGCAGGCAGCTTTACCACTGCGTCAACCGCGTTATCGTATATCCATAAATACTTATAACGCGAAAAAACCTTTAGAAAAATTCTTAAGTGTAAAAAAATGTCTGACTGCAAAATCCAACACATTCAATAATAGCACTACGGAGTAGCCTTCGAAACATCTCATTCGATAACGTCGTATGTCTATTGAGCTGAAAGGAAAGTTACTTCCTTTTATATCGGTATACGACAGAAGTGACCCTTGATCGTTATCTTTCCACCCCATTTGCGTCGATTACATAAGGCAAAAGTTCTCGAAGATGGGTATCCATAGTGTAGGTTTTTATGTATAGTTCAGTGCGTTTTTAGAAAACCATCGCAAGATGTTTCATTATCATTGCCAGTGCTACGATTAATGTTTTGAACGTAATCTTAGATTTGACATTTTATAAGGTGCTAACAAATTAGAAGCCAATACTATAAGATATGTAAATTTATATCAAAAGAATTTACTTTAAATAGGAATTAAGAATTTGTTTTTTTTTTTTTTTAACTATGGTGTAGGGTTATTATAGTCAGGGCTTAGGGGCTTGGCTTTTCCTGGAATCTCATAAGACCGCGCCAAGACGTTCCAAAAAGAAGCGGAGCACTACCTACCTTTTCTCGAACCGTTTCTTCTCGTTTTTAAACCCTCATAGCTTCGTCAGTCCAGTTAACAGCAGAGCGCCCAAATTCACAGGTTAAGGTGCAGTTAGGAAACATATGAAATGCGCTAAATTTAATTGATCTAGCTTTTATACTTTAGGTTTTATTGGTACCTAAAATACGCCGACTTTGCCACTCACTCACTCGCTCACTCATTGCCGATGACCAAGAAGGTGGGCATGGACTCTAGGGTTTACAAACAAAGAATAAAAAAATTAAGAATTTTGTAACTGTCACCCTCCCTCCACTGTAAAGGAGGGTGCAGTGCAGATCTTTGTACAGAACTTGTAAAATAAGATAGATATGAAGCCTAGAAACAAATAACATAGATATAACAATTAATAAATCTGTTACCCTCCCAATCCTTATCAATGGGGGTGCAGGCTTGCTTTAAAACTTTTTTTTACCGCAGTCGGATAAAAAGTATCCTACAATCTTTTCAATGTCCAGCTATCCCTGTACCAAAATTCGTCTATATTTTTCCAACCGTTTCGGCGTGATAAGTGGACAAAGGAAATTGTGAAGACAGATGGCGCAAGGCTCGCATGGCACAAAACAAATGACGATCCTGTATCACGCTATTAAGATGTTTCCTGATACCATTGACCCCTCTCCATAGACAACTGATTTTCAATACTTACCTCTCTCTCTCTCTGGAGTCGGTCCCTCATGTCTGAGGATCGTGGTCAGCTTCAGGGTTGCATCTGGCGCGGACAATCTGCCTCCGCCGGTTTCTGTCCAGCGCGTCTCTTACAACCGACTAGAATTTAGAGGTCGACGACTCTTTTACTTGATCGGTGCATCTTCTTGATTTTCTATACAATTAGATGTAAATCTAACTGACCAATATTACAGCAAAGCTTATTCGCACTCTGAATATTGCATACTGATACTACATTCATTGTATTGACTGGTCTATAATTTCTGTTCATTGTTACAGATCCATCATAGACCCTCCTATTGTTGTGGGCTGGATCCCGCGTCCAAATTTGCTATTCGCTTTTCTAACAATGGTTACATTAATTATAGAGGTTGGGATTTATTGACAGAATATGAATTTTATGTGCTGATACAACCAAACACGTTACGTCCGAAAAAATTTCGTCTGTAAAATTAATAAGTAAATAGACTTACCACCAAAAAGAACCGACTTCAAAAAAACTAAAGCCAAAAATATTCCGATCATGTACAGATTACATTTGAATTACCTTTTGAAGTTGGTGGCAAACCTCACGTAAACTTGCGCGGCATCTATTTTCAAAGTAGTCATTAAGTGGCATTTTTTTGTTAAATCTAATCTGTTAATCCTAGCCTATAAAAAGTATCATTCGGCCGCTAACTAAATAACTTAGTATCTATTTGGGCGGCCAATCCCATGGTATTATTTTAACTGCCAAGTTATTATTTTAGATGTCAAGAAAATCTGCCGTACATTATTTAACTGCCCCGAAAACAATAGCTTAAAATCAATTACTAAGTTTTGATTCAGGGTGGCTGGGAACGAGGATATTTCCTGTGTCATTTATTCATTTTAACTTTATTAATATACAATAAAATTTAAATAAAATATATTCAACCATTGTTTGGACTAATCTGTATGGTGCAGGCATTGTTTAGCCTTAAATTTTAATTTTATTATTTTATGATAACAACTATTACCAATACAGCTTGTAAGACATGAATGCAATAAAAACTGCGTTTCATCCCTACATACAGGTCAATAAAATACCCACACATCATTTGTCATTTTGAAATGAAATGCAAGGTGATCCTGTATCAAAAAAAAATACACTTTCAGGATAACATCACACAAATAGTGCAATTTAATAAACATTTAAAAGGTACTTAATCGGAAAATGTTTTTACAGTTAAATGATTTTTTTAATTAGAAAATTGAATTTAATAAATTAAAAATTTTGCTCTGACGTTGCAGGGTGTTACATGTGGGTATACATTGAGTTTGACTTTGACTTTGAATGTATCGCAAGAAGTAGGTAGATATGGATAATGTGGGATAATGATAACTATTTAGATATTGAAGGACTTCCGGTTCGTGACTTAAGATGGCCGCATGCGCTTAAGTTTTGTTGTTCGTTATTTATTCATTTTTGTTATTCAATGTGTAGTATTGATAGCGTATTGTGCAGTGATCTAACGTATGAGTGAATAGCTAATGAAGAATTCAACTTGAAGCGTTCATAGCCCTTCCTGGGTCAAGGCCCGATAGTCCGCGTGGTTTTTTGTAAATCGCTATCACTTTACAAAAAGCAAAACCTCACCGAACAACGGCATGCTCTACGAGCAAACTCGAAATTGGCGAAATCATCATTAACTTTGATGGAAGCCATATTTTAAAATTAGAATTAGAATTAGATATTGAAGATTCCTTTTTAAAACTATTGCTACGCAAAGCTACTTTTAAAAATTCCGCGTTGAATTGTAAATCCCTCGCTCTAGCAATGTACATATTTTCAATAGCGGGACTTAAAATCCAATATTCAATACGATCTGAATACATTACTCGGTCTGTAACACTTCGTAGAAATATACGTTTATAGCGGCCAGCAATGCAAAGTGAAATCTACCCACGAGCCAAGTTACATTTCAATGATATTCAGACTTTATTGTCTCTTCTGATAGGTTCGTTTGCATAAGCTTTTTGTGTTCCTCTGTTAGTTTTGGCATGCCAGCGATTAGGTTTTACGATGATGGAAATAATAGCGAATTATTTTTGATGGTCTTAGTGTTCAGGGTGATTATTCGAGAGTTTCAAAAATAATGTCTTAAGATATGAGATTTTAGGATTTATTTGTCGAACCTATAGTGTTAATTATGTTTATCACAGTTGTGGTATCTTGGATGTATAGAACTATAGATTTGTATATCTATATATATATATAAAACTCAAAGGTGACTGACTGACTGACTGACTGACTGACTGACATAGTGATCTATCAACGCACAGCCCAAACCACTGGACGGATCGGGCTGAAATTTGGCATGCAGGTAGATGTTATGACGTAAGCATCCGCTAAGAAAGGATTTTTCAAAACTCACCCCCTAAAGGGGTTAAAAAGGGGTTCAAAATTTGTATGAGGAAACAAGATTAGTTAGACTATTTTATTCGAAACTTTACAGGAGTATTTCTAACGATAAATGAGTAAACACGTGTTTCAGGTATTTTGAAAATTTAACCCCTATAAGGGAGAAATGTGGTGACAAAGTCTGAAAATCCATTGGTAATGATTTAATGGTTTATTGGGTCGCTGATTACGAAAACCGCAACGATTTTTAAATCCAACGTGGCGGACGTAAATTAACATCTTCCCTGTTGGGGTGAAATGGGGTTGAAATGTCTAAATACTAAACCGCTGGTTCTAGAGAGTCCATATTTGGAACCTACGTGTCCTTATAAAGTCTAGGGGTGCAATAAAAGAAGCATTTGTCAAAAGTCACCCCCCCGAAGGTGTGAAATGGGGGTCGTAAGTTTGTATAGGGAAAAAGTATTAGTTAGACTATTTTATTGAAAACTTCCAAGGAGTATTTCTAACGATAAATGAGTAAGCACGTGTTTCATGTTTTTAATATAATTCAACCCCTAAAGGAGGAGAATATGGTGACAAAGTCTGAAAATCAACAAGGGTAATGTTTCTATGGTTTATCGGGTCGCTGATTACCAAAACAACAACGATAAAAAAAAAAACAAACGTGGTGGACGTGAAATACCGTCTCGCCTGTTGGGGTGCGATGGGGTTGAAATTACTAAATATGAGTATGGGTGTAATTTTTATGGTTTGTTGGGACGTTAATTACGAAAATGCCACCGATTTTGAAATTTTATTTGTGGTCATGAAAATTCTTGAAAGCATTTGCGCCAAATTGTAATTTAATCGGTCCAGTAGTTTTGCAGCAAAGCGGATGTAACAGACGGGCTGACAGACAGCTACACGTGATCCTATAAGGGGGTTCTGTTTTTGCTTTTGAGGTATGGATAGAGACCCGCGTTATCCTAATAGATTAAAAAAATAGTATTTGGTGGCATCTTGATCGTCGTCAATCAGTACCTATAGGCGGGCGGCGCGTTGGGACGGGAGGAGTAATGATCGGTAAACTTCCTGCATCCGTAATAAATACATTCAAGCTTTTCAATAATTATGTTAAGTCATTTCAGAATTCTGAATTACGTTTATCTGGCTCAGAATAATAAATTTTTCATTCATCAACGAAGAGAACCTCAATATCTTACAATAGAACATGACGTAACTTAGAACATGGCTTAGAATCATTAAACCAATCTCGAATATCCCAAGTCGATAAGCGGAGGCTCGGGACATTATAAAAGCTTTATACAAATAAAATGCACACATATCCCGGTGTCTTAGCTTCACTTCGAGTTATGAATTTTGAAGTGAACTTTATTTGGTACAGTAAAAGCTGAGATCGCTTGATTTGTGAGTGCTTGAGTTTTCGGTTTGATTTGATAAAGTGGAGTAATGATAATATAAAAAGTATTTCCCAGTAATATTAGAAAAGCGAAAGTCTGTGTATGTTTTGTTACTTCTTCACGCTAAAACGGCTGGACGGATATGCATGAGGGAAATGCAGATTATACCCGAACTTAACAAATAGCCTACTTTTAATCCTGAAAAAAAAGAGCATTGTTCCCGTAGGATGATGTATATTATATAGGCACGCGAGCGAAGCCGCGGGTTAATGCTAGTATATAAATAAACGTGTATGCGGGTAGGCGGGGTGAGGTGCCCGTCCAGCATTCCGTTATCTGGTTTCACGCCGGACGGACGTTACACCTCAGCCTGTGGTGTATACTCAAATATATATCTGTGTTTTATTCCAAATCCTTTGTGGAGGACACCACAACAGTTAATCCGCTTTTTTTTTTCGTTAGCCTATCTGAGTGTCCCACTGCTGGGCAAAGGCCCCTCGCTTGTTTATTATTTAGTGTCTAATATTTTAGACAGCATCTGGTGATTATTTGAGCGTTTTAACCGTCTTATTACCGTGACCATAATATTGACGAACTTCGCTGATCTGCAGGCGCCATTTTCGGTTGTCTTGTAGAAGACGCAGATTGTTTTAAATTCTTATCAAAATTATGTCTCCATGAATTGTAAAATATAGCGGATACGTTAATGAGGCGGTTAATACGCTCGAATAATCACCAGATGCTGTATAAAATATTTGACACGAAATAAGAAAAGAGTTTGAACATCATGTCGCGGATTAAATGTGATAAAAGTATATTTACACTTTTCTATTAAATAAATAAATAATAATAAATAAATATTAACACAACTTACACAAATCGACCTCGTCCCAAACTAAGCATAGCTTGTACTCTGGGTACTAGACGACGATATACATAATAATATAAATACATATATAGATAACATCCATGACCCAAGCACAAATATTCGAGTTCTTCACACAAATATTTGCCCTGGCCGGGATTCGAACCCAGGACCGCCGGCTCAGTAGGCAAGTGCTTACAAACTGAGTCAACCGCGTCGTCAAAATTATAATAGGTATAAGTATGGCTTTGCAAGCTAAAGAACTGACGAGTTTGTTTAGAAATATCTGAAACTTGTTATTTTTTTCCTTTTTAGCCATTATGAAAAATTTCAAAAAACTCTATCGACAACGAAATCTATATACTTATCTACCTATTCACCGAATTTATGATGATTGGTGTAGGAGCGACCTGTAGCCGAACATGCAATCGTCAGGACATACGAAATAATTTTTGTCCAAGCAAAAACGAAAACGATTCGCTCGCTCGGTAAATAATACGACATGAAGTACCCCAATAAGCCCGAGATATATTATGTAACGTAAAACACAAAGCGTACATTAAAAATGAAATGGTATATAAATAACGAAATGACACGCTAAGTTTCTCCAATACCTTTTAAAACTAGACCTTCTTATGAAAAATACAAAAGCAAACGCAACAAGCTTTACTCATAAAAATAGAAGCATAAAATAACTCGTTATTATACAGAAACGTGATCGAAGAAAATAAGACGTAGGAAACGACATCATTGTTTATTTATGCGGAAAAACATTATTTCCTTAGTATATTCGTGTAATAGTAACCCTTTTCTTACCCGTTGGCTGACTAATGCACGTACGACACAAAACAAAGTTACGTAGGGTTGGGCTGTGCAGTCCTTTGTTTTCGGTTTTCGGTTTCGGTTTCGGTAGGACATAGGCTTCATAAGAGCTTGTACACCCCTTATACGACTTATTTTAGCGTGTGTGCTACTTGGGAGGGAACGTACACAACACAACTAAGGTTTTCCCAAGTTAGTGCTACCAATCCGATCCGTTTACATTGATATTGTCGTTTTTAGGGTTCCGTACCCAAAGGGTAAAAACGGGACCCTATTACTGAGACTTCGCTGTCCGTCCGTCCATCCGTCCGTCCGTCCGTCTGTCACCAGGCTGTATCTCAAGAACGGTGATAGCTAGACACTTGAAATCTTCACAGATGATGTATTTCTATTGCCGCTATAACAACAAATACTAAAAATTAAATAAAATAAATATTTAAGGGGGGCTCTCATACAACAAACTTGTTATACCTATATATACATTATATATAGGTACGGAACCCTTCATGCGCGAGTCGGACTCGCACTAGCCCAATTTTTTTATGACATATGGGGCAAACGAGCAAACGGATTGTCCGATGAAAAGCAATCACCGTCGCCCATAGACACCTGCAACATCAGAGGAGTCACAAGTGCGTTGCCGGCCGTTCAGTGGGAGTGCGCTCTTTTTTTGAAGGTTTGAAGGTCGTACGTTTATAATGTCGCTGGTAGTTCCTGCACATTCTCTTGAACAACGTAGGTGCTGCCAATCTAAACTTTTCACCTTAACGTTACTTGAAATTTGGATTAATTTCATGTCATTTTATTCTGACGAAGCTTGTTGCGGATATACTTTGTGAACTGGATGCATTATTTTTAAATTGACGTAGCATGTGGTGGATTTTCTTTTCTGTATTTAGGTGTCAGTTTTATCAATAAAATTGACATTTGCAATTTCTGCACGTTCCCTATAAGATTCCAGACGCGTTCGCTTCTTAGTCCGTGCGGGCAAAAAAAGCTAAATTTTATTTTATTATACACCAATAGAAGGTATATTTTAACCACCTCTCAATACACTGCCATTGACAAATGCGAAAATAGTTGCCATGCAAGTTTATTAGGTTTAACTTATCAGGCATACAAATGCACACTAACAAATGATATTAAAATGCCTTCAGTGTCATCTTTTAAGTGCAGAGTGGAATCGCTGCCCAGGTTTATATCTTGTTGGGGTTGGGTCCTCCTATTAAGTAAAATAAACCAAGCCATGGCCAAGATACAGGCTCAGCTTAGTTTGGTCACTGACGGACACATTTTTTATGTTTCAACTGAATTTTGTTTAAATAAATCATTTTGTATTTGTATTTGTAAACCTTTGTCAGGAGGGCTCGCTCGTTCAGAAACAACATGCCAATTAATTATTTAACCTAAATAAAGATAAATCAACTAAGTAAGTACAACAAAAATGTCTCAGAATTATCGTAACTAAGTGGTTTCATATATTCGTGAAATCAGATTCTTTCATATTTTATGTACATTGCGTTTTTCAATTGCGTTTTCCGTATTCCCTTTCTAATTAACTTTGACATCACAGACAGGAAAAATACCTCTTTGTCTCCATCATCTCAAAGAAATTGAAAAGAAACGCTGAATTTCGGCGACGTTTCCCCTCCTTAGTCCTCGGTGTGGATTAGCTAGAGGAAAGTGACAGCCCCCAACAATAGGATCAAGTGTCGGACATACCCGATCGATCGAGGAAGGTAACGAGGCAGATGGGCTTGTGTTGTTAGTCAGGGAATGATTTCGACATTTTCTAATGACGCCGTGATATAAAAATAAATATCTTATTTAATAAATACTAGGTCGATGCAGAGTCAGCCACCGGCTAAGCTTGCACCATAAATTGGAGCAGTTTTTTTTTTTTTTTTCGAAATTTTCTCTTCGTCACGGTCTAGCGAAATTTAATTTTTGCATTTTAAAACAAAAATTTCTAAAATCAGTTGAGATTTCTCTGAGATCTGCGCATTGTCACAAAGTCCATTCGAGTCGATCCATGGGAGCTTCGCTCGCTTCGCTCGCTCCGCTCTAATAAAAGCAAATAAATGATTTCTTATCTTACCTAAAGGTAGGATAAATATATTTTTCTCAAACATACAATGAAATGTCGCTATAATGTGCGTTATGGCATTATGTCTTCGAAGTATCACATTTCATGCGGAATCGTGTTCATGAACAGGCTATACAGCAGTTTTTTTTTTTTGAGTGGTGGAATATTTTTATCGATTCTGTTTTTAATGTAGAAATACCACATATCTACTTTTATATTATACCACAAACGTAAATTATGAGAAAACAATGATCATTGTTTAAAGTGAAATATACTACTACATAAATATCAACTTAAAACAATCAATAACTTCTGCGTATCTGAATCATTACAGAGGCAAAGGTGACCAATACGCACGCCACCCTACTGCGTTGAATCGCAATGGACCCTCAGCGGACTCTGCTCCAAGAATAATTGAGCTATATCTATTAAATCCAAAGCGAAAATATATTAAAGCTAGAAAGAATTTCCCCATAAAAGTATCGTTAAAAACTTCACACTAATAAAAACATTGTTCATCAACTATACGCGAATCAATATTTAAAGAGCATTCTCCTCGTCCACCTTATTGCTTCACAAAATAGAATTTCGAAATATCGCTTACTCTTAAAATAGGTCACTCGAATACTCAAGGAAATTAGTTTCACATATAGCGAAGGGGTATATTTTCGAATGGTCGCTATTTAGAGCATTATAATACCAGCAACAGTTTAAGTGAGTTGTGAGACGGTTTAAAAACTCCGGCTTTTACTGTAATTTGAGTTGAACGCTTAAGAAACGTTTTAAATGGATGCTTTTATTTCATTAGCGTAATTCGTTTTGCCATGAAAATTATAAAGTTTCTTGGGGGACAAGGAATAAGAGAAGAATTGTTAAGGTTTGAATATTAAGCGCGCCATATTTAAAAAAAAAAGCTGTTGGTGCACAAATTATTTTAGAATTTGTGTACTAGGCGCCCGTTTGTGGCAAAATTTCAGCTAAAAACAGGCGCCCAGTACACAATTTTTATAATAATAACCGCAAAAACCGAAACGGTCCGACTCAGAACATTTCCTTTCTATTCGGTTCCTTCGTAAATTTCGGAAATTTCGTAAAAATTGGTTTAATTTTGGAGGAGGGAACGGACGAGAATGAAACCTCGTTGTATGGATAAAGTAAACAGTGGTATGTCCTCTTAATACGCCGTATTGCTTTTCATTTTTCATAACATATATATTTTTCAAAATATATTGATAATTTTATGCAAGTTTTTAAAGTGAATAACATTTTTCTCTGAGTTCTAGAAAGTAACATAGCTCCATCGCGTGCAGTTGAACATAAGTTGAAAAAAAAAAACAGTTAACTGCGTGAATTTTGTCGATTTCGAGTAGTTCTTTGAAACAAAAGTTATGAATGAAAAATTCAAACTGTAGATTCAAATATATACCAATAAATCGCAATGGCCCTGTTCTAAGTAGTAACATTGATATAATAATATATGTTAAGAAATATGTTTGATTTTAGAGAAAAATAACAAATAAAGCATTTTTGAACGGATAAGAAGCCTTAATATCGGGATCGTACGTCGTAATCTCATACTCGAGACCAATCTCACGGGGCACATTGAGGCTATAAACTCATAAACTGGGCAACTTAATATTCTATATCGTGTTCACTTTGTACGTTAAGAAGGACCTAAAGCTATAACAATCCTTAGGCGTATAGGACGTTTTGTTTGCGGGCAACGTTGTCGCGACGTTCTGAGAATATTTACGACGTAAAGTAGGTACCTATGTTGCTTTGGCGTAAGAAGATGTATCATCAACTGTGTCTAAATATTTTATTTACATAAGTATATTCCTAACAGAATTCACAAGCAACCAAGTATTTTCAAACAAATATTTACAACTAGCTACTGCCCGCGGCTTCGCTACACAGCCCATTTATTATTGAGTTACGATATAAACTCTCTTTTCCAAATCCCATGCAAATCTGTCAAGCCATTTCCCCGTGGATTAGTAACAAACATACACACACACGGGTTCGCTTTAATAAAATAATTAACTTTTATCCGTAAGTAGGCCACAAGGAGACTTTTACACGCCTGAGTCTACCAGTATATCACAACAATAATATTTATATTATTAAATGCTTACAAATGAAGCGAAAATTGAAAAATTTAATGATTCGGACAGGATTCGAACCTGCGTTTCCAACGGCTTTCCGGGCCAACACCGGTGTGGCATCCTAAGGCATGTCGAAGCAACTGGTTGAGAAATTCAATGGCTCTGACATCTGATTCAGTGGTCCAATTGGGAGGACGCCAGTGTTGGCCCGGAAAGCCGTTGGAAACGCAGGTTCAAATCCTGTCCGAATCATTAAATTTTTCAATTTTCGCTTCATTTGTAAACATTTAGTTTACGTTAGCAGACGTTACTGCTTTAATAAAAAATAAATTTCTATTATTATTTATTCGTATCACATACGAAAAAGAAAACCATTTTTCATTTTTAGGGTTCCGTACCCAAAGGGTAAAAACGGGACCCTATTACTGAGACTTCGCTGTCCGTCCGTCCGTCCGTCTGTCACCAGGCTGTATGTCAAGAACGGTGATAGCTAGACAGTTGAAAATTTTCACAGGTGATGTATTTCTATTGCCGACGCGGTTGGCGCAGTGGCACAGATTAATATAATAGTTCTTCGAACAGATACTCATGTCTGAATAAAAAAACAAATACCTACCACTTTTCATGCCTACTCAATTTAACAATGGAGCGACCTTGAACGCGCGGGTCGTTGGCCGCACGTGCCGGCAAAACGAGGCTAGGGTTGACACCGCTTAGAAATGATTTTATAAAAAGTCAAGATAAATGAAAATACGATCGATTTATTTAAATTTATTAGTCAAATCAAGTCAAATTTAATTATCATTAGGTACCTACTAGAAATAGGTATTCACATGCGCTGCGGCACACCATTAAAATCGTTTAAATTTCCTAGCAGGTATATCGGAATCTTACCTACCTATTCTATCTGAACATACCAGAAACCTGAAACAAAAACAACTCTCTGTGTAGGTACCTAAGTAACCTAAATATATCCCGATGACAGTAGGTACTTAAGTACTAAATAAAGTTTGGTAGGTGCCTATATATAATGTGTTACATATTGTATAATACTAGCATCACAAGCTTCGAAGCAGTCACTAGGTACAAGTTGTTTTATAATAATCTGATCACGCGTTTCATCTTTGCGAATGCATTCCTTGCAAAAGGTCTTAAGTGTCAAGAATAACGCCGACGTTTACGCCCTTTTTAGGCCGTGCAATGCACTCTCCCGCCACACGCACTAAACTGATTTGGTAAATCTTAGTGAGTAAATTATTGTCATTTGTTGATATAGGAAGTGGATGTTTTCTATGAATTTAAGTATATTAAGTAGGTAGGTTTATTTATTCAACATTACATGTATCTATAATAACAGTGTATGCAATGCGTTTAGGTAGGTGCTTATTATGTTCTAAGAATTTTTACTAACATTTCATCGTCTGTCAGCAAAGAAAAAAAGGATAAATGTCTGTTGCTTTTATGTTTTTACACTGCAGCGCGTTGGTCTCATTCGCGACGAAGCCATTTTTTGGTGATTTTATAGCGCGACCGGCGGCGTCCGGCCGTGAGCGCGTGTGGCAACCGACTGGCTTAGCGTGTCGGCCACGACAGGCGAGGTGTAGGTATCGTTCTGGGTTCCCACGGTACAGATGGGGGGCACTGGCAGTGGTTAAGCAACTGCCTACTGAGCCGACGGTCCCGGGTTCGAATCCCGGTAAGGGCAAATATTTGTATGATGAACACGAATATTTGTGTGATGAACACGAATATTTGTGCCTGGGTCATGGATGTTCTATGTATTTAAGTATTTATTTATCTATATAAGTATGTATATTGTCGCCTAGTACCCATAACACAAGCCTTCTTGAGCTTAATTTGGGACTAGGTTGATTTGTGTGAGGTTGTCTGATATTTATTTATTTATTTATTATTGCCGCTATAACAACAAATACTAAAACTAAAATAAAATATATATTTAAGGGGGGCTCCCATACATCAAACTTGTTATAGATTAAAATCAAATATTTGCCCTCGCCGGGATTCGAACCCAGGACCGTCAGCTCAGTCGGCATTTGCTTAACTACTGCGCCAACTGCGTCATCGTTTTAGGTGTAAATCATTATTTGTGTTCCATAACTTCATTACCCCGGACGGCGAATGGTAATAAATGGAACACTCCATTTGACATTAAAATATTATTAAAACCGGCCAAGTGCGAGTCTAACTCGCGCACCGAGGGTTCCGTACAAACATACGTTATGGTCGGGCTAAGTTAAGTTTGCACCTGGTTTTTATCGTGGCAGATACAAACGAGGTGCCAATCTAACGCAACCGGGTTCTCCATGTATGCTTAGATCTTAAAATCAACGCGGATTTTGATTAGTTTTTTTTATAGATAGAGTGATTCAAGAGAAAGGTTTATATGTATAATACGTGCATAATATAGCATTGCACGCGTGCGAAGCCGGGGCGGGTCGCTAGTGTCAGTTAAAAGAGCTAACTGGTACATGCATAAGATGTATGTCTCTGTATTGTATAAAAATCAGGGGGCAATTCGACCAATTTTAGAGAGATGATGGAGATCTCTTCATTTCATCGCCATCCGTCACTTGACGTGTCCCTACTTGACTAGTGGCGATATCCCTAGAATATCGCAACTTAGTCAATCCGGTCGCGCTCAATTTGCGTTTCCTTTTTATGTGACGGCATAAATAACAGGCGCATACTTTAACTTGACCGTGTAGTGCGTGAAATTAGTCAGTTACGTTTCGTTCAAAACAGAAATTCATATGCATGAAATAGCACTTTTAACAATCACAATCGCCTTCGTATTTCCAAAATTGAGATGAATTATGTCACTTGAAGCTCATCGCATTTTAATGACAGCTGAAAGGCGATATCACTGTTATCTAATAGAGTTTTGACGTTTTGCGATCTCTCAAACGGCATTCTGGAATTAGGTCCCGGGCTTCCCGCCGGTTTAAACCAGTACAAGCAACTTAACACGGTAATACTGAATTTAGCCTCATTCCACGGACGGAATGCATCGCAGCTCATAGAGGGCGATAAATTTGCCGCAGCTGTAAATAGCATTTTTGCCATTGTCCTGGAAGTGGCGATAACCGTTACCGAAGTCCAGGCGTGCTTCGACGGCGATACATGAGCGTAGAATTTCTAGAAGTGTTAATTTTGAAATGAAGAATGAGAAAAAAAAAACTTGAACTGCTTAATTATTTGGAATAGGTCGCTTTTTAGTGATAAAACCATTGTTTAAATATTGTATTTTATTTTTGTTTGCTTTTGTAAACTTTTATTGGTGTGCAATATTATTATAGTATTGTTTTATTGTACTAACTATTATTTTCATCAAGGCTACCAATCAGATCAGCCGCGATGGTTTATTTACCGTATGATAAAATCAAAATACCTATGTGGTTTCTATTAAAACTGCGAATATAAAGTACATTTGAACACACAGGCGACAGTTTGAGATTTTCCGTTGCCACATCTAGAATCCTTAGGTAGCTTGGCAAGTGCAGTTATGAGCGGTGATAACATTACACTGAGCGTTATGTGAGCGCTACCACTGACCTGCTCACCCGTCTGCAGTGAACAGTACGGTGAATATACAATGGAGTAAAGCTCGAATTACAGAATAGATGTTTGTGTCTAAGGATGCAGGGAATCTGAACAGGAAAAAAGGGCAGAGGACAACTTTGTTGCAAACTACGTATATTTATTTATTTATTTAAACTTTATTGCACGAAACTAAAAGTGTACAAATTCTTGACTTAATGCCATAAGGCATTCTCTACCAATCAACCATTGGGCTAAACAGAAACATTTTATGTACGGCAGCTGTATATAGTTCATTCGTTAAAATGTTGATTGTCGAACCAAGCGTACCAATATCAGACGTTCTGTAATAATATTGACGGGTTAAATTTTCAATTACACCAGCCACGCCGGGGGTTTGGAAAATTACGAGTGATTGTGTGTAAATTCTATGAGCGATGGATTCAGGTAAAACTCCAGAAGCGATGTCGTGTGTGTGGTCAACCGACGTGGCAGTAATGTAATGTTACATAACGTTGATCTCTGCCACATCTAGAATCTGTAGCAGCTTGGCAAGTGCAGTTATGAGCGGTGATAACATTACACTGAGCGTTATGTGAGCGCTACCACTGACCTGCTCACCCGTCTGCAGTGAACAGTACGGCGAAAATACAATGGAGTAAAGCTGGAATTAGAGATGTCTGCATTGAAGAGTGCAGGGAATCTAAACAAGAAAGGGCAGAGGACAATTTTATAGCAAATTACGTATTAAAATACATACAAAACGGGTTTACTCACGTCGTAGTAGTCGAATATCGCTCGACATGTTTCGAATCGGTACGCGGTTCATCATCAGGAGCTACGATCAGTCGCGGCGGCGGCGGCCAAATAGATTTCTATCCCAGATAGGGATTTCTGCAGGGGAGAAAATCTCACTTCCTGGCCAAAGCAAGACGTAAATATTTATTAGACAAACTACGAAAGGTAATTCGTAAAGCCCCAGATTGCATATTTATGGCCTTCACCTTCGGCTCGGCCCACAAACATCTGCGATCTGGGACGTTCACGAACCCACCCTAGGTATATAATGTACCTACTATTAAACTTCTGCAGCCAGGCACAACGGTATCTTTTGAGCATATTCAATGTTATTGACGTAAAAACATGAAATTTTACACTTTGCAATATTCTTCATAGTTCCTTATGTCTGAATAATGTATTATTTTCAGCGACATTTTCAGAATTTCCAGCATCTTGTCACTTCAGCAGCAATTACATTACGAGAGGCGTGGCAGAAAACCAGTACAGTCGACAGCGAGTAGGGAATGCAAACCGGCATTTTTTCTATGGAAATGTTTTTTTACCGGTTTGCATTCCCTAGCTGCGGGTCGCGTACCAGCACGGATAGCTGATGAAGAGTTCTATATAACTTTGAAACATGTCGGGCCGTTCCTGAGTTTTACGGGAGTTTAAAACGTTTTTAGGGTTGCATACCTAAAGAGTAAAAACGGGACTGTTACTAAGCCTCTAAACTGTCCGTACGTCTGTCCGTCTGCCATCAGGCTGAACTTCATGAACCGTGACTAGCTATCACAGTTGAAAATTTCACAGATGGTGTATTTTTGTAGCCGCTACAACAAAAATAAAAAAAACAAATGGGGCTCCCATATAACAAACGTGATTTAGTTGCCATTTTTTGCTCGATACTATCACCAGGCTTCATGAGCCGTGATAATTAGGCAGAAATTTTCACAGATGATGTGTTTATGTTGCCGCTATAACAAATACAGAAAACAAAAAGTAAATTTAAGATTTAGTCGTACGGAACCCTCGGTGCGCGAGTCCGACTCGCACTTGACCGTTTTATAATTATTAACCTATTGACCGCCAAGCGGTCTAGCAATTTACCGTGCCACTGACGCCAGAGTAAAAAAAAAAAGATGTGCCCCAAAATCAACAGGGGTTGAAAAATACTTGTAGCGGTTAGAATTGCAAAGTTTTTGATCATTGAAATTTGGACGGCTGTGGCCGACGTGGCGTCAGGGGCACGATTTTTTGTTGACGGCCACCGCCGACTGTGGCGCTCAAAAGGTTAATTATACGAGAGGCGTTATGCAGTGCCGTTTCTGACGTTACTGCCAGCCTTTGCCTAGGAAACTTACTTTGTACGTAAATACGTTTAACTATGTTGTTTTGACAAAGTCAATATGGATACTTTACTTCTTATTTTTAACAGGGCTATGCGCCAAGACTATATATTATATACCTGCGTAACATATCGACGTATATATAGTTTACTGTTAGATTTCATTTTGTCTTCTAGCGTTAAAGTTTGCTTAAGGATAATAAGGCTGTAAATATCATTGAATCTGTCTCATTATTCTTAACACGTTTTTATTCAGTTCACTTTTAATTAGGTTTGGTAGTTACCTAGTTTGCAGCAAACAATGTAATGAAATCTCGAAAGTTGATTTGATTCTACTTCTAGTTATCTTGAAATTAAACTTTGTACCTATTTATTTTTAATAAATCAGTATCGTCTCCTTCTTCTTCTTTCGTGTCGAGGTTCCTCAAATATTTGATGCCCAAAAGGCAGGTCTCTGTCAAAGGTTGACAGCCCTGACCGTCGCATCCCTCAGGTCAAGAAGCGAACAGGAATGTGGACATGCCGGACACACCAGCATCGTCTGCTTATCTGCTATTATAAACCGAATGTTTGAACATGAACATATTTATATTTAAATATAATGTAATAGTGGTTTCCGACGTCTAATTGTGATAAAGAAGATAAATAATCAATTTGCATAATTATTTAATTCTGACATGTTATATAATTAGTTACTGTATAATAAATTTATAGAATAGAATGTAAGATTAATGTGTGTACACCTGAAAAGGTAGGATTTAATGGAACAATTATGAAATTGTATTTTACTCATCTTGTACTTGACCTGAGTTCCTCATACGATAAATGATTATTATTACTGATTATATTACAACCAGTAGCTTAACCTCTCGCATGCCTTCGGGTGGCATCGTACCTCCATCTACCTCCCTTACCTACATGATTGTGACTTGATGATGATGAAACAATTGAACAGTAACGTCCGCTAGCGAAAACTAAATGTTCAGTGGTCCAATACGTCAAATTACAGTCGGCAATAAAGGCATGTTCCAATTATTATTTTGCATTAATTCTTTTTATTTTGATCTGTCTAGGGACTGTAATATAATTTATCTAGGGACCTAATTCGAGAATGACAGTTCTAAGGCGATATCACTGTTATCTAAATAACAGTGATGATATCGCCTTAGAACTGTCATTAAAATGTGATAAGCTTCAAGTGGCATATCTCATCTCAATTTTGGAAATACGATAATGACTGCCAAAAATGCTATTCATGCATAACTATGAATTTCCGTTTTGAATGAAACGTAACTGACTAGTTTCACGCACTACACGGTCAAGTTAAAGTATGCTCCCTGTTATTTATGCCGTCACATAACAGGAAACGCAAATTTAATTCGACCGGATAGGCGAAGTTGCGATGTTCTAGGTTTATCGCCGCTTGTCAAGTAGGGATACGTTAAAAGTGACGGATGGCGATGAAATGGAGAGATCTCCATCATCTCTCTAAAATTGGTCGAAACACCCCCCTGGAAGCGTTTCCTTATAAGAATAAATCGCTTATGTACTCATTATCATCTGTCTTTAATACGTGGTTAATCGTTTAATATAATACATTTATACATTGATAGACAAAAGAGAGTAATAAAAAAAACTGTAATCGTTTGTGCCCTAAAATTTCTATGGAGTTATTTAAGATATTTTTAAGATCCCCAAAGATCAAAGGCGATTTTCAAGTATGTCGCTACTTCTTATCCATCAATCTTACCAAGAATAAACTGCACGTTCATACCTGTAACAACACGAACATTTCTATAAAACATTTAACAACTAATAATTACAAATAAAGTATTAAAAACTAATTACTTCTTATTAACTTCGAGTCAAAGGACACGCACCAACCTTTGACTCAGTCGCTCCCTGTGCGAACTTTGAAATTATGTTCTCATTAAAGTCAACATGCTATTAATTTATCGGTTTTCTGTTTACTTAAAGGTAACCACATACGAGTACATACACGTGGGAATCTGTGAATGTGTGGTGTGTCGGGTGTTACCAACTTATACCAATATACATATATTCGCCTTTGAACCTTTATACTCGAGTTGCGGTATTAAATTCTGTTACCAATTTCAAATACATTATTTTGTAAAGAAATATTTGAACGACGCTTTACGCTTGAAGCCTTTTCTTAAATCTAATAGTCATAATTATGAAGCTTACATATTACTTATTATTCATTATAATATATATTAAGAACTGTGTTAGCGACGCGCTCACGAATACCCTTTAAATTAAATGTATATACATATGTGTGCCTACCTATAGATATGTACTGCATAGAAAAATTTGTCAGTTAACTTAACCGTTACCGCGCCCCACCAGTCTGCATGCATCCTCTGACGGGGCCGCTCGTTATAGTGCTAATTTTGTCACGTGATTTTACTTAAGTTATTTTCTAAACACTCTCAATTTCTTGTCAACATTTTTACCGTGTTCTGGACATTAAAAGTGTATTTTGAACTCCGTGTTTTCACTCCAACATCAAGACCTCACCCTATCGGCTTCAGTGGTCTTCGAGCCGGATCTGATGTTCCTTACTCCAAAAATGGTAAAAACGCGGAGCACAACGCGTAAAGAGTTAGAACAAGGTGCTAAGGATATTGTTCATGCCGAACAAGAACAAGAAACAAAGAGAGTTCCAGAAACTACGAGTCACTATTCAGAATCGGCGGCGGCGGGTAGCAATGTAAAACCCGAGCCGCGCCCTCCGCACTCGCTTTCACAATCAAGATCTTCGGTATCATCTATCGAGGCACGTAAGAAAAGATTACTGTTGGAAGCCGAAAAGCGAAAGGCCGAAATACGGATGCAACTGATTGATAAAGAGCTAGAGGCAGACCTAGCCGACTTAGAGGAAGAAGAAGAAGTATACAGTTCACACGAGAAGGAGAATCGCACGCAAAATATCGAGAACTGGATGGAGAAAAGCCAGCAGGAGATGGATAAGTTGCAGGTACCGCCCGAGAATCAGCCCGTCGCAGGTACCTCACGAGACACTATACAGATGCTCGCTGCAACAGTCCAGCAACTGGCCGCAGCCTCTATCCACAATAAACCTAACGCCAACCTATTGAGCCGCATTTGCACACCCCGAGACCTACCCGAGTTTACCGGAGACCCGTTGGATTGGCTGCAATTTAAAAGGGCGTATGAGGAATCGACAGAAGTGTGCCATTTTAGTCCCAAAGAAAACCTGTGGAGACTTCGTAAGTGTCTGCGTGGAGCAGCAAAAGATGCAGTCTCAGCTCTGCTCATCAGTGCAACTTCGCCTGAACGCATTATGGGAACGCTGGAGCTACGATTTGGTGATCCAGACTGCATTATTTCCAAGCTCATGCAAGATATTAAGAGGCTTCAACCTGTCTCCCCGGAATACCAAAAGGATATTGTCCAATTTTCTGTAAAGGTGCAGAACTTTGTAGAAGCTGTAAGGTCAGTAGGTCGTGAAGAATACCTACAGGGCATGGGCTTAGTGTCCCTAATTTTATCTAAATTACCTACTGTTCTATTATCTAAGTGGTCGGATTATAGCTTTCCTGTTATTAAAACTGGTTCGAAGTCACGTCTGGATATTTTATCAGACTTCTTGAATACGGAAGCTATACGTATATCTACTACTTCTAACATTTATACTATGAGTCACCGTGCTGACCAAGTTAAAACTAAAAGTTACGATAAGAACACCCGTGCGCAACATGTTTTTCTGCAATCTGAGCAAGATAACGCCGACAAGTGCTATTTTTGTCATGGATCGAAACACAAACTATCCGAGTGTAAACAGTTTCGGAAGGCACTTCGCAAGGTACGTTGGCAATACGTTAAACGTAACGGCATTTGTTACAAATGTCTGGATTCCCGCCACAGCAGAGAAACCTGCCCGGCACCAGTGTGCGATAAAGATAATTGCGGTCAAGCGCATCACAAGTTACTTCACTTCGTAAACAACAGCACCGCCTCGCGCCGGCCGCCCAGCGAGCGCGCGCCGGCCTGGGAGGTACCAGTCGCGACCGCGGAGCCCGCCGCGCCCCAGGAGCACGCGGCGGGGCCCGCCGGCGGCGAGAACCCATCCACGGAGGCAGTTACAAACATCAACGCGAGTAGTCGTAAAGTGTTGCTTAAAGTGGTACCAATACGTGTGCATACGGCCAACGGTAAAGTGATTAATTCAAGTGCGTTACTCGATGACGGATCTTGTGTAACAATCGTAAGTTCTAACTTAGCTGCCCGTGCGGGACTACGCGGTCGTCGGGAAACAATGCGCGTTTGTGGGCAAACAATGCGCGTTTGTGGGCCTTGGAGTGACAATGTTATGACGTGCGACAGTATGGTGCTGAATTTTGAACTCTCTGGTATGGACAATAAGGTTCACTTGATCAAAGCTAGAAGTGTATCCGAGTTGAGTTTGCCCTCACATAACTTGTCTATTATTGATTGTGCTAAATATCCTCATTTAAAAAATGTTGTAAATTCGATGTCTAATAATTTAAAGCCAGAAGTACTTATTGGGCAAGATAATTACCATTTGTTGTTACCATTAAAAGTTATTTTGGGTAATAAAAATGAGCCGTCTCTAACTTTGACACCTTTGGGGTGGTGTGTCCATGGTCCCGTGCACGTCACGGGAGCGAGGCGGGACGCGGGCGCCGACGCCGACGCCCCCACCGGGCTCGCCGCGAGCGCGCCAGCGCAGGTGTTGTTCGTGGACGAGTGCAGCCGCGAGGAGCGCGCGCTGCGGGACCTACACGAAGAGGTGCAGCGCGGGTTCGCGCTGGACGCCGCTGGAATAACAGGTAAGCCGCGGCAGAACGTGGACGACGTGCGGGCCGTCGAGCAGCTGGAGCGCACCGCTCGGCTCGTCGACGGGCGCTGGCAAGTTGGCTTGCCCTGGAAAGACCCTAACTGCGCGATGCCGGACTCATTCCCGAGCGCTCTGAGAAGGCTTAAAGGAATCGAAAGGAAAATGAGTCGGGATCCCGGTTTTTCTCAAAGGTACTCCGACCGCGTGGATCATTTATTTAAAAATGATTTCGCAACGGAACTGAAGGAAACGCAACGCACTCAAAGGACGTGGTACCTGCCACATTTCGGCGTTGATAACGTAAACAAAAAACGTTTACGTTTGGTTTTTGATGCGGCGGCTACATCAGAAGGTTTGTGTCTCAATGATTACCTGCTAAAAGGTCCGGATCTACTGAACTCTTTACTAGGTATCATGTTACGCTTTCGCGAACATAAAGTAGCTGTCACAGGCGATATAAAAGACATGTTTTTACGAGTTAAAATTCAACCCCAGGACCAGGACGCCCTACGCTTCTTATGGAGGAGCAACCCAGCGGAACCAGTTAGGACATACGTCATGACTAATTTAATATTCGGCGCAAACTGCGCGCCCTTTGTTGCGCAATTTATAAAAAATAAAAATGCATTGCAATATCAGTCAACGATGCCCGCCGCGGTCGACGCGATCGTAAATTCACATTATGTCGATGACTATATACAGAGCCTCCCGGACGAAGATACGGCTATCCAGATGGTAAGAAACGTCATAGACATACATAAAAAAGGTGGTTTCCAGTTATGTAACTTCACCAGTAACAGCATCGCCGTGCTTGATGCCATTCCAAAAGAAGCTTTAGGTACTGCTGCGGTAAAGTTCAAGGTCGAGCAACAGTTCGAAGGCGAGCGGGCGCTTGGGCTCCTATGGTATCCTGGTACGGACGAATTAGGTTTTGACGTCTCGCTAAAACGTATTCCTGATAGTATAATTCGACATAAACAAAGGCCGTCAAAGCGTGTTATGCTACGTGTTATAATGTCGATATTTGATGTATTTGGGTTTCTCTCACCTTTCACAATACAGGGTCGAATTATGCTTCAGGATACGTGGCGTCTGAATATTTCTTGGGACGACGACATTCCAGATGACATTTATAAAAAATGGTGCGAATGGATCGAGCTACTCAAAGTAGTGGATAAGATTCGCATACCTAGATGGTATCAACGCAGCGCTGGGAGTGCGAGCGCGACGGAGAATGCATCTCCCGTCGCAAGCAGCGGCGTAGAGGGTCTACGTGGGCCCGCTACGAAAGTTGTGACGCAAGCGGGCGCCTGCGCCGCGCCCGGCGGTGATCGCAAAAAATATAACTACTAATGATTATTATACAAACCTATCTTTACATATATTTAGCGATGCATCTACAAAGGCAATGTGCGCGGCCGCTTATTTTCGCTGGATGAGGGATGGTCAAATTTATGTCGCATTCGTAGCCAGTAAGTGTCGTGTGACACCGGTTAGATCCTTAACGGTACCTCGAGCTGAGCTCCAGGCGGCATTGCTTGCTGCGCGCTTGGCGGACACCATTCGAAGGGAACATAAGCTATCCGCCGCGCGCCGTTATTTCTGGTGCGATTCGTCTACCGTGTTGCACTGGCTAAATAATAATACGCGCACCTACAAAGCGTATGAGGCGAACCGGTTGGGCGAGATTGATAGTCTTACGAGTATATCGGAGTGGCGTTATGTACCTACGAAATTAAATATCGCCGATATTGCTACTAGAGATGCTTTTAATTATGAGTCTTTTATGAATGAGTGGTTTAAGGGTCCCCAGTTTTTGTACTCGCATGAAGGGTCCTGGCCACTTAACTTTTTGGAACCTGAAACAAATGAAGTATTTTCCGGTTACGTTAATGATAACACACAGGTAAATATATCGTGTAATTTACCTATTCCAGACCCGGAACGTTTTTCTTCCTGGCTTCGACTGCTCAGGTCTACGGCTGCTGTCCTTAAGTTCATATTTAAATGTAAAAAACTTACCTATGACGACAGCACTTTGATGAACCGGGCGGAGCTGTTGATTTTGAAGCAGGCACAGATGGACTCTTTTGGCAACGAAATCGCTGAAATTAAAAATGGTAAGAACATGCAACGCGATAGTAGGTTGTTGACTTTATCTCCATATTTAGGTGAAGATGGGCTGTTGCGCGTTGGTGGTCGCATTGACGCCGCGCCGGATGTACCGCTGGCAACAAAGAGGCCCGTCATACTTGACGGACGGCACCCGGTGGCGCGACTCCTGGTGCAGCACCAGCACATCAAGGCCGCCCACGGGAACCAGGAGACAGTAGTCAACGACCTCAAACAAAGGTATTGGTTGTTGAAATTGCGTCCAACCGTTAAATATGTTGCATCGCGTTGCATGCTATGTAGGTTAAGGAAGGCCAAGCCGCTGATTCCGCGAATGGGCGATTTACCAGTGGCACGTTTGGCTCACCATCAGCGATGTTTTTCTTTTTGTGGACTAGATTTGTTCGGTCCAATGGAGGTGGTAGTCGGCAGACACCGCGAGAAACGCTATGGCGTTCTCTTCACTTGCCTTACTGTTCGGGCGATTCACATTGAAATCGTACATTCTCTTACCACCGACTCGCTGATATTAGCCCTTCGAAGAATGGCATCTAGGCGTGGTTGGCCTAGCCATTTTTATTCGGATAATGGCACAAACCTGCGGGGAGCTAACACCGAATTAAAAAAATGGAAATAAACAATGAGGATCTGAAAAAAGAAGCGGCCAACAACCGCGCTCAGTGGACGTTTATTCCTCCTAGGACTCCTCATTGGGCTGGCGCATGGGAGCGCCTCATCCGGACGGTAAAGGTATCTCTCGGCGTCGTCCTTAGGGAACGCGCGCCAAAGGACGAAGTTTTATCGACACTGCTAGCTGAGGTCGAAAACATAGTCAACGGTCGCCCGTTGACTCACGTCTCAGTTGAGCCTGGCAGTTCCGAGTCAATCACCCCAAACCATTTTCTTTTGGGGTCCTCTTCCAATTTACCTACAGCTGGAGAATTTGACGATTCCGATCTGTGTCTAAGGAAAAGGTGGCGGACTGCCCAAAGGCTCGCCGATATGTATTGGCGCCGCTGGCTGAAGGAGTTTCTGCCCTTGCTGTTACCTCGTAAGCGGTGGCAGCGGGAGCAGAGACCCCTTCGCGAGGGCGACCTCGTTTTGATCGCGGATCCCGATTCACCGCGAAACGTGTGGCCACGAGGCATTATAAAAACAGTCTTTCCAGGTCGAGATGGGCGAGTCAGAGTCGTCGAGGTCTCCACTCAAAAGGGTGTGCTGCGCCGGTCCGCGGCTCGCGTCGCTCCCGTGCCTATGGTAGAATAGTGCTTCGCACTAGGGGTGGGCTATGTTAGCGACGCGCTCACGAATACCCTTTAAATTAAATGTATATACATATGTGTGCCTACCTATAGATATGTACTGCATAGAAAAATTTGTCAGTTAACTTAACCGTTACCGCGCCCCACCAGTCTGCATGCATCCTCTGACGGGGCCGCTCGTTATAGTGCTAATTTTGTCACGTGATTTTACTTAAGTTATTTTCTAAACACTCTCAATTTCTTGTCAACATTTTTACCGTGTTCTGGACATTAAAAGTGTATTTTGAACTCCGTGTTTTCACTCCAACATCAAGACCTCACCCTATCGGCTTCAAACTGATTATACATATAGGAATTAAAGAAGATTTTTTTGGCCAGTTGATGCCCGTAACTCATCATCTCATTACGACTTGTGATACTAGTAACAAAAATGCTTAACATTTTTCATTATTAAGAAAATTACCACAACATTTAAGTAAATATTATGATGATGTACATACAAAAAAGAAACATTTTGTTACAGGCATTACAAGCACTTAAAATATTGTTGGAGTAAAGCTCTATTTATGTCTCACAAGAAAATAAATAGGCTTTAAATTTTATAAGTAACACAAATGTACCGTAACTTTAAAACATTCTCGTTTCAGTTTTACATTCTCAATTTACTCCATGCTACTGCTCGACCTCAATTCAGGTTCATGTTGAGAATTCCGACGGAGATTGTCCCTGTCATACCCGTTGCGTATGAATTACGAGGAAGAGAGAGGAAAGTTTAATTTAATTTTTCGGTGCGCAGTCTTGTCCACGTCGACGCGCCGGACGCGTCAAGACCCCAAGGATCTCATTTGAAATATTCTAAGTGAAGTTTTATAAGACGAAGAGACGACAGCGGTGGTGAATTTTATGCACCGTCGTCGTTTTGCAGCGGCCATGTTTCAAGTACTGTTTTATTAGTACACAGTCCAGGAGTTAAATTTGATGTGGGAAGGGGGATATGTCAGAAATAAATGAAAAATAATTCCTAAATATAATATCGAACAACCTGACACAAATCAATCTAGTCCCATAGTAAGCTACATGTATACATAACATGAGGGTTGAGGGCGATGGCGACGCAAGACCGATCGTTGTGGAAAACTTTGGGTGAGGCCTTTGTCTGGCAGTGGACATCTTTCGGCTAGAAGTAAATTTTATATTAATTAAAATTAAGATTTTATGAAACATTTGTAATTTCTCATTTTTTTATGTAGATACAAAGATCAAAGCTTAAAGAAAAATTTAAAATGAGTTACCTGGTGGAAGAGACCGGGAATCGAACCCGGTACCTCTGGATTAACGGTCCAGCGCGTTAACCACTTCGCTACCCTAACTCCCAAGCAATCTATCGAATTTTGCCTTATGCTTCGTGTGTCGATCTTCGCATTGTTTATTTAAAAGGCTTTACACCTTAGCGACCTCTATGTGAATAGCTTAATATTCACATCTTACTGCACTACTTTATAGCAGTGACAGTGAAGGAGCAAGCGACAGAGGGCGCTGTTATTTATAAATTTATGTAATGTCTAATTTTTTTATGTTTGATCAATGGTTTAAAATACAATACAATGCCGCAGCCTAGTTGGCCTCCGCGGGTTACCCCGGCCCCACAATGAGAGAACTTCAAGGCAACCTCCCAGCGCTCGTGGAGCGGAGTCCCATCCCAATTTCACGCGACCACGAGGAGGAGGTTGGAGGAGGCGTAAATAGCCTTTTGTCAAACATGCAATGAAATGTCGTTATAACTGCGTTATAACAGGCTTCGAAGTATCACGTTTCGAGCGGAACAACTCGTTAAAAGTGTAAAGAAATTTCACACAAAATTGAAGGCCTAAACCAGGAAGTGATTTGTTTAGGGTTCCGTAGCCAACTAGGAACCCTCATAGTTTCGCCATGTCCGTCTGTCCGTCCGCGGCTTAGCTCCGTGGTGATTAGTACTAGAAAACTGAAATTTGGTATGAGTATGTGTATGTATCACGCCGACAAAACGTTAATATAAAAACTAAAAAAAAACTTTTTTTCGGGTACCTCTCGAACACCTAAAGTGGGGGTGAATTTTTTTTCCTTTCAATATTACTGTGTGGGATGTCGTTGAATAGGTCTTTCAAAAATAATAGGGGTCTTTAAACATTATTTTTTATAAAGTTAGCAGTTTCGTAAATATTCGCTCCCAAAATAAAGAAAATTGTGTCCCCCCCTCTAACTTTTCAACTACGGGTCAAAAAATTATGAAAATGAGGCCTTATAAGTACTTTCAATGAAAACTATACTGAATAAATTCGGTTGCGCCGTTTTTGAGTTATCGCAAAAAATCATAATTTTCTTTAAAATGACGTAAGTGCCGCGCGGTGTCCTTATACTTCGAACGTTACACATATTAGTTAAGTGCCATACTGGATTAAAACATTCCGCTCAATCTGTCGCGTATAATCGATAACTTCCAGAAGGTAATAAGTAATTACAGTTACTTTGGCGTTTACGACCTTTTTAATAGAGCTTGAAATCTTTCTCGTAATTTAAACTCTATTGTGAAGGATGGGCAACTACGGAACCCTACACTGAGCGTGGCCCAACATGCTCTTGGCCGGTTTTTTAACATGGCGTCTGTGTTCATGAACAGGCCAAACGGCTGAATTATATATTTTTGAGTGGTATATTTTTTTATTTCATTGCATATGTTTGAGAAAAGCACTATAAATGCCTTAGCCGTGAAAAGGGCTTGCTATGTATCACTGTCTGTAGGCTGTGTATCACTGTCTATATACCTACTCACCCGGCTTTGTAATGTACTATTCTGACCGTGGCACGCAGAAATATGTGTTAATTATAAAACTGAGTACTTTAGGCTATACAGGGTATTCAAAAGACTTTCAGGGGCCTCAAATCAAATTTTATCATTATCATTATCACACAATTGTAGCATTCCACGAATGATTATTATATTTAATTAAGATCCATTGTTCTAGGCCCCGGCCTATCGCGGTCGCTGTCCGTTTCACCTAATCTAGGCCTTTGTTCAGTTTTCTAGGCCCGAATTTGAATACACGATTGTTATGACAACGAGTGAAAATAAATGATAACGCGGGCGACGATTTTAGATGTCACATGAATCGTGATACAAAATCCACAGCACAATTTACAGTATTTTTGAAAAAGGTACATGTGTTTAACATTGCCCAATTACGGATTTACATTATAGTCTTATCACTAGAAAATAAAAACTAACATTGCATTAAGAGACACATTCAGATAGTGCTAAAAAGGCCTTATACCTTAAAAAAAAAAATGGTTGCCTGTAAAGTCGGTTTTACGGGCGCAGGAAGATTTTACGTGACAACGTCTTATTCTCGGTAGAATATTTATTGATATGAATATTATTAAATTGCACAATTAATAGGAACAAGGAATTGAATGAAAATAAGAATTGCACAAATTTTAACTATAGAAATATATTTTGTTTACTAAAACATTGTACATGTAAACTTAAACTTAACTAATTCCTATTTGAGTGATTTTGTTGAGGATAGGACGATGATAGGAGAAAATATGAAATGAAAGGAAGTGTTTCTGCTGTAATGTGTCTTGCGAAAGTCAAGTCGATGGTTGTTCCTTTTAACGTAGTTGACTTAGAAACGTTTGATACGCAATCAAGATTATACGTATATTTCATGAAATTAAGAAACGAGTTGTCAGACTATGTTTTTGTTAAAATCACCACACAGAAGAATTCTCTTCCCTCTTCCCTCTTCCCTCTTCCCTCTTCCCTCTTCCCTCTTCCCTCTTCCCTCTTCCCTCTTCCCTCTTCCCTCTTCCCTCTTCCCTCTTCCCTCTTCCCTCTTCCCTCTTCCCTCTTCCCTCTTCCCTCTTCCCTCTTCCCTCTTCCCTCTTCCCTCTTCCCTCTTCCCTCTTCCCTCTTCCCTCTTCCCTCTTCCCTCTTCCCTCTTCCCTCTTCCCTCTTCCCTCTTCCCTCTTCCCTCTTCCCTCTTCCCTCTTCCCTCTTCCCTCTTCCCTCTTCCCTCTTCCCTCTTCCCTCTTCCCTCTTCCCTCTTCCCTCTTCCCTCTTCCCTCTTCCCTCTTCCCTCTTCCCTCTTCCCTCTTCCCTCTTCCCTCTTCCCTCTTCCCTCTTCCCTCTTCCCTCTTCCCTCTTCCCTCTTCCCTCTTCCCTCTTCCCTCTTCCCTCTTCCCTCTTCCCTCTTCCCTCTTCCCTCTTCCCTCTTCCCTCTTCCCTCTTCCCTCTTCCCTCTTCCCTCTTCCCTCTTCCCTCTTCCCTCTTCCCTCTTCCCTCTTCCCTCTTCCCTCTTCCCTCTTCCCTCTTCCCTCTTCCCTCTTCCCTCTTCCCTCTTCCCTCTTCCCTCTTCCCTCTTCCCTCTTCCCTCTTCCCTCTTCCCTCTTCCCTCTTCCCTCTTCCCTCTTCCCTCTTCCCTCTTCCCTCTTCCCTCTTCCCTCTTCCCTCTTCCCTCTTCCCTCTTCCCTCTTCCCTCTTCCCTCTTCCCTCTTCCCTCTTCCCTCTTCCCTCTTCCCTCTTCCCTCTTCCCTCTTCCCTCTTCCCTCTTCCCTCTTCCCTCTTCCCTCTTCCCTCTTCCCTCTTCCCTCTTCCCTCTTCCCTCTTCCCTCTTCCGCCTTCTTCCCTCTTGTTACAGTAATGCTCGATGAATGAAAATAAGAATTGCACAAATTTTAACTATAGAAATATATTTTGTCTCTCTCTCTCATCAGACGTGAGCGGGCGTTACACTTTTTCATGAGTGACTCCGAGCCGCAACCTAATTTAAGACGTTGTCACGTCAAGAAACATATTATTACAAATGACGTTAATTGATAATTTCAACACAGACAAAATTCCACTTAGCTAGGCCCTAAGTAAAGTGACGTAAAGATATTATTATAGGACTTAGGAATTTGAACATCAAAAGTTTACCAAATAGTTCGCATTTTTAAGCATTTCACGCAAATACAACGCATGCTTTAAACTGTAGCAAAAGGCACAGTATTCATTCAAAAACTTAATTATGATCCAAATATTAATTCATCCAGAACATTGCTATGAAACAGATTTAATGTTCGTAATCCGCAATTCCCCTCAGATAATGTTAATAAATGCTTGCAAAGATATCCATTTCAGCTTAATTGCTCACATTTCAGTAACACGCTATTAAATTATACCATCATTTTTGGCCGAAGTCGACTGTCAGCCGTTTATCCGTGATGGCGACCGACGTTTTTGACGCGACCAAATTGTGCTGTCATCCGTCGCAACGACTGACTCGATGACAATTAACTTTTCAAATTTGCCGGTTAAATTGATATTTTGTAGTGACGCGGAAGTTTTGAGGGTGGTTGTTTGTTAGTTAATGGGATCGTTATTGCGTTCTTTTGTAATGTCGTAGTCATGCTTTCAGTTATTTTTATTTAAAAACACCCTAAACAATCTCCATTTTTTCCCCTTTATCTCATTGACATTGTAGTTTACTCTTTTCAAATGAACTTTTCTAATATTTTCTTCGGTTTCCGTTTAAATAAAACGATTAAAACGGATTATATCGCGTATATTAATTTAAACCTCTCTAACGATACGTTAACTACGATATTCATCCGTTTAAATCGTTTTATATAAATGGGTTTTCCTGTATTGATAGTATTGCACGTACGTAATGCGCATAAAAGCATAAACACATAATTATAACGCAGAGGGCGCTCCAGTAACGTAGAATTATGGAATTAAAGATTTGTTGTGATTGACGTAACGATTTGATAGCTCAGTTGGGAGAGCACTACGTCGAAAACGTAGGCTCGCAGGTTCGAGTCCTGCTTACATCACCTTACATTTCTATTTGTCATAATTTACCTTTGTGTCAATATTCATAATGAACGTACGTGTAAATAATATCCTAAATGTGTTATTTGACAAGTGAGTTTAGACATTCAGTTTTAAACATACATCAATGTAAACACACACTTATTTAGACGACTATTTAACTCGTGGTTTAGACAAAGAGAATTCAAAGTCAAAGTCAAAGTCAAAAGTATTTTATTCAAAGTAAATTCCAAGCGAATATTTTTTGAAGGTCAATTTTTACATTAAATAACTTAACTATAGACAATATATTAACTTAACATCTTAACTTAACTTTACAAAATGGAAATGCCTTGTTGGGCTGCAGTTGAGGCGTCCGACCATACGTCTTTGTCTGCTACGTATTCCTCTGGTGTATAATAAGCTTTTCTTTGCAAAGTTTGCTTTATCACTAATTTAAATTTATTTTCCGACAGACAAATAATATGGTCGGGCAACTTATTGTAGTAGCGTGTACAGAGCCCCACAAATGACTTTTGAACCTTACTTAACCTAGTGCCTACTGATAACAATTTATCCTTATTTCGAGTGTTAAAATCGTGTATGTCACATCTTTTGCGGAATAGTCTAAGGTTTTTCCTAACATAAATAATATTTTCATAAATGTACTGACTAGGTACGGTCATAATACCGATTGTCTTGAACAATTCTCTTAGGGAATCACGGGTCTGTAGTCCGTATATCGCACGGATGGTTCGTTTTTGTAAAACGAATATTGCACTCACATCTGCAGCACTTCCCCACAGCAACAGCCCGTAGGACATGACACTGTGAAAGTAACTAAAGTAAACAAGCCTTGCCGTAGCTACATCAGTTAAAAGTCTTATTCTTTTCACAGCGTAAGCCGCCGAACTTAGCCTTTTAGCAACGTCTCAGCAATTTCTAGCAATTTCTCAATGCACCAATCAAGTAAATCCAGTTCAATTATTAATATACAATTTATTTCATCTCTTTGACGAAATTTGAAGTACCTCCACGCCGGCTCTTTAGCTCTATACTTAATTCAAATGTCACAAATGAAAATCCATTATAAATTATTAACGTTTTAAGTGCTCTGAATATTTAGGTGAAATTGTCGCTAGTGGGGATGTCGCAGCGAGGAATGGTGCTACCATTTACAGTTTACAACTAATTATCCTGTTTCTAGACAGTTGTAGAATTTGACAAAGGTGTTGAGCGAATGGAGAGGTTTCGTTGGGTTGACATATTTGTAAGGCTCGAAGTGTTCACCGCTCCGTCACTTATGTTACGAAATTTAGACGTTACGTAGTTTTGTGATCACAATTCGCAAAAAGCGCTCCATTGTGAGCTCACCGATGAACGCTTTTTTTCTCCAAAAAAATGCTAATCACACTAACATTATAAAGGCGAAAGTTTGTAAGTGTGTCTGTGTGTAGGTTTATTACTTCTTCACGCTCAAATGGCTGGACCAATTTTGACAAATTTTGGTATGCAAGTAGTTGACACCCCGGATTGACCAATAAGCTACTCGATATCCCAAAAAAAAATCCCGTGGGATAAGCGGAGAACACTGCGCGGTGCACGTAAATCCATAAAAATGGTAACATTAGTCAAGGAGCGCTTAAAACGCTATTGAGCCTTATTCAAACTTCCCTTGTCGCGTGATTCAGTATCCTCCTAAAAGAATCCTTAATAAGCACATTTATTTTGCAATATATTTTACTAACATGAAATAAACGGAATAGAATTGATATTTTGCTTGGCCCTACGCGCTGATGTGATGACAGAGACAGCAAATAATAGCCAGCGAAAACAATGCTCCAACTTCTGAGTTGCCACCTATTTGGCACCGGCACTGTTTAAACGCCACCAAATTACAGACACCTACTATTATATTGTTATAATAGTGGTTGGTCATTAATTATAATTGCAGCAAAAATTGGCTTTGTCAGTCAGCTGAGAGCACACGAACGACGCTCTAACTAACTAGTGTCCAGTCGCCGTTGCCGAAATCGGCTAAGATTGGATGATGATGATGATGATGATAGTAAAATTATAAAAACCGGCCAAGGGCGAGTCTGAATCACGCATCGAGGGTTCCGTACAAATATTTATCCAACTTAAGTTTGCATTGTTAAGTTAAATTTGCACCTGGTAAGTATGGCGCCGGGAACAAATGAGGTGCAAAGTTAACGCAACCGATCATATGCGAGCCCCACTTAAATATTTATTTTATTCTATTTTTAGTATTTGTTATTATAGAAGCAACATAAATACATCATTTCTGAAAGTTTTAACTGTCTAGCTATCACGGTTCTATGAGATACAGCCTGGTGACAGACCGACAGACGGACGGAGAGCGGAGACTTAGTACTAGGGTCCCGTTTTTACCCTTTGGGTACGAAACCCTAAAACCGATGATGATTTCAGGGAAATCCAGCTGCTCCTGATTATCTCAGAACTTTCAATTTGTGACTTCTTGATCAGGCTGTACTCTCCGCACTTCTCGTACCCTCACGCTCATCGTTCCTCCCCATCGCACTGGGGTTTTGTCAAATTCTTTTATTATCTAGGCAATACGACTCTGGAATGATCTTCCACTCCCCATCAGGCAAGCACAAAGCAAACCTATCAAGCGCATGCTACGCAAGCATCTTTCTGAACTGTCTGTCTGACACTTCTGTTTTAAGATGAATTATTTGTATAGTGTTTTCACTGGGTACATGAATTTATAAGCATTATTATTTATTTGTGTTAAGTATGTATATATTAGGTATTTATTTCTAAAATAGTTTTTTTTAAATTGTCTCCGTACCTTATAGACCCAGCACCAACTCAAGGTTTCTGTTTAGCCTTATGGTTGACTGGTAGAGAATGCCCTGTGGCATTAAGTCCGCCTTTTGTACTAGTTTAGTCTGTGCAATAAAGTTTAAATAAAGAAATATAGTCTTACCCCACCCTACCTTATTCCCTGCCTTATTCTTTAAAAACACGAAACTTAGCAATTTTATATTACAACAACAATATTTACAATAAAACTAAACCTAAAAATAAAACTAAACTAGAACACAATAAAATAAAGCTATTTAGTTACTTAGCAATTCGTTTACACATTTGTATTTACAGCTAATGCATGAAGATTTTATTCAGTTTGCAAATACTCGGGAACCAAAGAGACGGTAAATATTTCTTTTGCAGAAATTTGCTTTAATCTCGAGGTCGATACCCTTTCGTGATTGATCTTGAAATGTTCGTGACACCTGTCAGTGATTTTGTTGACTTCTGCAAATGTCTACAGCAATTTATTGAAATATTTCATGTCTAATTTCAGTGTTGTTCGACTCTGTGGACACATGCTACTTTTATTTGACTAATGTCAATGTTACGTTCATTAAATGAAATGAAATAATTTATTCAGTAAGTACAAGGGCATTTTTACAAGTCAGATTATGATTGTGATCTACCGGCATTTCTCAAGAAGAGACCACTGTTGAGAAGAAAGCCGAAAGAAACTCAACTGTAAGTATGTTTTTTTCGTAAACCATACTGACCACACTTAAAACAATCATTTATATATTTGTTATAGTTGTAACTAAATACATTGGTACACGTAAAGGAGATGTATAGATTCTCCAAATTAATGTATAATGTTCATGTTCTCGAAGGGATGTATAATGTTCACGTTCAAAATGTCAAAATACACAAAAAAATAGGTCACTAATATAACTATGCTATGTGCTTAAATACAAATTGCTATTGTAAAATGTTAACCAATGAATTGAACAGATGTACTATCTACTCAGTATTAACTTTTACCGGATCGTGTTACTTATATCATATCATTATTATCTATTGTTCTCATGGAAGTGATGTAATGTCTTTAATGAGAATAAATGTCTTTAAACCTAAACATAACTAAAAAAAACAAAATTATGCTAATTTTACCTAACTTATTTTGGTTACTAGTAGCTCTCAGTTTGTCAGTCCTCCGATTTATGTAACTAGCAGCTAACATTTGAACTACTGTTAACATGTTTTTTTGCAATATTAAATAAATACTTTTTGAGCACGTCTAATTCCCGTTTTATTATAGCAATCTGTGACAACCAAGTAACTTTAAAACAATTATACTTCATAAATGGTTTGTTCTACAGCCTGTTACCGGCACGCGGGCATTTATTAAAACTGACATTAATATGATCCATTAGTAATTGTTTGCATGTATTAGCTAATCATAATTCGCACCCTTGGTAAAACAAAGCCACATCTGCAAAATGTGCACTTTACAGGAGAGCAGTTTAAAAATTCTCCAAGTGATTTTTGCTGATAACATTTTTGCGTTTCGTCGAATTGTCATGTACTTTTGCAAATAGGTTTATATTAATGTAATCAATTAAATGTGTTATGTCCCATTTAATTTAACGCATTATTTTTAATAATAATGTAACGGATGTGCACATACGGCTATTTATTACCAAGCATCAGCCGACGTATCAGCAGATCCGTCATTATTTTACAAAAATCTACGTGACGCATGTGCACATACGTCTTTGTTTTATGAATAACCCTTGAAATTATGAGGTCGTATATGTGTAAAATATTATATTTCTATAGAATCTGAAAGATTTAGGTATCTGTAAATGAATATTATTTCAAGTGAACTTATTTTACAGAATTATTTACTTAAATAACTAGGCAGCAATGAGTAAAAATACTGTGGTTTGCTACTAGAACACAGTAAGTGCAAGAAGATAAAACAATGCTATAAATTTTAATACATATTAACTTTGTATCGGCGTGATAAGGTCAGTCACTTACATAATAATTTCCATAAAATATGTACTCCATAAATAAAATAAGCGTTAAAAACTGAAACTAGTAAGTAACAACTCGTTCATACTAAACACTATATAAATTTTATTTATAAAATACCCGTACTTGTATTATATAACTTAATAAACGAATAGATAAGAATATTAAACTTTTTGATAGTAATATATACAACTGTTACTTAATGATAAGCCATAAAACATGAGCATTGACCTGAGCTTGGTTTTACGAAACACACGAATGTTTTAAGACCTAATAATTATATAAGTCATAAACTGTTTTCATCAAAGGCCTTAAAATTTGTATCAGTTGATTATTTTACTATGCAGCGTTTTTGCGGCAGTGTTAAGATTTAGAATGACTATAAAGTCCAATGCAGGAGTGACAGTGATGTAGATTGACATTTCGATAAAAGGTCGTTAGATGATCGAGCTGGTGAAACAACCCTCCTCTCATTATGGCGTCTCCTCTCGCGTTTTGCGGCTAAAACCTGAAACAAGCTTTGATTTCTCAGTCTTACAGTCTTCGGCTAAAGACTTGCTCCACTTGCTATGCTCGTCGGCTAGAGTTTCCTAGTCTGCTGGGCTGATGCCAAATGCCGGCATTGCTCGCTTAGTGCAGTCCTTGAAACGCAACATGGGCCTCCCCACATTTCAGGGTACACAGTAAGCGAGTGGCATCCATACGGTGCACATGCTTCCCCAGCCATCACAATCTACGCTGTTTAAGCATTGCAGAAATCCTGGAAAACTGCGCGACTTACAACACACATTCGTGACCCTGTCTCGCCAAGTGATATGAAGTGTGACTGCTACGAAGGCACCGCAAGTGGAAAATATTCAGCCTTATTTCTTGCTTGGCATACGACGTACTGGTTTCAGTTCCACACAAAACTATACTCAGAACACAAGTTTGATACACAAACACTTTGGTCTTGATTGTCAGATAGTGACTAGACTAGAATCCTGCACTGAGCTTCCCAAACATTGTAACCGCTTTACCAAGCCGGTTCCCGATATCCACATTCAGTGACAGATTGCTTGACAAGTGGGATTGCTAGATAAGGGAACTGGATCTACAACATCAAGGGACACGACACTATCCAACAAAATTGTTGGTTTCTGGTGAAAACCTTGCGCCAGAACAACTGTCTTCTTAGCATTAATGGACATGGAAAAGAGAGAACAAGGGTGTGCGAACTTATCGAAAAGAATCTGTAACTCTTGGGAATTTTTTGGCAACGAATGCGGCATCATCGGAAAATAACAGTGAATCGATGTATACGTTTACGACGAGACCTCAACAGGAAAAAATCATAAAGTTTCCCTTCTGCTCTTGTGTGTAAAGTGTATCCCCTAAACTAAAGTTCCCAAATGCAACCTTCAGAAGCAGGGAAAAAGATGTCGAAAAGTATTGGATTGGAGGCAATACTCGGCCGCAGTCCCTCCGCATGTCGAACAAAGCAGAAGTCCGGCTGTCATGAACAACAGCACCGTGCGTGGAAACATTTAACTAGGTTTAAAAGTTTTGGTGGACATCTGTCGAGAGCAGGGCCTTCCTTCTTATATTTTTTTGCTTTTACTGTTACAAGCACATCATATGCTAGCATGATGAATGCATTAGTAAGTAGTAACAGGTTATTTTTTCGCTGATAGGGTCGGGTAGAGCTGATTCTTCTAAGTTCGCTTTGTCGAAGATTTCCTCGTGTCCCAATATTTCGAGATTCCTTTAGAAACTTCAAATAACGAAAAGAATAATCACTTCTCTAAAAACGGCATCATAGAAATAAATACAATATGATAAATATGTTAAGATCTACAAATAAGTAGATTTTATTTGTAGGTAATAAAAATAAAAAAAAGATAAATTTCAGGGTTTTAGATGGTCGGAATTACAGGTAAGACATTTAGTTATTACATATTAATAAAACGTTAGATTTTTTTTACAATAACATGCTTTTTTATACCTTCAAACTTTTTGATAACGACGCATCTTAAACTACGACCTAAAATAACGCAACATGTTACGATGCGACTATGAATAGTTTGTACAACAACGACGCAAATGAATATACGACCATAATTTAAAAAAAACAATTAAATTACCTTAAACTCTTCTTATAACATTATGGCAATATTGCCTAACATGTTTGTTAAAAAAAAATTTAATTAGTTAAAAATCGATAAATAACGTCTAATGTGATCATGCGACTGGCTATTTAATCTCAATAATTAGAACTCAAACAGTCGTATGTGCACATACGATTGTTTATAACAAGATAATTTTCTTGACCTGTAAAAAGTACTTATCATTACCGGTTTCGTTTTCCGCATCCATTGTCGCCGATTTAGATCCAAAACGCAACGCATGATCACAGTCCGGTAACACCGACGCATCTGACTTTACGACAACGCGCGCGCCGATATGCGCTCACAGGAACGACGTCAAAAAAGGACGCATACGCATTTGTAGCATTATTTTACGTCGCCTCTTCACTTGCGTCGTTTTCCGCTTAAAATATCTCAGAAACGACAAAAGTTAAAATTATAAAAAAATTCTACCGTGTAGAACGCATAATTCTAAGGATATTTCCGTAATAAAACCACTTTTGACGCAAAGTCACATGTTGCATTATTTTACCAAGCGTGCGAATTATGTAAATTAACTGCACAATTACATTTCTTAAATCCGTACATTCAATGTAGTGGGTGTACAGCGTAATTGTCGGTACTCATATCACGCTGTCATTTAACACTCACTTGTCAATTTACTTTACTGTACATTACTGGCAATCAAAATTTTGTTAGAAATTTAATAAAGCCTGAATTTAAGTTAATTAATTAAATTAAGGTCATGGATACGTTTAAGATCTATGTTACTCTACTTTAAGAAAAGCCTACTTGGCGGTATCACATTGTATACAAAACGGCCAAATAAAGTAATCGTCTCTTTACTAGCTTTGTTTATTCTGTTTATAAATTCACTCGACGTTTTATTTTAACCGTATTTCCGGGTATTCCGGAATACGAGCGAAACCTCACAAGTACCCGTAATTAACTCTAATTAACTCCGAATAAAATCAACCCGGGAGATCGGAGACGAGCAGCCTCACGCAGGAAATATCGTCTTTCCATTTCAATTATTGTATTTTGGCATTTGAAAATTTGTGTTTTGTGAGTTGATTCTATAAGTGCCTATACATATAGATTGTTTATGTAACTTAGAATCTGACATGTATAATAGCTCTTGTAGTCTATTTGTAGAATAAAGGTTTGAATTTTGAACTTTGTTTTTTATTGTTAATTCAGTTTTTTTCGAAAATTTCCATAATGGCGGACGTATTTTAATTTTATGGGCGTTCAAAATGTAAAAAATTAAAAATTTCTCTATTTATTTTATTTCCCTTTTCAAACTCGTGAGGTCTGCTGCTCAAATCGTTACCTAGTTTAATCAAATGATTTTCTTCCAAAAAAAAAATATAAAATCTTTTATCGGAGTACAATTTGTCAGGATATTTTTTAAATGTAAGATATTTTGTAATTTTATACTAAATTTTGGAATCGACATCATTATTAGTACTTACAACCTACGTATATTTCAATTATATATTTTTACGAGAAGTTTTATTTAGGTACCGTGAAACATGCCAACTTTGCCCGCTTTTTTCGTAAAAACCCGAATTTCTCTCATTTTTTATATGACGGGATAAAGTTTTTTTTGTCTAACGCATCCATCGTATTCATATGCATGCGTTTATTACGAGAAACAATTTTTAAATCTACATTTAACCATTTTTTTTTATCAATTTTCACCTCGGGTAAAGTTATCTAAACTTTTTCAAACATTGCCCAAATCGATTATTTTCGTAACTATAGCCCCTACAACGTTAAGATAAGGATCAGTATAAAATCTGGGGTAATAATGGCGTTCCACGTAAATATCTTGGTCTTAACTGTACAAACACGTGTGCAATATGGGTGGGCAATGTTACATAGGTATTTTGTTTTACTCCATACAAGCCGAATCAAGCAGTTTGAAATTGTCAGGGTTGTCACTTTTGGTTGAGTATACCATCTTTACCAGTACCATTATCAAAATGAAAAATGTATGCTTAATATTGGATACTAATAGTTAGGCGGTTATTTTGTTACTTCGCGTTAGAATAATCTAAATAAAAATTGCCATAATTGAATATTCTATGTTTTTTTTTGTTTTATGGACGTGACATGACATGACATGCAGCTACTGCTAACAGTACAACGGCTTCATAGAAATATAATTTACCTTACCTTAAATACATAACCCTCCTTTTTTTACGCAGTCAGGTAAAATTACGACAAGGTGACAACCCTAACCCTTTTTTTAGTCTGGGCAATGTTGGCATTCATAGGTTAGCAAGTTACTGGATAACATTGCCCACCATCATAACTCCGGTTTTAATAAGTATTTTTAGTACAAACTACAATAAAAATGATCTACAGTTCTTATTTTATAACAAGCAATAAGATACATTCACCTGAGGCTTCCCCATTCTGTAAAAAATACACCAGAACTTCACCTAGAATTGGCCAGCCAAATCACGCACCTTATTCAACTAGTCCCAACACGTTACGGAATGAAGTTGCGCGCAAATGTGATTCCCAGTGATACCACAGATATAATCTATTTTCCACTAAAAATAGTAGTGTTGCCATAATCATGTTGAAATTGTCTACAGTAACGTTTCTTTTTTTAAGTAGCGTTTTGGGCAAAGTTCCCTGTGGAGGCAAAGTTGGCGTATTTCACGGTACCTTTTATTTATTCGTAAGTCAGCATAGATGGTACTAAACTTATTTTGCCTTTTTTAAAGATTTCCTAAATTACTACATGTCTTGAGGCATATTAGGCTCATCTGAATATTTTTGTTAATACCCAGATTAACTTTTAATCAAAATGTTTGAAATTATTTTTTATTCGTTTGCACAATTGGAGCGGCAATGCGTCCAAATGCCAGGAACTAAAATGTTTAAGGTAGGTATGCTACAGAAACTAAATTCTTTTTTCTTAACTAGCTCACAAAACCAAATGCAGTATCGACTGACCACAACAAAGGGATAACTTTCTAACACTAACCATCCATATGGAGAGACGTAGCAAAGTATCAAAACCATTAGAACTAAACAGCCACACAAAGCCACATTACACGTCATACCACTCAACGAATGTGACGTCACATGGCATGACAAAGCGTCCGCGAAGCTAGCAGCGCTTCAGAAAAAGCAACGAACTCGGCACAAAGCGACAATAAAGCACAAAGGTGGACCTGCTTGTCTGACGCACTCAATACGAGTCCATTGATAGATTTGTACTTTTTGCGGCGAGGCTTTGTAAGGGAAAAGGTGAAACTGCGGGTTTGAAATACAACATGGACTACATGAACTCAACTTTCAGAGTTATCGCGATTTGAAAGTTGGGTACGATGTTCGTTTTATAAGAGATAACTCTAAGGTTTAGGTTATATTAATACTTAATTACATAGAACGCCCTCTCTAAGTTCTCTCTTAAAACACTCACATAAATATTTTGTTTCTGTGACGGATTGGTAACTTATAGTATATTGAGTGCCTAGAGATGCAGAAACAAAATATTTTGCAGTAATTACAAGGATAAAACATGTAATTATTGCTAAATAGACTCTCACCTTTCCCCTAATGAATACAGTGTTCCGTCACGACTCGGCCAACTGTCACCGAGTCCCTGAACCTTGTTAGCTAACCTTATTAGAGGTTAGCTTCTCGGGTATCGTATATGTGTTGGGTTAAGATAGAAAGCTTTATAGGAAGGCACTTATTTTTAGTTAAAGATACTCTAACTATTCTGTGATTTTAATTTAATTGACAAACAATTTGGTTTTTAAAGCGTTGACAATTTTTATATTATGAAAAAATATCAGCATTACACAAATGTATGTTACAGTAATTGAGACAACGGTTGAAATAAGAATTGGATTATATACAGATAATTTTCCATTATTTCTAAATAAAGCATTTTCTTATTAATGCATAAGTAGAAAGTCACGAGCCGGGCAACCGACAGCGACTCTCTGAATCTCGTTAGCCACTAACCTTATTAGGGCTTAGCTTCTCGGGTGTCACCGGGTGTATGATACGCAGGCTGTATAAGAATATACAATACTGTATTTTGACTTAAATGAAAATAAATTGTTTCACTGAAACCACTAAAGACACATTCAAAAATACACCGAACCAAATAAACTGCTACTAACTTTTGGACATTTTTTTTTCTTTTTTTCATGGTGTTGGAATTCTAGGTTATTTGAATTTTGCATGATTTAAACAATTTGATAATTTTGGTTTTTTACTTACGAATGTTATACCGTTTAAGTAATGTATATCAATTTCAAACACAACTCATATTGTTATTGAATAAAAAATAAAAAAATCATTCATTCATAACATTATAAGGCAATTTCTTTTTAATGCATAAAGTAGAAACTCTCCTGGCAACCGACAGCTACTCTCTGAACCTCGTTAGCCACTAATCTTATTAGGAGTTAGCTTTTCGGATGTTATCGGGTGTATGATACGCAGGCTGGTTAAGATACAAATACAAAATGCTTTCACACCTAAAACGTTTTACAAATTAAACACAGAAACAATCATTTTAGTAACGCTAGACAACAGACGGTCTTATCACTAAAGAGCAATCTCTTCCAGACAACCTTTGGGTAGTGGAGTTGATCAGTATAAACCACACAAAGAGTAGCTGATGCAGAAGGGGATGGGAGAACAAAATAATTATCAACAGATAAGCAAGTAAACATAACGATAGATATAAAATATGTGCATTAATAGATAAACCTACTTAAAGACCCATTATAGTTTTTCTTAGGTGAGTTCCTTATTTTTAATTATATAAAAGGCATTGGATTTCTCGTAGCACAGTAGGACGTTAGAGCTATGGAGCTGATATTAATATCAAATTAAAATGTCATTCATATTCACTAGGGGCAACTTTTTCCTGGTAAGGATTCAATTCGTCGGTTTTTTTCTGTCATTGCTTTAATTATCCGCTCTGACAAAGTAAATTAAATTGTAATAATTATCTCTTTACTGGATTTTCCACACACAATTATTGAGAAAACATAAATACCGTTAAGAACTTTAAGTAGAGGTTTAACGTGAATTGTATTTTAATGCACTATTAATTGTACAAGTTTATATTAAAGCCTTGAGGCTTAGTTAGTTTATGAGCTTTAGTTAGGTATTGAAAGTAATTTTGATGAAAATTTAGGCTGTTGATTCCATGATATGATATTTCAATACGTTCTGAAATTAAGCCTCCATAGTTATTTATAAACAAGAACAAATTCATTGAAATTATACATTTTATTTTCAACCAATATTGTAGAAAAAGTATGCAAACAAAATGAAACAAAGAAATTAAAAACAGTTTTAACCTGCCCGTTTTCACATATGTAGAACCATAATAAAACGACAGCAAAAGTTTGTAGTTTGTTTTCACAAACATTTTAGTAAATGCTAACAAAGTTTCGTTTGAAACTAGTAAATATTTGCGTTATATTGACACTCACGCTGTATATGTAGGTATATTGAACTCGAATGCAGTCACAAAAAAAAACAATCACAGTGAACAAATTCGTTTGGTATCGGGCGAAACAAAACTGCTAACTCTAGCACTATCGGATCCTAACCGGATTTGTAATAGGAAAAATAATACTAACACGTGCTGTGAGAGTTCAATATTGAATGGGAACAGAAGTGCAAAGGAGTTGTTTGTTTTCTTTTAATGGATTGAACAAATAATGGGTCGTTAAAACCGTTGACAGACAGCCACTGATCTGTCATCGAGCCTCGAAATGCGCAAGCGAACCAATTCTAGTTGGTTTTCGGGTCGATTTCGAAATACCTAGCAACTTATTTCCTAAAATCATTTGCCCTAACATGTTTGTCCTAAACACTTTTGATCTAATGTTCATTTGCCATATTGTCCTTGTGCCTTAAACGCTCTTTTGACCTAAAAGTCAAAATCTATTATATAAAATTACCTAATACTCTTATTCCCTAATCTATTTTATCCTAATATTGGAAGACCTAATGTTTGTTTGACATACAATTTATAAGTCCTAAATGTTCAATACGTGAGAACGAGCGAAGCGAGGAGGAGTGTTAGGAAGAGCTGTGACCCTACACACGCGAGCCGAGTGAGCGAAGCGAGCGTGCGGTGGCGGTGGCCGACGAATCGCCAGAATGGATTTTAAAGGAATCTACGTCCATATCTTAGTGTATGAAATACTGGGGCAATGGTCTGAAAACATTTGTTAGTTACGTTTATGTCATATAAAATTATAATATAATTTTATTTATGTTGAATATTATGTATATGTATTTATATAGATATTATGTAATATGCATTATATTGACTGTTACCTATCTCTCTCTCTCTGTTGGTTTTTGCTTTTTCATGTGTATTATTGTATAGTTATAGTTACTCCTTTGTATTGTACATGTTGCTTGGTTTGTCTACCATTTACATTTGTTTAGCACTCATTTGCTCAAAGGTTAACTGGAAGAGATCCCTTAAAGGGATAAGTTCGCCTTTGTACATGCTTATTCCTTTGTAATGTGTTTTTCTTGTTTTTATGTACAATAAAGTGTATACATACATACATAATATGTAATCGTTAGGAAAATGGGTTTTAGTACATGAGGGTAAATAAATATTGGGACATTGAAAATTAGGACTAAAAATATTAGGGCACATGTATTATGGCCAGAGATTGGACAAATGTGCGTCATTATACACGGTGTCCCGTATTCAATGGACAACCTTCTAACCAACATTTTTGTAATACGTAATTACTCTGTAAAGAGTGTAACGAAGAATTTAAGACAAAAACGTTTTTCATTATACGGATGCTGCCCTAATATTGATTTCCCTAATATCTTATTTCCTAATGTCACTTGCCATATTGATAATTTATCCTAATGTCATTTGTCATAATTATCATTTCTCCTAACACTCATATGCCCTAATTTTGGTTTTAATCGCTAGGCTCGGGCTCTGTTGTGGTCGCAGTTCTAACCTAACCTAACCCATTAAACTACTTTACTGGTAGCAGTTCGGTGGTTGCAAAAGGGGCGGGGACTTTAAAAAACGATAATTAATTTTAGGGATTGCGAGGAATATGGCTAAAAATATTAGGGATATTGATAGTTAGGGATATTGATGTTTCGGACAAATGAGTTTTAGGACAACCATTACGTTATGGAAAATGATTATTATGGCAATTGATCGTTAGGGCTAATGCCCATTAGGACAAAACAGTTCGGGCAAGTGATTTTAGGACAAACGATGTTAGGGATCGCGAGGGAGACCCTCATTATACATTTATATTAAACACTTTATAAAGTTCTAATATACCCTAGTTAGGATCCACTATTAAAGAATATAAAAAAAAAAACAGCTAAAAAGTCTCTTCATCTGTGGCCTAGTCGGACATTACAGTAAAACAAGGTGCCAGTCATAAAAAAAAATAATCTGATTAACTTAAACATCGGTCGGATCGGATCGGGTTGTCCATTAAATACAGGACACCGTGTATAATGACGCACATAATTTCGATCTCTGATTATGGCAAAGAACGTTAGAACAAACAATAATTAAAAATTTCGGAAAACAAAAATAGGATAAATTGTTTTAGGTATTCTGGTATAGATCCTGGTTTTCAATTGATAATGAAAATAATGAACTTTATTCTGCAAGTAGGCCACAAGGACACTTTTCCATGTCTGAGTCAACCGGCTTTTCACAAGAGGAGACCACTGTTCAGAAGAAACACCGAAAGAAACTCATTACGCTGGAAACTCTAAGCTCGTGGCTCTTTTCGTAATTTTAAGCCTTCATATTCATATTCATATTCATTTATTGCAAAAACATAATATTACAAGATGCCTTCCTGATGCCTTGACATACCTAAGTGTGCTAACCTATCTGTGTACACGTATACGTATTACGTCACGCCCTGGTACTTAGAGAAGCTAATTAAGCCCGGCATCTCTGCGTCGTCGGCCATTGTGAGAGCCTCCATTCATACGTTGTGTGAGCTACTAAGAGAATTTTCCAGAAATTACTTCAAAACGTAATTATAACTACACAGAATCGAGGAAGCAGCTCATCAGAGAGCGGAATTAGAAAGCGTTAAAATATCTACACCTTAGAACTGCAGCACAGAAAAAAATAAGATTGGCATACCAGATTTCTAAAACGTAACTGCTGACATAGTATTTTATTTCGAAACATATTTTTCAAAATATTTTTTTAATGTGGGTAAATTATCACCACATTTTTCATTGCTATTATGGATACAAAGATCAATAGGCAAAAAAAAATTGCGCTCATACGTGGTCCACATCGGGACTCGAACCCGGTATCTTTACGCCGGTCCAACGTCATAAGCTTTCGACCAGAGATGCACTGTACTAGTACTCTTTATTATACTGTGACTGTACAGTCAACCAATTTGATTTCTAGGCCGCCATAGAACCTTGTCACAATGTCAATGTTATGAGATTTCAAGCGGCTTTCATATTGACGTTCACTGTGACAGGGTACGATATGGCCTAGGAATCAAATTTCAATTTCCCCATGTGTTTTGATCTCTGTTCCTACTCGTGTTTAATTTTTGAATGGTATTTGATCTTTGTTTCTACGTAGCAATTTTTAATTTTTGAATGGTATTTGATCTTTGTTTCTACGTAGCAATTTAAGTAAGTTACCACTTTATTAGTTAAAAATACATCTATTAGGTATAAATAACGTACATCGTACAAAGGGAAATTTATTTAAAAATGCTGAACATATTCAATGTTGAATAAGGGCTTATGAGGCTACTTCTATATTTGAGGGCATTTCTACCTCATCGGTTATCGGTTTATCGAGTTATTTGCCCTTTAACCTTGCTTACCATATATCATACTATATTATGTGAGCTGCGATGGCAACTTCAAGAACCTCAAGATATTCGATACACGAAAATAATATCAAGTCAGCCAACCATACAATAATTGGATTAAACGTAAATTAAGGTATAGGTAAAGGAGGGATACTGTTATAAATGTTATAATAGCAAGAGCAGATAAAAACAAGTCTAGACTCAGAAACCAACGATGCTCGTGTTCACATATACTTGTTCTTAACAGTATGAGCCACTTTATTTTGGTTTTTTTTTCAGTTTCAGCGAGCATTTAAAACGATACTAGAAACCAAACTTAACCTAACCTACAAAAATTACCTTTATTTTTTTTTGGCAGCGTGATAAACTTTATCGTTATTGCTTCATTATTTACACATTATGCATTGATTTCATCTCAGTTTTGCTTGCATTCTTCTAGATTTTCGTTGTGTAGGTCCCCTTATTATAGACCTGTTATAAATTGGAACAAAATTTAATGTTTGTACGAGTACCATAGTTTTATTTAGAGTAGGTATTTCCTCCGACGTCACTTCCTCACACGATTAACATCACATTACAACCAAATAGGTCAAACGGCGTCGAGACCAACTCTTCCTGAACAGTGAAATCTTCAAAAACATATTCCAGGACCATCACAAAACAGCCAAATGAGCCAGAAACATTTTTATCAACACGCTCACCGAACAATGTGCTCAGTCGCCGTGTTAAACAATTTTACGAGAATACACAATGACACTTCATTCGATGAGGCATAAAAGAGGATAAAATCCTAGCACCCTCATCAAACGGAATCTGGAATAGAGATTTTCCACCCAACTCCACACAGCCAAAGTTCAAATTCTAACCAAGTCTATCGACGCGATACAATCCCGCTAAAGTTATTTGGAAGTTGTTTCGATCTAACGCTCGAATGAAAAGAATCTTACTCTCTGGATACTACAGTTGGTTTTGTTATTGTTTCGAACGACGCATTGCAGTTATTAGAAATATTGCTCGTAAAATTTCATGCCTGCAGGTGCTAAGTTGAAAGGGAAGTCCCAATGAATCGGAAAGTGAAGGAATGTACGTTCGTTAGCTTTTAAGTCGGAAAACAGTAGTTTCAGTGTACCGTGATGAATAATGATTGTGTTGGACGTTGGATTACTGATATCGGAGAGTAGAGCGTGTAAGATGCTTTTTGACCCTCGGCAGAATTTTTATTAGTACTAATTTATTTTACTGGCAAGGAGTATTTTTTGATACTGACTTTTGAGAACCATCGAATGGAAACTAAGTGTAAACAGGGCTAAATATTCTGCGAGTTCCAAATAATTTTCGCAAAATAAAGCCGAAGCTATTCACAGTGGTGCAAACAAGTTTTTATCAATTCGATTGAATATTTATTTCAAAAATAACAACGAAGGATTGCGCAACATTCCGATAAATCATATTTTAAGATTAGAAGTTGACCGCTACTGACATTAAATAACGCATACATATGATTTATATGCAATTGTTTTCCATACGAAAGGCTAGCACTACTAAAGGCACAGGGTTATATCACCGGTACACTTCTTCTAAAAACTGAGTCTTGAATGACAGTGTCAATGTGTGTATGTAAAACGCTCAGAGCTGCCATAAATCCGTTGCAAGTGTTAATGCCCACTTATGTATAGTACAGTAAAGTTCTTCCCCCTTCATCGATAAGCGTAACGCATACATCCGCGGCTGTTGGTTTTGTATCGGGCTATCCAGCCATCTTCGTAAATCTTTATTAGACGCTGCTTAACTCATCTAATATAGATGTAAAAGGCCAATGATGATGATGATGATGATGATGATGATGATGATGATGATGATGATGATGATAACAGTACACAACCTTTCAAAACAGCGTTCTATGATATCATCAAAACCGCACTTCGCAGCCATGATAATATAGTATGCGGTCATGATCTAACTTCAAAAAATAATCACACTAATATTATAAAGGTGAAAGTTTGTGAGTGTGTTTATGTGTATGTTTGCTACATCTTCACGCTAAACGGCTGGACCAATTTCGATAAATTCTGGTATGAATGTAGCTGACACTGGATTAACCAATAAGCTTCTTTTTATCCCGAAAAACTTAAGTGTTCCCGTGAGATGAGCGGGTAACACTGCACGGCGCAGCTAGTAAATTAATTTACCTAAGTAGGAAAATAAAAGTCAATTTAAATATTTGATTTTAACGAACTTAAAAAGCAGCTAACTTAATGATAATAAACTGAGGAAGCATGGATTAACTTAAACATTGTAAATGATCCCTAAAACTTGGAAATTTCCTTGAGGGAATGCAAATTACTGAGAGTACTTAGTTTACTTTAAAATTTTGAGAATTCATAATTATGATGAAAAGTGGAAAGTATGATGCTTTTGATGTTGTTTGTGACATAGTAAATAATAATATTTACAAAAAAGCAAAATCGTAGTTTTGGAGCTCTAAATAAAGTTTATCGTTCATCAGCATTTTTCATTGCCTAATCTGTGAAAACGAAGGTTTATATCATAGGCTACTTAAAAATACAAATACCCTTTATTGCACATCTCAAACATCAAGGAATAGACACCACAATATGAGATACATTAAATCAAAATCAAATCAAAAGGCAGAGCAACAACAGGCGGTCTTACTTATCGTAAGAATTAGCAATATGTATTTTGTAGCATATGAAGGATTGCAACACTTTTAGAATACATCAAAGTATTTCAGCCCGTCTCACCAACACGAAGCATAATACAGTTCAGGATTCACTCAAATAAAAATACATGAACAATGAGTCCGTCCGATATGAAATGCATACATTGTATGAATGTTATTGAACGCCCTAAATTCCCAAACAGAACCAGAACAAAACCCGGTCCGGAGCGACCGCAGCGCTCCGCAAACACTCGCCTAGAATGAAGTGCAGTCGCAAATTTGATGGCGCGATCGAAAGCAAGCAAAGCATTGACAACCATGCGGGTCTGTCAATTAGCGTTGCCCGATGACGCTGACGATAAGTGGAAAACATCCAAGCTACACAGCATAGTGGATGTTCCGCTTTAAACCTTTGCGCTACGGTCTATTCCGTAATGGCCGAAGAACGCTTGATGGTTCCGCATATCCGCAAGAGCTAGATAGAGGGAACGATGAAAAATCACTGTGATTTGTTGTTTCAGTATCCGGGCAACGTTTCACTCAGGACCAATGTTACAAGATCAACAATGTCATCCCTCCACTCCCAGCTCACATTTATCGCCGCCGTATTTGACGACGCGTTTAACGCAGTTTGTAGACATCTGCCTGCTGAGCCGGCGGTCCCGGGTTCGAATCCCGGCCAGCGCAAATATTTGTGCGGTGAACTCGAATATTTGTGCTTGGGTCATGGTTGTTCCTATGTATTTAAGTATAGTTATTTAAGTACGTATATCGTCGTCTAGTGCCCATAAAACAAGCCTTCTTGAGCTTAATTTGGGACGAGATCGATTTGTGTGAGGTTGTCCGATATTTATTATTATTATTTATTATTTATTTAGCCTTGACGTATTTCTAGATAAATTAAGTAAACTTTTTCATGCAAGTAACATTATGTGACCTAACATCCGTTAATCTCTTCATCAGTGTCAGACGTTTGATTTGATATTAGTAACACTTAACAAAGGTTCAGTGATATTTCACGGTGATTTTGGAATTGAAACGACAGTCACAGTCATTGGGATTTCCCCATATCTAGCACGTCATGTCCGCGTATCCACTACATGATTCTCTGCTCTGTCCCGAAGCGGTACAGTTGGATTCGCTTCGTTTAGAAGGCTCTGTTAATTGCTGGGTAGAGAAGCGCAAAACGTGTCACTCAAATTAAAGGATGATTTATATCATCTGCATACTTCGGGGTTTTCGGTGCACTAATGATTTGACGCCTGGGATCATCGGTTCTTTAGAGTCCTGAGGTGTGTCTCACTAATATTGTTCATTTTGCTCAGTTGATACTTAAACTGCTTGGTCATAATCATGGTATCAATGAATAATATGCTCCTACATATTTTAAAAAGAATAATTCTGTAGTCGTTTTAGCCTTAATTTATTTGCACTTCAAGAGTAGGTTTTTACAATATTGTGGGATTGGTGCTGGTTGAGTAAATATAAGGAGCTGGCTGGTAGACAATTAATGTTAGTTCGAATAAAATGAAAAAGGAATGCGTTAGATTTGACTTATGACGGAGAGTGTCAGACGATAGAATGGTTCTTAGAAGAAGGATGTATTTTTTATAAAAACAGTGTATACATATTAAAAATTGTGTAAATATGTAAATAAAGACGTTAAGAAAAACCTTTATCCTTCAATGATCAACTGAAAGAATACGAAAATTTAGAAAAGTGCAAGTAAAACTGAGATGAAATCAGTGCATATATGTATGAAATGGTGAAGCAGTTACGACAATGATACTGACGTTCACGCTGCCAACAAAACTTAAGGTTATAATTTTTGTAGGTTAGGTTAGGTAGACTTCTAGTATCGTTTTAGATGTCCGCTGAAATACATACCCAAATCTAATGGCTCTTGATATAAATAAAAAGATATAAATTAATTACAATCACTCGCTCGCGACCACATCTCTGGTGCCGAGCGATAATGCAAGCATCGTTGCCAGCTGTTAATGCACGTAGTGACGGTTGCATCATACAATTAACGTTACGATTGGATCGTTTCGATATTTACTGTAATTTGGTTTGTTAATTAAAATTAAGGGTGGCTCAAAGAGTTACGCGATAGCGTTTGCGGTCCATTTCAGCAATTAAATTGGTGTACTCGGTAGACTAGAAGTAGTAAATTATTGTCGGTTAACTTGACTTAATTTAGTCTTCAAGTCAATGAGGTATCGTTTTACTCAAAATTTTGAGCAAAATTCTGTTAATTACATTATATTAAAGTAACTGCTAGCGTGAACCACTTTTCTTCTTTCTTCAATCAGTTGTTTCATTTATTATAGCGCCATCTACTGTAGAGATTCTGACTTTTTCGGCACCATCGTCTCAAAGTACGTTGAGAATCAATAGAGATACTAGAAATGTGGGTTCAAATACCGCTATAAGCATAATTCTTTTTAATTTTGTTACATTTTCATGGTACCGAATATGCTGGCAGAATTTCTTCGTTCCCCTGCGGCATAGTACCGAATATGCTGGCAGCATTTCCTTGTTGAACAGCTATGCTGATACGTTGTGCAAGGAAGCTGATACATTAACAGGGATTCAAATCAACTACTGCCTTTAATTATGTACTTACTCAATTAACTTACAGAAACATCGCACCAAAGTAAATCAACCGTTCAATGTTTATTTAAGGAAATCATGATGTTTTTCCGTGCCTGCATTGTTTTCGGATCAGTTGTTGCCCTGAATCGTTCGTTTAAATCAGCATCGGCTTTTATAATTTAACGAAAACACCCATACACTTTTGTCAATTACCTTACTTATCTGTTTAATCCTTAATTTGACCAAAAAAACGAAGATCGATAGATCAAGTCTCGTTAAGGTTGAGTAGAGCAAACAATTCTCGTTCGAAGAATAATAGAAAATATATTATTATATTATTAAGGGACAATCATACACAAATCGACCTAGTCCCAAACTAAGCAAAGCGGTATCTGTAAAGGTACTGAAACGTCAGGGAGGCTCAAATAATTAATATACGCGATATAATCCGTTTAAATTGTTTTATTTAAATGTGTGACAGTCGCGGAAACCGAAGAAAATATTAAGCAAAGCTTGTACTATGGGTACTATACGACGATATACATAATATATAAATACATATATGTATAACATCCATGACCCAAGAACAAATATTTTGCACAAATATTTGCCCCGGCCGGGATTCGAACCCGGGACCGCCGACTCAGTAGGCAGGTGTCTACAAACCGAGCCAAACGCGTCGTCAAATGATGGTCAAAGAGTTAGTATGTCCTGTATCCTTACCATGAATTTACAGTGAGCGTACTCCCTAGCGACAACGTAAATTCAATTCAATTCAATTCAATCGTTTATTGATAAAATAAAATTGTATACGTCTTTATATAGAGAATTGTAGTTCTACAAAGTAACCGCTTGAGGCGCTGCGCGCTGTACTTTAAGGCAGTCGCAAGTACGATCGCGTTAAAGGGCGCCAACGCGTTGGCTAGCTCTCTCTCTCTCTCTCTCTCTCACTGAGCGTAAGCGTGAGCGAGATGGAAGTGCGTGCTCGGAAACGCGGAAATCATGTTTTTTTAAGTTGTGTCATAAACGTGAGCATTTTATATTGAAAATAGTTATACAGTTTTCGAGAACTTATATATAAAAAAATAAATAATAATAAATAAATATCGGACAACTTCACACAAATCAATCTAGTCCCAAATTAAGCTCAAGAAGGCTTGTGTTATGGGTACTAGACGACGATATACGTACTTATATAAATAAATATATACTTAAATATATATAGAACAACCATGACCCAAGCACAAATATTCGAGCTCATCACACAAATATTTGCCCTGGCCGGGATTAGAACCCGGGACCGCCGGCTCAGTAGGCAGGTGTCTACAAACCGAGCCAAATGCGTCGTCAAAATAATAATATATATATATTAAGCTAAAAAACATTGTTAAAAACGGAAGGGTTTTGAAGATCCAACCGAAAATATAGAGATAAAAGTAATGAGAAAATTATTACCCATCGTGTTTTCATGTTGACAAGTTTGATGAAAAACTGTTTAAGTTTCTTATTTCCAAGGGACAGATTTTTAATCACTATGGATGTTAGGATCTAGGATCATTCACCTGACGAATTTTGCATGGGTGGGCTCTTAACTCATGATAAGGATACTGGTGTAAGTACAGTACGTAAGATCGAAGAACATTCGGGTTTTATATTGTCTCGCTCGCTCATACGCGATCCAGATAAGAACCTCTCCGTTTTCACCCGAACCGAACGAATGTTCTTCTAAGATCTTACGTACTTTACCTACATTGCCAAATTAAGGGCAAGGTGAGAATGTTCCTGGTAATTTTTGCTCATGTTTTTGCGTTTAAAATTGTCGATACTTATATTTATTGTGTGATACACTACAATAATTATTACATTTTATTGTGAATTAGCATCTAAAGCGGTGAATTTTTTAACCGTTCCCAAAAAAACGAAAAATCGGGTTATTATATAATTATAGTCGACATCGCAAAAGGAACCTTTTGAGAAATTCCACGTAAATATGATGCATTCGTAATAAATCTAATTAACACAAATTATAACGTGTTTATCACGATATTCCTTATTTACCTTCATAATCTAACGTTTGTGTTTATTATGTGTACAAACCGTGAGAGTATAAAAGAAACACCTACCTACTCAAATTTTAATTAATGATACTAATGGGTGGTAAAAACATTCACATTTATCAAAACACATACGAAACAGGTTTACCTATGTCGTAGAAGTCATTATCGCTCGACATGTTTCGAACCGGTTCGTGATTCATCATCAGGAGAGCCGATCAGTCGCGCCGGTGGCCAACCGAGCACACCGACCGACTTTTCACCGAAATATTTTTCGTAAAGTATTTAATTTCATCGGATTATCACTCGCCGAATTCTGTTTCCTCTAAAGCCAGATCTTTTTTTGAATGCTTGACAATATCATCCCATTGCTTAAGGCTGCGTTTCCACCAGTGCGAGGATGTGTAGCGAGAGCGAGGGACCAATAGAATCAGTTGCGCTGAGCGACGATAAGTAAATGAAGTTATTCCATTGGTTACCAAATCACATCCCGCGCTACGCATCCTCGTACATCTCTAGTGGAAATGCAGCCTAAGTTAGGCTAAGTAAGTCAACATGTTAGCTATTTTCTTTTTTCTCTTTTCTTTTTAGGGACTAGAAGGAACAATGGAAATGGAACTAGAACGGCACGTTTTGGTCAAGTTACATATAAAAGAACACTTACGACTTACGTAACTAAATTTCATTTCATCTACCAATTCATACCAATTCGGCGTATTCTCTCTCAGATCTCGTTTCAACCAAATCTTAATTAGAATCTACATTTTGACACTATGTTATAATGCTAGTTCGTTTTCTAAAGGGATCTACCTACTAAATTCAGGACAGACCACATTGAAGGAATCTCTTTATTCATTGAGTACCTTTTTAATTATATTTGGACATATAGGTACGTTTTTATTAAGATACAGCCGGATGTTGTAGTATGCAAATTGCAACTATTACATAATGAGGGGTTTTAAAACGTGAGTGTGGGTTTTTGAAACAAGTACAGCTGCCATCGCTGCATAGTAATTTAGTTTTAGTAAAGTATCTATTCTGCACTCGATATAGTTATGCAACAATATTGGTTTTATTCCGTTTGCGGTCGAGACCCTCGGTCCGTAGGGGCCCATGTCCATGGTATGTTTACTCGACTTCGGCCAAAAAGGAAGGTTACGTAGACTTAGGCGTCATCTAGCAATTAATATATAAGGTACCATTAATTACAGTGGAGGGCTCAGATGAACTCATTATAGAATTCGTTAGTTATTCCATCAGGGCGGCTGTTGAGCAAGTGTCCGCATTAAAAGTTGGCGCGGCCCCAGCGGGCACAGTCGGTGAGGAGCCAATCCACGAAGTAATCGGACATTTGAAACTAAATAGGATACTGAGTATTACTGGGCTATACGATAGTTTTAAGCACGTGCTAAGTTCCTATGTTTTTTGGGCTACATGCCAAATTCTGAGTTATATATATAGAAATAAACATTTATAATTTACAATAAAAATAACATTACAGATGTCTTATAAACGTTGCTAATAAAGTTATTTGTTGGATAAAAAATAATTTACTACAAAATCCAACAAATTTTATTCATTGAATTCGTTGTTTAAAATTTCTGAAATATTTCCAGTAATAGGTACTTGAGTAGGTACCTTTTAAACAAACAGTTTTTATCTTTATTTACCTTTGTTGTTCTCGTTTTTATCTCAATATGTTTATTATAGCTTACCTGAAAAAAAAAAACAACAATATTAGAAAAGGTTTTGAATATAGTTTAACATTAGTATTTCACCATACTATCCAAAACGTCATTAATTTATCTAAATTTCAGGACTCCAGGTTTTTATAGTTAAAAGACGACCTGTCAGCGTTTCATAGTAAACAGCATAAATACGAAAATATGAATGATAATTAATATTGTACATGTACTTGTACATAGTAATTAGTTTAAGTTGTTAATATTTACTGTTCCTTTGGTTTTCCTTTTTTGTTTTTGTTAGGTAATACATTTACTTTTTTTCGAGCGTAATAAATATAGCCATAAATATGTCATGTCTATATGAGTCCATAAGTCTTTTGAATTTCTGGATTTAATTTGGTAAGCTCCAGAAACCGCATCTCTAAGTTGTCTAATATATCGCGATACATTTTAAGACTTCGACTTTGACTTTGAAAAAATTACAATTATCGACTCCATGGATTTAAGAACCACGGTACGCTACCAAAATGTCCTAACCAGACATAGAAGTGTTGGTGGCACGAATAAAATTTTGCTAGGGAGAGCCTCACGATATTATTTTATCGATAAGTTGTACTTTCTTATGACAGTAGTTATGTTATGACTATGAGATAACGTATTATAAATAATATAATTATATACCGTATACGAGTATTATTCGATTGAATATTAAAAAAATATATGGTTGTTAAAGTTGTTGTTATTTGAATTTTAATTTTCCTAAAAAGTATTTAAGTAACATTGATGGGTAGAAATCAGCATGTTTTAGTTAATTTGTATTTAACCGGCGAACTTAATAGCTACTATGAAATGTCATAATAAGTAGGTATTCAGTTCGTAGAAGTCAAATAACGCTCGACATGTTTCGAATCGGTACGCAATTCATCATCAGGAGAGACGATCAGTCGCCGGTGACACCCGCGTCGAGCAGCCGCGCGGACAAGGCGCGTGCCCGCAGTGTTCGGTTGGCCGCCGCCGCGACTGATCGTCTCTTTTGGTGATGAATCGCGTACCGAAGTATTCAGATATCGATAATTTTCGGAAGGATTGTCCCTAGTTAATTGACGTTATTGCCACGAACTTCTATGTCTGGTCCTAACCATATATATAATATTACATCGCTCGGCAATATGTCAACGTGACTCCCTTTGCTTCTCAATACATACGTAGTCAAGGTAATATTAATACTCGTATCCTTTTGCTGACTTATGAATTTTGCCAAGTTGTAGCAATTAGGGGTTCATTAGAATGATTAGGATCGTTACCGCGATATGGGTTAATGTCCTTTGTTCCATTAATGAGGGATTCAGAGTTTGAGGTGGTTTGCTAATTGGTTTGTTTTGCTAATGTTTGACATGATCTTTGGATGTTTATAACAAATGGAAGTTAGTAACGGTTTTATTTTTTTAGCGTGGAAAAACTTTTTTTTTTGCTGGTTTTGGGTTATTTCCACTCAGAATTGCATTTTTACATGTGTCCCAAAATTGTATACATAAATTATTGTTTCCACTACGTAGCGCTCGTAAAAATTAAAGAAATACGTTCTGGATTTTTTTTCAAAATCTTTATGATTCAATAAAACCTAAAATATTGTTTTAAAATTGTATGACATCTAGATGTTTACAATAAAGCGAAAAATAGAAAAAAATAATGGTTCAGGTAGGGGTTCGTTGGAGACGCTGGTTCGAACTCTAGGTACCTGAACCATTCATTTTTTCTAAATTTTCGCTTCATTGTAAACATTTGCTATTCACAGCAGACGTTTTAATAAATAAAAATTGACAACCGAAAAAAATAATAGTTATTTGTTATGCAAGGCTGCAAAGTTGTTATTTGGCGCGAGTGTTGAAATTGAAAGCTGAGCGAGCGAAGGAATCTAAGATTGAACCATGAGTGAAGCAAATGGTTCTAAGATAGATTCCTGAGCGTAACGAGGCTTTCAAGACACGAGAAGCTAAATAATTTTGCAGCCATGCGGAACACACAACTTTTCACCTCACTACAGTGAGGAAAATGAAAGATTCAAGAAAAACAATTAAAACATAAAAATTATCATATTTAATTTTGCTTTCTATTTAACACGTAAAATTTAAAACATAACACACTCAAATCCAAACCAAATAAATACGAGAGAAGCGCACATATTAAAAATTAAAAGTAATATGGCTTTTTTTTATATGGCCATAATTTGTATTATCGTCGTGTATATTTTATCGTTGAGTTTTTCTTAAGCACTGTTATATTATATTTGTATTTGAAATTAGTTGACACATTCGTTGTGAATGTGGGAGAATGGCATTCTGGGAAGGATTAGTTGGCCACTCGGAAGTATTTTCCATAACACTTGCTTTGGAAGTTATTGGACGATGGGATCCAAACAAGATTATTTTCGGCTTTATCTTCTTTAAAAACGCCAATAGTTTCAGTAAATTACTTATCGTCTCCAAATATTTATAACAAATCCTTTTTCGTTTTAATGCAGGCTTTTAGCATTGAGGAGTGCACGTGGTTGAATGCATCAAGCGATCCCGCGTCGCTCCAACCAAAGGCGGTGCCGGCATTCGTTGGTGACTTGGTGGTTTTAGACGGTAGTCCGAAGTCTCGGTTAGTCCGTCATACCCGCTCTAGTCCCCCGATTAGACGGGACGCATAAACGCATTTCCCCAACGTAAAAAAAAAAAAGGCTTTTAGCATTGAATAAACACTCCAAATTGGGCTATCGATATTTTTATAAAGTAAGACAACAGTATGTATTCTCCACAGAACAAATTTACGTTGTATACGTAAATTGTGAAAACTTCCAACTTTTTAATTATTATTTTTTTCTCGGGTGCGTTCAGAAATTACACTCTTATGTTCCAACTTTAATAACAAATAAATATTAAAATTTGTGTTGTATTTAATATATTTACTAGTCAAAATATGTAAATGAAACTGAAATACTTAATATTAATATATAAACATATTCAACATAAAATAAAGTGTAGAAAAAATAAAAACTTAAGAATCTGTAACCACAAACCAGGTTTCTGTACGTGATATTGTAGGTGTATTTTTTTTAAAAGAAGTATTTAAAACTACACATGATTTTAGCCGGCCTGACCAGATCGCCCTTTATTAGCGTGCGTTGATTGGTTATTCGGAGATTTATCGTCTGATGAAATCAGTCACGCGTTAAAAGAGTCTTAAATATAAAAAAGTTACATGCACCACAGAGAATCAAAATAGTCGTGTTCGAAATTCAAATGACTTTTGCACGCTAGCGGATAAAATAGACTTTTGCACGCAGATTTCGCCCTATAAACGGAGGTTTTCCGAGCGAGTGAGGTGAAAAAACAATTTCCACTATCAAAATGGCAAATCACTTGTTTTTCCATGGCGACATTTATACCTAGTCCACGCGATGACGTAACTTGTTAAGTGGGCATCTGTATGAATCGTTTTCAGCGCTGCGTAGAAATGTGGAACTTTTACGGTCACTTTCTGAGTTACAGAACAGTCTAAATGTAGTAAGTCCCATACAGGGGGCCTATGATGGTTGCGTTTATCGTGCGATAAATAAGTTACAAAAAACATCCGTCACGTTTTGACAAGATGCGAAAAAAAATAGTCAAAATCCCTGTTATCTCATTTTTCATTAATTATGTAAAAGGAGCCAATACAGTCGACTGTGTTAAAGTGAAGACCAATATTGTATACTTAGATAATAGACCTATCAGCAAGTTCTCAATTTTGCTATAAAAAAAAAATATTGCTTATATCAACAGCAAGGAAAATCGTTTTGGCCTGGCAACTTATAATGAGAAATCAACCCTCCTCAATTCCCACAAACCACTTAACCCGAAAACCTGTTGTATCTCATAATGTCATATTAACCACAACGACCAGCCTGCACTGAAACGTTTTAGCTCAGCGACTGACAGAATGACATGGGTCTTTAAGAGGCCTCAGATAGCCAAAGTCATTCAATGCTTACAATTGTTGGAGACAGTAAAATTTAAATTAATATTAAGTATTTCGATACACAATTATATTTCGAAATGTTTTTAAAAAGTCACCACTTTTGACACACATTTTAAAATGATGTAAGTATTGATAAGTATGAACCCAACGAATTTTTTTACTGCGCTCACACGTGGTGCACATCAGGACTCGAACTCGGCACCTTTTGATTACCGGTTCAACGTCAATACCTGTAAGGATAATTTCATTTTTCTTTGCGCATTGATCTTTGTATCTATATATCAATTAAAAACAGTAGGTATTGTTTTATAAAATGTATTGAATTTGTGTGTAAAAATATACTATCTTATTTTATGTCTGTTTACTTTTTGCAAATAAAATAATAACCAACAAAACACAATTCGTAAATCTATGTTAAAATTCTTATATTGTATTGGAAACTGGTTTTTGACGGATCATAATATCAGGAAAACTGCGGATTAAGGAAAATAATAATATTCACTTCAATTTATAATAAAATGAAACGATAAAAATCAACCCTCCTCAATTTCCGCACTATCCTCTTAACTCGAAAACCTGTTTGTGCCTCATATTGTCATATTAACTACAGCGACCAGCACCAAAAGACTTCAGCTCAGTCTGACAGACTGACGTGGGTACGCTTTAAGAGGCTTCAGAGAATATTCAATTCTTTAAATTCCAATTATGACAAAAGTATTGACAATTTTATCAAACTGGTTGAACTGCGTAGTATTTACAGAATATCTTATTAAAGTATTATGACCCAAAAAATTAAACAAAAAAAATACAAAAATGTATTGTATGTATGTATCGTTAAATTCGTATGTAATATAAAATTCAAACATTTAATATAAACAAACACCGGAATCGAAGGAATGTAAAACTGTAGTTGTTATGATTTTTAGTGATTGTAAAATCATCATAACAGTGCAATACATTTTCGGTCTCTTATCAACGTCTTATTAAAACTCTCTGTAGCGTTATCACACACACGTCGCTCGCAGGAACCCGGATAATCTGGAACAGCTGATGGTAGTTGGTCAGGTTGACGGAAAAAGACCGCGCGGTCGATCGCCTACCCGTTGGTCAGATCTTGTAAAGACGCTCACTGGCCTGTCAATACCTAAGGCCATCAAGATCGCCGAGAATAGAAACGAGTGGAAAAGCATGGTGCATCAAGTGACGAAGTAATATTTCACGTTAGACACGACCTTCAGCAATGAAGATGCCGACTAAGAAGAAGAGTAGCGTTATCATGAAATAAATACATGAGTTGATTATATTCTTAGCGATGGTGAATAATTGAAAAATATTTAAGATTTCATCGCAAGGTCAGGATGGGGTGGCAGGGATATACGGAATATACGGAAAACGCCATTTGAATTTTTGAATAAATATCAGACAACCTCACACAAGTCGATCTAGTCCCAAAGTAGGGTTGTGTTATGGGCACTAAATGACGATTTAATATTTATATAGGTACATTAATACCTATATACTAAAATACATAGAATCATCCATGACCCAGGAACAAGAATTCGAGTTCATCTCACAAATATTTGCCCTTGCCGGGATTCCTACACACCCAAATAGCACACCGGCTGTACTGCACCGGCGCTTATACCACCCCTTACACAGCTGTAATAAACTGAAAAGGCTGTATAATCGCCTTTAAAGGGGTTACCCTCATCTGGCAGAATAATGTTGGTCAGAAATACACTTCGCATAACATGTTTCGCAGAGTCGAATCGTAATTATGGCATAAAGTTGTTATAAAGGTATATTTGGTATTACTGTTACTAGGCATACAATAAATTTTGCAGAATATTATTTAGCAGAAGATTACATGTGCCGATTTTTTTAGAATAATTTTATGTATCGTTATAGTCCTGTAGCATACTTCTGTTATTATATGCTGCAGAAAACTAGGTTACGTCAGAACTGCGTCATCCTACAAAGGCGAATGGCTGCTAGAAAGTAGGTTAGGTTAGAACTGCGATCACAACAGCGTGCGAGCCAACTGAGCGAAGCAAGCGTGCCACGGTAGTGGTAAACTAGATGAATGGGTAAGGATAGGTTAGAACTGCGACCAAAACAACGTGCAAGCCGAGACCGAGGCTTAATAACTTTATGCCGCCTAAATATTATGCAATAAAAATATTAGCAAAATTACTATTCGTTTAGACTGTTATGATCATCAAAATTATGCCAACATAAGTTTCGGAATTACAAAAATCTGCGATATTAAGTATGCCTTTAGATGAATGATGTTGTGTATTAGGCCTGCTGGAGCTGGCATGTTCATAAAAATTATCAAAGCTCCTTAATTAGTAGATTAAAAAAAAAGTATGCCAAAGCATATTATGCGCGAGGTGCTTCTGCCAAGAATCTTTACGCAAAACAAATCTATGTCAAAAAAGTTTCTGCAAGATTAGTGAACCCTTTGACAGTCCTTTCACAGCTGTAACAATCTGCAAAAACGACTGTTTAAGCGCTTATACAGCACTTGTTTATTGTTGTTGGAGTAGTAGGGCCTCGTGCAGGGTCCGTCCGGGTTGTTATACCGTCTTGCCTGCTAACCCACCGCCAAACAGCAATGTTTGCATTGTTGTGTTCCGATGCGGGGGTAAGATAGCCGGTGAAATTACTAGCATAGAGGCATTCTATCTTCGTCCTCCGGGTAGGCAAGCACTTGTGACTCCTCTGGTGTTGCAGGTGTTTATGGGTGACGGTTATCGCTTTCCATCAGGCGATACGTTTGCTCGTTTGCCCCAAAAAAAAAAACTTGTGATACGTGGGTAGGACCGTCAGCTCAGTAGGCAGATGCACTACCAACAACGCCAACCGCGTCCTCAAATAAATCTAAACGCTCTTAAATGATCCCTTTTCACAACCGCGACCTTAACTTAAAGCAATAAAACACAATTCACTTTAGCGTAGCAGAAACGTGAACCATTTTGTATTCGGAAGTATGTCAGAGCCGATCGTGTTTTGTTTTCATTATTGTAAATGTTTTCACCTTTTTAAACGAGGTCGTGTTGTTCGTTTTATTTTAAATTAGGAATTTAATTATTTAAGTATTATTAATTGAGGATTTGATTGTTGTTGTTCGTTTTGTTTTAAATTAGGACTTCAATTGGAACTTTGATAATGATAGATGTTAATAAACGGTGATGAAAACTTCACGACAGGATCAGTTGGTAGGTACAGTTAGCATCAAAAGTAAATGACAACTTTAATATAGCCCGTGCCCGATACTTCACGCAAGACTTTATTTAACCTGTACTCGAGTAAATATCCTATAACCATCTTTAGATGTCCATCTATCCCCTTACTAAAAAAAGTTCTAATCAGTGCAGCTGTTTTGGCGTGATGAGAAGACAAAGAAATTCTGACCAACAGATGGCGCCAGACTGGCTTAGCGCCACGCGGCCAACAAACAAAAGGCGATCCAGCATCGCGCTTTTAAGATGTTTCGGTAGTTAAAGTTAAACATATTTTGGATTATTTCTATTTATATGTATATACTTCTTCTTAGTCGTTTCACTCTGCAGAGCGGTCGTGCTCAACTGCTATGTACTATTAAAGGCAGATATTGTTCGGTGTATGATATTACGCCATTTCTCGCGATTCACAGACATTCTGATGCACTTATGCAAAGGTCCGCCCACAGCCGATTTGATCTGGTCGGTCCATCGCATGGGTGACCTTCCACGTGATCTGGTTCCTTCTACATTACCCTTGACAACGAGACGCTATGTACGCATGTATACATACATGTATCATTCAGAATACACACGTAATGAGTATGTGGGTGTTATGTAGGTTAAGTACAAATTGCTACTAATGAGATACTTCTTGGAAAAGCTGGAGTGAAATAAAGCTTCTGGAGTACTTAAAAAGCTTTATACGTATAGCTGTACTCGTTTTGAAATCGTACAATTTAAAATGTTACTTAACGAAAATGGCTTCTAATGGATTCAAAACCTTTATTTAGTATGTTATATTCAAATTCAAAATATTTATTTCAGAAAATGTCCATTAGAGTGTTAGTTACAAAGGTCTTACAATCTATGTTAGTATGCAAATAAATAACAAAACAAAGATTAAAAAAATATTTATATAAGTTTTAAAGGTTGTTTGGTGTGGTGTTGGCTACGGTAACCGCTTACTATCAGGCGTGCCGTACGCTTGTTTGCCACCTCTGTGGTATAAAAAAAGTTATTATAATGTGCTTCATACCAGTAAGTTAAAGCTACATTGAGGTTACTTAATAACATCAAAGCGGTGTAATAATTATTTATGTTACAGTGTAAGAGGTTAATGTTGTATTTAGATATATTATACCTATTTTTCGAGTTACTTTCGTTCATTTACTTTAAAAATCAACTCATCTGTGTCAACGGAATAAAACAAAAATCTATAAAAATATACTACAACGGTGGCCAACCAGCATGCCCGCCTGATGTTAAGCAGTTACCGCCGCCTTGCGACGCCAGGAGCATCACACACGCATCGTCGACCCTTTAAGAACTTATTTACTCCCCTCTTGAAGAACAGCGTGCTGTACCCAACCATTCCACATGCGGAGCGTTCGCGATAGGAAATTCCTCTGGAACCGCAAAGTTCTCGACCATTTAGGCTAGCTAAATTAATATCACAGCAAATTATATGAACAACATCAGATTGACATACGCCTCAAATAGCTGTATATAATATGGACCTCAATTCCTCAATACCTCAATTGGACAGTATTACGACTGCTACTTTTGCGGATGATACTGCTATACTGGCAAGTAATAAGGATCCACGAAATGCAACCGCAATGCTGCAAAATGGACTAGACGAAGTAACGAAGTGGCTTCAGAAATGGAGGATAAAAGCAAGTGCATCCAAATCTGCACAAATTACATTCACTTTACGGAAAGGCAACTGCCCGCCAGTTACACTTGAAAATGGCACACTTCCTCATGTCGATAATGTACGATACCTTGGATTACATCTAGACCGACGACTCACGTGGAATCATCACATAAAAACAAAAAGAGAAGAATTGCGGTTTCGGTTCAAGGACCTGTACTGGTTGTTGGGAAGAAACAGCAAATTGTCCATAGACAATAAACTATTAATATACAAGTCCATCCTAAAACCAGTGTGGATGTACGGAATACAACTATGGGGTACTGCCTGTAACTCCAACATCTCAATATTACAAAGAATGCAAAACAACTTGTTGCGATCCATAAGCAATGCCCCATGGTTTACAACCAACACGGAAATCCACAGATACCTTAAAATAAGTACAGTGAAGGATGAAATTATCATTGTAACTAAAAAATATCACGAAAGACTGAAACAACATCCGAATGAACTAGCAGTGAAGTTAACAGCTAGAGACTATGCGAAAAGATTGAAAAGGAAAGATATTTTCCCAGATTGAACCCGGCTCCAAGAAAATGGAATTTAAATGAGTAGATGCCCTCATTGGAGGACACACTCGAAACGTCAAGCCTCAAACAACTAATCTGCTTATAGTCTTACTGATTGCAGAAAAAATGGAAAAAAAAAAAATATATATATATATAATATGTAAATGTCAATCGGATGAGGGCCTGTACCGATTTTTTTGCTAACTAGGCCAAACCAAACTTCACTCCGTAACCAAAACAGGAGGAACTCCAACAAAACAGTGCTAACACCACTTTGATTTACCGTCCCGCCAACTTGCGTAATCCACGCCAAATCGATAACTGATCCTGTTTTTACGCGATCTCAGTGCAGCCATAAATTTATTCTAATTCGGTCTCTTATCTGCCATAAATACACCCCTTCAAGCCAGTTAGCTCTATTAAGCATTGGGATATCTGCATCATTAGGTCGTGTAGAGGGTGGGGTTGTTCTGTGGGTAGCGTAATGTTAGTGTTGAGCTCTTTAAAGCACCGTTTGGAGTTTGAATAGCTTCTTTATAGTGGCATAATTATAATTTTATAGTTACACAATTAGGTCTTAAAATTTCGTACCTTACTTAGGCCACTTTGCAAGCCTCGTGACCTAAACGCGGTACTCGACTTTAGGAACTTTCATTGTGCAACGATTGCATAAAATACTATTTTATGTGATGTTTTTTCCGCTTTGAATGGGCATCTTGTTATAGTAGTGACAAAAAATGATCATGCCTACTTAAATATTGGAATTTTAACACTGGAAATGTTTATGTTTTCCGGTTAAAGAGAGGGTTGAGGAGAGGTTGATAGTGCCCCGATTTATGAAATTATGTCAATAGCCTGTAGTTTCGCAGATATAAGAGGTAAGCGGATTGGCTATACATATATATCAAAATATGAACCTGGGCTTCAAAGTGTAACTTGAATTCCCAAAATTCAAATTGCACTGTGAAGCCCTCTGTAACTATGTATCCTAGAAACAAAATGTTAAATGTAAATTATACAAAATTTAATTCCCTACAACATAGCGTAAGCTCTTTTCTAGCTAAATACTCCTAAACGAAGATATTGAAGAAATTGACGGCTTTTTTAATATGGCGCGGAGGAGGGGGAATTGCGCATTTTGTATTTTAAATTAAACACGCACTCACCATCCTAGACAAAATATTAAAAATTCAGAGCTACCGGACCGTTTGTAAGGTAAAACCCCTTTATTGACTGGGTTAATGAACTATACTCGAACTTGAAACGCTGAGATCCCAATTCAAGGTTTCACACTAGAATCTATTTTAGATATTGCTTTTATATTAATACATTAGATATATACACGAGCAGCTACACGAGCGTCACAGAAATGTCGTTTCTCTCTCATTGAGACAAACCCCATTTAAATTTGTCTTTGAATTACCTACTATACTTAACACGTTCACTGTCCCAGTTTGACATGTGAGCCTTTGTGACGCCACATATGAAACACAGACAGTGAACGTGTTAATGTAAGATAAGTACAAGTAACGTAAAATTCAATCACCTCAGACAACACAAAATGTAAGCTGATAATTCGAAAACCAAACAGCTAACGAAACTAAACAAAGCCGACCTCATGCTCCATAATTAAACTAGCTGATCGTTGCTCAAACACTAATAAAACTTTGAAAGCCATCAGACCGGTGACCCTAGACCAAGATTGAAAACATGATTCAGCAGATCCTGAACAAACATCAGCGATTACAGTGTTTAATGCGGGTCGAACCGGTAGACAGAGACAGGGTGCTATTACGCATGGTACTCCGGCTCCGGCTAGTGAGACTTTCTACGGCACTGTTTTGTTGCCGGTTTATGGTAACAAAATAATTATAAGAGACAACGGTACGCAGAAAGCAACCAGAGTATTTTTTTGTGAAACGAGTTAAGTCTTAACTCAAACAGTTTGGTCACTTTTTGCGATGCAATACTTGATCCCCGGTCGCTTTTTGCATTATTATGGTATGACATAATAACTGTATACATTTATGCATTACGATTTTCATATTCTTTGACTAACGTTTTATTTTTTTCGTAATAATGATTTAAAACACTTACGATATGAGATTCATACAGGTAATAGGGGAATCAGGGAGTATTATGATACACTAATGGCAACACAGAAACGAATTGACAGAACCAACCAACCCATGATAGCATGTTTACGCTTTGCCTTGGGCAGATTTGAGAGCTTTTTCTCTCCGCGTGGCAGGCAGAAAATCCTATTTAAAGCCATCATCTGAGGCGTTACAGCCGCGGTTGGGCCTTAGCCTGGTCTAGCAAATCTCTCCAGTCTGATCCTATTCATGGCTTTCCTTCTCCAACTTATCACCCCTAAGATCTTGCTATCCTGTTCGATGCCGTCTAACCACCTAAGCTTGAGTCTGCCTCTACTTATGCCTAAGGTGACGTAAAAACTCTTTTTTAATAACTACAATAAAATTCATGTCCAAAATCGCATTTCAGTCTTAACAGGATTTAGTCTCCAAAAAAACAACTGCAAAAAACTCAACGAAAAATCCATGCATTCGCAAACAATCCGAAAAAAGGAAATATTCCAACAGTCCTGCCCGGATATTTCAGTCATACTAAACAACAACAAAACTTTTCGTCAAAGCGAAAAACACTTGCTTATTCATGCAAGTAGGTACCTAAAGTAATTTAATAAATGGAATACATAGAGGTTCATAACTCCTTCATGTAAATGTACCTATGTGTGGGCCTGTGGGGTTTGTGCGAACGAGTAGCTACAGGGAAAGCGTGTCGCTTTTTAAATACTGGAAAGAGTTTTAGGTAGGTTCTGTTTTGTATGTTAAATGGGGCTCCGTTTAACTGAATGGTCGGTATGTCAAAAGTGCAGCGTTATTTTTGTTTTTAGTGGCAGTATTATGTAACGGTATCCTATTACAACTCCGAAATTGTATTCCATCCGTAACGTTTCGCCAAATTTTCATTTCCGAAGTTATTATTCTCCTAAATCCATAATATTTTCAGGATTTTGAAAACATCGTTTTAAAGAACCGAGAAATTAGGGTAAGGTTAGGTTAGGTTTGTTTTATAATTATTTTGAAATATGAACAGTTTTGGAAACAAATTGGCTTTTGGACAAATAGAATTTGGCGAAACGTAGCAAAAATAAGTAACTGTCTATGTAAGTCTATGTCGGACTTACGGCAGGCGGGGCGCACTCCGCGATTAACGTTTCCCGCTACAAGTACATGCCGGTCGCCTCATGCATGAGGACTATTCAGTGGCTGCTACGCACTGTCTCGGAACGCACGTACACGAAATTCGCGCGCACGCTCTTCCGATTTATGTACGTCGCAAGTGAACGTTCCTCATTCATCTGTTGATACCAATGTTATATTATAATATAAAATGTTTAAATGAGTAAAAATACAGCGAAAAGATATTGTATCGCAGCAGGTTGTAGGAACAATGATCGAAATTGGAATCACGCGTTTTTCGTTCTCCCAACACGTCCGAACGATGCCGAAAGGTAAGAAAATTAACATAATATATAAGTAGTTACTGAATAATAATAAAAAACATATTGCAGGTGTATCTACTTCCATATTTGACACTGGTTACTCAGATCAATTTTAATTGTTGAGTACATAATTTTGAATTGATTATTTGCTGATATTTGTCAATTTAAATTCTAGTAAAATAAGTATGTCTACTACTAAATCAACAATCATAGAGGTTTTTATAATAATATTTGATATAAAGTTTGTAAAATTAATAGTACCTACCTAATGAATAAACGATTGAGTGATAGTTTGATAGGTAAGTATATAAAATATATAAATAAAGAGTTAAAAGAAATGTATTGGAAGAGATCCCTAACAGGGATAAGTTCGCCTTTGTACATGTTTTAATTGTTACTAGCGATCCGCCCCGGCTTTTTACGGTGCGTCTGTGCGTATTTTTAAAGATCTAAGCATACATAGATAGGGGCAGACAGACAGACAGCAGGGAACGACTTTGTTTTATACTAGGTGTGTAGTGATGAATATATATATATGAACAAATAATATCGGACAACTAAGCAAAAACAAAATGAAGCTCAAGAATTTAATTGCATGTTAAGGTAACGCATTCGTTGCATTATTTTATTATATTATACGTATTAAAATGTTTAAAAATAAAATGTTTTGCGGCCTGGTGGTGGATTCCATTCGTCCAAATTCTGAGATTGATTATTTTATAGTTAAATAATGATATAATAAATATAATGTATGAAGAATATAAATATATATTGCTCTCTACATTGAATGCAATATATAGAAATAAATGGGAAATACATTTTTATTTTTAGTCGTTGACATGACAGCCCTCGTTCCCGGCGACGCAGCAAGCGAGCCAATTCATTTTCACCGTTGGCACGCAGCATTAACTTTCCGTTTGGCTTGCGCTGAGAACGACGACTTTAGAAAGGCCATAAATCATATTTTTCCGAATAAAAAAAGCGGGTTTTGTAAAGATCAAAGTAGTGTGCCTTCTGTACTTGTACTATTATCTATTCTGTGCTTACGGTAGAATCAGACATGTAAAAGTGCCATTGAGGCCACGTACCCTACAGAATAAATATAATTATTTCATTTCTAAATCGTGGTTTCTCTGTCATGAGATACGTTTAAATACGGAACAATTTACCTGTACACACATATGTCTATGTTAAATTGTTTTTATGTGCAATAAAGAGTTTACATAAGTACATAAGGGAAGTGTTTTTCACCACCATACGGGGTAATAGCTAGAAAAATGGAAAGTAATAGTTTGTATCAAAATTGGTTCACTCCAATTATCAACAGTTTCGCTCGGCTATTCAATGCAATGTTCGAGTCTAATGGATGAATTTTAATTTAAAACTCGTGTTTCGAATATTGTACACATTTGTGAAAATGCTTTTCAACGAGTTTAGGGCTCAATCGACTGAATGTACACGTTTTATGTTGCAATCAGATACATGCTCAACTATTGTTTTTACATGAAAACGTGCATTGAAATGCAGATTTTCGTTTGTCGAGTTTATTTTGCTTTCACATACCTATTACTAGTATTTTGGGTAGCTCATATCAGAAATCCAGTCTAGTTTTGATGTATCCGTTATGTGACAGAATTATAACATTATTTAATTCGAAAACAGAGCCACCCAATTAGATGTCTTCTATCTTTTTAGGGTTCCGTACCCAAAGGGTAAAAAAAAAACGGGACCCTATTACTGAGACTTCGCTGTCCGTCCGTCCGTCCGTCTGTCACCAGGCTGTATCTCAAGAACGGTGATAGCTAGACAGTTGAAATTTTCACAGATGATGTATTTTCATTGCCGCTATAACGACAAATACTAAAAATAAAATAAAATAAATATTTAAGGGGGGCTCCCATACAACAAACTTGTTTTATGGTACGGAACCCTTCATGCGCGAGTCGCACTCGCACTGCCCCTCACCATCGGTTCTGGCCACAAACACGTTCGATCTGGGACACCTACAAATTCACATTCTAATAAGCATAATATCAAACGTACATAAATTGTGATAAACCATCATCATTTCTTGTAATTTCCATTTTATTATTATATTTTTTCCTTATTTATTACTTACTCGTAAAATACAATATTATTACTTTATAGGCACACTTTTAATATGTTTTCTTTGAGGACTTACGTATACTCGTACGTCTAAATTCTTAAGATTGGTACAAATAAGGTTAAGTATCAATAACTGTTATAGTATTTCTTCTGAAAAAATCACTGACTGTTCCTTCAGCATTTCTTTTGAACAGTGGGTCTCCTCTTGTGAAATGCCGGTAGACTCAGACATGTAAAAGTGCACTTAATGTGGCCTACTTGCAGAATAAAGTTCATTAGGTATTTCATTATTCCACCGCCCTATGTAATGTACTATTGTAAATGTACTAGGACCGAAGCGTAAGCGAATACCGCGTTAGCCGTGATTTCAGATTAGACTTTTGTTTGCGTTCCCCTAAATGTACTTAATACCAGAACTGCGTAGAAACCGTAGACATAGTTTTACGGCCAAATTCGCGCAACCAGGTAAAGTTATGCGCATACACGATTTTGATATTTGGCAGCCGTAAGCCACAAAACACAGGGCACAGAAGGTAAACAATAGGCATGTTGACTAATTTTTTTTGAGGATGTCAATCGATTCTATTTTTTATTGTGATCAAATGTCTATATGGGACTGACTACATTTAAACTGCTCTAAAAGTCAGAAATGACCGTCAAAGTTCAAAATTCCTACTTAGCGCTAAAAACGCTCCATACAAAACGCGTCAGGCTAGTGACGTCACAGGCCGGTATAATAGGTACCAATAATTGTATGGAAAAATTAAGAAATTTGTCATTTTCACCGTGAAAAAGTGCGTTTAAGTTCATCGTTGTCATACAATTATTGTTTCGTAAAATTATGAGGATTCTGAAAACATTTTCAAAATTTATTTTGGATAAAAAAAAAATATCATAAAATTTCCGTACCTTTGAAGTCACATATTTCCAAAAAAGATATATTATGTTTCTGGATTTTTTTTCTTTGTTTCGTGAAATATTTAGCTAATTTTATTCATATAACTACAGTACGCTGTAGAATTCAACATCAGTCAAATAGCCTATTGTATACATTGCGATGTAGATACAAAAATCAAAGCGCAAAGAATTGTTTTAATTAGTTATTATTTGCGCTTTGAATATTATATTATATTGCTTTGCTAATCCGCAATATAATGGCGAAACACGTGTCAAATAAGTTTTGTTATTTAAATGGTGGTTTGTTATATTTGAGTATATTTTTTTTCTTCGCGGCGTAAGGGTGGGAACATTAAATGCATGAATGCATGAAATAATACGCGAATAACGGGTATTAGGTATATCGCGGATTAGCAAAGCAATATTATTGTTTTAATTAATATGGATTTCCGAAAAGTAACGCCTGCGTCAATTAGTTATTGGCAAAACTGATTGGTGTGATTCTTATCTGAAATATAATGTGGAACCTTGTAGGTTCGGATCGCTGGTTTAGGTTCTGTCTCAACTTTCAAATTTCTGTTCTGTATCAAATTTTGTACGTGCCTTTTTTCCTCAGTTATCTGCATATTTTTCTAAAGAAGAGGATAATAAGCGAACATTTCAGTAAGATAATAAAAAAAATGGGCGTGAGTTTTATAAAAAAAACCGATGTAGTGCGATTTGGACTCGCGCGCGAATGGTGCGTACCATAAGTCGTGGAGCATTTTGCAAAATATGTTCCGTGACGTATTGGAATTCCACCCTGTAAAAAAATCCCTAATAAAATACGTATCGTAGTGGATGTGACGTAGGCATGCCAGCTGTTATTTAAAGTGAAATAGTGCTTTGATTTCTTGCGATCTGCTGCTTCTAACGATTTAATAAGTAACTGCATAATATCAAAATTAACACAAGTTATAACGGGTCTAACGCGATATTTCTTATTTACCTATGTCATATTATTAAGTGTCATATTGCATATATCATTATGTCAAAATTCATAAGCATTTAATCACAAACTAGCTTACTTACCTTTAGTTTGAGCCGTTCGTATTGGAAAAAAAAACTACACAGCGCGACGCGCGTTCAACTTTTTACATTTTCAAAGCGAAACTGACTGCCATACCTAAGCAACGGGTATAAATTAGGATCATAATGTCGCCATTGATATAAAAATACAACTGTTTTGGTAGTTTTTTGTTGTTAAATGAATAAAAATGCCGTTACGTAGTGGAATTTTCCACCATGCTGGTTTTAGAGGACATCAAATAAATTGTAATTTTTCAATTTTATTACACTAGGCGTTAAAAAATAAGGTTCAAAATTAGTTAACGACGATATAATGATTTCACACAATAGCCATGGTCAGATCTAGAACGAGACAGATATACTTAAACTTCGCTTCAAAGTTTACGTGGGACACCCAAAAATTGGTACCGTTTCTTCGGTTTTTTTGACAAAAAAAAAACTTTCTGTGAGTTCTAAAGGGAGTTCTTACGTTAATTATACAGTAAATAAGTTACTTTACAATTTTTACAAACAAACATTATACTTTAGAACAATATTTAATAGAAAAAAAGTAGTCCAAAGTCATGGGACAGCGATATTTATCACGCGACGAGTGACGAGTTTGCCGCGGCGGTGTACGGGCAGCCGTCCCTGATGAAGGGCTCCATACGAGTTCGAAACATGTCGGGCCGTTCCTGACAATTTCACGTGAGTGTAAACCGCTTAATACAATAATTAAATATGTCTCACGAAAGTTTTAATAAAATTATTCAAATATTTATAATTTGAAAAATGCCCCGTGGCATCTTCATACAACGCAAACGTGTGTTGTCAGCTCGATTAGAGTAAAAGCCATTGGGGAATAGATCGTTATTTTCAAAAATGTTGAATTTTCATAGGTAGGTAGAGAGAAAATAGTCTCAATCCTAGAAAAAAGTAACAGATTGTTCAGAAGTTAAAAAAAGTTAAAAGTTTCGTTGTTCGTTATTTATTTATTTTGGTTGTTCAATGTGTAGTACCTATTGATAGCGTATTGTGCACTGTGCAGTGATCTAACGAATGAGTGAATGGCTTATGAAGAATTTAACCCTTCTTGGGTCAAGGCCCGATAGTCCTTGTGGTTTTTTGTAAATCGCTATCACTGTACAAAAAGCACGATTTTTTCTCTTCACCGTACATCTTGGTATCAATCCTCTATCTTGTCGCCGTGTGCGATTGGCAACGAGACATTGGCAGTAATGGTCGCTTCAATGTGACCGGTTGCCATTTTTTTAAAGAATAGAATATAACTGTTCATATATATACTTTTCATTTTTTTTCTAGGAGCACGCTGACGTGCTGACACCATATCTATTTGAAGTACAACTTCTGTTTTCATACACTACGAATATTGGCCGTGGGCAAATTATTTGCTTTCATAACACCCTGCTCAAACTGAAGCGTTTGCTCCCGTAACACATTTGTGGTAACGCGGGCTTAGTTGATGTAAAGTAAACAGGATGATTTGGAGTTAGTTCTAATCCCTAATCATGTAGCCTGGAGCTTTGCCCATTTCAAGAGATAAGAAAAAATGGGTTCTGATATTTTGTTTCCCCGTAGTTTTCTCCGAATGAGAATGGATGAGAATGAGAATGGATGAGAATGAGATTGAACAAGAATGAGAATGAATGAGAATGAGAATGAATGAGAATGAGTATTAGAATGAGAATATTTATTTGTCAGAAGTGGTAAACATTAATTAAAAAGTATTTTATAACCATCTGTGGCTTGGCATCCTCAGTTGATATTAGAATAGTTTTACCCGACTGCAGAGAAGCACAAAAAGGGTTGTGACTTTTGCTTCCACACGGACGAAGTTTATAGTTTAGGACATACCTAAAGTTGTGTTTTGCCTGGCACTGTCACACCTCACGGCTAATGGTTTTTTATTTATCGTAATACTTTTTTTAACCGACTTCAAAATGGTAGATAGGTACTGTAGGTTTTTATAAGCCTAGTAAAATGTCCCACCGCTGGAAAAATGTCTCTCTGTTAGGTCTCCACATCCCCTATTGACCTTTAATTAGGTTAAACTTACTTTCGTTACTAAGAAAGTTTTGGATCAATGTCAAATCCACGAACATTATAAAGGTCGTCTTTGTGAAAATATTCACTAAATCTATAGATTTACCAAACCATTGGCGGGTAAGATCTAAATAATTTAAGCATCCATTAAAAAAAATGCCCTAAGCATTATTTATTTTAGTGAAATTGGCATTTATTCACGAACCGGGATTGGTAAATCTTTATTTTTTTAATTAACTTAATTTTTTTGAGACTGTGGAGGTATAATGTAACAGTTTAAACTCGCGTTAAAATTGTCAGGAATGGCTCGCAATGTTCGAACTCGTATGGAATTTTTCATCAGAGATAGCAACTACGTGTGCTTTAGTGTTTTAAGAGCTTTAATAGTTGTGCCTAAATAAATTTGTAAATTTCTTTTAAAATTTATAAAAAAACTAAAACAACGCGATCAAGAAGAGCATAAAGCCTTATCATCATTATCATTATCTTGCCCTTATTCCATTTAACTGTTTTTTTCTTCCATTCTTCCGTGTCATTCGTCATATCATCAATTGTTTTCTTCTTCGCTCCCATCGTGTGTATTTCCAAAAAAATAAAATTTAGGTATCTTCAAGGTAAGAGTGAATAGGCTATTACTGAACCGGCGAGCTACATCCTCGACCCCGTAGTCACTTTCCATCAGGTGATACTGAGGTCAATCGCCGGTAAGTCTGTGAATAAAAAAAAACAATCCATCCACCTGTTCTTTGGTCTTCCTCTTCCTCTATTTCCCTCCACAATAATTCTTAACGCTTTTTTGTCACGTGGCTATTATCCCTACGCATCACACAATATAAAGCCCCATTTTCACTAAATCGTTGCACAAAGAGAAGACATTTGTCAAAGTGTCGAATACAGAAAACGCAGAATTCAAGCAGAATATCAAAAATGACTGCATAAGCTTAATTATTCTCCAGTTTATATCAAGAGAAAACATAACGGTCGACCGCTTGGAGGTGTCGCTCTCCAATAGCAAAGGAAGCAATTTTAGTGAAGAGTCGTAGGGAGTTACGTCATTCTGTGTTCAGAAGGCTCTGTGCACCCTCTACAAGTAAAATGATCTATTTGAACGGACTTCTCTATGAAATTACGTCTTTCTGCATTCAGAAGGATCTGCAAGTATAAAGTTATTGGCCTGAGTGGACGAATTGCAGAATGGCTGACGCGGTGCACTGTTTGCCAATTACCGACTTCATTAATATAGACTATTGGGAAGTGAATTTTAGACTTGAGATCAGACTAAGCGATAAGGTTGAGTGTAAAATATTTAAGAGGAAAGCAGCATGAATTGGCTTACTGGTGAGATGTATTTAATAGTGTCCTTGAGCTCTCAGATTGCGATTCGGACTTGGGTGGAAACTGAGAGGTTATTATCTGGATCGCGTAAGAGCGAGCGTGACCGGTATAAAACGCGAATCGCATTATGACAGCTCACGCATTGTGTTTAATATGTAACGTTAACTGGGGTTTCGTTATAGAATAACAACAACGGCAAGAAGTGAAAACCATATAGAAGAAAAAAGCTACCTCGATAGTGAAAAAACTCCACAGTCAATAATAAATAATAAGATAGAGTCCGTTTAATCAATTGAAACTGCTGCCCGTATCATAATAATGTGGTTAGAAATACACTTGTTTTTGAAGTTACGATATTGTTGTAAATTTTGTTCGACAAACCTATAAACCTCATCATGTTCAACCTATACCAGTTTTTCCTGAAAGGACAAAACAAAACGTAGGTATGGGTAACAAAAATAAACTTAAAAAACATTATTTTCCTCAAACACGTTAAACAGAAAGCGAATGTTAGAGACGTAATTGAGCAACGTGAGCGGCAGTAATTTAAAAATAACAACATATCAAATGACTCGGAATAAATTAGAGAAGAAACTCAGATTACAACAGATGTAACGCAAATTGGAGGATGGGTAATGAACAGGGATCGTAAAATGCGAGCAAAATCGATTGAAGTGACAACCAGTGACGGCGTTCGATTTTGAACGCATTTTACGAATGGTAATGAAGAAGCGAGGCTAAATTGACATTACTAATAACATATGGATAGACGTCAAGTTTAATCTTTATTTAGCTATACCTTTTATGTAAACTTGGCAATTAATGTACGTAAATCCGGGTGATGTATTCCAGATGAATTGAATGAGATGAAATGAATTAAACTCTCTCGTCGCTAGAAAGTAGAAATCTTGAATGGGAAATATTAAGAAGGTATAACTAATAAGATCGACCAACTATGGAGTTCCCGAATATATTGAAGACTAACTTTAAAATGCTGTACTGAAATGTACCATAAATGGTTTTTGAGGTAGGGGCCGTCAATATGAGAATTTCAATTGGATTAAGCACTCTCGTCTTAAGAAAGAAAGTATAAATCTTGAAATATGAAAATATTAAGATCGCTCAACTTCAGGTTCCCGAATGTTCTCAGCCAAAATACCAAAATCCCCCGTATCTTCAATCAACTCGTCAAGTTTAAAAAATCTACACTTTTTTCGCCACTCACAAAGGAGGTCGGAAAATTCGCGAGTTACGGAGCGTGGCTTCGCTTCAAGCAATTTAATAAAAAGCCGGGGCGAGCTCTGACCTATACTCGTCTGAATCTACGTGTGTTATTCTCTATATTTGCAAAGGCCTTTAGAATGTTGGTGAGTCAAATTTGAATTTTTTCGGAGATGTACTTGCTTTGTGGATTAGCCGTACTTGGGCCTTGTGATCGACATGTTCCCGGGTTTTTTGTGAGATGGAATTTTTATGGCGTGTTTTGTGATTTTTGTTTCTTTAAAACATAAACGTAAGACATGTATAGGTTATGGTATTTATGACCCAATTCGGACGGTTTAAGGAAAAAAAACGTTACCTCAACTTTTGTGAATTGTTACGTCGCACGACCATGATTCGACGTAATTGCGAAACGAATGAAATTATTATCTTTAAGTGGCCAATTGAATTTAATTTTAATTAGGAATATAATTATCCTCCTGGGATAGCGAAGGTACTTTCATCCAATTACTTAATATGGAATTCTGTCTAAGTACCTCCTGAATTTATTTATCATATTATTTATTTCATTTTAGCACGCAAAAATAAATAACAAATCGTAAGTTCCATTAAAAGTAGCAGAGTATATTTAACATTATTAATAGTATTTTCAAGGGAAAGAGAGAAATATTTTTCCTCTTTGCTAGAGCTACTTTGAAGTCCCGAATAAATTTAGATGTAAACGGTTTTATTTCTAATTTATAATTTCCAGATATCATTCCTTATTATCTAAATCTCAGTTCTGTTGATCTTTGTATCAAATCAAATATGTTTTTAGGTAGGTAAGCACTAAGCAGTTTATCGGTTACGTATTATTTCTTAATACTTAATTTTTTTTGTCTTTTTTTTAGGTACGGCTTTGTGTCTGCATCACGCTAAAATGTCTGGATTGATTTCAATTTTTTCTAGTACACGAATAGCTGGGCATTCACAAATATTTATTGCATAGGTACTTTTTACCCTTTTTCACCTTCTCGTGTACAATTTCATTATTTAATTTCAAACATGCACCAAATACAAAGCCAGATTCTTAATGCAATAACTCCCAACATTCGTTAGGCCATTAAAGGCTTGAGCTAATCGTTTCATAAAGCATCCCCCGACTCAGGCCGCCGCGAACTTGCCTCACAAACACCACTTATAGTGAATTTATTTTGCTCGACGCACATAAATAAGGCCGGATTGTAAGTAACAGTGCGCCCTCTGTCGGGTAACTTGGACCACTTTGTCCAGATTCGAGTGGATGAGGAAGATCGAGATTTAGGTTGCTCGTGTTTTTGATTTTTGGACTTTACAAAATTGCGAAACAAATAATGTTACTCACGGCATCTTCTCAGTTAATTTATACTTTGTTTGAATATTCGTTATTGCATGTTTAATCGGGATTTGGGACTAAATTCATCGTTTTTAACCCCATTTGTCTGTAATATTATATTTCTGTTAAGGGTTTATTTTGCATTGATGGTTCTTCATTACTTAACTTATTAACGTAAATTTAAAAGTTTTGACGGTCATCAAGTATACAGAAACTTACAATAAGGATATAATTGAAAAATGTTTTAAAACTAACACAATTATAAATAAAACATAATGTTTTCACGCAGTCTGGTAAAAACGTGCCATCTTTTTTTTTTTTTTTTTGGTGTTTCGATCTGCTGGTCCTTGGGGGCCCTTTGCATGATTTGGGACTGACACGCTTCGTCCATTTGGACAATGCACCGAGATGGACAATGCGCCGAGAACAAAAAATGTGCCATCAGATTATCGAAAACACTTATATTCCACATGAGTTACCGTCAAACAAATCTAAATAAAGAATAAAATTTTCCAGCTTTATCAATTTTCAGCAAACCATCATGCTCTTTATCAATTACTGAAATAATCTACTAGCATACCTACAATTTTAATTCGCATTTTCCAGCTAGCGCGTAGCTACGAACATCGCAAGATCAGATTACATTAAAAAGGTAGACATGGAGTAAATGTATTTGTGTGACTTTTAGAAGAGAGGATAGACTAGAGGAAGGTAGTGGCTCGACCACGGGTTGAGGGTAAATCCCGGCTTTGGCTTCACCTGCCTTTGTCTAGCTAAGGAGCTTTTGTGGCACGCAAATTGTTTTTGTTTCTTGTTATTTTGCTTCTTGCTCCTTGAAATGTGTACTGCCAATAGAAATGGAGATGTTTTATGCTAGTTTTCATTAAAATGTCTCTTGAGAACGAAGTTTTTGCGCGGAATGCTAGTTATTATATTTTACAAAAATACGAATTATTATGTTGATACTAGTAAAGCATAAGCACTTGGTTCTATAAATTAAAAAACTCAACACCCTTCTTGTACTAGTGGCTCTATGAAACGCAAGTGGCTTAAAAACTTTTTTTTTTATTTATTTCAATCCTTATAATATATATACCTATCTCCGCCATGTGGAAAAAATTGGGAAAATCTGAATGGCCCAAAACATTATCAAACCTGCTCAGAAAAATTCACGAGGATCAGTTTGAGAAATACGCGTGTACACAAACACAGCGGGAAATCTGGACATCTTGAATACGGACATACAAAAAATGTTTTGCACAAATGGATCAATAAAGAAAGTTCTGGTAAATATTTGTGAAAATTTTAGTTGCAATGTAAAGATCTTGAACATCAAATTATTATTAGCATTTTGTAGTTCCTTTCCCTCCTAGCTTCCTGAGACAATTTCTAGTTAGAACCTTACGTACTTATTTATGAACTTTTTCCTTGTTTCCTTTTTTTGCACTTAGTAATAAAATATACATAAGTATTTTACACGCGATTAAGTCCCGTGTTGTTATGACAATGTGTGAAACCGTGTAAGTTTAAATTATAATGTTACTTCACTTATCGAAATCAATGCCAAATTATCAATACACCAATAACTTCCTCATGTTAAGGAACCAATAACACCCGCGCCAAATTTATGTCAAACCCAACTGCCATAACTCAACCGCAGCATATTCCGAAAGCATGTATTAACACAACTTGTTTAACAGATACAGTCAAGTGATAATAATCTGAAAGCAATTAAAATGGTACTCGATTCAAACTCACACAACATTATGTCGATTGTAAAGCAATGCAATTAACAAATTGGTGTTCCGAACACGTACGAATACCAATTTGTGTTGCTTAGGGCATAATTATATTGCCAATACGGCCACCTACAATGATATAAGTGTGTGTATTGTGACCAATATTGGAGATACTGTGGCAAATATTAAGGTTCTGTATTGTTATTCTTAATCCCCGACAAATAAGAGGGGTGTTATAATTATAACTTTAACATGTGTATCTGTGTATCCATGTGGTTGTGTATTTCTGACCAATATTGGAGATAGTTTGTGAAATATTTAATAATATTATTATTTCTAATATTTTGTATTCTTATTCTCTGATAAATAAGAGGGGCGTTATAAGTTTTACATGTGTATCTGTGTGTCAGTCTGTGGCATCGTAGCTCCCAATCAGATGTTCCTAGTTGAATGCATTTTTTAAATCGAAAGCTTTGTCTGTCGACATGGTTCTTAGCTAAGTTTGGTTGCGTTGGTTTTTTTTTTTATTTAGCTAAACGATTTTATTAGCTTTACTTGTTACTCAACCTTGTTTGTTTAAATTGTTCGTAACTAAATTTTTTATCAAAACTGTGAAGTCAATTTTAACCTACTTCTAATTTTTGTATAGAATCTTTTTATCGATTCATATTTTTTATGTGGTAATACCACATTTTTATTTTTATAAATAATGACTTCTTCTTATTGTCGTACAGAAATGAAAATTTTCATGTACTCGTATATCACCTGGCAACAACCTAAACTCATTAATAAAAAATTCAGTCACTGGTCTTTAAAACATCTTATCTAGTAAGTACATTGACACCGAGAACACACACACTGTGGTGCGCCTACCCAGTCCATCCATCACATAGTCCACGACTGCCCAAAACGCAAGTTCACCGGGAACCCTCTGGACTTACTACTGAATCTAAGCGAAGACGCAACCCAATGGGTGAAGAACTTAGATATTCATTTGTAATCAACACAACATGTAAAGCGACTCAATTATGCCATACGATTAAATAAATAAATTGACACCGAGATAGGAGCTTTGTTTTAAGTAGGTATTTGTACTTAGTGAGTTTTGGTTGTCAACAGACGATAATTAGGTTCCCGGATTTCTGGCTGTAAATAGTATGCTCGTCAGGATTTAGCTAATTAGGTAAATGTGTCTAAAGATACTCTCTCTTTTGATACCTACTTATTTTCATAGATATAATATAATATAATAACATACGCAATTCCTAAAATATAATTTACACATGTAATTTAATACACGATCTAAACTTCGATATGGATTTGTTTCCAACTCACCTGCCTGAGGGTAAGCGGTTACCGTAGCCTATAGACGCTTGCAACTCCAGAGGATTCGTACGCGTGTTCTCGCGTGCTACTCGTGCTCTGTATACATTTTGGCGCCATTTTGTTTTCTTAAAGTAGCGGCTTCATACAATTATTATAAAAATTATGATGATTGCTTTTGTGAATTGGCCAATATTTCGGGCAGAGTAATAAGATGGATGAAATGCTCAAATAATCAGCTGCTGTAGTCTCTCGGTAGGTTTACACTGTTTTCTAAATGCATCCTAAAACATTGATAATTTTCAGATAATGTGCAAATGCGTTGGAAGTCAGATTAACTAAATATGACGAACTTAATTTGAACTAATCACCGACATTTTGTCTAGTTATGTCGGTCGGCTCGGCGGTCGGACAACTGAGCCAGCTTTCATAATAAACCAAATGGCTGTTTATTGAATTACAATTGTAACCCCAGAATAATGCGCAATTTATGTGGCCTGAACAAAACCAGCTTCCAACTGGTAGTATTAATAATTTACATAATTACACATTATATTGTTAGTTCTACAAATACATTTTGAATCAGGAATGCGTAATTATGTGAAGAGCTTCGATGTGATTGGGATTGTTTAGTTGTATTTATGTTCGTTGTGCGATATTAACTGTATGTTAATATTTACATAACGGAACGGTATTTAAATTAGAATAATAACAGATATTTGAAACTACTCACGGTGTATTTAAATGGGTAGTTTACTTGGTTACTATTGTGAATCAAACAATGTTTAAAACATTGCCGCGGGGAAACGTCTCATTTTCAGGTAATATTATGAATATGTGGGTGTATCTATACTGAGATTAGTACAAACGGGTAGGTATAGGTAGAGGTAGGAATAGACTTATTGAAGTTTCATATGAAATACACGATTTATGGTATGTATCGACGCGACGCCTGGGCCCCGTATTAAAAACATTGCTTTTGTTTGGAACTGAACCGGTTGGTGTTTGACTGTAGTTTACAAATTTTTTTTATTTGATTTTTATGTACTCTACTTATGTATCGGGCTGTGTAAAGGCTTCTCGCTTTATTTACTATTAGACTCTATTAGTGACAACCAAAAATCACTAAAATTTCTGTCACTGATCTTCAAAACCTTGTATCTATTAAGTTGATTGACACTGAGATACGAGCATGCTTTAAGTAGGTATTTGTTGTTAACGTATAATAGTTAGGTATATGTACGCTCTGCAATACTGGCAATACCGGCATATTGCCTGTTGACAACCACCTTGACCATCTTGTCATTATCTTTGCGGCTTTTGTGGCCGGCATACTTTCAAGGTGACCCGACCTCAGCCGCTGCGACTCACAGAACCTGACGATGTTCACTTGCCCAATGAGTGCGTCTAGCTCATGGTCTTAATGGTTAGCGATAAAGCGATTCATTTAAAACACATAATAAAATATGATGCGCAAAGTTTGCCCTGCTAATTGCCAACTTAGAATATGAATCAGTTCACTTCAAAAGACCAGTAAACGCGGATTATATACAGTGGGTACAAATGATTGGTTTATATACAAGTGCGGGTTCCCAAATGATCCGTCTATACCAACAGCGCTCGATCGGTACCCTTTTCACCCGTCACGAGCAGCGAACACTCGTGACATCTCTAATTCACCTTTAATTAATTGCATTTGTATGGCATTCCATTTATGTGACGCGATTCGTTGTGGCAAACGTATCTATTGGAACAATGTGCAAAACAATGTTATAATTGAACGCTGAGACTCCTTCAGCGTGCCTATGGTGGTTATTTTTATCACGCGATAAATAACTGACAAAGCATCCGTCACGTTTTGACAAAATGCGAGTGTGAGTGACATATGCTTTGTCACTTATTTATCACGTGATAAACGCAACCATCATAGGCCCCCTTATGAAACGAAAACTACTTTGTGTTCCGAAATTGCAAAAATTTGTAATGTTTTACATTTTAAACCCTTATATCAACGCCATTTTGAAAAATTTCGAAAAACTAAATCGATAAAAAGTCTTTATAAATACGTAATATTTACAATGAAGCGAAAAGTCGAAAAATTTAATGGTTCAGACAGGATTCGTTTCCAACGGCTTCCCGGCTTTCTTTATACGTATCGAACCTACTTACAAAATTACGTGATGATCGGTTGAGATTTTGGGCCAAGCGAATCGGTCAAAAATCAAACAAAACACTTTTGACGTGTCCCTACTTGACAAATTGCGATACCTTCCTTATTCCTTTCTGTGTTTTACAATTGTTTAGATTATTTCTGTTAGATGCAAGAATTTTATATACTAACTGGATATTGCATGCCGAACATTCCTTTGAAGCCAGAAAAAATGACCTTGAATTACGTCACGCCGATCTTGCATCTCTTTCTTTAAGGTGTCCATGATTAAGCATACATTAGGAATATCCCGCGGAATTTGACATATACAACACATTGCTGATTGATGATTTTGTAATTTATTAAATTCAAATCCGATCAACTGTTTTATCATGAAAGTGAACACCCATCCTAGTAGGATAGGAAAGTATATGCATAGCTAAATTTTATTGTTGTTTCGTGCGTTGCCGTCCCGCTCGCACTGGCTAATTTACCAGAAAGGAATGGAAGCCTTACATCGGCGATAAAACATTAGCATTCTAGGCAATGCTGATTTCAAGTGTCCGTGTAACTGGAGACCACTTACTGATACTTAAACGGACGGCTAAATGTATGGAGAAAAACGCGACGCATACGTCAACGTCCCTTTTTCACCATGTATTAGCCGCCTTTACGCAACGGCAGCGTATTGTGAGCACCTATGAGGCCAATACTTAAATATAGCAGCAATTTTAGTATAGACGTTTTTTGTTTATATGTGTTTGTGAATACGAGTGTGACTATGGCTGAGTTCACAGTGAGGTAGCCATTAGTGGATTAGGTTAGGAATATACTTACCGTTGGTGTAGGTATCAATGTGACGTTCTCTAGTAAAAGATACCAATTTGTCAGTCCATTTTTGGTTACATTTCTATGCCACTCTGCACTTAGTCCGCCTTAATGATATTCGGCAAAAGGTTTCCTTTTACCTGAGCACGCCACAAATAGTTACTAACAAAAACATAAGGGGAGTATTTCTCAATGGATAAAAAATAATAAAATACTAGGACGTTATAACAGTTTCTTTATTTTCCACATGTGAGAACAATTTCGTCAGCAGGGTCATCAAATTGTCGAACGCTCTGAAGCCCTTTATCGGTACAATCGACAGCCAAAACCGCCTCCTTCCTTCATCTTTTGGAAAACTGCAATATTTAATATTATTCAAGTAAATTGTAAAGACACAAACAATAAACATGTTATTCTGTGATATGAATTATGAGAATAGAAAACGTACTAAGTTGATAGATTTAGGTCCATTTTATACGAGTAAATACCATGCATGAAAACGAATTGGTCACCCGAGTTGTAAAACCACACAATCTTTAGTTTCTCATTTAAGACAATGTTTAACTCCAAATAAACAAAATATACTTCTAACTTATCATTATAAACCTATTCGTGGGGTTCTTGAATAAAAACTAACAAAGCTTACAAGCAAAATAGAGGAAGATTGATTGCTAGTAAGATTTTTGAACATTTTCGTAAAATAAGTACTCACCTATAAAATTTTGTGTCGGATTTCTGCCTCCAATTACTTTTACAATGCTTTACTATGCAATACATAGCGCATTACCCAAGTAAATCGACGAAATACGTTTATTTCACGAAAAATTTTATTGAATTGGTGAATGACTTTTGACAATTCTGACATATCGGCGATATTTCTTTATTATTAGTGTTGTCATAGTACGTAGGAGGTGCATACCCGTAAAATGAGAATTTTGATTCGGTATTTTTTTTTGTATAATACATAGAAAACTAAGTAAATTTGATCGCAGAAAGCTTTATATGAAAAATATTTTTTTTTTTGGAATTAGCTTAAAGTAAATTAATTAGGTAATGCCCGATAATTCGTATTTCTATAAAAAATAAGTTTTTTTTTATAAATAACATGGTAACACATCACAGTGTGGAAAAGAGATAAAACATATGAGCAAAGGTGAATGAACCTGGCTTCAACTCATAGTTCGGCACGCAACATCCAGTTAGTATATAAGATTCTTGGTTAGATGCAAAAATAGACACTTATGATGGTGAAAACAATTTTTTGTTACTTACTCGTTTATATTAATACCACATCCATAGCTCTTGGCCATTTTTTCTCCAAACTTCTGTAACGAACCTAATATCACAATTGAACCACAAAAATACCTCGTATGATTTACGTCCCGGCGCAGAATCAATGAACCTCTAAAACTGTACCAAATATTCCGCTGGATGCCAAAAGAAAGTAACCCAATTCCGGCAATAATACACATGGTGCGGAACAGATAAATTTAGGTGGAGAATGCGAATGGTAGCAAACGGGAAAAATAGTAAAACTCTGTGATATTCATACATTGTTACTGCCTCTTGGTTTTGGGTTGCGATAGTGGCGCCTTTTGTCATGCGACGTCGAGTAAAAGCTTTCGCATTATTATTAATGTCAGTTGAGGAGTTACCCCTGTTTCGCACGGCTGATGTACGAGGGAGATGTTTTTATGAGAGTTTAAAGGGAATTCGCTGTTGGCAATGATTAACGTCTCTGTTGATTTGTGTTAGGAGACAAAATTTCGCGACATACGTCTCATTTTTTTTCTTGAGTGGCATGTAACAATGACTCGTTTGCTTTTAATGCAAAGCGTTGTTTGATTCAGGTACTTGCTGAACGATTCGAGAAGGTTTGAAGCTCGAAGGGAGGTCACATATGGTGACCTTTTATACCGATTCAGTACCTATAACTATTTAACTATTTGTGAACGCGCGACTGCATGGTGATATTGTCAAATATGCGGGGATTGAAAAGGTAAAAAATACAAATGACTTGTATGCTATTTCAAAACAATCTCGCTAGGTCCACAGTTCAGACAGGTCAGTTTTGAATTAAATAGCAAAATTAGATACATTGCTCGTTCGTGCTTACATACCTACAATCATTTCTTGAAATTCGATGACACTCAACTCTCCTATTTTATCATTATAAAATCTCACCATTATCATCATCCTTTTAGCTGATAGACATCCACTGCTGGACAAAGGCCTCGCCGTAAGTTCTCTACAACGATCTTATTTACGCCGCCCCTCATCCAATTTCTGCCCGCGATCCTAACCAGGTCGTCGGTCTTCCTTGTTGGGGGCCTTCTCACGCTACGTTTACCGGTCCGCGGTTGCCACTGAAGAACTTTTCGGCCCCAACGGCCATCGGCTCTACGAAGGAAACTCCGAGCACTGATGAAATCTGTATTCAATAAGAAAATACATGCACCTGTTTCAATTCAAAGAAACAACAAAAGGCAAAAGTTAGCCTTTCATAACCACTTCAACCTTTCGTATCAGCCATCTTTGTTTACCAACTTTAATAAAGAAACTTCGATATCTCACGTGAACCCGAGGTCATTATTTGAAAAAAAAGGCCATTCAACACGTTGCGACTTGCTTCTTGTTATCAGTTGCGAAGTTCTGGGTCCCTTGTCGTCCCATCGAGTGTCGAACTAACTTGGCGAAGGTTACTGTCTATGATGGTCAAAGTTAGAGGGTTGTGTTGGGAAATAATTAGGAAGGTCCGGCGTTCATTTAGTGCGAGTTTTTGTTTTTGTTTGATTGACTCGATTAAGTGCAAGTTTTTATTTTTGTTTTTCAACCGATTTTCATGAAATTTTGAAATTAAGTTCGATATTTTTAGTGCCGATTCAGATTTTCGATTTTCTTTCAATGGATTGAAAACGTAAAAAACAAAACAAAAGACAATGAAAAGACGATGTCCATGACAAAGACAAAGACCATGCGCCAAATTGGAAAAAGAACCAACAGATTTCATTGATAAGATATTCCTGTTTGAAATGTTGTGGCGGAAAATGGAACTAACTGACTTATACTGGACAAAAATCGATATACATATATTTTATTGATACGCATATATTTTGAAAAGCACTCAAGTAATTTACTAAGATATTTTCATTACAATGTAATCCAAAAAGAAGGAGTTTTCAAAACACCCACGGGAGAGATAAACATAGTTACAATACCGTTGCGAAAATAACTAAGATTAGAAACCAAACTACCATACACTACAACAGCCATACAAATCTGTCCTCAGAGAGTCATTTAAGTAACAACTGTTAAAGTTGAATAATGCTGACATTTTATACAAAGTTTCACGGTATGTTAGTTCTGACTCTAAGGGAAAGTAAGCAGTTAAAATTAATTAAAATGAAATTTGAACCGTTAGAACTTCAACCTCTGGCGTAGCGTCTTCTAAACCGACTTAAAAGGAGTTCTCAAGTGAGCTGAATGTTTTTTTAAATACCTATAGTTTTAAATCTATGCATAGATTGAGTTTAAGTCTAATAGTCACAACTCCTACTATAAAACATAAATTATTTATTGAAAAAATAACTGAGCTTGAGCAATTTTTGCAGGAATCCATTATTAACAAAAGAACAGAATTTAATTATTTTTTACAAACCGGGCTTAGTAACGAAACAGACTTCAACGAAAAGCAATTCTGTTTCTGGTAGTGGTATCACACAAAAACACCAGCCAAGTGCGAGTCTGATTCGCGCACCGAGGGTGCCGTACAAATACTTATTCCATCTTAACTGGCCAGGTTAAGTTTGCACGCATGGCGGGATACACAATGCGGTGCAAAGTTAACGCAACCGTTTGTTGTATGGAAGCCCCCTTAAATATTCATTTTATTATATTTTGTAGTATTTGTTGTAACGGCAACAGAAATACATCATCTGTGAAAATTTCAACTGTCTAGCTATCACGGTTCATGAGATACAGCCTGGTGACAGACGGACAGCGGAGGCTTAGTAATAGGGTCCCGCTTTTAACCTTTGGGTATGGAACCCTATAAATACCGAAATCAAGATTAAAGTTAGTTCATACATAGAAAACGAACGATACGATAATTATTCTTTTAAAGCTTTTTGTGTTCCACAGAGTGCAGGGTGGACTTGATTGCCTTTGATCGTTGTAGGGTTTTTAGTATAGAAAATTTCACTATCTCAGTACTGGAACTTGCTAGGAAATTTTAGCAAGGCCACAGAAAAAATACGACAGGTTCTCTTTAGTTATTTGCAAAAGCCGCTCGATTACTGAATTTTATTGGTTGTACGTGTGAAGTGTAATGTAATTTCTTTTGAGGTGTGACGCCATCACCGACTATTGCGTTCACACCGTTACGGTGCACTTAGGGCCAAAACACAATTACAAGACACGACATCACATCGTCGTACGACGCGACGTCGTGTCGTGAAAATGCATAAATCCAAAATGAACTCTATCTTCATGTGACAAGATGCAAAATTAAAATTCATTTTACAATCTCACGACGTCGCATCGTAGCACGACGTCGCTTCGTACCACGATACGATGTCGTATCTTGTAATTGTGTTTTGGCTCTTACTCCTATGGCCGCCGCTCGTCGCTCCCGAGAAATCGTGGCTGGACCGTTACGACTGGTTATGAATGCGCGCCTTATTGTAAAAAAAAGCGCATTGGTTGCGATCATCTCGCTTGGTGACAACCAAAACTCACAAAAATGCCTGTCACCGCTCTTCAAAACCTTGGTTCTACTTAGTAAATTGATACTGAGATACGATGAACAGATAAACATGACGGTTTCGGGCCGCCGGGATAATTGGCCGATACACTGTAGTACAAAGGATTATATACATGAACAAGGACATAGGCACCACACCCAGTCAGGTCAGAGCCTGACCTGGACAAATCAGATACTCTAGAGCAGTGTTATTCAAAGTTTTTGGTGCCACGGCCCTTAATGACCATCACAATTCCTTCGCGACCCCCCCTAAAACTGTTTGTGCTTTTAAACATAGAACCCAACTCTTAATTAACAGATTTGGAACGCACCCGCCTACCATTAAATCAGTCAAAATGCGTTTTTAAACGCAAATTCAGAAGGTAGTTTACTGCTTTGCAAAAAATAAAAAATTAAATGTATATTGTAATAAATGAACATGTCAGAATGATTGCTGTTTTTTAGGGTTCCGTACCTCAAAAGGAAAAAACGGAACCCTTATAGGATCACTTTGTTGTCCGTCTGTCCGTCTGTCAAGACCCTTTTTCTCAGGAACGCGTGGACGTATGAAGCTGAAATTTATATCAATTACTCAGGTCTACTGTCCCTTGAAGCTGTGAAAAAATCAAACTTCTAAGCCAACGCAATCAAAAGATACAGCCGTTTATGCCGCAAATTTTCGACACTTGCAAGGGAATCAAAACCTACAGGGTGCTTCCCGTGAACTCAGAATCTTGAAATTTGGTACGAAGCAACGTCTTATAGCATAGATAAAGGAATAATTACGAAAACCATAAATTTTTTTTTTAATACCTAACTTTGCACCTAATTTGCAAATTTTCGACACTTGCAAGGGAATCAAAACCTACAGGGTGCTTCCCGTGAACTCAGAATCTTGAAATTTGGTACGAAGCAACGTCTTATAGCATAGATAAAGGAATAATTACGAAAACCATATTTTTTTTTTTTAATACCTAACTTTGCACCTAATTTATATGGGGCGCTATACATACCAGGTGCAAACTTAACTTAACCACTTAGGGATGGAAAGTGTTTGTACGGAACCCTCGGTGCGCGAGTCCGACTCGCACTTGGCCGGTTTTATTAAAATGTATATGCTTGAAAATATCTGCATTCCTTGTAGTCACGAGACTTTCTCGATGCTGATCCTCGCGACCCCTCTGGATATATGCCGCGACACCCCTGGGGATCGCGACCCACAGTTTGAAAAACACTGCTCTAGAGGGTTTATATCAGATTTATAAGTGACACGCTCTGGGATGTGATGAGATCACTAGCTGCAACCAGTCGACCACAATTAGCCGATTACGCAACCTGGCACCAATATTGGAAGTTAGGTGAGGTTCTTCCCGACCTCACCTAACTTCTTGCCCTCCTCACCTAACTTCCAATATAGCATACGCTGCTGGACACCGCGTCTACCCTAGCAGGGTCAGAGGGTTGGGGACCCGCTTAACAGTTGCCCTGCAGGCTTAGAGGGAAATTCTCACTTTCTCGAGTACGAGCGTTCCGGCGTAGCAAGGCGGAACCGTGGGGGCTTCCTGGTGAAATACTCGCGATCCCATAACTCCTGATTAACAGCAGATGCGGGAAATGCCGGAGTGTTTTAGTGGGTGGGCTCCTCTTCCCTCTTGCTATGAGAGAGATCGGGAGTTTCGTCATATTAATGAAATAAATGTTCAAGTCATCATAATAACGTTTTAAAAGAGATATGGCTGTAAACTCCACCGATAAGATAAACACGTAAGCGTGTACTGCAGTAACGAACAATGTCAGCGCCGCGGCACCCCGCCAACTGAGCGCCCGTCAGACTAACTTCATTTGGCTGCGGTTTTCAGTCCGCTAGCAGATCCGACTGTAAGCAAGTTAGGTATAGATACATTGTTTCTTTTTCTAGCATTTCACGCTTTGGTTCACTTTAGAGAGAATGATCTGTCAGAGATCTCGTTACTATTTTTACCTACACATAATGAATATCTTGTGTAATTCTATGCGAATACACTTTTTTGGACTTCACAAAGACGTATGCTGATTGATTCATTTTCTTCTGTCCAATTCAGTGAACAGGCAGTCTAAGAGAGGAGATATTGCTTTAAATAAGTATAATAAAGCAGAATAAAGCTCTTGTTACAAAACGGTTACATATCTCATATCTCTATAATGCTTATATATCTCATCATAATTTGTACTTTGTTTAACTGGCCCTTTCTGTTCAACAGAACAACATATTAAAACCTTCTTGTTGCTATGTATTTTTTACTTCTTGTTGTCTATGATAAGAACGAAGATAATGTAGTTATAAATAAAAAGTAAGAGAATGTAGTAGTGAGTTAGAATGTTTAATATATTAATTGAATTATTTAGTGACTTGTTTTAGTCCTTGGCACCCAAGGAAAGAATGTCGAGAAAAAAAATGGTCCTTAAGGCCGGATATGAACCAGTGACCTATGGATGTGCAGTCCAAATTTGTAAATAATTATCTTTTTACGGTCGCATTATTCTTTTTACTGCTTTTGTACCGCTCAATATCACAATACATTTTCTCCCTCTACACGAAGGTTGTCTGGAATAGGCTTCTCAGCGATAATCTCGCCAGTTGTTTATATCTAATTGTAATTTCTTGCATTGTATCTCCCTGTTCGTTTTGTGAGGCGTGCAATAAAGAGTACTTTTATTGTATCGTATTCCATACAACATAAAAGCCTGCGAAGGTAGCTCTAACGAAACTCCCCGCGCAAAATCTTGTTTCAAATAAATAAAACATCCACTTCGCGCCACAAAAGATACAAAGCACCCAAGGCGATCTTTATAAAACATATTTCCATAAAGTTTCCCAACTAATATACCCACGATGCGTTGCTAGCCGGGATTCGAACTCGCACCTGCTCCAAAACTTTCTCGGAGCTCCGTAATTGAATTTTCAACTGCATTTTAACACTACCGGCTTATGCTAAACTGTTGCAAATATTATTCTACGCTGAGATATTTTTACAAATTTTCGCGGATAAGGGTGGAGCAGTGCATTTAGTTTAAAGCGTGACATAACTTTGCAAAAATGGTCGTGTTGTTTGACGTGAAACTGCCATATTGCTGGCTTGTTCTGGAACCAAATTCGAAGCAATCTTATTGAATTTGACAACACTAGTTTGTGTTTACTTTTGCAATAAATAATCTTATGGACATATTATTATTTAAGAGTTTCACTCTTGTCCGTGCAGTTCTCTCCAGTCCGTTCTACTTAACGCCAGTTCTTTCGACGTCTGCCTTTTTGTTGATCTGGTCCAAATATCTAATCCTCGGCCTTTCTTTCCTTCAATTTTCCCTCCATTATCTTTTGTATTAGATCGTCGTGTCGTATCAAATTACCTATCATTTTCCCTCTTCGAGTTTCTATTGTATAAAGCATATGTCTCTTCTCCTTTACCCTTTCCAATACTTCCTCATTGGTGACTCTTTCTGTCCAGCTTATTCCCTCCATCCTTCGCCAGCACCACACCTCGAACGCCCCAAGCTTTTCTCAGTCCCGTTGTGTCGTGGTCCACGTCTTTATCAATCTTATTTAGTAAGGCAAAATTCCAGATGGTGAGTCATGACGACACCTCGAGGTTTTTGGAGCAGACGATTTGACACTAGGCCGACGTAGTCGTCAAATTATCCGTGCATCGAAAACCCCGAGGTATTGACATGAACTACTAATTATAGCCTTACAAGTGGCGGGTTTGCCCTGAGATAGTGGCGATACAAACAGCTTCCATATGCCAATAATGTGCATACGTCATATATTTGTTTTATATAATTGCAGTAGCGGTTTGTCATCAACCAAATTTTATCGGAATGCTGCTCAATTCTTCGTTCTTCTTTGAATATAAATACTGAGATGTATTAAAAAAAAATTACTTTAATCACTGTGGATATTTTTGGTTTTATTATGCGAAAATTCCATGAAATTTGCGGAATATTTAGCCTTGTTTCTCCTTTTTTTGTCATTATCATAATTATCAGCCGATAGACTGCTTGACAGAGGCCTCTCCCAAAGTTCTTCACAACGACTGGTCTTGCGCCGCCCTCATTAATTTTTGTCCACAATTCTAACCCGATCGTCGGTCCACCTTGTTGGGGGCCTTCCCACGCTGTGTCTTCCGGTCCGCGGTTGCCACTCAAGAACCTTTCTGCCCCAACGGCCATCGGTTCTACGGGCAATGTGCCTCGCCTACTGCCACTTAAGCTGAGCGACTCTTGGGTATCTCATCGTTTCGGTTTCGATTCTGCGAGGATACTCCGAGCATAGCTCGCTCCATTGCCATTTTACAATGTATACCGAAAAATAGGGCACGTATTTTGTTAAAAACATGTAAAGTGATGCACCACAGGTCATATATTTCGAAACACAATAGGCAAACACCGCATAAAAAACCAAACGAAACGGAAGAGGCGTCAAATACGTATCGAAAAAATGCAAACAGGTTGATGTTTATTCATAAAACGATCGTAAAGGGCTAACGTATTGACAGTATGGTAATAAAACGACAAAAGACAATGGGACCACTTTTTCCAATATTCTGTGTTAACATTTTAACCTCAAAATAAAGTTTGTAAGGCCACAAGGGCACTTTTACGAGTCTGCATCTGAAGCTACCGGCATTTTACAAGAGGAAATCGCTGTTGAGAGGAAAGCAGAAAGAAGCTCAGCAGTAATTATTTTTCGTAAATAATGCCTCAATTTCGTATTTGCTTCCATTTAATCGTCTGCGCATTCGATATTTTTTTAAGGCTAGCAGTAAATAAATATTGGCCGAATAAAACAAAAATACAATCCAAATGATTAAATATTTTTATCAATTCTGTTTTCAATGTAGAGAGAAAGAATTTTGTTTTAAACTAGCTGTTCCATTCGGTGTTATTCGCGTTAGAAATAAAAAGTAGTACATGTCTGTGTTAATATAGGGTCTCAGCTACCTCCATACCGTATTTTATCAAAATTGATCCAGCCGTTTGAGTCTGAAGAAGTAACAAACATAATATAAACACGCTCACATACTTTTGCCTTTGTACTATTAGTGTGATTGTAATCGTTAATATTATAATTAGAAATTGTGATTTGTAACAATGGGGGCGGTATCATCATTTCTGATAAAACTCCTTTTACATTAAGAAGCCATATTCCTTTTAAATTAGATTTTTTTCATATTATGACAAACATATTGATAATTTCAACCAACTTCTTACGGTGAATACTACTTTTTCCTGAGTTCTTGAAAGTAACATTGCTATCTCATGCTTTCATTGCATGCAGTCGAAAATTAATAGAAAAAAAAAACAGTTTTCTGCGTGAATTTTGTCAATTTCGAACAAAACGTATTCGTATTTGAAACAAAAGATATCAATGAAAAATTCAAACTAGGTTTCAATTATATACCAATAAATTTCAATAGCCCTGTTCTAAGTAGTTACATTGATAATATAAGAAACACGTTTGATCACAGAGAAATATTTCTGAAACAATCAGCATTTTTTAACGGATAAGAAGCCTTAACATTGATTAAGATAGAAAAGTTTCATGTATGAAGTATCTTTGTGTATATCGTTCGGTACCCATTACTAGTTATAAATTATTTTGCTGGTAGACTCAGACATGTAAAAGTGCCCTTGTGGCTTGCTTGCAGAATAAAGTTCATTATTTAGAGCCAAACAGGGGGTTGCAGAATTTTAGTGGTAATACTAATTTATCTAACTGGCAACGACAAATTTTTGGTAACTGACGTTGAAAGACGGTGAATGTCACTGATGTAAACAAACAGGAAACTGGACTAAATGGGTCATTATCAGATTTAGGTGCGCGTCTTTCCGGTGGACATTTGCGAAATTCCAAAAGGATTTCAGCCTTATTTTCTGATTCTATAATCCGATGTAATAGCAACATAACCTAGATTCATACAAGCTCTTAACTTTTGACCATCGAAGGGACAAATTTTGTTTTTTGAACTGATACTTTTGCATAATAAAGCCAAAACTATCCACAGCAATTAGTCAATTTTTATTCAATAGAATTCACTATTTATTTCGCAAGAAGTATGTACGAGTAGAATTGAGCAGCCTTCCAGTAAACAATGTTTTGAATGTGTTTATTGACAATTCCTTGACAAATCGCTATTGACGTTTAATAATGCAAATGGATGATGTATGCACATTATTGCCATATGAAAGCTGTTTGTAGCGCCACTATCCCTGGGCCAGACCGACACTTGTTTGGCTTTTTATTACAAACTTATTTCACCATATTTTAGTAAGGTATTTCGAGAAGCGATATCTTTATAAGATAGTCTGTGGTAGATAAAGCACTGAAAGAAATTACGTACCCACTCAAGAGCAGGAATGCCGCATTTATACGGAGAAATCAGAACTGGCGAGATTGTAGGTTTAGATTAGATCTCCTGAAAGGAGATCGGAGATAGGCAAAGGTCTTGTCTTGTGTTTTGAAGTGCTTGACATAAAACTTGATCGTACACGTGTTTGCTAAGGGTGAGTTTCCACTGAAGTGGAGCGGAGTAGAGACGTGCGACATCGACCAATCACAAACGTGAAGTGAAGCTGAGATAAAGATTTCAGCTCAGGTGATTGGTGGCTATTCCGCACGTCTTGCGGCGGACCGTGATATCTGACTAATCGGACTGTTGTGACTATTAATGGTGAAGAATGTCCAAACACTTAGCACCCAAAAATCTATACGTATAATAAAGCTGAAGAGGGTCGAAAGTCTGTCATGGAAGATATATATATATATATTTTTTTTTTATGTCATAGGGGCAAACGAGCAAACGTATCGCCTGATGGAAAGCGATTACCGTCGCCCATAAACACCTGCAACACCAGAGGAGTCACAAGTGCTTGCCTACCCGGAGGACGAAGATAGAATGCCTCTATGCTAGTAATTTCACCGGCTATCTTACCCCCACACCGGAACACAACAATGCGAACATTGCTATATTCGAAAAAATGTTGTCGGGGGATATTTAGAATCGGTAATAGGGTTCCAACAGTTTTTAGAATTTTTGTCTGTTTATTTGATCGCGCATCTCATGAAAACGGCTGAACGGATTTTGATTAAAACTTTATTAATATGTCGAGAAAATCGCCGGCCATAATTATAGACTATATAAATTTTACCAATAAAAGGGGGGTAGCCACTACACTTGATTGAGTTAAGTTCGCACCTGAATCTTATGGCACTACTTAGGAATGAGGTGCAAACTTATTTCAAACATGTGCTAAGACTATCGAGTACCCTGATAAACTAACAAATGGCGCTGTAATTAATATATTTTGGCATGAATTGAGTAAGCCACTGAGGAAGGATTTTGTCAAATTAATTCTAAGTTTAGAAGAGGGGGTACGGATAGCAACAAAGTTAATTGAATAATCGCTGCTACGTAGCTGCCTGGTGGCTAAATAGCTTGCACAACTTTCAAGATCCCAATAGATTTGGACGGCACGGAAAGTCCTGTCTGCGTGGTATCAAGAAACTGTGATGAAGCAAAACTGACAGACCGATTTCCACGCGTGTGGAGCCGCGAGCATAGCTATATTTAATAAAACCGACTAAGTCGTCATTGGCGAAATACCTCTTGCTAACATCAGCAAGAAGTGAAAGCCAAGAAGGAAAAAAAAAAAAACTGACTAAGTGTGAGTCGGACTCGTGCACCGAGGGTTCCGTACAAACACTTTCTTTCTTCTTAACTGCCAAGGTAATAGTACATTACGGCAGAGACCAGTAAGTAAGCCATACTGGCCGAGTAGGAATTAGACGGACCGAGCCGTAGGCGAGGTCCGGATATAATACGAGGCCAGGATGGCTCTTATGGTCGAAGCAAGTATAGTGCTTTTCTCAAAAATTAAACAAGAAAATTAGATTAAAATTATATTTTGTAGGTGACATTTATATTCGGCCATTTTCCAATGAATATTTTTGTTATATCCCATTTTTATTATTACACATTGTGATATTCGACGTCGCAGGCACCATTAACTCCCATGATAACAACCTATAACAAAAATAATTATGAGTTTATACTTGGATAAAAGATATAGTTATATCGTTATCAAATAGTGGCAGCATTTATTTACCTTCATCGCCAAAATGGTCTTGATTTAAGAATTTTTCTATATTTTGCTGCTGAATATTTGTGATTTCTTTCCTTTGTAGCCATCCGATTGTCTCAGAAAGATTGTTGAAATATTCTGACCTTATCACACATTATCTGACCAATTATTAACTTTTCTTCTTTCCATTTAATGAATCTCGTATTTTTTTATATCTCCTTGGATTTAGTCGGAAGTAAATTATTTTAGCTAACTCTGCCTCCGCTTTTAAGTATGGAGGAGTGCCGTCTATTCGAAAACAGACTCGTCTGAACTCATTTTTGCTGAATTATTGTAATCACACAAACAAATTTGAAATTTTTGTCTTTTAATTTAATTCCCGCCTTAATTTCTTTTTTTATAAATACTGCGTTTAATTATTTGCACTGTCTTACAAATCTAAGTCTTAAAGATAAAATTTAATTATTGTTATACATTGTTGTATTTTCTAACTAATTTTCATATCATAAAGCTTACCTTCAATTTTAACTCCGAGGTTTTTTTCTAAACGACACAAAAAGGAAGGAATTCCGAAATATCATTGTCATTTTACACAGCACAATTATGAACTAAACGCTGCATACACACTTCCGCACTAAACCTTGTCGCTACTTTTTTTTTTAAATATGCATCTTGAGTTACGTTTATACTGCCAATAGCGCTAACCTCTTTTTATTTTACATTTTACTCTTAGTGTAAATTGCAAGTGTATACTGCAATGTCGTCTCTCTATTTAATATATGAAAAAGGGACGCCACTTTTTAATTTCTACAATTTGCTGTCGCACTGTACTTATGATTAAAACAATTTGTGGAATGCATCCTTTTTACATCTATATACGACCTCATCGCCTTCACATCCTTAGTTTTTTTATAGGTCGGTGACGATGTAAATCGTGTTTCGATATTCAAATATCTTGATACGTAATAGGAATTACATACTTACTTACTGGACAAATATTGATTCCAAATTTAAAATCGCGCTGTTTACTGGACACTTCTAAAAAGTCTTCGGTATGTTCCACTTACTGTAGTCTATCTAGCGATGGTAAGGCAACATTACATGCAATTTTTGAGAAAAGTTAAATTTGCGCCTGTTATGTATAACGCCGTATACAAATGAGGTGCAAAATTAACGCAACCGAACACGTTTGTTGTATGTTTTAGTATAGTTTTTATAGCGGCAACAGAATAGTTCAACTGTCTAGCTATATCATGGTTCAAGAGATACAGCCTGGTGACAGACAGCTCAATATATTAGAAAAATCTCAATATTAAAACATTGGTAAAGATATTTTAGAATTTACTTCCTTACCTTTTATGAGTAGCTTTTTTAATTTTTTTATATTTATGGTCCAAGAATGTACGTCATGACTATTACAAAATCAATTTATAATGTATCAGTTACATTTTAGAATACCCTAAAGCAGTAGATACAGTATGCTTAAATGCAGAAATAGTTCTGTAGCATTCATCACCATTTAAAAAAACCTTCATATGTTGGATCATAAATAAAGGATATTATTTAATCTATATGTAAATGTAGAACGAAACCTAGTTTGGTCACGTTCAAATGATAAGTATCCACCGATTTAGATACTCTACATAGACTAGCAATAAAATTGTTTTTATACACTATACAGGCAAAAATAAAGTGCAGTTTTTTTCTAGAAACTTGACATTATTTGAACTTTCGCGGGATGTTTTTTAGGTTTCCGTGAATTAAAGTGCCTATAGAGTATGTATTATTACCACCACTAGGTATAACGACAATGAAAAAAATACAAAAGGATGAGTGATTAAATTTATTTTTTAATTAATATTGAATGAATGATGAAGGTTTCGTAAACTATTTTTCGTCAAAAAATTCCCTTATTAAACATAATTACCGTATTATCGTATTTAATGGCAGTTCAAAATCTGCTAATACTATTTATAAGCCGGATAATACTCTTTATGAGCTGATGTCAAAAACGATCTGTTAGTATGAAGTTTCTATGAAGATACTGGCTTGTGACGTCATAAAAACCAGTACTCAAATCTTATTTGTCCAAAAGTTAGTAATAGTTCATTAGGTTCCGCATATTTTTTTAATGTCTTTAGTGGTTTCAATGATGTAATTTATTTTCACTATTGTCAAACGCTACCTATCGTATTATTTCACATGTCATAATTATGAATTTTATTATGAATTTACATTTGCAAAACAATTATTACGAAATAAGCAATTAATTGATTTATGCGGTGTGCTTTGACAATGTTTCCAATGATATTTCATCAAAACTCCTTCAACAATTGCGGTTTCAAATTACGTACAAATTAAAATATTACATTGAGTTTGTTATAGATTGTTTGTTTTTGACAATCAATCAACTAGAGTTTCTGTATGAGTTGTATGAGCTAAAAGATCTCTCAAGATTGTTTCAAAATAGCTGAAATTCGTAATTCTTTACATTTTCAACCCCCACATTTTCGCCATTTTGAGAACACTCCAAAAACTATTTCTTTTTTTTTTAGCTTTGTGTTGATGATAAAACGACACAGATACCGAAAGCCTTAAGCTTATAAAACGTCTGTTTAAAAATAAACACCGAATCATTATTGAGTGGCAATAAGCAGAAACAAAGCGAGCCATTCAACATTGTTCGCGACCGCACCGAACCCTTTCGTAGAAAGGGTCGGGAAACTGCGAATCGAGATTAGCTGTTTTTGCTTAGGAAATTATTTACCGAGGCAACACCGAATCAGCAAACCTATCGAACCGATTCCGGTCTCGGAAAAATGCAAAAGGATCAATAGAAAAGGGTTAAGAGCGGTGCAAGTTGGGAAAGAAGGGAGTACTGATAAAATACAATACCACGCCTACCTTTTGTTCCATTTTATTTTTTCTTGCATTGACAGAGCAAACACAGATACACATGTTAATTTTACAACACTCCTCTTTTTCCGTAGCGGGTTACAAATTAAACTTTCTGGAGAAAAGAGAAAGCTTATCGAGAATTCTTAGTCGTTGTCTGGAATAGGCACTGACTCAGCATAATGCTGCAAAGATTGCAAAGCTGATCTACCGACAGAGATCTGTCTCACAAACTTAAAACTAATACGCAACCAAACAATCAAAGAAAATAATCATGATCAAAATCTGTAAATCATGACTCAATAGCAATAACAAATACCTCGAAAACGGAGTGACGTCAGAAAGTGTCTTTGTCACTGTCTGTCATATGGCGATATCTCGCTTGCTGACGTCACTCCGTTCTGAATCTGGATCTGAATTCAGACTGTGTGTGGCCCGCCTAAAAGAAGATCAGCGCTGGCTTTTAAGTTAGCATCATACTGAGGTGGGACCATTTCGTAACCATAATTACAGTTAATATTTTCATTCGAAACACAATTATATAAAACTAATACGGAACAGTACAATCAATACATCGTATTATTCTAGCAAATCTACAAATCAAGACTCAATAGCGTCATACCAAACACCTCAAAACGAGGATCATTCGACCTCGTGTCTACTCAAGTCAGTGGGCAGGCTTTTTGATCAATATGGTTGGTACAATTTTTCATAGACTAAGAAAGACCAAGACCGTCGGGTAGAAAATGCCTCATGGCATTAAGTCCGCCTTTTGAACGATAAGTTTCTTTTTCGGTAGTCCCACAGACTAGACAGAAAGAGGTCTACAAACTGCAAATAATGTTTTTTTCTGTACCATGTTTTTCCCAAAATATTCTTTTGGGAGAGACTGAGACTAGATGAAAGGGGATGATTCGACCCTTACTGTTTGATTTGCTGTTTAGACCAGTCTTTGAGGTCAATGGGACAGGTAACCCTGAAAGCAGTCAAGTGGGCAGGCTTTGTGATCGGGCTTGGTACAATTTTTCGAAGACCATCTGGTAAAGAAGGCATTATGGCATTAAGTCCACCTTTTGTACGATAAGTTTTCTTTTGTGCAATAAAGATTAAATATGTTTTTTCGATAGTCCCACAGACTAGACAGAAAGAACTCCGCCAGTGATGAATTTTTCTGTACCATGTTTTTTCTTCCAAATGTTATTTTAAATCAAATAGGCGCTGACTCAGCATAATGCTGAGAAGAACCCAGCGCTAATCTTTCGACAGAAATCTGTCTTAAAACAAAACGAATACGGAACCGTCCCATCAATACATCGTATTATTCAGGCAAACCTGCAAATCAAGACTCAATAGCCTCACACCAAACACCTCAAAACGAGGATCATTCAACCTCGTGTCTGCGCCGCAATCATGAACAAAAGAACCGCAAACCCTCGTCGCTCGTGGCATTCGAAAGAAAGGGTTGTGAGGAAATCAAGGGATCCTCCGGAGACGAGATCAAAGGGATGATTCGGCCCTTACCGTTTGATTTGCTGTTTAGACCAGTCTTTGAGGTCAATGGGACAGGTAACTCGGCTGCCCTATATCAAAACCTAGTAAGGGCTCCAGACCAAATTTTACAGGAGAGCCCAAAAACATAAAACGTGGCAGCCTCAAAAGAACTCTTAATTAATAATAAAAAAAAGTACATGAATAAGTAGAGTACTAACAATTGTATGTATCAATAACTTCATTTTATAATATATATACTATATATGCACGTTTTATAGCCCTTACTAACTTTGAAAATGTATTTACCCGTGTTAGTTTCTTACATTCAACCAGCTTCAATACCTAGTAAGGGAGCCCTTACTTAGGTCTTAAGGCGACTCCGTACGTGGAATGGTGATTTTTAAAGTCCTAAGGCTCGTAATCTAGCCAACGGAAAAATCTGAAAAAAATATATGTTATTTTTGACTACTTCTTCTAAAAAATTATAGTTGGATTTTTTTTTGTGGAAAAAATTATGTTGAAATAGGGTCGTTTTCAATTTTCAATTCCCTAAGGCTTCTAAACTACAAGTGATATTTACACGGCTCTTCCGCAAGAACATTGTCAATTCATTGATCTTTAATCGTATTGCTTAAAAGTTAGTAAAATGGAAATTCGGTCTAATAAAGCATCAATAAAACTCAATTTCCGCGAGCGCGGCCGTGCCCGGGCTGCGAGCTCAGTGTAAATCTAACCGTCGAAGGGGAAGGCTGTGTCACTTGCTCTCGCGATCCATCTAGTTACGGAAAATTGTTATAGTACCGGATCCCGCGGAGGTTCGATCTGTCTTCGTGCGTTTGAAGTGTATTTTAAGAGAGTGTAGTTCGTTTTTTCACGCGACTACGCTATGTGACATAACAAAAAGCACTCATTTTCATATAGAAATTCAAATTCAACTGTTTTTATTTTCGTATTTATCTATTAATTTTAAGTACTTATAAAAAAAATTGTCATTGCTTAGCATTCCCGGACACATTTGGATACTTAGATATTCTCAGTCATTGGCCCACACCAGACAGGATTCCCAGAGGTGTGGGTTTTAGGGCCCTTCTCTGTGTAATATTAGAGCATCTTAGGTAGTTCGGTTAATAAAAAAAATCTGATAATACAGATATTTAAGTATGATAACGTCTAATGATCTTTATTAATTCAACCCTAAGAGATATGAATATCGTAATGCAGAACAAGTATTGTTCGTTTGAATACCATTGTAATATTCGGTAAAACGCTAATTTACGAATACGAATATTTATTGTAAGTATTCACATTCGTTGCGTCACTAGTACAGTACATGACATATGATATAAAAATACATTATCAAAAATTACAATAATTTTCTAGTTCAAGAAGGCAAGTGACAATTTTGGCATGAGGGCTTATTTATGTAAATATAGTCAGAATACATATTTGCATCAATACATTTCCCACTTCATACGAGTATTTAAATCTAAATGAGCGTTAGTAATTATTGACATATCCGCCGGGCCTAGCTAGACATACCTAGCCTGGCCATAAGTTCTGTGCCAATTGTTTACCGTTTATAAAATAAAAACCTGATTTTTATTACATATCGTTTAAAAGCCATATATTAATGATCGGATTACAGTTGAATTAATGAAAAAATATATAACTTTATTTAGACTCATCGTAATGCCCGGACTTGATTTTTGACTAATGCTCAGAATTTTTCTCTAAGTTTGCCAGAGGGCAATGAAACGATCTTGGATCAAATAAATCGATCGCGGAAGGAACGCCAAAACCCAAATAGCTAACGTAACTCAGACAACCGCCAAACTAAAGTAGGGCTGACACGTTTGCCGCATGTCAACCGATCTGCAGATCAAGAAATCTACACCCACCCAATAAAATTCGGAACTTCTAAGTTAACGTAAAAAAAGATACGGCTCTTTATGCCGCAAAAAAACGTATCTACGCTGGAAAGGAAAATTATCCAAGAGACACGGAGCTAACTTTACAGATCTAAAAAACTACGAACTTTTTCAAAAAAATAAAAAGTTATGAAATATTCTGTGGACCTACTTTTTAAATGAAGCATTTTATAATGTCACTTTTGTTATTTTGTCTATTAATGGAATAATTTAAAATTTAGCATCGCTTACGCAAAATGGCTGTCAAAATAGAATTAGGTAAAATTATCTAAACGACACCTTTCCCGAGAAATTAGTCAGGTAAAATAGTATAATCTATTACACAACAATCAACACAGTTAACAATATATATGTGCATGCTCATTTTATAGTCAGGTAAATATATAAATGTGCATAAATCAGCATGAAAGAAATCAAGAAAAATTATCTAATCGCCTTTGTAGGAAATATTTCAGACATGAAAAGCTATTTATCGTACAATAAAACCTCACGATTAATGTTTTAATTAGAGGAAAATATTTATTTTCAAACATTAAAATTAATGAAGTGACATTTAAAGTTCTCTAAGACAAAAACTTATGGTCCAACTACGCAAATACAAAAAAAAACTGATTTACAAATGTTAAAGATTTATTCATCAGATATCACGTGAAATTTCAATTTTATCAATTTTTATGTGTGATCTGCTAAAAGATTTCAAGTAGTTCTAGACCAATGTATGGTAGCAAACGATAGCTATGACTAATGAGAACAGCACAAGAGTTCTCAATACTGCAGTCACTCGGTACTTATTAAAGAATTTTAAATCACGAACTACGTGAAATTTCAAGTTTTACAATTGCAATGAGATAATTATCCTATCCTAACAAAAATAACAAAACTACCTACAACTCTGTGTGGTATAAGTGACGTCTCGTAAGACACTGTTTGAGTGAGATGGCGTTTGGGTCCATTAAGCGAGTCCAAAGTAATGCCTTAGCGCCACAGACACAGATTTACACCGCAGATGGGCCTAACGGCCTTTATAAATATATTGAATTACTACTAAATGTGTGATATTTTATAAAACAAAACCGGTAAAGTTGTCTAACTACCAATTTAACGAAAATATTTGTTTTTTAGTACATTCTATGCGACAAATACGACTCAATTGTCATTCAAGCAATTCAAGATAAGCGACAGTAGTCGATCAAAGTCATATCAGGTAAAAAAGGATAAGCGACAATGGTTTCATAGTATCAAAGCAGGTAAATTTGGAAAAACAGCAATAGTTAAGATACGACAATCAGGTAATTTAATCTGACTATGTTTTTTTTTTATAGAATCTTATATCGATTCCGTTTAATAATGTGGAAATACCACATTTTTACTTTTTGGCTAATGCGCATAAGCATTTTAAACACACATGACACAGAGGGCGCTCCAGTAGCGAAGAATTATGCACTCAAAGATTTAGTGTGATTGACGTAACGATATGATAGCTCACTTGGTAGAGCACTACGCCGGAAACTTAGGGTCACAGGTTCGAACCTGCGACCCTGGACTCGAGTCCTGCAATGTAAGCAGGACTCGAGTCCTGCTTACATTGCAGTGGATCACATTAAATTTTTCTTTCATAATTTACCTTTATGTTAATTTTATCATAAAGACATAGGTAAAATGCCACAAACGACATTAAAATATATTTTACGATCAAGTAAAACCAGTTAACCAACAAGTGCAAGTTGAATGATCTGTTTTGACAAATGAGTAAAAAAGCTCTAATGTTCATTATTATGCAAAAAACTTTTTATGTAATCTCCATTTTGCTAAAAAAAAACCTCAAAAATCAAGTCGTTTAGTAGAAAAAAAAATTAGAGATTCTCTTAATCACCGACGGGATAAGCGACACAAAAGTCGTCCGACAGATGTATACGAGACCCAACCCATTCGATGCAGAAAAATCTGCCGATCCCAACAGTGTGTATAACTCAATATCCCCAAAAATGTCGCTTAGATAAGTTCTCCTTTCCAGCATCGGCATATTTTGACACTCAAGTAAATTAACATTTATAGGGTATCCATTGACCTTGAACATTGAAATTAGCCAAAAAATTCGTCTAGTAAAATATCGTCAATATCAACAAGTATAGGGGAAAATCTGAGAACATTACTAATGTAGTCATAAAAAAACATCACTGTTTATAAGTAGGTAAAGGACGTAAATCCGTTTTCCAACGGTAAAGTTGAGTTTGTCGCTCTATTATTTATAGTTTATCTTTTCATTAGAGCAGCATGACCCGGGGGATAAAGCTGTGCCTCCACTACTATGTTAAAATATCGGTTCATCCGCTGGGTCACGATATGATTTATTTATTAAAAAACGATATTTTTTATTTCTGCATGATTTTACACGTATAATCAAGAATCTTGTCGGCATTTTAACTATTTTTGGTAGGTACCTACACATACAAAAGGAACTAAAAAGTATTTTTCGAAGCGAGACTTCCAAATGGCCAATTTCACTTATTTTTTTGGAAAATAGCTTTAACGCATTTTATTTTTAATATTCTACTGTAGTGGGTAAATAGATATTTAGTAATCCGCAATAATTATATCATTGTTTAAATGATTTATTTTACTTCGAGATTATTCAATGCCTTTAAATATTATAAGGTTTGTTCATCTTCAACTCTCGCTCGGACTATGCGAGTGTATGAAGTTGCTTGGACGCCACTCAACGAGATTATGAACGAAGTAATGTTCCGGGGGCGCACGGTCGGCGGGGGGAATAACGCTAGGCTCCGCCCAGATCCTCAAGGACGTTGGGATTAGGAGTCGCCTTAACTGGTATCCCTGTCGTCGACATCCAAGATATTTAAAATTTAAAACAAAACCTTTTAAATAAAATAGTAAATGCCCTTCTGGCACATGTGTAGGCACCTAACTGTCTTTGCGCATTAGGCCCATCTGGCATGTATGTATGGAATACCTTTATTTTAAATTAATATTTATAAAATGGGTAGTGCACAAATGTAACTTTGACATAGAAAAATTGTGTTATTCTCAGTCAACCTTTGACAACGGTATCTGTAAAGGTACCGAAACGTCAGGGAGGCTCAAATAATTAATATACGCGATATAATCCGATTAAAATGTTTTATTCAAATGTAAACCTAGTATACAAGTGTTAGGAATACACAACAAACCAACCATTAAACTCCAGCTGAAATTCCGATTGAACTTATCCGAATGTACATACGTATGAACATTTTCAACTCTTATTTTTAACCAGTTAAAACACTGAAACCTTTATTTTATATACACGTGTTTGTTACTATATTTGGTATTTAATAAGAAAAGACAAAAATATAAGTTCTTTACAAGCCCATTTATTTTATTAAACAACTAACCCAGTTGGAAATCTTTCTGTGTCTTCTTGAATGTGTGCAAAAAACGTTGGTAACTCACTATTTTGAACATTAACTCTGTAAACACAACAATGATCTAGTTGTACTTAAGTAGGTATTATATACGTTAATAGCGAAGACAAAGACACTCTTCGCATATGTTTGTAGTAGCAAAGTTTTATAAATGTATTAAAGGGATGATGAAGGTCCCTACGTAACAAAAAATAATAAATAAAAGTGTTGGAAATTAAAGTTGGTATTTAAATACATTTACCCGACATATTCGGAGATTTGACTCTTATTTTTATTAATAGCTGCCTCTAAAAATTGCTTCGATCTATGAAACTGTAAATGGCACTTCATATTGCACGCAATACTTCAAAACCATCCAGACGACAGTTAATTTAAACAGCACGCTATGTGGCTGCGCCGGCGCCTTGCCGTGGACTGACCGAACAGGCGAACACAGTGATACTAGGTGCCCGCGCGCCCCTGCTGGCGCATTGATTCCCAGATCAGAAACCTAGTAAGGCCCTCTTTGACGAGCCCAAAACCTAGTATGTCTCACGCCCTTACTATGTTTTGATATGGGATATGTGACTTACTGGGTTTGACAACGGTAAACAGTTACTAGACATGTTACTTACTAGGTTTCGACGATTGAAAACTCTGGTTATTATAACGATTTTTGAGCTGGTGTCTCTGTCACCAGCTTAGGACTTACTAGGTTGGTACAAATAAGTTAAAAAACAAAAATCCAAAAATTTGTCCCTTACTAGGTTTTGATATAGGGCAGCCGAACTCCGAAACCAGTCAAGTGGACAAGGCTTTGTGATCGGGCTTGGTACAATTTTTCGAAGACCATTAAATCATCAAGACCATTTGTAAAGAATGCATTGTGGCTATTTATAAGTCCGCCTTTTGTACGATAAGTTTTTTTTTTGCAGTAAAGATTTTTTTCATTTTCGTTAGTCCCACAGACTAGACGGAAAGAGGTCCACAAACTGCAGGTAATGAATTTTCTGTACCATGTTTTTTTTTCAAATGTTCTTTTAAATGAACCGACAAAAATCGGTCTTAAAACAAAACTACTACGGAACTGTACAATCCATACATCGTATTATTCAAGCAAACCTGCAAATCAAGACTAAATAGCGTCATACCAAACACCTCAAAACGAGGATCATTCAACCTCGTGTCTACGCCGCAATCATGAACAAAAGAACCGCAAACCCTTGTCGCTCGTGGCATTCGAAACAAAGGGTTGTGAGGAAATCACGGGATCCTCCGGAGACTAGATCAAAGGGGTTGATTCGGCCCTTACCGTTTGATTTGCTGTTTAGACCAGTCTTTGAGGTCAATGGGACAGGTAACCCTAAAAGCAGTCAAGTGGACAGGCTTTTTGATCAATATGGTTGGTAACAAAATATTAAACCATAAAAATAATCGGTATTCCCACAGACTAGACTGAGAAAGAGGTCGCAAATTGTTGTTTAATGTTTTTTTTTACCATGGGTTTTCCAAAATGTTACTTTAAATTGACAATGTCAATGTGTTGGTTTTGGCCTAAGAGACATTTGCCTTCGAAACCCTATAAAAACTAGTCGATGGTTGACACTTGTCAATGTCAAAATTTCAATGATTTGACACTGACATACGTTAGAATTTGAATAGTTTGATACAGGCGTGTGTAAATATTTCAACGGTTTGTTATCGACAAGTGCTGACCATCGCTATTTTGTTTTAATGGGTTTCTAAACCAAAGGTCCTTTCAGCCAACACTATTGTGAAATGTCAAATTGTCTGTTTAAGAAAACTACTATAATACCATTATAACAAAATATACTTGTATTGTTCTACAAGTAGGAAAAGCCATGAGACCGTTTTCCTTATTAGGTGTTTTAGTTTTATGTCAATGTGAAATACAATATTTTTAGTAGTAGATTGGCACATATTTCACATATTTTTATATTATTTTAAAATTGTGTCAATGTAATATTTAGGTATTATGCTAGCTGGTAGGTACCCAATATAAATTAAATTAGGTACATATTTGAAAAAGGAATGTCAAGTATCTACTTAAACTTGCAAAGAAACTTTTCGTCGTTCACTTGTCAATCTGTTAAGCTTTTGGGAATTATAATAATAATAATTATTATTATATAAATATATTTACTATATACAGAAGAACGATAAAAAAAATGTATGAAATAAAAAAAAAACTGTCTATTTTAAGAAGATTTATTGCAAACTATTTCATAAAATCAACATAACACACACGCTCCGATTTCATTCCCAGAGAGTGGGAAATCGATTGTCAAAATTAGACTCGGAAATCACCCAAGCATATTCAATAAAACCTTAAAAAATTGTATTCAATGGCATGTAATCATTACACATGAATGTACAATTCCATTTTTGAATCAGCAAGCATCACCAATGGCGCTCACTGAATCGGTAATCTTAAAACACCCTAGTAAAATCATTCGCCGATTTTTTATACGATTCTTTCCAGTCGGCTGGCTGACAGGGCTGCCACGCACTCGTCCCGATTGATTCGAGATTGATATTGCGGTCCTGCATTTGCTCCACCCCGTGTGAAATGTCTCGTGATGCTAGGGTTGGCACGACGTGGATAATTTTCAATTTGGGCGGGTACGATGTATCAGGATTCCTGTTTACCAATAACGCATTATGTAAACTACGCATATCGATATAAATGGTATTTGGATTGCTGGTTTATCTAGTAAATTGTCTGCAACGATGAAAATTTTATATTATTTCTCATTTAACACAATGTGGAGGTTAACAGGTTTTTTAAGCATGAGAATTACTTTAGAGGGAGGATAGTCGAGTCAATAAATATACCTAAAGGTATCAGAAAACAATGGTACTAATCTAGGTATACCTATATCATAATTAGTTACAATATTTTTCTTCGAAAGGTTCCTGGGAATATAATGTAATTTAAGTAATCTATACAAATATGAAATTCTATATTTGTATTAAAATCTATTTTCTATGGAGAGGGGTCATCATTTCAGGAAAAATCTTAATACCGTGATGCAGGATCGTCTTTTGTTTTGTATGGGCGCGCGGCGCCATGCCACAGTGGCGCCATCTGTTGGTCATAATTTCCTTTCTCCTCTCATTTTAACCAATTTTTGGTATTTCCTTTCTCCTCTCATTTTAACCATTTTTGGTATTTCCTTTCTCCTCTCATTTTAACCATTTTTGGTATTTCCTTTCTCCTCTCATTTTAACCATTTTTGGTAAAGGAACTGCTGGACATCCAAAGATGATTTAAGGATTTTTTTAACCCGTCTAAGGTAAAGAAAAAATACGCGGACAAAGTTGCGGTCCCCACCTAGTTTAATAATAAATTAATGGCCAGTAGTAGAAATATGGCAGGTTATTTTTATGTTCTCCCTAGAAACGCAGCTTAGTAAAACAGAAAAGATTTCATTGCGAGAGAAAAATATACATTGTTATTTTTGCTCATTAAAAATACTAATCTAGCGAGAATGATGAAAATAGCAGTCTGTTAGCAATCAAAGAAATCTCAATATTCATTTTCATTCTCAACAATTTCCATTTGAAAATGCAGCTAGTTCGTAAAATAGCAGTTATGCAGATGTTTTCTATCCGTATTACTTAAATTCCTTGTCAACATCGGTTATTCGAGAGCGTTTCGACAAACTCCTTTATTTCCAGAACATTCTCGAACGCTCGCATACGCTCAAGATGAAATGTGAAATTTGTTTTCCATTCCACTCGTAAAATGGCGGAATAATTTCATTCTTTTTGTTTCATTCCAGCCGGAGATACGTGCACATACTTCTGTGGCAAATTCCGTGGGTCGTTTTGGTTTGTTTTGTTCCAACAAGATTATTGAAGATGTTATAAGATTAAAATTCAGTAAAAAATCTGGTAATTAAATAACGTATAAACTTATAAATACATCTAGAAAACCAGTCAGCGCTTGAAAGTGAAGCCAGCTGTTTAATTTCACGTGCTACCCGGACAAGTGAAGTATGCGTCTTTTATCTACGCCGTCACATACGAAGGAGACGCAAATTTAATTTGACCCTCCCAGTTTTTGTCAACCATGGACTGTCACGGGCTCAGACTCGTCCGTGTACGGTACGCATCTGTTACAACAATACGGCTTTATAATTGGTTCGCAGACATAAAAACTAAAACCGGCTTCATTCTTCGCAAATCTGTTGTATACAGACTATCGTTCTAAGCGTATTTATTCTAAGTATAAATTAATTTGGGCATGAAATTGCAGATACGCGTTTTATTCTGTTTTGAGTCTCGTTAAATACTATCACAAATTGTAAAAAATAAACGTGAAAGACTAAAAAAAAAATTAACAAAAAAAGGAACCGACTTCAGTAAAACTAAAAAGCAAAAAATAACCCGTTCAAGTACAGATTACATTTGACTCACCCTTTGAAATCGATCCCAAACCACTCAGTTATTACATACTGAAGTCGGTTCCTTTTTTTGTTAAAAATTTTTTTTTTTCGCTTTTTAGTGATTCATATAAAATATTTATGGCGGGGTGATCAGGGAGGTCTTGAAGGCATGCATCTCGTTTGAATTATCTCCTAACTCCTAACCGTTAAGAAGTTGTACCTTCCATCATCAGTTCAGCATTGGAAGATGATGACTACCATATGCAAATACTTAAGTTTTAGAAAATATATGAAAAATATTATGAGTGCCTATAAAATTTCAGGAATTCCTTTGATTCCTCATGGATTTCTTCATCCGATCTTCACCAAAATTTTATGGAACCAACCTTGAGATATCCATTCATGAACCTAAAAAGAATTTTCCAAATCGACTCATAAATGACGGAGTTATGAGGTAACAAACATTAAAAAAAAAAAGAAACATACAACCGAACTGAGAACCCCCTCCTTTTTTTGAAGTCGTTTAAAAATAGGTCCCCAGTTCCAGAATTATCTTACCTAAGAATTGTCTTCTATTTTAAACCTTAAAAATAGATATATGAATGTCCCAGTGTAATAAATATGTTTTATCTTTTACGTACCTGACATAACAGTGTCAGACGTCAAATTAACCCACGCGTGTCCACACGTGTATACAGTACCCTTACCACGAGTTGACGTGACTGTACTCACTAGCAACAGCGTAAACATTTGTACTGCGAGCGGAGCAGTTACTTTGTAGAACTACAATTCTCCATACAAATCGTTTACGGAGTCACTAGCGAGTACTGTCACTGTAAACGCATGGTAGGGGTACAGAAATATAGTTCTAAATAAGAAACTTGGTAAGGCAAGAAGCTTCCCACGTGTATTACCGACCTTTTATGAACCTTTTACAAAGAAATCCAAACTGTAGGTGTTGGAACATTGGGTTTATGTGTAAACCTACACAAGCTCGTATGTATATAATAGAATAAGGTTTTCTATTTTCTTCTTCTTCTCCATCGCTCCCTCATTACTGAGGATCGTGACTCCGCTTCAGCTTGTCAACTGCCTGTCTCCATCGGTTGCGGTCAGCTGCCTGGTGTAGTGCGGCGCTAACTGGTCCGTTGGTCTGCTCGGATATCAGGTCAGACCAGCGTTTTGGGCTCCGGCCTCTAGGTCTCTTTCCTTCCACTTTTCCGGTGACCATCAGACGCTCCAAGTTACCCACATCTCGGCGGGCGATGTGGCCAAAGTAGCGCATTATTCGCTGCAGACAAGTGGTAGACAGGCGTTGGGCGTTCTCCATTTTGAGCTGTTCTAGGACGGAGATGTTCGTGCGGTGGGCTGTCCATGGGATCCTTAACAACCGCCGCCAGCACCACATCTCAAAAGCGTCGACCCTGTTCCGGTCATTTGCTTTTAACGTCCATGTTTCTATAACAATTTGTTTTTATGTTTCTTTTTTGTCCAATGGCCCATCGTCAGTCACATTAAATTATTTGAACAGAGCACATGCTTTTTATCTGGTGCTCCCGAAACCTTCCATTATGGTAGCAGAGCGTGTGGTAGCAAATTTTTTGAAGTAATCGTAGTTCATGAAGTGCACGTGTTTTTGATATTCGTGATAATTATTTTGATATTACGAGGAACGCTTGCTTTTTCTCTGGTGATCCCGAAACCTTCCATCAGTAGGTACTTATATTCGTGCTTTGTGACACTTAATGTCAGGCCAAATGTTATAAAAACAAATAATAAATCTGTTTGCTGATTATAAACACGTTAAATCACTCTCTAAATTCGAATAGGAAAAAACTGTATGCATCTCATGAGAAAATTTAAGTCCCCTGGCTAAGTGACGTTTCCAGCAGTTGTATTCAAACAAATCATATAGGGAACTTGATAGGTGGCAGCACTATCAACGCAATGTCAACTTAAAAGATTCAGATTGGTAGCACCAGATGGCAGTACCTTCGTTATCCACGTTCCCTCGCACGAACTGTAGATGGCAGCACTATCAATATCAGTATCAACTTAAAAGATTTGCATATTGGTGGCACCAGCTGTAGCAGCTTCGTTGTTCACCGTTCGTTATTGGAACGTAAGAAGAACGCAATGGAGCGATTACCTATTAAAATACATACGAGACAGGTTTACTCACGCACCATTGTGCGATTGGCTGCCACCGCGACTGATCGGCTCTCCTGACGATGAATCGCGAACCGATTCGAAACATGTCGAGTGATATTCGACTTCTAAGACGTGAGACACGTTTCTTATCTATTTTATTATGTCTGAGACTCACAAGAGTTTTCTATGCAAAATAATTGAAATTACATTTTTGTATGGGTTACGCAGCTGGCCTAGAGGGACAGAGCTATTGATCTACTTACCTCCACTGGATATCGAAGCAGTGGTGGCCACGCAGAAGCAGTGAAGTAGCAACGAGAGAAGCATCTTGCTAAACACGGAACCTTGCTTGCTCATGCTTGCTCTTTCATCTTACACTGTTTCCCACTGGCTAGAGCGAGAGCTAGCATCTTCTTAATGCTGGTTACATTGTAGAATACCTGAAAAGATGGAAAATATTTTTTAGCATATGTCATTTCATAAAGTTAAAATTGCTAAATGAAATATATAACAATTTCCGCAGTTTTACAAGATTTCACCAAGTAGGAGATCTGTCCACGTTACATTATTATTAGGTATTCTTATTTTTTTAATACACGGTATTATTTGTCTATTCTCTTTGGATATTCACTTAATTGATTAAAAGTTAAGTGGAGTAGGAGTGCCCTTATAGATTCGCCGTAATAATTATATTATAATTATGTTCATTGTCTCTTTTTGTCTTCGTACTTGACCGGTTCTCATCCTTCAGTGCGAGCAATGCCGAGGGTAAATCCTTTTATAAACATACGTTTGATAAATCTTTAGATTAGGGTTTCTTAAGGTGACCATTTTTTTCGCCCTATAATATTATTGTCAGGGGTCCATTGCTACAGTCTGACCAAAAAGAGTAGACATTAAAAAGTGGCAATAATGTAGTGTCGTCCCTTTCTAATCAGTCTAAGAAAACGGGAATGACACTACAGTATTTCCACTTTTTAATGTCTACTCTTTTTGGTCAGACTGTACTTAGTTCATTCATAACATTATTCAGAATTTTGATTATGTAGAAGGTAATTTACTCGTACCTATAATGTTTAATTTTCCTAAAAAGTCAAACGGGTCGTGGTGACTTTTAAATTCTGAACGAGAGACATGTCTATTAGGAGCTCAAGAAACACTGCTTAAGAATTTATTGATCGTTTCAATTGCAAGGTTAATAATGGAATCACGCCAATTCACAGAAACAGCCATAACATTATTACATGCTCCTTAGTCCTCACCTCAATCGAAGTGGATTAATTGAATCATTCCTAAATCCCGAACAGCCTGATTGCTACCACAATCTTGTGGTTCACTTGATCCTAATATAATCTTGAATGGTTTGACAAACAGGATGCACTGCCTGCATAGTGATTTAATCATAAAATCATTATATTTACTACAATTTACTATCAGCAAGCCATGAATTAAGAGGCCTTATTCCTTTAATTTATTTTCATTTTATGACAATTATATTGACAATTTCAACCAACTTTTTGAAGTGAATAATACTTTTCCTCGAGTTCTAGGTAGTAACATAGCTATTTCATGCTTTCATTGCGTGCAGTCTAAAATGAGTTGAAAAAACTAATTTTCCGCGTGAATTTTGTTAATTTTGTGGTTTTTCAAACAAAAATTATCAATGAAAAATGCAAACTGTAGTTTTCATATATATACCAATGAATCACAATAGCCCTGCTTTAGGTAGTAACATAATTTGTCAAGAAACATGTTTGATCATAGAGAAAAATGTCTAAAAAAATCAGCATTTTTAAAGGAATAAGGCCTCTTAAGCGTCAAAGAAACCACAGGGAAGAAACTGGCACTGAGATGAAATAAACAATTTGTATAAGTGGAAAAAAGGAATGATAAATTAAATACTGTTTTGTCTGTAACACAATTGCCAAATGTATTCGCCGCGTCGTATACCCTTGCCATTTCAAATAACTTGAATACTCGTACTCGGGGAGCAGATACATGGTTTTTCACTAACTATAAAGGTTTTATGAATGGGCTATAAACCGCTCAACCTGATATATACAAAGCTGTGTTTAAAGGTTCTTTAGGTACTCAAATCAGAAACAAAAACATCCGTAAAATAAGCAATGTCACTAATATACATAGAAATCAAGTTCGATTAGCTAACAATCAATTTGATTTAAAATAAATAAAAATAAAAATGCCTTTTAATTTCTCAATCGCTTGCAAATACAATTAACATGCCATAGTAAAAAAAAAAAATTAAACAAATTCCAGTATTTTTTATAACCTAGATCTAGAATATTTAGATTTAGCAATAAATAATAAAAAATAATAATTATATAACACGACACTCTTGCATAATACATTGACATATCTATTAAGTTTTGATTATTTAAATTACTTATCCAATCATGAAATATTAGAATTAAAACTTTACATTTAAATTAAAAACAATAAAATTCAATGGTGGCGATGAGAACCCCTCTTATAGGGTAAAGGCCTCCTCCAGGCTCCTCCAATGCTCTCTGTCTGCAGCTGTCGTCATCCAGTCTGCGCCAGCCACCGCTTTCAAGTCGTCGGCCCAGCGCGTGCGCGGCCTGCCCCTTGCTCTTTTGCCTGAGGGTCCGGGCCAGGCAGTTACTTCTTTCGTCCATCGCCCGTCTTCTAGTCTAGCAAGATGTCCAGCCCATTTCCATTTTAATTTTAAGGCTTGATACAAGAAGTCAAGAAATTTTGTTTTTTCGCGAATGGTGGTATTTCGCACTTTGTCGAGTCTTCTTAGATTTAAAACTGACCTTTCCATGGCTGACTGACAGGATTTTATTTTTAATTTTAGTTGTTTAGTGAGTGGCCATGTTTGTGAGCTGTACGTGAGACAAGGCAAGATGCAGCTATCCATAATTTTTTTCTTGACGAAAAGTGACATATCGCTCTTAAAAACTTCTTTTAAAGCCCAATATTTATTCCAAGATAGGTTAATTCTGCGGTTGATTTCGTCAGAGCCATTGTTCGGCAGAAAAGATATCCTTTTGCCGAGGTATAGTTATATATGTTTGTACGTACTCTAATTGAAATTGACCTATTTTTATGGGAAGTTCTAAGGAGTTTGTCATTATCTTTGTTTTGTCAAAATTCATCTCGAGTCCGACTTCGTAACTGGCTGTGTGTAAGGCGCTAATCATGTGTTGTAGCTGATGATCTGATTCTGCGAACAAAATGATATCGTCGGCGAAACGAAGATGGCTCAGATATTTGTCGTTGATCGCAATTCCTTGGTGGTCCCATTTTAGTTGGCTGAAAACTGACTCAAGCACTGCAATGAACAGCTTTGGTGAAATCGGGTCTCCTTGTTTCACTCCTCTTTTTATTTTTATTTCAGGTCCGGGTCTCTCCAGCTTCACTCTACTTTTGCTTCTTGTGTACAGATTTTGGAGAATTGCAGTATAGGTGTGGTGGACATTATTCTCATGCAAAGCTTTCCAGATAGAGGCATGCGTAATTGTGTCGAAAGCTTTTTTGTAGTCAATAAAAGCAAGATAGAGTGGTCTGTTAAATTCTTTATATTTCTCTATTACTTGCTCGACTACCTGGATATGGTCGTTCGTTGAGAACCCTTTTCGAAATCCAGCTTGCTCTATGGGCTGGTTTTTTCTAATTGTGGGCTGATTCTGTTGCAGAGACACGATGAAAAAAGCTTGTAGAGTACTGGGACCAAACTGATGGGGCGGTAGTTGCTGATATCGTTTGGGTTTCCTTTTTTGTAGAGCAATATTATATTGGACTCAGACCATTGTTTAGGGACAGTGCATGTTCTTTTAATTACATTAAATAAGCAAGCAATCGGATATGCAAGCATTCCGACGCCTAGCTTTAAAGCTTCATTGGGTATTCCATCGGGGCCGGCGCTTTTTTCAGATTTTAGGGATTTTATCCTTTGTACTAATTCAGCCTCTGTCCAGTCATCAACATCACTTTGCTCGTTACGAGCCGCTGGAGTAGGTAGCGAGATCATGTTTTGATTCGACTTATCATCATATAATTTTCTGTAAAAGTCAGTAGCTATATTGATAATATCTTTTCGGGTAGTAGATACTTTAGAGTCTGATTCCAGGCTAGGTATCCAAGTTTTATGCGTGGAGAGCTCTTTATAAGCCTGTTTTAGACTTCCCTTGCTTCTTATATGCTTCTCTATTGTAGTATTTCTGTATTCCTTGTAATCGGATCTTATACTCTTACTGGTAATTTTATAGAGCTTAGAAAGCTCTCGTTTCATTTCCGGGTTTTTGGGCTTCAAGTTTTGTAGTTCCTGGCGTCGTTTGAGGAGTTCTTTAGTTTTGTGAGACAAAATGCTTTTTTCTGTCTTTTCCATTTTATTCGATGACATAGAGTTTTTGATATAAGATTCCTAATTGTCGTATAATGCTTGGACGTTATCTTCATTTAGTCGTAGGTTAATCTGATTTGCTTTTAATTGTTCATTGTAAAAAGTTATATCTTGTTCTGTTTTGAAACAACGTGTAGAGTTACCGTACGTTTTCCTGCTTTGCTTCAAGATTTTTACTTCTATTTCAGCTCGAACTAAGCGGTGATCCGATGGAAAAAATACTCTGTTTAAAACGTGAACGTCTTTAAATTGACGGGGGATATTAGTCAGCATGAAATCTATTTAGTAATGAGAAATTAGTTCACAGACTGGAGTAGCCATCAGGCCTGTCGTGTTTACTCACAGGTCGTAAGTAATTAAAAGTTGAGCCTACAATGCTGACACAGAGTTGATGAATTGGGCTTACATTTTAACTAATTCCAGGACCTGACCCTACGACCTTAGCCTTTAATTTCAAGGACAGGGCTGGGATTAATGTGAAACTTAAAACAAATAAACAAACTATTAGAAATGCGGTATGTGAATTAAAACTTAAAACTGGACTTGAGCGAGAGGAACACGTCACATATCCATATATATTTGTGCTTACGTCTAAAAGTAATCACCTTGTTTTTTTCTTTCTAATTATTACGAGTCCTTAAGTATGTCAGGGTTCTTATACATTTTCGTTTTGCATTTAAGCTTTAGAACGGTTTAACGACTATATCCCGTACATTATGCTATGAATTCCTAGCTTTAGTTAGCTATTAGGTAAATTCAAAGTCATACCTTTCGGTTTAACAAACGCGCACGAAGCATTTTACGTTGCGTACAAAATGGACTAAAGGAAGCCACTTCATCTGATGAGACAGACTACGACCAATTTCAGCATTTGAACGACTCAAAACATGCCATTACATGTAAAGTTTTACAACCCAAGCTGCATAGTGACAAATATTGTCAAGTTGTTGAATCTAGCTTCAGATTATTCAACCGTACCCCTCCTTATTAATAATTTCCAAACGGTTAATTCCAGTTCTAAAATTGATCGGCAGTTGACTTACGAAGATTGTCTAAGGTGCAGAGTTGCTACCACAGAAAAGGTGCTATTCACGCGCATCCAAATTTACATATAAATGTTAGTCTAGAACTGACACTAGTTTGCCTATGACGTGTTTGCCAAATCCATTAGCTACGTGCCACATTTGCATGTTCGTGATGTGCTTTGTAATACTTAACACGATATATAATGGTGCTTTCCTGGAGCCATTATGTATGTTGAAGCACAGGACTTAATTATCTTTTAACTGCCTTGTGCATTAGAAATGTAGTCGATTTATGCAGTGAAAATTGGACTAACGAATGAAGAAAGTTTCGAAACTGTTGTTCCAAAACGTAGTCGTGTTGTATGCTAGCTTTTTGATTTCTGGAAGAGACTAGAAGAGTATAGAGTGTAAAAACCTGTACCTACTGAAGATAAATTCAATTGTTATACGGCATCTATTCGTAAAATGTCCAAGATATCACTACTGTGCAATAAATCGGTAGCACGCTTATTTGATCTGATACACTATTGGGGTCGGAAAACCAAGATCAAGATTGAAGTTTATAAAAGGAAAAATCGTGAAAAAAAGTCTCCCCGCCACATTTTGGAGCAAAACTAGATATTAAATAAATAGTAGCCTCTCAAAATACTTCATGTTTAAATCGTTTCTACTCTCGGGCCAGTAAAAGTCTCTTCGCGGCTCATTTAAGCAGTAACCCCGGCCCATTACGAGCCACTAAACTTAACTCACTCAAGAACTCGTAAAACAATGAACCACCGATTTGTGCAGTCGAAACAGCGCATTACCTGCCCATAACATTATCGGCACCATAAAGATCGTCGTTGCTTCGGATCCGTGTAGCAAATGCTCTCAATTTACTTTATTACAGTCGACGTATCACCACCAGGCTACGTAGACCCTTCATTGATACGCCGCTAACCCTTTATAGGTCGGCGGTTTACCAGTGGCGCAGGGCGCGGCAGGTCAACGTTACTTGGCCCCTGGTATAGGTTTCGTGGTAGATCGTGAGTCTCGTTCTGCGACAATTTTTTTCAAGCCAAATTCGCTGCGCGAGACCTCTATTTGTCAAACAAGCCCCCCGAGGCCGAGGCTTACAGGGTGTCGCCATTGTGTCGGATGGAGATGAGAGTGCTATGGATGCGGTGTTGTCATGAATTTGGGGGGATATTTTGTCAGAACATCAATTTAATTCGAGGTTTTACTGGGACGTCACGGTTCCCGACTAAAGCCGCTCTCGAGACAATTTGTTCCAGTTATTCCGAGTTTTTACTCCTCAGTATACTTCTTTGTCACTAATTAGTAAATGTCTGTACAAAGCTCCTTTGCTGTCTTTGAATAATTCTCGGAGATAATTAATCGAAAACGCGTTTTAAACTTCAATGTAGGAATGTAGTAATTATTTACTTTCCATGTGGCTGAGCACTGGCATAATAAATCAAATGTTGTTCACGAAAGCGGAGGATCATACTCAATTTAGTAAATGCCTCGTGTAAATGTTACTGGAATTACAACGTGTAGTCTCCCTGGTTCGGATAACTTTACCGCGTTTGAGGGAAGACAAACGGAACTACACGCGGTATATGAATATTAACATGAGAGGGCTTATTATAAACATTTTAACGGCACTGAGACCTGTGTAAATGCGGTTTTGTTCGCTATAACACGAGTGTTTGCCGCGACTGTTGACTTACTAAAGTCTGACCTTACAGAGATTGTAGACAGATATATGTGGGTCAATATACCGAAAAGGTTTTATAACGTAACACATACGAGTGTTTCGACAATAGGGCTAAATTCGACGTTTCAATGACGAATTGCGACGTTTTGTTTATATCTCGCTCCCATCTTGTGTATTTCCAGAAAATTATAATTTGGGTATCTTCAAGGTAAGAGTGAATAGGCTATTACTGAACCGGCGAGCTACATCCTCGACTCCGTAATCACTTTCCATCAGGTGATACTGAGGTCAATCGCTGGTCAGTTTGTGAACAAAAATAAATCTAGCGGGTACAGTTTTAGGTATATTCTTAAACTTACTTCTTGTGCATTTTCCTGGACAAAAAGTATCTGTGACACCTCACGGGCTAAATTGCTATTTTATGAAAGAAAAATGCGTCAATAAACAGAATTCATATTCTTTAGCTTTATTGTACTTCCTTTTAATGCAAGTAACATCTCGAGGGCGTCTGTGAGACTAATGCTGGAAATTCTATTGCTGGCTATATTATCTTCGACTCGAAAATATCCAAGTTGTGTCATACCCAACTGCGAATAAAAGGTTTTATTACGAGGGTGAACTTATAAAACAAAAGTAATTTCCGACATCAAACACAACACGGCACCGTTTGTGATATGAATACTGAGTTCGTGTTGTTAGAATTTCTAGTTACACAGAAATATTTCTCTTAGCATTTGTTGAAAAGTTATCTTTATCTTTGATGATGATTTATGGTGGGAGCTTAGAAATGGTCACTTGGTTACCAATTAAATTTTATATGTAAGTAGTTAAAAACTAAATGATAAAATAGCTTATAAACCTATTTAAAACTGTTATTGACCTCTTGTTATTATAGATATTATATGTGACTACTTACCTAACTATTTCATTATACCTAATTGGTTCATCAGTTAACGTTAGAGATTAATAAAAATAGTGATAATAACGTTTTAAGAGACTTGACTTTATAGAAGAAAATCTAATCTGGCTGTTGTTGTTAAATTGCAATCATTTATATGAAATGAACAGACAGCATTATAAGACCACAACGAATTTTATGAAATTTATTGTACAATTTGATTCTAAGACAGTTTCGCTAGCTTGTTTTGTTGAAAATTCTAACTTTAGGTAATAGATATTTACTCGGTTAACGTGTGGTTTAGATTTGAGCATCCAATGAACACTGTTCTGAGAAGCCATTTGAGGCCTAGATTGTAGGATAAAAAACAAAAGCCAGGCTTAGGCTATTATGTAAACAATCAGTCAGGATAACAGAACTATACAAAGGACGTCTCGAGACCCATCTAAGCTAGACTCGATTAGAGTCCATTCTGCCTAAACATTAGCAGACATTAGGTTTCGAAATCGAATTGAGGCCGAAAGAGGCCGAACGAGGCCGACTCACGGACAATTTACCGCTCTAATTGGCAACAATAGCGGTACTGGAGCAAAAAGATCTGAGGCATGTAATGTTGAAGTATGGAAATCAGAAGAGCAATTATTCTATTCCAAATAACCGTGTTTGAAGGTTTTTTTTACTGTAGAACTCATATTCAAATTATATCACAAAGAATTCAGATTAATTCTGGAATAAATTTTTCTCTGTACAGGAGAATTGACGATCAAATTTTATTTAAATATCAAAGTGAAAATGCTCATTGAGTAATGATATTGAGGACACAAAATCATATACATCTACATGTATATGAGTATATTAAAATTGATGATACAGGGATAAATACAATATGAGAAAATATTCCGTAATAAAACAGCTCCGCCGTTTTTCAATAATTGTATAAATAAGACATGCAAAAGCAATTCTACTTTAATGCAGCGCACAACTTTGCCTATAATCTTTTAAGCATTGCGTTTATTGGTCTTAGGTAGTAAAAATAAGATAAGTCAATTTTCGTTAGTTTCATATCTTTTTATGACCTTATCAGTTTTTATTTCTTTCTATATTAAAAACTGCATTAAAGCCCCAATTTCTTGTTGGAATTTAAAACAAATGCTCACAGCGAAGTGGAGTATCTCAGAGTAATATTTCGTTCGGAAACTTGCCAAGGCTCGATTATTGCGCGCCACTCCTAGCAATCGCCACTTGGCACCAACCCCACAACTCTTTTTATTGTCATCTGTCTACAAACCCAACTCAGAAAACCAAATAACTTTGTTACTCGCAAAAACCTAATTTGAAATAAAATTTAGTAGAATGTAATTCTTGAAAACTTCCTGATTATTTTTCATTACAAAATAAGAAATTATTCGACAAATTTACCTTGATTCAATATTTTAAAGGAAGAATTTTCGCAAATAAATTTCAAAGCTTCAATGTTTGTGAATATCTCTCGCCAAGTGCCATAAGCCCATTAAGGAAACTCCATTTGTGTCGTAATAAGATTATAAACGTAGCGTACATGTTACAAGTTAATAACATCGGGAGCCGTGCACGTTAGCGTTGTCCTAGCGTTCATTAGAGCTGGGAGTGCCTCAAGGCTGCGTAATGGGCCCGGTACTTCTCGTTGTGAGCACCGACGATGCCTCCTTTGTTGCGAATGTGCCGTGTATACACAATCCACGCTCGTCCCGTCTCGGCCCCACCTGCAGAGATCGTTAGGACCACACGAATACCGCATTGTTTGTACAATTAGTTCAACTGAACAGTTTTAAGTACAGTTTGTAACTGGTGCAGGACTAAGTCTGTTTCGGTTTTAGATTGTAAGTTGCAATTCGTTGTCGACTTCGGACGCATGTTTTATAGTTCAGTAGAATTTATCTGTAAACAACTAAACGTAAAGTTTAACATTAAGGTTCTTAACCTTGAATTGGCAATTTTCATCGTTATACTTGACTTAATATAATAATTCTGATGTTTTAGTCAGTAAAGAGAAGATAATGAACTGATAAAAACTCTGATACGTTTATTATAAAGTAAATTACCCAGCCGGTCTTTTTCATCAAGCTGTATAATAAAGCAACCTAATAAATGCTCGAAAATCATCAAGAGCCCTTAAGGTCTTTTATATTAAACTCAAAAGATTCTTGATATAATCTAACAGTGCGAAACACTGCTCGAAACCCTGATAATGTAGGAACATTAAAGTCTTCAAAGGGTGTCTACCCTTTCAATATTTCGGCAACAAGACAATTTGCATTTCACGAGACAAAATCATATTCAGCGTTTACGAAGTAAATAATTCATGCTTAATACCGCTGCAGTGGGATTCCCGGAAAACAACGAATCTAGAGGCTCGAGATAAAATAAATAATTTTTCAAGCGTGAAGGAAAAGACTGATGTCAATAATTTATTATTTTCGTTTCCTTTTAAAGCGGTGCCATTAGCGCCCGACGAGTGCTTTCCTCTTGGTCTCAAATTCTCCTTTTTTGAGGGGGAATTTTCTGAAAAGGTACTAGGATGTCAACGTTGCCACGAAATGTCTACATTTTATCTCACTTCTCGCGTGCCGCCATTTTTGCGGTTCCGGGGAATGTGAGCGCGTCAAATTTTGGCAATTTTATTTTGGCTGCATTCAAAGTATAATAATGTCGTTATATTATATTCTAGTTTAATACCAGAGCTGTCAGGTCCAATAACGGGATGCAATAGACTACCTTTATAATAAACAAAGGTTTAATAAGCTTGTGAGAGCTAAATGATATGACCTCTATAAATAATACGTCTAGTGACATGTTTATTGTTATCGAATAAAAAAATACGTTTGCAAATCAATATAATCCAATATATCCCATGCTCGTAATTATCGCATAACCCGTTCGTAACAAATGAATTCTGTTAAAATTCAACATTGCAATTTGCATTTAAAACAATGTGTCGTGCCCATAAATCAGTATAATGCGTACCAAACAATTTATTTTCCATTTCGCGTATGTTACAAATTTATCTTTGGGATGAATCATAATGAGGGCGTGGAAGAGTGGTATCAGAATTGTTCAGTGAAGGGTCACTAGTGATTCCGTGACTTCACAACGGTAGTGCCTTTAAGCGACGATTACGCTGGGCCATTGTGCTAACCCTAAATGGCTCGACGGTAGGTGCGTAAAACCATTACGGGCTTTTTGTCGTCCAGCCCCTTTTTGCTGGGCCGTGTAAGACAGATCGCGAATGGGTAATAATTGGGGCTTAAACCTTTTTTTGTTCGGGTTTTAATGCTCCAGTTGGAGCAAATGGACGTCATTTTAATTGCCTCAGGGAGGCAGTAAAACGTACCTGAATGACTCTGTGATTAGATTTTAAGTAAGTTTTTAGTGCGGTTTGGGATTTGAATTAAATTAGAAATGTACTTTTATTGATTGTTGACTTAATTGCTCGTATAGAAAGATATTTATAATAATCAGAAAATGTAAATAGGTAACAAAGAATGATGAATGCTACCTTAATTAAACAAAAAAAAATATACCATCTACAGTATAATATCATTTAGTTGTTTATGTGTTGTTTATTAACTCAATATAGACTAAGTGGAAATTGTAATAATACAAAACAATATTATAAATAAGGAAAAAATATCTGTAAACGCCATCAATAAAAGCAACGAATTCTAAAGAATCACTTACCAAAAGTGAGATAAATCGAACAATTCAAAAGCAACTTCCGAAGTAGCCTTCAGCTATCCAATCCAAATCAGCAAGTCGGCCCATGACAGCCAACCAAATTGAATTCCTCTGATCAGAGTTAAAAAAACGGACAAAAACGCTGAGCACAAGCTTATCTTCCCGTTTGTAAATGAACTAGAGCCTGTAGAATGGATTAAAGAGATTCGGTCGGATTCGGGGATTCTGTTCGGGTCGGATTTTTCTCGAAATATGTGCAAACGGCCTGCTCATTACGCTGGGCCGAGGAGAAACGTGAAATTAATTTACGACTTAATACAATGGTGTTGTTGTAAATTTAAGATGGTTCAATTCAGGAGAGAAATTCGTTTTATATTCAATTTAATTAATTTACATACGAAACGGGTTTACTCACGTTGTAGAAGTCGAATATCGCCCACGTAGTGTTTGATTGGCCGACGACTGATTGTAGCTCCTGATGATGAATCACGTACCGATTCGAAACATGTGAAGCGATGTTCTACTTTTACGACGTAAGTAAACTCGTTTTGTATGTATTTTAATATTATATATTTGTTCCTGGGTCATGGATGTTATCTATATATATGTATTTATGTATTACTAGCTTTTGCCCGCGACTACGTACGCGTGGAACTTGATAAAAGGGATTATTAAAAGCGCCTAAGCAAATGTAAGAGCAATTGTGCTCTTGGTCTAATAATTACATTTCCTACAGGGCACCCCAACAGAAATGTTCACTCACTTTTCAATATTTTTAGGTATAATTTCCAGGATGAAAACTATCCTATGTATCCTTCTTTGGATCTTAAACTATCTCTATGCCAAATTTCATCAAAATCGATTCAGCGGTTTAAGCGTGAAGAGGTAACAGACAGACAGACACACTTTCGCATTTATAATATTAGTATGGATATATATCGTCGTCTAGTACCTATAGTACAAGCTTTGCTTAGTTTGGGACTAGGTCGATTTGTGTAAGATTGTCCCTTGATATTTATTAATTTTATTTTGTATTTAGTTCATATGTCCGACCCACGGGAGTTTGTTCTATTTATGATGATGAACTTAAGATAGGGAACTGCATTGCAATAGGCATGAGGAAACACTTTTTTTGATGATGTCACTCTATTTTTAAGTATTTTCTGCATGTAATTTTTCTATTGCGCTCGAATGATTTTTTTCTTTCTTTCCTATTTCGTTATTTTTTTGTTTCTTTCTTTCTTTCATTAATAATGGGTTTCTGTATTATGACATCATGCCAAGGCCCGCTCAGCGCCTGTAGCCCACACCGCGCATCTTTTATCTTGGCTAAACAAGTCGCCGCCTCTCCGAATTCCTATAAGCTCGCTGTTAAATAAAATTTAGTGCCCCTTCCAACGGTTTTGGCTCCGTGATTCAGAATTTATTTTTTAGCTTAGACGGTAACACAGGAAAATGCAAACTGGGATCTTTATCAGTTGTTCATAATTTTGCTTTTTTATCGTATAATGTTGGCTGTTTATTTAGGTTGGGATGGATAGTCTGGAAATTTCTTTATTTTTAGCTTGTTGAGTTTTATAAAAGACGTTCGATGTTGTTTTAATTAAGTGGTGTTGAGACAAAGTTTGTTTTAACATTTTTACTTAATCGTTTT